>CM040098.1:10465000-11745833 GCA_022496805.1 Pohlia nutans | reverse complement strand
TTCTTATTTAGTGGATCGCAACTTGCTGTCAAATGATTTGCAACCAGCCAGGCAGCGTGTTTTTTCTTTCCTTTTTATATCAATGCAACCTCGTGATTGTGGTTGCAGTGCAGCACTTTCGGGGCGCGGCACACCATGCTGCCGCTGCACAATTCCAGCATCTGTTTATAGTCTCTCCATCTCTCTCACTCACCGAAGCTAGAGCACTTAGCAGATCCAGTATATAACGGCGTCTTGGTTCGCACCGCCTTGGTTGGTCAAGATCTGTCTGGATTTGATGAATTCGAGGCTGGGTTGGCCGGGATGGAGTAGATCTTGGCAATTGGCGTCTTTGCAGAGGATTTGCAACTTTTGTGTGTGAGTGAGTGAGTGAGTTGGAGGTGAGATGAGTGACGACGAAGGGAGTCCCCGGGGGACCAGAATTAGTCTCCAGAGGGGGAGAAGGAAGAACTACAAGGATCATGGCAGCACCAATTGGGTGATGTTCGCTGGTGGTGCCATTGCTATGGCCGTCAGTGTTGCATTTGGCCGGAAGAAAGTCTCGGAGGAGGCTAGTACCGTAACAGCGGAATCTTCAGCTACTCAGGCTGGTATGGCCATTTCCTCACTGTACCAGCTCGAAATTTGAATCAAGGATCGTCTGTGACCTATTTCGGGAACTTCCTGTGTTGAATTCCGCCTCTAAATTGTAACTTGAGAGGAATGTAAGTGAAAGAGCAGTGTCGACTCTTTGCAATCAATTCCGAAAGTAGTGTCACCTTTACTGTTATATCTCAAGTTTGGACCACCTTTACTTTTATATTGGGTTTGAGAATTGTAAGCTTGCACTTGTTGTGCAGAGGATGAGAGTGGCGCAGTGCAAATAGGCTCTGACGCGATTCAGGTACCTCTAGTACCCCTGGAGAAGCGAGAATCGGAACCAGCGTTTGAGTTTCGGAGCTTGAAAACGAAGCGTCCGGCGCCCACCGACTCTTCTCTTCCGGCGTCCAAGTGTTGCAAGCAGAGTTCAATCGACGTTGCAGCCACCAACACCAACAACAACAACAACAACAACAACATGGTCCAGGTGTCCTCCACGGCCAGACGGAGCGACAGGTTGCGACAGCAGATCAAAAGCCGAGACGTGATGATCTATGAAATGCAGGTAATGCTGCTGCAAATGAATCCATGCTTTGTACATGTTGGGTCCCTTTTAAACCCTAAACCCTGAACCAACCTTCGGTTGATGAGTTAATCTTTGTGCAACTTTGGGTATGCTATGGTATGCAGACCCAGCTTTTGGATCAGGACCAGATGATCACTATGCATCGCAACCACGCTGCTGACCTTCGAGATTGCGTGCAAGCCATCAGCACCAAACTGTTTGAAGCGAACCTCGAAATTCAGCGGTTGCAGCGTGAGCTCATGGCGCACCGGTGTGCGAAGCCCATCGTGGACTTGGACGAAGAGTTCATCGACTATGCGGTTTCTGAGTTTAGCAGGCAATGGGTGCATCCTGTGAGTACTCTCTATCTCTAATTTCTAAAGCACTAATCTCCCAATGAATGCTCACTCCCACATACCCCCCTCTGTCCGGAAATAACTCTCGTGTTTCGACGTTTTTTTTTTCCAAAACAACCGTCTCAGTATTCGAAAAATGGTCTATCTAGACTGCTAGACCATTCATAGTAGTATATAGACTTTTTTATATAGTCTAGGAAAATGGCCTGATATGGGTACCACTTTTAAGCGTCTCACATTGTGTGACTTGTGTCTAACTCATTTAATGTGTGACTTATGTCTATTTAACTCATTTAATGTGTGCTAGAAATTCTGTCTTTAACACCATGTATATAGTTGCAGCCATGGTGCCTATAACACCTTGTAATTTTTGTAATTTTCCAGTATTTTTTTCTTACCAAAAAGATGTTTCTCAAAAACCACACTACCCTATGTTGTGGTCGGTTTTGACATTAATTAATTACTTTTTGTCCAAAAGTGCCACATGTCATCTTGTGATTGGTTCATGGTGACGTGGACCTCTCAAAATATGATGTGGACATTAGATTTCGACACAATACTGTCTGAATCTGACCCTCACGGTATTTTTGGAAGGGGTACCCATATCATGTGGTTTTTCGAAAAGTGGTCTGGTAGTATGTAGTTTTTGTATACATGACTCTCATTGTCTGTCCCGTTTGAAGTGGACAGGGCTAAAACATAGGACAAATGTTGCAAAAAGTGCCAAAAATTAGGACAATTATTTGCGGACAGAGGGAGTATGGGTTCAGGTGATTTTCATTGGCAGGGACTCTGACTGATTGGCGATGGTCATGGGTTTGAATTGGGCAGAAATATGTGCCGATGCAGAAGGGCGTGGGAGAGATCATTCTGGAAGCGAAGAAACTGAACGAGGAAGTGGAGGTTTTGCGACGGGAGCAAGAAGCCAAAGAGGGCGTAGCGCAAGCCAAGGCGCGGCAATGCGAGGTGCTGTCGAGGCGGCTGTCCAGTTTGACGATCGAGCTGGAGGACGTGAAGGCTGCCGCTCTCGGGAAGCAACGGTTGCTGGAACTCAAGGAACAAGAGTATTTGAAGCTGGCTAACGTCGTCCAGGACCTCCAGCGCAAGCTGGAAATCGAGGTACATATATGAATTCCCTCTGTCCGGAAATAACTGTCCTAGTTTAAAACATTATTCAACTTAACGCCTTTTTTTCCCCAAAAAAACCTTCTCGGTACTCCAAAAATGGTCTATGTTTTATGTAGGTTTTGTGTCACTCTCATTGTCCGCCTTGTTTGAAGTTTGAAGTATAAAACATAGGACAACAATTACAACAATTATTTCCAAGTACTTTTTGCTCCCTCTTGCCTCATAATACCTCACAAGACGAATATTCTCTGTACAATGTTGGCTAACCCCCATAAAGTGAAGAAGCTGGAATTAGGCTTGTAGCAGTTTTGAGTGGGTCTTCACATGCTATGTTCCTCACTGATTCCAGTGATATAAATTTTGGTCGTCCGGACTCACTAGTAGGATTTTGGTCTTTTATAACTAGTCTTTTATGACTTGAATGGTCCGAAACGACTTGTTTTTAAAGAATTGAGTTACAAAGAACCATTTAAGTCACAAAGGACCAGTTATAAAGGACCAAAATCCTACTAGTGCCATCTGCATTACATTTTTCACAGCATGATTGATTGAGTTTGTCATTTTAAAACCATAAGTCTTTCAGGGTTATCTAATTTTGAGTACTGAAAATGCTATTGATCCCTTTTGTGAGGGTGGTTACTTATGATGGCTTTTGTTGTTGTTGGCATCAGGCCAGGGACAACGAATGGCTACTCATGGCTTTGTTTGCGGTATCAGGCAAGGGAGGAAAAAACCCAGGCAAGGAGTTGCAAGCTTACCAGATGGACAGATGCCCATGATGAACAACATCATTAATACTCTTAAATGCAATTACGTTGAGAATCACCCCCTTTTGCCAACACGGACCTCCTCTCCGAGACAGGGTGGGTTCAAAACTCTGGACATTAAGCTGAATCACTTGTTTGTATGTATGTGGTCCTTTCTACACTTAGCATTCGGGATTTTCACGTATTATTTATTGTTTATTTCTGGCGTGACAGGAATTTGAGGAAGCCGGTACCTCTTAAGAAAATCATTGACAACGAACGAAGGAACGTGAAAGATCATGAAATCCTTGACCAACTAGCTTTGACATCGAAAGTGGTGAGACATTTTTTCATTTTCTTTTGAGACTCTTTTTTCTAAACTGTAAAATCTCCTGATGAATATCTGATGAAGAGCGTATGTTTTGGGGGTGCAGGTATAAAGAGAATTTGCGGAATGCAATTTGCGTTCTGTTGGATCTCTGGGTTAGTCATGACATGCCACTTTGTGCTCTTGAGATAATGGAAGAAATTACACCAAAATGGTTATTTAGTATGGTCGAAAGTATTTATCGCAAGGACATACTATTCCACATTAGTTGTGGTGATATAGCGTTGTAGCATTTGTGATATATTGGGCTGCATACTAATTTTCATGCTAGCCTTGTGATAAACAACCATTTATCACAAGGACATACTTCTCAACATTAGTTATGGTGAAAAAGCGTTGTAGCATTTGTGATATATTGGGCTGCAGAGTAGTTTTCATGCTAGTCTTGTGATAAATAACCATTTATCACAAGGACATACTTCTCAACATTAGTTGTGGTGATATAGTGTTGTAGCATTTTGTGATACTAATTTTCATGCTAGCCAATTATCACGCCGTACTAAATAACTATTTTGGTGTAATAGGGGTGTTGTGGAAAACTTAGCCGCGCAAATTGTGATAATTTGAACACAGCTAGGTTTTCTACAACACCTCTGGGAGGTGAGTCCTCTACAAAAAAAACTAACTGCTGGTCTAAATTTCTATTCCTGCAGAAACACATGGGTCCCAGATCAAAGAGGAGCACGTGGCAAACTGAGATAGGCTTTTCACAAGTCCTTACCCGTTTGTTTGAGAGCATAAACAGGTACACTATTTTACATCACATCCCTGTCAAAGAAGTTATTACTGCAATCGCTGCTCTTTCAAAACAATTTATATCCATTAACCTCTAAAAGACCAAGAAGTCCGAATTGGGCCTCATATTTTTTTTTAGGAGTTTAGAGTAGGTTCTATGTGGACTTCCTTTTGTTCAAATTTGTTTGTTTCTTGACCCATCATATGCATTATTATTCACTGATTCTAGTAATAGAAAATATAGTCTCATCTGAATTATATATTTCACAATACTATTGATTGAATTTGTCATTTTAAAACCATGAATCTTTGGTCCTTTAGGGGTTAATCAATGCACGACGACTAGAAAATCTTTTGTCCACAGTACGTTTTAATTCTTTTATTACCCACAGTTGTATCAAGGACATTTCTGATCTCTCTCTCTTTCATAAGTTGACAGAAAGTTGCAACATCTTGACAGAGAAATGAAAGGTCTCACCAAACATCAGGATGTGCAAGATTACAGCCGAATTTAATGATTCATATGATGCCTCCGATTTGCAGTCCAGGTAATTCATTATGTGGATGAATTTGTAATAAATATTTTGGGGTTGCTTTTATATATCTCACCCCGTGGAAAAACTGAACTGGCTAAAAATAGTCATTTGGGACCCTAGATCATTGAATGCAGTAAAACAAGTAAAACTCGATTTCTGAGCGATTTAGAATAACCACCCCAATTTCTATTTTTAACTAATTTAGTTTTTCCATGGAGGGTGAGATATTTGATATTTAATAATATATTTTGGGGTGGGAACTTGTCAAGTCTTTAATCTCATGCTTGATTAGAGTGAGCAATTGTGGGATTTGAATGTGTAGGAGAGATGAAGAACGGTACAAGAGACATCAAGAGGTTCAGTTCTTCACTGTATAGCATGCACTAAATGCACACTGTACTCGGTTTTTCAAATGAGAAAATAAACACAAGGTATTGAATCAGATGATATCAAACTTTAGCTCTATTCAGCAGCTCTTTATTTATGAGTCCAAATTCAATTTGCATCTATTTAATTGCCATGTCACTTTCTCAGATGATAAAGGTTATAACTCATAACCTACTGTGCCCTTTTTTGAGCAGATGTGTCACAAGGTGATAGGCTATTCACTCATGGGTTAGAACTCATAACCACAGTTGTTCTTTTGAACCACTAGATCAACCGGGAAATTGAAATTATCCTATAATCGGCTGGGGACTGTTGTCCTTCATCGGTTATGTAGTCCATAACCCTTCTACTAAAAGAGAGCCCTTCATGTTCCAGATTCAATGAAATAACTTGACATTATGTCTAAGGTCAGCAATTCTGATTGCTCGGGGAGAACTTGAGTAAAATCAGCCAATTTCCAAAGTTTTTCATTATTATTATATTTATTGTATATATTATTGTTATTGTTATTTATTGGGTGTTTATGGATTTGCTTTTGTTGTACCTTGTTTTTGAACTTGATATAGTAAATTTTTTGAAATATTGATTGTCGATTTGCTTTAAGTTTTTATTTTGAATTGGCTATTTGGAAAACGAATTAGCTTACTTGTACCTAGTTGTTGGTTCTTCTTTACATTGCCAAGAAGAAAGCAATGTTCCTTATGGGAAATTTGAAATTCACTGCAATAAAATAGTGTACATTGAAAATTGATGTATTTAACCACGGTTTGTTCAAAGGTGAGGAGAAATAATATCCCCATAAGGTAACTATACCTAAAAGGGAGCATTTACCTTAAAGCGTGCATATCTATTACAGTGTGACATTTTACAGCTGAAATGTTACACTGTAATAGATATGCACGCTTTAAGGTAAATGCTCCCTTTTAGGTATAGTTACCTTAGAACTTAGGAGTTTACCTCCTGTCATTCTCACTTTCACTGAAAGTACCACGTTCCTTCCATGTGATGACTTTCTCTACCACTTGTATGACTGGGATCTAATTTGAGTGGTAAAACGTTGAATAAAGATAATAATTTGTTATGTAATGTACCTGTTCATGTATGGATGATTGGAAATGATGGTTGTACAAAATTTCGGCACAAACCAACCTAATCTATTATAAAAACAAATTCTATACATGTTTGCAAGGATGGTTCTGCTGTTGGAATTGTTGTGTCAAACTCTAGTATAAGCCAACCTATTGTTCTTAATGACATGAAAGTTCTAGAAAGGAATTCAAGTGATTAGATTCTCAATGGAAATTGTTTGCCCATGTTTGTGTGGCGGGGGTGCGTTTGTCCCTAGCTCATAACAAGGTTGTTTGCTTCACCATTCTTGCAAAACCGAAACAGAAATTCTCGCTTTTGTTTGGTGAGGCTCCTTTACATTATTATCATTGTGATTATGTTGAGGTTACAAGATTGATTGCTAAGGTACCGTATCTGGTCATTAGGATCGGCAAAAAATACTTATAAGAAGAGAAGTCCAAATCTTTAGGAAATTATCTTTTCAAAAAAAATATATTTTGTATGGTGACAAAGAGAATTTTGAAAAATATTCACGTAATTTGAGATTTGTTGTAAAAGAGTTCCAAAATTAATAATTATTTGTTGGTATGAGATGCTGACTTTCACAGTCATGTACGGTATTGCTTTGGCCTTTCTAGATCCTATAAAAATACTTTGTGAAATAAACATGTTGTCATTTTTGGAATACGGTTCTTTTGACAAGGGTCTTTTGTGCTTCACCTTGACATCATTAATTTCAAATTTTAAGGCATTAGTGTTGGAAATGTGGTAGTTCTCCCTTTTCTACAAGATCAAGTAGTTGACTACCGAGCTGTAGAAAAGGAAATCTGAGAAGGAGTAAGGAAATTAGAGACAATGAAGGGCTACTGGGTTGAAGGGCTACTGGGTTGAAGGGCTACTAGGTAGAAGTTCTACAACTACTGAGCTCTATTCAATAGCCGATCCAATCTAGGTTTCTGAGTAGATATTCTGAAGACTAGAAACACAATATCTGAGGAGATAGTTTTAATGAAGAGTGAAGCAGTAGTAGACACAATGGAACAACAAGGAAGCTCGGGGGGTGCACAGTACTAAACATGTACCAGTATATGTGAGTGTACAGGAGGGGTATTGATTTGAACTTTTCCGTATTACGTATACATATGGTATACATATTATATCTTGTAATTACGTACATATATGGAGGGCCTCTAAAAATTATATTGTAGTTGTACTTGTATGGTAGTGTTACTATACTACATAGCATAAGTTTTCATATTGGATGAAACTAGGATGAACGATTTTCGTTAGCAACCTCAATTATAGGGTAGTATGATTTCAAACGAGATGAGCTATGATGGGATTGATCTTGTGGAAAGTGCAGGAGTATTAGCACCCACTGTGGAATTCGAAGCCAATCCTACTGGTCCACATTTTGTGAGGGCTCATAAGAAACAAACTCATATATGGAATGAGTTGGAAAAGAATTCTACATTAGAAGCTGGAAATTTGAGAGATTATTCATGTGTGGAAAATGATGATCTCATTGTTTTAGCTTTGAAGTTGGGATTTCAAGAGGCTCAAGAAATGTGTGCTGGATTGAATATGAAACCTGATGTTGTGAGAGATGGTAGTTGGTGGGTAGAACCATGGATACAAGAAGAAAAAATATTGAAGCTCATTTGTTTGGAAGTATGGAGGAAGATGAATGTGATTATAATCACATATTGATTAATGATCCTATTACACAAGGTGGTGAAAAGGAAAATTGTGGTGTTGAAAGAGGCAATTCAAATTCATGCAAGGATGCTTTCATAGAGGTTGAAGGGCTACAGTCATTGGTTCAAGATGACATAAATGAAGATGTTGAGTTGGAGAGTCAACTTTGACATACTTTGGATGTTCTTGTTGATGAACATGAAGGTGTTGAAATTCCCTCTCTATCAAATGTAAAGTCAGCTATAGCTTATGTAATGGTAGGGGAGTCTAATTTTTTTAAAAGTACACTTGTTAGTCAATTGAATGGCAATCCTACTTTGTTTAAAGATCGGTTGACTCAAATTAAGGCTGGCATATTGTATATGAAGCCTAAACTCCTTAGTGCCGGAAACCATGATACTTTGATAAAGCTTGGTTGTGACTGTGGTGTGTGTTTTTTGAGCACACCTGAAGCTAAAACTGTGAAAAAACGAGGTAGGCCAAAAAAATTTACTCAAGTTAAGATTTGGTTTGTTGGGAGGGTTTATAGGATGCAGAGGAAGTTTGATAATTGTTGAGTGGAGTATAGGGATCCAATTGACTTGATCGACCGTCCATCAAACGTGGAGATTGGTTTATGTTGGTATCAAAAAGGGACTAACAACAAGTGGACAGATGATCTTATTGATCATTTGATGGTAGAATTAGAGACAATAAATTGTATTGGCTACAATGATATATATTGTTGAATCAAATGTTTAACAATTACACCCAAGAGATGAAAACGTTTTCAACGACTTTGCTGATGAAAGTTAGAATATTTTGTTATACATATTGTAGGGGTTGATTTTTGTTCAAAAGTATATTTGTATATTTATGTTGATGACTATATATGAATGGATGTTTTTTTGTGTATACATATTGTCACTTGTATATTTATTGTTGCAATTGTATGTATATTACTTCATTTCACAAAAAAAAACTTGTATATAGGGGGTTTTTAGAGTATGCAGCGAACGCACGCGATGATAAGTTTTAATGAAAGCCCGAAAGACACATTTCAATTACATATCCATACACAGAGTTCACAAACAATAATCAAAACCTAATAAACCCACCAAATACCATCCACAAAGAAATTTACACTTTCATTCACCAACATAATGGCCCAATAACCCTTCAAACCATGATTGATAAATTTCCATACCTCTCTATCAATTTATTAGCAGAAACCTTAAAAATACACGAACCATTACATGAATACACTCACCCCCCACCACTTCGAAACATACCCACACTACAACCACAAGAAATAAACACAACAAACCACAAAACAAGATTTATTACATGGAATGCCGCATCTTTAAATACGGCCCATCCAAACTTACATGAGCTAATCACCAACACCCCGGATGAACCCGCTATCATCACAATACAAGAAACCAAATTAACCGCTACAAAATCCACCAAATATATACAAAACCTATTTCCAAAATACAAATTAATTTTTAACAACACACATGCCTTAACAAGATGCATACAACAAAGAATGCCCTACATACCCGCAAGAGGAGGCCTCCTCACACTAATACATCAAAAATACGCATACCCCAACAATATCACTAAAATTCCAACCCCCAAAGAAATATCACCCTATCTACAAATTATTAAAATAGACAACAAACCACTACAAACTTGGGCTAATTATTCACATGTATATGCCATCACATGCAGAGCACATACAATATATACCAATAATACAACAAAACATAACACAACAAATCAATGCACATCCAAATACCACACACATACTATGTAGTGATTTTAACAGAGACATAGCCTTAATAGGACGACAAAATGAAACCGATACAACCCCACCACAAACAGAAGACATAGAATGGAGAGCATTCACAAATAATCTCCACTTAGAATATATCCCAACGGATTGCCTATACTCAAGACAATGAGGACAAAACTATAACCAAACCAGCTTAATAGGTGGATACTACATTAAAACACCAGATAATACTCTATACACATCATCTACAGATAATAACCACAACCGTAATTTAGACCACTCGCCAGTAACATTATACATACCACCAAACACTTTACTTGCAAGACCCATACCAAATATAAATAAAACTACGAGAATCCTAAACTCTATACCACAAGAAAATATGGAAAAATTCCAAATAGAATATTTTGAAGAAAATGCTCCGCAAATAAATGAACTAGTCACAATATTATCCAATGACCAACTAACAGACGTCCAATGGCAAACATCATGTTCAAAAGTAGATCACCTGGTACAAAAAATATCAGACAAAATTCAAGAAACTTGCAATGCACCACCACTTCCCACATTCACAAATCGTACTTCCCAACAAGGAGGATTTCTACCAAGAAAACTACAAAAATCATGGAAAAAACACTTGTCTACCTATCATCTAATTAGAAAAACAATTTACAAAACAAAAAACACGCAAAATTGGCAAACACATCCAATAATCGAAGAATTACAAACACATACAAACATAACCATCCCACCACTCCCAACCTAAGAACATGACCAAACAGAATGGATCAAATCATTAGTTGTAATAGCCAAAACAGCTAAAATACAAGCACGGAAAATCACCACAAAATATACCCACAGTTGTATAAAAAAGGCAATCCTAAAATACAGACAACTCTATAACAAGAGCCCAAAAAAAATAAACAATTTTTTTTTCAAAAATCAAGAAACACCACTATTAGACTGCATTTTGGATAAAAACAACAACATACTCACGAGCCCAGAAGACATAGCGAATGAAATCCACATACAACAATCAATTAGAAATAGACCAATAGTACCAACATGCTACTACCAACCCGAACATCCAGCACAATGCACTTGCGGAGTTAGACAATACCCATGGCACGACCTTGATGGTTTTGTAATGGAAGAAAGAGGAAATCCACAAATACTACTTCATAAGCACTTTGATAAAGAAATTTATGAAATGTGTCTCAAACACCTATCTAACAATAAAACACCAGGCCCAGACAAAATCCCCAACTCAATACTGAAAAACATGCCTGAAAGCTTTCATAAACTACTCTTTTTATTTTTTACCCACTGTTACAAACAAAAACAAATCCCAGCCTCATGGAAAATAAACCTAACCATACTATTATACAAAAAAAGAGACCCAACACAACTACCAAACCACAGACTAATTGCACTTGCAAATACAATATATAAATTCTTCACCAGCACGCTAACATATATATTATCAGCATATGGCGAAAATTTCCAAATCCTACATGATAGTCAGGAAGGATTCAGAGCAGAAAGAAGCACAACAAGACAATTACAACTCCTCATAGCAGCACTAGAAGACGCAAAATTTACAAATCAAGACATAACCTACTTTATATAGACATCAAAAACGCATTTGGCTCATAAGATCACGCAAGACTATTAGCCATAATGAGAGACCTTCACTACTAGAGAGTGCGTAAAAACCAAGACAAAACCAACACACATCTGTTGAAACCAACAGAGAATGAGTTTAACGTAGCAAACATTTAGTCATCTGCACAGAACCAACAAGTTCCTGTTGATTTCTCTTGGAACCAACAAGTTCCTGTTGATTTTCCTCTTGGAACCAACAAGTTCTTGTTGATTCACTACTAGAGAGTGCATCAAAACAAGACAGAACCAAGACAGATTTTGTCGAAAAAAAAAAAAATTCAAAAAAATTTGAAATTTTTTCTAGATACAGAAAAATCCCTGCATATAATACTGCAAAAAAAAAATTTGAATTTTTTTTTTTTTACATCGTTAAAAATATTCAAAGACTGCTGGGAAAAAAAAACAGCTCCAGCCTTCAAGATTTTGTTAAAAAAAAGAAAAAATTCAAAAAAATCTGAATTTTTTTGTACATACAGAAAAATCCCTGTATGAAATAGTGCAAAAAAAAATTGAAAAAAAAAGCTTTTTGTACATGGCAAACGAATCAGCAATGGTTTAGTTCTCTTATAATTAACAAGATAATTCTCATACTTGCATGAGCGTGTGTATGTGGTGTGGTGGTTTAGTAAGTGGTTGGGGTTTAGAAGGTCTTGTGTTCGAATCCGGCCGTAGGCAATTGGTCTTTGGTTAGCCATGGTGGGCCCTACGGTGGTGGGTCGGGGTTCTTGGCTCGGGCAGTCAATTTTTTTTCCGGGCAGCCCAAAATTTCCGGGTAGCTACTTTTCCTCGGGCAGGCCAGAAAAAATGAATGCTAGATTAGAAACTTTCTTTATAAGTATACTTGGACATTGAAGCAACATCGAACCAAGACATTTCTGTTGATTGTGATCCGGAATCAACTGTTCCTAACCCGCACACGAACGAGCAGAATTTCTGTTGATTTTCTCTTACACCGGAACCCCATTTCTCTAGTAGTGCTTGGATATCCAGAAGATGCAATAATACTAGTTGGAAACATATACTCCCACTCAACACCATACTTACCGGAGAACACTTTGGCAAAACAAAACCAATACCGATTCAAAGAGAAACCATACAAGGAGACACACTTAGTCCATACCTCTTCATAATTTTTCTAGAACCACTCTTCAGATGGCTACAAAGAGGGAAAAATGGATATACATTTGGATAATCAACAATAACAATCAGTTCTGCAGCATATGCAGATGATTTAGTAGCCTTATCAAATAATACAAAATCACTACAAACACAACTGAATAAAATTAACAAATTCTGTGTATGGACAGGCATGGACTTAGGAGTCACAAAATGTGCTATCACCGGGTGCCCGAATAAAACCAAAATGCAACCAAACAAATTTAAAACCTACATCACAAAACAAAAAATCAGCTACAGAGACCAACCACTACCAGTACTCCATTAAAATGAACCTTATGTATATTTGGACATACAATTAGTTCCATCACTAAAATGGAAACTACAAACACATATCACCACAACTAAAATAATAGACCAATGTAAACAACTATCAAAATGCCCTGCCACCATCAAACAAAGAATCAGTATGGTGGACATAGTAATCAGAGCAAGCATAGCCTACAGCTTCTTTGCAGTCCCATACTCACTACCAACCATTAAAAAACTCGACAAGAAAATTATTGCAATCCAAAAAACAATATGCGGATTACCTAAAAACACCGCAAACATAATAACTCAACTCCCTCATGATTTATTTGGACTAGAAGCCTTCTCTCTAAAAAAATGCCTACCTTAGATGCATTGGCGAACAACTTCGCAATGCACTTAATGACAAAGGTAGACTAGGAATAATATATAAAGGACTAATACAACACATACTTGTTAAAGCCGGCGGCGAAGACATCCCGAGAATTAAACGCCAAGATTGCATTACGTCACCTATAACACGAACATTATTCCTTCTGAAAACAGCAGGTGGAATACACCTAAAAAACACAGAAGAAAACTTCCAACTCCACATGACCGATCTAGAACGTGAATGGCGATCTGCAGTCATAAACGATCTACGTCTCCTAGATCCAAAACTCTCCATCAAATTCTTATATAAATTAATGGCACACAAAATCTACAATATAAATCAAATCATTCTTCCCAATGGCACAAATCTAATGTCACCAAAAGAATTTAAAATATATTATCAAACTCCAACTAAACTAGACAAAAGTGCACTAAACATAGCAGAACAACTCTTTTGTGAACCTAAATGTACCCTAGATTGCCCAAACCCATGCCAAATACACTTACCACCCAGTACACTCAAAGAAAAATATAAAATATACAACCATAGAATAATATCAAGAACACCAATAAACCCCGTACAAATCATTCAACCTCCACAACCACAACAACCATCCCCACCACAAAACATAAAGAACGATCCCATAAGATTCTCCATTCACACAATATTAAACCACAAAACAATTACAACAAAAGGCAAAAATAAAATATCCAAAAAATATAACACTTACTTCTGCCAATGGATAGACTCAAACCATATAACCTACACTAAATGGATACAACAACGCGAACTATTTCCACTAAACCTACCACCAGTAATAAATCACAACCTAAACTTACTAGCAAAGTACTATAGAGAATATCAAAATAAACATTATCAAAATATTATGACTACACAATTTGCATCTGAACAAAATAGAGACAAAAGACACATCCCACCCCAACAACAATATCTTACGTTAAAACATCCACAATAGAATGTAACCCAGAAAGAGACATAGACACAAACAAATGCACCATTCAAACACAAAATGACAAAACTCACATATACAACAACACCGGTAAATATATCACCACCATTCCGACCACAAGAATAAAATGGTTATGGCAACAATATAACAACAACAAATACAACATCCACAGACTAATACCTGCTATACAAACATTTGAAACAGAAGTAGTCTGGTTATACCAAAGATACGAAGTTACGAACACAAAAACCACAAAAAGAATACAATAAAAACACCACACCATTCCATCCAACATTCTAGACACACTAATAACAACATTTAATATAACACACTCATACTTTTCCTCACCAATAACATGTTCCATGAAATCCACCCAATTCTACTCAACATTTGCCAGAGACAAGATTTTTGGCTCACTAGGGACAACCTTTCAATACAAATGGAAAGGTATCGGATATGCACATCCAAATGACGCCGAAACATCACAACAAACAATACATTAGGCAAGACTAGCAGCAAGACAAGACCCTGAAACTGTCACCATTTTAGCAATCCCAGACACCAACTGGTACCAAAATCTATCACCGTACAACGGACCCTTCCCGGATACGCACACCATTATACATTTTGCCGCGGATACCATTACATATGATGAACCAACAATACCACTAACACCCAACAAAAACCGAAACGAACCACTTGCAATACACATATGGTGTATTCACCACCAAAACAACAACATTGGCACAATAAACCAAATAGACACCATAAACACAACAATTGAAAACCTACAAATTTCACAATACCATACACAAACAGCACCACCCACACCGCCAAACACAAAAGTTAACAAAAGCACAAAATGGAACAAACTCATATACCCACCCTATAACAATCTACAAAACTTGTGGGTAAATCCCCTTCCAAATTTCGATATAAACACCACACTAAAATTTCTACCACAATACAGCTATTACACAGATGGATCCTTTTTACCACGTGAAGAAGCTGGCGATGGCCATTGGAAAAAAGAAAAAGCTGGATATGGAATCTACAACTCATCTAAACCAGATGTACAAATATCAAAAAGACTACCGGGACTACAAACATGCTTCAGAGCAAAACTAATGGCCATACATGAAACACTTTTACTAATCACCACCAAGTACATAAACGAACCTGCACATATCTTTACAGACTGCCTCAACTGTGTACATGTTCTAAACACACAACTCAAACACCCAACCCAACAAAACAACCACGCCGATAAAACCATTTTACAATAAATGGTCGAAATGCTAAAAAAGAGAACACAACCCACCACTATATACAAAGTAAAAGCACACGCTAAAATTACTGACAATGAACACGCAGATCAACTTGCAAAAGAAGGTACCATGAAAAGAAGCTATCAAAAAGCAGCAAATCCACACGAATTTGCACATACCACACCTTACTACTTCCAAAAAGACACATGGCCCGGTCGTATCAAACGACCAGACAAAGGTCCAGTTCGGTGTTTGGAAGAATACATAAAGAAACAGGACCTTGAAAATAACCTAGAAATACCGGCAGAAGACTTTCCCAACATTAGCAAATGGACAACGAACTCCATCATTGATAACGAAATGTCCAACGACTTTTGGAAAAACCCAGAAATAACAGACGCACAAAAAACAAGCATACTAAAATTTAGAATTGGTCAATACATGGGTAACGCCAGAAAAAAATTAATCTTTGGCATACAAAGATTCCCCTCAAAAACATGTCCCATCTGTAACTCACAAGATGCAGACACATGGCTACATGTACTCCTAATGTGCAAACAACACCATATACACGCACTAAGAACCAAAAGACACAACAAAGCGGTCTGGGAACTAAAAAAATTAATCCTATCCTCAAAAAATTCAAGATGCTACACTCTTATGAACGCGGGAACATTCAACAATAACCCACAAGAAACACAGTTCCTCCATGGTTACTCCCATGTACTTGTGTTCAACAAAGATGTCACTGTAATGCCAGATTCAAACCAGATATACTATGCATTAAAGGCCTCCCATACCAAAGTCCACCCCCTCTAAACCCCGATGACAACCTAATCATACAATTCATTGAATTTACATACACAAACGACAGATTTTCACCAGAAACAATTGGCAGAAAAATTACAAAATACCAACCTCTAATTAATAACATCATACAACAAGGATGGAAAGTAGACCCTATCATAGTCATCTCAAGCTCTCAGCCGGAGCCAGAGGAACCACACATGTCCCCTCAATGAAACAACTAGAAACAAAATTCAACCTTAGCGAATCCTCCATAAAAAACACATTCAAAGCAATAAACACCATTGCCATACAATATGCCGGATCTATCCTTTTACATAAAAGACGTATAGAGAACAATCAAACAATACCACCAAACGTAGTACATTAAAAGAGTGGGGGTAGTGGTGAAAACCACTGCTAGCCACTCTTTTCAAACAACTAGCTTACCTTGTCTCATGGGATAGGACGGGCCGGTTGGTTGGTACAACTTTCCTGCCATGATAACTCACTAGCAGCACCAAGCCATGTGTATCACACCACTGCTCAATGAGCCGGACTGGTTTTGAACCCGGACCACATAACCGTGATACAGCGCCCTTCACCAACCAACCAAAGAACTCATGACTTGGTGATAATACTCAGCTTTAATCACACCTTTATACAAACTCGCACCCAACCAACATTACTCTGCTTTCTTCTTTTGTTACTATTACTGTTACTAGGTTCTGGTTACTATAGTGTCCATCCTCGAAAGAGGAGAGTAGTATTGCTCCAATGTCCCTTTGTCTGGTGGGCATCGGGTCATTAGTATTACGAACGGACACTTTATTCACGCCGGCCCTGTCATAGGGTTGGTGTTTCTATCTATCTGTAGTCATCCCATTCTTCAGCCCGTGAAAAGCATTGACCCCGTCGGCACCAAAGCACAAGAGTTTTTCTGAAATCTCTGCATCTGATATGTCCCCCTCAATGCTCAAAGCATCCATAATCACTATGGTTAAATTACTTGCACCGTCACTCTCCATTTTTGGACAGTCAACAAAAGAGGCACAAGATACTAATTGATCATGACATAAGCGTGGATGGCAATCCAGCTTGTACTGTCGTAAGAACTAGTTTCATGTGCCGTTAAAGCCAAAAACGTGGCACTTGATCCTCTGCTTGACAAAATCATATACATGCTCGGCCATCAACCAACCTGAGCCATCAGACCAATGCTTAAGAGGCATTTCAGGAACATTAAGAAATTGATACAGTTCAAACCATCCTCAAATTTGGTCATTGACCTTCATGTTGAAAGCAATTGGAACAATGTCGCAAATTGTATGCATTTATTTCGAGACTCAATTGTGTTGCAACTCTGAATCTGCTCAAGGACGGTGGCAGGCCAACGAGCTGCATACCAAACCATGGACTTCTTGTGAACTTTGCGCATGCCGTGTTTCCAAATGGTATCCCATTTTGGAGCCATCTGGATTGGTTTTCCACGCACGGTTGTGTAAGGTGTGCACTGCACCATGTGCATGATCCCATCCTCTACAATTACAGCCTCACTCCACGGCGCTTTTGCCGCCCACTCACTCTGAAACTTGCGGAAGAGATCATAATTTTTTTCGCCTTCTTTGAAGTGGACGCTCCTCCCGTCTTCACTCCTTTTAGCTTCAAATCACCACCCTTCCGCTTCTTCCCACCACCGCAGAGAGGGTCCATAAAGACGTCGTCGTCGGATTCGACCATTTCATCTCCGCTACTGTCTAGCTCACTTTGGAATTGCTCATCTTTCGGATCTTGAAAATCAGAATTATCGTCCGAAACACGAACAATATCAGGGCACGAGAGTAGGATTCTGGTATCAAACAATTTAGAGCCACGCAAGTTTGTGTCAGAAGACACAACACTTGTGCTTCCCGCGACCATGCCTCCTCCTTTAGAACTATCGACTCCCCTCGCCACACACTGCAAAGCCCCTCGATTCAATGAGTTGTGGCTGGAAGTGAAAAAATAATGCATTGTCGTCCCGTTTTGAGCTCTCTTCCGACCCTCTTCGAACGCCCTCTTTGAACGCCCTCTTCGAACGCCTTCTTCGCCAAAGCTTTCGGCTCAGCCGCCTTTGCTTCTTTCTTCAGTCGTTACAATTTCTTTTTACGCCTCTCCGCCCGCAAAATTTCATGATTGGCCTTTGCCGCACTTGCAAAGCCGATGTCGACAGGCGCATCAGGAGATTCGGCCATTGCAAATCCCAAATCTCCGATCTCAAATAGACCCCCAAAACCCAAATCCCCGATCTCAAACAAAGCCCAAAAATCCGAATCCCTGATTTCAAACAAAACTAAAGTACCCAAGTTCTCAATCTCAAACAAAACTCCAAAACCTAACTCTCCAATCTTAAACAAACAGAAAGCAATGCGCACAATCACCAAATTGCGACGACAAAACAAAGAAAGAAAATGCGGACATTGAGCAATTAAGCGCCTAAACAAAAACAATAAGGATACTATCAAGAAATTGCTCTTAATTTTAACTTAGCCCACCTTTCCAAGATTTTCACCAGCAATTGAAGTCCACGATCAAACTCATCAAAACCAAAGGTTGACAACATAATCACAGGTACGAAAAATAATCGTTGCCGCATAATCGCAAAAACCCTGCAAAATCAATGTGGCGACAATGCGATAACTCCACAATGAGAAGTGGCTTCACTCTCCTCTTCAATGGCAGAAGTAGTAGCTACAGAATGTGTAAGTGTTGAAGCGGAGTGGGCGACAACGGCGTCAAGTCTGATACAAATTAAGGTAGCGCCATGGGACTCCAAATCTGAGAAATTTGAAGTGAAATGAGCGCCAAGTGATTTGGACGTGGAGAAACCACACATGCTGGTATTGGCGATTATAGGCCTCGCGCCTAATCCCACCTGTAGCGAATTAGGCTACGGCTTCTGAAACCGTGGAAGGAATTAGCGATTACAGGGCTCCCAAGAGCCCTTATGTTCCAAGGGCATGGTGGAGGGCCCTTTACTTTGGTGCAATAACACGACAAATCGCTAGAAGAAAAAAAACGTTGGTGTGAACTAGACTTAATATAAACCGCAATTTCTTTTTACACTATAGCAATATATCATGCAAGCAATGAAGGCACAACCCTTGCAATTGTGTGATTGTTGACCCATTTACACATGCCAATGTTGCCGCATGCATCAAGTAACTTTGAAAGAATTTGTTGTCAATCAAGAAATATAAAATACACAGTTAGAAATTACTCTAACGCATGACAGAAAGGAACGCAACACAGAAAGGAGCATGAAACTCCTTGCGGCACTGTAATGCAATTGCATAGTGCTTGAACAGTAGTTGCAGCTAGAAAAGACAAGACTTTAATTATTATTATTATTTTGTTTCTCGGTTTTACCCTCCTCCATTTCGAGAGCGTAACTGCAAGTGCAGCAGAGGCTTGGTGTGAATGGGCCATGTGTGATTGTGCCATGACACTAATGTCTAGCTCCAAGAAGCCAGATAAAAAACCGTACAAAGTTTAGTTGTAGAAGAATAGGAATCTGGATAGAGATGGAGCCACCATGTCCACGAGAAAGTACAAATGTACAAATGATCAAATTCATACAATAAATGAAAGCACGGCACACATTGATGGATTATTGCATGGAAATAATTACCAGGTTGGGCTTTCAAGGATCGTTGCAGGAAAAAAGGTTTCAGCAGATGTCAACAAAGCTGTGGCGTTGTAGAATTTCTGCAGCTCACAAAGTTGCTCCCTTGCAATCATTGTCCACCCACCCAGTCAGAATATCTTACTCCCTCCGTCCTGCAAAAAGACCTTCATATCAACTTAAATTTTGTCCCAAAATAAAACCATGATTTCAACATAACATGCAGTAGCCTTGAAGAAGGGTGCCTTTTTGTTACATCCACCTTTATTTATGAAGTGACTACACTAAATAGTGTATTTAGTGTGAGATGATGAATAATGTGCTTACCCCTACTACTTGTCTAACACTAATTGTCAATTTGTGGGTAATTAGTGTTAGCGGTTATCATCCAATTTGATTCATTCCATTTCTAAAATTTCAGTTTTTCCATCTAAACGTTCATCACAAGTTCCATTCCTTACTCACACTAAATATCCATATCTCAAAAGATCACAATGTCAAAACGTTACTATTCTTCATAAATAGTGTGAGAATTCACATTTAGTGTTTTTACAAAAGTAGGTTTTTTGATATTTAGAGTGATGTTCGCAATTACAATGCCTCACACTAAATACACTATTTAGTGTAGTGATTTGTAATTGAATGTGCTATTGAGTCAATTTCATAACATTGTTGAATTGTGATTGAGGAGTGCTTACGATTATTTTTTATCATGGTTGATTGCTCTTGCTTTAATGTCACCTGCCCCCTTAGCTACTGATGTAATGTAGAATATCCCACATCATTTCATTTGGGGGATGAAACGATGTGGGATATTCCACATCATTCTGTTGAGGGGAGGCAGTAGTCACAGAGGCTAATGAATGTTATGGAACTCATTCATTGTCAGCAATTAACCCCTAAACGTTCTAGCGTTCAGAAACTGAATTACAAATAGTTTCAAAGCCTAGTAACTTTTTCATACAATCTCGGATGACTTTCATCCAAGTCATATTTGCAAACCTATTAGATTCTCTACTAATTAACCCCTAAATGTCCCAGCGTCCAGAAACTGAATCACAGACAGATTTAGAGCCTTGCAACTTTCTCAAACATTTTTGGATGACTTTCATCCAAGTCACCTTTGAAAGCCTATCAATTACTATAAATCTCTTGTGATGGGGAGTTGTTGATAATATTGAAGAGGCCTCCAACTACAAGTATGTCTAATTTGTTGGGTAGATTTTATGCTTGCAATGGTCCTCTCATGTACACCTCACGTACATCTGAGCCATGCTAATATCTACTTTTGATGCTAGAATCTACTTTTGTTCAAAGGGTTGGTACGTTTAGGGATTAAAATAAATCCCTTGTGATGTTGAGATGTTGATAATATTGGAAAGGCCTCCAAATACAAGTATCTCAAATTTGTTGGGTAGATTTCATGTTTGCAATGGACCTCTCATGTACATCTGAGCCATGCTAATTTCTACTTTTAAAGCTAGTATCTACTTCTCTGCAAACGGTCGGTACTTTTAGGGTTTTATCCCTAAAAGCGGTTGTCTCTTTCCATACGGTGCACATAAATGGAAGTACATTTGTATACATGTGGCGTTTACTGTAGCATAACGTGTCCTATAGAGCCAATTGTTTTGTCAGCTTTATAAGAACTACAAGAGATGTTGGTGTAAAATTTTCAAATTTTTCCTTGTGTAGAAGATGGTGAAAAAAATTCTTTTACAAATGTGGTAGTGAGAAAGAGTAGAGCACATTGAGGTCGTTGTATACATTAGGGGTTAAGCTCCGCATGTTTTTGACAATTGTTTCAGTGCATTGCAGACAATTTGGCACTTTAACCCTAAATGTCCTCATCCCTCTTTAGATTTGGAGAATTACAAAGATGTCTTATAAAATGCAACTAAGAGGAATATTTTAAACTTGATGAATGAATAAAGGTTGTTCATTATGAATTTTTGATTCTATCCATGCACTTAGATGTGTGGTTGCTATCATCAATAACTTTGTATAAAATTTGAAACTTAAAATTTAAACTTCTTTTGTGATTGGATTACGAATAAGATATTGGCGATCTATAGATGAAACTTATGTGATTGGTTGAAATGTCATACTCTAAGTCGGTAGTGGATTTTGGAGAATTTTTGGATGCTTAATTTTATGAGCTAAATCTTTCAAGAGCACTTTTATACTGAAATCTTAAAATTTTTGGGTGAATCACTACAACATGAAATGAGGCATAAAAATTTCACAAATCATCCCCTTTCTAATTGGATCACTCATGCATGACGCTAACTTCCCATAAAATATATAGTAAAAAATCCACTCTGCAAAAAGCGCATGGCAGATGAGAAAACTCTTATTTTTTCTGTACATCGTCCTAAATATGGACACTTGCTCCTTTAGTGGTTAATCCATGGATTTTGATCATGTTGAGTATGAATTTTTGTCATGGATATTGGTCATGTATACACTTTTTGGTAGTCAAAATAATCCGATGTACTCACCTAATCCATGGATTTGCATCACAATCAACATACTCTCTCTGTAATGATGGGATTAAGTTTAATACATGAATTTTAGTGAAAATAGGGTCTTTCTGTAAGATGGAGGGAGTACCTTGTTTTGGTAGTGGCTACTTTTACACTAGAAAAATGGTCAAAAAATTGTAGAAATTGCCAAAGTCCTCTAAAAAATAATCTAAAATCACCAATATTAGGATGAAAGTGCCTTCTAATGGACAATTTAATGGAATATATGGATGATTCTGTCTATTTTTTTCCTACTCAGCTACATCCAAGGTACCGTACCCATATGTCAATTTCAACACTACTGAGTCGACATAATTTAAGTTTAGAATTCAAACTATGCTATGTTTTAAGTTTGAAAATTTTGATTTTTTTTACTAATTATGGCATTTCAAATATCTTAAAGAACTAAAGACATTGGACTTATCCTTAACCCCTAAACGTACCGATCCATTGAACACAAGTTGATGCTAGCTTCAAAAATAGATATTAGCATGACTCAGATATACATTAGGTGTACATGAGAGGACCATTGCATGCATGAAATCTACCCAACAAATTTGACATACTTGCATTTGGAGGCCTCTCCAATATTATCAACATCTCTTCATCACAAGAGATCTCCTCTAATTGGTAGAAAATTTAATAGGCTTACAAAGGTGTCTTGGATGAAAGTCATCCAAGATTGTATGAGAAAGTTACAAGGCTTTGAATCTGTTCCTGATCCAGTTTCTGGATGCTATGACGTTTAGGGGTTAAAGACATTAGACTTATCCTCAAAGTCACCTTTGTTTGAATATGATACGATTTTTTGCTTTAACAATACTCTTAATTGTTCGCTCTAAATAGTTAAAAGGTATGGAAGAGCTTAACGGTCTGTCATTATTAAATGTGTAAGAGATTAGTGGTCTGTAAACTCAAGGAAAGCTAATTTAGCCATTTTTCTCAAAAGCTAAATTAGTTTTTCATGAGTTTGAAGACCACTAAACTCCTACACACTTAACAATGAGAGACCATCAAGTTCTTCCATACCTTTTAACTATTTGGAGTGAAAAAAATAAGAGTATATATATATATATATATATATATATATATATATATATATATATATATATATATAATAAATCATGGTATCTTATTCAAACAAATAACTCTATTAAAGCAAAACACATGGTATCTTATTCAAACACAAGGTGATTTTAAGGATGACTCTAATCAAATTTATTTTTTCTATGTTTTTCAGATTTTGATCTACAAGTTTATCAACATTTGGACATGCTTCAAAATTTCTTGATTATTTATGAAACTGACTGACTCGTACGTAGGGTACTCGTGTCGCTCTACCAAAGGAAAATAAAAATAATAATTGGCTGCACCCACCTCCATTTGACTTCTATCAGTTATATGATTCATGAGGGCCACCCATCATCAACAATGATCAATAAGGTAGAGGGCTCTGAATCTGTCCGTAATCCTCAAAACCAGCGCCCCTGTAAACATAGGTACAAGTCATACACTTGTCCCTCTCTATTATGACATGTTTGGAACCCCTAGCTTCAAGGTGGTAGGCATGGATTAGTCACTGAAATGACCTGTCACATGTGTATTGCTTGAAACAATAATATCGTCATATTATGGATTGTCATTTTATGAATGGTAAATTGTAACAATATTTATCAACTATGGTTGATTGTCCTAAAACCACTAACTTAAGCAATATGATCTATTTTTGGCAGTGATAAATTCAAAAAAATATATGACCGCATTCGAAATAAGTTTTGATGAGGATTGCAAAAATTCGCAATATCTAATTCGCATTTGTCAATTTTATACAAAATTCCAAAGTGGGAAGGAACTTGCGACCCATACATCACATACCAATTTCCTAAGTTTACACTTTGTTGTTCCTAGATTCCGCTCATGAGTTAACCCAAAACCACCAACTATTTCTTAGCAATGCTTGGCATGCCATTGGTTTACTTGAATAATGAAATTGGTGGTTTTGAGTCTCAATTGTGGTGCCCCCAAGAAAATTGTTCATGTCATAATCACGAGAGGTGGTGGTTTTAGGACATCTTACCTGAGGTTGATCCGTGCTGGAGTTTGACACGACAATTTCAGTGGCAGAACTGTTATTGTGGGAGTGTGTGTCTAATATTTGTGTTATATAATAGACAATGGAAGAGTCCCTAACCTAAAGCAAGAATATACTGTAGTACATGGACTAGTTTGGCACAAATTAAATTAATTATGAAATTGCTTTAATTTTCAAATGTTATATTCCTATAAATTCTAAAAAAATGAGAAAAAATCTATGAAGAATTTACTTTGATGAATGTCTCAACCAAAAATAAAACAATTAGGCAAAAAATTGTGAAACCAACCAAGAAATGTTGGGGTACAGAAGAACCACACAAACAAGGAAGCATTGCCTTCGGAGAGGAATATTTGACATAAGATGATGTGGTCATAAATTTCCAAAGAGGAACTTTTGCAAGATGTCTAAAACAATATGTAAAAGAATTTCATTGGGTGTTTTTTTGTCAATTTAGGATGATAAATCGATGATATAAATAAGGATGTTTGGGTTTGCAACTTGCAAGGAGGTAGTAGGTACAAGTTAAATTGAGTTGGTTTTAATTTTATTTAATTTTATTGAATGTAAAGTTTGCAGAAATACAGAGGAATTGAATGTTTAAAATTATAAATTTGATGGTAGTAATAAACCCTAGAATGCCTACAAAACCACGAATCTTAAGGAGTTTGCTTCCAAAATGGCGTGCAAAAAAAATATAAGGTTCAAATGAATTGTTCCATTTGTACGGTTCAATTCACTAATACTATCATCAAAATTTAATTATCAATTTTGAAAATTGAAATTAAAAATTCTTTCTAAATTCGATTCCAAACAAAATTTTAATAATTATTAGAGTTATCCGTAAAGTCCATCAAATTTTGAAGAAGATACCGTGAGTTTTTCTTTATTAAAGTCTTATTTCTTCACTCCAAATAGTTAGAAGGTGTGGAAGATCTTGGTGGTTAATCATTATTAGGTGTGTAAGAGGTGTGTAAGAGCTTGGTGGTCTTTAAAAGATTTCAAAAGTTTTTTAGCACTAAGAAAGGAGCTAAAAAACTTTTGAAAACTTTTGAAGACCACTAAGCTCTTACACACCTCTTACACACCCAATAATGATAAACCACCAAGATCTTCCACAACTTCTAACTATTTGGAGTGAAGAAATAAGACTTTAATAAAGAAAAACTCACGGTATCTTCTTCAAAATTTGATGGACTTTACGGATAACTCTATTGTGTGATTTTTTTTGAATTTTTTTTGAAATGAATTTGAAATGAGATACTTTTAAACATGATGATTCTTTGAAATTTTTGTGTTCTTTAAATCTATGACCTCATTTTTGCAAGGCCACTTTTGAACTATAGTCAATGCAATTTTGGCTTGGTTGACAACTTGGCATACTTCTACATTTGTAATTTTAGAAAAAATGTGTTCGCAAATATGACTAAATCCAACCATTAGATAAGACAACAACTAGTTGAAGTATCTCCAGAAAAATGAATGACTTTTTTCATCCAAACATTGATGAGAATGTAGAGTGGATTTGAATCTGTTAGTCATCAAAAAACTGACGTTTAGGGGTTAACCTTTCAGCATCAAAAAAACCCCACGTGTTTTTTAGAAAGGAATAATTAAGAAAAGAGTAGTTTTTCTCAACCAAATTAAGCGAGGATTGGTGTGTTGAAAAACTATTGATAAAAGCAATCTAAATTCCAAATTTGCACCTCATTTGGGAGATTGTGGAATCACTGGCAAACAATCGAAGTTACCAAAATGAACAGGAGTTGAGGTTCTTTTTTTTGAAAAGTGCTGCAGTGCTAACCTGCTCTTTAGGGTTGGGTTTAGGGTTTAGGATTTTACGGTTTACGGTTTATCCGTTTTTTCCATTTTTTCCAATTAACAACTTTTTAACTTTTAACTTTTTTCCTTCCTCCGAAAATTTACATGCCTTCCGGCTGCACTGCCTAGCCCTTTTTGCTAAAAAGCCGAATATTCCCCACCTTTACTGCCTCTCTACTAAAAACCAATGGTTTAATCTACCTGTTTTGTAGGTAAGGAGTACCTTAACCCTTAAACGTCAACCCCCGCCCCAAAGGCTGGGTATCTACAGAATCTTCTCTGTAGCTCTTCATGTACTCAACTTTTCACTTATTTTTTGATATCATTCTAATCACCTTTTTACGATGCATTCACAAAGTGCAATTTTACAATTAAAATCACAATTTGTATGAGTGAATTGTGCTTTGAAAGGATTGTGGTAGGTAGGTTGGGGTTGCACATAACCTTGTAGGAGGTTGCAAGCTCATCATTGATTGGTTCATTCATGATGCCCAAGTTCAAAAAATGCATTATTCATGATGCCCAAGTACAAAAGATGCTGTGATCCAATTTCGGGCTGCCCAGTCAGTCCCCAAACTGTCGTTTAACCCCTAAACGTCCCATGGGGATAGTAGATACGTGGTTGTATAATTGGCATTTGCTACCAACAAGAAGCTCTAAATTGGGATCTCAATAGCTCATTAGAATCGCATTGATGTAAGGGGGGTTTCACACTATGGCCCAAGGTCGAGAGTCCGTCGGTTTCCACCAATCAAATTGCAAGAAACCATGGTTTCGGCCTCTCGACCCTTCACACTAGAGGCCAAAGTCCAAAGGCCATGGACCTTCAAAATGCTTACATGGCAACACTTTTTGACCAAGGTGACGGCCTCTCGACCTCTCGTTTGGGTCCTATATTTTGCAAGACCCGTCACTATGGTCGAGAGGCCGTCGATTTCTTTTCATAAAAAATGAAAACTATATTTTATGCCTATTTTCAGTAGATTTCTTTGGACTCTCAACAAAGTTTGGACTCTCAATTCCCACGGCCTCTCGACTTGACGGCCATAGTGTGAAGCGGCCCTAAATTTCAGCTTTTGTGTTGAACTCAAACCTATAAAAGGTCTGGATCCATTCCAAATACTAGAAAAATACACCGTATTCTACTGGCCGCAAGGCACTTTAAGACGTTTAGGGGTTAAGGGTTAAATCAATTCTGTTGTGGATTCCTACCTGCGCGCCCGGCGGACCCTGCGCACCCAAAAGGCAACCAAAAAGCCCGTGGCTTCTCCCATGCTCGTCGTCGATCCCGAGCAGCTGCTTGCTTGGAGCTTCCTCGTCACCTACGACGACGAATCTGAATCTTCCGTCGTTCCGCTGCGCAGGCGCCATGTGTACGAAGATCCGGGCCTAGCGGCGCTGGGCAGTGGGCACCTGCCTTCCTTCAATGATGAGCGAGCGAGCGAGCGAGGGGCCGACAATTATGGAGCAAACCCGGCCAGGGAATTTATGGGGACTGATGGCTGTGAAGCAGCCTAGCTCAGACTCGACCTGCCCCATCCTGCAGGCGCGCCTGATCAATCCGGTACTGTACTGATTGATACGGGAGAGTACTAAGTTACAACTGGCGATTCTAGCTTGTAGTACGACTGAAGGTAGCACTCAATCGGAGCTTCATCGCCGCATGCAGGCGCTTCCTGCAGGTGAGTGTGCATGCTCGTGCTTTTGCTTTTTCCCTGACGAGTCTGGTGCCCGAACTTGCTGGCGCTGGCATTGTAGCGCTTGGACTTAGTGATTTCGGGAGTAATTAGGTTTCGTCGACGCGCGGATATGGCAGTTGTCCATAGTACTAGAGAATGCTTGCAGTAATTAATGCGTCTAGTGAGAGCCACCATCCTCATCGGGAGTTGTGCACATGAATCGTGCCGTGGAAGCGACTCTTGTGACTCACGAGAGTAGGACCGAAGCGAAACGATTGAAATTCTCGTTTGTGATTTTTGAATTTCCAGCCCGCCTTGGTTTCTCCGTAGAGGCACCTTCGAAAGCGTTGCAGTGAGTCGCAATTCGAATCTATTTTTCCAGGAAGTCCAAATTTTAATCCTCGTGTTTCTTTTTAGCATATTGAGTAGTTGAATGAGAAAGTCCAAATTAATCCTTGTGTTTTTTTAGCATATTGAGTAGTTGAATGAGAACTTTCTGTTTGTTGGCTCTGATCGTAGGGAAGAGGCATTGCTGCGGGGACACCCATTTTCTTCTTGGGCTAAATACAACTGTAGCAAATCTATTCCGTCTATGATTCCACTGAAATGCATTCTCGTCCTTCATTCATGCTATTTCGGTCAGATCTTCTCGTAGCAGCAGCGTAGCTGCTTGTTCAATTTGTTTTCTTTTGTTTTGGGGACCAACAGTTGCAATGGTGGCTCCATTTTGAAGCTTGCTCACTTGTCTGCCGGACCCGGGCTGGTTTGTTTCTCTGCTCAGATTGCACTTCATTGAATTTTGGTTCCACTCTTTCAATGAGAGAAATAAAGATATGTCTCCATTCTTTTTTTAATCGTTTAGGGGTGAAAAGCATAGGTCTTGCCGGTAACGAAAGATTCTGTTTGGGTAACGCCTGGCGGGCCTGATTTTCTGGGGACCCTAGTCGTACCTTCAGGTACAAGGCTACATTTAGTAAATTTTCTGGTATAGTACCTGGCGGTCAGCCAGACGGATTGCTACAAAAGCGACCATTTCTAATCTCAGCCAGAGAATAAAAATATCATTTCACCATTTTCACGTCCCTAGTATATACTAATGGCCTCTCACATCATTCCACAATAGTGCAAGCAAGTTCTGTGTTGCGTAACAATAGTATAGTGCTCAAGAGCAGATTCGTCGTTGACATTGCGAGTTCGTTCAGTTGTCTTTTGACCTGCAGTCGTCTTTGTGGAAGAAGCCAGTCACTAAGAATAGCTCGTTTGTTGTGCTTTTTCCAGGTCTCCTCAACGGCTTAGACCTCACTCAGTTCATAACCATTCAAATGATGTGAGACCGGTGTTTATTAAATCGGTGTTTTCTTCTTCGTAATGGCATCCAAGAAGTTACTGGATTGTCAACGAAGTAGTATGAAGTGCAGAAAGGCCATTTGCAGTAGCCTTGGACTGGGCACCGTGTTGCTGCTGGCGTTGTCCTTGGTGGTCCTCTGCTTCACATTTGTGGACATGGGGACGTTCTACGACACCAGTGTTAGTAGCAGCGGCAGCACCACTGGCTTTGGGGACTTCATCTTGCAGAGGGACAATGTGTTGGCGATCACTGGATCAGCGTCATCGTTCACCGATGTCACTCAGGTTTCTCTTGACGACGAGGACACATCTGCAGCCGAACCAGCTACCGACTCTTCGAAGCCTGCGGTTGAAGAAGAATCTGTTGACATTACCGACTCGGATTATAGTAAGGTACTAGGGCTCTTACTCCCGTGATTTCTCAGCTAAAGAAAACTACTCCCTCCGTCCCAAAGTTAATGTCCAACTTGTTTGCTTGATATTTCTTTGAGCCAATTTCATTGATCATATTGTAAGAAACATGATTAAAAAAGGTTCCAAATTATGTCACTAGAATGATTGAAGAACATTGCATATGTTCATTGCAACTTGAATAAAATTAGCCACAAGGAAGTATTTTTTTGACCTACTTTTTAAAGTACTTTCAAACATGACAATAACTTTGGGACGGAGGGAGTAATTACAGTGGAAGTTCTACTCTTTTTCAAGAGCATTACTCACTCTTTCAATATTAGGGCCGCTTCACACTATGGCCGTCCAAGTCGAGAGGCTGTGGGATTGAGAGTCCAAACTTTGTTGAGAGTCCAAAGAAATCTACTGAAAATAGCCAATAAAACATAGTTTTCATTTTTTATGAAAAAGAAATTGACGGCCTCTCGACCATAGTTTGGGTTTCCATTCTTGTTCGACCCAAACTTCCTTTCGAGAGGCCGTTGCCTTGGTCAAAAAGTACTGCCACATAGGCATTTTGGAGAGCGACGGGCTGTTGGACTTTAGCCTCTAGTGTGAAGGGTCAAGAAGTTGAACCCATGGTTTCTTGCAATTCGATTTGTGGAAATCGACGGCCTCTCGACCATCAGCCATAGTGTAAAGCGGCCCTAATTACAGTGGAAGTTCTACTATTTTTCAAGAGCATTGTTCACTCTTTCAATATTACTCCCTCTGTCTGAGAATAACTGTCCTAGTTTTTGGCATGTTTTTAACATACTTAGTTCTCGAAAAATGGTCTATGTATCTTTCATAGTACTATGAGGATCCAAGTTCCATGGGTTTGAGAAGCTGCTCATGGAAGTAGGCGAGAGGAGGGGAAAAGTGGAGTTTGGGTTTGTCTCACATACCCAGCCATGAAGTTGTGCACATTCCATTGACTTGCTTGAGACGAAACATGAACAAATTTGATTGGTTAGAGAGAAGTTGCCATGAAGTCTTGGGTTTGAGAATTCTCCATACTTCTTGACAACTTTTCTACCACTTTTTTTTTCTCAAAAGCTCACTTGAAATGTGCAACTTGGTCCCCTAAAGTCCCTAATAACTTATCTTTTAGTGACTAGATGCTTCACCCATGGAACAAGTTGTCCTCATATAGTTTTTTGTGTCACTCTCATTGTTTGCCCCGTTTGAAGCATGACAGGGTTCACGTTTGAAGTATAAATCATAGGACAAATACTAAGGAAAAAAAAATGCCAAAAACTAGGACAATTCAATATTCTGGACAGAGAGAGTATATGAAATAGTTTTGAATTTTGGGCTCATAAGCTCCCAAAACTGTGACTAGGCTTCAGCTGTTGTTTTTTGTCATTCTAAGTATGCACTTGTTTGGTTATTTAGTTCTTGGCCTGTGTATGAATTCATGGCCTGCTAATGATTCAACTGGGATTTGTTCACAGGAATTGGTTCACAAGGCTCAATCTGAGTCCCAAGCGGAGTCCCAGCCTGAGGAGCCCCAATCTGAGTCCCAGCCGGAGGAGTCTCAAAATGAGTCTCAAGCGGAGTCTCAGTCTGAGTCTCAAGCGGAGTCTCAGTCTGAGTCGCAAGGGGAGGTTCAGTCTGAGTCTGAAGCGGAGTTTCAAGCGCAGGAGGAGTCCTCGCAAGGAGAAACGCAAGCAGAGATTTTAGCGATGCCAGGCAACAACCGAAGCACTGTGGCGGGATGTGATCTGTTCCATGGACAATGGGAGTATGACGCAACGTATCCTTTGTACAGATCCCGGAACTGCCCTTTTGTGGACACCAGCTTTCGGTGTGAGGAGAATGGCCGACCCGACAAGGATTTCATGAAGTACCGCTGGCGACCGCACGACTGTGACTTACCTCGGTAAAGTCCCTTTTGTTTTTTCGTTCCCTTCTGTCCATTGTAAGAACACTCCAAGACGAAAGACAGTCCCCTATTTCGATCATGCATGGGGTTATGGGTGATAAACAGTTTCTTCATTAGTGGCAAAGAATGAGGTCCTCGAACTGCTAAATGTGATGGTTTAAAAAAAACAAGAGGAATTACTTGCGCATCTCGTTTTTGGCAATTGGAGGATTGCAAATTTCATGAAAATTGGTCATATTCGTTATAACACTGCATTTCAGAGTGCCATAATAAGCATTCTCTGAAGATTGAGAATGGGAAAAAAGAGGTGTGATACCCCTATTGTGACTAAGGCTGGTGTTTGGAATAGTGCCAAGTTCTAAAAAAATCGCCATTTTAACAAATATGGCGATTATTGGAATATTCATTACTTCCATTCTGTAGGTGTACAAAACTAAAATCTACACTACCTGTCCTGGTTTTGAAAGGAAGCACGGACCACTTTCAGTTGCCAATTTAACCCCTAAACGTCCCATGGGGATAGTATATACGCTGTCGTATAATTGGGATTTGCTACCAACAAGAAACTCTAAATGAAAATCTCAGTAGCTCACTAGAACCACATCGATCTAAATTTCAACTTCTCTTTTGAACTCAAACTCATTGAAGGTGTGGATTCATTCCAAATACAACCAAAATACAACGTATTCTACTGGTCGCAAAGGCACGTTCAGACCTTTAGGGGTTGAATATGGCCTTGATTTAGGGTTTAATAGGGTCTTGTGAGGTTCTGGCATTCAGGTTGTGAGTGATGGAAACGTGTGCAAATCGAAAATCTATACTGGTTTTCAAAGGAAGCATCACTTGTGCAGTTGCCAATGTGATGAAGATGGCCTTAATTTTAGGTTTAGGGTTTAGGGTTTTAGGGTTCTGGCATTTCCCAACGGAAAACGTGTTGGGGTGTGCAGATTCGAAGCGCGCGACATGCTGGAGAGGCTCCGAGACCAGAGGCTGGTGTTCGTGGGGGACTCGCTGGGGCGCAATCAATGGGAGTCCATGTTGTGCATGCTGTCGGAAGCCGTCCACAACAAGTCACGCATCCAGGAAGTGGGCGGGAGGTCCATCAGCAAGCACATGGGGGAGCTCGTGTTCCTGTTCCTGGATTACAACTGCACGGTGGAGTATTTCCGCGACCCGTTCCTGGTTCCGCAAGTGCGCCCTCCTCCGGGCTTGCCCAAGAACGTCACCAGCGTTCTCCGAATCGATCAAGTCTCGTGGAGTGCGAAGCGGTGGCGCGGCGCCAGCATCCTCGTCTTCAACTCCGGCCACTGGTGGTCGTGGGAAAAGATCGGACGCCCGTAAAAATTCCAATCCCTACCACTCCATTTCTTGTTCTGTTTTTTCTGCATCTCTTGTTTTTTTCTTTCAACGCGTTCACTCGTTCTGGTGATCTAAAATTTGTTCCTATGTTTCCACAACGTGAGGGATTGAATTTTGTCATTTTAAATCCACAAATCCTTGTTTATTTAGGGTTTAAGGTAGGAGCACCCAATTCTGATAGTGTACCTAATGCCAATAATTTCTACAAATGGCTTTCCTTTTAGAACGCAAATCTAAGTATGTCATAGAGCCTTTATTGTTTGTTCACCAAAACGATAAGCCATCTATGGTCTACCTAGATGTGCGTTCTAAAATGAAAGCCATGTGTAGAAATTATTGGCATTGGGTACTATGTCGGAATTGGGTGCTCCTACCCTACATTGTTTTGTGATAGTGGCGTACATTCTTTTCTTTTTCCATTTCTTTTTAACCTCTAAAGGACCAAGAAGCCCAAATTGGACTGCATGTTTTCTTAAGCATTTTTTATGAAGTTCACGTAGGACTTCCTTTAGTTCAAATTTATTTGCGTTTTGACCTACACATACCATGTTCTTCACTGATTCCAGCGATATAAAACTCGACCTCATCTGAATTATATTTTTTACAATATGATCTAGTGAATTTGTCATTTTGAAACCATGAATCCTTGGTCCTTTAGGGGATAAGAATGAAGTGTAATATTGGCGTGGAGACCAAGAATATGTTGAGGGTAGGCTATGGTACATGGATGTAGGTTACCTTCATTTTAAGCTTGCAAAATGCAATGGATGGTGAGCAGCTGGATTGATGTGCGTGGGAATTTGACTTGCAGGGGTGGCCGGTTTTTTATGAAAGATCATCTGACGGAACACAGCAATGAAGATGCCTTTAAAACGGGTTTAGAAACCTGGGCATTGTGGATGGAGCATAACCTGGATCCTTCGACTCAAGTATTCTTCCGAAGTTTTGCTTCCGTCCATTTCAGGTATAAACCATGCTCTCTGTCCAAACCCTTTTCCATGCATTCTTTTGGAGCCTCTGACACCTTGGAATTAGCTTATTCTCCCATTGTATAGATTCAACAAGTGAAAGGTTGAGGGATATAGAAAACGAATATGGTTGCACAGAAGTGGCTGTAGAACCAAGGAGCATATAGCGTCTATAAATTGAAAGAGTGAAATGCTTCAATAGGCGAGTATCACGGCGCTTTTGAGAAGTTGATTCTCTGAAGATTGAGAAGCTGGGGAGAGAATTCAGGAGCCAATAGAGGCCATTCTCCATGACCCAAGCCGTGACACCCCTTGAATGCGTGTGAAGAATGAGAACAATAGCAAAAACTGGGGAAATTTACCTACAAAGGAGAAGAAATGAAGCTTCTCAATCTTCATGCCCATTCTTCACCTCAAGAGGAGAAGCATGAAGCGTTCTCAATCTTCAGAGAATGGATCCTCCACAATTAAAAGAGAAAGTGCCACATACACATTCTTTGATGATCGAGCATGGGAAAAAAGCGCCGTGACACCCCCTAATGGGTAAAGAACATTACAATGGATATGAGAGTCACTTGTATGCATAGATAATGAAGTTGCTTGCTACAAAAGCCATAACTTTTCAGCTTTTTGCTACGTACAGAGGAGAAGAAATGAAGCTTTTTAATCTCATGCCCATTCCCGAAGCATGAAGCTTTCTCAATCTTCAGAGAATGGGTCCTCCACAATTCAAGGAGAAAGTGCCACGTACACATTCTTTGATGACTTGAGCATGGGAAAAAAGCGCCGTGACACCCTCTAATGGGTTAAGAACATTATGAGAGTCAGTTGTATACATAGATAATGAAGTTGCTTGCTACAGTAGAGTTAACTGAAAAGAAGACTATCTCACCTCTCTTTTTGCTCTACTTCTAACCCTCTCTTTTGAGCTATACTTGGGAGGAATAGTGTCTTGTCATAGATTGTCCCCTTGTGGGCCACGGGCTTGGAGCTTTGGTGAAAGGTGTGGGAGCCATAGCTAGGTGTGGAGAATATTGACAGGGCCTTGTTTTAGATTGTCTCCCAACTCGTCATAGACTAGTTTTTGGTCTATTTTTATTTCAATATGAGTTCAAGAGGAATTCAACACGAGTTTGCCAAATCTTTCCTCTTTATGCTGACTTTTCGGTTAACTCTAGTAGCCATAACTTTTTGAGCGTTTTGTTACCATTTTAAGAAAGCTCATTGAACATGGGTGCAGAGGAGGAGCATGGAACCACGGAGGCCATTGTCACGAAGAGGTGAAGCCACTGACAGATGAAGAGGTGGAGAGGGAGCAGCCAATCCCATGGACCAACAAACACATCAAGGCAGCCATCAGCAAGAACATCAAAGCGAAAAGGAGCGCAGTGGAGTACATGGATGTCACCACATTGACAAACTACAGAGCAGATGGACACGCAGGCTTGTATGGAATGGACACCAAAATCCACGGCCTGCCTCCCAAGAATCGCCAAGACTGCAGCCACTTCTGTTTGCCCGGAGTTCCAGACACTTGGAACGAGCTTTTGTATGCATCTTTGCTCGCTAGGGGTCAAGGTGTGTGGGGAGAGCCCATCAGGTATTAATTATTAGCGTTTGCTTAAACCCTAAAACCCTAATCCTAAAACCCTAAACCTAAACCAGTGGCTTGATGCATGATTACCATGTGGTTTGATCTGATACTTGAGTTGCTCCTGGTGTTTACATCCTCAGTTTGGGTAAGCCCATTTTTGGTAGGAGCTAAACCTTAAATCCTAAAACCCTAAACCCTAAACCAGTGGATCTGATACTTGAGTTGCTCCTGGTGTTTACATCCTCAGTTTGGGTAAGCCCATTTTTGGTAGGAGCTAAACCTTAAATCCTAAAACCCTAAACCCTAAACCAGTGGCTCGATGCATGATTACCATGTGGTTTGATCTGATACTTGAGTTGCTCCTGGTGTTTAGATCCTCAGTTTGGGTAAGTTAAGCCCATTTTTGGTAGGAGCTGGCAGAAGCAAAGCAAATATTGTGTTTCCTACACAGTTGGTAGGGTGACTTCTGAGCCTGGTTTTTTTGTCACTCAACTTGAGTAGCTTCTGGTTGAGTGTCAGGTTAGAAATTTATTGATTGAGAAGAAAGGCAACCTTTCTCCTCTGAGTTTTTAATGTAAATCTTCACTCTTGCTAACTTTTTCTCAGAGGTGGCAACAGTAGTCTTCATGCCCAGTTCATCTTGGACTTTGTTAGTGTTCTTGTGCTGGTGACGCACTCCTTTTTTTTACTTTTCATATGGAGCAATAATGCACCCCTAAACGTACCGATCCTTTGAACACAAGTAGATGCTAGCCTCATAAATAGATATTAGCATGACTCAGATGTAGATAGAAACACCGACCCTATTGCAAGATGGGCGTGAATAAAGTGTCCGTTCGTAATGTCAATGCCCCGATGCCCACCGGACAAAGGGACATTGGAATAAAATAGGTGGACTCAGATGTACAATAGGTGTACATGAGAGGACCATTGCATGCATGATTTCTACCCAACAAATTTGACATACTTGCATTTGGAGGCCTCTCCAATATTATCAACATCTCTCCATCACAAGAGATTTACTCTAATTGGTAGAGAATTTAATAGGCTTGCAAAGATGACTTGGATGAAAGTCATCCGAGGTTGTATGAGAAAGTTATAATGCTTTGAATCCATTCGTGATCTAGTTTTTGAACGCTAGTATGTTTAGGGGTTAAAGTGCGTTGGAATCCTCTTTTGCTTGTTAATAAGATTCAATAAAAATGATTTATGTTTAACAATAGTAACTGTGTTCAATTGCTATTAGTGGTGAATATGGTGCACTTTGAAGCACCACTGTACCAAATTGTTTCACTATGTAGAGTGCCCTAACAAAAAGATTGTTGCCTCTTCTAGCCACCAATGAGAAAATTGATCTCAATTCACATGAAATTGATATTTGATTAAAAATTCAATGTAAGACTCTTATCTAACACTACTATAATCAATCATACCAAGTTTTACTTTCTAAGAATAGAATGTTGATTTTTGGTGAATTTATAAAGTGTTTGTAGTGTATGACCTTTTGAATTCATTTAAAAACTATTTTATGATATATTTTAAAGCTTTGATTGAACTTGCTTGTTAAAAACATAAAAATAAACAGCTTTCTAATTAAAAGAAAATTCAAAAAACAAGGTTTCTTGTTTGATATGAAGATCATAAAATAACTTCAAATAATCTAATTTTTTGGTGAACGATGAATTTCACAATGGAAAATTATATTGTTCAAAAAAATCCTCAAAAAAAATTATTTTGAAAGTTTGGTAGGTTTCTGCGTTCTAGAATGAAAGTCAAATTTTGACCCACAAGATTAAAAAAATGTAATAATGTACTCAATATTTGGGATTTTTGAAAATTAAAAAATGAACCAAAAACTAAACTTGATAGTCTTGAGGTTTGATAAAGGAATCACAAAAGAACAATGACATGGATTGCTTTTTAATAAGTACCAATTTTATAGGTGTGAGTGACATGCGACATTGTTATTATTAGGGCACTATGCAATATAAATTTTCTTTACAAATATTCTATAATTCAAACAATACAATAATGTTTTATCTTAAAACTAACTTTCTTAGTTCAAAAAATGACCTTTCAAAAATGACTTCAAAATCTTCAAATACCAAAAACATAAAATCAAATTCATATCTAATTTAAAGTATAAAATTGAGTGTGAATGTAAATTTTGATTTCACAATTAAAAATCCATCTTTACTTTAACATGCAACACTACCATAGACAATGAACAAGATCACCAAATAAATAAATAAATAAATAATTTTTTTCTTTTTTCAAATTTTCTATTTTTATGACAAAAAACAAATCTTGAAACAAATTCACAAACATCTCCAATGCAAGAACCTTATTTTTTTTTATTAAATACAAATATGTGTCACAAATGTGTCAACCCTACGCTCCACCTACGATATCAATCAATTGTCCACAATGTTGTGTTAGTGGCCCCCAATGAGGAGGTTATGGGTTCTATTCCCCATGTCGGCGTGGTGCTCAGCACCATAGTCCATCCAACTATGGTGGGAGTCCTTGGACCTTGTTGTATGGGTACCTCAAAGTCCTTTGGGGGGATACCATGTCTGGTATCTTCAAGGCACTAGTGGCTAGCTAGCTAGTAGCACAGCGTGTCACTATAGTGTCCATCCTCGAAAGGGGAGAGTAGTATTGTCCCAACTTCCCCTTGTCTGGTGGGCATTGGATCATTGGCATTACGAACGGACACTTCATTCACGCCAGCCCCAAAAGGGACCGGAGTTTCTATCTATCTATCTATCAACAATGTTACAAAACTCCGTATTATCACGGGCATTAGTGTGGGTTGTGACATTATAGAGTTGATTGTGCTCCGTTCAAGAGTGTATATGTATCATTATAGAGTTGAGTGTGCTCCGTGCAAGAGTGTATATGTATCATTATAGAGTTGAGTGTGCTCCGTGCAAGAGTGTATCTGTGACATTATAGAGTTGAATGTGCTCCGTGCAAGAGTGTATCTGTGACATTGTAGAGTTAAATGTGCTCCGTGCATGAGTGTATCTGTAACATCATAAAGTTGAATGTGCTCCGTATAAGAGTGTATCTGTGACATTATAGAGTTGAGTGTGCTCCGTATTATGACGTGCAAGAGTGTACCTGTGACATTATAGAGTTGTAGTGTGCTCCACTGCTTCGAGCCTCCATACAAACTCAAGTCACCTCGCTTGTTTTTCCCCTCCGTTGCAAAGATGGGGTTGTACCAGGTCGTGGAAGCCTTGCTACTGATGACCAACGCCGTTGCCATCCTCAACGAAGATCGCTTTCTGGCCCCGAGTAAGTCCAAGCTTTCATCCTCTGCCTATTTGATCCATTTTGATCGCTTTTTATTGCTTTTGTTTTTGATCTTTTGATTCGGGGTATTGGCAGTGGGCTTGGGTATTGCGGACATGAGCAACGGAAGGGTGTCGCCGTTCAAGGGGCAGATGGTCGGTTTCATCCACGCCGTGCAGTACTTACGAGGTAAGGCGCATTTATTCCCCCCCGCAATTAGGGTTTCTAGCTCCATCGTTAGGGTTTTGTTTTTTGAAGCTCCGGTTTTAATTTTTTTTAGTGTGTTTGCAGTTCCGCTGGTAGTTGCGAATTGTATAGTCATCGTGAGCAAATTGCTCTTTGGTTGATGCGATTATGGAGGGGAGCTGGAGCTCATTTTGGCACAATTTGAGCAAGAGGATCGCAATGTACGAGTACGCCAATCCATTTTTTTTCGTTCGTTGTTTCAGTTTAGTGCAGGCTTAGGGTTTGAAGGAAGTCTGCAAAACATTGTGTTGAATATATTGGTTGAAAGTGGATGTGGACAGGGACTTAGAGATTTTGTATATTCGGGGTTTTCAAACCTTTTTCTGAATCAGAATTAGAGTCTGATTCTTCATACAATTGTCCCTCTCTATTATGACATGTTTAAGGTAGCAACACCTAAAATGGACAATGACCCATTGTCACCAGCTACTTTTGAACCAAAAATGAACCCTGATAAGTTTGAAAACTGCCGGCAGCTTCTCACTTGTTGCTTCACAATTGATCCAATTCATTGTTGCTTCACAGTTTGTTCACTGTTTCTTTTGGGTAAGTCTACAACTTAGAATAGGTGTCTACAACACCCTTGCTTCAAAAATTCGTGTAAAATTGCTCATGCTTCCAAAAAAATTAATTCCAAGGCCCATCACTTCCTCCTAAATTTGCTAAGACATTCATGATTTCATTCCATGTTGCCTGCACTCCCAACGGTACCACATCTCTTGTATTGTCATGAATAGGTGTCTCTACCTTAGGAAGCCCTAACATCAGAAAAGTTGGGCCAGACTATTTTGGTGCCATTTTGATACCAAAGGTTGCATACAGGTCATTTTAGTGTCATTTTATCTAGACTAGGTTGGTATGGAGGTTGGCACCAAATTATCCTAATTGCATTTCAATACACCATCATGGCGCCATGTTCACATGCCTGGAAGTTCTTGATGTACTCACAGAAATGATGTGTATTGCTCAAAACAATAATATCGTCATATTATGGAGTGTAAACTTTATTGTACAGTTCTTTTATGTGTCGTCTGCTATGTTTTTTTTCTCGCCCAAGGTGCGTTGTGCACACTGCTCAGTAGAGTAGCTCCCATCTCTTACCTTGGCTTTTTCTTTAATGTAGTTGGATTATAAACCAACTATTTAGTAGCTGATCCCTTATTGGGATACCTTTTTGAGTCATTTTTTCTTTCAAAAAAAGAAATAGATAACTTGATGCTGAATCTACATCACCTTGATTTATATTCCTTACACCTTTGTAGAATTATTTATGAGTTATGAAGTTTGTATATTTGTGCTTATCATAGATGGAGTCAAAATCCCCTAGCGCTTGTCCTTCAATGAACCTTGGGAGAACCAATAATAACATAAGACTTGGTTCTGACCATAGAGAATAGGCATTGCGGGGACACTCAATTTTTTGGGCTAAATATCACTGTAGCAAATATATTCCGCTCATGATTCCACTGAAATGCATTCTTGTCCTTCACCTGTTCTATTCCAGTTAGAGCTCCTCGCAGTGTAACTACTTGTTTTTTACTAATTCTGACGACCGACTATGGTGACCAGGTTGTTATGTCCACAACGTCACCCTTCTTCAAGTTGCATATTTTGTATGATATACAAAAGCAAACTTCGTTTTCTCATCCATCATGCATTCTTTGCAGTGTGATTTTTTTACTAAATTTTCTATGGGAAGTTAGCTTCATGCACATGTGATCCGATTAGAAAGTTGATGATTTGTGAAACTTTTATGCTTTGTTTCACCCAAGATTTCGAAGATTTTAGTCTAAAAGTGCTCTTGAAAAAGTCAACTCTTAAAATTAAGCAACCAAAAAATCTCCAAAATTCACTACACTTAAGAGTATTACATTTCATCCCATCACATCAAATTTCATCCATATATTGTCAATATCTTATTTGTAATCAAATTACAAGACAATTTTGAATTTTAAGTTTCAAATTTTATAGAAAAATATTGGTGATAGCAATCGTAGATCTAACCGTATGAATAGAATCTAAAATTCATAATGTACAACTTTTATTCATACATCAAGTTGAAAATATCCCTCTCAGTTGCATTTTATAATGCATCTTTGTAAAACTGCCCAATTTGGACATGGATGAGGACATTTAGGGGTTAATCAAATCATCCAATTTCGGTTTTTTTTATTGATCTAGTGGTCTTCAAGAACAGTTTGGTTATGAGTTCTAATGTTTAAAACCCATGGGTGAATAATCTATCATCTCGTGACGTTGCTCAAAAAAGGGTACAATAGATTACGAGTTTTGCAATTCTTATTTCCGTTGTGCCAAACAGTCCATGGCAATCTCTTGAACCGTGAACTGAAATTTGGGACATGGATTTTGTAAGCTTCTTATTAAACCTAGGGTCTCCGTATAAAAAGTGGAACCCTAAGATGACATAATTCTTTTTTTCACAACTAGTGAGCTCTCTCTTCTTTCCTCTTTGGCACAAGTCCATAAGGAGCTCTCTTGTGTGATGTCATCTTTAGTGATTACCACCGTACCTTGGGTTTAACAATAGTAGTAGCAGCGGATATCACTATGCATGGCTTGGACCTCTTAACTAATCATTAGTTGGGTATAGAACCTGACATGTGGAAAGTGCCCAATCATTTTGAAGTGTGATAATAATAAGTTCAAAATATTCATGGTCAAATCTTCTTCTCCCTTTTTGCAATCATTGAATATTCTTGAACACACCACCAAATATTGTATCTTCTTAGTGGTTTGATCTTTTTATAACCTTTCTATGATGTAACTTAGCCTCTCACATTTTTGGATGGTCTTCCCATGATTGTTCCATTCCGCTCTCAAAGACCATTATGTGAAGTAACTTAGCCTTTTAAGTCTTTTCAATTTCATGGCCTTCCACTTCGTCATTGGTAGTGCGAAGAGAAGTGAAGCCCTTAGGCAGAAAACTACCCAAGTTGCTAAAAAGCTATGGTATTGGTTTTGGCTTTGGCATGCTTGTCTATTCTCTCCAAATCATTTGGTTCTTGTACTATTCTTTCAACAATTTTTATGCCTCTACAAAAGCCTACACTTGGTGGTTTTTGAAAAAAGTATACCACGTCCTCTAATCCAATCAAGAATGTTGTCCAAACATTATCAATGGTCATATTTGTTGAAATAATGTGTTTCAAACCACCAAAATTTGATGTTCAAGTGCCAATAGAGTTAACCGAAAAGAGTGTCTTAAACTAGAAACTTTTGTTGAACTCATCTTAAACTCGTTTTGAGTTCAAAAAGACTGCAAAACTAGTTTATTGAGAGTTGGAGGATAATAAAGCAAGGCCTTCCACCAATGTGGGGCATGAAACTCATGACCTCCTCAATGCTAAGAGAAAGTTCCCACAAGTTCCCCTAAGCCTAAAGGAATATTCATGAAGTGACCAAGGGACTATTCATGAACAATGTTTGTCAAAATTTATTATTATTGAGACGGAGACTCACCTTACAAGTTGGAAATCACAAGTCTTTTGGATAACTTTAATAGCTTTGAAAATTACGTCTGCTACAGTTTTGAGGTTTCACTTACGCAACTGAAACTTAATGAAATCAGCCATTTTAACTTTTTATTCATTCACATGGACAGTCAAATTTTCAGAGAATCCAAAGTGTGGTGATATTGAATTTTGTAGCCAATGATCATCATGTGGTGACGTGGCGTTTGTAGTCCAACGGTTAGGATAATTGCCTTCCAAGCAATGGACCCGGGTTCGACTCCCGGCAGACGCATGAGGTCTACGACGTGTCACTCCTCACTTGGTCAGCTGGAATAGCTCAGTTGATCAGAGCTTGTGGCTGTTTTAAACCACAAATAAACATATTTTAGATTTTGTGTAATTTATTATTTTATGTTTTTGCTAATATTAACCTCTAAAGGATCGGAGTGTTCATCCTCCAAAAACACTCCAATGCTGCCATTTTTACTCCCCCATGTAAAAAAAATTAAAAAATGTTATTTTTTACCTTCTATCCATAAAATCTTGTCCTAGACTACGTGAAAAACATAGACAACAAATTTCGTTGATTTTGACCGCACGGATTGCAAGATAATTGCGTTTGATGGAAAAAAAACACCTCAAAAAAACACATGCCCGAAAATTTGACATTCGTTTGACCATGGCTACATCAAAAAAACCTCACTACCAAAATTTATCGCACTTCACTTCCACATTTTATATAATGTTACTTAGTCGTGTACCAATTTTCGTTGCGTTTGGAGATGTTTAGGATGTTTATCGTGCACTTGTTTGGGGTTTAAATGTTGAGAAAATACTTTTTGTTTTTGGAATTGCAATATTTTCAACTTTCTTTATTTAAAATACGAGTCCGAGCAGTGAAACATAAGTACATTCCACCCTCTATAGAATGGCGAAAAAAAAATTGAAAAAAAAAGAAATTTTCAAGTTTTAAAAGATATATAGCACATTTTCTAAGAATTTTGGAGGTTAGGGGGGAAATAAAGGGTGGAGGAAGGGAATTGAAGTGTCAATCCATTCCAATGTTCATGACCCCACGAACTCTCAAGGTGTATTGCCACGTGGCAGTCTTTCATTGAACGATTTTTTTATTTTTTATTTTTTAAAATGATTTTGATTTTCAAAATAATATAATTATATATTTTCAAATCATAAAATTGAACTTTTAGTTAAATTTTTATTATTTTAGAATAATAATTTTTATTTATAAAATTTTAAATTTTAAATTTTAAAAATGAGTTTGGAAAATGGAGAGGTCTTTTCCCCCCACACTCCACCCCATTTTCCACACACCGCCCATCTTATTCCTCCCCTCTAAAATTCAACTATTTCTCTACTACCCTACTGCCCTTTCTCCCCAAAAAAACGCATTTCTCCTTATAACTTCCACATACAGTGTCAGAATTCAAAAGAAAAAATATATAAATATAAATATAAATCCCCATTTTTGTGGCACATTGGGAAATTCACTATTAAGTTTCCTTCAAATTTTGATTTAAAATGTGTTCACTGGAACTTACCTCGTTCTCTAAATGTCCTAGTTAGGACACTTAGTCCTTTAGAGGTTAAATAGAACTCAATCCAAGTGGTTTGATAATTTTTGGAACTATATTGAATTAGTTATCAATATTCAAAGATTAAACCTTAGCGTTGTGCAATGGAATAAAAGTGTTCCATTTGTATAAATAAATAAATAAACCTAAAGGCCCGAACCTTTTTTCAATGGAAAAACATCATTGCTTTTGACCCCATAAGTATAAAGTGAAGTGATATATGAAAATCTCAATTAAACAATCTTGTAGTAAACTTGTTGTAAATGATGTGGATCAAGCGTGGGATCAAGTTTGGACTCATAGAACCTCATGGATTGAAAGATCATCATGTTTTAGTATCAAAATTTGGTTTTGAAATTTGACTATTGGCACTTTGGAGTTGAAATGCTATCTCTAAACCTTTTCCAATAAAATATCTTTCGACTACAAATTGTTTTAACATCATCTTAACCCTTAAACGTCAAAAAATCCCCACGGGCTTTTTAGAAAGGAATAATTGAGAAAAAGAGTAGTTTCATTTGGAAGATTGTGGAAAAATTGACAAGCAATCGAAGTTATCAAAATGAATCGGAGTTGAGGTTGGGGCAGTTGAGGTTGTTTTTGGAAAAGTGTTGTAGTACTACAGTGAAACAAACAATGCAGGCCAGCAGAGCCGTTTTTTCATTTTTTTTTTCAATTCTTCTTTTTTTTTTTTCTTTTTTTTTTTCCTTCAAAAATTTAGATACTTTCCGGGCTACCCCGAATCATATATGTATGTATGTATCCAACCTGACTACATTCCAAGGTGCTTGTCGCTCTACCCAAAAGAAAAAAAAAATGGCTGAGGTAGATTTTTGTGTGAGTACATTGTTGTAGCAAAGATATTTTATTCTTATTGTCCGATCCAGCTGTAAGTTTCATTATTTGGCTCACTTCAGCGATGCTGACGTTCGCCAGTAATTGACTACTATCCCATGTCATGGGAATTAGTATAACAAAGTGCTTCATGTGAGTTTGGAATGGCTTTGACTAAGTGACTTTTATGCAAAAGTCACTTATGAGCTCCAGGGAGGATGTATCCCACGTCACAAGTGCAAATACATTTGTGGCCAAATATTTATTAAAAATGGATTTGAATCCACCCACCATTCCACCAACTATGGCACATGATCTCGTCGGAAAATAACATAGATGGATAAGCAGGAAACATGCACGAGCTTCAATAAGGTATTCAATAAGGTATTGTATGTACTAGTGGTGGGCGTGTATGGCATCTTCTACATGAAATGAACAATCTGAACAGTGTTCTATAGTGTACTATAGCTCCAAATCAAGATTCGTTTTTTTTTTTACTTACGCCAACTTTGGTATGTACACCCAAGATGGAACCCATCTCAAAAAGCAAAGCAGCCTCTACAATTGAACCTAAAAGCAACAGTAAAATCTAGGTATTGATTGCACAAGATGTACACAATTAGAACATGAGAGCCTATGAGAATCTGGGATTGATTTTCAGTACATCTATAAAACAATATTTTGAAATTTTATAAATTTTTCATACGGTGTTCAAATAATGTATGTTATTGACAATATAAATATTTAGGAAATGACAATCCACTGAACCCGAGGCTTTTGAGGTGATGTATTCTTAGTCCCTCACTTTGTTCAATGGAAAATGAAAGAATGGACCCAAGTGTAATTCTCACAAGTGTTTCATTCAAAACTAGCTTTAGATGAGGACTTGTGCCTTTGGAAAGCCCCAATGATGTGATTAGCTGAAATTAGATGTGATGAATAAAAAAGTAATAAAAATCCAAAGTCTCATGTGATGTGGACATGTATTGGAGCTTAGTTAAAGGCTTTTAAGGGTTAAAGACAACCATCCATATAATCATTATTCCAATTCCAATTTCGATATTGTAAATGAGTTTTTTTTGCCTTAAATCTAATTTTGTTCCAAATTTTATTGAATATAAACTTGGCATTGAATATTTTATTGTAGTTACAAGATCTATAGCTCAAAACACACTACATGGTATGTTCACTTATCAAATTCTCAAAAAAAGGACTTATATTTTGTATAGAAAATATATTGTATGATTCTTCATTGTCACTAAACCTCTTCCATACGGTTTAGATCTTTTGGAAATTATTGTAAAGTTTTTATGGTTTTTTAAATCTCGAACAACTAATTTAAATTTTGTAATAAAAACTATTGGAAATTTCACATTTAATAGGAAATATATTATTCCATCTAAAAATAAAAATAAAAATATTTTTCAAAATTGACTAAATTATGATGCCTAAATTATACTTAAAACCAATGGTGATTTTTCACAAGTACCTCAATTGGTTTTTTAGATGTACTCCTCCAAGGTTTACATGGCATGTAATATGATCTTTTCAAAATTAAGATTTTACTAGTTTTTAAATTACTTTTTTGACATTCAAGTTACTTTTATTGCCTTTACTTTGAAATTTTCTAACATAAGAGAGGTGGCCACAAGCTTAGTAATATAGATAATCCAATAACTAACGTGTACTATATCTATTTTTGGATTGATTTACTATATCTCCAACAAGTGTTCATTGTAAGCTTTGAATTCTATACCAATAAAAGATTTGCGTGAAAAGCTTAACACCTAAATATCCCAACATCCAAAAATTGAATCACAAACAAATTCAAAGCCTTGCAACTTTCTCATACAATTTCGGATGACTTTCATCCAAGTCACCTTTATAAGACTATTAAATTCTCTACCAATTACAAAAATTCTCTTGTGATGAGTTGTTGATAATATTAGAGAGGCCTCCAACTACAAGTATGTCAAATTTGTTGGGTAGATTTTATGCTTACAATGGTCCTCTCATGCACATTTGAGCCATGCTAATATCTATCTTTGAGGCTAGCATCTACTTGTGTTCAAAGGATCAGTACGTTTAGGGGTCAAAGTGTTGGTTTATGGGCCATCCATTATAACACAATTTCGCTTTTCTGCAATGGATTGGAACTAGTGTGAGGATAATTATCAAAAATATATATATCTTGGATTTGTAGAAATTGAGATACCTGCAGGTAGAATAAAAATAAGGGTAGGATCTCAAATCTAGGAAGGGGCTACATTCTAGATATCTACAAACAATATTAGCCCATCCCCTGGTTGGAACGTGAAAGGGCTCCAGGGCGGATCGGAAGTGTGATGACTACTGATGAGCTCCAACTGTAAACGGCCGCTACTCAGATCTCAGCTCGACACTCCTCGCCCCATTACAGATTTTCCTCATTCTTGAGTAACATATGATTTCATGCAGGCTGATGAAATGCATTGGATCTCCCATCCTCACGACACAACAGTTGGGAGCTCATGCATCTTGACTGCTTGAATCTGGATTGTGCAATTGAATCACAATTTTCGGAAGTAGACCGAAAATGACGCCAGTTGCTCTTCAGTTTCCAGTCCTCATGTTTTTTAGGATTAGGTTACATGGTAGGTGTTGAGATTAGTGGCAGGTTCTCAGCAGACTCATGAGCCATGCTCTGCTTCCAGAATTGACATTCAAACACAAAGAAGCAAAGCAGGCATTACCATTCTTCTCCTGATCACTGCGATCCATTGTTGAAGAGGTCCAGCTTGATTGTTGAAGCTTTGCAACGATGGCGTTGGATGCAAAGAGAAACAACCTGCTGAAGGAGAGATGCATTGAGCTCGAGTTCAAAGTCAATAAACTCGGTAAATCCCGCATCTCCTACTTGCTGAAAAGTTTAGGGCATGGGAAGAGTAAGAAAGTGGGGAAGACCTGATTGAAGTCCTTATCTGTCTGATTCTGAAAAGGGTGGATAAGCACATCAAAATGAGAATGCCTGAGACCGCGAACATCGAAACAGAATTATCAAGGAATCCAGAATGTTTTTGTTTTACGAGACAACGTAAAGCGAGAGTGATCACCGCACCAATGCTTAAGATATATAGGGAAAAGTGTGTCACCTGCTGGCATATATACTCAAGGGGAGGGCATCTTTCGTTTTTCCTTTTTGCAGGAATCGTTGGAAGAGCCTACTGGGAGGCATCGCAAATCAAGCTCCGGCGAAACCGCATGTTAATCAGGGCAGCACGGACCACCAACATGTTACTGCATTCCGCCCTGCAGCTTCTGCAAGCGAAAGAGCTGGCCTCCCGAAAGGAAGCAGCAGGTCTAGAGGGTGTGCGTAAACAAGCTGCGACTTTACGAATAGAGTTTGATGGGGAAAGGGCCAAATCGATTGCTCTGCAAATACAGGCAAGTAAGATCACCGGGTTAATGGCAGAGCAAACAGTGGTGGTATTAATTTCTACGCTTAGAAAACCATAAAATTCACAGGCCTGAAGATGTTTTGATGAGGGTTGTTTTTCCCATTGCAGCTGCAAAAACAAATGACAGAAACCAGGGCCGCAGAGATTGATTGCGCTGATGTGCTGGATCCCAACACACCTATCATGGAGAAGATTCGCCTTCTGGATGCCAGGCTTGTGGCCATCTTTGCAAAGACCAAGGACACTCAAATGGTTGAATCGCATTTCGAAGACTTGTTGAAGCCCATGCGAGAGGAGAAAGCGATTTTCCAAGGCCAGGTACCTGCGACATTTCTGCCACAAGTTTCTTGTCAGAGCTAAGTTTCGCAATCCAACTCGATCATGACCTAATAATTCTTCTGTTTGCAAATGGCAGCTCGACAGCTTGACAAATGTCATAGACATGAAGATGCATCAGATTATGCAACTCCGAATGGTTGTGTTCGACTCCAACAAATCGCGCTTGCAAGCAAAGAAGGAGCTCGATGATGTAGGTGAGGCTTAACACTCTATTTTTGCATCCATACTATCTATAATTCCAATCACCAAAACAAGACTTGGAACTAATGCAGGATATTGATCTATGTCCCTGCAGTTGATCACTCTATGGTTTGCTGGCCAGCGGCAGTTAATAGGCCCCGATTTGCAAAAGAGAATACTAAAAGCAGTCCGAAAGATCAGAATGGTGATGGACGTTGACAGTATGCGAAGCATGTACAGTCAGTACTTGTTCCAACAGAAACAAGTTGTTTATCTAGAAGCAGTGAAAAAGGATCTCCAAATAAGTCTGTCGCAACTAAAGAACACGGCGGAGATTCCAAAGGTAACAAAAGCTCCTAAAATTTACAAACACAACCATAGCCGCACTAATGCTTAACACCGCACCGGGAAAGACGACCAAAAAAAAAAAAAAAAAAAAAAAAAAAAAAAAAAAAAAAAAAAAAAAAAAAAAAAGTAAAGTAAAGTAAAGTAAGTGCTCAAACCTAGAAATCACATACATGAATTCCTTCCTTGGTCTTTTATATTTTATTCATTAGAATTTTTTTCTATAAGATTTCCTGATGCCATGGAGGCTATTCTCACCTCCATATCCTCAATAAAGCACTTGTTTCTACTTTATGAACATATACTCTGCAGCTTGGGTGAAGGCATGGTAGAGTGGACCAACATTGATCCCTATGTAGAAGGGACAATGCAAGGCCGAAAAATACATTAAAATTTTATTTTTTGTAAAATGTTTATTTTACTAGTAAAATCAAAGACAATATGTTTAACAAAGTCTCACAAAGAAAATTAAAAAATTCATATTCAATAATTATTCCTGTATGTTTTAGTAACACTGAACTAATCAAAATTGAAAAAGTAGTTTCAAACCAAATTGAGAAGTTGATATAAAACAAGTTAAATAATATTTTTGCAAGATTTTTTCTTTGGAGCCCTCAAATGCACAATGGACTTAAAGAATATAAATTTTATATTCGTATTATATATGATTTGTTTCATTGAATTTGCTCCTGCAATTGGATTTGACATCTATTTTCAAGCTCTACTTTTAATAACAAAAATTAATGATACTTACTTTGAAACTTTGGATTCGAGTACATATAAGTACGATAGAGGACGTCATGAAATTAGAACTAATAGAAAAGACAATTTGATACTCTATTATGGCCTTTTGATACTCTTTTATCCTCTTTCAATTTTATACTCCTTGTATAGCCTTTAGGTACACAACACCATGCTTTCACCGGCTTATTCTGTTGTTCATTTATATCAGTACTTTTTTCTTTAGAATTTGTTTCTATCCTAGTGACTGAGATTTCAATCTCTCACCTCCATTTCCTGAATAAAGCACCATGAACAAGATGAACTCTGCAGGCTTACCAGAGAAAAGAATCCTTGCCAATCGATCAAGTGTTCTCGCTGGCGGACAACACGAAAAGCGCCATCAGTCGAGCCTCGGAGGATCTCAAGAGCCGGAAAAACTCATACCCGCTGATGCTCATCGTGGAAGGCACGAAGAAGCTGGTGGACAAACTGCACACGGGAAGTGAGGGACTGGTAATGATCTAAACCTTCAAATGCCGTATCCTTCCTTGACCTTTCAAGAAAAGGAAACAAAACAGAGCAAGCATCCTCCGACTAATTGATTCTAACAAGAAAAGAGAATTAAGTTCAAATAGATTGTTTCATCACAACAAACAATGGAGGAAGCACAACTCGCAAGAAAAGGAAAAGAATTTTAAAAAACAGAGCAAGCATCCTCCGACCTGATTGATTCTAACAAAAAGAGAGAGAGAATTAAGTTCTAATAGATTGTTTCATCACAACAAACAATGAAGGAAGCAATTTAGCACGGCAACTCGCAAGAAAAGGAAAAAGAATTTTAAAAAACAGAGCAAGCATCCTCCGACGTAATTGATTCTAACAAAAAGAGAGAATTAAGTTCAGATAGATTGTTTCATCACAACAATTTAGCGCAAGAAAAGAAAAAAGGATTTTAAAAAAAGAGCAGCATCCTCCGACCTAACTAGTTCTAATAATTTTCCTGTGGCAGGCGGAAAGGGGACTCACGCAACAATTGGACACGATGTTCACATTGGAAAACAGGCTCATCTTGTTGCTCACGGTAAACTTTCGACGCAACTAAACTCCATACTATTTATCATATGAAATGTTCTCGTGATTGAGCTCGTGGCGATGGCGGGGATGGAACAGCAATTGAACAAGAAGATGGAGTACTTGACGAATCTGCGGGAGCAATTGCGGAAACAAAAGGAGGAAGAAGACAAGGCCAAAGCTGCCGGGGAAGCCCCTCCTCCTCCTCCTCCTCCAAGTAAGCGAAGAAGGATTCACAAAATTTCATTAACCCGTAAAGGACCAAGGATTCATGGTTTTAAAATGACAAGTTTAGACGATCGTATTGTGAAAATTATAATTTGAATGGGACCAAATTTTATATCACTGGAATTAGTGAAGAATATTACATATGTTGAATAATTGTTTTTTGTAAATTACCAAAAAAGAATCTCTACTCAAAATTATTGAAAAAAACAAGAGCCACATGGTAGCCTTATGATCCTTCAAGGGTTAATCCCTAAATGTACCAACCTTTCGAACAGAAGTAGATTCTAGCCTCAAAAGTAAATATTAGCATGGCTCAAATGTACATGAGCTGTACATGAGAAGACCAGTGCAAGCATAAAATCTACTTAACTAATTTGACATACTTGTAGTTGGAGGCCTCTTCAATATTATCAATAACTCCTTATCACAAGAGATTTATTGTAATTGGTATAGAATTAAAAAAGGTGATTTAGATGAAAATCATCCAAGGTTATATGAGAAAGTTACAAGGCTTCAAATGTGTTAGTTGTCCAATTTTTGGACGTTGGGACGTTTAGGGGTTAATTCCTAAAGGACCAAGAAGCCCAAATTATGCCTCGTGCTTTTATAAGTAGTTTTGAGTAAGTCCTACGTAGACTTCTTTTTTTGTTCAAATTTATTTGTTGTTCGACCAACACATGATATTGGTATTGGTGATATAAAATTTGGTCCTCTTTGAATTGTATTTTTCATAATATGATCAATTGAATTTGTCATTTCGAAACGATGAATCCTTAGTCCTTTAGGGGTTAATCCCTACAGTACCAATGATTCATGATTTAAAATGACAAATTCAATTTATCAAATTGTAAAAAAATACAATTCAGATAGGACAAAATTTTCCATCACAACATTGCATGTGCTGGTCAAGAAATAAATAAATTTGAACAATATAGTACCTCCTCAAAACTTTTGAAATATATATATACATGAGACTTAATTTGAGCTCCTTGGTCGTTTGGATGTTAAAAAATTTCACTAATGAAGGAGACAATATTAACCCCTAAAGGTCTACAATTCATGGTTTTAAAATGACACATACATTGTAAAAGAGAGTGAAACAACTTTGGTTTCTTTTTTGAAACTAACGTACATTACAAGTATGTTCGTTTAATGTTTTGGCTCGTAGAGAAATGAATGTAATACATGTTTCTATTATGAAAAATATAATTTGTATGGAACCAAATTTTATATAACTCGAATCAATAGAGAACCTTTTGTGTATTGGTCAAAATACAAATAAAGTGGAAGAAGAAAAAAGTCCATGTAGGACTTATTAAAGTTGCTAAAAAAACTATATGATGCTTGATTCAAGCTTTTTAGTCTTTTAGTGATTCATCCATGATTGCCCAAGTTTAAAATAAAAGTTTTAGTTTAGGAACTACACAAAAAGGTGATTTAGTGTGGCCTTCAAATTAGTGTGGTTTTTAAAGTTATTTCTATGACGTCTATGACGTCTTTGGATTTAGATGTAAACTAGTGCGGTGATTGACCCTTAAACGTCAAAGTAAGCTCTATGGGCTTATTTATGAGAGAATAATGAAAAAAAAATGGATTTTCCCAACCAAATCAAGCGAGGATTAGTACGTTGGAAAGCTACCCAAAAAACGATCTAGATCCCAAATTTGTGCCTCATTTGGGAGATTGTGGAAACATTGGCAAGCAATCAAAGTTATCAAAATGAGCAGGAGTTGAGGTTGGGGCATCTGAGGTTGTTTTTTGAAAGGTACCGCAATGCTACAATGTTGGCCAGCAGTGGCCAGCAAAGCCGTCTTGTTTCGTTTTGTTTTTTTCTTTCTTTCCTCCAAAAATTTAGATGCCTTTCGGGCTGCCCCACCCAGGGCTTCTTGACGTTTAAGGGTTAAGATAGTGCGGACCGAGTTAAATTCCCTTCTTGGTATAATAATCAACTACGATAAATTTCAAAACATATTATTATAGTTTAAATTTTTATGACATGATTGATGTTTAAAATTTATGATATGATAGTTTAATGTATATTGATAAAAATAAAAATAAAAAAATTAATAAAAAAATCTTAATAGTTTTTGAAAATTCAACCATATAAATGGTAAGCCCCAATTCTTTGCTGCAATCTTTTCCGCAATTAATTTTTATAATTTAAGTTAAAGAAGTTATAAAAGCTGTAGATAAATGGAACGTAAACTCTTAGGAATTTAAAGTTAAAGTAAATAAAAATTAAATATATTCTCTAATATATTCAAATAGAAATGTGTTTGATAAAAAAATTCATAAGGAAATGCTATTAAAGTCTTTTGTGATTGTCTTATGGGTATAAAAATTTAAATATGAAAAAAAAAAAAAAAAAAAAAAAAACTTGAATTTACACCGAGTCCAAAAAAAACTAGAGTTGTTTGTACACTGTTTGATATTTATATTGTCAAACGTTGAAAAATATAATTATTTTCATTAGTAATTGAAAAAAATTAATTTCACAATAAAGAGTAAAAGATTATAAAGTATTGAAGTTGTTTGTGAAAAACTGAAAATTGATAAAGTATTGATATTGAACTTTGTCCAAATTGATTTGTTTTAGGTATGTTCTCCCAAGATGATGAAAAAATCAATTATGAAGGACACACGAAGAAAACTTATGAAGAGATTATAGAAGCAAAAGAAAATGAAAAAGATAGAAAGCCAAAAACACCTCCTAAACAGTCACCATATTAAAGAGGCAATTGTGTTCAAATTTTGTAGATCCTAGATTTAATGAATGCATACTAAAAATTGTTGTAGTTGTAGTAGTTATGAAGTTTTTTAGCAATATTGTAGAAACAAATCATCAAAAAGAGCATATATGAAAGTAGAACTACAGTGGACATTTTGGTTTTGTTATTAATTATGGCATTGTACTATACATAAGGTTATAAAAGGTGAAAATAATCTACGGTGGTTAAATTATGAGGCTTTGATGGAACAAAATTGTAAAAATCACTTGTATTAAACACTCAATTTTGAACATTTGGAGAAATAAAATGAACCCTCACATTTCTAATTAATTTTATAGTAATGTATGTATGTATGTATGTATTATTGAATTCAAGCTAATTTGTGTGTATACCATAGATGGAGGGCAAGATGGCAAAATTTACTTCTAAAAATAAATATCAATATTTTTTAAAATTGTTTTTTTTCATAAGAAGCTTTTATGTATAGTGAAAGGAGAACATGTTGGGATGTTTTTTAATATTATATTTTCAAACCATTCTTTTAGAAAAAAAGATTCCCAAATTCCCATCTGATTTTTTCAATAGTACTTTTTGAACTAAGATTTTAAGAAATTTTGGATGAATCACTACAAGATGAAATGAGGTATAAAATTGTCATAAATCAATTTTCTTTCTTATCGATTCACACATGCTCGAAGCTAACTTCCCATAAATCTGTAGTAAAAAACCATACTACAAAAAGTGCATGACACATGAGGAAACGGAGTTTGCTCTTGTACATCAAGTGAAATATGCTTAGTTATGCAGTTAAGGTTAACCCTATAGCATCCATGCTATAATTACTTGGTCAAACCTCATCAATCCCTCACATTTTAAAATATATTATACTTTCTAGTATTTTTTCCATGTAAGGTATTTTTAAACTAAATTACCTTGACTTGTAATTATTTAAATAAAAACAAACTTTAAAGATTTTTCAAAGTCTTTTCTTGTAAAAATCATAGTAAGTACCAAAATATGTAGAATAGTATGAAATTTTAAGGAAAAGTGTAAATTATAGTGATGAACAACGAGATGTTGGTCACATAAAAAGAAATTTGATAGAAAACTTGTTTCTATAGAAGTATATTAAAATTTTAGGATTTTGAGCTTTGAAGATCTGTAAAAGAAAATTAATTTTTTTTGAATAATATTAAATTGAAATAGAAATTAGAAGATAACCTCCATACTATCTTAGTTGGGACCATTTTTATTTGAAATTAGGAATTAAGTGAAAATCAATGTTTGACTGAAAAACTACGAAACATGGCCCCACGGGGCTCCTTGCACGCATGGGGGATAATAGAATATATTTCATTTGGTAACTTTTAGAGGTGACCAAACTCACTATCAACTTCTAACTTCAATATCTATTAATCTATACAATCATCCACTTGTTAAATTGATTAAAATTGTAAATCCAAAGGGGTTTAATTAGTCTCAAATGGTTTGATGTACTCTATTGATGATTGAATACACTAATTTATAGGAGGTCAAAAGGCCTCTCAAAAGAAAGATACAAGAAGAAAGACTTAACCCCTAAACGTTCTCATCCTTTTCAAATTTGGCAGTTTTTCAAAGATGCATTATAAAATGCAACTGAGAGGGATATTTTCAAGCTCATAAATGAATAAAATTTGTGCATTATGCATTTTAGATTCTATCCATACAGTTAGATTTGCAATTGCTTTCACCAATATTTGTGTATTAAATTTCAAACTTAAAATTTACCATTCTTTTGTAATATGATTACAAATAAGATATTGACAATCTAATAATGAAAATTTTTGTGATGGGTTGAAATGCAATACTCTAAGTGTAGTGATTTTTGGAGATTTTTTGATTGCTTAATTTTCGTAGTTGACTTTTTCAACAACACTTTTAGACTAAAATCTTTGAAATTTTGGATGGAATAGTGCAACATGAAATGAGGCATAATATTTTCACAAATCAACCCCTTTCTAATCGGATCACACATGCATGGAGCTAACTTCCCAGAAAATTTTCAATGAAAATCCACATTGCAAAAAGTGCATGATGGATGAGAAAATGGACTTCAAATCCGTACATCATGCAAAATATGCATGGTTGGGCGGTTAGGGGTTAAAGAATAATTCTATTGCCTTTAACATATGCCTACTACTATATCATTCTGCTAATGAGAAAACATCTTTGTGATTGTATCAATTGCAAGAACTTGATACCCTTCCCAGAGGGATACCCTTCCTAGAGGCCACACTCTCTACAATTGTCATTAATAGTGCAAAAAGCAATAAAGCCTTAGTTAAGTTTTTAAAGATATTTAATTATTCATGTGATATATATATATATATATATATATATATATATATATATATATATATATATATATATATACACACACACACTAGCACATGCATGTTGCACTACAACATTGAACATAGGAGAATATGAAGTAGATAGATGGTCGAGGTCTTATAGAAATGGTTGAAAAACATTTGGGATGATAGGACGAAACACTTGAGATGAAAATGTAACCATTTTCGTGACAACATGTCATGACAAATTGCGCGACAATGTGTATTTAATATAATAGATATATACAATTTTTTAAATGCGCAAATTCAATTTAGAGCTCTCACGGTACATGCCTCAAAACCAGTTTTGTGATTTTTGGATTAATTTTTTTACTTTTTTTACTTTATTAGAAAAAATAACACTCTTTTTAAAAATCACATATTTTTATCATTGTTTTACATTTTAATTTTTTTAATTTACCCTTATTTTCATATTTTAACTATTGTTTTTTGACATGTGAATTTTCAGTTTTTTAATTTAGCTGATTTTCCTAAATTTGTAGTTTTTTCTCAAAAAAAATATTATTTTTTACAAGAATCCTACAAAAATTTCAGTTCTCAAAATTTTCATTTTTTTTTCTCAATTTTCTTAGTATTTTACCATTGGTTTTTAGTATTTATTATTAGATCTTTTATACATAGTGGTATTTGAATTTGATATATATAGTTATATTGTATCTTACATTTGAAAATTTTATTTTTTATTCCAGTAACAACTATAGATTAGTGGTGGTTTAGAAAAATGATATTGACGACTATAAGTTTCACTTGTAGTTTTCCAACGGTTGTAAGTGATCCGGCGAGCCACAAGCCGAGAGTTGACAGTTCTCGGGCACTGTTTTTTATGATGTAACCTTTCTATGATGCAACCTAGCCTTTCTTATCCTTGAATGTTCTTTCCATGACTGCTCATTCCGCCTTCAAAGACCATTACGTGAAACAACCTAGCCTTTCATGCCTTATTCAAGTTCATAGCCTTTCACTTTGTCATTGGTGGTGTGGGCGGAGCCCAAGTTTTCAATTTTTATTTTTGAAATTTGAAATTTGAGATTCCTCTTTTCTTTGAATTTCCTATTTCTCAATTATTAATTTTTTAAAATTTTTGTATCTCAACATTTGTTTGGATTCATTTTTTTATTTTTTATTTTGCCCGTTTATTCACCTTTCCGTTTTATTTTTCAAGATGAAACAACCCAAATTCATTTTAGGTCTTTTAATATAATACCAACCAATTCACTTTGTGGTTTGATTTGTGAGGAGTTTGTACTCTCTTCATTTTCTTTGGCGCATTTGAAATGGCAAGTGTATGTGGCTTTTTTAAATCACTTTTTAATTATTATTTTAAATGCTTTATCAAAGTTCTAAATTTTAATTGTGTTTTGCAGAATATATAATTTTTAGAGAAAAACCACCCCATAGTCGCACAAATGAACCCTATATTCATCAAGTTTTAATGATAAATCCTCTAAATCAACTCCAACCTAAAGCCATTCTAGGATTTTATTTGTATTTTTTTAACGAAGATCTGATCCTTAATATCATGTAGACACAATTACTTATCGTTCAACTATCTCTTCCAATCTATTTTATTAACCTCTACCCATAAAAGAAGTTGTTTGAAATTACATGCACAAAGTGCGAAAGACTAGGAGTGGTCATAATCCACGTAATTTTTTACTCACATCCTCCTCAAACATACCATAAGACATAGCCCAAAAACTACATTTTATCCAAGTATAGAGGGATTAGGTAGAAAAATTTCTTTAAAAACAATAACCATCTTGGGTTCCATATATATTTGACCATTTGCTCATATAATTTGTCTTCTATATACCAAAATACAATGATGTACTTAAATATTGTACATAATCAAATACCTATAAAGAACACTCCAAAAGAAACAATCCAAATATTCTACACTCTAAAAGAAACAACACGATGATTTTGTTATTATTTAATTCATAAAGAAAATGTTATGAAAGATCAACTAGAAAATTCAAGCTTTCCCAAGTATACAGGGATTAGTGTTTTTTATATATAGAATCTATTTAAGCATCTATATTTTATTTTAAAGTTAAATTTTGTTATAAAATAGATATTATGCAACGAATACCCTTCTTGTTGATAATGTTTTGGTTTATTTATTTTTCAACATTTTTACAATACATTTTTTTATAATAAAACGTTGATTAATTTTATAGCATTTATAAGTTAATGAAGTTATAAAGTAACAACTTTAATCTTGAAGCTAAATTTCCATTGCTCAATCATCACATGATTTTTAAAAGTCTAAAATGCTTGTAATGTTGGTTTTAACTTGAATTCTTTTATTTTGTAGAATTGAAGATATGAGTATGATAATATCACCTGTGATATCATAATGAAAAGCTAAATTGATTGATGTATCTGAAATGTTTCAAATTATTATTATCACATTTTAACATTCATAGTGTATAAGATTTTTTAAATTGATAAAGAAAAATGAATGAAAGGTGATTGTCAAGGTATATTCTTTGAATTTTTAACAACTTTAATCAAATTAATTGAATTTCTTCTGTCACTTTTCTACTACTATTAAATCTTCATTTTGATACATCTCTTGTAATTAATGCTAATTTAGAAGCATCATTGCATCTTGATGTACACATGAATCAATGATTCTTGATAGCCCAATGAATTTTTAATTTTCAAAAAAATTCACTAAGCGCTTCTCTTATAGATAAAGAAATAGGGATTTTAAAAAGAAGAATGTAGGTTAATAATATGGCAAAACTTCCAACATCCTCTTCAACTACCATAGTTTCACAAGACGACATTAAAGATGAAGATTCATTTAAAGTAACAGAGATGAATACATTATTGGAATATGTAAGACTAATCACTTGTTGAAAAATGTGTAGCGTTGTGTTTTCATATTTATATGCTCCATTGCCTTCAATTTTTTTCATAATAGCTTCAAAAAATGTTGCAATAAATAAAAGAAAAATAAATTAAATATGTTTTTGAATTGAAATTATCTTATACCTAAAAATTCATGTGATAGAGTGCATTTTTTTTAATGAATTTATAATTTGCTATCAATGCTCAATCAATTAAGCTCAATAGTAAAATATTACAAGGATTAAACGATAGGATTCAACACAAGATCCAATATTACAAGGATTGAATGAATCCAGATCAGAGCTTCTCAGCCATGTAAAAAGTTTGAAGAAGGTTTAAATTCTAAATATAGTAATTTTACAAATTTCAACTAGTTAAGTCATTAATGCTAAAATTTGATATTATATGTGACATAATTTTAAAAACCATGCCAACAACTTTAATTTGTACAAGATGACATTGTACAACTATCAAAAGCTTAATTAAACTAAAAAATCAATAACTATTTCATTCTATAGCTTTAGAAACAAACATCATGAAGTTTGATGTAATTTTTAATGCTCAATATTCTTAATAGGAAAACTGTCTATTTTATTATTTGGATTCTCCTTGTTAAAAATTATTGGATATATAATGTAATTTGTATTTGTATTATTAAAGATTAAACACTATAATTTGTATAGGATCTTCAAGATTGGCAAGGGAAACTGGACATAGAAGTCAATTCCTATAATGATGTAAATTGTATAATACTCTTATTAACATTGTATGTTTAAAATATTAGATTATTTTCAAATGAAAGTCTTAGGAGCCAATCTTTAAAGTTACTGCAATATTTTCTAAAACTTACATCAAGTATTAATGAAAATTTCAAATGATCATCTTTTGTATTTTTTGCAATTACTACAGGATGTTGGTGATCTAAAACGGTTCCTTAACACAAATGTTGATCAACTTACATATGTGAGATTATATGTATATACATATACATACAATTTTATAACTTAAAATAGCTTATTAAACTTTATTTGTAGTTTGATAAATAATCGATAGTAATTTTGTGCATTTTTTTCATTGAGTCAATTCTAGATTACTTATATTGGTGTTTGACAATGTATGATTCTTTCAGTAATACTTTAACGACGTGTAAATTTTGCTCCTTTTTATTGTCACTTTTAGCTATTTTATGATTGAATATTACAGAAAAATTTCATTTTGTAAAAAAAACTAGAGGCATAATTTAAGTTTGTAGTATTTCTAATTGTTAAAACAAGATATATAGGTTAGTGCTTTTGTCCTTTGCAAGGGTTATGTGAATAAGTAAAAATGCCATTGGTGATATTTGATAATATTCTAAACTAATCATTTGATTATGATAAAAAAAAAAAAACTTTATTTTAGGACTTTCAAGAATTGAAAAATACATTAAAAGAACAATTAGCAGTTACAACATCAAAATTGATTGATCTTGTATGTAATATATATATTCACATCATCTTATTTATATAATATATTGATAAAAATTTATTGATCTTTAATTTATATCCATTCAATAGCCATAATGGCGTTTGCAATGGTTTGTGATGATTTATAAAAAAGTTACAAAAATCAGTCAATGTGAAATTGAGGCATCAAAAGATTTTTATAGTTATAATTGTTTTTAAAATCTTTCAGGTATTTTCTAAAACTAGCTTGATGTTTGCACAAATGTCTAATTTTTCATGTCACAAACCTCAAATGCCAACAAAGCTTGGAGATTTTTAATGTTTTTGTTAAACTCACCTAGTTTTGATAATTTTCATGAATGTGTGAAGTGTTTATAATTTTTATTCTATAAATTTATTTTTAATAATTCATAGTATTGAAGTTTTACCTCATAAAATCATATGTGTATTTTTTGAGTTCAAATTTTTTAATAGCATTTAAATTTATAATCATCCTTATAAAATGTAATTTTCACAAGCCATAACTGTAGATTTGTATATAATGTTGATATTTCAAATTGATGTATTTTTTTTAAATCAAAATTTATTTGGATATAGTATTAGAAATTTGATTTGTAATGGTCTTACCCATATTCAATGCTAAAAAAATTTAAAAACAACGTAGGTTCAATACATTGAACTTTAGTGTAAATGTGCATTTTTAATAAAATTCATTGCTTAAAAATGTAAGTATTATTGAAACCATTTCTACAACTTTGTTTTAAAAGTTGAGCAAGCACGTTTCATTCAATATCAAGTTCAATATACATAAGTGCAAAAATATATAATCACTAGTAGGATATTTTTTCCTTTGTACATAGTCTTTTGTTACTTAAAAGGTCCAAAACAACTTTTTTTTTAAATGAATTCAGTCACAAAGGACCATTTATGATAATGTTTTCAATATTGATTCATTATGAAAAAATCAAGAACAAAAAAATTTGATTTGATTTTTATGTTAATAAAATTCATCATACCATCTAAAATTTAAAATATAGCATTAGTCAATAGAGACATTTTCAAACACGGCTTAATTGCATTTGTTTTGATTTATATCTTGAAATTGTCTTTCAATATTTCATAACTATATATAAACTAAAATTTGTGTTGATTGTCCAGGATACCTCTATAGTTGATTGTGCACAATATTTGGAAGGTCTAAATGCAAATTGTGAATTTGAAAAGTCATTTTTTGATGATCTGATAGTTGATTTGGGACTTCAGGTTAGACATTATAGTTCAACTTCATTTGTTATGGTTGAAGAATTTGTGATGTCAACTATAGAAGCAAATGATTTAAATTTTTATTTCTAATAATAATTCAAAAATAATTTTATCAAATTGAAACACTGATATTTGCAAATTTGATTTTTAAATTAAATAAGAAAATTCAAAGTTGGCATGATTCAAAAAAATTGTTATACATAATAGAATGGATGTTTTAAAATAAACTTGTTGAATAAATGCTCTTGGAATTTTATTGTAGAACTACGTCAAAGGAGAAATACCAGAAACCTTTGACTTTTCTAAATCAAATGTACCGGTAACCACAACGACATCAGGAGTGACTATAGAAGAAGTTGATGAACCACTTAAATAGGGCTTTAATTCTTCATTGGCATCTGTATTAAATATTTTATATTCATCCCTTTAAACTTTGTTTTCATTCATTTGGAAATTTCTATGTAAATAAATATAATATCTCTATCAAGTTGAATTTGAATTTGAACAATCATAATTTCTGCTCCAAACTTTTCCAAGTGATGAAAATTATATGTTTTCAAAATTTTTACTAAGTATAATAAAATTTGAGAATTTTAAAAAATTAAAGAAAATATATGTGCATTAATTATACTAAGTCGATGATTTCAAAATTGTAACTTGTCTTACCCATGTGATGTATTGAGAATATAAAAAATCTATTTCGATGAATTTAAAAAATTTAAACGCGTCTAAAGCGATTTGACAAAGATCTATGATAGTTTTTTTACATAATTCAATTGTAAAAATATTTTCAGATTATTGTACTTAACATTTTCCTTTCGAACATATACATCCTGAAAAATCACATTTTTTTGCAAATATCATATAATATAATTTATTTAAGCTTCATCCAAAACAAATAGAAGTTTAGGGATTAACCTATAAATGTGTTGACATCATGTGATATGGGGCGTTTTCATGGTACGGTGAAAAGTAGTCCAAAGTGATGGATTTTTTGAAAAATGGACTTTGAAAAATTCTAGTTAATTTACCATAAATGATGGATGTATGAAATTTTTAAGGTTTAGCAGTATGAGGGATATCTATACAATGATATTTTTGGTTGGGTTTATTTTTGGGTTAGTACTCCGCTACGACCATGTGAGTAAAAAAATCAGCGTAGTATTTCAACTAAATGTAGTGTATAATAAACTATATAAAATTAGAATTTTATTATTCAAATTTTTATGTGGTTTAGTGTGATTAGATGTTGAATAATTACAAAGTTATTTTTTAAAATTAGAATCCTTCCATTCTATGATATTTAATAAGCCTAAAAAACCTAAGAATGAAAAAATGCGCAAGATCTTGAAGTTCAAATGAAGTGTTTGTTTTTTAAAACACATGTATATACGGTGATTTACTGAAATATGAATTTTTATTGCAATTATAGTGTAGGAAGGGTAAAATCCATTAAAATGTCATTTTGGCGGCAAACAATTTTTTTTACATTGTTATTACAAATCAAATTTAATGCATCAAAGATGAATATTTTTGAAAAATAAATTTGATGGGCATCATAATTAGATGAGGAGAAAGTTGTAATTGAAAATAATTTTTAATTAAAAACATTTTTATCACTACATTTAGTACATTCACTACTTCAAAAAGTAGGACTTGTTTCTCAGGCCAAACAATCACATGTACCATGAAAACGCCCTACACCAAATTTACATAATATGATCAAAAATGTCTATTGTAAATTTTAGTTTAATATTGTCAATACTTCTATTTTATATAACGTACAAACACTATAGTTTCAAAGAATTACATTAGAAAGTCACCTTTTGAACAAGTTATAAACATCAAACATCTTAAAGAATTTGCGAAACCAAACGTTGATAGACAATGTTTAACACTTGAGTAATCTTTTCTTAATCTTTTTAAAGAGAAGACAACATTCATTTGACTTAGTTAAATGATAAATGGTATATTTACAAAAGGTAAATATTATGTTTATTAATATTAAACTTTAAATTTTAATGGTTGTTTTGAAAAATAATGATTTCTATATATATTTGAAGATTTTGAATAAAGTCTTTTTATATCAATGACAATAGAGTTATTCTTTAATTCAAACTCTAGTTTTCATGTTGTAAATTTTCTTTGAAGTCTTATAACTTGGTGTATTCAATCATCAATGGAGTATATTGAATCATTATTGATTAATTAAACTCTTATGGATTCAATTTTTCAATCTGTTCAAGCATTGTATGCATAGAATAATAGATATTGAGGTTGGAAAGTTACGTGAGAAACAAAGCAAAACATATTCAATCAGAGTACATGCAACCTTGCAAATCCAAATGTACATTCCATTTCAACCCCTTCCAAGGTATTGGAGTCTTTTCTAATCCATTTTGTTATCCAAAGAGGAAGATTGAATGAAATAGTGCATGAAACTCAATAAACCTACTTTATAACTCAATAAGAACACGTCTTCCACCCATGGTACATGAATATAATTAAAGCGGCAATCCAATCAAAAGCCATATTTTCATTAAAACAAAGGATGTACTATTCAATGTCCAAAAATCTCAGAGATCATGACTTGCAATTGTTTTTGAACCATTGACCATATGCTTGCATCTAATTGATCTTGTAGAGTATGCGCAAGAGAAAGAGTTTCTTGGTAAAGAAAAAATGGAATGACTTTGGAGACAAAATCATGATTTTAATTCAAAGATTTTTTAAAATTTTAATACATTGGTTTCAATTTTCATACACTAAATCATCATTCTCATTCATAAATATTAGTATTTCTACCAAAAATTTAATATTTATCATTTAAGAAAGCCCTTAGAAGGTCATTCATACGATTGATGATCTAGATTTCTTAGTGCTTTTAATACCAAAATATTTACAACATCACTTTTATCTTCTACTACCGTACCAGGAAGGTGGGGTAAGTGCCGACCCTGCCTTCCTGGTACGATATGTGTTTTATATATAGGTTGCAAACATTGACATATCATTTTCCTTTCCAATAACAAATGTACATTAAAAACACTTTAAAAACACTTAAATCAAACACTTAAAAAAAAATTACGTTTAAAACACTTAAATGAAACATCACATTAAAAACACTTTAAAAGAAAAGCATTAATGACAACTAAGCCGGCTTTTAGGTATTAGCTTGAATGCACCTTCCATGGTGGACCCAAATCCAAAGTCTGTATCAAATTTTGAAATTTATGTCGAAGAAGCTCAAATAGTAAAGGATGCCTAACCATTAGCACCTAAAGAATGATCTACAACAACTCATAGTGTAGTTGTGGATTTACCAATAGGGTACAAAGAAAAGGATCATATGATTATAATTGATAATTATTTTACTTCTATTGATATTTTTGAAAAGAGGTTGTGCATTCTTTTAGTGTTTGAAAATATTACTAAAGCATTTACCAAGAATGTAAAAAGCACATTAGGATGGAAGATTCATAGGTCACACACAATGAGTTCATGTGTTTAAAAAACACAACTCCGGTGCTCTTCTTTTCTACAAATGCCCAACCATTACAACTAAAAGTGGAAATTCCGATAACAAATGTGTTTCATAGAAATGAATGTGTTGGATATATAATATATACCTCGCTAATTCACCTCAAATACGTAATGCACATTCAATGCGTTGATGTAGTGGATCAATTGAAAACATCTTATTGTTGCCAAAGCTTGTCATACAAGTGTTGGCATTGTGCGTTCTTATTTCTATTGGACATGACCATAATGAACATGTTCATCATATATTTAAGAATATGGGAACGAAAAAGATCAATGTTGACAAACGATCTATTCACAACTCCAAAGAGAACTATGCGAGAACCTTCTACAAAGATGGGAGAAACAATGTTCAATGCCTTGTAGCAACATATATTGTTCCTTGTCAACTTCTACTTTGCAAGGATGTTTTTTGATTTGTAATGATGGTGTTACAAGGCTAAATTTATGTTGTTGAAATTGAGACAATACGTAAATTCATGACAAAAGAAGAATGATTTCAACATCACAACAATTTGGCTCATCAATGAGATCGACATGCAAGTATTTTCGGCACACATCTAAGTTTGCAATTTTATTTATTTACTTCTTTTCAAACTTAGATATGTGGATTTGTATGATGAATTTTTAATTTTTTTTTGCTTAGAGACAACTTTCAAAGTTTTACTTATGTAATGTTATGGCTTGTTATTTAATTTTTTAAAATTTTGACTTAGGATAACATTGTGTGTAAAGTGCTAAGTTTTTTTTAAAATTATTTAGTATTGTGGAGAGGATTTTCAAGTTTTAGTCAATCGTGGACTTAGAATGAAGACTGAATAGGAGCCCTAGTGTTTGGAAATGCCAAATATACATAACATAATGAATGGACAAAGTAAGAGTTGTCACATGGTGAGAAAAGAACTATGAATTTGTGTTGCTTACCATTTTCTAGTTTGGAATAGTTGGTGCAAGGATGGACTTTGGTTCTAGCAAAGAAGTTAGGCGCTCTTTATTAATGCAATTTTAGAGCCAAATGCCCATTTGGGATGGAGACATACAAGAAAGGAGGTAAAAGATGAAAGAAATAAATATAACACCAATTAAACTAACATGGAATGAAACGTAAAAATTCCAATAATAAAAGTGTTCTAGCATGACATCTACAAAATTGTTCATTAAATGGTAACTTTTGATTTTTGGTTGTAATGGAAACATACAAAATATTTGTAAATTGTCAAAAAATAAATTCCACTATCCACAAGGATTCTGACAAATACCAATACTCTTAAGAATTTCTATATTTACAAGATTTTTTAACTCTTGTTCATCATTACATTAGAGGCTCTACACTATCTACTAATTTTAGAGATGTGAAATTAGGATTACATTATTTCCAAAAATAATAATAATCTAATCTCCTTATTCTTGTAGTTGGCTATCATTTTGGAAGGAAAAAAGGAATAAAATATCAAGTTTAATGAACACAAACTTAAACCTTATGCGCTTTTTCCATAAAAAAATGTGAAAATTGAATTAAAAAAAACTTCTTGTTTTATTGATTCTAATCGATTATCTAAAATTTCAGCAAAACAAAATACTTCCTATTTATGATTTATCACCTTGATAGAAAATGAAATGAAATAAATCTTTGTTTCTAGGTATGAATTTATTCTACAAAGAAAAAGATATTTTCAAAGATCAATTTCTTTTCAAAGAACGATCACTTTTCCTTGTATAAATAAATAAAATTTTGTAGCTGCTTAAAAGAGCAGAAATAAAAAATTATACTCCCTTTGTTCCAAAATAGAAAGCACTTTTTAGAATAGAAAGCACCTTTTAGAACCGAAAGCAATGTTCCCATGGGCTTTTTATTTTGGAATAGAGAGAATAACTCTTTAACCACAAACTTGAATCTTTTGCAAAATTAGGTTGTTTAACCCTTAAAGGTCCAAAGAGCCCTTTTCGACCAGTATTATACACCAATATTCCATAGTACTTGGCATGGTTCCACACCTCCTATGGGTTTAAGATCAAAAGTGAAATTAAATTTCAAATTGACGTGAATTTAATGATCTATTGGAGTCTCAATTAGGAACTTTCTATTTACAACAAATGACAAATATACGCCAACGTATCTACTATCCTCATTAGCCCTTTAAGGGTTAAAAGTTATAAAATCTCCACTTTATCAGGGAAAAAAAAAGTAAAAAAGTTTCAAAATTTTCATTCAAAACAACTTATCTAGTAACGCAAAAATCCGTTTTGGGTAATGCATATCTTTAGGAGTTAATTTGTGCTAATAGAATGTAGAACAATACTCCTTTGTTCCACTAAAAACCCATGTTTTCCTTTGTACATTACAAAGGAAACATGAGACTTTAGTGGAAAAAAAAGAGTAGTGCAATTCCTTTATTCCCACCATTCAAAAAAAAATTTAAAAATTAAAACAAAATATAAAAATATAAAAATATAAAAAAAAAACTTGAAAATGCCATGTGTCAAACGGTGAGCATGAACAAAATGTGCCACCTATAAATGCACTTATGACCGACTGAAATCCCCTTTGTACTTTGACGTATTTCAATCGTTTGGCTAGCTTACACATGACTAAAGGATTTTGTACTATTTGTTGTTCGCAACCGTTGTGATGATGTGACATGTCATCATCACCGACAGGCCGAACAGACTTTGACAAATAATTCACAAGTGCCATGCCCTTGTTGCAATATGTGGGCCACTAGTTGAGACATAGAGGACGGGGCTCCAGCCATTCAACTTGGCACCGCCATATACCCTGGAGATTTTTACAAGTAAGCTAGTTGGTCACGTTAATTTTCAGAGCACAGTAATTAATTGAAGCTCTCACTGCAATTATGGCACCAAAATTACATCCTCATGCCCTCATGAATCGCGGTGCAATTCCCAATTCATATAAATCAATTTGGAGTGTTGAATTTGAGGTAATACATAGCATAATAGCAATGCAATTGAAATTTGGATCGAAAGAGAATCCACTTTTACAAGTAATGAAGGAATGTCACTTGTATTCCTTCACACTAAAAAGTATCAATTCAATGTTGTAAAAATGAGAAACGTATCCTGCAAACACCATAGCATAATAGAGCATTGGGAGTCAACACCATTTCACAGGGGGACCACTGTCTAGTTACAATTAGAAATTAACCCTTTAAGGTCCCAATTCAATGTTGTTTTCAAAAAAACGTTATGAAATGTTAGATGAATACCAAAAATGGAGTTGATGTACAAAGCAAAGTTGTAAATGTCAACGTGAAGATCACATCTGTACGGATGGATTTATCATGTTTTTTATTAAGTATTTTTTTATTTTTTTTGCAAGGTTTTTTCTTGAAATTCAATTAAAAATCCCACATTAACACAATTTTTTTTTTTTAATATTGTAATGAAATTGGAATAACATGCTCTATGAGATGGTATGGTTTCCATTATTTGATTCTACTTATTTTGGAAAATCATGTTTTAGGTCTCACTTTTTGAACTAAGAATGAAACTTGACATAAACCAATTGTGTGATTTTTCCAAAAATCATAATAACCCATTTTAAACATCCAAACCATTCAATAGATAGTAAACTTGCACAAGAAACAAGAGAAATTTATTTGGATGAAAACTGTCCAATTTGGATGAGAATCGAATAACTGCAATCTGTCCGTCGTCCAGATATTGGACGCAGGAGCGTTCAAGGGTTAAGTTTTCGTGGCAATGACAATGCAGTCCCAAAATTCATGAAGTACAAGTGACATTCCTTCATTACTTTAAAAAGTGAATTTAAATGAAAGTTCTCTTTTAATCCAATTTTCAAAAGGGTGCTCAATTGCGTCACTCTATTATGCCATGACATTTCTCGTCTATGCTGCCCCTTTTACAGTGTTGGATCGATGATGCTCTAAGGGTTCAAATTCAAGCACCATATTGACCCCTAAAGGACCAAAGATTCATAGTTTTAAAATTGACAAACTTGATTAACAGTATTGTGAAAAATGTAATACATATGAGACCAAATTTAATATCACTAGAATCAGTGAAGAACATTATTACATATATTGGTCAAAAAACAATTAAATATAAACAAAAGGAAGTCCACATAGGACCTACTCAAAACTGCTCAAAAAACATGAGGCCCAATTCAAGCTTTTTGGTCCTTTACAGGTTAGTTCTGTTAGGAATTAGCATGGCACTAGTAGAAAAGGTGCCTCTGTCGAGGCAAATGATGATGTCCCATTCACATACACCAATGCTACCGCAAGTAGGCATGCTTCAGGTAACTTTTAGGGAGTTTGTTGTCAACCAAGAAATATAAAATACGCAACTAGAAAAATTACTCTAACGTATGATAGAAAGGAATGCAACGCAAAAAGGAACATGATTCTACTTATGGCACTCTAATGCAATTGCATAGTACTTGAACAGTAGTTGCAGCAAGAAAAGAAAAGACAAGACTCGATTTTACCTTCCTCCATTTTGGGAACGCAGATGCAAGTGCAACAAGGACTTGATGTATATGGGCCACGAGACAATGCTGCCCAATTCTAAACAAGTCTTGCCCCATTTGCCTCAACACAGGCACCTTTTCTACTATTGTGGTGATACATACACCCGGGTAGAGCAGCGAGAGACACGTTCAAAGGGGTGTTTCCGCAAGTGTTGACAACGTATACCTCCAGAGCTGGTGGGTGTTTGTGGCCATCATAACACGGCTGCTGACTTATTGGAGTTTCAAGAGAAATGTTGCACTTTTGAGCCTTGGGGTTGAATGCGGCAATCGTGATATTTCTTTGTCTGACAGGTTGGCAAGTGGTGGTATAGTACTGCCCATGGTACTATTCCAATATGTATGAAAATGACGAATTTCATCATAGACCACCAATATTTGTGGCAAGATGTATTGGTCATTTTTTTTTCAGTTAGAACTGACACCCTTTTTCTGCTGCACTGATTTCATCATATTTTTGTGATTGGAGAACGTCCTAGGCCTCATTGTTAATACTCCCTCCGTTTCATAATAAGAGTCCACTTTTTTTATATTTTTTTCCCCTAGTTTTTGTTCTATGTTAAATTACACTTCGAAACGTGAGCACTGTCCACTTCAAACAGGGAGGACAACAAGAGTGACACAAAAACTACACACTACTATTGTAAATAACTCATTTTTTGAGTTTCAAGATGAGCATTTTTTTGGTAAAAGAGACGTGGCAAAAAAAGTGGACTCTTATTATGAAACAGAAGGAGTAGAAAACAAAGACTTCCATACTAAATCATTGCGTTTTATATTGAACTGGCGTCATACGACATACGTATCATCCCCGTCATGTAGTACCCACATATCTAGTTTGTAAAAAATAATTCTGAAAATAGACACCAAAACTTTGGAACCTTAAATTCTTGTTTTTGTAAGGTGAAAAAAGAACCCTTGCAGAATTTAGAATCTGCTAAAATGAAATCATCTAAAAATAATTATTATTTGTCATAGTTTGTATGAAGTTCAGCTATTTGGGTACGATAATACATGTACACATACAACTATGAGTTTTTGCATATGGGCTTGGAATTTGATGAGTACAGTGTTACCGGAAAGGTAATTAGAATGGCAACTCAAATATTACATATATAATTTATAGAAACGAAAAATGAAAATACATACTTCTTTGTGCAACCTGCCTGAAAAAAAAAAAACATATTTTGGTTCCAAAGAATATAGGGGTTAAGAAATTTACAAACAAGTTCAAACGATTTGCTTGTACAATTGACAAACTATTGAAATATTGGGGTATGAAAGAATTATATATATATATATATATATATATATATATATATATATATATATATATATATATATATATATATATATAGGGGTATCAATTAGAATGTTGATGTAAAAATTATACATACATAAGACATATTAAATCTTGGAGAGTGTACAATGTCTTTTTACAAACATTTATCTTTTGATTCGGATGGGTCAAAAAAATTTAATGGGTTTTGGGACTTGGTACCATTCAAATCATGTTGAATAATGGTAAATTGAAGAAGATTACCAATGTCTTGCATGTTCCTATATGTACAGTACCCTGTAACAAGTGTTGCAACACACTCTGTTTTTTCACTTAAAACATATCCCATGGCCTGATTTAGAATGATGGTGTTGGCATGATAATCATCACATCTCCATGAGATTTTTTGCATCATGGAAGGTGTTCCAGTTACCTTCATACACCATGCATTTTCTAAATATAAAGAGGCATCCATTGCCATGTGTCTACCAAAATTGCCATCATGCTTAAAAATCTTGGAAAAGGGTACCCTTCTTAATGTGATCACTTCTTCTCTGGGATATCAGATTTTGAGTATGTTTGAGCTTGGGAGGGTCTAGAGATACACATACTTGTTTGCAAGTCATCTTGATGGTACACATTTCTAAGAAAAATTGTGTGCAACAAGTCCTATTTGTCAAACATATCGTTTCTGTGTTGTTGTTAGGACCTTTTTTATCAAACTTTTTGTGGATGTAAGTGTTGTTTGAGGATTGTGCACCATGACAAGGAGTTATGTATCAAATGATATACGACACATGATAGTTGGTATGCAGAAAGCTGGCATGTCAGTGAGTGAAATTGGAAACATTGTAGGAAGGCCAAAATCGACTATTTCAAGGATTCTCAAGCGATTTAGAATTAGTGGCTCTGTATTGCCAGCAAGTAGGTCCGGTAGGCCGCAAAACATGAGTGATCGAGATAGGAGAAAGCTCCATAGAGATCTTAGTAGTAATCGTCGTGCTCCTCTTGCAGAATTGTGCAGCAATGTGACATCTTCTGTGGGCATGTCAACTTTACGTAAAGAGCTTCATGAGCTTGGTGTTAACAGTTGCATTGCAGTGAATAAACCATTCTTGAGTGACATACACAAGGCAAAGAGGTTGGCTTTTGCAAATGAGCACTTGCATTGGACGATTGACGATTGGGGTAATGTGATTTGGACCGATGAGTCATCCTTTGAAGTTGGAAAACCATCACGCCAAATTCGTGTCTAGCGAAAAGTATCTGAATGCTACAACTACAATTGCTTAGCACCTACATTCAAATCCGGAAGAACTTCAATTATGGTATGGGGTGCTATCAATGGCTTTTCTAAGTCTTATTTGGTGTTAATTCCTCCTAATAGACGCACTGCCAAAGACTTTGTAGAGATAGTATCTCAAGGAGCATTAGAGCATTATTATTGGCACCATGACCACTATGAGCACCTCATTTTAATGGAGGATGGTGCTCCAGTACATGGTAGTAATATACAAAAAAATTGGAGAGAGCAACTTGGATTGAAAAAGCTTGAATGGCCACCAAATTCTCCTGACCTTAATCCTATAGAGAATGTCTGGAAGCAAGTTAAAGATCAAGTGCAACAGAGAAATAGACCACGAAACAAAGACGAAATGTGGACATCAGTCAATCTGGCTTGGGAGGATATACCTCAAGAAAGCATCAAGAAGTTGATTTCAACAATGCCAACCCGGATGAAAGCTGTAATAGCAGCTCAAGGTGGTAGCACTCGATGGTAGTAGGTGTTCCATTTTACTGTAGAATATTTGTTAGTGAGTAAGACATATTGTAAACTTCATATCATATTAGGCTTCTATACTACTATAGCTTTGTAATGATACCTTATTTGACTTTATTTGATCAAATTTTGATTTAATATATGAGTTTGATTTCCTTAGCCTAGAATATGAATGAATGGAAACTATGAAAATACTTTAGAGCCACATAGAGGAGAATTTTACCTACATAGTGTGCATCTTTGTAATACCAAGAATGTGAACAATGATATATCCTATAAATTGGTGCAATCAAATTTTAAAAAATCATCATATATATTTCTCAGTTAATTTTTTTTGAAATTAAGTGAATAAGATAAAATAATTCACCAAAAATAGAGATTTCATTTTTCGACATTGACATTTTATGAACACGTGAAGGGTCCGTAACACAAAAGATTTAATAGGATAAATTTGATAAAATCCTCCCATATTGAAAATGAATGAGAGAATTTCAAGAGTTCACAAAATGGTTGCAAGACATGTTGGAGGGTACTGTACATTAGGCATATTACGTATCATAAAAGAAATTTTATACACGATATTTTAGAGGAGGCCATAAACGCATGTGATATGATGTCTATATATGTATATATAATTCACCTTAGGTTAAATTGCAAAATACTACACAAAAATCACCTATTGGCAACATTTACAATAATATTTATATACATTTTTTTAATAAAAAGACCGCGATTTTTATTATTTTACATGTTGTATACCAAACTATGATAGAGCTTATACATGAAACTCATACATGATTAATATATTCAAATTTAATAAAATTATCATTTTAGAAAGAGAAGGATATATATATATATATATATATATATATATATATATATATATATATATATATATATATATATATATATATATATATATATATATATATGAGAATTACTATGGGTGACATTAATTATTTGTAGGTGGACACATCTATGTTAACCCCTAAATGACGGAGGGGGTAAGGGCAAAACATAAATGTGTTATAAAAAATTACATCTTCAATTTTGATGAAGTTTGGTTCAAAAGAGAAAATGAGGACCTTGATGTTTAGTAATTTTCCATATGGTCAAATATCAAAAAATAGCTTTTTATCATCTCAAAATGAATTTAGAAGCATTTAACTTCAAATATTTATAAGAATCACAAATTTTATTTTTAGAATTTGAAATTTTGTATGATTTGTTAAAACTAGACATTCTATTCTAAAATCTAAAATTGCAATTTTTTCAACGGAGAGAACATCATTACTTTCCCCAAATAGTAAGTTTTCCAACACTAGACAATATAGAAGTGTTTTTCTCTGAGAATTTCTCCCGGGTGGAGTTTAACTCGGATTGATATGATTCAAATTGGGTTGGAAAGTAGACTTGATTACCTATTTATAAATATTTTTTATTTTCTATAAAAATGTTTTTTCTATTTCGGGCAGCCCATGAAAAAAGGACAGAGACCATAAAATGGTTGATCCGTCACTTAGGGGTTAAACATTCATTTTGCTAAATGTTCATATTTGAACATCACATTCTGGTGTATTCTAAAAATATTTGTCCAATTGTGCACAAGTGATTGGTCATCTTAGGGATTTATAATTGTCGTTTGTAATGCATATGTAGGTGCAGGGGGGATGGAGACCGGGGATGGTCAATCTAGTTGGAGTTCAAACCACACCCGTTCTCTCCTCTTCCCAAATTTTTCATTCAATAATTCTCTGCCCAATGGGCATTGAGTTATTAACATTACGAACAGACACTTTATTCACGCCGGCTTCATAAGGGTTCGGAGTTGTTATCTATCTATTTGCATATGTATTTTATTTTTATTTTTTTGAACTATATTAATTATGTTTGAACATTACTTGAAACAAATCAACTCCCAAACGACCAATAATTTATGGTTTTGAAATGGCAAATTCAATTGATGATACTGTGAAAAGTATAATTCAAATTGAGGCCAAATTTTGCATCACCGGAATCAATGAAGATTTCATGTATTGATGAAAAAACAAATAAAAAATAGGATTCACTCAAAACTACTAAAAAAAAAATGAGGCTCAATTTGGACTTTTTGGTCCTTTACACTAAATAGTGAAATTAGATTGCTCCTCACTAATTTCTCAACATTTGACACTATAGATAAATATTTACGATTAGTGTACAAGAATGCACTACTTTTGAATTAGATATTGTAGTACTATAGTTGGCTCACCACCCCACAAACGGATATATAATAATTTTTGAAAAACAAGGTTTAGTTTCTCAAAAAAACAAATCTCTTGATTTTTATTTTTGAGCAAAAAAATGATTAAAAATGGCCCAAAATAGCCCAAAATAGCTTAGAAGTAGAAATATATAGCTAAAACTAATTTATTCTATCTTCATATTTTGGTCCTCATAATTTATTTATTTTACATTTTTTTTTCCTTAATTTTTTTTTTTAGTGACCCAACTATAGTACTACGGTATTGTTGTAATTAGGACTCATGAACCTCCATGCGTACAAATGAAAATATTTGTAGAAATATTTTTTGACTTTGATAGCTTGTGAAGTAACTTTCTTGGGGTATAGCAACCTAATTTTTTAGGCAACCTAATTTCACTATTTAGTGTAGGGGTTAACTCCTAAAGGACCAAGAAGCCCAAATTGGGACTCATGTTTCTGATTGCAGTTTTAAATAGGTCCCAATGATATAAAATGTGGTCACATCTAAATCATATTTTTCACAATACTCTCGATTGAATTTGTCATTTTAAAACTATGAATCCTTGGTCCTTTAGGGGTTCAATAAAACTAAAGTACATAAAATACATGACTAATACGACCAAATGTCTCGTGTTGAACACATGCAGTAGGAGATTTATTTTGGGTGTTTTGCATCCAATGTATTGAATGAAGTATCTTACCGTCAGGCTATTGTAAGTTTGTGGTACAACATCAAAGACAAAAGGGGCCACAAAAAATCTTTTGGCATTTCATCACTGGTGCACAAAACTTGGGGAGGTAATACAATAAGGGAGAATTCCAAGGCAAATCGCACACTTCCCGTATATATTCTCCCAAGCCTGTAACTGATCACAAAAGCCCGAACTCAGGGTGATTATTTGCATTCACGTGCAGGGCCGAGCATCATGAACATGCTTAGCCGACCCGGTCAAGTGGTCAATAATAACCCACTCACCCGCGGGCGTTCAATCGACTCGTTGGGCGCCTGGCTACCGCTGATGCGTCCCAGTAAAACAGATTGAGTCAATAGTCCAGTAAAAAGGGATCACTATAATAATGCTTAATTCTCTGATGGAAAAACTTAATTTCGGATTATGTGCAAGAAAGGTTGGAATCTGACTGCTCAAACCCCTTGCCAATGATCACACATTCATATGTGCATGTACAGTCATACCATATGAAGGAATTTCCTTGTTTTATGTATTTATTTGTATGATTTTAATTTTGATATTTTACAAATGAAAGACATAACATTCAATAGCCTCTATGGATATTGCCTTTTCTCTAACAAAATGATGTGGAATATTCCACATCACATCAGTAGCTATGGGGGCAGGTGGCATTAAGCAAGAGCAACTAACTATGGTGAATAATAATCAAAAGCACTCATTCAATTATAATTCAACAGTGTCTTGTAATTGTTTATTTGGTTCAATGACCCATTCAATTACATATCAATGGTCACTCCGTCTGTAAAAGGTGGATGAAGCTAAAAGGCAGCATTGTCCCTGTCTTGGGTCTACAGTAGATGATGTTGATAATTCTACACCCAACAGTACTTCATCAATAGCAAAGCGAACATATGGAGGTTCAAGATGATGAACAAAGTGCATGAAGGAAATGCACTAACCATGAAGACTACTGAATGTTATAAAGGATCAATGAGTAACATTCACAAAACAATAAGTGACAAAGATCAAAGTTTTAATAGAAAAGGTGGTCTTTGGGCACCGAAGAATAGTGCGAGAGCATGATGCTCAAGATCCATATAGGCACTAAGGTAAAAATATCATAAACCAAGAAAATAAGGTGTATTGCATCTTAGAAATGAGAGTTTGATCAAAAATTTATTTTCCCTAAATCAAGAAGAAGAAATCATGAAGACATAAAGTGATTCCATACTTTTTAACCAAATAGAAAAATTTCTACAATTTTCAAAGATGAAATTTTTTCAAACTCGTTACTCATGCCCTAAACTTGTCTTAACCCTTAAACGTCAAGGTAAGCCCCATGGGCTTATTTAAAAGAGAATAATCAAGAAAAAAGTTGATTTTCTCAACCAAATCAAGCGAGACTTGTTGCGTTAGAAAGATACTGAAAAAGCGATCTAGATTCCAAAGTTTCGCCTCATTTGAGAGATTGTGGAATCGTTGGTAAGCAATCAAAGTTATCAAATTGAACAAGTTTTGAGGTTGGGGCAGCTGAAGTTCAGCAGTGCCACAGTGTTACAGTGCACTGCAAAGCCGTTTTTGCAAAAAAATTAAAAAACATATTTTTTAATTTTTTTTAATTTTTTAATTTTTTAATTTTATTTTATTTTCCCAAAAAATAATATTAGATGCCTTGCGGGTTGCCCCGTCCAGGCCCTCTTGACGTTTAAGGGTTAACTCCTACATGCCCAAATCACTCCTAGATTTGGAAAATTGAAGAGATGCATTACAAAATGCAACTAAGAGGGATATTTTGAACTTTATGTATGAATAAAAGTTGTACATTATGAATTTTAGATTCTATCCATATGGTTAGATCTATGATTGCAATCACGAATATTTTTGTATAAATTTTGAAACTTAAATTCAAAATTCTTTTGTAACTCAATCACAAATAAGATATTGACCTTTTGTGAATGAAATCCTTCGCCATGGGTTGAAATGTAATACTATAAATGTAATAATTTTTGGAGATTCTTTGGTTGCTTAATTTTATGTATTGACCTTTTTAAGAGCACTTATGATCTATTTTGAACTAAGATCTTAGAAAATTTTGGTGACTCACCCCAACATGAAATGAGGCATAAAACTTTCACAAATCATCCCCTTTCTAATTGGTTCACACATGCATGAAGGCAACTTCCCATAAAATCTCTACTAAAAAACCCACGTTGCAAAAAGTGCATGATGGATGATAAAACGTGGATGAAATTTGTACATCGTTCAAAAAACGAATGCATGGATAGTTAAGGGTTAAACAGGTAATGGTTTGACTCTACATTGATATATGGATTGCCCAACCACTCTAACCAAAATAGAGCAAACGCAAGAAGCTATTTGGTTAACACTAATGACTCCCGAAAATTGGCTTATGGTCATTTTACTACACAGTTTCACTATTAGTTTATGACACAATTCTTGGGATGACTTGATTTATGGTATTTTTATCTTAACTTAGTGCCAACATGGGCCTTGGGCACCATGCTATGACAATATTCATTTGTGCCCAAGTACCTTTCATCTATTAGTGATGACACCCAAGAAATTCCCTTGTTGATTTATGGCATTGAGTCGCCCCATTCTAAACCTATCAATTTTTAATACTAACTTACACAACATTGTTTTTAGCTAGATAAATATTGTTGAATTCCAAAGTTCATGTAGATTTTTTTGAATTTCAAAACATAACATTCTTTAGATAGTATTGCAACACACCCTTTTGCTTGTGCAAAGAATCAACATATGAACATGGAATTGATATTGTGGAACATGTAGAAACTACTTAGAAAAACCAGAAGTTTATTCAGCTACCAAGCCATCATTAACTAAAGATGGCTCTTATTCTCCATAAGATTATGATTCCTACAGTGATTCTTGCATGTAACAATGTTTCCATAACTGAATTTAAGCAAAATCTGCTCAGTAATTCATTGTCGGTAAGGAAGGAATCATGGGATTACATGTGGGACCTGCGGAATTTTCCACAGTAAAGTCAACGTTTTGTTTTGAGAAATGTGTAACCCGTGAATTAGTAAAGTCAACGTCTTCTTTCATTGTTTCCTAATTAAGTTCCTATTACAGTTTGATTTACCAAATTAACCCTTAAAGGACAACCTCAGCCCCACGGGCTTGGTTTAAAGGAATAATTGGAGACAGAGTTTCATTTCTCAACCAAATCAAGCGAGACTTGTTGCGTTGGAAAGCTACTGAAAAAGCGATCTAGATTCCAAATTTTCGCCTCATTTGAGAGATTGTGGAATCGTTGGTAAGCAATCAAAGTTATCAAATTGAACAAGTTTTGAGGATGGGGCAACCGAAGTTCAGCAGTGCCGCAGTGCTACAGTGCTAGCTAGCAGTGCACTGCAGAGCCGTTTTTGAAAAATAAAATAAAATAAAAATTTAGATTCTTTCCGGGCTGCCCACCCAGGACCCAAATTGTCCTTTAAGGGTTAAATCACGGGGTTGTAAAATTTGCAGATATGATTAGCTTCATTTGTGTCTTGTTTAGGAATGATATACTAAAGAAGACACAAGTGAACTTGTAATAAAGATATTAGAGTTATCCTCAAAGTCCTTCAAATTTTGAAAGAGGTACCTAGAATTATGTTTTGATATAAGAGCCAGGGCCAAGTCATGTATATCAAACTATTGCTCAAACAGACCCAATGGGTATCGAACCCGAACCACATACTATGACACGTGTACATAGCCCTTCACCAACCAACCGCAAAACTCATGACTTGACGATCTTACAACTTACCAAATACCAACTTATACTCAAATAATTACCCAATCAACAGCTCATGGTCACTTTCACTAGTAGAAAAGGTGGCACTGCCAAGGGAGATGCCTAGGCAAGTGGTGCCTAATTCCACACATGCACAATGATTTTGCCTGGGCATGTCCCTGCGGAGCGCCACCTTTTCTACTAGTGTTTTAATGGTTACTGGTCACTAAAGTGTTTATTTTTGGTAGAGGGGGATAGTTTTGTTTCAATGGCCCTTTGTTCGGTGGGCACTAGGTCATTAACATTACGAACAGACACTTTATTCACACCAACCTTGAAAAAAGGCTAGAGTTTCTATTGATCTATATGTATAAGAGTTTGGTGGTCTCTAAAGTCATATGAAACTTTTTTGAGCTTCTCTTTTCGTGCCTAAAAAAGTTTCACATGACTTTAAAGATCATCAAGCTCTTACACACCTGATAATTGTAGACCGCGATGCTCTTTCATACCTTTTAACTTATTTGGAGTAACCAAATAGAAGTACGTAATAGCAAAATTTTAGGTATCTTTTTCAATCTTTGAAAGACTTTGCGGATAACTCTATTAGACTATCTGTTAACTCACCTTGAGTTTGAATAAGATACCATGAATTTTTCTTTAATAGACTATTATTTATTCACTTCAAATAATTATAAGATATGGTCTATTCTTGAAAGGGAAGAGTAGTCTTGCACCAATAGCCCTTTTCTAATGGGCACTGCCTCATTGTCAAAACGAACAGTCATTTTATTCACACCGGCCTCGAAAGAGGACCGGAATTTCTATCTATCTATCTTACAAGGTATAGAAGAAGTTGATGGTCTTTCATTATTAGGTGTGTAAGAGCTTGGTGGTTTTTAAACTCAAGGGAAGAAAATTTGTCATCAAAATAGACGTTTTTGGGTTTTCATTGAGTTTGTAAACCACCAAGCTCTTACATAGTTAATAATGAGAGATCACAAAGTTCTTTCATACTTTATAATTATTTGGAGTGAAAAAATAAGAGTATATTAAAGCAAAATTTATGATTTCTTATTCAAACTTAAGGTAAATTAGTGGATAACTCTATTTGCCGTAGCATTTTAGGTATCTATAGTATGGTATTCCAAAAAAAGGTTAGCAATAAAAATAAAAACAATGCATTAGAAATAAAAATTTGAGAGTTTTTTCTTCAATTTTTATGTATGGTGAAAAAGAGAATCTTAAAGACTATTTGTACAACATGGCATCTAAAAAAAATGGAATGTTTCAGGAAATAAAATTATTTGACAACTCTGTGTTAAAATTATCTAAAATTATTGTTATACTTGATAATAAATAAACAAAAAGAACTCTAGCCTCTAATTGCTCAAACCAAATATAGTAAGATAAAATTTAAAAAGTCACATTAAATAATAGAAACTCTTTCAAAATATTTCTCCTTTTAATTCTCGCAAATGACATTCTCTCGTCTTTTCATTGATGTATTTCATAATCTTCATAAAAATTTCCTCAACAAATATCAATTGAATGAAATATACTTTTCAAAACATTCATCATCTTATTGTGTGCTTGAGCGTTTTGGACCATCATGTTGAATAATAAACCTTTTTATCAAATGCCAAATCATGTGAATATTTATCAAGATTCTCTTTTTCACCACACACAATAGAACATTTCCAAAAAAAGAAATCCAAAGATTTGGGTTTCTTTTATCTAATATGTATTTTTTGTTTGCCATTACTTACGACCAACTACGGTTGTACTTAGATTCACAAGTACAATACTACAACCCCAGTGATCAAGTGCATGTTGGATTGTACTTCGTTTTCATCACCTCAACTTTTAAAGAATCTGACGCCGTTGCAGTGAAGTTCCAGCTACTCTTTACAGTACTCTTTAGGCTGCCTTACTCTAGTTTTTCAACATACCACACTAATTTACCAATTCTGAGCACCCATGTTATAAAATTGAAATCAAAACTTTTATCATGTGCATTCAAAAACTTTTTTTTTACCACACCCTTGCTATTCAACATATATGCATTCAAAACTTGGCATGCGGAAAGTGTTCAATTATATGTGTACACAATAGTAAATATTCTTTGCAAATACTAGAATACGATAATAACTAGTTCAGAGTGCATTCTTATGTTAACCCTTAAAAGACACACCAAGCCCTTCAGACTTTGTTTTCTCAGTTTTCAAACCATTTTAATCTCTACAAGACCAATGATTCATGGTTTTAAAATGACAAATTCAATTGTTCATATCATGAAAAATATAATTTCAGATGAGACTGAATTTCATATCATTGGAATTAGTGAAGAACAATGCATGTGTTGTTAAAAAATTAGCAATTCTGCAGAAAAGGAAGTCCGCATAGAACATACTCAAAACTCCTCATAAAAACATTCACACTTCTTGGTCTCTTAGGAGTCAACCATGAATTGTTAATAATGGAGAATTCTTTTTATGATATTTTTTCATGCATCATCCGTGACAAGAATATTGCAGTGTGTACCTACATTTAAAAAATGTAAAGTACTTCAACATTTTCAGATTAAAACTCAAAAATACTTCTTTCTATCTAAATTAAGAAATATACTAACATAAAAATCTTACACTCACCAAATTTTCTTTAATCCTTCTACAGAAGTTCTTAGGACCTCTTTACACTAGAGGCGAGAAGCCGTGAGGAAAGAAATTTCAGCCAATGAAAAATTAGTCTTCCCGGCTTCTTGCCTCTAGTATAATGAGGCCCTTAGGTACCCAAGTTAAAAGATTTGAAATCTAAAACTCTAATACGTTAATTTTTATTTTATTTAAATGACAAATGACAGCTTTACTTTTTCACTGCTGAAGAGATACAGCTGTTAAGCGTTGAACCCCACAGAGCAACAATGGTAGTTACTTTTAATTATTTTTGGAAAAAAAACCTGAAAATCATTTTAAGCCTTAGAAATAAAATTATTTAAAACGTTACGTTCAGACCAGCGCCATCCATGCCAGGCGACTCTTCCAGCAAAGCAGGATTTGGTCAAAGTGGACAGTAAAATGGCGTTTGAGGGGCGAGTCGGTGGGAGAACCCCTCAAAGCCAAATTAAAGCGATGGCGGGGCACATGGCTCTTCTTCAGACAGAACGTACACTGACGCAGGGCGCGTAGAAAATATATGGAGCTCTCCGAGTCTCCGACTGACTCTCTTTCTCTCAAAATTTTATTTAGCGGTTGAGTGTAACGAATACCGGTATCGGAAATCAACGAAGGAATCAACGGGAGAATTCATGCTTAATTAATCATGTGCTGAAGGACGGGGAGCGAAGACTGTCCCACCATAGCCGAGCCCGGTGGTTGCGTTTGGCTTTTTGTGACAGAAGAGCTAGGTAGCCCCTTGTTATATAGACTTGGATCCTCACTTGTGTGGAAGACATATATGCATTTCGATTGATTGATGCCGCCAAACTTAGGAGCGGTTTGAATTTTGGTTACAAGAGTGGAGGTAATGTTGTGTGTGGCAGAAAGGTGAAGCGAGATCTGTGTGTAGAGGTGTTGAGATCGATGCGAGGACCGAGGCTGCCGGAGCCGGTGAGCTTTGGCGAGTATCCCTCCGGCAACACTACTCCTTCCTGGCTAGAGATGGCGAATCATAACGTCGGCAGTAGAGGTGGCTATGGTGGTTCCAATGTCATGCTTCTGCGGAACGAAAGCTCCACCGACTTGTCTTTGGTTTCCATGCTCGCGTCGTGTTCTCCTCTTGCGCTTCAAGGTCTGTTCGAGTTTTTAAGAAAAGGATTCACAGAGCTTCACATTTGTCTTTCTTGAATTAGAACTAACACTCATCTGTTCGGTGTTAAGGTCTGTAGATTATTTAACATACTCTTGTTGAAGTTTTTTCGTTCAAGACACCTTGTGAGAGGGATTCTGAGAGCAATCTAAGCTCCACATTAGTCGTGTTTTCTTGAATTAGAACTAACATTTTATCTGTTCAGCGTATTTGCGCTTCGAGATCTGTAGACTAAACATTCTGTTGTTGGAGTTTTCTTGTTTAAGAAACCTTACGAGAGGGCTTATGAGAGCAATCTAAGCTCCACATTAGTGGAGCTTTCTTGAATTAGAACTAACATTCATCTGTTCAGCGTTTTTGCGCTTCAAGGTCTGTAGACTAAACATTCTCGTGTTGGAGTTATCTCGTTTAAGAAACCTTATGAGAGGGATTCTGAGAGCAATCTAAGCTCCATAGTAGCCGTATTTTCTTGAATTAGAACTAACATTGTTCTGTTCAGCGTTTTTGCGCTTCAAGGTCTGGAGACTAAACATTCTCTTGTTGGAGATTTTCACTACAAAAACCTTAAGAGATGGACTCTGAGAACAATCTAAGCTCCACGTTAGTGGAGCTTTCTTGAATTAGAACTAACATTTATCTGTTCAGCGTTTAATAGTTGAATATGTCACTCGCGTTAGAAGTTGGAAGCGTTATTTAGATAAATAGAGAAGTGTTTGGACATAGTTTGTATTTGAATCGCGAATCTTGCAACCACGGCTTATCTAATGTCAGTTTTTTCTGCTCACGCATTGCACAGTTCGATGTCCAGGTGGCGGCTTGGACGATAGTCCTGTAAGTTGTGGTCCGAAGCGCTCCTACTATTCCATGTTTGAAACGTCGGGTGAAGATCCCGGGGAAGAGGATCTTGGAGATGACTGCACACAACATGTCGAGAAAAAGAGAAGGCTAACGTTTGATCAGGTGAGATCACTGGAGAAGACCTTCGAGATAGAGAACAAATTGGAGCCCGAGAGGAAAATGCAGCTTTCGAAAGAACTCGGTCTTCAGCCTCGGCAAGTGGCAGTGTGGTTCCAGAATCGTCGTGCTCGCTGGAAAACCAAGCAACTGGAACGGGATTACGAGGTCCTCTCCTCAGATTTCAACCGGCTTAAAAGTGAATTCGATGCTGTGGTTCAAGAAAAGGAAGAACTTCAGGGCGAGGTAAATCCAAAACGTGTCTTTCTCTTACTCAAAAAACAGAGCTCTCGCTCCAATCGTCGTTCGAAGTCTGTTTCAATATGTTGGTTACTACCTTTAATTGACCATTGTGTCGAGCGTTCCTGGAAATCGTAAGGAGATCTCGTATTCTTGTACGTTTGCTTATCCAAGCGCAGGGATTAGATCGTCATTTTTAATTTATTTTTGCAATGCAATATGTCGCGAGCTAGAGTGATGACGATGTTTTATTCTGTTTCTTAACAGATGGATAGTCTAACGGGAAGGTTACGAATGGCAGAGCCGGACACTGCCGATCAACCCGAGAAAACCAAGAGACCAAATACACCGTCACCGCAGAAGACACGCGAGGGCTCTGAGAAGACGGAAAGGAAACTCCCTTCAGAGCCTAATGCCAGCAGCAAAGAGGGTCTGACCAAAGGGGAGGGGCAGAAGGAGACAGGAAGCGCCAATAGCGAAATACTAAACGCGGACAGCCCGCGCACAAGCAATGACACCAGCGGCTCACTCCTCCCGCTCGACAACATTAATACATATCCACACATGGTGAACTCCAGCATCATTCACATGAGTGACAACCTCTGCGACCCAATGCTCTCCCCTCAAGCTTGCCAACGCATTTCCGTGAAGCTTGAGGAAGGCTCATTTCAAGACGATTCTTGTAATTACACATTGACGCAACTGGATGAAGAAAGAGGTCTACCCTGGTGGGACTGGCCTTGATATTGCCCGGCTCTCAAAATTTAAGCACCAATTTATAGGAATGGTCAGGCTGCTGTTGCGAGTCATTTCAAGGGATGCTAGATTGGCAGTCCGAAATCATGACGTTTTCTCAGATCAAATCATTTACCATAAAATAAATGGGGACTCTAGCCAGGTGCAAAATTACTAGCTCAGTAGTTGTCCACGGTTGTACTAAATTGAAACCGGCTCATTAATGGCCGACGTTCATCTATGTAAGTTAAGTTACATAGAAATAAGCTCAGATTCCTTTCGGAGCCTCCAGAGGTCTAGGCTTGTATATTTCCATAACTATGCTGTAAACCTCAGTGCCAGATTTCTTTTCCCAATAATAAAGTTTCATGTTCTTCATCTCCCAAGCTCATGTGCTGTAACTCTCAGTGCCAAATTTAATTTCCCAATAACAAAGTTTCATGTTCTACATCTCCAAGCTGGTATCGCCTCATTCTATCTCAAAGCTGAATGTGAACATCGACGCAGGCCTCGTGGTCCTCACTGGCCTCGCATGCTTACCACGTTTCTCAGGATTTTTTTCTTTTTATTTGACACAATACAGATTTCGAAAGGGGCTTGGACTAAGCTTCATGGTACTCGCTTAAGCACTGATGTCAAGCGTAAATGCCGGGGAGCCAGTTATACTTGAAAAGAGGTCAAACATACATAGGCTGCATATTCTTCAGGTCGCCAGTTAATGATCCTGTTTGTCAACGTTTAGCGTCACTTAGTGCTCTTCTTTATATGAATTAGATGCTCACTTTACATAATCAAAGCGGTGCGACTCAGTCTCCCCCGATTGACTTACGATCACAATGCCGAGATCGCGGTGACTCTCAGCAGGTCAACTGCATGCGCGCCTTCTGTAGCTATGGAACTGGAGCACATCTAAACGTGTTTCTCTTTATGCTATTCTATTGTGAGCTTCACCTGTTGATTGTCGAAAGTTCATGGAAGATTTTATTATTCGTTCGACAGCCTATATTAAGCTACTTTCTTGGAGGTACAGAGACTCCTACATCACTTATATGAAGCGAAAGCTCTGGTTGCTTCCTACTCGGAGTAGTAGCAGTACGAAGCTCTATTTTAAAACAAGAGTAGGCCTTACAACACTGTAGTTTCCAACATTGTCGTCTCCTCCAAGTTTCAAGATCAACTTGTACGACAGCATCCTTAAGGTAATTCCCTTCGCAAGCCCTGATTGTCCCGGCAATGCTGTAAATCATGGTTTCTGTAAAAGCTTGAAAGTGAAAGAATCTTCTTCGCTGCTGTACTGTCTTGCTTCCAATCATCTGACACTCTCCTGGCTTAGGGTTTGGTTGCAGCAATATCGGATATTCTTCACCCCGAACGGTTCTCGTGTTCACCACTCTATATTTAACTAGTTCATGAAGCCAAGTGCTGAAAGCAGGTTCGGCTGATGCATGATGCGTGCAGCTCATGAAAGGCTGCCATTGCCAGAACCTGTACGTACGACGAAGAATCAAGAAAGTTGCAAACGTCTTCTTTCTTACTCGCGTACGTACCTCAAACCCTCGCTCGGAAGCTCCAAATTTATTACACATGTCAGTTTCCGTGTTAGTACTTCTCTTTCTTCTTGCATGTGCAAAGATCGACTCTCGGTGATCCCGACGGGACCTATCGTCTTCAATCCGGATCGGTCTTGCTTAATTAAGGAGTGGATTAAAGAACCGGCCGTCCAGCTGTAGTAGTGTGATGTCAGGACGTGGCGCTCTGACCGCTTCATCGTCACGACCAGGTAAGGAAGTAAGTTAAGGTAAGTAAGGAAGTACACTACTACTTCGTCTTTTTGAAGCCAGATTGCGAACCGACCTTTCTGAAATGAATGCTGTTCTCGAGAATGATAAGAATTGGTCGATCTGGTAATTGCGCGCGTCAATTCGTCGTCTCTCCATGAAGCGCAAGCGAGTAACTCATGTACATTCATGTATAGTTTTTTCTCTTTCTGTAGAACTTCAATTATCGTGGACGGATTCGCCACCAAACCTCTGACGGACTGACTGACCGCGCCGGCCTCGAGCAAGTGTCTGGTAACGCTCATCATTTTCCTGTCTGTGTGCGTTGTCTCTTCCCACCTGGTTCTTGCTCTCTTAAACGTACGCCGTCGAGAGAGCATCTCCAGCCATGCACGTTAAAAGCAACTCGCTAAAATTACTCATCTATACTTGAAGAGCCCTTCAACTTAAAGTTCTCCACTCTCTTTTATTTTTGGCACAAATTGAACAGAGTCAATGGCAAGGAAAGGAAAAGTACAAAGCCACCATGGGGCAAGAAGAAAGAAAGAACCTAGCTAGTGGAAATATGAGGGTTGAAAGCACCTCAAGTCACCTGGCTACCTTGTCTCCTACACAAGAGTTGTTGTTTGCCCCAAGTATGGTCGAACTTGTCATTCTCTTGAAAGTCCCCCACTCTCAAACACTCTTCGAATATCAAAATTGTACATTAAATAGTCAATGGACTAATCACAAGTAGAATGTAGGATATAGTCAAACAAACGTAGATTTGAAGTGTCATTTATCACACACAAAAATAGAGGGTTAAGAGGCTTTTTCAAAGAGCCCTTAGCGTTTTTCATTCGCTTTTGGAGTGTGTCAGAGTGAGCCTCGTTAGAGATGTTTTGACCACAATTTATGGTAAGTCTCCATATTTACAATTGGAACTTAAGAAAGCGGTAAAGATGTGCCTATGACACTGAAACCAAGTACACTATGAATCAGAATTTTATGTAGTTAGAAGATGAAGGTATAAATTGTAAAATTTTGGTGAATTTTTTTAATTATTATGATTTTTGAATTGAATATTAGGAAAATTCAAATCTATTACGAAATATACTAAAAATACTCTAATTTCTTTTTACATGTATGAATGTATATCAAAGTAAAAAAAACATTATAACTCATCAAAATCATCTATTTTCTACAATTTAATTTAAAAGGGATTTTGGCATATTACTGTATTGACCGTGCCATTGGTATATAACTAGGCAAATGATGCCAAGAAAAAATTGACCATGCCCTAGGTATATAACTTGGTATATAACTTGGTATATTAAGGTCATTTGGTCCAAAATGACCTTAACGCCTAAATGCCTTAGCCTATGACCATAAGATCGTGCTTTAAATGTCACACTCAATTTTGACACTATAAATAAGATAAATAACAATTTTATATTTTTAGTAAATGAAGCCACGCGTCTACTGCAAATTATGAATTTTCCATAAATTTTGGGGAAATTTTGAAATTTCTATGATTTTTTGAAGTGATATCAAAAAAAATTCTTATCAATTACAAAATTTACTCATTTTTTTAATTTTTTATCGAAAGTGTAAATTACAATTGAAGAACATTTTAATGAATGAAATTCATCCGTGTATTTATGTTTAGAATTGTTGCTACACCATGGTAACACATGTCAAACTTGTAATTCTAATAAAACACTCAATTTTCAAAGTTTTCCAAAAATTCAAAGTGGAGTAGAAATTAAACTTTGTAAACTTCATTTTGTTAGTTAAACTCAAATGCAATAGGGCTCATTTTCATGGTCTAAATGGGTGTTTCCACGGTAGGGCGTCCAAAATGTGTAGTGTGACATTGCATAACAAGCGAAATGTGGCAGTAAACATTTTCTATTGGTCATTAAAATGAGTTCTTTGGTATAAATTTAACCACAATGAAAATATATTTTGGACTGTATGTATATTAATAATTTAAAATTAACATAGAATAGTATTTGAACCAAAATGTAATACTTTGCATTCGGTGACGTAGTATAAATACTTTATTGTCTTAACTGATATGTTCCATTGAAGATATAGTTATGGCAATAAATTTTTTCAATTCCTATAACATAAAGGTATTGTACTAAAAAAAAATCAAAAGATTCTTTGAGAAAGGTGGATATTAAAGGTTTATAGCCACAATTTTTGTTATCTAACATTGAATGCCCCTTAAAATGGCGAATTTCCAAAAAAATCTTGCAAGCTTGGTTGGCTAATTAAAACGGAGCATGCGGTGTGGCTAGAATATGCATTCGATATGGTTTGCAAGCGGATTAAATGACATCAATAGGAATAATCCAAAAGATTATGAGAATATTCCAAATGATTCCAAAACAATATAAAATGTTTTAGAAAGATTCCAAAAGATTCAAAATATATATTTATTATTATTTTAAATCTTTTTGGTATTTTCCTATTTATTATATTACGTCATTAATGCAAATGTTTTACAACACTAAAAAAATTCTTTGTTGAGAACTATTATACCCTAGCATGGAAACACCCAAATATAGTTTCAGTTGAAAATAGAAAGATCCAAACACACGACATGATGAACCATTTTTACAGCTCTTTGTGTAGTTGGGACTAGTGAAGGTGGGGAATATATGGCTCATTGGCAAAAAGGCTTATGGGAATTATTATTTTTAGCCTTAAAGGGTGCTGCCACTTTGCTTTTGTTGAACACCGAAGACTGCTTACCTTGTGGAAGTATGACGAATGGGCTGTAGTGGTGGATTTTATTAACAGCAAAACAGACAAAGGTTATACGTTGTACATTGAAACTTACTTTGAATCTTCACCCGTGTACAATGTATGACTACCATGGGCTCAAGAGAAGGCGATTTAGGGTTCTTGGAGGCAGGCTTCAAGGCTAACAAAGGTAGTTGGCAACAAGTCACGATGATGTCACTAGGGCTAACGTAGATCTAGCCAACCTAGCAATCAGGCCACGCATCATGCGACGGTGGAAAGCATCTAGCGATTATTCCATTAATTTGTATTTTTTTTCTTTTGTTGTGATTGGCCACATGAAAACAAATGTAGCCACCTGGCTAAAATTTGCTCACTTTAACTTCACTTGTTGGAACTCATGTAAAACCCAAAAATAGCTTGAATGATATGAATTTAATTTGAAGAAGTGGCATGGCTAACAAAAATCCTTCATCAAAAGACTTTGATGAAAATCATCCATGAAACACTTAGAATTTTTTTAAAGGTTCAATGGTGTTCAATTGTATAAATGAAATTTAAGGATTACACATTACAACTTAAGCTTTTACAAGCTACGGTTTATTAAAAGGGGAGTGCAATCAGTGCAACTAAAATCCATGCAACTCATGCTACTAGTGTAGTAGTGTGCACCTCTCGATCCAATGGCCTTTGTCCACTGGCTCATTGATATTACCAACAAACACTTTATTCATGCGAGCTTTGAAAAGAAGACTGTAGCTATTATTATTATTATTATACATTTCTCGACCTCAAATTAGATAAAAAATAATAATTACAATTTAAAATAACGTTTTTACTAATACTTCCTCTTTGGAGATTTTCGTGTTCATTTCAAGACTTTAGGCTTTGTTCAACGGTCATTTTTTTACACATCATGGGCTATTAGAGCCTATTTTACATAACCTCCATAGCTAGGTTTTATAAAAAAAATGTATTTCAGATTCCACCTCTAAAATTGAACCATTACTTCATTTCCCCCAAAAAAATTCAAAAAATATATCATAACTACAAGAATAACAATTTGTCAACATAACAATGATTTTGTGTCTAAAATTTCATGTATAAATAACAATTTTCCAGCGCTCAGGAGGGTGTCAAAGTTGGGAGCAGTGTGGGCAACTATCCCTGGAATTGCACAAGGGGCCAATTTCGGTGTCACCCCACTGTACTTCACATGCACTTTTGGCAAGCAACATGCTACTAATTTCAAGCATAAATGATTAATTTGGATAGAAATACTGAAATTGCACAAAAATTATTTTGGTGGATATCTTAATTTTAGAATTTTAGAAACAATGCAATTTGTTTCGTTGCAAAATTCTATCTCAATATTTTTTGGGGATCTTTCAAGACTGTAAAAGTGCAGCAACTAGTAGCATGCGACAAAAAAACATGGTATACTATAGCTTGCAATCACCCACTTTCATATTTTACAAACTCCAGAAAATCCATATAAAACATACGTCATAACATGTTTAGTTATAGCAAAAACCCTCAAGAAATTAAGAGTTAAACTTTGATGGTTTGTAAAAATGTGTTGTAAAATAATCTTTGAAAGAGAAATTTAGTTGTAAATTTTGAACAAAAGTTGGAGATTAGAAAGCACATTATTTATCTATACATGTAAATGTACAAATATCATCTTCAAAAAATTTATACAACATTAAAAAAACTCAAAAGAAACATTTCTTCTAAAGTTTTAATACAGATTAGATTTTGAAATTTTAAAATTAGTTATTTTGTAAAAGCTTTGAAATACAACATACTATGTATGATGATTTTTCAAATTTAATTTTCACTTGCATTGTAAAAAACATCTATCATAACACTGTCAAAGAAGACAAGCAAAGTGATAAAACACTTTCATTCCACAATTTATAGAAAAAAATTGCAATTTGTTTTTTAAAATCAGTAGGATAGACATGCTCAATTAGTACAATAATCAAGAAAAAATTTAAGTGAATAAAAAAAAAAATGAAATAAACAAAATAAAAAATGAAATAATGTATTTGTCTATATATATATTTTTAAATTTTTTTTTCTGAAGTATAAAAAAAATCCGTCAATTATGCCATAATGAATCATTTTGATCTTTAAGTGATAAAAACTTGTGAGAATGTACACATGTGACTATTTATAACACTTACAAAAAATCCCCACTGTCTAGTAAATAAAGGTAGCACTGCCAAAGGAGGTGCCTATACAAGTGATGTGGGCATGCATGGAATTGGGTAGCACTTGCATGGGCACCTCTTTAGGCAATGCCACCTTTTCTACTAGTGTCCGTTTGTGCCATTGCAAGTTAACCCCTAAAGGATGTTCGATACAACTCATGAGGCCTAGTTGCAGGTGCTATTGCCCAAGTATCTATGTACACAACAATATTTGAGTACCTTCATGAGGTATTCATACAATAAGATTTTTTTAGTAGGACGTGTCAGCAGTTTTGTAGCAGCACAATTTTTTGATCAATTTTTTGAGTGAAAATTAGTTCTTCAAAAATTCTTGGTATGCTGTGCAGTCTATAAAAGTGTTGTATTTGTCCGTATTTTAGCCTTCAGCAGGGCCTAGAAGTTGCATTTATTTTGATTGATTTTTTTTTTCTCCTTACCGTCTTTGGAAGGGCTTCACCTAGTTCACTTTGACATAAAATAATTGAGCCTTGATAATGATAATCTTTCAGATGCAATTGCACACATCATTCGTTTAGGCTTCCGGCAGGAACGCTCTAAACACCCCCGTTCTAATTCTCAGATTTGGATACGGGTGGATTTTCTAGGAAATGCAGGTCATGCTACTTGGAATACCAGCTGCCCTACATATGGGGATTTCTTCCCTTTGTCGGAAGAAAGACTGATTCGACTCCATACTTGGTTGATGAACCATTTTTACGTCGGATTAGGCGACCGCGTTTGGAAACAATCGTTGGGCATCCCAATGGGGTTTAGCTGTTCTCCTCTCTGGTGCAACTTATATCTCTTACACTTTGAGATACTTTTCATACAGAGATTGGGTAGACTAGGTTTGAGTCATCTCATGCGTTGTTTCCAACATTCATACCACTATATTAATGATCTGTGTTGGCTCAACAATAACCTTGCTCGACAATTTTTAGATCCAAACCAAGCCTGTACACATGATAATCCTTATTGGATATACCCATTGGATGTGTTGGAAATCAAGTGTGAAGTCACTGGTTTCGCAAAAGATAACCCTCTTAAGGGTATCAGTGCACATTTCATGAATCTAGACATTCAGATCAAGGATGATAACTCAGGCAGCTATCAAACTGCAAAGTTTGATAAGCGTCGGGATCTCCCGTTACATTACTCCCAATATATTCAGTTCAAGTCGAACAGACCCATCCGGCAATCATATAGTATTGCGATCTCCCAAGCGGTACCTATACTATATTTATCAAGCACTATTGAAGTAGCGCACAAGGAATTGGAGATCCTAATTGCTACCTTGCAAAGCAATGGTTTCTAAAGATCCAGGATCCTCAGCAACATCACCAAATTCCTGCAAGAAAATGCTTTCCCAGGATTAAAATTTGAACTACCTATGCTTCTTGACAAACTCAGGTAATCACTTTCCTATTTGAATACTTGATGGTAAAAGAAATATGTATGTGTAGAGCTTGGTGTATTCCTCATTAGAGGGTACACCAAGTACTTCTACTGACGGGACATTCACACTAAGGGTGGTGGTGGGTGTTTTTTTTCTTTTTTCTTTTTTGGAATTTAATTCTGGGTTTCCTTCCTAGCTAAATTCTACCGCATGTTTAACCCAACTGGATTAACTCAACTACTTGGTTAACCAACCACTTGAGTTACTTTATAACCAACAACTACGTGGTGGCTTCTCAACTGGGAATTGCTTCCCGTGTATCAAGCCTAGTCCTTGGGGCTTTTTTATATAGCCCGTTCATCCCACTACATTTGGCTGTGTCGTCTGACACATTCACTGTACACACTCTCTCCCTCCATGCGTTCTGCCGCTTAACGGCACATTGAATTGCGAGCCTTAAAACGTTGTAATTAGCATACCGATCGGAATTGATGAGCGACTTCATGGTTGCGACAAATTTATGTTGCTTGTACATCCTACCTTGGTTCTTTCACAAATGAGAGTCTTATTTAGGGAAAACCTAAGTTTGTTTGTGAATTGTTGGAAGAGGAAAGCTGGTAGCGATAAGCGCTCTGTCTCGTTGTCAAGGGAGGTTGTGGGACAATCTAAGCTTGTTACGATGGTGTTGGGCTCCCAAAACAGCAGACAATAGGTGTTGTATAATTTTTGTCAACAACATCACTCTTTTTCTCCAATTGGTTGTAGTCAATGCTTGCTCTTGTTATGAGTCTGTTGAACTTTTTTTCTCTGGTGAATGAACGATAACAAGTTGTGGTAACCTGCAGACACCTCGTACACGTCAAGTGGCACACTAACAGTTTGTTGTTTGGCATGGGTACAGGTGAGGGTTACCACCTCCTGAGGATTTTTTCAAAACCTCCAATTTGAGCTTCTCGATTGTTGACTTTTGGAGATGTTGTTCGACATGCTTTGCCTGGTCCTTCATTCCCTGGTGTTGATGTTTATTTTATGGCATAAGTGTAGTGTATTTTCCTTTGGTTGTAACTATTGCTACCCTTATTTAATCAATTAGGGTGTCACATGTTATTGCAACCTTTTTAAATGTTGTTCACAATGATCTGGTTTCTCTTTAGCGTTTTTCTTTTTTTGGGTTTTCTAGGCTTTCAATCGATTGTTAATTTTATCAACTTTGATTAAGCTTCTTGCCCCATGATATACATGTATATGAATGTACTGGAGTGGGAGCATTTTAAATGCTGGTCATTCTTGTGCTTGCCTGTTCAAACCACTGGGTCCTTTTGTTTTTAATTATTGAAACGGCTTTGGTTTGACGTTTTTTATTATAGCTTTTTACTCATATCATTCATTCTCATGAAATTTTATGATAATGTGACGTTTCGTTAAAAAGTCTTCTTGACTTCAAGCCTACATTTGTTTGCTTTGACTCTTTTGATAAGATGATTTTGTTGTAGAAACAGAATTGTATCTTTTCTTCTATCATGAGTATGATTTCTATATGGGAAGTAGAATCTACTCTGATTCTATCAGGGAAGTATCGAACAATCCTTTTTTTAATTTATACAATAAAGAAGGTAAAGTTGTTTGTTTCTTTTGTATGTTACATCGAGGTCTCTCGGAACATGCGCCCACTAGGCACATTCTTGGTATCGTTGAAAAACTCTCAACGAGAAGAGGTGCACCAAAGTTGTTTCGTCGCTTTGGACCAAAGGTGTGAAAAACATGGATTATTGAGTGAATTTTGTCACAATAAATAAAATAAAATTATAAATAAAAACAAATTATTAATTAGTAAAAGCATGGTTAAATCACATGGAACATTGGATGAATAACATAGGACCACTGAAGGTTAGTAAATAGATAGATAGAAACTCTGAACCTTTTTCAAGACCAATGTGAATAAAGTGTTTATTCATAATGACAATGACCCACTGTCCACTGAACAAAGGGCCATCGGAACAAAACTACTCTCCTTGTCAGGAATAACAAGTAATACAATAAAAATACTCATGAACTAATGGTTGGGAAGGCTAGTGTTGTTGAAGGTAACATAGTACTTTGATGACGTGGCAGTTGGTGGGATATTTATTTGTTGTGTGCAGGCCAAGTGCCATTTGGCATATAGTAGAAAAAACTCCAGCCGGTCTTTTAGAACTCCAATTCTTTTTGAGAACCAGCATGAACCATCAGTTCACTGAATATTCTTAGTTAGCATCAAAAGGCCAAATTGTCAAATCTTTTTGTGGTGCATTTTGCCATTGAAGCAAGGCAGGGAAATGTGTTGCCCTTTAGTCATCTCCATTTTCTCCTTGCATAATATTTACTAGTAGACGTAGGAATTGTCTTACCCCAATGAAATGATGAGGAATATTCATGTTCTATCATTTTTTTCAACTAAGAAGGTACATGCAAGAGCAGTCGAATAATTCTAGGGAGGGAGTTGGATGAAACCTCAAGGTAACTTTTGCAAGAACTATTGAATGTTATGTACACTAGAGCATCCGCGTCCTACCACTTAAAGCATGAGATTCTCTCAAAACTGAATAAAAACTATGCTTGTATTTAATGCCGAAATTTCAAAACAGGTGAGAGAGTCAGAGAATATGAGCACGATATAGTGCTATCTGAATACGTCTCTCTACAACTAATTTCGATATTTTTAATTGATGAACAATAATGATTACCTTTGTATGGTGATTGTGATTGATTCACGGACTATATAGGGGGACACATAGAGGTTCACATCAAGGATTTAGGACCCCACGAATTTTAAACAATTTCCCTGCAACATTTGATATTTCATGGGTTTGTACGTTTTCTGTACGAATTCTTCATGCATTTCACGATAATTCCGCACAGATTATGCACTTTGTTAAATAATGAAAAGAGTGAATGTATAAGCCATGCGGATTCAATGCAAAATTAGTGCAAAATCCGTGTGTAATCTATGTGGAAAATGCACGAACCAATGAAATATTGGATTTTTCACGGAAATTGCTAAAATCAGTGAGGTCCTGAATTCCTGATGCTAGGGTGAAGAGACTAGTGAAAGTGAGGAAATTTCACTTTTTAGCAAATTTTTCATAGATGTGAAGATTTGATAGTCAATTTTGGAAAATATTATACATTCCTGGATACATTTGTAGCAATTTATTATATATAGTATAATGATGGCTAATTTCACCATATTAGGAGAAGCCATTTGGCTTAAAAGTAGTACCTAATTCCCTAAAAACAAGTAAAAATTAACACCCATTTTTTTTTGGTAGCTACTTTGCTAAAATTTGCACAATACATTTTCACTAGAGGAGACAATAGCTTGTGATATCAAATTATGAATGTGATGATAGTAGTCAAGGGGTGATTTGAAAGGAGAAGGGTGCAAATGTTCTTAGAGCATCTCCACCTTCAGCAGTAATTGTGTCATATTTATCATCATGCTAAAATATGTATTCCCCCACCCAATCGCGGCAAACATGCACCCACCAACGCTACTTTTAGTTGGTGGACTACTCACAAGCCACCACATACACAATAATAGACAAACAACCCCATGATTGCATTATCTCAAACCAAGATCCAACTAAATATACTATTGGCGTCCCCTCTTGACTCCCTGTATTTTGGCCGTGTGGACTATGATTATTTAGAGTGACTGGCCTACTTCACATTTGTTCTTTTGCCGTTGGCATAACCTTTATTGCCAAGAGTGGAGATGCTCTTACATTTTTCAGCAACTCCCATACCTTAGCCCCTAAAGGAACAAGGATTCATGATTTTAAAATTACAAATTAAATCGATCATATTGTGAAAAATATAATTCAAACGGGACCAAATTTTATATGAATGGAATCAATGAAGAACATTACATGTGTTGATCAAAAATCAAAAAAATTAATTGAACAAAAGAAAGTTCACATAGAATGTACTCAAAAGTGCAAGAAAAACATGAAGCCCAATGTGGACTTCTTAATTCTTTAGGGGTCCAACAGTCATGCTTTTTCCTTATTGGGCATACAAAACATACTGGCTAGATTCTTCAAAGTCCGGATGACCAGAAACTCCTGTCATGCTCTCATTCATTGGATGATCATTTTTTCATCCAAATTGTGGAACACCTTCAGTTCAAGATCTAGTTTTCGTAAAGTATTGTACAGTACCCACCACCAATAAAGATGCGTGATTTTTTTCACAAATAGAAAAGTCGTACTTGGGCACCATGCTACAATGTGGGAACGTGGTGTCAAAGGCTTATTTGGGCACCATGTGGACCTTCGGTATCATATTCTCGCACTCTAGCGTGGTGCCAAAGTATAGCTTTTCTATTACTGATTACTATTAAACCTTAAAATGCATGAAATTAAGAACCTCAAAGTGCAATAGAAAGCTAGTACACTTTTTTGAAAAAACATGCTTCAAAATGAGAACTTTAACCCCTAAATGCCTGCAACCCTCTTCAAATTGGGCAGTCTTGGAAAGATGCATTATAAAATGAAATTAGAAGGGATATTTTTGAACTTGATGTATGAATAAAAGTTGAACATTATGAATTTTAGATTTTGTTCATACAATTAAATTTATGATTGCTATCAAAAATATTTTTGTATAAAATTTGAAACTTAAAAGTCAAAATTCTTTTGTAATTTGGTTACAAATAAGATATTGACAATCTATGGATGAAATTTGAAGTGATGGGTTGAAATGTAATACTCTAAGGAGTAGTGATTTTTGGAGATTTTTTGGTTGCTTAATTTTAAGATTTATTTTTTCAAGAGCACATTTAGACAAAAATCTTCAAAACATTTGGTGAATCATTGCACCATGAAATGATGCATAAAATTTTCAACAATCATCCCCTTTTTAATTGGTTCACACATGGATGAAGCTAACTTCCCATAAAATCTACAGTAAAAAATTCATGCTGCAAAAAATCAATGACGGATGAGAAAATGTGAATGAAATTTACATTGTTCAAAAAATGAACGCTTAACCCCTAAACGTACCACGGTGTCCCTGGAATTGACAATTTGAGAAAAAGCATTATAAACTACCATTTAGAAGAATATTTTGGAATTGATATACAAATGAAAGTTCTAGATTTTGAATTTTAGATTCCATCCATACGGTTTGATTCACTAATACAATCACCAATATTTAATTATAAAATTTGAAAGTTAAAATTGAAAATTCCTTCTAAATTTGATTACAAACTAAATTTCAATATTTTTTTAGTAAAATTTGTTGGAATGAGTTTGAAATGAGATACTTGTAAATGTGGTGATACTTTGAAATTTTTGTGTTTCTTAAATTTATGACCTCATTTTTCAAGATTCCACTTTGAACTAGAGTCAATGCAATTTTGGCTTGGTCAATGACTTGACATACTTCTACATTTGTAATTTTAGAAAATATGTACACTAGTATGACTAAATCCAGCCATTAGATAGGACAACAACTTGGTGAAGAATCTCCAAAAAATTGGATGAGTTTCATCCAAGCATTGATGAGAATGTGAGAAGGCTTTGAATTTGTTCGTGATCCAGTTTCTGGACTCAGGGACGTTTAGGGGTTAAGCAATTAAGGGTTGAACATCTGTATGGGTATCTCTTTTAATACTCTTTCAACCCCTAACCGCCCAACCATGCATATTTTCCATGATGTACGGATTTGAGCTACGATTTCTCATCCATCATGCACTTTTTGCACTGTGCATTTTTTACTGAAACTTTTATGGGAAGTTAGCTTCGTGCATGTGTGATCCGATTAGAGAGGGGATGATTTGTGAAATTTTCATGCTTCATTTCATGTTGTAGTGTTCCACCCAAAATTTGGAAGATTTTAGTCTAAAAGTGCTCGTGAAAAAGTCAACTACTAAAATTAAGCAAGAAAAAAATCTCCAAAAATCACTACATTTGGAGTATTACATTTCAACCCATCCCACAAAAAATTATTATTAGATTGTCAATATCTTATTCGCAATCATATTATTAAAGAGCTCTAAATTTTAAGTTTGAAAATTTATACACAAATATTGGTGATAGCAATCACAAATCTAATTGTATGAATAGAATCTAAAATTCATAATCATGTACAACTTTTATTCATTCATCAAATTGAAAATATCCCTCTTAGTTGCATTTTATAATGCATCTTTGAAAAAAAGCCAAATCTAGAGAGGGTGAGAACGTTTAGGGGTCAATGATATTTACCATTTTGTCTCTGTTCTTTGGCACCAACAAGTCTTTCAACTATTTTTTGAAGATACTCTTACTATCGAACCTAAAAATATTTCAACGATCACGAAGTTCACAAAGAACCAACCTAAAAATGATGTATCTTAAAAATCACGTATCTCAATTGCCAAATATCATACTGAGACAATACTACACATTTTCTAATGAAGGGCAGCAAGGGGTGTTGTTGCAAATGTTGCAATGATCGTACTACTAGTATAAAATTAATTGGAGAACATGATGCAAATGTTGCAATGATTGTACACAAGGTTCTTGAGTAGCTAGTGGAGTCCATCCTTTTCAATAGTAGCAGTGTATACACTTCAACAATGTCTCACCACACAACTTCATTAGTTGAAAATAATGTGGACTTGCCATGATTCGGGAATAGTGGCCAGATTATGAGGTGTTGCAAAGAAGAGCTAAAGAACCTTATGAACTACTATTATAAAATTAATTGGAGGAACATGTTGCAAATCTTGCAATGGTCGTGCAAGGATGTACTGGTAGCATCAAATTAATTGCGCAAGAAAAGTGTACAGAGTCGTGACGCACGTTTGGGGCTCTAGAGCCATTGAAATGCAATGGGTGTTCGTCACCTGGACCCCTCAATGCCCACACTAGTGGAAAAAGATGGTGCTCCCCATGAACATGCCCAAGCAAAATCATTGTGCATGCGCGGAATTGGAAACTACTTGCCTGCGAATGAATTTTAGGAGAAATTTAAATGATAGTCTGTTTGCCTTTTGCATGCCGTGCATTGGCACATGCTTGCTTGGTATCAAAGTTTTGGAATTGTAGCAAATTTTCACAATCCCAAATACATGGGAAAGTCTGTGAATGAATATTAAAGTGGGTGAATTTTGTGCACTTATTGAGTAAGGGAATCATTCTGTCCTTTAGATGCTGGCATTTATTTGTCATAACATTCTTGAGCTGCCTCAGCCTGACCACCTTTTGTACAGAAAAAAAAAATCTTTAACCCCTAAAGGTCCGGCCAATGGCCATGGAATCATGGTTTACTTCTCAAACTCAATTTTGTCACTAAAAATAATACAAGAACTCAACTTTATATTTTGAGTAGACGAGTCCACAAGTCTGCTACAAATCACTAACTTCTCATAAATTTTGGTGAAAATTTGAAATTACCATGATTTTTTGAAGTGATTGTAAAGAAAATTCATATCAATTACAAAATGTACTCAAAAATTTCAATTTTTTAAACCAAAGGTGTAAACTACAATGAAGAAAGTTTTAGTAAATGAAAATTATGTGTGTATCTAATTTTTTAATTTTTTTCCTACACCATGGTAATACCCACAAACTTGTAATCGCAATTAAAACACTCAATTTTCAAAAAAATTCAAAAATTCAAAAATTCAAAATGGAGTAGAAACTAGACTTGGCAAGCTTCATTTAATTAGTTAAGTTCAAATGCAATACCGGTAGAATTCATTTTTATGACCTATATTTAGTTTAAGTAGAACAAGTAGAAAAATCCAAAATACATTACACGGTGAATTGTTTTTTTACGACTCCTTTTGTGGTTGGGACCCCATGTAAAATCCAAAAAATAGTTTGAATGATTTGAATTTAGATTGAGGGGGTAGCATGACTAAGCAAAATCCTTTGCAAAAATAATTGGATGAAAAATCATTGATGTAGCACTTGGAATTGAATAGTGAGTTACATTCATATGCCAAATTTTGGCCTTCCAATTTATTGGTTAAGGTGTTTGAGTGTTATTTTTCATACCTTTATAATGTTGATGACTATCTATGAAAGATAATAATTCATACAATGTGATATTTCAACTTGTAGGCAGATTGTAAGGCTTTGACTTTTACAAAACAAGTGAAGACCTTTAGGGGCTAAAAACCGGTCTTCCCTTTTTAATAATTCTCATCCTTTTTAATGAATTTCAAAGTCATTGATACATTTGGAGTTGTACTATTTACTAACGTATCTACAAAGATATGGAGGCCTAGAGTTATTGTAGTATCTAGTTTTTTAGTAAGTTGTCCAATTTGATAAAATTTTGGTTAAATGTGTAGGAATTACCAATTGGATAGCTTCCATAGTGAGAATAAGCCCTAGTGGGTAGTGAATTTCCAATTGGTAAGTAATTAATGTGATTAGGATATCAAAAGGTGTGACGGCAACTAGTTTCAACTAGCTTAACCCAATGGTCATAGTATAAGATTAGATTTGAAGGCTAATGTTTTTTTTAGTTTTTCAAGCAAGCGAGGCTTGAGCTCCTTCCTTAGGAAAAGGAAGTATTTTTAGTTTTATTTTGAAGATTTGGAACTTTGTGATGTGATGTGATTACAATTATTTGGAGAAATAAAAATTATTATTTATGAAAGTTGAGTGTGATTGGACTATGTGTATTTGATGAGTAATTGTGTGAGTTTGTGCTTCATTGAAAAATCTAACGTCAATTGGTAAAAAGTCAACATGGTGCATTCCATGGCCATAACGTAACCAATGTGGCAATAAAAGAAATTAGAAAATAAAAACAATTGGAGAATCAAGAACGGGATGTCGTTGTAGAAATTATTAGATATTACTTGTTGTAAGAAGAATTCTATATATTCAATCAATCAATTGAGTTATTATAAGATAATAAGTGACAACCTAATAACACAACCTAGCAAATGGCCTCCCCAGTGATCGAATTCGACTTCTTTGGATATTTCCAATTAGGTGAAAAACTACAATTACAGTTATTATCGAACAATCTTTTCGTATTTGTAAATTGCATTCCATTAACATTTGAAAAAGTTTCAGTTTGATGTAACAAATAAACAAGATGAAGAACTTGTTGTTTTTCAAACAACGACAATATAAGAGCATGAAATTAAAGCACTATCTATAGACATCATTTGCCACAAGAAACAAATAAATAATAAATAAATAAATAAAAGAAAAGGAAAATAAAGAAAAGAAAAGAAAAGAAAAGAAAAAGAAATCGTTGTTACCTTTCAACTGCTCGAAGTAGAGGTAGAGATGTTGGCTAAACCACCCATAGGTATGGTTGCTGCATAAAAGACTAAAGAAAAGGTAGACATGCTTGATGCCTTATCATAGATGTGGAATATTTATTTTCAATATCATTATGCACATATTTAATAATAAATTTTATTGCTTATTTTCGGTGGTCTAATTTGCTTGCTTTTTTTCATAATTGCTTTGAATAATGATATTGGAAAAAATAAATTTTGCAATGATAAAAAAACTAGGAATCTTGGAAAAATATGTGCTCTGGGATGTGCTCTTAGCAATTCTGAAAATTTACTTAACTCTCAGATTAAGCTATCAAATTTTTTGAGATGCCTTTTTATGATTTACATTTGAGTAAACCGAAAACAAGCAGAGCTATGTGTCGAGTCTATGCGGAGTCAACAAGCTTATATTATCGATTTTTGACACGGATTGTACAAGAATAGTTCCTTGGTCCCTTCATGGATTGTCCCTTAGGCTTGGGGGAACTTGTGAGAAATCTTTTTTAGCATTGGAGAGGTCACTAATTTCAATCCTATAGGTGGTCCAAGGCCTTGCTTTAGAGTATTCTCCAACTCACGATAGACTAGTTTTGCCCTCTTTTGAACTGAAAATGAGTCTACGATGAGTATGTGGTGAGTTTCCACTCCGAGACACTCTTTCAATTAACTCTATTCTTCTAGAAATATTGAGTTTTTTCAAAGACCTTTTCAATGTTTCATACAATATACTAAAGATCATATTACTACCTTAACCCCTAAGGGTCCCTAGCTTTTTTGGGCTTAAAAACATTGCTTTTGATGTGATATAGGTCTAAATGTAAGTGAGCTATAGAAATCTCAACCTTACAATCTTGTAACACAAAGTCATGTTGTAGATCATGTGAATCAATTTCTAGGTCGTTTGGCCATATAGATTGCAAGATCATAGTGATTTAGTGCAAAAAAAGGATGCTGAAATTTTCCTAGCAACACAGTTAGAGGTGAAACTTGTTTTCAAAACTACTTCAAATGAAAAAACTTTGAACAATAAAGTAGTTCAAAATCATCATATGAACACATTGGTACCAAAAAAGCCTCATGAATTTTTTTAATGTGCCCTAAAATGGCCTTGCAATATCAAAAAGTAGCCCGAAAAGTGACCAAATTGAACCAAAAAGCAAAAAGTGTCCAAACTAGACCCCACGTATTAAAGTGACTCCCAAACATTCATAAAAACATAGATTGACATGAAAATTATATCATGATAACTAGACTTCAAGGGAAACTCAACCCAACAAGTTTTATTGAATACGGACTTGGAATGAAGGAGATACAAGCCTCCAAAGTTGTTGCCATAAAAATTCATAGAACTGTCCAAAAAAAAGATACCTACTTGCAAATGATCACCAAAAATTCAATTCATCTTGGATTGATGTGAAATTTTATACCACACATTCCATACATCATGCGGGGAGTTTTTGCAAAATTTCATCAAAACCGAACACATTTTTTGCAAAAATTACTACAGCTCTTTGAAGGTGAATGTCTCTCAAAAACATCCAAAATATGGACGTCGATACGGTTAGGGGTTAAATGGATACTTCTTTGCTCTCTTTTGTAATAGGAATTTCCTTAAGTACTTTCTTTTGAAAACAATATTAAAAACCTTTAAAAAAAATATATTGTCACATCCATTACATAATCAAGCTCAACACTTTTTTCATGTTCTTCTTGTCTATTCAAAATATTGCACAAATGTCATACGTGATTATTTGTATCTTCTTTTCTTGTGGATTTGTGTCACTCATGTCATTGGTTGAAAATTTTATATTTTTTCATCACCATATTCTTATCCTTCAACAAGTGACTACTATTGTAAAGAAGCATCAATAATTAGGTTAAAAATCTATAAATATATATAGATCAACTTGAAATTTTGTTTCTATTTCAATTCAATATTACAAATATTATATTTATTATTTTAAAGATTCTTTTGCAACTTTCATTTTTTAGGATTAGGAAATATACACATTTCTATTTTTCCAAATGCTTTGAATTTTTCTAATTAAGTATCAATATGATCATGGATTGTGTTTCTAAATACAAGAAGACATGCATACAAGTTCCAAATCATCAAAATTGACTTTTGTAACAAACATTTTAAATTTTCATCATATTAATCAATTTTAATCTCATTTTGAATTCAATATTTTCTATATACATGATAGAAATAAAGAATTTAAATTGTAGTAAAATTTAGATTTGTTGTACATCCAACTTCAACTACAAATGTTCCAATATTTATTTTTTCAAATCTCGCCATACAAATGTTCTCTAATTACCATGTCTTAAAATTAATTAGCTCTAACATGAACAAGGTAACCACCATGCAAAACCAATGTTTTTGACCAATCATACTCGATTCCAAGTAAAAATGACTAAACGTGCATGTTTTATGAATTTTCAAATATAATTAATGTTTATTGATTATTGAATAATTTGTAGCGTGTTGTCTTATTGTTGTGCTCTACGTATGTTTAAGGTTTGTAAGTCATAAAAGTTGAGTACGATGGACATTATAACACGTTTAGTTTCTTAAAAAAACCCTTAGACACTTAGGGGTTAAATGCCGAAAAGCACCAAAAATGATTGGCGTGCACTAAACCTTAAGGAAATTTTGAAGGAAAAATATATGGGGATGCCAAATTCTTCTAATTTTTGAAAGTAAATCGGATGAAATCGCTAGTTTTAAATGAAAGTCATTCAAATATATAGATGAAAAGATAGTTGATAGTTCTATCCAAAATATAGATGAATAAAAAAAAATTGGCTACACTACTAGAAAATGGTGACCGAATCAACATAATATCAACACATTTATGGTCTGTGCACTGTAATGACCATTTACACTTATTTTCAAACCTTTTACTAGGTCTGATTTCTGTTGGTTTAGGCACTATTAAGAAAAATCAAGACCAAATCAACAAAAATCCAACAAATCTCATAAATTACCAATTTTAAAAATGTTGCAAAATGCATTATGAAGCGTCAATTTTACAAAATAAAAATAAAAATTACATTAAAAAATATAAATTTTAGATTGATTCGTTGAAAATAGAGTCAATAAGTTCATTGTGTATAATAATAGTTAATATTATATATATATATAAAGAGCGTAATAATATTATATAATATTAGAATAATATACTGCTTATTTTCAAGGGTGTTTACGTACTACGGATGTCATAGTTTGAACAAAAAAAAGTTTCTAACTTTATTAAACAATTAATTTAATGACACATATAATAAATATGGAAAATATCAAAAATATTTTAATATTGTAAAATGGAATCTTTTGGCATCTTTCAAAATATTTTATATCTTGGTGGAATATTTTGGAATATTCATATAATATTCTTTGAAATATCTTTAAGGTCTTATTTCCCAAAATAGTTTTAGGTCTTCATTTATAGAATTTAGAAGCGATTAACATCAAAAATTCAATAAACTTACATTTCATATTTTTAGATTTCAAAATTTGGTATTATTGGTTATAATCATATTTTTCATCATAGAAGAAAAATGAAGGACGTACTAAAAAGAACGTCATTTTTTTGAAATTATAGTAAAATTTGTAATAGAAGACAATGTAGAGGTATTGTTTTTTCAAAGTTCCCCCAAGTGTAATTTAACTTGGATTGACATGATTCAAATTGGGTTCAAATTCATATTTGGTTTTCTATTAGAAAATAATTATAAATTATTTGAAATTTTAATTTTTTAGTCTTAGGCAGATCATAAAAGGAGGCATCTACCAAAAACCGATCTCTCGAAGCATTACGGGCTAAACCCCTAAACGTCACAGCGTTCAGTTTCTAGACGACTAACAGATTCAAACCCATCCTATAATTTCATCCATGCTTGGATAAAAGTCATTCAAATTTTTAGAGATACTTCACCGAGTTGTTGTCCTATCTAACGGTTGGACTTAGTCATACTTGAGTATATATTTTTCTAAAATTACAAATGTAGAAGTATATCAAGTTGTTGATCAAGCCAAAATTGCATTGACTGTAGTTCAAAAGTGTCCTTGCAAAATTAAGGTCATAGGTTTAACCCTTAAAAGTCCCATGGGGATAGTATATACGTTGATGTATAATTGAGATTTGCTATCAACAAGAAACTTTAAATTGCGATCTTAATAACTCATTAGAACCGCATTGATTTAAATTTTAACTTCTCTTTTGAACTCAAATCCATTGAAGGAGTGGATCCATTCCAAATACAACCAAAATACACCGTATTCTACTCGTCGCCATGGCACGTTCAGACCTTTAGGGGTTAAAGAATACAAAAATTTCAAAGAATCACCACGTTTAAGAGTATCTCATTTCAATTTCATTCCAACAAATTTTATTCAAAAAATATTTAAATTTTGTTTAATTTGTAGGATTTTAGATTTGTATTTTAGAATGAATTTTAGATGATAATGAGATTTTTTTAGATCTGTAACTTTAAAATGCATTTTTGAAAATATATACACAAATATTGATGATAGCAATTGCAAATCTAACCGTATGGATAAAATCTAAAATGCATAATGTACAACTTTAAAATGCTTTTTATATTTTATCCATACGGTTAGATTTGCAATTGCTATCATCAATATTTGTGTATATATTTTCAAACATAAAATTTAGAGCTCTTTTGTAATATGATTACGAATGAGATATTGACAATCTAATAATGAGATTTTTTGAGATGGGTTGAAATGTAATACTCTATGTGTAGTGATTTTTGGAGATTTTTTGGTTGTTTAATTGAGTAGTCGACTTTTTCAAGAGCACTTTAAGACTAAAATCTTCAAAATTTTGGGTGGAACACTACAACATGAAATGAGGCATAAATTTTTCACAAATTGTCCTCTTTTTAATCAAATCACACATGCACAAAGCTAACTTCCTATAAAAGTTTCAGTAAAAATTCCACACTGCAAAAAGTGCATGATGGATGAGAAATAAGAGTTCAAATCCATACACCAAGCAAAATTATATGCATGGTTGGGCGGTTAGGAGTTAACCCCTAAGTGACAGATCAACCATTTTATGGTCTCTGCCCTTTTATTACGGGCTGCCAAAAATAGAAAAACTATTTTTATAGAAAATAAAAAATATTTTTAAATAGGGAATCAAGTCTACTTTCCAACCCACTTTGAATCATGTCAATCCGAGTTAAACTCCACTCGGGAGAAATTTTCAAAGAAAAACACTTCTACATTGGCTAGTGTTAGAAAACTTACTATTTGGGGAAAGTAATGATGTTCTCTCCTTTGAAATTTTTGAAATTTTTGATTTTAGAATAGGACGGCTAGTTTTAACAAATCATACAAAATTTCAAATTCTTAAAATAAAATTTGTAATTCTGATAAATATTTGAAGTTAAATGCTTCTAAATTCATTATGAGATGATAAAAAGCTATTTTTGAAATTTGACCGTATGGATAATTACTAAACATCAAGCTCCTCATTTTCTCTTTTGGACCAAACTTCATCAAAGTTGAAGAAGTAATTTTTTATAACACATTTATGTTTTGCCCTTACCCCCTCCGTCATTTAGGGGTTAAACGAGACTTTCTTTGAACTCGATTTGAGCAACTTTAAAAATAATAAAATTGCAAAAGCTTTTAATTAAATGCTTGCTACAACATTCTGGCCATTGAATTTATTTTCATTCAATCCCAAAATCTTGTACTTTCCAATTTATTTTTGACTTTCATTCTAATCTATATACCTCTCTTCCATTACTTCATTTCAAGGTGTATGTCAAAGGTTTTTTTTTTTCATTTAATTTTTATTAAACCCACAACTCCTTTCTCTAACATACAATCAAAACATTTCAATTGAAACAGTATTGCATATACAATGAAATGTCAAAAAGTGGAAAAAAAAGTTGCAAAAACATTAAAAAAAACTTACTATGAAAAAAATGACTTTTGAATAAATCAAACATAAAATGAAAATGAAAAATTGGAAAAATGCTTCTCCAATATAAAATTTAAAAAATGGAAAATAATTTTTTTTAATATGGCTACAGTTATGCAAATTGAAAAAAAAGGCTTTCAGTCATCATGATTTTATCCAATTTTTTTTTTAAACTAAAAAAATTAAAATTCTATAAATAGAAAATCCTGAATGATGTAGTGCAAGCCTTCACAATTTTGCCAATTTTTTTTTTAAATTGAATTTTTTCTAGATATAGAAATGGTCTACATAATTTAGTGCAATTGTTTTTTTGGAAAAGAAGCTTTTTACATTGCTAAAAATATGCAAAGCTCGCTGGAATGGAAAATAGCTCCTAGCTTTCACGATTTTGTCCAAAAAGAAAATTCAATTTTTTTTGAATTTTTTTTCTAGATATAGAAAAAAGCCTACATGATCTAATGCAAAAAATTAAAAATAAAGAAAAAATATATATATAACAACAAAATTGCCAATGGTTAGGTTCGTTTAGAATTGTCAAAAAAATTCATTGACTTGCATGAAGAAATTTATGTGGTGTAGTGGTTTAGTACTTGGTTAGAGGTCAAAAGGTTTTGTGTTCAATTCCAAACGCCGGCAATGAAGCCTGGGTAGATCGTGGTGGATTCCGTTGAGGTGTTTCGGGGAGCCCTAGCCGTTAGACTGGGCTGTCAAAGTTTTTTCCACAGGACGACTTTTTCTCAGGCAATGCACTCTTTTGTTTGGGCAAGCACAAAAAAAATTGAGGTAGGTTTTATATATTTCATTGTGGATATTTTTTTCTTAAAAGTAAATAAATTGTTTTGACCAAAACAACAATCCAGAACAACATATTTTGGTTAGAAAATGTCGTGGACAACTCATCCAAATCAACTGCCACGATTAACGTTGTCTCGTTGATATAGTTACAAGATTTTCTAGTATGGATGACAGACGATCCATTTTTGAAGGTAATGGATGACATTTAGAGCCCCTGGTTGACACTACAAATGTAGAAGGAGATTTTAGAGCTCATCCTTCAACCTTACAAAAAGAACTACATCAAAAAATATTTATTAGCAAACACAAAATTGATTGTTAAAGCGTTCACAAGAGCAAGGAGTTTCTACATTGGGTATATATTACACAAACCAAGATCCTTCTTTTATATATATTCCTGCAAATTTTACCAGTGTTTCCCAACTAACTGATGTGGTCTTACAAAGACCATTTAAGCATGCATTTAGGCAGGAGTTTGACACATGGATTATGAACAAGATATCCAAGTGGTTGGAAGTGAAACAAGCAATAAGGTTGGACTTTCAAATGTCAACCTTGAAACTTTTTTTATGTGGTTTGCTATTCAACCTACAGCCACATGTTAACAACTCAACTATGATATGCAAAAGTTGGGATCAATGTGGGCTTCTACAAGCTTTTGAAGATTCATTTCAAGCAATCATGAAAAATTGCACAAAACTAGAGCATGAAAAATCAACATGTGAAGAAGACAAACCTTGAAGCAAGTGTCTAAACAATCACGGAAAATTCCTTATTGCAAGTTGCCCATTTGAGTAATGAAAATACAAGACCGAGTGTCCCTACGTTGAGAGGTTTGGGGTGTTGTGCTAAGGAGCATAGAGATCTATGGTAAGAGTGTTTACTATGAAATGGAGTGGACTCTAACAACCCTCTAGGTATAAACCCTCGCCCTCTTTAGCCTTCTTTTCCTTCATATTGTCCAACAAAATCATTTTCTCCAAACTAGAACCCCCAACAACAAATTATTCTCCTCCAAAACCCTTCCATCTACTGCAAGAGCCCTCTCCGGTAGCAAAAGAGCCCGGAACGACCAACAACAAGAGTACATGACGAGCATCAGCTAGAGCACAACGCCAGAAGTAGGAACATAGGAAGAACAAAAGCATAGGACACAAGTCTTGTCCTTAGGACTCTAGTAAAATTGCAATGTGATTCTTGAATTTTGTTGTCATAGTTTAAATTTTGTGGCTGCTCTTCAATTGTGAAAGACTGTGGGCCTTCAACTTAATGACATAGTCTATGTTTGGTTCCTTGTCATAGATTGGCAAGACAATGTGTGTTGCTTTGCACTAGTGTTTGCCGTATGAAAATGATATGGTAGATACTAATTGAAACAGTGGCTTGACGAACACATGACAATTCAAAGTTTCCACTTGTGCTTGTTTACCTAATCATAGTTTTCATTTGTATTTGTTTACCAACTTATAGTTTCCATTTCTAGTTTCAATATAAGATTTGATATTCAAACAAGGTTCAAATTGGGTGGACATACCTTAAATGTTTATTTTTAAACAATTCCTATGATTTATGTAAAGTCCTATCACTAAAGAATATTTAGGTATAAATATCATGGAAATGTCACGTTGAATGCCCGGTTGAATGTATTATGAATTAAAAAAATAATTCAATTTTACATTATTATGTTGATCCATAACACTTTTATTGTGACACATCGATATTGGTGTTTTCTTACTAGTGTATAGAAAAGGAAATTAGCACTTTTTTCTATTTAGCAATTAGACTCCTTCGAAGGCTCTTCAATTAAAAAAATTGATATCCAATCTAAACTAAAACGCCTTTAAACTATCCCGAGTCATAGTCTTATTGGTACTATGTGTTGGACTTGCTTTGCCGCCATAAAGTCAACGATTCAATTTCTACTAGCATTCATAGGTCCACATACATGATCATTTAATTTGACAGAAAACTAACCCTATATATGTGATTATTTGACTTGAAGAAAAAAACAAAACACAACTTTCGGCATTGGCTAACCTAGTATTCGGCAAAAATATGCAAAAATATGCAAAATTACTGTTAGTTGCAGGTTCAAGCTTCAAATTTTTTGTGTGTTCTAAAGGAAATTTAAAAATAAAAATAAAATTTAAATCCAACATTTTCATCAACCTCAATGCAAATGTTTCAAGCAAAAGGATGCACCTTTTAAAGTTTTTTTCCATGGTGCAAAAAACCATCTTTTCAAAGCCTATATAAATACCTAGTAGTCTCTTCACAAAAAGATTTTTTCCACATTTCTCTTTAATAAAATTATCCCTACAAAATCTTATTGTTTCATATGGAGCACCCACCAAGTTACGTTCAAATACCAGTGTGACATTTAATGCACGTGTGACCAAATTTTGCATGATTGGAGTAAATAGAAACCTCCAAAATTCCCACTTCAATAGTTCTTCAATTCCCAATCCTAAAACCCACGGGTACGAAAATCATACCCCGCAACTTCAAAAAAAGGTCCAGTTCTATTCCATAACATTCAGTAGTCTTTGAGCTTGTTGCCCTCCCTTGCATGGAATGATGTGGAATATCCCACATCATTTCATCCTTCCAACGAAATGATGTGGGATATTCCACATCCCATTAGTAGCTATGGGGGCACGTGGCATTAAGCAAGAGCAAGCAACCATGGTGCACAGTAATCGAAAGCACAATTCAACAATGTTTTTTCATTGTTTATTTGATTGATTCTCAACTCAATAGTGTTTCGTCATTGAAAGCACAATTCAACAATGTTTTTTCATTGTTTATTTGATTGATTCTCACTCAATAGTGTTTCGTCATTGTTTATTTGATTCAATAGTTCTTTCAATTAGAAATCACTGGTCACTCTGTATATAAAGGTGGATGAAACATAAAAGGCAGTCTCTTTGAAGGCTACTGAATGTTATGTCTACAGGCGATAAGTTAACCCTTAAACGCCGGGCCTATGGCCATGGATTCAGAATGGTCATAGCGACTGTTCTGTTTTCTCTATTTTTCACTCAAATTGACTGATATTATTTTTGAAATATTTTTCCTAAATGAAACCTTACATTTTCTATGTGTAGTAATTTTTTCCGTTATTTTCCAAAAAAACTGAAATTACTATGATTTTTTTAAGGAAATCCTTAAGAAAATTCATATAAATTAGAAAATATACTCAAAAATTCCAATTTTTTTTCCATAGGTCTGACTTACATTGGAGTACATAGTGGTGGATGAAAATCATCCGTGTCTCTAAAATTAGTAAAAGGTACCTCTATGATAATAAGTGTTGAACTTGCAATTGCTATAAAATACTTAATATTAGTAATTTTCCAAAATTTCAAGATGGAGTCAAAAGTGGACTTGATAAACTTCATTTTCTTAGTTAAGCTCATATACAAAAAACGCCATCTTCATGGTTTAAATTGAATTTTTGTAGAAAAGGTCAAATGATTCAAAATACATGACATGGAGATCCGTTTTTACTACTTAATTTCCATTGAAGGCCCCAAATTAAGTCCCATGGTGGATATCTCCCATGCATGTGCTGTGTAGAAGAGTAGCAAGGAGGTGCACAGACAGAAATGGATGAAAATACTCTTTTTCAGTTGAGAAACAAGCCTTTTCAGTCATCCAAAAGCCACAAAATGGCTCTGCCGGCGTTTAAGGATTAAGTGCATTGTCATATGGCCAAGTGCAAAAATTCGGTGTTGTTCTCCAAAAAATTTATAGAAAAAAAATGCTCGGAGGAAAAGTCACAATAACTTAAGGCATGAGGGCCGGTATGCAGGGGAGCAGGCTGTTGCCTAAACCCTAAACCCTGGAAACTCAACAATGACGATAGCGATGGCGTGCAAAACCCTAAACCGCAGCCTCTCAAGCACGGACCCCCTCGAGCCCCAGCACCAGCACCAGAGCCTCGCGTGTTTGCCGCTGGAATTTGAACGAGAAGAAAGGAAGCAGTATTTAGCCAGAAACGGCGTTTTGGCGATTTCGGAGCTCCAGATCCAATTTCAGGTGAGACAATTCCTCCTGACTCAATTTCTCGGTCACTCCGAGCTTGGATATATTCTCCGCGGTAGAGTATGGATGCATAAAGCGAATGCCCTGGGGTTTGGAACAGTTTGCTTCGATAACTTATGCATTCATAAATCTTGGAGTGATTTCTGTTCTTGGAAAAGATGGAAACGCTGTTAGTGTAAGAAATCCATTGAGCAGGAGTTTTCTAAATGTGTTTGATAAACGAAACAGAGCGGTCGTGGTTTTGTCAATGGAACTGCACTGAGAGAAGAGAATAGAATTTCTGTTTTGATTGCAATAACGTACAAGCATTCCGCCTTCACATTTGAGCAAAGAAAATCTCGGAGTGATGTAGGTTCTCAGAAAAAAGAGAAAACGTTGTAAGTGTATTGTCTACGGAGGTCGTGTACAAGTCCATTCAAGAGCAGGACTTCTAGAATCTTAGTTTTGTACTGCATTGAATGCGGCCATTGATCTTTTAGGTTAGGGTTGGGTTTTATAGAAGATTAATGAACGTTGCTAATAACCATAACATCATATCCGTTTGCAGGGTTCCCTTTTGAAAGGAGAAATGACACAGTAGTGTGGAAGGGCTAGAGGGGCACTAGGATCCATGCATTGCTGCTATAAACATCAACATCTCCCCTATTTTCAGAAGGGACTTTTGCAGAGGTTATATTAGGGGTTGTCACACATCCTACGAGAATGGAACATTTCCGAAGAATGAGAGAAAAGAGGAACCAACATGACACCTTCTCCATGAAGAAAGTGTAACACCCCTTTTGTGGGTTGTGGAGATTGAGAATGGAGAATAGAGGTTGTTAGTCGGTCACTCATCCTCCGAGCATGGGCCATTCTCCATTCTTCACGCCCATTCTTCACCCTTGGAGGAGAAGAATGAAATTTCTCAATCTTCAGAGAATGGGACCTCCACCATTCAAGGAGAGCGTGCCACATCCTCATTCTCTGAAGATTGAGAATGGAGTGGAGGATGTGTGACAACCCATATTATGTTATGACGTTTTGATTTTGCAGGGGAGTTGGAAAGTAACCTTGGTGAGAAATCACTTGGTAACTCGAATATACCGAGCATCAAATTTTAAGTTCCAACATTAGGGGTGTCACACCTTGTTCTTCCCATTCTCAATCTTCACAGAATGCGGACATGGCACTCTCTCCTTGAATTGTGGAGGACTCATTGTCTTGAAGATTGAGAAGTTTCATTCTTGTTCTCCGGAGGTGAAGATTGGGCGTGAAGATTGAGAAATTGTGAAGGTTGAGAAGCCGCGTCCATCCTCATTCTTCACACGGCCTTGAGGGGAGTCACACCTTCATGGAGAATGGCCACAATTGTCTCCACGTTTCTCTCCCAAGGTTCTCAATCTTCATAGAATCAATCTTCTCGGAAGAGGTGTGTCTGTCTTGAGCCTCTCTGACTTGAGCCTCTATGAGAAATCAATTAACCCTTAAAGGGCTGATGGGGATAGTAGATACAATGGCGTATATTTGACATTTGTTGTAAATAGAAAGTTCCAAATTGAGACCCCAATAGCTCATTAGAATCATGTCAACGTAAACTTTAACTTCACTTTTGATCTTAAACCTATAGGAGGTTTGGAACCATGCCAAATACAATGAAATACTGATGTATAAAGAGGGCTCTTTGGACCTTTAAGGGTTAAACTTCTTCCTTGAAGATACAGCGCCATTCACTGAAGCGGAGGCTAAAGCTTTGCTTCGAAAGGTAATTTGATGATAACCTTCCATGTTTAATGCTTTAATGTTAAATAGATCTGATATCCTCAGGTTTATTTTGTGTTTGTACTTTCAGTTGCGCTCTTGGATTATTTCCAATTGATTTCTTTCACCTTCTTGCTTGATTTTCAGTCTGCAGACGAGAATTGAGAGAACAGAATTTATTAAGCACGGTCAATGAAGATTGAACATTGTCTCCTGAAAGAGTGACAATTTTTGGAAAGTGCAAACTTGCTGTTTGGTAGTAGTGTTCTCAGCTTACCGGAATTGTCAGTAAACCGTTAATTTTTATTACTCGACCAAGTGAACACTTCATAGGTTGTAGGCTGGAGACTAATCAACCAAGGTTCAAGTGAACCTCTTAAGCTCCAGTATGACTGGAACTCGATTCGGTTAGTGAGCTATACGAATAGCAGATGCTGAGAACTACCAACATGAGAATCAAACTCTGGAGAATAACAAAGTTGGAGTAGAGGTCTGGTGAGCCCCCTCATTCTTGTTTATCCTGCTTTCTAAACTTAATATTTCCTTACTCAAGTACTGTATTTTGTCTGCAATATTTTATTTATTCCATGGCAGTAGTATTTACCAGCTTCACTCAATGGACAAGAGCTAGAAAAGCAGGGTTGTGGATGTTGGCTTGTCTAATTACATGTAAGTTACTTGGCATTTGCAGGGGGAGTGACTTCGTCTATTGAACTTCGGTGATAGACAGGTGATAACGCTGGTGCAACTCACTCCTATTTGCAGAGGTTGTGAAATACTCACAAGAATATGTATTGAGAGATTCAAGGCCGGGGACTCCCATAAACATTCAGGAAGGCTAATGAATTCTATGTCCCTACAATTCATCTAAGGTAGTAACACCTTAAACTGCCAACTACCCATTCCTGCCTCCTAGAATCTCACTCAAAGTGATTGGGAGTGTACCTAATATGGACCACAACTTCACTAAAACTTCACGAGAACCAATGAGATGGAACCAATGAGATGAAAGCATTGACAAGTTTTGTCCATGTGTTCCTTCTGTTTCTTTTGGGTAAGTCTACAATTTTGATTAGGTGTCTACAACACCTTCACTTCAAAAATTCGTGTAAAATTGCTCATGCGTCCAAATTTTTTGATTCCAAGACCCAACACTTCGTCTCCAATTTGCTAACACATTCATGGTTTCACTTCATGCTTTTTGCACTCCCCGGTTACCAATTCCCTTATTCTGTCGGTTTAAGGTGTTACTACCTTATGTCCTGACTATTATAAACTCCATGCATCTCCATGAACCAGAATATTACTTTTCAAAAGGTCGAAGCACCTAATCATGACACTTTATCTTGAAATTTGTGATCTATGACTCACATAGAAAAGTGTTATGAAATGAAGACCGTTCCTAGAATCTGTCACAGTTAGGTGCTTCTACCTTGAACAGTTCCACATTACAAGCTCTAAGTACTAGACCTGGAAGTCAGTGCACACCCAATTTGGAATAGAGTACTAAACTAGACATACCTTAAACCACCAACTTTTACACCCTTTCTTCATTTTAGGGAGGAATTGTAAGTTATCGGTACATGACTTAACTTTTGAGCAATTGATGCATAAGCCAGCCATGTAATGAAGCCTACATTTCCTTCGTGAAATGAAAGAGGGGTGTAGAAGTTGGTGGTTTTAGATGTTCCACAAGTTACTGGACCTGGAAGTCAGTGCACAACCAATTTGGAATAGAGTACTACTTCCAAAAGTAAAACTAACTTACACCCCAAAGTACCCAACACCCATCCACATCAGAGTTAATTCTTCTTCTCAATTTGGAATAATTCTGTATCTCCAATGATAAGTTACAATGAGTATTGACTCTGGCTCTCATGCAAACATACAGTCAAGTGAAAAATAATAATTTTTCACAGGTCCAATTCCAAATGCAAAAATACTTCAGAATTTTAAAATGTGAAAGATATCCAAAAGCCATTGATGGGAATGGAATGTGATACCGCCTAAATTTCAAAAATAGGCCAAAAGGGACCCAGCAACGGGACGGATGAAATCAACGGTGGGATTTGAACTGCAACCGTTCGGGTCCCAGGCCCAGGACATAACTAACTTACAAAAATGTCCCGGGAACGTACATTTCAGGATCCTACGCTCTGGAGGCGGAAAGCGCGCGAGTTAAACTGGCTGGCTGGCGGGAGATTTGAACTGGAGGGAGGGGACGGCGACACGTGGCGGATGCGGAAGCCTCGTCGGCGCCAGGGCATCTTGGTCAACGGGTGACGTCATCCGTGGCGGCTATTATTACTATTAGTGAGGGGACAACTGAAGGGAATCGCCTCCTTTTTCTGTACCAACTGTCCAGTGTCGGCAGAAAATCGCATTTCAAAAAATAAATCTTGAAATTGGGTTTTTTCTGTTTTTGTTTTGAAAGGTGTTTCTTTTGTATGGTGGGAAAGAAGATTATTTGTAAATGTTTCATTTGTACTTGGCGGGGTGGGTTTGCATGTTCCTTTTCTTTTCTTTCTTCCCTGCAATAAAGGGTTCCCTTTTATTTGTGTAAAAAAAAAAAAAAAAAAAAAGTTCCATTTGTCAAACCTGTATTTTTTTGGAATTTTTAAAAACGTTTTGGCATAAATGTGTCAACTTTGGTCTCTTACTACCGTATCTGACCATCAAGGTTAGCAGTTCATACCTAATATTTTTTTGAAATTCTGAAATGATGCAAATATTCCTTAAGATTTTATGGATATTATGTAAGATTCTCTTTTCACCATACACAATAGAGATTTTTTTGAAAAAATAATTAGCTCTCCGCACAACCAATGATAATATGAAAGGCTATGAAATTGAAAAGACGTGAAAGGCTAAGTTACTTCACACAATGGTTTTCAAAGACGGAATGGAAAAGTTATGGAAATGCTATGCAAGAATGTGAAAGGCTAGGTAACATCATATGAAATCCTACCGTAGAATTTGCTTACATATCCTATAAGCGATGGGAATTCACAGGTGGAACCTATAGTTACAAAGACCCCACTAAACCAACTCCAACCTAAGGTCGTTATTGGAATTTTAAAAATTGTGGGATGAAGAGATCCTCTTGAAGATGGTGGATGGAATTGTTTTTTTCATGTACAAAACTTTTAAAATTTCCAATGGTTGTTCTCTTCTGTTCTTTGAGGTCGGTTATTATATTGGGTAGCCCAGAGATTTTATGTTCATTTTATGATCATTTGTAAATACTATTGAAGGGCACTAGGGACACAGCTAGATGGTTTGAGCCTTTGGAGTCTTATTAGGAGACCAAGGTTTGAATCATATTGCCGTTTAGTTGACTACCACTATTGGTTCACCCAACCATGGTGGGAGACTTCATGCCCCTTATTGTATAAGTACCCTAAAAATGTCATAGAGAAGGAGAGCATGTCGGTTCTTCTTAATGGTACCTAGTGGTATGTACATATACATATACATACATATATATGTATATGTATATGTATATATGTATGTATGTATATAATAGTAAATTTTGTAATTGAAATTTAAATGTTCTCATCTAATCTTTTAATTAATAATTAAAAAATATTTGTTATTTAAAATTATTTGTTAAAAAACCCAACATCCAAGTGTGAGGATGTCTTTATCAATTTGATTTTCCTTCATTGCATGTTCATCAACCAAGAAAAAATTTATGTTTTGATAGCAATTCCACTAAAATAAAGAAAAGTAATGTAATTTTTTATCAACAATTCATTTACAAGGTTTATAAAACTATTAGAAAGTTAACCCCATTAAAAAACATGAACAAACATTAGCTTTTTACTACCACATCCATCGTGCAATTATATTTGCATGTGTTGTCATTTGAGACAATTGTAAAGAGTGAAAGTCCTGACATGCATGTATATAATGTGTCACAATGAGAATGAATATGCAAAATTTCTTCTATTTTTTTCATTTTTTCATTTTCGACACTCTAATTTGTTATAAATCAAAACAAACATGAGCAATGAGTATGGGAATTCAATGTCATAATAGCATTATGTGAAACACAACTCAGATGTTTGCACCGATTCCTACAACAGAAATCACAATTAACAGCCCTTCTACAATTAAATAGGGAATCAAGAGCATTGAACAACAAAAAGAAAATCTGGTGCTTAACTATGAAGCTAATCGCTTCTAGTATTTATTTTGGCTCATTGTCAAGAGAAATAGACACTTTATTCACGTCGGCCTCAAAAACGGACCAATGTTTCTATTTATTTATCTTTCTATTTATTTATTTTTCTATTTATTTATCTTTCTATTTATTTATCTATCTATTTATTTATCTATCTATTTATTACACATAATAGAGGCTTATAGAGCCCACAATAATAGTCAAGAAGGCACCTTGCAATCAAACCAAGTAATAGTCCTATTTGACATACTGGAAGGAATTGATGAATTGTTATGGTAAACCACTTTCTAACAAAAATAATAATATAGGGGTTACACATGTATGTGGTTGTTGGCCTAGGAGATTGTAGTAATTTTTTGACTGATTTGATTGGTCCAAAAAGATATTAGCGCTAATTGGTTATGTTGCATAGATTTTTGGGGTCATAATATCACAATGAGCCATTATGGGAAAATTCTGAGAAAATTTACATATGAATTTTTCATTCTAATTTTATTTGGTACCATATGGACCCCCTTGTGGGGATACCGCTTGTCAAAAAAAAACTAAGTCAAAATTAGAAAAATCCAAAAAAACCAAATTTTCAAAAAACCATGTATTTGTATATGTGTGTGAAAAATACACATATATAAAACAATATATGTAGAGAGTTTCAAAAATATTAGAAATATGTGACATATGTCCTAAACTTGACAGCTAAAAGCGGTGATCAAAGTCATAGTCATGCAAAAAAACCGGAATGTACATTGGTCTGGATCCATTGGCTAATTCCTCCATGTATTGACGAGCTCCGTGATCGCTTCTGTATAGGACATCTTTGTGATCAAGAGAAACACCATCCTCTGGTCTTCGTAGCACTTCTTAACTATCGTCAATCATGATGACAATGTCTTGCACATCCTTTGGTACCTCGTCTTCAATGTGAATGGCGTAGTCATGTACAGCACCTTTGTGTGTGGCTTGTTCAAATCCGGGGTAACTACTTCCTCCCCAAGTCTCGGAGCCGCGAGCCTAAACTATTGTTCTCAAAGAAGATGTGATATGTATCATCCATTTCAAAACTGCTTGGAGAGATCATGCACTTCCAAAGAGCAGTACCTCTACAATAGTCCATGCCTCCCTGCCATACCGGCACTACCCACGAGGCAGAGAGAAAATAAGTGCATGTCTTGAGCATTTGAAGTACACCAGGAAGGGTGTTTCCCAACAACTTCTTCCTTTTGAATTGGAACCACACCGCAGTTTTTTCAACAATATTAGTATGCGTTAGAACAACTTGATTCTTTGCAAACGGTGTGCCATATTTGACATATTCGTCAATGCCCTCTTGAATCATATTTCCACTCACGTTTCGATGAATAAACATGAAATGATCCTCACCGCAATCTTTCACACAATAACCAACCATCCCAATGAATGTGTGAAGTCTAGTGCTACGAAGAACTTTTGAGGTTATATGTTGCCTAAGTGGGGCCATCATTGGATCCTCCCAACCAAGGTACTTTTTGATGAGTTTACTCACTATGGCACCTATAGTAGACATGATTTGAATCACCATTTGAAAATGCAGCCTCATGAGAGCACCCCCTCTTCCTATGGAACACAAGCCAACAATACACGTACTATTTATATATGAAGTCTTCAATCATCGCAAGCAAGTGCAACATAATTTCAGTTGATCCCACAACTACAGTCACACTCACATCCAATGATTTTGGTTGGACTCCTCGTTTGGGAGCACGAGGCTTCTTGGGAGTTGCATCTGCTATGGCAGCTATAGCTTTAAAGGTTTCCGCAATTTTGGGAGCTTTTGAAGTTTTGGAAGCTTTATAGGAGCTTTTTGGAGGCTGCGCGCTTCTTTGGAGCTCTAGAGGGTTGTCTCTGCACCTAAGTTTTCAGTTCATTTTGCTGGAGAGCTTGATGGAGAAGCTCGAGGTGTCTTTGAAAATGTTCCAAGGTACAAAATCAAGGCTGAAAATTTAAATCTTCTCTTCACAATGGTTGCCATTAGTTTTGTTACCAATGGCATTGTTGGTGTAACCAGTGTTTCTCGGACTTTTTGCTTTGATGTTGCAGCCTTCAATGTTTGCAATGCAGAAACCATTTCAGAAATCCTAAAAGACACAAAACCAAATGAAACATTTAAAAATATTCATATGAAACATTGTACAAAGCCCTTGTGGTTACAAAGCTCAAATGGATTTTTTCTTCTTTCCTCAATCACAAACAAAAATACGAATTCGTCCAATACTACTAAAACAAAACACACACAAAATAGCTTCACGTACAGTCCCAAATCTCTTTCACCTTCTTTCAACTTTGCTAACTACAATCTTCACAACTTCATCTCCGATCTTCAGATCTCACCCTCGATCTTCAGAACCTCACCCTCAATCTCCGATCTGGCCCCGAATCACCTTTTCGAATTTTCACAACTTCACCTACAATCTTCACAACCTCACCTTTCATCTCCGATCTGACTCCAAATCACCTTTCCAAATCAGCCCTGAATTATAATAACTTCACCATCAATCTCTGATTTGGCCCCAAATTCCCTTTCTAAATTATACTTTCATCAGCAATCTCCTTTGATCTCTGAATCACTCGCTCACTCACCTTCGATCTCCGATTTAGTACTGAATTCGTCTTTCAGCAACAACTCAGTAGGAGTTTTTCTATACAAAGCCGAAGTATAAGAGAGGCGCTGCAAGCGAGGATGTTGGGATCAAAGAATGAGATGCGCTACAAAAGAATGAAGAGATAACTTCACAAATCTACTTCACAAACTTCAACCCAAACTCTATGATCGCCTATCAACTTCAAACCCAAACCCTATCGGCTTCATAACTCACTCAAATCTTTGATTGCGTCTTTTTAACGTCTTTTGTGACCTGTAGATTATTTCACCTTTCAGTCGTCTGGATTGCCTCCAAAACTCCACAAATCTTCTTTAATTTGTAGATGTCTCTATCAAATATAAAAGCTCACTCAAACCCTTAATCGCCTTCAAATCCTCAAACCCCTCAAATCATTCAAATTGCCTTCACGTTGAACTCACTCACTTCAAATTGCTCAGCAATCATTCATCATCACCGCTCACTCATCATTAGAGAATTCATGGCCGTTGCTCCAAATCGCTCATTACTATCGTTTTAGAAAAACTAAAGAACCGCTCACCTTTGCATAAAACCAGACAAACGCTCATTGCCATTGCTCATCATCAGATAATTGCTTACATTCACAGAGTTGCAAACTCAAATAAACAAATCATAAATCACCAGATCGACCCACATACTCAGACTATCATCACTCACCATGTAGCCCTCTCATATTTTCATTTCCCTAACTACATGGACTGTCCTCTTTTATTTCCTTTATTTCCACGTGGACCCTCTCATAATTTCTCATCTCTGCAATTCCCGGGCCTGCATTTTTCGGCCACCATTGATTTTTGATTTTGGGATCATAGTAATGAGTTGCCATAGATCCAACATTAAAAGGAAAGGTAGATGATTTTTATTTTATTTTATTTTTTGATAAAAAATAATTTATTCTTTGAAATGTTATTATGCTAATTTTGTACACTTTTTAGTTTTCATGGTGTTTAAGACTTTCAAGTGTTAAAAAGTAAAAAAAGTATATGTCACCCCTTAAAGGCATATTTTCATTGTAGACCTACACTTGTTGTATAAGGGATATTCAATAAACAACAAATTTCATGTCTCAGTATGGCTGCAAAGAAGGCTCTCTAGCGTGCACATTTCTAGACATTTAAAAACATCCTTCTATGATTTTTTTGGATGAAATCTCAATTGAATCAAGTTATTAAAACTATCTCAATTTCGTTTTAGATTTTTAAAATTTTCACAATTTTTTAACAATTCAAACATCAAAGTATCTAATATCCAAAAAAACATTGACTAACTTGTTTTGTCCATAACTTTTGGAGAAATTTTTAAGGCCTAAATATTCAAGAATACAATATTTGTAATGTTCTACCAATTTTCTATATTTTAGTTTATTTTTAAAAAATCCAAAAGATAAGCAATAAATATTACAACTGTTTCATGCTTTGGTCCCATTTTATAATTTTCTCACTATTTGTTTTTTTGAAGCATAAATGGGTAGTTGAATCTTTTTTCAACCAATGCTTGCCCTTAACTACCCAAACATCCATTTTTGGATGATGTACAAATTTCATTCAAGTTTTTTCATCCGTCATATACTTTTTGTAGTGTGGATTTTTTCTTATAGATTCTATGGAAAGTTAGTTCAAACATGTGTGAACCGATTAGAAAGGGGTGAAAATCTTATGCCTCAGCAGTGATTCCCCAAAAAATTCTAAGTTCTTAGTTGAGAGCATAGGTGTCCCCACCCCCACCCCCTCAAATCCTTTGTCTCAATGCATTTCTTCTTCTACTTTGTCAAGATCCAGTGACCTCTCAAGAGACTTCCGTAATTTTCACAAGTTTATTGTTTACTCCTTTTAAACTAGTTTTGCCATATGTTTTACAATAAACATTAGCATAACTTCCTTGTTCATATTTGGCGTCCCTCTACTTACTGCTTGCCAAATTTTGTAGGTGACGCCATACTTCTTGGTCAACATGTATGGGTTGTCTTCCATTGTTCTTGATTAATGTCACTAGTTTCTCCCTTTTCTTGGTAACTGCCTTATCTATCAATCCTACTAAATAATCTTCATTTATAGTACTTGAATAATCAAAGCTCTCATTCAGTCAGTCTTTGAATGAATTGACGTTTTCAAATGTCTACTCGTGAATACATGTGCATCACAGATCTAGCCATGTTACTAACTTGTTGGTTTCTCCTATCCATGTTGAAACATTTGGGCCAAATATTTTTTCGTCAGAATCTAGTGTAAGAAGGGTTTATTCTCACTCCTATCTTGTTTGGCTACATTTAATTTTCTCAAATGCTTATTTATGACATAAAAAGCATTCAACGTAGTCCCAAGGAGGAACATAGCCGTTTTTCCCTTGGAGAATTACACATAGATGGGACTTGTGAAAGACCGGGATATTGGAGACATGTTTCATCAAACACAAAGGGAACTTTGATTACAAAACCACAACTGGAATATTGATGGTAATACCGTAACACCGGTAATAAGTTTACACTTGTAACCTTAGTAAAATCTTGTTTGCCAACTTGGTTAAAATTATGTACCAACCTAGGTGAATGCGTTAACTTTTCGCTTTTAACCGGGTTAGTAAATTGGTTTCCATTTCCTCATGAAAATACTGGGACTCTTTCAAGGCGATGGAGCATACCATAAAGGCAACGGAGCAGACCGTTGGGGCTAAGGTCAACGAAGCCTGCCGAGAGGCACGGAGAGATGCCCAAGAGGCACAAAGAGAGACAGAGCACTTTGCCAATCAAGTCTAGAAACTCGAGACATAGGTAACCTACAACAACCCTAATTTTTGCTAACCCTAATTTTGGAGACTCGGATGATTGTTCCAAGTGATGAATTTTTTTGTGTGTGTACAAGTTCTTGCCCTTTACGAACGAGAATGTGGAATTGAAGACTTACATGAAGAGGGGCCTTAAACTCGGGATTAAAGTGAAGAAACGGGTGGCTTTGACTTTGGCCCGGATCGCAGTGGAGAGATCGCTAGGGAGGAAGAAAGAGGAGGACGGATCATGGTCTGCTTTCTTTGATGGTTTGAGCGACGCCGAATGGGAGATGGTCGGTATAGAGAAAAAAATCGTTAAAAATCTGCTGGCGGACGGGGCATATCAATTCAATGAATCGATACACAATATCCCACCTGAAGAAGTGATGGGTAGTATTGCAGCCATGCGGCCAGGGTCCCTACGTGCCGCATGGGAGGATATTGTTTCTCTGGCTTTCGATAGGAAAGTCTCAGATGAAGTCTTGAAGGCGGAGGTGGATTATGCGAAGGACCAAGAGAGGATCCTGGGGGTAAAAATGCTTGCTCTTTGCTCTTTGTTTGCAGTGGCTTTTCTGTTAACCCCTAAGTGTCCTCTGTACCGTGGGAAAATTTTGACCCCTTGTTTGTGTGAAAATGACTTCAATTTGACACGATCGACACTGTTGATCTTGTTGTATAGAACAAGAGTTTTTAAATGATATTGATTGGAATCAGGAAACCGAGGTAATATGAGAAAATGCCATCGTTGCAAAGTTCAGTGATGATGCAGATCATAGCCATATTAGACGCTTTGGTCTTTATTCACGCTCTACTAGAAATCATGAAACTATGTTCTTTATCTGTCCTAGCCTGGTCCATAATCTTTTATTGAAGGAGCGAAATGCTACTGTGGAAGCATCAGTATTTGATCTGACTATTGAGGAATGACGCCTCTCACTGTAGAAATGAGATAGTTACATTTTGTTCCAATCAGGGAGTCTATCTACTAGTGATGGAAATTGGATCTTTGTCTACAATAACATGGTTTGTGGTGATGGAAACAACATGGTTTTTGACAATTTGGTATATGTCTATGATAATATGGTTTTTAGTAGTATGATTTTGGGCACCTTGGTCCAGAACTTCTAACAAATAGTATTTTGTAGGATCTTGTGAAATGCATGTTGGTATGCAATGATTTTTGAGGTGAAAGATTTGATGTGAAAGATTTTTTAGCATGAGTTTTTTGTTTTCTTGTGCAGTCATCAGGTGGTGGATCTCATCATGCACATGTCGTCAGTGCAACATTCCCGGTACCATTTTTAAACGGTGCCGGCACTGTAGAGATAATATGAGTTTTTTCCATGACATGTAGATTGTTGTACTTGTAGAATGGTAGAGGAGCCCTAGGGTGTGATGGGAACCCAAATATTAGTCTAGGCAGGTAGTTAGAAAAGCGCATGCAACAAAGGCTACGATGAAAGACTTGTGTAGATTGCTATGAATCTGTTGTGTACTTACTGTCATGTTGATGTCAATAGGCACGTGGCGGCTCTGCAGTGCTGTTTTTTTGCAGATATATTGGTGAATATATATAAGTAAAAAAATAATATATATATTTATTTATTTATTTATATATTTTCTTTCAAGCACCAAATGTAACTGAAAGTAGTGACATTAAACTACAATTATACTAAACTACAATTGAATGGCTCTAAACTACAATTATTCTATACTACAATTATACTACACCTCACTGCAATTTTTCTCAAATACTAAGTGTAGAACTCCGCAGCTTCTTCTTTTGCCCTTGCACATAGAATTAAATACAAGTCATATACATGAACATGAAATTATAGCATTTTACAAAAACAATATAGAGTGCTCCAAGGAGATCTTGTTGAAGTCACGCACACGAAATATGCACGAAATCCACTGGAGCCTATATGGCATTCTGTGCCTGCATTCATATATAATAATTTAACCGCCAACTCAATGAGACGGTGATGAACTCAAACATTACAACCAAAAAAAATTCTCAATCATGAATTTGTAACAAAGAACTTAAATCGGATGCATACATGCAATCAGAATGCATAGCTTGAAAAGGGCCACAAATTCTGCACTTTGAAGTCCTGACATTGTCCACTGTAGATATTAGACAATTCTTGATTCCGCTCCGTCAGTTCCATTGTTGCAAAAGCTGGTCCCTGCCAAAACGTAACTAGGCATTAATTCCCATGAAATTCTTTACCAAGATATATAGAATGATCACCTTATGAATTTGACCATAGATGCAGCCAATTTCCAAGTACGGGTGTTCATATGGTATGTAAGATAGCTGATGGCCAAACACTCAACATTATAATTTTGGTCTGCATCATTGAGTCCGGCTAAATATAAAAACTCACAAGTACAATATTGTTGGATTCATGAGCTTTTTGATCAGTGGTGAATAGATGTACATACCTTTTGAGAGTGAACTAGTAGAATGATTAGCGTGGACCCTCTAGTGATCTGCCCCATTTGTGAGAGTGGCAGGTTGCAAATCATAGAGTACTACATGGGATGAAATTTTACTAGCAAGCACATGTTGTCGCTTTACCCGTGCACCGGTATCAGCTATTGATATAGCATGTTTGGTACTTTTGGATAAGGTAAGGCTTAAATCTGATATAAAAAGCGATGTAATTTTGGCACATCTATGTTCCAAATTATTGGAATGTTAGTAATTGTGTTTTGAAATTAGAAGGTTTGAATTTGCCAATTCAATTTGGTTCATTTTGGTTGCTCTAAACGGACATTCGTAAAATACAAACATTTCAAATATTGTGTAATTGTGTAGATGCCTAAGAAACTTAACTCCAATAGGAATCTTTTGCAATCTTGAGATATAAATGTTTGATGTGGTATTTTTCTATTTTCTACTTATTTCTTGATGACCTGATTGTGAATTTTATAGGCATTAGAAGGTCAATTTGACTTTTTTCACCAAAAGCTAGTTATGTGTGAAGAAGGAAGGTTGGAAATTGATAGTTCAAATCAAGACAAAAATCTCAAAAAAATATACCAAGAAACGTAAGAGTCTTAGCCCTCTTGATGTTTGTTTGGATAACTTATCAGAAGATGAACAATTGGTGATTGCCCAATTTGTTATAGGTAAGAAGTTCAAAACAAAAGTTCATCGTGATTTGAGCTCATAGATTGCAAGTGAGAATGCCTTGCAATGCAAAAGCAAATGGTTGGTGAACATTCTTTCAAGAATTTCAAGGGATTAGATAGAGAGGATATTTTGAAGACGGTGGTTGAAGACTCATTGCAAAACAAGGTGCAAATTGTAAACTACACCAATGGCAATTTGTCTTTAGAAAATCTTATTAGATTGTAGAGGTGTTGTGGAATTGTAGATTTCTTTGTAGTTTAGCATGTATGAGATTGTTTGTCACAAAAGTTGAGTAATAAATCTTATATACATTTTACGAAGTTGGAGCAATGCAAGCCGAAGGGTCTCTCTTATGGTATTGGGGTTGTTTGTTCTTTTGTCATTGGATTAAACATTCATTATATATATATATATATATATATATATATATATATATATATATGTTTTATAACATTTGCAATCAATGTCTTCAAAGTTCAAAAAAATTGAAGAAAAAATTGAAGAAAACATAATCTATTTGGCTTGAGGTAGAAATCAAAATGGCATGGGCTTTGAACGATGGAAATGCCTTGCATCATTGGTCATCAAAAAGTGAGTTGAAAATACTTACAATTTGATACATTTGATTGATTATACAAGGCCAGGGGAATTTACGACGGACAACATTGTCCCAGGGGAGGGACAACATTGTTTCAAGGAGAGATAACATTGTCTCAAGGAAGGACAACATTGTCCCATGGATGCTTATCTTCCACCTTGGGACACACCACTATCCTATCAAGGGAATCATCTATCTTGGGAAAAAGGCGATTGTTCCACCCTATGTACATGGGACATTGTTGCATTCTCCTTGTGTGACGGCGTTGTGTCTTGTCCATGTACTACAATGAAAAGGCGTCGCTTTTCATTTGGTAAGTGAGTCAAACAACGCCACTTTGCACTCGCTATTTAGATGCTCAAGACTGGTGAGTGCAATTTGAAATGTAGGGCAAGTGTGTACATTGAACTCTGATATTGTTTTGAGTGAGAAGCAAGACCTTCGCTAGTAGTGATTGTTGCTGATGCTTCAACATGTTCTTCGTGTACCGTCGAGGCTCTTGTTTGTTCCCTTACTCCAATATCATTTGACTTTCTCGTATTTCTTGAGGGTGATTTTGAAAACAATGATGTTGAACTTCTCATATGATATATGTGATCGTGTTCTTTATAACTATGATCTTCAATCTTTCAAACCATTGTCTTTAAATAACGAGTTAAGGTTTTGGCGATGTCACCGTTCTCTCAATTTAAATCTCTTAGATTTCCAAGCAGTTGTCGTTTCAAAAACAATCAGTAAGACAATTTGATATAAAGAAAAATAATGTTTGTATATTGTTTCCAAATAATGCTTTGATACTTTTGCCACTTAACCGTACATCTAGGAGCCATTGTCCTTTTGAAGGCCTTGAATTCAATTTGATCCTGTTATTAACACAATTTAAAAATTACAACAAAACATGATATTAAAGAAGACAAAGGATTTGTGCAACAAATTACCAAGAAAGATTGTTTTCTAGAATTGGATTTCTTTTATAAATTTTTATTGTCCTTTGGCCTCATCTTTTATCATGATCTTTTCTACGATTGCCAAGGTTCCTAGAACGACTACGTCGATAGAAGGCTTCTTGATTGATTTTTTTGAGTTTAGCCAAAAATACGATGCAACTCATGCAATAAGACCGACAATAATGGTGAAGATTAGCGATGATTGTGCAATGCAAAATGTACATCTAGTCAATAGTTAGGATCTTTTTTTATAAGTCGCGTGCTTTTGAATTTTATAGACCACTTAAATAAAGTTGTCACATTGAAATGATTGATAAATATTGCTCATATATAAACCTTTGAATGTGAATGTCATAGATGGTGTGAATATGTTTAGAAAAACTACACGATTTGTACATATTCTACACGATAATCAATAATATTGAACTTATCATTTCAATACATGTCAATACATGTGTGTGTTTTCTTGTTAATTAGATCCTATGTGTTGGGTTTAAGAATGTACAACTTTGTTCAATTCAAACTACTATGCAGTCACTCCATCTACATGAGGTATACACATATTTGGATTTTCAACTAAATAATATATTTTCCCCACTATCTCTTGTTGCCTTGCCATCTTCTTTCGTCTCTCTTGTCTCTGTCTTTTGTTTGACATTTCACAAACTTAAATTGTCTCGTAAACTATAAACCTAACTTATTGCTATGGTGCTCATTGACCACTAAAAATGGGTTCATATCACTATTGTTGTCGTTATCATGATCCTCACTATTTTTTATATGAATTTGGTTACTTCCTCAATTTCAATCTCTTTTACTTTTTTGATTGTTTTTGGTAGGAATATTCCATCGATTTGCATTAGGGTTGATCTATGTTGAACTCCTAAATGCCACTTCTACCTTTTTTTTATGCCTATGTTGTTGTGGCCCCTTGTCACCCTACTTTGAACAAGTATCGATGTTGTTATAGATGGACTTTAGCAATCAACATTAGAGCAATGTTGACATTACAAGAGAAATGGGACCTACGGAGAGCTACCTCAATGGTGGTTGAGCATGTCCCCCAAGCAAGTTCCAAGAAAGTTTTCAATCGCAGGGGAGCTGGGAACGGGGCGGGGGGAGCTAGGAACGGGGAGGGAGGGAGCTGGGAACAGGGCGGGGAGAGCTAGGAACAGGGCGGGGAGAGCTAGGAATAGGGAAGGAAGTCTGTGTGTGTCGCTGGGTGGCTGGCCGTGTGTGCAGCCGCAAGACCGAGCCCACCACCAGCCACAGGACCGAGCCCACCACCCACAGATCTCAACCAATCATTGTCGGTCCCTGGCTCTGTTGCTCATTATCGTCGACCTTGGTTTTTGAGGTTTGGCCAGATCACACTGTTGGGCGGGCTGATGGGAACCTACTTTAAAACAACTTGGGCCTTTATCAAACTCACAAGCCTTCATTGCCTTCAAAATTCTTCTAATGGTACGAGAATTCTTCACCTTTACAAAAATACATGAAAGTACTCAATTCCCATCACGTGGCACAATTGAAGTACCATTAGAACAATTACAAGACCCAAAATCTATACAACATTGTAGAAAATATGGAAATCGAATATTCTTGCAATATTTGCTATGAACTATAGAAGACATTATGCAACAATTGTTATGTCATTTGTATAATAATACATAATGAGAGATAGTTTTCTTACATTGTCTTCATGTCTTTTGTATCTATGCTCTATTGATGGACTTCTTGGCCTCTTTCCACGATAGCTTCCTAGTGGTAGATATTTTCTCCTTTCCTCATGCAACTTCATGGTAGTTGAGTTGTGCCATATAGTACTTCCTTTGACCATGTTTAACATTTTTTGTATCTACACTCTTCTATGCATGAGTGACCTCTGTTGCCACATCTATGTAGGGATGGAGAAATTGTGCAAGTGTTTTTAGAACTGGACCTTCTGCTTAGGGTCCAAATTCTATTCCTTCTTACACTTTGTGCACTACACGTATCGAACATACTATAATTCAGACATTCAAACAATTTTAAATTCACATTCTAACAAGTCCTTGAAGAAGGGGTGATTACATTGAAGGTTTTACACAATCATGACTTATAGAAAAAAAGACATCAAATTTCAAAATGTATTTGTTAGTAAAAAAATACAAAAAAATAGCCAACTAAAACACTTGTTTTTGTTAAAAGTGCACATAGCCATGTGCACTATTTTTTAGTGGTATATGCACTGCGTTTCTGTTTATTTAAAAGGAGAAGGGGGTAGGAACAAATCCACCCCGTTTTAAAATTTGCGCTACATTTTTAATTTTAAGGAGGGGATAGGAACATACACACCTCCCTCTAAAATTCGCATTACATTTTATTTTTTACGTAACGTACATTCAATTTTAGCACTTTAAAGGTAAAATATGACTACACTTTTTTCAAATGTAGAAAATTTCAGCATGTGAACATTTTATATGGCATATGCACTTTTAACAAAACAAGTGTTCTAAGAGGAATTAAGCACAAGTTCGATTATTAAAGCATCTCCACCTGATCTAAGCGCCTATATGGTACCCCACATATATTATGGGTGGAATGAAGCCTTTGAGTTCCACTTTTAAGGTAAAGGATTTCATCCCCTTATCTAATCACTTGTATATCAATTATTGTGTACTATAATAAATATAATATTTAAATTTAAGTGCAAGGCCTTTGGAGCGTATAAATTGAGTGTGTTTTCAAGTAGAATTATAGGCCTCTATGAAATTTCCGAGTTTAGGATGACCCATATGGGATGGTTATAACCACCATTATTTATACTACGAATTCATTTTTTAATTAACTAGTTTCTAGTAGAATGTAGAATAGAATGTAGAATAGAGCTAGTTATGATTAGGCATCTCATTGATTTAAATAGATTCTAGAGCTAGAGGCACATCGAGATCCCTCTGCACTTTTCTAAGTGCTTTTGTAGATAGGGGTTTAGAAAAACCTAATGTTTTGGTCTTTGTATTTTGGAGGTTCCTGAACTATTTCTAAAAAAACAGAATTCACAATAGAGGCCAATGGGCCCAATTTATGAGCCGCCCCATTGAATTTTAAAACCTATACAAGTTCAAAATAAAGTCAACTTTTTGATAGGGGGCTCATAAAAATTGTGCATTGAAAGTGTTTGTAAAACTAAGTTAAAGAACTTTGCCACATTAGAAATGCTCTCGTGGTTTTGATAACAAAAAAGGCCATACTAGTGTTAAATAAAACAACGTGGTGGATTTAACCTTTAACCCCTAAAGGACCAGGTGGACACATTGTGTCCAAGAATAATTTCATTACTTTAATAACTTGTTTGGATTTCATAATTTTGAATCAATGTTAACTAAAGAATTGAAAATGTTCGTTTCAAGAACACAAAAATCCTTCAAGATTTGCAATTACGTTGATTGATTCATTGGGAAAAAATTAAAATGCCAACGTAGGTGAATTTGGGACATGGTAGTTAGGGCGGTTGTCGACTTGGAGACGTTTTCACACTTTGACGTCACATTCGTAAAAAAAAAGAAGTGTCCAACACTAGTAGAAATCTTGTCTTATGTGACAAGTCTTTAACCCTTTAGTGCCTAGCAAGCCAGATTATGGTCACTGCAACGTTGGAAATGCAAATAACAGAGAATCCGTGAAGAATTGGAACTTCAGTTCTGAAGTTTAGATTTGCGCATATACATTACGCACCTTCCAGAAAAAGAAATTTTCAATTTGGAATTGTACAACTATCAAAATACCTATCAACAGAACGCAAAAATACTGCAAATACTTGAAAATACTGTAAATACTTACAAATACAACATATGTATTGTGTAGTATTTCTTGTGTTTGGAAGTTTGTTATCTTGTTTTATTTTTTTGGATTGTGTTCTCTTCTTCATCTTCCATTAGTGTGTGTAATCCGATCTTGACTAATGTACCCACTCCTGTCAATTTTCAACGTATAAAATTTTGTCCTAAACCGTACATGGAGAAGTCACTTTCACTTATAAATCTCACAATAATTATGTGTGAGTCTATTTTTGATATGAAAGATTGCAACGGAGAGGTGTTGACATAGGGCATAGCTCAACGTCTTTGCTTTTATTTTTGAAAATTTACCTCAAATTCTATTTAACTTTGAAGTCACACACCCCCCAAAATCTCGTTTTTGAGCGTGCATTATACAGTTCAAATACATACTATAATCTTCCGATCCCACCATCGGATGATTCTCAAATTTTAATAAAATGTGTGCTCTCGAGTTGAGAATAGAATTGTACGGTTACTTTCTAATTTAACCCATTCTATTTTTGGTAGTCTCAACCACAGTGGAAAAATCCACTGAAATCCAGAGCTGTTTGCTACAGTACCCTAGGCACTAAAGGGTTAATGACTCAATGTCCGGAAAGACAAGTCCATATTGACACAAAGTGGTCTTTGCGTCATTATGGACTTGTCTTTCCGGACATTTAGTCACTAAAGACTTGTCACATAAGACAAGATTTCTACTAGTGCAACATGTAAAATATTTGCCATTACTGCATCATTAACACTATAAAATAATTACAGAAAATGTTTAAATATATTTTAAATGGAATCTTTTCAAAATAATTGGAATCTTTTCTACATATTTTTAATATTTTGGAATATTTTGGAATATTCCATATATATATATTTGAATTCTTTAAAACATTTTTGCAATGTAAAAATTAATAACAATCACAAATACCGGCTCAACGAGTCACCAACAAGTCACTTCATCCAAACATAAATCTTTGAGAATCAATCATTGCTGTTGTATTTTAGTTTTAGAACACCATTTTTTGTGGGCACTTAGATATAGTACATCTTTGTATGCTCTTAAACTTTCAAACCCTAATCATAGTTTTTAAATTTATGAGAAAGTTTGCAATAAATGACCTGTTGGTTTTATACAGAATTTTCAGAAATCGACTTATGATCAAACCTTATAATCATGTAATATATACGGTAGATTGCTTTGAAAATTGATGTACAGTCTCACGACTAAGTCCTTTTTGAACTTCAACGGTGAAGTTTTCTATATGAATCCCAATCAAGAGATACAATTGCCTTTCTAAAAGCATCACGAGAAAGCAATAAAATTTTAGGAATGAGCATGGTCCTTTAGGGGTTAACCCCTAAAAGCCCGAGGGGTATTGAACAAGACATATATGTGCCTTCCACATATTCGATGAAGTTTGGTTCGATAGACAAAATGTAGGGCATCATATTCTCATGGTCAAACTTCCAAGAATAACTTTAGAGTTTTGTTTGATGAATTTAAAAGCATAAACCTTTGAAAATTTGTATAAATTATAATTTTCATTTTTAAAAGTTTAATATTTAGCGTGATTTGTTAATTAGTTTATCTATTGAGAACTTCTAAAAAGCAAAAGAAATGATGAAGGGAACATCATTACTTTTTCCAAATAGCAAATTTTATAGCACTTAGACAATGTCAAGGTGGTCCACTTAAAAAAATTCTCGTTGGTGGAGTTTAATTTGGATTGACATAATTCAAATTGCGTTGGAAAGTAGACCGGCTTTGGTGTTTTAGGATATTTATATTTTATCAATTATTTAGTTCCAAGCAACCTGTTAAAAACGGACGGCGACCAAAAAAAGGTCTTTTGGAACAAGAAAAACCCATGGTTCTTTAGGCCGGGTCAAAGGACAAACTAAGCCTTTTGGATTAAGTTTTCTCAGTTTCCAAACCACTTTGAACATGAATTGCTAACATCAAAGAAATGTTTTTATTTTCATGCATCATTAATAACAAAAAAATATGTACCTAGATTTTTTAGAATGAAAATTACTGCTATATATCAAGGTTAAAACTCAAAATACTCCTTTCCTTCTAAATTAAAGAGAGCAAAGTACATCATAAACTTTGGATATGTTTTTCTTTTTGTTTTTGTTTTCTATTTTTATTTTTATACACCTTGGGTAGGTTTGGACTTTGAAATTTGAAGGATGCAGCCTTGATACGTTGGGCTCCTCATGCAGCTCCAAACCAAAAGGAAGTGTGCCCATCCTGAGCTCTCATCTCAGCCGTCCAAATCATCTAAAGAATCCTACGACTAGGCTTCTAAGCAGAGTTCGAAAATGGTGATTCCCGCCACCAATTAGTTCCCGCCCCGAAACCAGACGACGTGGGAACCATGAGAACCATTAGAACAGCAGTTCCCATGCGGAATCGACGGACGAACGAAACAACGATTAACGGGCGGAACGGACGAATGAATAATTGGATGAACAAACGGATGAACATCGTCCGGAGGGCTCCCAAATATTGCCACCACAGTCAGCCAGTTCTGCCGGGCCAGCTGCGCTGTCTTGTAGGCCGGGCCCGTGTTCCCGGACCCGGCCCGGCCGGGTCTTCCCGCTCTGGGAGGGCAGGCTGAGGAGCGAAAGCCCCGAAGGTCACAGAAGACGCACCTGCTTCACGCTTCACGTCCCCGTTGCAGATGCGGGCGTCTCCGTCGCTCACCATCGCCGCGTTCGATTACTTTCTCGTCGTTGCCATTGCTCTCGCGTCGCAACAGCCATCCCTCGCCGATTCCCCCCTTTTTTTCCGCGTCTTTTGAGCCTCTTAGCTGCAGGAACGGCTCGGAGAACATGAATTTACCCTAGGAGCTGGATTGCTGCCTGCAGGTGCCTGGGAATGTAGCGCAGACGAATTCCGGAGGCCTATTTTGCATTGCCGTAATTTATTGGAGCGTGCGATGAAGTTTTGAGATGGAGAGACGGTAGTTCCGCCGTGGTACAGGTCTTTAGATTTTTAGTGTCGCGGTGGTTTTGGTGTACGCGCTCCGGCTTAGGAGATTTTGGTTAAGCGGTCGTGGAAAGGTTGAAGAACAGAGAGGAGGAGAACCGCTATTGGCTCGTTTCGGGGGTCTTAGTCTCGGGTCTCGGTTGTTGTAATTTATTGGTTTCATTGGAGGTTATTTCAGTGGGACAGAGTGTTGGTGCACGGGCATTTTCTTGCAATTTTCGGTGATTGAAATATAAGGAATTCACAAGACCGGCTTGGGAGCTGTAAGAAAGCTGCAAGATTATTCGAGAGGATTTCCAGGAGTTTCTTCATTGGCTCTTGGCTTTGTATGCTTATTTATTCCTGAGGCAGCCAGCCGTTGAGGACCAGGAGCGTGTGTGGTAAGTAGGTACAGAAGACGTTTACGGAGACTCCAAGGCGATCTTTGACTTGAAACGTTTTGACCGGAGTCCTATCTTTCCGAGGTTTAACTGCGGACTTTCGAAGTGATTTTTTGCATTTGCGTGAAACTGCACCAAAACTCCTGTAGTCAGAGTCCGAGATATTTACGCGCGGGTGTTATACGATTTTATACTAGGGTGAAGCGTTCACAGCGTTAGAGCCAGGGTGTTGTTGGTTTGGAGATCATTCGCAACGCGTCGGTGTTTTTCCAGGGAAGTCGTACTTAAGTGGTGGAGCTGCGAGGGTGAATAAGCGGGTTTCAAGATGTTTTACTCACAGTTGATATTGGCGAAAAAGGGTCCGCTGGGAACCATATGGATAGCTGCTCACTTGGAGCGCAAGCTGCGGAAGAATCAGGTCACGGAAACAAACATCAGTGTTTCCGTTGGTACGTAGTCCTACCTCGTAAACTTAATGGATCTCGTTCACTTGAAGAACATAAACTTTCCCAGCTGCTTGCGGTGGCTCTCCTGTAAATGAGGTCGCAATTGTTTTTCACTAAAGTATTGAAAAAGTTTTCCTTAATTCTCACCACGAAGCACGTTGAGGTATTTGGAAACTTACATGAGAGAATCTGCCAGATATATGGGAGTTTAGGAGGCAGGGATGAATACTGCATGACGTTCTTTTTGAAGAGTTCTATTCTACGCTAGAGCTTGACGAGTCTGGCACAATTTCGTCTTATCAAGGAAGTGGGAAAGGTGATGTGGGGAATTGTTGTGAAAGTAAAGGCCTAATTTCGATAGGAGGATCTCCGCGTGGTTGTGCAAACTTACACGAGTATTGAGTACATCTGGATTTAATTCGTCCTTTACTTGTAATTTCGTAAGCTTTGTCTCTGTTTGGTGAGTCTGAGAGGACTACTAAATATTCTCGGGTGAGAATTTGAACTCGAGGATGTTAACTCCTTCGTGCCTTCTACACTGTTGTCAAGGATTGCTGGTAAAGTACAAGTCAACTTATGAGAACCAAACAGAGCATTTTGTCTGTTCTTGCTTGTCGAGACTCTGATTGGATGCAGTTAAAGTCAAATTATTTAGGCGGCCATATATGTTTTTGTTTACTATGATGGCCCACTGGTTCCGTTATAACAATGGACGAGATGGGAAGTTTGAATTTGATTGTGGGCCGAATTTGATCGTGTGCTGAACGAATGTTCGAACACAATGTCCTAGGGCGTTGGGACTGAGATTGCTCGTGCTTGTTTTCTTTCCTGTTTCGTGGTAGCTTCTTGAGGCAGTCATAGAATTCGACAACTTGTGCAGGTGTCTGACTCTCCGTGCAACGTGGTTTTGTTGGAATTGCAGACTCCATTTTGTTCCCCGAAGCTCCAATTGCTCTTAGGTTATCGGGTCACCTGCTACTGGGTGTAGTCCGAATTTATTCCCGAAAGGTGAATTATTTATTTCATGACTGCAGCGAAGCTCTCACAAAGATTAAGCAAGCCTTTCATGCAGGGGCAGTCGATCTTCCGCCCGAGGCTACTACAGCTCCATTTCATGCTATCACTCTTCCGGAAAGTTTTGACCTTGATGAGTTCGAGCCTTTGGGGGAAAGAGAAAGTATGCTTCTCGCCGGCGGGTATGTGATTTGACCGTTGGTGCTCGTCATTTTCTACCGTTGGCATGTCCAGAGATAGTTTGAAATGTCCTAAGTCTGGGTGGAGGATAGGCATGTGTATCTCATATTCATGTTCGCTATGGTGAGGATGTTTTTGCCTCTTCTGATCAGACTCACCGGAAATTCTTTCAAATTGCGTAATTTTTTACCTTGTGATTAGGTTTTTGACTTTGAGAATATCTAGTCAATTTTGATCTGTACTTTTGGTGAGAGGTTCTCCTTAAGTATTTGAGCATCTGACTACAATCAGATGTATCTGGTTTTGATCAACAGAGCCATGGATCAACATGTCACCACCCGAGAACTTATCACTCTGCAAGATACAACGGAGGAGAATGTTTATTTCGACTCTCAATTCGGTCTCGATGGTATGGGACGGCTACTTGGGACTTTGTTTTGCAGTTGATTAGTGAAGCATGTCAAGTATCAATGTCATTTCTTTTTTCCAGTTACCTCTTTCAGTTATGGAGGGGATAATGATGCCTATTAAGTTTCTAGGTTCAAATGTGTGCTCAACAGATGCATGCATTTTTGTACTTGCACATGAAGCCGTCTGCTTTCTGGTTGTGATAAGAGGTGGACATTATGTGACGATTGTGTTCGTCCAAAAACTCTTCACCTTAGATTGTTAATAAATTGGGTTCCCCTGTCTGTCACATGCAGATAGACTTCCCCAAGTTGAGCTGTCACGCATGGGGCTTGATTTTGAAGAGGTTAGTTACACCTACCATATCTAAACTATGAAGAGACTGACTTTTCAAAATGCCCCTACCGATTTAATTCCTCATGATGAAGAATCACAGGTATTTGTTCTAAAGCGTATCTTTGTTGACATAATGTAAACCTAATGTTATGGAAGATTCAGCTATTAGGCTCTCGGTAATGTCCAGCATGCATAAATTAATGCATAAATTAATGAAAACACTGAATCAAATTAAATATTGAGTCTATGAAATTTGGCAGCAGTTCAAGTGCCTCTTTTTCACGAATTTACGAAGTGAAGACGTTTTCCCCAAGCACATGATTTATATGAGAGAGTATGACCTGATGGAAAACTTGGCGGAGATCGATGATGGCGGGTGTGATGATCTCGACTTCTCAAATTCTGTCTGTTGCAGACCCTAAAACTGGCTATAATATCTGCACTACGTCTAATTAAGTGCAGAAAATTTGTAATGACATCGTAACATTGGCCATATAATACGTGAATGGTCTTGTCTATGGTTTCATCAATAACAGCAACTGCATCATAATACTAACCTTTACTACGAGTTGTTCCCGGAAGGAGCACTGCCCGCCTATGAAATTTATATTCATGTATTTTATGGGCATTGTATGTGCAGACGAGGGAGAAGGAAGCTCAAGAACGTGAGCGGAGCCCAAGATTGACCTTTGAAGAAGAGTTACTACCATCTCCTCATACTAAGCATGCTTTATTCTTTTGTTTGTTGTTCCTTTATCAAGGGTGGTTTCTTTTTTGATGTCCTCTATGTCTTTAGTGTGCCCATGCTGAAATCGAGGAGATTTTAACCCTCTTTTGTGTTCGTGTGGAACACAGAGTGGCACCGTCAGTTGAGGGCTATCGGATCGACTTTGATCAGATGGAGGCCATGGACTTGGATCATTTGCCGCCTATGACCCCAGCTCCTCCCACAATGGTCGACGTCGATGTAGAAATGGAAGAACGTCCAGCAGAGATGCCACCAGAAGAACTCGAGCAACTGCCGCCTGTCGTTGAAGAGCCAGAACGATTAATTCCTGTTGAGGAAGAGGCTGTTGCTGAGGAGGCACGTGAAGAAATTGTTGAAGTTCCTGATGAGTTGGTCCCAGCCCTTAAAGCTGCTGCTGAACAATTGCCCGTGCCAGTCTCTCCAGCTCCTCTCCAGTTGGAAATGGAAGATGTTCCAGAGGTGGAGACTCTCCGGTCTGCAGTAGAGGCACCGACTGATCAGGCTCCTGATCTTTTTGCATTTGAGAGAGAGACGGCAAGGCCGAGTGAAGAACTTCCAGCAGGGTACGTCTTTTCAGTCTGGGATTGTTCATGTTTTAGAGTTATTCAACTGCAAGTGAGGTGGACCCCGCAGTAATTTTGCAGCAATTATGGCCCTTTAGTTTTTTCTAATGAGCTGGCACTAACTACTAATATCACAGTTCGTTAGAGTTATATTTAGCAGAATGTTCACGACATTGGCAGGTCCCAGCCCTTTTAGCTGCAGAATTGGATCCTTCATATTAATACCGGCATATAGTTTTCCTGATAATGTGATCCAAGCGAACTTTCTTACTAGTTTAGCAAGGATATACTGAGCAGAATCTTGTACCTTGCGATTGGATAAACAGAGACATCGATCAACCAATGGTGGAAGCAGAACAGCCTTTGGAATTACCTGAGAGTGTGGAGGAACCACGAGAAATTTCTGTTGCAACAGTTGATGAACTACCCGCTGATGACGATGTGCTGGCAACATTGTTAGGTATGTGGAACTATTCCTTAGCTGTTGTCACCAGATTTGCTTCTGCAATGCATGATACATTAATTGGATAAGAGTCTTGGAGGTTTCTAAATTGTCTGGCTCAAATGATTTATAAGCAATCATTCACTCTCATTGGGTGTTTTGATCCATGTAATGCTTCTTGAATTTTGTGCTAGTATGTTTATGGTGTCACTGTACTGTACGGATGGGTTTCACTCCCATCCGTACAGACACTATTAGTTATTATTTATTTTTGCAGATGAAAGCTTAACCCTTATACTGGTAGATGGATGTAACTTATCCAAAGTGAACTGAAGTATCAGAGTAGATGAAGGATTTTTCATCCAATTCTTTTCGTGTAGGCTCTTCGTTGGTCATGCTACCTCTTCAACGGTTCACCAAGTGCATTTTGGATTTTTTCTGTTTTTTCTTGCTTAAACTAAATTTAGGCCATGAAAATGAATTCTATTTCATTTGAGCTGAACTAACAAAATGAAGCTTACCAAGTCTCGTTTCTATTCTGTTCTAAATTTTTGGAAAACTCTGAAAATTGAGTGTATTATTGGAGTTACAAGTTCGGTGGGTATTACCATGGTGTTGGGAATTATTCTAAATTTAGACACACAGATGATTTTCATTTACTGTACTATTCTTCATGGTCATAGGCCCGACATAAAGAGGCATGGTTATTTAAAGAGAAATCATTCAATTGATAGTGCCACTTGACACAGGGTGCAATCTCTCGGTATTGGTATGAACTTGCATCTGATGGTTGACTTGCAACAGGAGGAAGAATCACACCGAGAATTTTGCCCACTCCTAGTGAGGCTGGCCCCTCTACTCAGAGACAACGGCGTGCTCCAAAGCCCCCACCGAGGAAGAGGAAACCTGTTCTTGACGTGCAATTGATTCTGAATGGAGAGTAAGTCGCTTTGCAAACGTTAATCGCTCGTCACATTCATTATTGCGCAATTATCATTCTTTCTTTGAGACCTGTACGACGTTGTTTTTGCTTCTAGAGACGGTCGCTGACATTGGTGGATTTTGAATGGTTTGCAGAATAATGAGGCAGCAGTTGGCTGACACATCTGACATTCGTCGAGTCCGCAAAAAAGCTCCATGTACCCGGAGTGAGCTGCGGGCGGCAGAGAGGCTGGCAAAAGGCAGTCAAGTCTTTAACGAGCCTTCCATACCCGGTATTAATGAACACCTCTTTTACTGTTAAAGTGAGGGTTGTGGGGATAGCTGACAATTTTGGTTGGGATGTCTAAGTACCATCTCAAATCTGAGCTTTGTACGTCGTGCGTTCAGTCTTTCGACTCTTTTCTCGATCTTCATTTCCGTGAATTGCAACTTTCCGGCCAAGGAGGATGTATTCATGTCCTTGATGTTTTTTGATAAATTTTCCTGTTTGTGCAGGTCTATGCGATGCATTGCGGGATCTTCATGCCCGTGTGTTAGTACCCGGTCGTGCAAACTTGCCATTAGCTGAACCCCAACGAGAAGTTACCCCTGAAGCTCCAGTCGAAGAACCCAGAACTGATGAACCCAGAACCGATGAACCCAGAACCGATGAAGCCAGAACCGATGAACCCAGAACCGATGAAGCCAGAACCTATGAACCCAGAACTGACGAACCCAGAACTGACGAACCCCAGGCTGATGAACCCCAGGCTGAAGAATTTCGGCCTGTGGCTGCTGAACCAGCGGCTGAACTTGTCGAAGAGCCAGATTTGGAGTTGCCTGTTATGGAGCCACCGGAAGAGGCAGTTGCTGAAATGCAACCTGAAGCAGGTTTGATTTTAAGTTCACCCTAGGGTCCTAGATATTTGTACGATTTATGCTTTTTAGGTGCATACGGTTGGATCTGCCCCTACCGTTCCTTCTGAAGTGATTACTGTGATCTTTTTAAGTTCCTACTCTCCAGAATTGTTGTATGCCTTGTTTTTGTAATTCATGTGTATTAGGTTGTTGAGCTTTTGAAGGGTTGGTACAGTATTTGAAATGCCAGAGTCAGATTTTATTTGTTCCCCACCGCTGTGCAACTGGAGGGTATCGGATGTTACAATTCGATGAAGTTTTGATATCTGGATTGATTGTGTTCAGGTCTTGAACTTCCAGCTGAGGTAGACATCCGGCTACAACCCGAACAAATACCAGAAGGTCAGTTTTTGAACAAATGCCCTATGAATTTAGCTTCAGCTTCTTGACTATTTTAATCTTATATTGTCATCATTTTTTTCATTCAGAAATCAAAGAAGAAGCTCGTGTTCAAGAGGCTGCACCGGAATTTCCTCCAACTGAGGAAGAGGTGGAAGTGACAGGGTTTAGGGGTCCGGCTATTGGTGAAGAGGAGGCTCCTTTTGCAGATCAGCCGGAATTGCTGCAAGAAGTTGCTGCGGAGGCAGAGGCTGTTGCAGAAGCAGTTGCAGAAGGGGCTGCCGTGGTTGTTGAAGGTGTTGATGGAAGAACTATTATTGTGCTGGAAGATGATGGTACAATTATAGATGAGGGCCCATCACCGTTTGCTGCTGGTGTCAAGGAAGAAATTGTTGGGGAAGAGATTCAGCAAGAGGTACGCTCTACTGGAGCTGTCTGATTGGGAAGTACAATGTCACGGAGGTTACTCATTAGTCAATTTTGACTGCCAGAGTGGTGCAGCAATTTTTTTTAAATAATTTTCTTTTCCTGATAATTTGTTATTCTGTGTTGCATAAATTAGCTTTGAAAACAGTTAGTTAATTTTTATTTTTGCATACAAGTATTATATCTAACATCCTAACGTATTTTTCTGTTTGGCCAGGAGCTTGCGTTTCTTGGCGAGCCTAGGGAAACAGGTATACTCCGCCTCTCGTATTTTCATTGTTTTTTTGCACACCGATTTAATATATTTTTTGTACGCCCTTTGGGCAACGTCTATTCGTGGTGGAATCTTTCTAGGGTTGTAGGTAAAATTCAATGGTCGCGGGCTATTGTATGCCAGTAGAGGATCTTTGACCTCGAATTCTGAATGAGAAGTCTGGTTTCGTTTCTGCAGTGTTTCTCCAAGATGATGATGATGATTTGCATGAGGAACCTGAGTCCTATGATGACAGCGTCCAAGATGTAACAGTAGAACAATTCAGTGGTTGGTCAGCTCGTACAAGGTTAGACACAACTTCCTTCAGATAAGACTGAGCTTGCGAATATGCTTCATTGTGGTGGTCTATCATAAGTTGGGCATCTATATGTCGCAACACAGCTGCAAATGTGTGTCGCACATCTGTTTGGCACGTTTCCTTTTAAGCAGGTTTAGAGAATTCTTGCTGCTTGGTGTTTACATGTTGACACCTGTATAAGAATGTCGCATCTCTGCTAGAAATGCAAGGATATGTTGGCTTTCTTTTTTGTATTCAAAGTGGGTGGGTTATATATACAGGGCTGTAGGTGGATATCTTCAAGGAGTATTTGAAAGCTTAGGTGCAACTGTACAAGGAAGACAAGAGGACTCTCCTAGAGTTGGAATTGACCATACTCTTCGGGGGAAAACTAGGAAAGAAGCTGCTCGATTGTTTTTTGAGACCTTGGTATGTCCTTTTAAAACCTCGGGATTTTATGACCATGAGTTTAGAGGAGAAACTGTGTTAAATTCTAGCATTCAAACTGCAAGTTCCATTCTGTAGCTGTGTTTCTTTGGAAGCTTTGAAGTATGTCGCATAAGAATTGTGCCCTCTATAATACCTTTTTGGTTACTCCCTCTGTCCCATAATGACTTGCACGTAGGTTCTCTGAAATCTACCTCTTGGGGTAGATTTCAGAGAACCTACGTGCAAGTCATTATGGGACAGAGGGAGTAGTTCTTAGTGAAACTAATGCGTTACGAATGTTGTCTTTCAGTTGATGTTGCTACAAGACCTATTGCAGGGTACATTATTGAAATGACGAGATGTTAATAACTGGTCTATGCATTTGTTGGTATGGAAACAACAGGTGTTGAAGACAAAGGACTACGTGGAAGTTGAGCAACCGCAACCTTATGGTGAAATTTACCTTGTAGCACGACCCAAGCTATTGAAGGGCAGCTTCTAGGGCACCCTTATTTTCAGTGCAATGTCTTTGCTTGTTAGTTCTGTTTGGGGAAGTTACAGATTCTGAGGCCCCTTCAGTAGTTTGTTCATAGATGACTTTTAGTGACTCGGTCTTATTCGGTGGTCACTGTCACACCGCAATAATGTCGGCAACAATTCTGAGACTGCAACCTTTGAGTTGCCATTGTACTTTTTATGGGCCCTTATGTAAAAATTATTCCCATCCTGGGTTCACAAATGCCAGTGTGTGCTATTTCTTGGAAGCGTTACTTTTTAAATTTTTATTACGAGGTTGAGTTTTTCCTTTTACCATCAAACTAATGATCATGCTTTTGAAGCTGTTTTGGCCTTTGATCACCAAAGTAATGATCATGTGTTCATGGAGGGTTCTTTTGGTAAGGATGCATGATTTTGATGTACTCATGATTATGTTCTTGTTTGGTGTTAACCCTAAAGGACCAAGGATTCGTGGTTTTAAAATGACAACTTCAAATGATCATATTGTGAAAAGTATAATAGGGGTTGTCACACACCTCCTCGGAGAATGGAGAATGGAGAATGAGGAAATAGAGGAGCCAATAGGATAGCTTCTCCATGGAGAAAGTGTGACACCCCTTTTGTGGTTTGTGGAGATTGAGAATGGATAATAGAGGTTGTTAGTTGGTTATTCATCCTTCAAGCATGGGCCATTCTCCATTCTTCACCCCTAGAGGAGAAGAATGGAATTCTCCAATCTCCGAGAATGAGCCCTTTGCCATTCAAGGAGAGCATGTCACGTCCCCATTCTCTGAAGATTGAGAATGGGAAGAAAGAGGTGTGACCCCTTAATTTAGATGGGTAGATATAGAATCATTGAAGAACAATGCATGTGTTGGTCAACAAACAAACAAATTTGAACAAAAGGAAGTCCATATAGAACTTGCTCGAAACTACTAAAAAAACATGAGGTTCAATTTGGGCTTCTTGGTCATTTAGGGGTTAATATTGATGTTAGTCAGGATTGTAGAAATGAATTTAGGTATTAGTGGAACATATTGATAGGCGACAAACAATTTTAGGTGTTCCAATTTTAGTCAGACTTGGTATGAGTGTGAGGGTCTACATGAATTCTCACAAACTTTTAAAATTAATTTGAAAAAATTATAGTAAATCACACAAAGTCTTAACAATGTAGAACCAAAATTTTCAAGCATAATAATTCATCTTTTTAATGTGTTTTTTTATTTTATTTTAAAACCAAATAAATCACAATGCAAGGATAAGGCTGTGCAATACCCTAAATGACAAGCGCTAAGTGGACGTAATTTCAGTATTGTACATGGAAGGCAAGGTCGACACTTTCATGTCGAATAATTAACAAAAGTTGAAATAGTGAAGGTCGGCACTTTCAAAAATAATTATCAAGAAATCCATTATTAATAACTAACATTAAATTTTTTTTCCGGCCGCCAAACGTTTTATTTTATTTTTTGCTCATCGTTTTCGTTGAGTGTTATCTTTTCATCTAATTTTGAGTGTTATTTTTTTTTGAATTTTTGATGACTTTATTTTTCAACAAAATACTTAATATATTTATTTATTTTTTCGACATAATTTTGGGGAATTATTTTCTGCCGACCCTGCCTTCCACTTACAGTATCAAAGCTGGTGATTTGAAGTCTCCTCAAGTTTGTTGGTGACGGAGACTGCTCTTGTTGTTCAATATGCATAATTCCTGAATTTCAAATGCGGTGACAAATGGCTTCAATTCAGAAACTTATTCCATTTCTTTTCTTCAGGACTTCTCATTTAGTTCATGTGGCCCATCAAACTCACAGTCTCCTGACGTCTTTGCAGGCAGGGAAGGAGCTGCATCAAGTATACCATATTGACATTGATAGTAAGAGCATCATTCTCTACTAGTACCAGTGATCTCAAAACTGGCTAAAATTAGCTGGATTTCTAACGAAAAAATGGGGCTGGTAAACATACAAAGAAATTAAAAGAAAAAGAAAAAGAAAAAGAAATTGAAATGTTGCAAGAATGCTCGTCGTGATATAAATATGTTGCAATTTCATGAGGTGATATCCGCGGATATCATCATAGTCTAGCACTCTGGATAGTGGCATAGCGCTCTGGCGATGGAAAAATGGATGTGCAGGGGTTGGTGAACAATTTATTTGGACTATGAGAGCATGCCCAGCACCAACAATTTCCTTGATCCAACGTTAAGATAAAGGGCAGTTTCTTCCTTGTTCACCCCATCAACAGTGACGCCAACCTCAAGATGATGCTCAACGTCATTAAATTTGATTTCTCCACGCTAAATACTATTGTCTTGGCGGGTGCTTTTTTTCTTGCACTATACTTAATTAAGAGTTGTAGAAGATCCAGTAGCCAACACTTGACTGACAGCATAATGGGGCACAATTTACAATGCTCTAACAACAGGGAATAAGGTGTTGGCTACAACATAATATTGGGTGCTGCTGGGACAAGCATGCATACCCCTCCCCTTCTGGTCATGTTCCCCCAATTTAAAATGACGTTGTACCCATGAATTCATCAAAACCGTTGGGCTTGCTTTGATTAAAAACCAAGGCCCTCAAAACCACTCAAGTAAGTGTATGTTCTCATCTTAATTGCACATCATGATTGCACAATCCATGCATGGTGACTTGTGTGTGCCTTAATATTTTTAGAATCCGATTGAGTGATGTTAGTGGAGAACCACATGATGAGGTTTCAAATTTTGGATGATTGACCTTCATAGTGCAATTTAGAGTTGTTGATGGAGATGCTCTAAGCATCTCCACTAGCACTTTGAATTGCACTTTGAGGTAGTGTGCATGAAGGCTTCTGAATGTTATGATGCGTTGATTGCTCCTACTTTGGGGAAAATGGTATATATGACCCATTTGAACAATCATCATGAGGAAATAGGTGCTTTAAGCATAGCTCATATGATTGGAAGAAGAAGCTCTTCAACTTTCCTAGACTGGTATAGAAAAGAGATTCCATAGCACAAAAAGCAAGCAGCTCCTTAACTTTTGAACTTTCAATTCCTTGGGAGGTTTTACACTCTCTACAAGCTTTTGAATTAGCTCTTTTTTTGCCACATCATTATATTAAAGTAATATCAAACCTCAAAGGGTGTGATGACTCATCTCTTGTGGTACAAGTAACTTCCACTTGTGCAAAACTCAAATCAGTAAAGGACAAATAGGATGCAGCTATTTCTTTGAATTTCTGGTCACGTGATCTGGCGGCGTTAGTTAGATTGGCAGTTTATTCAAATGTAGAAGGAGCAATGATACACAACCTTATTGTTGTTATAGATACAATTCCACTCTTCCGCATGCATGAAACGGCCAATGTCTGAAACTGAGCTCCCAACACTAAATAATAGTGAGAATTAAGAGTGCAACTAGAAAGTGTCTATCTCTTCCATCAATTGAGAAACCATGTGCACAAGGGATTGGGTTGAAAATTTATGTGCTTTTGAGATGAAAATTGTTTCAATCTGGATCATACATGGAGAGTAATTTCAATCCTTGAGCAAAAAAAATCCATTATGGTCTCCCCTCTCTCGGTTGAAATTTTACATTGGTAGTTTGAACTTCCCCTCTCTCCTCCATTCAACTAAGCCCAATTTTAATCCAACCCAATTCTCTTGCACAGCCTTTGGTTTGATTGAGAACACTTAATGTATGAGCAGCTTTATTGCGTTTGATTTCTTAATATACATGCATTTGTGGTACAAAATTGGAAAAAGGTTAGACAACCACACTTGTTGCAATACCAACCCCTATAGACTCATGGTCAAAGTGTCACACATTCTAAACTCATGCACTTTTTGCAATGTGGATCTTTTACTATAGATTAGGGCGGCTTTCCATTGAGCTTGCATTTGCACCTTCTGAAGCTACATTATGGTTCTTTCTATTTGTGCCTCATCCAAATTTAGAATCAAGAGGTTCAGTTAGGGTTCCGCCCTTCCGATAAGCCAAACCTGAAATGCAAATCAGGTATGGGTTTACAAATGTAACACATGGAGAGCTCTATGTTGAAGTGATACATTGCGAAGAGATGAGCCGACGTTCTCAATGTGGGCCATCATTCTCCAACTTTCCGAATCAAACCGTGATAAGAGGCATGGAAAGGATTTGAAGGTACATGAGTGAAAAATTCCCGTAAGTCGAAGTTTCCAATGTAAACCTTCATGTCCTCAATGGAAAACAATCCTTAATTGGAAATGCCATCAATGAGTCATCTCAATATTAACTTGCAATTACTACCTCTACATGCTAAATGGCACTTGACCTACACATGATTGCAATTAATTAACTGCATTCATCTCAATATTACTAAACACTTGTATTTACCTTGATGTAAGCCTCTCTATTATTTTTGGTCCCTTTAACCCCTAAGTGACGGATCAACCATTTTATGGTCTCTACCCTTTTTTTATGGGCTGCCCGAAATAGAAAAAACATTTTTATTGAAAATAAAAAATATTTTTAAATAGGTAATCAAGTCTACTTTCCAACCCAATTTGAATCATGTCAATCCGAGTTAAACTCCACCCGGGAGAAATTTTCAAAGAAAAACACTTCTACATTGTCTAGTGTTAGAAAACTTACTATTTGGGGAAAGTAATGATGTTCTCTCCATTGAAAAATTTTCAATTTTAGATTTTAGAATAGAATGTCTAGTTTTAACAAATCATACAAAATTTCAAATTCTAAAAATTAAATTTGTGATTCTTATAAATATTTGAAGTTAAATGCTTCTAAATTCACTATGAGATGATAAAAAGCTATTTTTTGATATTTGACTATATGGAAAATTACTGAACATCAAGCTCCTCATTTTCTCTTTTGGACCAAACTTCATCAAAGTTGAAGATGTAATTTTTTATAACACATTTATGTTTTGCCCTTACCCCCTCCGTCATTTAGGGGTTAATACCCCTATTCAACGCAGTGCATCTACAAGTCTTTTCCTCTCATATGAATACCTCTCACCATCTTCTATGCATTAGTTGTTTTTTTTAAGAAAATTTCCCTTTGTTTTTAACAAATTGTTCAAAAATGTAAATTACTTTTTGTTCAATGAAAATGGAGCATACATTCAAAGATGATAGTGACATATTGAGGCCATGATTTTAAAGAAAAAATTATTTATTTGTATTTAGCGTACATTTATTTGGATAAAATCCAAATTTATATTAAGATATTTCCACATAATGTAGTCTACCCCATTTTAGACAATTTAAAAAAAAAAAAATTACCAATAATTATTTTTTTCAAAATATTGTGGTAAAATTCATCCAAATTGGAAGAAAATTTGTTTAAATGGATGAGAATATGTCCAAATGAATGAATGCATCCATGCCATTCACCCACCAACAGTATATGGTGATTTCAATGTAGTGTTATAAAATTTACTATTCGGAGAAACTAATGATGTTCTCTCCTTTGAAAAAATTGCTTTTAAAATTTTACAATAGAATGTCTAATGTTAACCAATCATACCAACTTTCAAATTCTAAAAATAAATATTTTAATTTTGGTGAACATCAAATGGTAAATGCTTCTATATTCATTACATGAGTAAGGTCGAATGTCCTATCACCACCAACTTAAGCTCCCTAGCATAATTATGTTGAGATTGCTATCTTTCGAAAAACAATTTTCTAGGATGAGAAGAAAGTTTTAATAATGAATGGAAAATTCTTCACGAGTTTATCTTGTGTATCATAACTTCTACAATTTTTGAAAGCAGAAAGTCTCTGTGAGCCACTTTGTCATATACTGGGTTTACTGAAAACCAATTTATGCTGTACTAGTTCCTACACATGCTGATATTCAAACTTGTTAATTTCTTTTGCCATGAAACCGTGCATGGCAGAGCAATACCCATACTACACGTACCTCTCAAGATAATTCGTACAAACCCTAAAATCACTGGATTCAATCTCTCATGTGGTAGTCCTTCAAGAACTTGGTTTTGAGGCAAAAGGTGGTAATAGGATATTCAACATTATCTAAAACATTTTTTTAAAGTTTGACCGTACAAATAATTACTAAACATTATGCTTCTCATTTTTCTTTTTTGAACGAAACTTCATTAAAGTTGCATAAGTAACATTTTGTAAAACATTTAGGTTTTGCCCTTACTCCCTTTGTCATTTAGGAGCTAATCTGACCACTTTAAATCCCAATTTTTTCACTACAGACAAGTGTACTACACTCAATGATAGTGTCACAAGTGGGCAAGATATCCTAGAATGTCATTGTGTAGAGGGTCATTATAAAGATTTGATTGTAAGCTTTTTGAAATTTTAAAGAAACGAGATTTCCAATCTCACAATCTAATGGCAAATAAGGTAACTATACATTAAAGCATCCCTTTACCAACTAAACCTATTTACACACATAAAACATAAGATATTTCCAGTGGGTCTTATTAGCAAGTTCAAAAGGATTCCAACGCACTTTAGCATGCATTATTTGAACACCGTATGAATAAGTAGTGAATTTCCAAAGTGTTGACTATAGGTTGATCATAAAGCAACTCTAAACTTTGATATTCACATTGTGCACATTCTCATCAATAGTAGGATATCAAAATCTACTTATTATGAAAGATTAAAGGACAATTTAAGAAAAAAGTCACTTTTAGATATAGTTACCTTGATGACACTTGCAATTAGTAGCATCATTATCACAAATCCATGTGGCTCAAGACACCAATTGGGTTTCACTCTAGAAAAGAACGTATCACCTGAAAACACACGTACAGGCCAATTATGGTGCTACACTAAATCAGCATTAAATGTAATGCAGATGCAAGGACAGTAACGGACTGGAATCCTCCAGACCATTACAGAATACAGACCACAGAAAAACAAGAGACAATTCTACTACACATGCAAAGTTTCATTCAGCTGATAAGCCGCAATGAGTATACTGACCAAGGATATGCTCAAAAGCTTTGATGCACTGTACTTTACAGTCACCGGTCAAAAGTTTGTCAGAAACACTGCAGAATTCCAAATTTTGAAATGATACTAGAGTTTTCCGCAAACTCATAGGGGTTCAGAGCCTCACTTTCCCAAATTTCTTGGGATACGAAAATCCACCTGCGCAAGGGGGGTGCAAAATTTTCTCAATTTCGAGAGCAATCAGCAGGGCCGGGCCTGCTCCTAGCTCTACCCCGCCTACCGCGGGCTAGCGGCCTGCAGCAAGCTGCGCCGGGCCCGCCGCTGGCTCCGCCCTGCCCATTGCTGACTGGCTGGGTTTATTAAAAAAAAGCTCAAAAGGAATAATTAAAAGCTCAAGGCTATTTTCTCCAAGGGCGCAGGAAAATTGAGGTCGTGAAATTAAAAGGCACCGTTTTTGGTCCCTCCAAACTTCAGACTTGTAGTTTTTTTCAGGCAACTGACATGTCTACTTTTATTAGGAACTGAACCTCTCTTTTTGAAAACTGTAGTCCAGTCATTCTACTTGAGACCACTTTGCGGATAACTCTACTACCCGTGATAAAATTATCCAAATATGAAATCGTGAAGTGCATTGATGAAATAATTGAGTCTTTTTCAATAGTAGAACAAGAAATTTCATCGTTTTGGGTTTTTTTGTATGAGAGATGAAGTAAACATAAAAAAATGGATTAAAAATTGAGCAACTTTGGATTTGAATCTTTAAAACTTGTTATCTTAGATCAATAATGCTTCAAAATGCATGTTCTTATTTGCACATGATTCTAGAAAAGATTCTCATTCCTTCTATAATTCTTATTTTATCATTTAAATAACAAAATATGTTGCTACATATGTTTGAATTAACCCTTAAACGTCAAGAGGGCCTAAATGGGGCAGCCTGGAAGGAATCTAATTTTTTTGGGGAAAAAAAAAAAAAATTTGCCCAAAAACGGCTCTGCAGTGTACTGTTGGCTTGCACTGTAACATTGTAGCACTGCGGCACTGCTGAACTTCAGCTGCCCCAACCTCAAAACTTGTTCAATTTGATAACTTTGATTGCTTACCAACGATTCCACAATCTCTCAAATGAGGCGAAAATTTGGAATCTAGATCGCTTTTTCAGTAGCTTTCCAACGCAACAAGTCTCGCTTGATTTGGTTGAGAAATGAAACTTTTTTCTCCAATTATTCATTTATACTAAGCCCATGGGGCTTGCTTTGACATTTAAGGGTTAAGTAGGTCAAAAACTTTCAACACGCCAAAAGTAACTCGTCAGCTTTACCACGGGTTGCTAAGTAACTCGTGTGCCTCCAAAAAAAAATGGGTTTTAATTTCAAGTAGAAATCGTTCAAAATGATATTTTTTTTTATCAAAACTTATGTGTATGTGCAATGTAACTTGTGTTTTTCAAGTGCTCACTCAAAGATTCTAATTTTATCAATTTTCATGTCCATTTTTCATTTAGCATTTAGAAGTGAAAGAAACTTATGGCCAGGCACTGTACAGTACAGTACCATGGAATCTCTGGAACGTCATTTGTAACAGTGAAGATAGAAAGGTCAAGTGCGTTTACAAATGGGGTTGCAGGAAAGTTCAGAGAAGATAGCAAGTCCCAGAGTGGATAGGAAGTTCCAAAGAAGATAAGAAATCTGAAAGGCGTGTTATAATTTTTTCTTTGCAATGAACTCTCATTCACTTGTGTAGAAAAAGATAAGCCCCAGCGACTATTACACTGCTTCTTTATATTTTTGGAAAAACATCATTCCTTTTCATACTCATCATACTTTCTACAGCTGAGAAAAGCTAGAATGTGAAGATACTCTCACGAATATTCAACGTTGACAAATCAACAGTCACTTCTTGAGGCCATATACAAAAAAACGTCAATGCAAAAACTTGGTTACATCATTTGAGCGTATTCTCCCCAAAATGACATTTATTTGAGTAACTACTACGACTTTCCTCTTTCCCATCCCAGTCTTCAAGGTACGTCACAGGCATGGCCTCTACATTACACAGATGGGCGTTCACAACAAATGGAAGTCCGGAGTATCTAAAGGTTAAATGTATCTAACTAAAAGGTCAAGCATCACTACCCTGTCAGTTTGCTGAGATCACTTCCAGGAAAAAGCATTTCCCGTGTCCCTGAGGAATTTCTATAGCAGGGTGGAAATATCAGTATAGTTTGAAGTATGTAGGGCTTCGACTAATCAATGACCAGCTTCCTCACCTTCAGGAAATGACTGAAGGGCTTTACAGATGACACCCATTTCTCTTCTTGTCGACAAAAAATACCTCAATAATATGCTGACCAGGATTTAGTCAGTTGCAGACTCCAAAGATGAATCACGTGAAGCTTTGTCGAACTTCACCCACCTCTTCTTCTTATCGTCAAATAGATTGCATTGTGTGACAATGGTGGTCATCAGAGGAATCCCAAACTCGGCTTTGTTCAGGTGCTTGTTCCAGTTTTTCTGTAGGGACGCATATGCTTTGCGCAGGTTGTAGCTTGGGATCCTTGAGGAAATGTGATGAGGAATGTGCACACTGATATCATGGCAGAGATAATCGATCCTGCAGACACCACCCCCATTATAGATTGGTCAGGTTGATAGGCATCAGATTCCTAAACCGGTAGTCCGTTAACGTTACTGAATAGCAATTGATGTTAACTCTCTTAAGTTGACATTAATATACCATTACAAACTCTGAATCTCAGAGAGGATCTTTTAGATGGAAACAAGACAGTTGGGTGGTGATTCTTTCAATATTCATAGATCAACAGGCTAAGCAACAATTATAACAATCAGCACCTAGAATCCATAGGTTCATTTTACCTTCAAAAAGATCAATGATAAGACGAGTGGCTTACCATGCAGGGTAATCGCAATGAACAGTCCCAGCCAACTGAGCATCCACGGCATTCCATTCGCGAGATTGCTTGAAAGGAATGTGAGGTGCTGTGTGGTGAACCAGAGTGAAAGTGCTCATCCAGAAATGGAAACCCAACCAGGGCACCACCCACCACTTGAGGAAGCCAATGGGGCCAGTCAGAACGAGCAAAGGCAGCAGTGCAAAGACAGCAAACGCCGCGACAGCAGCCAAGCTTGTCTGCACACCAAACTCACACAGTATTAGTATTGGCAATGCCATACAGAAGAACTGCAAGAGCAAGACTGAAGCCAAAAAAGTCAAAACAAAGCCTGTACCTTCACTTTCCGCAGATCCTGAGGTCTGTACTTGCTGAGGTCAAAATGCCAGAACAACCAATGTCCAACGGAAGCCATCCACCAGAGAGGTCCCATGGCAGCTTCCATTGCAAATTTGGGGAAGCCCTTGGCTCTGTCATACATGTATGGTCTAAATGGTTGCCAAGCCGTGTCGATTACCAACCTGCAAGGACAATCATCATCAGAACCATATCTCAAAAGGAACTACATACCTTTTACCCCAGCCTCATTTAGACTGAAAAAAATCCTATTGAATCCATACACTCTTTATAACATTAACCTGAAAACGTATGGCGAGAGTGACTTACTTATTGGTATGAGCATGGTGAGTGTTGTGCTTGATTCTCCACGGCTCAAAAGGATATATCAGAGGCATGAACATAATCGTTCCAACAATGTCATTGACTAATTGATTCTTGGAGAAGGAGTTGTGTCCACAATCATGACCAACGACGAAAAGACCCGTCATGGCAGTCCCCAAATACGCATACACTAGGGGGTAGAGATACCATGGCGACACAGCTAAAGCAGCATAACCAAGAGCTAGTGATCCCAGTGTGATCGCCACCGTCTTCCATGCCTTCACATCATCAATCTCAAAAACCTAGAGCACACAAAACAAGGCACACGACATGATCAGGGACACTTTTTACATGTGCACCAATCATTTTGTGAAAAACATATTTCAGATGGCACAGATTGGAATCAATGAAGAACACTCTCTACATGAAGGCATACTCCACAGCCTCGGATCACTCTAGCAAGGTAATACATACTTCAAGAGGTCTAAGAGGTCCTCAAATAGCGAGGTGACGTCAAGCATGCAAATTCAAGCATGTTCTTACCTCCTTTGGCAGACTCTTGACGACATCGCTCAGAAGGACGCCCTCAGGGACCTGCACGTTCACACACGAATAACTTTTAGCATGGAAAATCACAACATGCAAATATCAACACGCTACAATTACTTAGATTTTGAAACCTTACCGGCAGTGATCTCAAAACTGGCTAAAATTAGCTGGATTTCTACCAAAAAAATGGGGCTACTAAACATTCAAAGAAAGAAAATGAAAAAGTAAATAAAAAATTGAAATGTAGCGAGAACGCTCATCATGATATAAATATGTAGCAACTTCATGAGGTGATATCCGCGGATATCATCATGGTATCACCTTAATATATCAAGGGTATTGCCGGATATTATAGAGGTATCGTGAGTAGTACATTCACAAGGTAGCAAAAGTATCTACCATTTATGTGGGAGGTAGCACTCTGTGCTAAATGTCATAAAGTGGTTCTGAGATCACTGCTTACCGGCTCTCCAATTTGAGTAAACCCTGGCACCGAGGTAAACTGCCGGGACAGAGGTGTAGCAGTGGCAACTATATTCAAGCTCCGTCGTGGCTGCTGCGATTTCGCCACCTGTAATCAATCGATTGTTATACTCCAATTCTTCGATAAAAACTCTGTAAGTGAAAACGACCATTGTAACGTTTTACTTACCCTTCTTGATAGCGCAAGCCCTTTCAATCCAGAAAGGCTCCTCGGAACAGCCAGCATCCTCTGGGAAGGTACATGCTTCTGCAAAACCATTCAACTACGTCAAGAAATTGACGAAGAAAATCAATAAGCTCAATGTGAACAGGGGGCGTAAGAAACGTACCAGTGCTACTGTTGCCTGAGGCAAGACCAGCGTCCCCTTGTGGTAGCTAACCGCCATCATTGTTGACCTGCTGCAAAAGAAAAATCACCAATCTTATTCAAAATGGTTCCATTGCTACACAGACTCACCCAGCCGGCCCTAACAAACGGTGTTCTCTTAAGCTGAAGGAAAAAAGCTCGGATTCTACAGACATCAATGCTCATTGCGGGATCTCAAAACCTTACACCTTACAAACCTGGGAACCAACCAATTCTACAGTCAATGCAGAAACGATGCCGAATGACAGATCATTGACAAACCTACAGAATGTTCGCGAATGTGGAAACCCAAAACCCAAAAACGCTTCTGGAAACCGCCGATTCAATAAGAGGAATGAACGGGACTCTCACCAGCAATGGGCGAATGGGTCAGATCCTCCGCCCGGAAACGCTGGTGGCGATCGAGCAGGTTGAGGAGGAGTTGAGGATCCGGGGCGGCTGCAGACAAGCATTCACAGATGCCTGCGTAATTATAGATCGAGAACGACGACCGGGCCCCAGGAAAGGAAAACCCACGGTCCACTGGAAACCGCTCAATACTTGGACCCCAGCCTTTTATCCACCGTTCCTCATCCGTTTGACACTCTTTTCATCTGAATCGCCTTCTTTTTCGTTCGGTCCGTCGATCGGACCTCGCCATTCCTCATCCGTATGACAGCCTTTTCATCCGTTTTCCGTTCGTTCGGGGTTGGTTGGTCCGTCGGTTGGTCCGTCAGCTGGTCGGTCGGACCGTGTGGGCGATACTCTCGGTCCATGCAAGGCATTGCTTGCTCCGTCCAGACGACAGCGGAGAGCTTCGGAAATTACGACGGATTTGGTCCACAGATGGCGAGCGCCCGTGACCGTGGGGTGCCCGTGACCGAGTGTGCGTCATCGCGGCCTTGGGGGTTCGTTTTCATACAGTAAGCTCATGGAGTACTGACTACCAGATTTAGGGCCGGCTTGTTGTACACAGTGTGTTCTTTAATATCACCTTCTGGATTATCACACACCGTCTAGTAACCTTGATAATATCACACCGTAGAATGTGTGATATTATTAAGGTTCTGTCTAGAAATGTGCAGGTTCGGCAGAAAATAATTTTAAAAAAAGATTCCTAAAATTTTGGGGAAATTGTTTTTCAAAAAAAATTGTATATGGTGAAAACGGATTTTGAAGAATATTTTGAAGAATATCTATTTTAAGAAATTATTAAATATTAGGCATAAAGGTGTTTAACCTGCTAGTAACCTACGGTACACTCTCTCTGTCCCATATGAACCTGTTAGTGTCCATGGTGGTTTTGGAGAAACTAGAGTTTTTTTGGTGTATTTTTTTTCTTGAAACTCTCTACGTTCAAATTATGAATACTATTAATAATATTTAATCATGTAAATGTAAGCATAGCTTAATCAAAACAAGTTTTGATTAAACCGTGGTAAGATTGGAGCATTGGATTGGAAGATTATAGTATGTTTTTGAACTGCATAATGTACATTCAAAAATGAGATTTTAGAGGGTGTTTGACTTCAAAGTTAAATAGAATTTGGGTTAATATTTTAGAAATAAAAAGTGAAGAAGTTTTACAATGATTTATGTCAACACCTCTCCGTTGCAATCGTTCATGTCAAAAATGGACTCACAAGTAATTATTGTGAATTTTATAAGTAGTAGTGACTTGTCCATGTACGGTTTAGGACAAAAAATTATACATTAAAATATGAAAGGAATTGGTACATTGATCAAGAACGGAATATGAATAATACACTGTAGAACATGAACAAGATAACACAATCCAAAAAAATAAAACAAGATAACAAAATTCCAAACATAATAAATACACAATAAACACAATAAATAGTTCATGTGCTATATTTGTAAATTATTATTGTACTTTTAAGTATTTGTAGTATTTTCACGCTTTGTTCATAGGTAATTTGATAGTTGCACTACTTCAAATTGAAATTTTCTTTTTCTAAAAGATGTATATTATAAATCTTCAACTCTAAACCTCACAATTCAAAATCTAATTGTTCGTAGATTTTTTCGTTATTTGCGTTTTCAACACATCAGTGACTATAGTGTGGACTATTGGGCACTAAAAGGCTAAGCTTCCAAACTTCTATTTGTTTATAAATTGAATTACATACCAAATGCATAGCTCGGGAGATTTTAACCCTTAACTTCCTCGGCGACCCAAAGTGGGTCGTGCTATTTTTAGAATTGAAAATATCTTGAGGAAGGAGTGCCCGAATGATTCAAAATTTGGGCCAATTTTGTGTAGAAACGAGTTAGCTATCCAATGGTGTAGTTTGATTTGGAAAAATGCACATTGTCAATTTTACAAAAATCCACAAGTGTTGGGTGGTCACAAAACTCAGGAATAAAAGTCAACAAAAGAGAGTGACGGGTGAATGACGAGCTGCCACGTATTCCAGTTGGGCAGGGCGGCTTGTGGGTGGGTGTAGCTACTAAAATGCAAATCTTGCACTTGGATTTCACCTTTTTCCAATATTCTTTTTCCTACTATATGTGTTCTTTTGTGTACTTTCAACCTACTGTGTCTCATTTTGCAATGGAAGATGAGATTTGTAGGAAGTTGTAAGATTTCTCTCAAAGTCACAAGTGAACTAGTAAAAAGTGGATGTCATGTCAAGGCCTCTTTCTCACTCATTTTTTATCCTAAAAATACAAAACTTGTTGTCATGCGTAAGGAACTTGATTATCTTCAGAATTCCAGACGGCACGAACTTTCTAAAATAGTATGTGCCCAAAAGAGTCGGTCAAAGCTCATTTTCAACAGTGAGAAAATAGTGAATTTCTTGGAGTACCCTTCACTTTTGTGTCCCATCCAAGCAACCTATAACTCGGATTGACACCAAACTTTGTAAAGATGAAGGTGACTTGCATATCTACAAGATCTTACGGTTGATTTTGTAAAAAAGTGAGCTACATAAGTCTGAGCAACATGTGTCTCTAACCGAAAAAATCAAGGTCCAAAACGCACTCAAAATGGTTCATGAAGTTAAGGGTTAATGTATTATACAAAAGAAAAAAAACAAACTACATTGATTATTGTTATTAGTGTGTGTAGGCAATTAGTGTCACAAGACATTAGTGTGTGTGATACTATTTGTAAACTTTGAAATTAGTTTCCTTGTTTTAATTGTTCGTTCTTAACATTTAGAAAATATAATTTTAGAGATGAATTTGAAATCCAATACTTAAAAACTTTTATGAATTTTTAAAGAATTCCCACATACATGCTTGTGTACCAATTGTAGGTTTCATATTGTGTGGTGAGAATTAACTTGCATGAAAATTTTCTTTTATGTATAATCTCATATACAAAAATCAATTTCTCTAACATCATCTCAAAAATACATTGGCACAAAAGAAAAATCACAAAAAAAATCATTACCCCCAAAAATGGCCTTGTAGTGTCAAAAATTGATCCAAACTTTACAAATGAAAAAGAGTCCAAAACTAAACCCCCTTGTACTAAAATGCTTGTCAAACCATTTGTAACATTTTAAATTAAGCTAAGAAATTTAAAACAAAAACCAAACTTGAATTGGAATTTAATCCAACAAATTTCTTTGAAATCAAACAAAAAATGAAAAAGAAAAGGGTCATCAAAGTTTCAGTCATCTAAAGTGTTGAAAAACAACATTCGGCACCTCTAGGGGTTAATGAGATTCTTTTAATCATAAAGAATGATTTCAAGCTTTTTGGTGACAAAACTAAGGTGTCACGTAACATGGCATCAAGTGCCAAGCCACGTTGAATGAATGTAGTTTGTAGACTATGTTAGTTTATGAAGTCTATTTTAGTTTATGAAGATTTCATCCATTTAGTACTTCATCTAATTAGGATTTTAAGATATTAGGGTTGAAGCTCCCTTGACTTGACATTCTTGAGAGTGTGTATGTCATGCATTTTTCGTTGATTTTTTATTACAATTTCTATGATGGTTTATGGTTTATACTGTGTATGGGAACGTTATTTATATGACAAAGGTGTGATAGTAACAAGTGCAATATTATCGAGGGTAGACTTGACTTTGTCTTATCATCTTGAAATAAAATAAAAAAATTACTTGTTCACATGACAAGAAGTACTAGTTGCAAATAAACATGATAACAAGTAGTTCAACAAGTGTGAAAAGGGTTATAGAGTATTTTTTTGATTCAATTCACAAATGAATTGACTACACAAAAATCACCATATAATGTAGGTGGGTGAATGACATAGACACATTCATCTATTTGGACAAATTCTCATTCATTTATTAATTTTCCATCCAATTTGGATGAATTCTACCACAATATTTTGAAAAATAATAATTGCTAAAGCCTCTCATAAATATTGTGGGCCGCAATATAAGGTGATTACAATGTACCTTTAACTATGACATGGTTTGTATGTATGATATGTGCACTATAGTCAATGACAATGTAACATTCAAAGAATAAGGTTTGCCCTCAAAAAATGAATTTCTCAGTTTTTGTTTTTGAGGAAAAAGACTTAAAAATGGCCCAACATGGCCCAAAATAGCTAAGAAATAGAAAAATGTAGCTAATACTAATTTATTCTATTTTCGTTTTTTGTCCTCATAACTTCCGATTTTTTACATTTTTTATTTTTTGAATTATTTTTTGGCAACCCAACTATAGTACTACGATACCGTAACACCATAGCAGGTTCGCCACCTGGCGAACGAATATTTATTTATTTTGAAAAAATAAGGATCGCCTCTCAAAAACTGAATATCTCAATTTTCTTTTTTTAGCAAAAATTCAGTAAAAATGACCTCAAATAGCTTAGAAATAACAAAATATTTCAAAAACTGATTTATTCTATTTTCATTTTTTTGTTTACAAATTTTTTTAATTTTTACGTTTTTATTTTTAGAATTATTTTAGGACAAACCTGCTATGGTACTACGGTAGTCATCATCATGTTACAGAACTCCGTTGACAATCACAAACATTGTGGACACCAAATTAGGTTGTGACATCATAAGGGTTGTTACCGTAAAGAGGTGGGCTTCAAAAAGGAAACGGGTCGCCATATCTTGGTGAGTAGCTTTTGAGTTGCAGCTCTAGCCCCAAACTCGCACAATTTAACCCCTAAGGGTAACACTATGGCCAAAGGTTGAGAGTCTGTCGATTTTCACCAATCAGATTGCAAAATATTCGGAATTCGGCCTCTCGACCCTTCACACTAGAGACCAAAGTTCAAACGCCGCCATTCTCCAAAAATGTCTACATGGACCAAAGCAACGGATTTTTGAAGGAAGTTTGGGTCACACAAGAATGAAAACCAAACTATGGTGGAGAGTCGGTTGATTTTTTTTATAAAAAATCAAAACTATGTTTTATTGCCTATTTCCAAATCATTTCTTCTCTCTCTCAACGAAGTTTAGCCACTCAATCCCACGGCCTCTTGACTTGAACAACCATAGTGCGAAGTGGCTCTAAGCGACCAATCAATCATTTTTTGATTGCAACCTAAACATCAATGATTACCCACGTCTAGGAAATGATTCTTTTTGAGTTTTAGTTTTTTTTGTCAATATATTTGGTAGAGATCATGTTCTAGTGTTGTTTGATGCATTTCATTTGTGATATTGCGGTTCACTATTGAAATTTTCAAAGACAAAGACCTCAATATTGTCCTAATGTTATAAAACTTACTATTTTCGAGAAAGTGATGATGTTTTTTCCTTTGAAATTTTTGCCATCAATCACTTTATAATATAATTTCTACTTTTAATCAATCATACCAAGTTTCAAATTCTATAAAAATAAAATAAAATTGGTGAATATTAAATGGTGAATGCTTCTAAATTCATTGAATAAGTATCTAAAATATTTTTTGAAAGTTTGACCATATGAAAAATTACTAAACGTCATACTTCTCATTTTCTCTTTTGGACCAAACTTCATCAAAGTTTCAGAAGTAACATTATAACACATCTAGATTTTGACATTATCCCCTGTGTAATTTAGGGGTTAAAATTTTTGAGGGGCGGTTACACGTGTGACTAAGATCCATGACTAAGGAAGATGAAAAATTATTTTGAAATTCAATTAAAAATCCCAAATTAGCAAAGCTAAATAAAATAAAATTTGTCAAGATTTTTTTCATGTCATTGGATAACAATATGGTGCTAAAAAAATACACTAATTTAAGAAAAATTGTAATGCATTTGGATTAAACGTGCACTACCAGATGGTGTAATTTCCATTATTTGATTCTACTTATTTTGGAAAATCATGTTTAAGGTCTCACTCTTTGAATTAATAGTGAAGCTTGACATAAACCTATTTTTTATTTTAAAAAATCACAACATCTTATTTTGAAGATCCATACCATACAAATGGTAGTCAACTAGCACAAGAACCAAAATAAATTTGAACATATGAAAGACTATACTAGATGTAGTTAAAAGAAATGGAACAATCTGTTTGTTGTTCATTACATGAACGCATGCGCGTTAAAGGGTTAATGACACATTAACATGACCATAGCAATTATAACGTGAACTTAGAAATATCTACAATATTTTGATGAACTAGATCAACAAATGTCATTCAATTTCAACTCGATTCATAATGTTTGGAAGGCCCCACGGAAGGCCCTTATAGATTTCGTTAAGCATGGTCCAAATATTATCCAAAATGTGGACGAATTGAGGTAGATTCTTCAATGAAAATGGAATTTGATTTGTAAAATAAAATCTCATGAATTTTTGTCGATGTATGCCTTTTAGTTTGGAAGTTATGATTAAAACAAAAAGTTAACACACATATTAGTAGATTGGTCAAGTTTGGTGATCATTTAATCACTCTTGTGTGTAGGAAAAGTATAGACAATCAAGTACTTGTAAAGTTTAACCCTTGAATGTTTGAGATCTTTGGCAACTTAGAATCTATGCAATGTAAACATACTACCATTTATTTATTTGTTTTTATTTTATTTACATTGTAAAGATATTGTTTTTGAAAGAGTCCATATACTTTGATTTGATTCCACTTGTACAATTATCAAATGATAAACTTTGAACTCAAGTTGTTATACAAGACATAAAACTTCAAGCTTGTTCTAACAAGTCGTGAATGAAAGTCATCAGTTCACGCTTGAACAAGATCACAGGAGGCATTTGTTTTCATTTGATGTCCATTACGGATACAACAATGTTAAAGGGTTAAAATAGTCAAATTCAATAAGGGCAATCAATATGAAATTGCTTTTATATGAAAATTTGTAAGTTTTAAAAAAAATTCTCTTGATTAGAAAGTTGTTTATTTTTATGTTTTTAACTAGTAAATCCAATTGGAACTTTAAAATCTATTATAAATGTTTTTAAAATGATTTTATAAGGTCAAACATTAAAAACACTTTAAAAATCACTACAAATGAAAATAATATTTATGAAAAGTAAAATTTGGCATAGTTTATTATATTAGTGCTAGATAAGAGTTCACATTGTTTTATTTATTTATTTATAAAATATCAATTTTATGTCAATTTAAATCAATTTTCTCATTAGTGAGTAGAAGAAGTGAGAATCTACTATCTGTTAGGGTAATGTAGAGTGTGAAATGATGATAATTTAATATGGGTCCCCTTAATACCTATATTTAAGGGCCGCTTCACACTATGGCCGTCCAAGTCAAGAGGTCGTGGGATTGAGAGCCCAAACTTTGTTGAGAGTTCAAAAAAATCTAGTGAAAAATAGGCAGTAAAATATAGTTTTTATTTTTATGAAAAGAAATCGACGGCCTCTTGACCATAGTTTGGATTTCCATTCCCGTCCGACGCAAACTTCTTTTCGAGAGGCGGTCGCCTTGGTCAAAAAGTACCGCCACGTACCGTAGTACCATAGCAGGTTCATCCTAAAATAATTCTAAAAATAAAAAATGTAAAAATTAGAAAATTCTGAAGACAGAAAAACGAAAATAGAATAAATTAGTTTTTGAAATATTTTGTCATTTCTAAGCTATTTAAGGTCATTTTTACTGATTTTTTTTGCTAAAAACGAAAATTGAGATATTCAGTTTTCGAGAGGCGAACCTGATTTTTTCAAAAAATAAATAAATCGTTTGCCAGGTGGCGAACCTGCTATGGTGTTACGGTAGTCATTTTGGAGAGTGATGCCCGTTGGACTTTGGCCTTTAGTGTGAAGGGTCGAAAGGCCGAACCCATGATTTCTTGCAATTTGATTGGTGGAAATCGACGGCCTCTTGACCTTCGACTATAGTGTGAAGCGGCCTAAGTGTACCTTGCCTCGGAGGAAAAAGACCACGAAATCTTTCTTCCCGCTCTTTCCTGGACACTTTAAAGCAAAGCTAAAACAAAGCAAAAGGTGAAGAGACAATGAAGAATCACCCGCATTCAAACACACGCACGTTGGGTTTGTGAAAGAGCCGCAGAATCACTCGCGAGCCTTCACTTCATCGCACAAATCCGAGGAGAAAAGTTCTAGAACCGGCATTTAGAATGCTGCATTGTCATCCAGAGACCTCATTTTGTTTCCGCTTTGAAGGAAGGGTCGAAAGAATGGCCCCCCGCGATTGAGCAACGTTTTTAGTTTTTGCAAACAATTTCATTGAGCGCGTCGATTGCTCCCTTTCCGATTTTTTTTGCGATTTTGAGGGACATGGAGACGAGTGCGGGGGCAGACTTGGATGCTCTCATGGCATCCTTCGACAGCCGCATCAATGTCCTTCGCAATGTCACGCTCGTTCGGTATGGTGAGTTCCCCCTCTTCTCAGTTTTTTATTTTATTTTATTTTATTTTTTCACTTTCTCTCTGGCAGTTTGTTCAATTGTTCAATACGCAGGATGCGGTGGTCATTTTCTTGATTAGGTTGGAATTAACCCCTGTCGGCACATTTTAAATTTTTAGTTTGAGTGAGGAATGTTGACTTTCTTCAAGAGCTACAACAATCTCAAATCCAGAGCTTCTTTGTGGAAAATAGTACTCCCTCCGTCCCAAAGTTATTGTCATGTTTGAAAGTGCTTTTTTAAGTAGGTCAAAAAAATACTTCCTTGTGGCTAATTTTATTTAAGTTGCAATGAACACATGCAATGTTCTTCAATCATTCTAGTGACATAATTTGGAACCTTTTTTAATCATGTTTCTTACAATATGATCAATGAAATTGGCTCAAAGAAATACCAAGCAAACAAGTTGGACAATAACTTTGGGACGGAGGGAGTACTTTTTTCCACAATAAAGATGCCAGAAAATCTTGGAAACTAATTGTTAAAATAAGTATTGGAAAGAGGGGAATGGTTATGCACTACATCATATGCATGAGTCTCAAGTGGTTTATGAGGTATAGGTGCTTGAACATTTTTGAACTTAAATAGCAAAAGGCCTTGTGCTACAACACTTACATATTGAGAGTTTGGTAGCAAGTTGTGCAAAATGATCTGTGAGTGTTTAGCTAACTAAAATTTGAAAGTGAGCCTAGAAGAAGTTATAATTTATAATGCAGCTCCTCTTCTTATAAGGCCGTTATGTAAGGTTATGAAACAATCATAAGGCGTGTCAAAGTTCTAGAACTTGTGCTTTCAATAGAGAAGTCATTAAGGATATGCGATTTGAAATGGAGCTAGTACTTTGAGACAAGATTTTGGGGCTCATAATTGTCCGGCAATGACAGAATTCAGTGTTTGAAATTGCACACTCTGGCAACCCATATTTGTAGCCCTGGTGTAATTCTTTCATTTTTCTCTTAATGGATGTTTGGATATGGTTACTCAGTTTTGATGAGAATCGAGCTCACAAGAATGGTGATCGTGTGTTTGGTCATGAGATCAGGCGGGTCACACGTAAGCGAGTTATTGGATGTAGATAAAGCTTTGAGCACAGCAGAGCACCACTTTCGACTCATCAAGGCCTTCATGAAACGGGAAGCTGAATCACTGGCTAAAGTGCAGGTAAAAAATCTATCATGACTCAACAGATTTATTTATTTCTTTATTTTTCCCATTGCAGCAGCTCTATCTATCCCTCAGATTTGAAAAGCACCATTAACCACCATTCTCTGTTCTAGTAACACGACAAGTTGTCATGGCAGGTGTTGGATGTGCTTTATTCACAACAAACACTAAAATTGCAGCAGATTTGTTCCAATTTACCAGCTCGGTTGCCCGGAAATGAAGTGCACGTGGATCCCGTTATCCCTAGGTTTGTCTTCTTACTGTGTCCTTTACATCCTCATTTTATGGATACTACCGGTATTCGCGTCTAACTTTAAGGAATTATATATATGTAAGAGTGCGATTTTTGGGAAGAGATCATTTTGGGTACAAGAGCCAAATCGAATTTTTATAACTATGTATGAGTTTCTCATGCAATTTTAAAGTGGGAGGTTGTAGACAACCCCATTCCTATTCAGTGATCAATGGCCATAGACAGTAGCCAAGTCAAGTTTACACCATTTGCTAATATGTCCAACCAGAAATGGGGTTTAGGGTTTAGGGTTTAGGGTTGGTAACAGTAGTCAATATAGGAGACGGGATCAGGCTTCTGACCGGTTTTAGTATCCCTCTACATTATATCTGCTCTGTTGTGGGTGTTTGTTCTTGTGGTTTCTTTGGTAAACTGTTCCTCACGTTGTATCTGTTCCCACTTCAGCTCAACGTTGAATCCTCAAAAGACCAACAATACTACAGCTGCTCCCGCTAAGGCTGCCGCTCCAAAGGTAAAAGAAATCTATCCTTCCATGGGCTAGCTCTTCAGCTGACTTTGCAGATGCACAGTACTCGTAGCCCTGTTTGTTATCTCAAAACACCTCTAGTCCAAGTAAGATAGTCTCTACTTCCAGCCACGTAGATATTTGGCAGAAATATTGTACACATAACCCTCAAATCATGCTGAATTTTTGCAGTTCTAATGTGTATGGTCGAATGCTGTTGAAGCATGACTGTCTTGCTTTGGTTTCTCACAAGATTGAAGGATAAATTCAGGAAAAGAGAGGCAAGGAACCAGCCCCCCGATGGTACGTGAGCATGGATGAACTTGCATCACTTTCCAGGTACTTTTGCTCTTCCTCCCGTAATGGCTTTCTGGTAGATACTGGCTTCTCGTGATTAGTCTATTGATAGTGTTTTTGTGGATGCACTCAATCTTATGAGAGTCTCATTCGGTTTTTACATATGAAGATGCTGACTGCACACTTTTTGGTTCAGCTATATGAGAGGCCGTCTCACGCTGGAGAAGTTGAATACTGCCGTTGATGAGATGGCTACATTTGCCACAGGAAATGCTAAACTCCTTACTGCTCCCAGACAGAAGGTATGTGAATTTCTCCTCTCCCCGGCATGTGAAAGCCGCTTATCCATTCTAATCCTGACGTAAAAGTATGAAGAGTAGCTTTGCTTCTTGTTGGAAATTCTATTGTTTCTGATCTTAGACTGTGTTATATGCAGCTTGGCGAGGATGGATGGAAAAGAGTGTTGGTAAGAATCTTCTCAAGCAGTACATACGAGAATGCTTTCCACAATCATTTCATAAATTTCCATTGTTTAAGTGATTCATCCCCCTCGTTGCGTTCCATTAATGAATTTCAGACTTGTAATTCAAGCCAATATTCAAACGAGTTCTGTCAGATTAGGGCTCTTACACGTGCTAGGTGAATGCAGGAGCTCCGAGACATAGCCATTGCAGAAAATGTCAAAGGAAAACATTTTTTCTTGGAATCAGACTTGAAGGGTGAAGTCCTCAAGTTGGATCATACCGGCAAAGCAGTCTTGACTGTAAGTGCCTTCATCATGATTTATTACTACGCGTTGTTGCAGAAAATCCATAATAGTTTTGTATACCACTGCTAAGGAACCATCTCTGTTGGCGTTAACCCTAATCTGTGTGTGCAACCAGGTTCTGCGTCACCTTGGTCGAATCAATGAAGTTCGCTGTGGCCGGAATCGAGTCTTTGCTTTACTTAGAAACTGAACAAAGCCCATTGCAATGCAATAGTACCATTCTTGGATTGATTTTTTGCCACTTTGCATTACCATAAGGCATGAAATTGTGAAGCATAGTACCTCCATCTTATTGGGTGAAAAATTGTATGGGTGAGAACGTGACAATTGAATTCGTGACACTGCTCATTTAATAATATAGATTGAGCCAACAATGGATGACTCATTGCGCGGAGGGAATCCTTTATGAATAGCAGGGTACTCAGGCTATGCTTGAATGCTTATCTAGCTTAACCAAGATACGCAATTTAGGGTTTAGGGTTTAGGGTGCATAAATATCAGGTCTCCATTCAGTTCTCAAAGACCAGAAGTTGAATACATCACGGAAGCCCAAGCATCCATTGGATATCTGTGCGAGCTCATGACTGCGTTCAGCAAGAAGCCACACAAAGGGAGGCTTCCACATATGTTGCCAGTAATCAGGTATGGCAATATACCGTCTGTTTCAGCTCGTTGTTTAGCCTGTACAGTAGTCTGAAGCTTCCAGGGCAGTGTTGACCGTCCTTTTTTTTTATTTACTGGCTGCATTATGTTTGGCTGAAACTACACTTCCTACAATAGTTGGTTGAGTATCCAAGCTTTCATTCTTGAACTCAAGATGTAACAGGATTTATGCCAGCGTAAGAAAATGTCAGAATCAGAGCATCTTGAGTATCTTGAGTCTTTCTTGAATTAGCAGTTGGACCCAAGGTGTTTGTAGCTCCTTCCAAGAATGTTATGTCAATTGGATAGTTATTGCTCTGAATTCTTTTTTGGGGGGGTTAAGATGTGCATTTCATCTGAGCAACTACAATAGTAGGGTGAAGACTAGAATTTGGATTTGGTGTAGTTTTTCTAATATTGATTTAGACTCATGCTACTTCACAATGAACAACCAAGGTTGAAGCTTTGACTCTTTAGAAGAAATCGTCACGTTTAGTAAGAAAACGATGGAAGAAATGGAGAGATAAGTGATGACATACAACCGTATAAGGTAGAAGCGCTTAATTGTGACGCTTTATCTTGAATATTGTGATCTATGCTTCACATAGAAATACGTTTTGAAATGAAAACCATTCTTAGACTGTCACAATTAGGTGAGTGACACAATTAGGTGCTTCTACCTTGCATACAAAACAAATTAGACTTGTGCAAGATGTACTTGTCTAATGTTTTGGATACTAAAAATTATAGTGGTACTTGTAGTGACCAAGATGTAAGTCATGGGAACATTCATTTTTGATACCAGTGTGGAGGATGTTTGTAACAGGTATCAACTATTCAATACCAGTACAACACTAGTGCATACATCCCTACCTTATGTCCGTTTCCCAGGGTTTGGTGAAGGCCAAGCCACACTTGGTCAAAACAACGTTCATCAACAAAAGCAAGCTTGCAAAAAAAACAAGTGACAGCTTATATATTTTTTTGTCTCTGCCCCACCAAGGGAGAGACTACAAAAACACTTCCTTTTCAAGGAGTTACATGGCTGAACAATATAAACAAGTTGTAAAAGTAAATCTAAGGTAATACTAAGGCATAGACTACGCAACTATACTAAATGGTGTATTTAGTGTGAGGTGATGAATAATGTGCTTACCCCTACTACACTAAATAGGTAGATTTGTGTTAGATAATTATAAGATTTGAAAATCTTATAGATTTTTACTCTTGACAAAAAAAATTACCAAAGACATTGATTCCAATACTATTGAAAGATCCCCATCTTGATCAATATAGAGGGTAAAAAAATTGGTCAACAGTAAAAACTTACAACATGTTTATGTAAATTAGTGTATCTAACACTAATCTACCTATTTAGTGTACTTATCTAACACTAATTGTCAATTTGTGGGTAATTAGTGTTGGATGATTTTAGTTATCATCCAATTTGATTCATTCCATTTCTAAAATTTCAATTTTTCCATCTAAACTTTCATCTCAAGTTTCATTCCTTACTCACACTAAATATCCATATCTCAAAAGATCACAATGTCAAAACGTTACTATTCTTCATAAATAGTGTAAGAATTCACATTTAGTGTTTTTACAAAAGTAGGCTTTTTGATATTTAGAGTGATGTTTCCAATTACAGTGCCTCACACTAAATACACTATTTAGAGTAGTTGTTTGTTTTGTTTAAGAATAGTGATATTGGATTTTTACAGCTAAGTTCCATTTCATTTCAAACCTGAAGTTTTTAACCCCTAAAAGCCCGAGGGGTATTGAACAAAACATAGATGTGTTATAATATGTGCCTTCCATATGTTTGATGAAGGTTGATTCAATAGACAAAATGTAGAGTATCATCTTTACAAATGATCCGTACAGTCAAACTTCCAAAATAATCTTTAGATCATTTTTTAATGAATTTAAAAGCATTAACCTTTGAAAATTTATATAAATTATAATTTTCAATTTTAGAGTTCAAAATTTAGTATGATTGGTTAAAGTTGGGCTATCTATGGTAAACTTCAAAAAAGCAAGAGAAACGATGGAGGGATCATCATTACTTTCCCCAAATAGAAAAATTTGTAACACTAAGACAATGTTGAGGTGATCTACTTTGAAAAATTCTCCCGGGTGAAGTTTAACTCGGATTGCCATAATTCAAATTGGGTTGGAAAATAGACTTGATGTAGTATTTTAAAGTATTTTTTTTTTTTTTTCAATTTTTTTTTTTTGTGTTCCGAACAACCCGTTTTTTTAGGGCAGCGACCAGAAAATGGTCGCTTGAGCGCTTAGGGGTTAATGTTGATAAAAAATCATCTACAAACATTGTTCCTTGACTAGTCAAAAGGTTATGTTTAACCAAACAACACTTTATGTACCTTTGAGCTCAATTTCTTGTACTCAAGTTTATAAAAATACATTTTACTTCATTTGTTTAAGACAACTTGTTTCACATGAGAAAATAGGGAAGGACATTAGAGTTATCCGAAAACAAAACTATTTTTCAAGCGGAGTTTAAGTGTAGTTCACTTCCCATAATTTATAATTTTTGACAAGCATTGTTTATGAATAGTTTCCATGGTTGGGGCTCTTGGCTTGGGGGAACGTGTGGGAATTCTCCTTTAGCATTGTGGAGGTCATAAGTTCCACACCCCATAATGGTGCAGGGCCTTGCTTTAAATTATTCTCCGACTCACTATAGACTAGTTTTGGAGTCTTTTTGAACTCAAAACGAGTTTAAGGTGAGTTAAAGATTGCTTTTCACTTTGAGACATTCTTTTTCAGTTAACTCTATTGCCTAAAACAAAATGCAAGTGTCATGTTGTGGTTAATGAATTAGGTACTTGCTATTAAAAATTGAACTAGCTAGTACCTGGGACATTAACTTTAACAAGATACTTGCACCATGTCTTAGTGTAAGATAGGTAGATTTTTCTCTTGTGCTTCATAACATCTGTGGCATGGGCGTAATAGCACAAAGTATCAAAGAGGTTTGGGTGTACAAAGGATGTGATATCGAGGTTCGGGTGTACACTATACAATAGCATGTAAAAATCTCACACAATTGGACGAAGGTGCTTATCTAGAACGATATATCTCCAAAACATGTTAGGACGACATTTCAATGTTGTTTTGACTTGCAACAACATTAAAATGCATAATTGTTAGAACGAAGGAATTAGAACAACGTTCCAATGTCATTCTAAATGTCATTCGAAATTGCTCTATTCACTTGTGCACCAAGGTAAAAATATCATAAACTGAGACATGTCCAATAACCGTGTCAAAAACTGCCATTGAAATAGTGATGCTGACTAATCTTAAACCATTTTTTGGGAGATAAGTGTCAACCAATTTGCTTCTTGCGTTTGCTTATTTTGGGTAGAGTAGTGGGGTAACCCATACATCAATTTAGGGTCACTCATTATCGATTTGAGATAAATCTAGAGCACAAGTAGGGTGTTTGACAAACTTTCCACTTTGAAAAATTGTAAAAAAATTTCTAATTGCAAAAAACATGAAATCTCTTTTGTTTCTTCATGGTTTCTTCTCTACGTAAGATTGTTATTACATTTATCAAACTTCGAGAAAATTCTAAAACACCATATTTTCTCAATTTATGATATTTCTACCTCTAAGAGCCGCTTCACAGTACCTTGTCCCGATTTCATCAAACCGGTCCAAAGATTTGGCGCCAAAATCATGTCACTTCAAACGCCGCGTAGGAAAATTGCGCGTTCCGTTCCGATCCTAGTGTAAAGCCGTTGGGCCGGTTTTGAAAGAATTGAGCGATCCTTTTGGTTGAAATTTGAAGAATTTGGGCCAGCCCTCAATCCGGCCCCAAGTACAAAGTGGGCCTAACAATCTCACTGACATCCAGAATTCAATTCCTTTGGTCATATCGTGTAAAAGAGAAAATTTAAAAACTCCAAACACAAGGAACTCTGACCATATTACCAGGCAGTAATGGGTACTCCCTCCGTCCCAAAATTATTGTCCTAGTTTTGGCAAAAAAAAATTTCTCCAATATTTGTTCTATGTTTTATACTTCAAACGTGTGCTTTGTCCACTTCAAACAGGGCGGACAACAAGAGTGACACGAAAACTACATACTACTATTGAAGATAGACCATTTTTCAAGTATTGAGACGGTGTTTTTGGCAAAAAAATGTGTTAAATTATAACACGCCAAAAATTAGGACAATACTTCTGGGACGGAGGGAATACAAGAATGATAGTAAATTCTTGGTAATCACTTGCTCTATTGAACACAAACACTTGCTATAAACAGCAATTTGACAGTAATGTTTACTTCCCGGTGAATTGGACAAGGTTCCTGTGAAAATTGTGACATTCAAGTGCACAGAGCTCTAAAAACTGATATATACCAGTCTAGTATCTATTTAGAAAAGTGCTAATTGCTTGAGATTCCGCCATTTAGACGATGGATTTCAAATCCATGAAAGGACAGCTGCAGTAATCTTGTGAAGCTAGAAAGATCAATCCGACTCCCACTGAACATCGATCCCTGCAAGAATCGATCCCTGCTCTAAAAACTGGTATATACCAGTCTAGTATCTGTCTAGAAAAGTGCTAATTGCTTGAGGTTCCGCCATTTTGACGATGGATTTCAAATCCATGAAAGAACAGCTGCAGTAATCTTGTGAAGCTAGAAAGATCAATCAGACTCCCACTGAATATCGATCCCTGCAAGAATCGTTAACGAGAAATTGCAACTCACGCAGGATCACGTTCGATCAGGAGGAAAAAAGAAGGGGAGAGTGGTCATCAACAACTGGAAAGGACGAAACGCGGGCTGATTTCTTCGACGATTGCTCCACTTTGGCGAGCGAGGCGATGCGAGCCAAGCGCACCAGGGGCTCACTCAGCCACCGAATGCACGCCGTGAACGGCGCCAGGATCGTCTTCTTCCGAATCACTCGGACCAGTCGTCTCCGTCGTCTCCATCTCCTGCAGCTGCGATCCGATTGCCGCAACGTTTCGGCGATGAGCTTCTGCGCCAGCGCATGGCGTCTCTCGCTGCGCTCCGATTCCGTCAGTTGCAGTTTCTCGAACCCACTCAGAATATATTGCTGGTTCAGACACCGCGCCTTCTTCGCCACACGAAACGCGAACCTGCTGCCAGTCGACGTATAGTCTGCAACTGCAGCAGGTACTACTCCTGAATTCTGTATCGCCACTATCTTCTCCGTAAACGAACGAAATCGATCAAACCGTTTCTCCGTCTTAAGCTTTTCGAAAGTACCAGCATTCCCTTCAAACACTGCAGCCATCGCTGGCTTTGAAACTCTCGGATCAACCACAACCCGATCACGTAGATCAGACAGACATGACGTCTAGTGTGGTTAATACTGTAACCTGTCTAATAGACCCTTTCTCTGTCTCACCTACATATTCTTGAAATACTCCGTCGAGTTTGAAGCGAACACTGCAGCTCATTAATTGATCAACCACAATCTGATCACTTCGATCAGACAGACGTGACGTCTAGTGTGGCTAAAACTAATATCTGTCTAACTGTACGGCCACTATCTTCTATTGATCAAGCCTTTTCGAAAGTACCAGCCCTTGTCACTCGAGTTTGAAGCGAACAGTTCTGCAGCCATCGCCGGCTTTGGAACTGATCACTTCGATCAGACAGACATGACGTTGAGTGTGGTTAATACTACTGATCCCTTGTCTGTCACACTTACATATTCTAGCTTAAAATACTCATAAAATACTCCGAAATATTTGAACAAGGTTGTGTAACCGGATATCGATCATATGTCTAGCCTGTCGTATTGCCTACCAGGATTACAGGTAGTCCTGACTCTTGTCTATGGCACAATTAATCACAATCACAATATTCTCAAACGCGTTCTGCTAAACCCAATTCATCCGAGCTAGCTCTGGTTTCTGTTGCTAGATCAGGTCGATCGAATGAAGAAATGCAGGGACTCGATCGCAAGATTCTTCGCAGGGACTGTAAAGATTTAGTGCAATGATCGATGAGGTGATTAGGTTGATGAATCGATGGCATGTAAGCTAGTACATGATTCATATAGGGAGGGAGGGATGGCGAGGAGGTCGGAGGAGGTGCACATTCAAGCTAAGTAGGCAGGCAGGCAGGGCGCCAAGCCCAGGCTGTCTGAGATTCTGCAAGGAACAGCAAGCACTGTACCAGCTAGCACAGAAGACTCTGAATATGGCATCACGTAAGTTATTCAGGGGCCTGCCCAGCTTGACAGGTCGTTTTGTTAGTTGCCATTACTATCTTATTCTGCTCCAGAGGTCAGAGGCTCAGAGCATTTCTTTTAATAAAATGGGGTTTTTGGCTTTTTGCTTGGAGGTAACCAAGGCCCGCTTTCACTATGGCCGAAAGCTGAGGGTACGATCAATTTGCAAACCAACCGACGGCGTTCTTGCAATTTGATTGGTGGATATGGACGAACTCTCAACTTTTTATCATAGTGTGAAGCGGCCCTTATAGGTAGAAATATCATAAATTAAGGAAATAAGGTGTTTTTTATTTCAGAAATATATGGGAGTTTGATCAAGGACTTAGTTTTCCTAAATAGAAAAGAAAAAACCATGAAGAGACAAAGATTTCAATTTTTTTTGCACATAGAAAATTGTCTACAGTTTTTCAAAGTGGAAAGTTTGTCAAACCTCCTACCCGTGCTCCAAATTTATAATGGGTGACCCAAAATCAATATATTACTCTACCAAAATAGAGCAAACAAAAGAAGCAAATTGGTTGACATTGATCTCCAAAAAATGGTTTAAGGTCGATCTACATTATTGTTTCAGTAGCATTTTATGACACAGTTTTAAAGTTCTCAAAATGGAAAGGAACTTGAAACTCACCTTAATCCCTAAGAGCTCAAACGACCATTTTCTAATCGTTGCCCGAATTCAACGGGCTGCCCGAAATGTTTTTTTAAAAATTTGAAAAAATAAAAAATATTTTAAAATACTGCATCAAGTCTACTTTCCAACCCAATTTGAATTATGACAATCGGAGTTAAACTCCACCCGGGAGAATTTTTCAAAGTAGATCACTTCAACATTGTCTTGGTGTTATAAAATTTGCTATTTGGGGAAAGTAATGATGATCCCTCCATCATTTCTTTTGCTTTTTTAAAGTTTACAATAGATAGCCCAACTTTAACCAATCATACTAAAATTTTGAACTCTAAAATTGAAAATTATAATTTATACAAAATTTCATAGGTTAATGCTTTTAAATTTATTAAAAAATGATCTAAAGTTATTTTTGGAAGTTTGACCGTATAGATAATTTGTAGAGATGATACCCCTCGGGCTTTTAGGGGTTAAACTCGTTTTGAGTTCAAAAAGCATTAGGAGAAAGGTGGAGCCTCCAAAAGGCCCCTGATTTTGGCACGTGCTGAAAAATTTGAGGTATGCCCGCATTTTTTTGAGGTTGGCATCAATAGTGCCACGACGCTGCTAGTACTGCGAGTTCCTTGGGTCGAGCCAATCATGAGGAGGAAGTGCGTGTGTACTGAGGGAGAGACGCTGTTGGGATTGACACCAAGCACCCTTGCGGCACACAAAACCCAAGCAATCTGAATGCTGGCAGTAGAGGTTGCATTTACAATCTCTGCAGGAATTCATCAATCTAGCCACCTACTTCTTGACCCCGCTGGGTTGTTCCACCTTCAAACGCAGTTGTTGTTTAGGCAACATGCTGCCAACGGTTATCTCACGAAGCCGCTACGGCGATTGATTTGTGGAGGTCGCCCTATCGATTCGTGGGGAACATTGTAGGACTCCGAAATACCCAACGCTGGACCGTTTAAAGGCTTTAATGATACACATTGTATAGACAACTCTTCAAAGTGAAGTAATCGCAAGAAGACATTCACGTCAATGTTGGCCGCATGGTTGTTTCACGGTTTTAGGGTTTAGTTCTTCACGTGAGTGGTGCAGAGCGTGCATCAAGCAAAACTTTGGGAATGTACGGAGTACTGAGTGCAAGCCTTGCTGCCATCAAGAATCCAAAAATCCAAAGAACTGGAAGAATCTCTCAATGCTACTCAACAGTCTACAACTATGTAGACAAACCTTGTTATGCTCACCCAATCAATCAAAACTCAAGAGTTGTCAACAAATAGTATCCCACTATGTGCCTCGCAAATGACAATGATGTACTTGGGGACAATGAAGCTAAGCACTTTAAAACAACACGAGAATGGAATTCTTTGGCTTCTCCTTACTCGCTAACTGGGCAGGCATCAATGTGTCCCATATCCAAGGCAAATTTCAACTCCTTTTCATGGAAGCAAATCTTAATCCTTGTTAGTGGAAGCAAAATTACAATTCCATATTTCTTCACCTGGTACGTTGGAACACGCCTAACACCTATCATAGCAGCAATTGACTTGCACTATACTTCGTGTCCATCCAGGTAGGCGTTATAGGAACTTCCTCGTTCAAAACCAAGTGCCCGAATTCCTAAAACCGTTATGCTTAACTCTGGGCGTAGAATTTGCGCAAGTCGGAGGTGACCGTTGTGCTAGCAAACTCCGTTGGAAGCAAATCCAAAATTCCCGTTTTCTATCGAGCTATCCATCAAGCTAGCCGTTGTGGCAACATGATCTTCCAGCCAATTACATGAATCTGCATCCTCGGAAGGCTAAACTACCTGCATCGACTTTGCCCCGACCTCTGTGACCATTGTGTCAGCGGACTTCTGTAAAAGCACAATGAAAATCCTAGTCCTCACCCTCAACTTGGGCCACGTACTACTCAGATCTTTGCAAGAATTCACTTTGAGGGTGCTAGCCGTTGTCGCAACATGAGAATGGTCTAAAAATAACTACTGCGTTTCTTAGCTGAGGAACAGCGTAGGCGTCGGCTGTGCTCCTACGTTCTTACCGTTGTGCCAGCAAACTTCCTTCGTGAGATCCAGTATAAGTTGATCACAAGATTCTAATCTCCTACTCAGTAGCAAACTCTGCCAAGATCATTCATTGCTGCTGTAGAGCAGTAAATACAAAGAGAAGGTCGTTGACCAAACACCATCGACACGTCGGCGCCAATAAGCAAACCGGCTATCTACGCAACTCCCTTTTGACACTGTCAAGTCAAGCTCTCAACTATGTGGGCAACGACCTTCTCTCATGGTTCCACCAACGGAGGGATGTTTGGGCAGCTTGTTCACCTAACCCGGGCAACTTTAGAGGACCCTTTAGGGACCCCACATTTCGCCTAATGACTGCAAAACTAGTCTATGGTGAGTTGGAGAATAATCCAAAGCAAGGCCCTACACCACTACGGGGTGTGGAACTCATGACCTCCCTAATGCTAGAGGAGAGTTCACATACGTTCACCCAAGCCAAGAGCCCCGACCATGAAAACTATTCATGAACAATGCTTGTCAAAAATTATAAATTATAGGAAGTGAACTACACTTGAACTCCACTTGAAAACCAGTTCTATTTTCGGATAACTCTAATGTCCTTCCCTTTTTTCTCATGTGAAACAAGTTGTTTTAAACAAACGAAGTAAAATTAATTTCTATAAACTAGGAGACAAGAACTGAGCTCACAGTTACATAAAGTGATGTTTGGCTAAACTTAACCTTTTTGACTAGTCGAGGAACAATGATTGTAGATGATGATTTGTCAACACTAAGAACTTCAAGTTTGAAATGGAACGGAAGTTCAATTGTAAAAATCCAACATCACTAATTTTAAACAAAACAAGCGGCTAGTCACGTAGTCTATGCCTTAGTATTTACCTTAGATTTACTTTTACAACTTGTTTATATTGTTCAGCCATGTAACTCCTTGAAAAGGAAGTGTTTTTGTAGTCTCTCACTTGTTTTTTTTCAAACTAGCTTTTGTTGATGAACGTTGTTTTGACCATGTGTGGCTTGGCCTTCACCAAACCCTTGAGCTGTCGGCATTTAGGAATTAACTACTAATGAATTCATGTTGAATGTGGAATATGTTGCATTATCTGCTATGGGCCAAGTCAGGCAGAGCCATTACATATTGAATGTTATGCGTTCTAAAAGTGTCCATGTTGCCCAATTTTGACCTTTTAGAGATAAATAAATAAAATGTCAAAGCGATAACTATCCAATTGATATAGCATTCTTAGAAAGAGCTACAAACACCTGGGGTCCAACTGCTAATTCATGAAAGAGGTAACCTTTAAGTAGGCAAGGAACCATGTGGAGCCATGCTTAATTGTTTTTCAATCAAACATTGATTTTCACCTAGTTCCTAATTTCAAATGAAAATGGTACCAACTAAGAAAATGTGAAGACTACCTTCTACTTTCTAGTTCAATTTACCGTTCTTCAAAATTGTTAAAATTGTATTTTTTTTATAGCACTTTAGAGCTCAAAATCCTAAAATTCGAATATACACTGCAAAAAATGTTTTTCTATCAAATTTCTTCTTATGTAAGCTCACAAAAAATTCCACCTTACTATGCTTTGTAGTTCATCACTATTATTTACATTTTTCTTAAAAATTTCATATTGTTCTAAGCTTTTTGTAATTACTGTGATTTTTACAAGAAAATAATCTTTGAAAAATCATATAAATTTTAATTTATTTAAATAATTATGAAAAAATTAGGGTAAATCGGTTTAACAAAACTCTAGATGAGAAAAATACCAGAAAATCCAATATATTAAAAAATGTAAGGAATTGATGAGGTTTGACCGGGTAATTATAGTGTGGACACTTAACCCCTAAAGGACCAGGTGGACACATTGTGTCCACGAATAATTTCATTACTTTAACCCCTAAACGTCACAGTGTCCAGAAACTGGACGACGAATGATTTCAAAGCCTTCTCACGTTCTCATCGACGCTTGGATGATACTCATCCAATTTTTGGAGATTCTTCACCAAGTTGTTGTCCTATCTAATGGCTGGATTTAGTCATACTAGAGTACATATTTTTCTAAAATTGCAAATGTAGAAGTATGTCAAGTCGTTGACCAAGCCAAAATTGCATTGACTCTAGTTCAAAGTGGAATCGTGAAAAATGAGGTCATAAATTTAAGAAACACAAAAATTTCAAAGTATCACCACACTTAAGAGTATCTCATTTCAAACTCATTCCAAAAAAATTTACTCAAAAAATATTGAAATTTAGTTTGTAATCGAATTTAGAAGGAATTTTTAATTTTAACTTTCAAATTTTATAATTAAATATTGGTGATTGTATTAGTGAATGGAACCGTACGGATGGAATCTAAAATTCAAGATCTAGAACTTTCATATGTATATCAATTCCAGAATATTCTTCTAAATGGTAGTTTATAATGTTTTTTCTCAAATTGTCAATTCCAGGGACACCCTGGTACGTTAAGGGGTTAATAACTTGTTTGGATTTCATAATTTTAACTCAATGTTAACTAGAGAATTAAAAATGTTCGTTTCAAGAACACAAAAATCTTTCAAGATTTGCAATTACATTGATTGGTTCATCAGGAAAAAACTAAAACGTCAACCTAGGTGAACTTGGGACATAGTAGTTAGGGCGGTTGATGACTTGAAAGGCGTTTTCACACTTGGATGTCACATTCGTAAAAAAAAAAATGTACAATATGTAAAATAGTTGCCATTAATGCATCACTAACACTATAAAATAATTACGGAAAACGTTTAAATATATATTTAAAATGGAATCTTTTCAAAATAATTGGAATATTTTCTACATATTTTATATTATTTTGGAATATTTTGGAATATTCCAAATATATATTTGAATTCTTTAAAAAAATTGCAATGTAAAAATTAACAACGAGTCACCAACAAGTCACTTCAACCAAACATAAATCTTTGAGAATCAATCATTGTTGTATTTAGTTTTAGAACACCATTTTTTGTGGGCACCTAGATATAGTACATCTTTGTATGCTCCTAAAATTTCAAACCCTAATCACGGTTTTTAAATTTATGAGAAAGTTTGCAATGAATGACTTGTTGGTTTTGTTCAAAATTTTCAAAAATCAACCTATGATCAAACCTTATAATCATGTAATATATACGGTAGATTGTTTTGAAAATTGATGTACAATCTCATGACTAAGTCCTTTTTGAACTTCAACGGTGAAGTTTTCTACATGAATACCAATCAAGAGATACAATTGCCTTTTTGAAAGCATCACGAGAAAGTGATAAAGTTTTAAGAATGAGCATGGTCCTTTAGGGGTTAAGGGTTAAGATATCCAAGATGCTCTAATTTTGACATTTTCTTACTCAGGCACAAATACTATTGCATCTCCATGGCAAACCGTGAAGCATGGTGGTAGTCAATTACGGTGAGGGGTTGTAAGCTAGGAACACCTAAAACCAACATTGCACCTAATTGCGACAAAATCTAAAGCATGCAATCATTTTAGAACGCAAATCTAGGCCCATCTTAGAGCCTTTATTGTATGTTGACCAAAATGATAAAGCTATATATGTTCTACCTATATTTACGCTTTAAAATGACTACCAAGCATAGATTTTGTCACGATTAGGTACAATGTTGGTTTTAGGTGCCCCTACCTTGTTAGGTTTACTTGGATCTTTTTGCAAGGTTGAAGGGAGGATGGATTGGCGTTTATTAGTGCAAGACATATTTGCACAAGGCCATGCATTTATAGGATGATTGCGAGAGGAAAAGTTTTCAACAAGAATAGATCCTAAGCACATTAGGAACAACTTAGAGAATCGCAGCCATTTATGTTTCTTGGAAGGCCGGCCCAATTTCCATATTTGAACCTGATTGAGCACCTGTGGGCATCATTAAAAACGTTAGTTGCATAAGTTTCAAATGACTCCAAAAACCAGATTCAGAGGATTAACCCCTAAAGGACCACCAGGCCACCATGTAGCTTTTGGAACTAGCCCTTTAACATCCCGATTCAACACTATTTTCAAAGATTTGTTATAAAATGGTTGATGAAAAACGGAAATGGAGTTGATGTACAAAACAAAGTTGTAAATGTCAATGTGTAGATAACATCCGTACGGTTGGATTCATCATATTTATTATTAATATTTTTAAAGTAATTTTGCAAGGTTTTCTCTTGAAATTCAATTAAAAATCCATAATTAACACAAAAAAATTTCAAAATATTGTAATGAAATTAGAATGACATGCACTACGAGATGGTATGGTTTCCATTATTTGATTCTACTTACTATGGAAAATCATATTTAAGGTCTTTCTTTTTGAACTAAGATTGAAACTTGACATTAATCACTTTTGTAAATATTCAAAAATTCACATTATCTTATTTGGAAGATCCATACCGTACAAATGGTATTCAACTAGCACAAGAATGAAAAAAAAAAAAAATGGATGAAAAACATCCGGTACCTACAGAAATCGAACTGAAATTCATCCGGCGTCTAGAATATGGACGCCGGCGCGCTAAAGGGCTAGAAAGCGAGGAATTTCGAGTTGCTAGACTGCGAATTGTAAAGTGAGCAACAAAGAGACCCCAATTCTTTTTTAGATTTGAATCTGTGGGTACTTCTTGATCGAAATTTCATGAGGTACGCGATTTTTTATTAATTTTTTTGAGCTGCAAGGAGGTTATTTGGACATCACTTGAGACCCTCATATCTGTCTCTTCACACCTCCAAATTATTTAAATTTTTTTGTACATGTTCAAAATAATGATCATTATGCATGGTAAAAATTTCAGAATTTTTGGAGCACTTTCGATCAATCCAATTTCAGCATATGTACAAAATACCCCGAACCAGTTGCAGCAATCTTCTTAACGGTGGCAGTTTCTCCAAAATTGTGCGATTTTATTATTCCTTTTTTCATACCAAAAGCTAGTCAAGAAAACAAGAGCTAAGCTAAAACAAAAACCCCCGGGTCCTTTAGGGGTTGACGGGGAATGTGCAATTATAGTCATTGAGAGGGTGTGTCAAGCGAGAGTGACATAAGAGAGGACACACGAACGCTGAACAACACAATTGTATTCTGATTAATAATCTGTAAGGATGACTTTCCCCTTGGGCGAACAAATGGCCCGTCTTCATGTTACATTATAATTTGCGGACGATCCCAGGCATGTTCTCTACAGAAAAAAGGCTGTCAACCAGGATCTGGGTTCTACAATCTGTTCAATGCCTGACTAGCCCAACTCAATTCCGTCCCAAACAATGTCTCGTGAATCCAGATTGCAGAAGCACTGATCTTCATCATTCCATGTTGACGACGAGGCTTCACGATCCACAACTTCAAACTCTTGGCCTGCAAATTTGAGCTCGCAATTGGTCTCCTAGATCGATTCAAGTTGCCTGACTTGAGAATAATCACCTACTTCCAGCGGTTACTTTACGCTTCACTTTCCTCTTTGCGAAGACATTAGGAGTTTGCCGTTGCCTGCCGTCCTTGTTCTGAACCTTTTGGCCATCCAAGAGGCCTGTGATAAGACCCTTCGCAGGGATTACCCACCCTGTTATTGACTCCGATGATAGTGAGGGTCGCCGGTATGCTTGCGACAGAGTTCCATCGGCATGGACTACTGGTAACTCTCCTTGACCCAAAAACGCTAGTCTTGTTACGTCTCCAATTTGGATATTCAGAGCCCTGCATCAAGAAGCCATTGTACAGACGCATCAACAATCACAGCTATCACATTTGGGTAGGTACGTTTTCAGATCAAGACACTCATCTTCCAAAGTGCTAACTAGCAACTACATTTACCCTATCACTCGCTGATTCTATATGACGATTACTCCAACAAGATTTGCAAGTCAAAAAGATTGACACCGAGTTGATCAAATTCTTCTGTACACCTAGGATGTCCTCCATGATCACAGTTCTATACTAAATCAACTCCATGCTAAAACTACAAGTCAAAGATGGTCACTTTTCTGAGGATGCGGAGTTCAGTTCCCAACTACTGATACCGAACTGCTGGTACAACAGAAAAATCAAGAAGTAGTTCCATAAAATTGCTGTACAGTACACGTCTACTCTAAACGTGATTGCTGCCAAGAGCTCCGGTACATACCTGAGTGCTGCAGAGAAGAAAATGACAACCCCCAAATGCTGAAAGTGGTCTTGCATAAGCCTTTCCGCTCCATTAAGCAGCTGATACCTCATATTACCTGATAATCCCATAAACGCTCCATAACTTGAAGCACTTGTGCTAACTGAAGGGATCGGCACTGATAATCTGTTACACAGAAATACACCATAAAAAATTAAACATCATGTTTCAGAGAATTTAGATCAGCCTCCAGAGTTGACTGGCGAAAACCAATTTGATCTGCATATCCTAGTAGAATAACTACCAGAATAATGAATAAGAGTCTATCCTACTGCAGGTATCAATGAGAAAAAAGAAACTCACTCTTTATTTCTGGCTGAAGGCATCAGATTGGATAGACCCGCCCCGACAGACCCAGTTACCATACCGACCAAGCTAAGTTGTGCGGCTTTGTAGAAGAAACTAAACACTCGCTTCGGCATATCAAATTCTCGAAGAGGGTAGCTTTTGTCAAAGACGTGGTTCGGAAGCTTCTGAATTGAGTTTTGGAACTCATATTTAAATGTTGAACCATATGAACGGCTAGGAGCTAGCGCCCAGTTCAAAGCTGCTGTACTCGCAACCAACGTCAATACATTTACGGCAGCAACGTCCCACTCTTGCTTTATCCTGAAAATAAACCCACAAGAGTCAAGCCATCATACAACAAGGTATTCTTCTGCTGGGCTGAAAGCAGGAAAAAAGCTATGGTACTATTCTTTTCTATTTAGGAATAATTAAAACCATTTTGATGATTTACAGTGCAAGTGGAAAGTGCTGTAAAAACCATAATATTCACATTAAGACCTGCTACTCCCATAAAGCTTACCTCTCCCCCCTGTGTTGAAACTCCCACCACACGGCATTTCCGATCGTAAATACCTCGTCAAATGCAAGCTTGTACAAAAAGCCAGGATCCGCAAGTACGCTGTTCAAGCAGAACAATCAGAAATGGTAAGTAAATCCATCCAGTCTAATATAACTGTCGATCACACCTATAACTGCAATCGTGGTAGTACATAACCAATACCGTGCTCTATCAAGAATGAGAAGTGAATGCATTGAGTAAACCGATCATAAAGTGACGTAGGTACATACAAAATGTGCTACAGGGCGGAGTGACTCCCCATGTACAAATGTAACTAGCAAGAACATACCGGCCAATGAAAGCTCTTGAAACTGATTCAGGAGCCATCCGTGACAGTGTCCTCGTAAGGGTTGGCCTTGCGTTGACTGACCAAAACCTCGCCATTTGAGCCGAGCTGATCAATCCCTGTTCCACCAAAAACCAGAATTTCATTAAGTCCTGAACACTAAACTGACTCCTCTCAATAGGCTAATCTCTATCATTTCCAAAGTACTAAGTGCAAGACATAAAATTTCGAAATATGGCATTTTTACGCAAAAGAAAATGATGAGAACAATCCACGCACCAATTCCACAGCCTGCCGAATCCCTGCAGGCAAGTCGCTGATCGTCCTGAACCATTCCTGAAGAATGGCTTCTACATACTTTCGATCAAACATCTGTGCAAATTACACCACACACACAAAATCAATGGGCGGGTCTCCCAAGAAAAATCACCATCGACTCATCTACAGGCACAATCCTTTCTTTTGTTCATAAATGAAGTTTTTTGTATCATATGTGGATTGGACCAAATATTGATCGAAAAAGCTTTGCGTTTCATTCAAAAACCAGTCATCTTTACGTACTCAAAGTTAAATTAACATAAAACCGAACAATATTTTATCTATGAGAACGCACCTCTGGAACTACAACGCGCCTTCCAAACAACCCTTTGTTATCACCATCGTCATCACCGTCATCCTCACCGAAGTAGTCGTCATCGTCGCCATCGTCATCACCTCCATCCCCACCGCCATTGAAATTCTTATTCCCGATACCTCCACCACCCCCTCCAAGCTCAACCTGCAACAACAATTAGCCAACCTCACAGTTAATTCCATCACATTATCCCCAACGACAATCAAAAACCCTAGCTCACTCTTATCCTAAACCTCGGACTTCTCTAAGCTCAATTCCCCTCACGAATTCACCAGAATTATCACAATCGTCACAAACTTCACTGCAAATTTGACCTCAAAAATATATAAACTAAAAATATAAAATATTCTCGGTGACTCCTGCTTGGCATTAGTTACAAACCCTAGGTCAATCTTATCCGCCAGGGCAGCATTATCCACAATCCTAAACCGCAAACTTCACTAAGCTCAGCTCCTCTGACGAACTCACCATAATTATCACAATCGTCAAAATATCACTAGAAATTTCTTTCGTTTTTTTTTAAAAAAAAGGGAGAAAACAATCTTCGTACCTCCTGCTTAACCTTAGCCGTGGACGACGACAAATCCAGCTTCGACTTCTCCAAGGTCGCACCGCCCCCGCCGAATGCACCATAGCCTTTCTTCATCTCCACCGCATGCGACCTCACGGAGATATTCGGCACATCCTGGCCCCCCGCCGGCAACAAGCCGTCCAACAACTCCTCCCCGTCCGTTCTACTAAACCCCCGCACCACTCTCCTGGCTCTGCCCCTCCAGGCCACCGAATTCCTCCGTAATTGCACACCGCAGACGCCTGCGGTTTCGTTCTCCCAGTGCACCTTCCCCGTTGCAGGAGCAACGGAGAACGCCGTGGGCAGCGACGACGCCATGGCCGCCATATGGAAAAAAAACTACCTCAGAATCTCCGCTCTAATGCGCTGGCTATGGCGGAAGCTTGTTGTGCTGAAGGAGCAACACAAAAGGGCTTCTGCGGGGCTGGAGGGCTCACCCAAGGCCTCTTTCTTTGGGGAAGAAGATGAAGATGACCCCCTTGGCCGTGGGACCCCGTGCTCGTGGACCCTATGGCCGTGAGGGGATAGAATTGCTTTCTAGAATTATCGAAACTGGAAAATTCGGAAAAAGGAAGAAATCGTATTGGATGAGAGCTGGATAGGCTTGGATGGATGGATGATTTTCGTGGCGGACAGAGTAGTACGTTTCTGTGGGTTGATGAGAATCCCGTTGGAGGGAGTGCTTTTTCCGTATACCGTGGACCACAGTATTTTTGAACGGCCACACTAATAATTATTTTCCCAGAATACCGTAGGAAATTTTATTCAAATTGGATGAAAATTGTTTGATTTGGATGATTTTTACAATGAATGAATGAATGTATAAACAAACAACTATGTATATGGTGATTTTGATGTACCCAAAATTGTAATTCTTGTGAGTCACTTTACATTGGGATTCCAGTTCAATTTTAACTAGTAAAAATCTTGTTCAATGGGACATGTCCCATTGGTCAACGTTTTTACAATATTAGTGTTTGTGGGGTTGAATAAACTCATTTGTTGGGGTTGAGAAGTTGAATAAAATAATGATGTGTGAATTGGACTTGGACCCGACATCTATAATCGACTTCAAATTAACAAAGACTATGATTTAGTTATGCAATTGACATAGGTGTGTTTAATCATAATTAAATTACTTAGGTTGATTAGATTGATAGTACTATTAGTTTCAATGTTATGTCAGATTTAGAGTCGTACACATCGGAAAACTTGATAAACACCATTCTCAAGTAGATATATTGTTCCACTCTTTGTATTTGTTAACGTAATATAATAATCATCTTCCTCAATTGTCATGTGATATACGTTAGTCTGGGTTTGCAATGTCTTCATTTACATACACTAAAGGTTATTTAAACTCAATCATAATTGTACAAAGTCTATTTAGTGTTTGTCATACCGAAATATGTGCCTTACATATAATTTTGGTAAAAATAATTTGTCTCTTTGATTACTTCAAACAGAATTAAGAGTTATTATAAATTACAAAAACAATTGATTTATTTTCAAAATATGGCATTGATGATGTCTCGTGCCATCTACTTTTGATTGCATGTCACGTATCTCAATATATGAACGTGCAATTTTGACCATCTACTAACTTTTACATAATTACATTTATAAATTTTGTTGTTTTTTCTTCTTCAGTAGGTGCTTCGTACGTTGATCTTGCTAAACATTCTTTAGGTATTCAGAATTGTCATAATTTCTCTCATGTAAAAGAAATAGGCATCAGTCTTGCCTTTTCCAATTTCTTGAACTTTTGTGCCTTAGAGGATCAGATTTACAATTGCCTCTTATGACTTTGGTGGGCCAACAAATTTCTCATATATTGCTAGAAGCATTGTAACAAGATCTCTATTTTTCTGTAAGATGTGAAATTTGTTCAAGCCCAACCTAACGTAGTAATCGATAATCAAATGTTTAATGATTTCAAAAATAGTCATCATGTCTTAAAGCAACATGAGGCAAACGCCGTGACATTCTTAATCTCGTTGCCCTACATCAAAAATAAAAACGAGACTCCAAATTGGATCAAAATGATTAGAGGAGATATGAGGCCTCAAAAAAGTCCCCAACTTCGGATCAGTTGAATTCAATTGACCAGGATTTTTAAAATTAACAAATAAATAGTAAAATAAAAAATAAAGAATCATAGTCTAAAGTGGCAATCTGTCAGCTTGGTCAAATTGCAATTTTTTATTAGTTGTTCTTGGTTCACAGCTAATCGACAATTTGACAAAAGAAAAAAAGGCCTTCTGAACGCTCGAAATTTTCTCCTAATGTGCATTCTATCTACCAAAATGCTGACTCATCCCGTCATAAACTAACAATCATGCTTAAAAATGAAACGAGTTTCTAGCTCTACCATGATTGGAATGCGAACTCTTTTTTTGATGCAATCTTCTGTGCAATTTTCATCATTTTGTAAAAGTCGTTGAACATTTTGTACTTGAATATGATAAGTAGGAATGGTTCATGACGCACGTTCTAAATTAGCTTCAAAGTAAGGTCAATCAATTTTGGCTATCAAATCAATTATGTAATTGCTTCTTCTATTGGGTCATGGTGTACAAAATGTTCAACAAAATGTTATATGAGCGTTTTTCCACTCTTGCTCAATAATGTATTTTTTGTGAGTCCTTTTTCTCTTGATGTAATGTAGTTGATGTGAGAAATATTTCATATCATCTTATATCATAAATGTTGTGGTAATTACTACATTTTTTCAAGATTAAAAAAAGAATAATCTTAATTTTTTTACTTTCCAATTTTTTTATTAATTTCTGAAAATGAAGTTGTACGTTCGATATCATGTCAAAAAATGGACAAAAGATTTTTATTTTTTTTCAACTTACATTAGGAAACTATTCTATGACATTGTTGTTTGGTAACAATGCATCAATGTTTCAATTAGTTGTTGCATGGTAGAGTCTAAGGTGGTTACCCCATTCCCAACTGAATAAGAAATACGGATATGAGGCATTGAAATTATTTAGTGTTAAATTTTTTAGAGATAGACAAGAAGAATTAGATTCCAGCACAAGTTGAAACATAATTTTTGGATGAAGAATGAATTAGTTACAAATTTTCAAAGTTGAAGTATGACGCATCCCATTCACGTCATATAGGTACACCTCTTTCTGTCTAAAGAAGATTTGTATTGCACACACTAAAGATGCTTGAACCAACAACAACAAACCCATAACCACACTTACACATACTAAAACCAACAAGAGAGAACCTATTACCAACTGTAACTCATGCTACAACCAACACCGTCGGAGCATTGATTGTGGATAATGCCCCTAGCTGTTGGTAAAAGGAGCCAGTTGGGAATGGGGTAACCACCTTACCAAGTGAGGGACAAAATTGGAAGTATGCTTGTAGTGGTTGTTGCGATGTTTGTGCTTCAGCTCACGCATCTACATCTTCCATGATAAAAAACTTCGAGAAGAGTTTTGAATTATTGTTAATCTACTAAAATCAATTGTGTTCTAGAATCAATCGCGTTGCGTGGTGTTGAATTGGTGGGTCAAAGGGGAATACTTTACCTTTGCTATGGATTTGTGTAGTATAAGGTCGAGGTGTTCCAACTTTCTCATGCTCAATTCTACTTGAAATGCTATGAATTTCTTGATCATGCTTTAAATGTTTTAAAATTATCCTCTAGTGTTGTTAATTATATCCTTTGAAACAATTTTAATTCCCTAATCCAAAATTCTACACTATTTTCATTATGTACAATTTAACAATATTAATTTTCAAATGGTGTTGTAAATTTTGTGAAACGCTAAAGTCATCATTTTTAGTTGTAATGAATCCTTATAAAATATGAGTATGTCACTTAAATAAATAAATAAAAACATAAATATAGGAAATTTACATTAAATTTTTAATTTTATATAAAACGCAAAGTAAAAAATCAACATTGAATTTGCAAGTTCAACAAACAAATTAAGTTTATGATTGATTTTTTTGATGTTAAATAAATCCACCAATTTTAAAACTAATTTTATAAAATTCCCATGGTAGGCACTTGCGTTATTTTAGAAATGAGCTGCGATAAAATATGGAGCATTTATTATTTATTTGAGATAAATTTTTAAAGTTTTAAATAAAAACAAGGGCTAATTATGTTGAAAAACGACTTATAAAAAAGATACCAAACCATATAGTGTGTGCTATATCATTTTATTTTTATTAAGAAAAACCCCTAAATAACAATATTCTAAGTTGAATATCCTAGAGCCCTAACTTGATTGAATGAAAAATTGCATCTTTTCAATGTTAAAGAATGGTGTTTTTTTAGTTACAATATAACTTCGAAGTTGCATTCTAGTGGCATTTACAATTAAAGTTCTGTTAATGTATTTTTGTTTGATTGTGTTTTCTTCTTTGCCATACCACAATAATACAATTTTCTTTGTCAAAAATTTCAATTAACAATTCACGTTTCCTCCAAGGCTTCCAAAAAAGAAACACAAAAAAATTGTAGGCTAATAAAGAATTGTAATTAAGATAGGGTATTTAATATTGAATGCATTTTTTATTTCTAATTACCTATAGGGTATTAAAAAATCAGGTTCAATAGAATTTTTTTTCTACTAAAAGGACAATTAAATTCTAGTTTTTAGAGATAATAACCCCTTTAAAACTAAGTGGTTATCGCATGTGTCTCTCAAAAATCACTCTAAGTGCCCCTCCCCCCTTGGATAATGTTATAACCAATTATGAAATTATAGTATTAGCCCTATGAAATTAATACCAACATTGTGTTGTTAGTACTTGTATTGTATTTAAATTTTTGAAATTGTACTTTAACTGTTGCTTTAACTGCTATTTATTTTATTACTGGTTTTTACTAATGTTTAGGTATTTGAACACAAAAAGAGAAATTGGGCATATTCAACGCTATTCTTATTCTCATCCTATCAAATCTCATCTTCATCGTCATGGTTGCAAGCCCTACACTCAAAGATTTCCATACTAACTTTGAACACCTAACGCCTATAATTCAAGGTTTGTAGATTTGTAGATTGCCTCAATGGTTAAAAACTATAGAAATGGGTGATGTTAACAATAAGGCTTCCAAAATGGGTGATGTTAACAATAAGGCTTCCAAAATGTGTAGTATGACATCACATAACAAGTGAAATGTGGCGGTAAACATTTTCTATTGGTCATTAAAATTAGATTGTTGGCAAAAAGTTAACCACATTTGGAAATGTATTTTAGGAATATATGTATAATAATAATATTAAAATGAACATAAAATAATATGTGGACCAAAATCCAATACATTGCATTCCGCGAACTTTTAGAATAAATACAATATTGCCTTGATTGATATGTTTCATTGAAGATATAGTGATGGCAATATTTTTCCTTGATTTCTATAACATAAAGGTATCGTGTTCAAAGAGGATTGGCAAAAATCTATGGAAACAATTTTTTCCTTTACATTAAACTCCCTTTAACCCCTAACTACTGAGGTGTTCGTTTTTTGGATGATGTTCAGATTTCATCCAATTTTTATCATCTGTCATGCATTTTTTGCAGTATTGATTTTTTACTACCTAGAGTCGTCCAAGTGTTATCCAATTAAAAAGGAAATGATTTGTGAAATTTGTATGCCCTATTTGATGTTGCATTGGTTCATCAAAAAATTGCATAAAAGGCAAGTTCCCACAAAACGGAAAATTTCCATAAACTTCCATAAACGGCAAGTTTCCACAAAAATTAATGCAATTTTAGTTGGCTATTTAAAATAGAGAATGTGGTGTGGCTGGAATATGCATTTGACGTGGTTTGCAAGCGGGTTAATCCATTAGTGTCGTGGGCAGTGGTTTTGGAGAAACCAAAGTTTTTTGACGCATTTCTACTTATAACTCTCTCTGTTCAAGTTGTAGACACTATTAATAGTAGTGAAACGTATAAATGTGAGCACGTGATAATTATTTAAGTGCTGGTTAATCTTTGGTAAGAACAAACTATTGGATTGGAAGATTATATAGTATGTCTTTGAACCGTATAATGTACACTCAAAAAAGAAATTTTGGAGGGTGTCAGACTTCAAAGTTAAATAGAATTTGGATTAAATTTTCAAAAATAAAAGTAATGAGGTTTAGCAATGATCTATACCAACACCTCTCTATTGCAACCTTTAATGTCAAGAATTGATTCACACATAATTATTGTGAATTTTATAAGTAATAGTGAATTATCTATGTACGAATTAGGACAAAAAGGCATACATTAAAATATAAAAAGGAGTTGGTACATTGATCGAGATCGAAATACATACACTTATGGAATGTGAAAAAAAGAACACAAACCAAAAAAAAAATTAAGATAACAAACTTCCAAATACAAGAAAAACTACTTGATACATGTGTTGTATTTGTAAAAGTTTATTGTATTGTTTCAAGTATTTGCAGTAATTTCACGTTTTGTTCATAGGTATTTTGATAGTTGCACAACTCCAAATTGAAATTTTATTTTTTTAGAAGATGTATATAATAAGTCTCCAACTTTGAACATGAAAATTCAAATTATAATTGTTAATGGATTTTCCGTTATTTGCGTTTTTGACACATTAGTGACCACAATGTGGAGTCTTGGGTACTAAAGAATTAAATGACTTCAGCAAAACAATTCCAAAAGATACTAAAAATATTCCAAAATACTCCATTTTACAATATTAATTTTTATTGATATTTTCATATATATTATATTACGTCATGAATGCAACTACTTTGCAACATTAAAATCTTTTTTTGTTGAGAGCTATGACCCTGTGGAGGAGTGCATTTAAAGTTAAGATTGGGAATACGTGTGAATGTGTTTAAATAGCATACCCTATACAATACTAGGCTTTTAAATAGTTTTTAGATAAAGATTTTTTAGGTGCTAAAACATTATGTATATATCTATCATTTGGTATAAATTTCAGGACCAAAAGTTTTTAAAAGCTCATTAAAAAAAAATGATAGAAGCTTAAACTAAAATGTTTTACTTCTCCTTTAAAAAATCAATTTAAAAATATTTACAGGTGATTATTTTTGAAATTATATATAAAAACAAGAAGTATAGATTACGTTTAATAACTTTATGTTATTTTTACAATTTTCAAATGGTTCTTTAGTACATACATAGGGAAACAAAGATACGCACTTACGTGATTTCTATTCTTAACATTAAGTGCACTCCCCGAGATGACACCCTATTGCAAAAACACCCAAATCAAGTTACCACTAGATGAACTCAGTCATCTATCCATTTGAAAGCTCCAATCCGACAACTTCAAAGTATTACCTAAAATTATATCCCAGTTGCATGAACTACTATTGCAAAAATGTCTTAAAAAGTATGGAAATTTTTAATGTCATAAAAATTTATAATTTAAGTATTTTTTATATAAAAAATAATTATATCACGTCTGTTGTTGCTACAACTATGAAGAACCAACAACTTTGTATTATTTTTTGAGTAACTTTTATTGGTTTGTAAAATTCACAATAAAAATAATTTTAATTTTAATATTTTATAAATAATACTATGGAAGCACAAATTTATTATGCTCTTTTTTTGTAGTTTTGTAATAACTATTTTTAATTTAATATTAAATGCAAGAAATTGCCTTTTTTAAACCATGAGATTTTAATTTGCATAAAATTTAAACAATTTTTTTTTAAAATTTAGTATCCTCTGTTATAGAGATTTGATTTTATGAAGATAAAACAAGTCTTGGTATTACAACTTTGAGTTCATGAATTCTTAATCCATGTAATTTTTTTTATTTGGAAAAAATTATTATGATTTTAAAAAATCATTAAATAACATTTGAATTCCTTATAATTATAAATGATTCAAAAGTAAATTTATATCTTAATATTATATTTGAAATTCCATTAAAATTATAGATTTTTTTATTACAACTATTTTTAAAATATAAAGGATTACTTATGAAAACTTTATGTTTGGTATTCTTTCCAATTATTTGTGTAAAAAAATAAATATTTTTAAAGTACAATATTGAAGTTTGTAATATGACAAGATTTTATGCTTTCATTTTAGAAAATCATACATACAATATTATATATGTGTATGTAAATACAACGTTTTTGGTGAATTAATGCAACATGAACAATAGTTGTAAATGATCATAAACGTTCAGGCTAGGTGAAATTGACAACTACAGTGGCCACATTGAAAGGAAAAACTTAACACCTACAAATGACTCTAGTAAACTATAGTCAAGGCCGATACAACTATCAATAATTGCCATTATTAGTATTAAATTACAAGCTATGGACCTATACGAAATTGCGACCATAATCTTGAGATCAAAACTTGTGATATAATAAACGTATGTTTTTGTGTCGCTAGCTTTTCCTTAATAAATCCTCATTGTCTGTGTACTTGCTTCGGTAACTGCTCCCGATCAAGTTGATTTTCTTATCCCGCGAATCCCAAAATGATGAGACACTACAAGCACTGTAATGCTCTATTTGAGTATAGAGCGTAGCAGGAGGAGTATTATGCATACTGGCTCATAGCGATCGTACTGTAACGTAAGCCATAACAATAAAATTGGGCCGCTACGGCGCTTGGTTCATGTAAGTGCTCATTACAACTTCAGGAGTAATTTAAATTGCCCTGGCTAGAGCTTTCCTATATGATTTCAATTATTACATATGATGTTGTTACATATGAACGATATATAAAATGCAGTTCATGTATACGGTCAATGCATACGAAGTAAATAATTATATGTATATAAATAGTTTTAAAACCTTGAATACTCCTTGTAAACCCTAATTTTTTTAATTTAAACCTTTGATACTCTTTCCAAAGTCTAAAAATTCAAACCATGGATATACCTTCTAAACTCTATAGATTGTTTTTTAAAGCGTGAATACTCCATGTTAACCCTAAAGATTCTATTTTAATCCTGGATACTCCCTTCAAACCCTAAAAATTTCTATTTTAATATTAGAAACTTTCTCCAAATCCTAAAGATTCTCTTCTAATCCAGGATACTCCCTTCAAACCCTATAATTTCTATTTTACATAACCTTGAATACTCCCTCCAAGCCCTAAAATTTCTATTTTATATAACCTTGGACACTCCCTCCAAACCCTAGAATTTCTATTTTATATAACCTTAGATACTCCTTTCAAACCCTCAATATTCTTTTCAATCACTAAATATTCTCTTCCAACCGTAGTACTCACACTATGGTACTACAATCCTCAAGTACAACTCACCACCCACCACTCCGAGTACTCTTGTACTCCTACTCTTAAAATATAATCCTTATCTCCATGAACTTGAGAGCCAAAGTTATCATGATAATGTCGTTTGCCCTTCATTTGATTTCGTTCCTTCCATTTTAAGAACTCGGCCATGAATTTCTTTCCTAAACGTATCTATCATTCATTCAAAAATTTCTCACTCTTCCTCAAATGTCCAATATGCTTCATCCTCCTCAAACCCTTTTTCTTTCATTTCTGTGGTTTCGGAGGAGACCGAGGTTTCCTGGAGCATTGGAAGAAAGCGCTGAAGGAGAACAATTTCATGTAAATGTTTTATCCCTACATTGTGTTTAGCTGCCTTTAATTCAATTAATTAAAGTGAATTATTGTGAACTAAATTGAATTAATGTAAATCATAATGAATTAGAGTTAAAAGGAGATAATTAGTGTTAATTAGAGTTATTATGATGTAATTACATATAAATTTTTTATATTTATAATTATATATGAAAATTTTATATTTGATATTCGTTTCAATTATATATGTAATTAAAAAAAATTAGGTACAAGATTGAAGCTTGTAGTATGACATGATTTTATACTTTTATTTAAAAATTTATACATACAACATAATATATGTATTCTAATTATAGTTATTATGAATTAAATTATATATGAATCCAATTACAATAATTATTTTTAGTTAACTTTAAAATTAAAAAACAATTAAAAAATTGGTTAACATTAAAAAACATAAAAAACATAAAAAATTGGTTTACATTAAAAAACATGAAACAAGAAAACATGATCAATTTGCACTAGTTTCAGAGCTCAAAGAAGGAGGATTGCAATTCCGAACTAAAAATAAACTAAATTTACAAAACGCACTATTCTTTTTGAATTGTCAATTTCCTCCGATAAGATTAAAAGCATATGATATATTAATTATTCAAAATTAAGAACTAGATTATTTTGAATGGTTTGCTTTTCAAATTATTACAAGATGAATCGTTAAATTTTTTCAATCCTGGTACTGGACGAGAACTAATTTGTCGAAAAAACCTCCAATATGATTGATTGCAATCAGTGAAGCACAAAGAGTTTTCTAAGTTAATTTGCTCTGTCGTCGAGCTTTTCGTTGTAAAGACTTTCTGCTCATGCACGTTTTATGTTGAGAATTTATGGCCTAGTTGTACTGATTACTGATGCAATGGTACTGGTGAACTTAGTGGTGCAAGCGGAGGTGTTGGTGGCAACATTCATGTGACTGATTATGTAGAGGTTTTGTATGGGGAATTAAAGAAAATGCAGTGGGTATGTAGGAACAACCGTATTTCGAATGATTTGGTGCGTTCTTGCGTTCGGGAATGTTATGAAGATTGACGCCATCGGCTTCTAGCACATCTTCGACATTTAGATTTGAGGGAGTACGTTCTCCTAGCAGGCGCGCAAAATTTTCAAGATATCGCCGAGGGTCGAGGGTTGGTCGTTGTGGAGCTAAGTGTAAAGAAGACATAGTTAGGTTTTTCCACCCAACTTGTTGAACAAACCGCAAACAATCTTACGATGAAAAAGAAGATTCAAAAGATGAGGGCAACCATGGAGGCATTGCTTGCACTCCTGAATGCATGGTTGATGAGGACAGAGATGACCACTTTGATGATCTAGAATAGGGCAGTTTCTAAGTTTAAGGTTGAGGTGCAAGTGTTGGAAGCCATGATCAAGACGTTGGAGACAGAGTTGCAAGAGGAGCGCAGGAATTTCATGTAAGTTCTATTTTTCCATCATGTTAAGTTGTTTTTGACATAATTAGTGTTAATTAGAGTTAATACGATGTATTTACTTATGAAAAGTATATATATTTATGATTACATATGAAAAATATATATTTGATATTCTTTTCAATTATTTATATATATAAGAAAAAAATTGAAGTACAAGATTGAAGTTTTTAGTATGTCAAGATTTTATACTCTCATTTAAAAAATTATACATACAATATTATATACGTATTCCAATTAAAGTGATTATGAATCAAATTCTAGTAATTATTTTTAGTTAACATTAAAAACATGAAACAAGAAAACATGGTCAAATTGCACTAGTTTCAGAGCTCGAAAAGGAGGATTGCAATTCTCAATTTAAAATGAACCAAATTTAGTAAACCTACAATTCCCTTTGCATAGCCACCTTCCTCCGATAAAATTTAAATATGTTTCGTTTTATTGACATTCAATTTATTTTTGGAATATATATGAAGTCGTTTTGAACTCATTAGATGTCATTGTCGTTAACTGCAGGAAGACACACAACTTGAAGTAGGCTCAATGGTTTCTACATCGCAAGCATTGAAGACTACAGCACGAAAAAAGAAGGTTATAACCCAGATGCATAGATTACAGGAACAATGTTATTGGTTACACAATTAATGACAGGTTCTATGAAAAAGGGTTTCAAAGTTTCAGCCTTGGATTTTAAACTTGGAGCATCTTCCAACACATCTTAAGATTTTTCATCAAACTCTCCACTAAAAAAAACCGTAGTTCTATCTGCCGAAATAGCTGCAAGCGCAAAGAAGTCTCCAGCTTCTCAAAAGCTTTCAAAAAGTTTCAAAAACCGCTCTCAAACTACAAGATCCATGAATTGAAGAAGCCCTACAAGTACACTTGCGAAAGCAGCAGTTGCAAGTCTCTAGAAGCCACGTGCTGCCAAACGGACAGCTCAACTAAAATCCTAGGATGCCAATGTGACTCTAGCTGTGGGATCAACTGACATTTTGTTGCATTTGCTTGCAACGGTTGAGGACTTGAGAAAATTAAAATATCTTAATTGTAGGCATTGTTTTAACTCAAGTTTTGATCATTTTGAATGAAATTTTAGCTTTTGATTAGGGTGTAAATCATTGGATTATCAAACGTGAATTTGTGGGATTTGGATGACGATGACAACGACTTGAGGACGGACAAAAAAGTTTAAATAATTTTACAGTGCGTTGTCGCCACTACGAATTCGTGCCATCTATATAATATGCATAAATTGCTAGATAATAAAGTCCAATTCATTAATCCAATATGTTGTGTTAAGATTTTGCTTGGTTGGACTGAGAGACACATGACATATTCAAAACCATTACTAATTTTAAATTCTGTGAATTAGATGAACTTTGCATATCGATGTCTCCTACGATTGTAAATAATGCAATGTTCACTGGTACTCTTCAATTTTGACAAAGAAGGCGGTCACAGCTGAGTCTCTATTGAAGACTTGTGAATTTCAAATGGTTCTTCATTTGTGACAATGTCACAAAATACGTTTCGTTCCACTAAAATTGTTTAGAAAGGTGCGTATGTAATGATGCAATTTTTACTTAATTTTGTGTTTGCAAAGAGATTGAATACGAGGTTCAATGGTACAATGGCACAATGGCGAAAAGAGACACAAGGAAGCTAGATGTTGCCGCAATTTCCGCATCGGTTTCATAATCGAATATTTTGTAAAGATTAAAAGGCAATAGACAATCCAAATCACGCAAAATTGGTTAATGGGCGCAATAAAATGTATTCTATGTACAACACAGTGATCATTGATCACGAAAGATTGTTCATTCATGTGGATGTGAACCGCCGAGACGGTCCACTTTAACGGTAAAGCTTTACCGCTAGAGTTTTAATTTAATTTGCATTTTGCATTGCTCCAAACTTGGCATTTTAGCCAATTAGATAATTTTTCCGCTTTGTGTGCATTTAGGTTTGGTTTTGATTGCCCTATTTTATGATGCCTTTTTATTTAGGTAATTTTGGTTGTATATTTATTTCTAACTATTTAACCGTTGGATTTTGGGCGTTTGAACCGTTTGCCTTATAATTTTATTCTATTGTTTTAATCTATTATTGTGGCCTATTATTATAATATTTTTTTATTCTAATTTATTTGTCCATTTTATTAATTTGATGTATTTCATTCTTTTGGTTTAGTATTTTAGTTTATTATTTGCTTATTATTTTAGCCTATGCTTAGTTTATGTTTTTACTCGATTATTTTTATTTATTATTCTAGTCTATTATTTTACTCTATTAGTCTATGCTAGTTTATTAATCGGTTCTCTAGTCTATCATGGTTGTTTTGTTGTGGAAAATTAGAATACTTTGTGTTCTTTAGGTGAAATGGGACTTCAGTGGGTGATTGAACTAGGGTTAATTGTGGATGGCAATTCGTGAATGAGCTTAGTTGGATGGATGTAGCTTTGGGGTGGGATTTTCAATCCCACACCAGTGTCTCGAGAACTGTTTGTTAGTTTTTGTTTGCACTTAGTGTTTTAAAGGAAGATGATAGAATTTTTAGATGTAGATGTAGTTTTGAAGCTTGGGATTTTAGGCGAATGGTGTTTTGAGAAAATTCATAAAATAATAGTGTAAGTCTTCGGAGAAAGGAATGAGTTGTAGAAAAATCATAAAATTGGTGTGGAGGTTTTGAAAGATTACTCTAGAGATTAGTTTTGTTGTTCTTCGAACGTAATAGGAGGCTCTAATTGCGTGATTTTGGTAGGGCAAAGGACTTAAGTTGAACAAGACAGTAATGAGTAGGGTGATCGAAAATAATCGAGGGCGGCGCTAGGGCCAAAGGACGGGGAGGTCACGGACTGAAGTAGGGGCTGCGACCACGAAGAGGAGCACAGTAGAAGCAACCACGAAGCTCCCGAACTGCGACGATGATCACAAAGAGCAACTGAGATTGGTGAACAACGACGAAGCCGGGATTTGCGACGTAACGGGGACCTGTGGTGACGGAGACCACGGCGTTTGATCGACACATAGCAAGCGGAGGCAGCGTTGAGGTCGAAATCGCGGCGATCAAGCAAGACGAGCAACACTGGCGAATTTGGCGGAGGAGCTGTTGCATTACAATCATAGTATAAAAAGGAATGGATTCAAACACCCAGAAAAATAGACTATAAGATTGGGTTCTTTTTGGGGAATACTCAAGTTAACTAGAAATTTAAATAACTAAGGCTGTACATAAGTAAATGTTGGGTGTGTTAAATAGGTTGCTATGAGATGTTAGTTGTAAAATCTCGGCACAATCCCGTGAATGAGTTTTGTAAATCTGTATGTCAATTAGTGGTCTTATGAATGTAATATGATGCAAATGCAATATCTTATAAATTATAAAACACAATGAAGTAGGATTCTCTCAATGCACATCACATATTGGCAATAATCAATTAATGTATAGTGAACTTTTAGGCATTAATAATATTTCCATAGCTTCTATAGTACATTTTCATGCCTTAAGCAATTTCATGTATTTTTACGTCATGCAACTCCATGCATTATTTTCATCTGCTGCATTGCAATAATCTTATGCAATTTGTTTTTAGTCAATTATCATTCCAAAACATATACGTTGTATTCATTTTCGTTGTAAAACCAATGTATATTTTTTTGATCCAAATACAAAAACAATATTTTGATAGTTACTATAGATTATAGCTTTGTTGTATTTAAGGCCATTATCATCGATTTTCATTCCAGACAACCTATCAAACGAAAAATTTATAGCCATTTGCACATATATTTACACTACTAGAAAATGGCGATCTAATCAACAAAACATCAGCAACATTTTCTTGTTCAGTGCACTCTAATGATTATTTTCATTGATTTTCAAATTTTTTGTTAGGCAGCAAAACAAGTTCGTTTAATTTTTTGTTGGTTTAGGCTCTATAAAAAAAATGTGACCGAATCAACAGAAATCCAAAAAAAATCATGAATTTCCAATTTTTAAAATGTTGAAAAAGGGCATTGTAAAGCATAAATTTTACAAATGCATTAAAAATTAGATTTAAAAATATAAATTTCAAACTAAATCTTTGAAAATAAAGTCAACACGTTCATTGTATATAATAATGTAGTTAATATTAAATATAAATAATATATAAATATTATAAAATATTATGATATTATACTACTTATTTTCAAGGATGTTTTTGTACAACGGTGTCATAGTTTTGAACTAATTTTTTTAATGTTATAGAACAATCGATTTAATGACGTAATATTATATATATAGGGAGGATATCAAAATATTGATATTGTAAAATTGAATCTTTTGAAATCTTTCAAAATTATTTCAAAATAGTTTGTATAATTTTAGAATTTTAAAGTATATTTTTGTAAAATTCTTAAAATCCTTACAGTATAATTTCCCCTAAAAAGATGGATCTTCTTTTATAGAATTTAGAAGCAATTAACTTTAAAAAATCAATAAATATGCATTATATATTTTAGAATTGAAAATTTGGTATTTATAGTTACAATTGTACTTTTTATCATAGAAGCAAAACAAAAAATATATACTAAAAAAACAACATTACTTTTCCAAAATAGTAAAATTTGTTACACAAGACAATGTAGACGTATTGTTTTTTTCAAGGTTGCCTTAAGTGAAGTTTAATATGGATTGACATGATTCAAATTGGATTCAAAAGTATACTTCAGCAATTTCTCCGAACTCAATTTGAGCAACTCCTTAAAGAATAAAATGCAAAAGCTTTTAATTGCTTGCTCCATCATTTTTACCACTGAATTTTTTTAATTCAATCCTAAAGTTATACATTTTCCAATTAAGTCTTTTACTTTCATTCTATATACCTCTCTTTCATTACTTCATTTCAAGGCAAATATCCAAAAATTTATTTTTATTTATTATTTATTAATTCCACAACTCATTTTTGTAACACACAATCAAAAAATCTCAATTGAAACAGAAAGGCATACATGATGAAATGTCATAGAATGGTTATAAAAGTTGTTAAAAACATACAAAAACCTACAATGATAAAAATGACTTTTGGTTGATTCAAACATAAAATAAAAAAAACATTAGAAAAAAAAATTCTCTTACATAAAATTAGAAAAAAATGGAAAATATATTTTTTAACATCGGTAAATATATGCAAATTGAAAGAAACTCGCAGGCATCATGATTTTGTAAAAATAAATTCAAATTTTTTTGAAGTTTTTTGTACATGTAGAAAAATTGTGCATGATGTAATGCAATTTTTCTATAAAAAGAAGTATATTTTTCATTGTTAAAAATTTCCAAGGTCTGCAAAAAACAAAAAAAAACAAACAAAAAAAACAACTAATTGCCTTATTGGATTTGGCAAAAAAAGAAAAAATCAAATTCAAAAAAGAAATGGATAAAGGAAAATGCTAGCATGATGTAGTGCAAAAGAATTAAAAAAATGCTTACATTACTAAGATCATTTAAAGTCTGTTGAATAATAAAAAGTAGATCACAGCCCTCGCGATTTTGTCAAACAAAAAAATTTAAAATTTTTTTGAAATTTTTTCTAGGCATAGAAAAATGTTTGCATTATTTAGTGCAAAATAAATTTGGAAAAAAAGATTCTTTAACATAGGAAAAAAATTGCCAATGGTTAAATTCAGTTATACTTATCTAAAAAATTCATTGACTTGCATCGAGACTTCTATGTGGTGTAGTGATACAGTGGAGTTAGAAAGTCTCATCTTCGAATCTGGATATGTTGAATACGTTTGATTCGTAGAACAAGCTCAGTCGAGAAGAAAAGACAAAGATGTTTTCCTACAACTCAGCAAAAATAGACTACAATAGATGGCCACAATAGTTTGGAAACACTATGACATGTTTATACGAGGCTATAGTGGGCAACCTCATACGTGTCTTCATCATACAGTAAACTGCCTATACAATGTTTAGAAAATGACGACAAATATAAAATAATGTTTGATCTTTGGTTTTGCCAAGGGCAGAGAAGGGAAATTCTAAGATAAAAGCAGCTGATGTAGGTATGTTTCTAAAAGTCGAGGATCTTAATCAAACCAAAAGGACTCAAAGGTGCCTCAATATTTGGTTTTACAAAACCAAAGCTAGATCTACTTCTAGGATCTTCTCACATCGATCAAATAAGTTGAACTATTTTGCTCCCTACACTGGTATCCAGTTTACTAGAACACGCATTGAAGAGTCATTTTAAAATCGTTGCATTGGCGTCAAATACGCTACGCCAATATTGAAGACTACTTGCGACTTGTCAAGATGATACATTGCTCGACTGCCAGAAAAATCCATATATAAATGTGATACATTGCAACCTAGAACCAACAAGAAGTGGACACTAAGTTTGGATAAGGTCCTCGTAGTTCATTTCTGCTAATTTCTATTGGAAGAGTAACGATTTTTGATAAACTAACAAAATTGAAGCTAAATTTTGATTTCTTAAATGCGTTGTTTATGAAATACCGTATGCGAGGGTCAAATTCGGACAATATTGTCTCAAAATCTAATTTCCACATCATATTTTGAAAGGTCAACGCCACGATAAACCAATCACAAGATGGCATGTGGCACTTTTGGATAAAAAGGTAATTAATTAATGTCGAAAATGACCACGACGTAAGATAATACCAATTTGTCAACTTTTAGGCGTCTTTTATAAAAGTTAACAAATTGACATTATTTCATCCCCGATGCAAAATTCTCCCTTGACATTAATGCAAACACTATTCATCCACGGGCCTTGTTTTCTGAAATTTCCATTTTGAGCGCAAGGGTCTTCTCTGGCAATTTCTTTTGCGAATTTGGGGCCTACAGCCCCACTTTAGATTAGAATGAATCCTTGGGGAGTTTAAACCCTTGAAGGAGGGGGTTATTTTTTAAAGTGCGCCCCTACATACACAAAATAGGAAATAATCTTTGTGCTCTTGCATTAATCCCCAACCATCCCGACGTCCATATTTTGGGGTACATTCATCTTCGAAGAGCTGTAAATTTTCAAAAAGTGTTTGATTATAATGAAATCTTGGGAAAAAAAACCGCATGTATGGAATGTATGGTAAATATCTCAAATCAATCCAAGATCTATTGAATTTTTGGTAATCATTTGAAAGTAGGTATCTTTTTTTGAGCATTTTTTGTGCATTTTGTTAGCTGCAACTTCAGACGCTTGTATCTCTTTCATCCCATGTCCGTTTTCAATAAAAAAATGAAAAATTGGATTCGATTCTCCTTGAAGTCTAGTTATCATAGTAAAAATTGGATTCGATTCTCCTCGATTTCATGTCAATCTATGTTGTTTTGAATGTTTGGGAGTCATTTTAGTGCACGGGTCTAATTTGGACACTTTTTCCTTTTTGGGTCAAATCGGTCACTATTCGGGCTACTTTTTGACATTGCAAGGCCATTTTAGGGCACATTAAAAAAATCATTAGTTTCTTTTGTACCAATGTGTTTATATCCTGATTTTGAACTACATTATAGTTCAAAGAAGTTTCATTTGAGTATTTTCGAAAAAAAAATTCAACTCTAATTTGTTTTGCTAGGAAAAATTCAGCATCCTTTTTTAATACTAAAACACTACGATCTTGCAATCTATATGGGCAAATGACCCCAAAATTGATCCACATGATTTTTAACACATATATTACAAGATTGTACGGTTGAGATTTCTATATCTCACTTACATTTAGGCATATAACACATCAATGGCAATGATGATTTCAAGCCTAAAAAAGCTAGGGGCGCTTAGGGAAGAGGTTTGAGTCGGGCTTATTTCATAAACCATGCATTTTATCCCTTTAGTGCGCCAGACATCCATATATTGGACAACAAACAGATTAAAATTCTTTGAATTCTATCCAATGAAGACAATTTTCATCCACCAATTTTTATTTATTTTTGGTTCTTGTGTAAATTGACTATCCTTTGTATGGTTTGGATCTTTAAGGTAGGTTATTTTGATTTTTTGAAGAATAACACAATTGATTTATGTCAAGTTTTATTCTTAGTTCAAAAAGTGAGACCTTAAACGTGAGTTTTCAAAATTAGTAGAATCGAATAATAGAAACCAAACTAGCGCATACTGCTTGGTATTCCAATTTCATTCCAATATTTTTCATTCTTTTGTGTTAATTCGGAATTTTAAATTGAATTTCAAGAAAAATCATTGCAAATTTATTTTAAAATTATTAATAAAAAATATGATACTTCCAACTGTACAAATGTGATCTTCAGATTGCTATTTACCGAAATTTTCTCTGTGCATCAATTCCATTTTTTGTTTCCATCAAACATTTTATAACACTTCTTTGAAAACATTGTAAAATCGAGACGTTAACCTCTAAATGACAAAGGGGATAAGGGCAAAACCTAGATGTGTTATAAATTGTTACTTCTACAATTTGATGAAATTTGGTCCAAAAGAAAAAATGAAAAGCATGATGTTTAGTAATTATTTGTATCGTCAAACTTTCAAAAAATGTTTTAGACACTCATTTAATGAATCTAGAAACATTTACCATTTAAAATTCACCAAAATTAGAATTTTATTTTTAGAATTATAAATTTGGTATGATTGGTTAAAAGTAGACATTCAATTCTAAAGTTCAAAAAAGAAAAAACTTCAAAGCAGAGAACTTCATTATTTCCTTGAAATAGAAAGTTGTAAAACACTAGGACATTGTTGAGGTGTTTGTCTTTAAAAAAGTCCTGAGTGAACCTCAATATTGCATATGAAATGCATCAAACAACACTAGAACATGATCTCTACCCCCAATTTGACAAGGAATCAAAACTTTAAAAATGCCATTTTATGACTATGAGCAATCATTGCGATTTGGGCTACGACCAAAAAATGGTCAATCGGTCATTTAGGGGTTAAAGGGTTAATGTCCCAAATTTGGCCCACAAAATGCATCATGTTCAAGCGGTGGTCTATGCATAATTTCGTGGTCGGCAAAATATTGTAGTGAGTGTAATAAATGTTTTAAGGGCCACTTCACACTATGGCCGAAGGTCGAGAGGTTGTCGATTTTCATCAATTAAATAGCAAGAAACCATGGATTCAACCTCTTGACCCTTCACACTAAAGGCCAAAGTCCAACAGCCGTCGCTCTTCAAAATGCATACGTGACATTACTTTTTTACCAAGTCGACGGCTTCTCGAAAAAAAGTTTGGGTCGGACGAGAATGGAAACCGAAACTATGCTCGAGAGGTTGTCAATTTCTTTTCATGAAAAAATGAAAACCATATTTTATTGCCTATTTCAATAAATTTCTTTGGACTCTCAATCCCACGGCCTTTCGACTTGGACAAACATGGTGCGAAGCGACCCCAAGGCCCTCTTTACACTACAAGCGACACTAGTAGAAAACTCTGACCACTTTAACAGAAGTTCAACAGATTTCTGTTCTTTTGGGTAGTTGCGGTCACCCTTTCTGTTTTTGTACTGATTTCTGTTAGACGCTGTACAGAATCTGCTAAGTTTTTGTTAATTTTCACAGAGCTACCTCTGGTCAATAATTTCTACACTTGGACTGATGACATGGCAAAGAGGGTCCACTGTTCTGCATTGTTGGCATATGCAAACAAGGCTAATAACTTTATGGTAAATTGTTACTTCTTTGCATGTGCTCTGGTTATTTATTGCACTTACCTTTCATGGAACTGTAAGGTAAATTTTTAGAAAATTACTGCGAGCTCCATGACATGTGTAGAATCCACCCTACATGTTTTTGCCTTCGTAAATTCACATGTCAAGCATCAGAATGGCAATGTGTAACTCCTCGTTTACCGTATGCACAGTAAGTAGATTTCAATTGTTCTGGAGTTGAGTCTCTACAGTTGTCATCATTTCAGATATGTTCTTATTCTCCAGTATCTGTTTAATCTAAGACTCCTTTGAATTCAACAAACATACAAGTGCAGAATTCAAAATACTTTCAGGTCATGATTAGGGTTTGTTTTACTCTTACATATACCACATTTCATATAGAATTTGGAAAAGTTAAATGTCACTCTCACAGGCCTTCGTACATGTGAGACAAATGTCTTACATTTATCCATCACTCCATTCTTTCGACCTGACATATTTGAAATTCTGGTAACCATAATTAAGTACATCTAATTTAAAATCATTTTAAGATCACTTAAATTGCAAAAACGCACAATGCTTTACATTTACCTTCTGCTATTCCACTTCCACTTATCCTGGCTCCTCTCACCGCATTCAATATACAAACAACACATGGTTGAAAATCAGATTCTTAACCTCCTCCATGAACTGTGTACCATTACATCTGGAGTTTTATACACTAAGTTACCTCCAGAAGCTCCCTAGAAATTATATGCTTCAGGGTGGAAAAAACAAAAGAAACTCATACAAAATATCCTGAGTTGTGACATGAGATCGTTCCTTGCCCACTACTGAATACATGTCCTTGTCTTTCCCACTGTTCATACCCTGTGTCACTAACAACGTCCAGAAACTGTGAAGAACGACCTCCTGCATTCTATGAAGCCACTCCCTACCTGTCAGTTATTGTCCCTGCTTTGCACATATGTCACAGTTACATGAAATATGCATTCAGTCCATGATGTCAACCTTGACATTCAATCACCTTCTTCTGAGGACTCCCCTACATCCCTATCAAATGCTACCGCTTGCTCTTCTAGAACCTCATGAAGTATGTCATTGAGTTGAATGTTCCTACCTGTTGGTAGAGGATCTGGGTAATTCTCAGGTATCACTTCCGGTGCACGTAGTCCTTCAAAATCGTAGTCAGCGCCCATGGCGAACATTGGAATTTCCTCACGTTCCTCCATTTCGTTGTGTACTCGACGTCCCCGAACTTCTGTTCGCAATACGACTTTCCATCCTGGCTCCTCCTCTTCCTCTGAAAAGAAGACTTGGTCGCAATGCACTGGGAAAGCAAACGATTCGTAACCATATGGTACCATCGTGTTAAAATTTGCTAATGTAAAACCCCACTCATCTTTTTTCACAGTTGCGTTCCTTCCCCTGTAATTAGCCTTTACCCAATCGCAAACAAGAAGCACGGTGCAATGACGTCCATAATTCAGCTCCACTATCTCCAAGATCTGTCCAATGTATTCCAAGTTTGCCTCCACCATGTTCTCATCTTCCCTACCTGATCGACATCTCGTACGGAAAAAAGCCGCTACTCCCGAGTCACAAGTTTTAGTGATGCTCTCTTCGGCACTTTTGACCCGATAGTGGTACCCGTACGCATACATGCTTTTGAACCGCTGTGCTTGGAGTGCTGGTGGCTTCGATGTATCCTCAACGTCATCAGCAACTTCAATGCCCTCCCGTCTTCTTGATTCAATCTCATTGCGAAGCCACTCTGCAAATGAGGGCATTTCTTCCAATCCCGGCGGGTACGGTTCAGCTCTCCTCCCATTCCTTCTCCGATGTATTTTCCTGAAATCAGCCCTTGCATTTGTCCTTACTTCACGTAATTCTTCATACGTCCTGGATCATAACACACTGGTGAGCATACTCCACATTCCTGTCCTCTTCATTTGTAAGTAGGCAACATCACAGTTCAGAAAGTTCAGTATTATACAGTTGTGACCACGTTCTGTTCCATCGACACCCCTGTCTTCGGACCGGTCCTTCCTCACGGTGTCTCTGCTTCTTAGTAATATCAGTTCACAGTTGTACCCTATTACAACCACTTCCCCAGTTACCTAGTCCAAGCACATAATACTTAAGTAATTTGCTCTCATGATTATTTGGAATCCCAAATCATAGTATTTTCAGGCATACTATTCCTTTTCCTCTATTAATTAGTCCTATTATTTCAATTAGTTCGGAAATAGTTATAATTCTCAGCAAGAATGTAACGAAAACCCTCCCAGAAATCTACATTCATTACGACAATTGACTCAATACGTAAAGCTCGCAGAAAACTACCATTTCTCATTGTAATATCACATGACATATGCTTTGAGAAAACTATCTCTGTTCGTATTTTAAGATCTATACTTGATAATTTTCAGAGTATTTTCCATACTCTGCTTCCATACAGTGCATCACACCTACAATATTTCGTACTTGCACTTTCCACAGTGCAAACGCTGAAGTGACATCTACACTGAACTCTGTTCAACGTTTCTGATTAAAAAAAAAATTAGCTAATACATCCACATTCATACTGAACTGGTTATGACCAACATATGTCCACTACTCTCATATGCTGCTCTTACATATTTTAAATACTCTAACTGTCCTTACATAATGCCCACTTCTATCGGCTTTAGTACGTTCAAATTTTGATAAAAGGTTCGCTCTTTTATTACCACCACGACACCTCAAACCCTGAACTTCTACTCAGCTCTTTCATTTCTAGAATGAAATGTAGACTCTCATTACATGACATCTGCATGAATTTCTTGAAATTTAAGTTACTTACTCACAACTTATATGTCTTCCTTATAATAAAGGAAAAATGTAGAAGTTGTTGGTTAAGGGTCTCAGGTGGTTCTAGGTACCTCTACCTTAACCTTAGCACTCTTACCTAAGGTAAGACAATCGCATCTAATCTTCATAATTATACTAAGATCGTAGGATTTAAAAATAAAATCCTGGACATTTGTCACTGCTACCAACTCCCTTGACATTGCAACAACTGCTACCCGTTACTAAATTATTATAGCCTTCACTTCTGTTTTTACCATTATTCATTCTGCATTACCCGCACTACTATACAATTTGATACGTAGGGAAAACTTTCTCCACTGTTATTATACTAGCATCATCTACTTCAGTGTGACAATGGCATCCACTCATGGACTCACCTTCCTATTGTGACGTTCATTTACTTCAATACGTTTTCTTCTATTATGAATTTCTCGCCCGGTTCTTTGCAATTCCTAATGACACATTCGTTTCAGATTCTGTTCATTTGTTATCATGGTACAAGGTCATATGAACCAATTCTCTATATTCTATTTATAGTACAGCTATTTCAAAGTCTGTTATAACTGGTCTATTTTATAGGGGACAGCCCCTGATTTGTCTTAGAACAAATCAAACTTCCCGAAATTCGATACCCTACGCCTGTGTTATTCGTATTCCAGGGTTTGTACAGTTTCGGCAAAACTAGCAAGCCATGGAACTTTGTTGTCTACAATTCAGAATTCACTCACTACAATTCCACTTATCGCATGACAGTGTAGGGAGAGTGGAAAGTATTACTTACTGTCGGAATGGCTCTATGTGTGCCGAGTTCTCTAGAACGAAGGCATGCATTGCAGTCCGTAGTTCCTCAGATAATAGCTTCGGCTTCCCTTTTCCCTCCAACATTTCGTCGACCATCGACGGCTCCTCCTTGTCGTCCCATACTCGTCGCGTTGTCACATTGTACTCGGACATGTACTCCGTAATAAAGCCTAAAGCTTGTTCTACTTGGTACCCTTGCGCAATGCTGCCTTCCGGTTTAGCAAGGTTTCTGACAAATCCTTTCACTGATTTAAAATATCGCTCATATGGATACCTCCATCTAGTGTGGACCGGTCCGCACAAAAACGCCTCCTGAACTAAATGGTATGGCAAATGTGACATAATATCAAAGAAAGAAGGAGGCATTTCTTTCTCCATCATACACATCGTTTCGGCACAATCATCTAGCATTTGCTCCTTCTCTGCCCCATTTATTGTTTTGGCACATAGTTTTCTAAAAACCCGGCTCAGACGTATGACTGCACCTGCAAGAGCTTTGTTGGAAACCTTCCTAAAACACAACGGAAGGATCTGTTGCATTAACACATGGTAGTCGTGAGATTTCAGACCACTCAGTTTTCCTTTGCTAATTTTTGTATGCAACGCCGCCACATAGTTTGTAGGAGTTCTGAGGTTCTTCAGAATTTGCAAAACTCTCGTCTTATCCGTTAGTGACAGTACATACGGTGCATCTGGCATGTAAAAGCGATCCCTATTAGGACCAGTGGGTTGTAAATGTAGATGCGGTCGTATCCCTCGCGCTTGCATGTCGGCTCTTACAAATGGACTATCTTTCTCACCGAATGTTGTTCGTAGTATGTTCTCACAGAGGTTTTTCTCGCAATGCATCACGTCCAGTACGTGACGTACCGGTAGGTCCTGCACATTTCAAATACACGTTTGTGGATATCAGTAATAAATACTATGCCAATCCTCGGTCATAATATGAGGCAACTCAAAACAGTGAGTACCACTAACATCACTCAAGTGGGAAGGTGAAAAGGATAACTACAACGACTACGGCACTGGGGTTTAGGCGTTCACAGAGACCTGCCTCGTCTACCAATAAGTAATACAGTATGCACTTTGACTGCTTGCCTCTATTAGCAGACCTAAAGTCACAGGAATGCGCAACCAATGTTACATACTGAATGTGTGCTGTACATGAGGCCTGCGATTTTTATAACACTACAGATGGACCCCTACTGTCTGTTGGTTCTATCACCACTTCAGTACACTACAATAGTCCTGTATCGTCATACACCCGGGTCATACATGACATACGTAGATTACTTTGTGATAAATATTTCCTTCTGAAAGATTGTAGATATTTAATATAGACAATAAAAATTACAACAACCACTTATTCCTAGACTACTATAAGAGCGCCATCTTATCCAATTCAAATGGTACAACATGGATATTCAGTACCTCCGCGCAACATGTGCATTCAATTTATTGTACCTAACACTATCCTCGATATTTAATTTCCATGGTTCAAATCTACTTGTTTAATACTTTCATTTGACTATTGCAACAAATTAGTAAAATTGTGAACTGAGTAGCAAGAATAAATTACCCATTGCCACGTAATTAATAACCTCATACACTCTGACGGGTTATATACTACTGCATTCCCTGTGCACATGGCATACAACGGTTGATTCAATTACATTTTAAATCATGCGGTTTAAACAATCTGGTTTATTTAGCAAATGTATATTCTCCCCAACCATCCTCTGTGTGGTTAATTTCTAAAGCCGATTACCACTGCCCTCATTTAAAGTGCAGTCCGTTCATTCCTAGCAAATATCCACTTCTCACATCAGCCATTGCAATCGACTCTGTTGTACATTATTTAAACGCCGACTGCAATGTCTTATACCACAGTTCTCATATGTCTGTTCTCATTTCATTGTCTACCTCGCCTTCATTCAATATTATTACTCATACCTCACAGTCTCATAATTCTGGGAGTGTTCTTGCTCGAACATTGCTCAAGCAACAGACTTGACGGACCTCTACATTCACAGGTAACGGTTATAAATAAACAGTCCTCGGCATATACAACACGTACTCAGAATTTACAATACCGCCCGTACCTTCCAATACGGCAGGTCGAAGAATATACTCCGTCGTTTCACTTCGTGCCACTTCACGGGATCACCATTGGAATTCTCAACTCCGCCAGCTGCAATAAATGCGGTTCTCGCTGTTCCCCATTGTAGCACTTCTTCTCCCGTAGGCCTTTCAGGAGTCATGTGATCCTCCAGTTCATTGTTAAATGCAGCTCTCGCTCTCCAAAATCTATGATCTGCAACTAGGTATCTACGCCCCCCTAGAAATATCATTTTGCTCAAAAGTGCCGCATGCTCGGCGCATGTTTCAGGACCGCACAAAGGACAACCTTTGTAACCACTAACTTGTTGCCCCGATAGAAGGCCATAGGCTGGAAAATCGTTTACCGTCCATATCAACATGGCTCTAAGAGTAAATCTCCTATTTCCCTCGGGCATAGACATATTTATGGCTGGTACACCTTCCCATAATTTCAGCATATCACGAATTATAGGAGCTAAGAATACATCTATGTTTTCTGCCGTGGGAGATTTCGGCCCTGGAATAAGTAGCGCTAGTGAAACAAAAAACTTCTTAGTCAATAGCCAGGGGGGAAGATTGTAAACTGTTATTAACAGCACCCAAGTGGAGTGCTTGATGGCATTATTTTTGTATGGAATAATGCCATCCCCCACTAGTCCAAGACGGAGGTTCGTATGCACCTCAGCGAATTCTGGTTCGTTCTCATCTATCGTCTTCCATTGCAGGCTATTTGCCACAGACCTCATAAGCTGCCCCTCAGATTTATGGTTTTGGTACCATGTCATGTGTTTCGCGATCTCCGGACATTTAAACATTCGCTGTAAATGTCTTATTACATCAAAATACCTAGCCACACGCTGAGGAACTCTGTTGGATCCCGGGATATATCGTACCTGCTGGCATCTTGGACATTCCTCAAGATCTGCGTTGGCGCCTTGGTATAACACATGGCCGTCCGGGCAACAGTGCACCTGCTCATGTTTCAATCCTAGCTTCATGAGCAATGACTTCACCTCATATGCAGTTCTCGGGAACTTGTTCGACGTTGGTAACAAGTCACCAGCTATCCATGTCAACAAGGCGTCCAGGAAGGTATGTGGGACAGAGTACAGCGTGCACAGAGAAAATAGTACAATTGCACATTGTAGACGATTTTGACTGCTTCCCTCGTACACTCTTTCCGTGGATTCTCGGATCATGTGCTCCAAATTAGCCTCATTGTATTCACCTTCACCATCACCATCAGCAGCATCCATTTGTGCATCGTCACCGTCGTTGACGCTATTGTTATGTATGTCGTCTACACGGGCAAACGCGTCTCTGGCCATGTTCTCCACGTCAACTGCCGTCCTCCGTGGCCACCTCAATTCTTCGTCTGCATTACGACGACCTCGTCTTCGATAGCGCTCTCCCTCTCTGTCGTGGGCTATTGCTGGTCCTCGCACATTTTGCTCGTCCACTGTCTGCGGAACCACATACATATCATGTCAATTTTTTGAGTTTTGTTCCCCTAGTTATGTATATCATTCACCACAGAAAAAGGATTGTTGTACTTACATCGTATAGTGTTTTGTTCGCCTAGTTCTGTATATCATTCACCACAGAAATTGGATTGATGTACTTAAATCGTATAGTATTCAGATCACCATAAACATCTCTATATATACCTTTATGTTACCCATGTTTTAACACATACTGTACATGTAATCACATTACATTGGACTTATGAAGGAGTGGTAGTTTAGGAGAGCTTGTACTGCAGACAGTTGTGTTCAGAATATCTGGTAGATAACAAATCATTCTTTGACTATAATCGCTTACCATGACTGGATATATGAGGTATGGATCGCGTCCATAAGATGTGTGATGTCTTGCCACAGTCTGAACTTTTCTTATTCGTGCTCCTCTGCAGCGGTTGCATGCACAAGGATACTCTGGTAAGTCCAATCTTTGCGCGAGTGACCGTTCTATGTGGTACGCAGCACACAGTCTTCGACGCATTGTGGACCCCTTCTATAAGCAAGCGATGTGTGCTATACTGAAGCCCTCTTTACGTCCGGTTTAACGGTTATGGTTGACTGAAGAGTCCTTGTCCTGCATCAGCAAGTGATTCACGTCAGATACAAGAGTTATGTCATCATTCAACATTGTCGCCAACGACCCGAACTGGTTCCCATTTCCCTGATAATATTTTGATTTTTAAATATTCACTGCATCATGGGACCTTCGAGGACACATCCATACTGACAACCTTAGGATGCATGCAGAACGTGTCCTCTTCTACTACGACCCAAACTGTGTCTAATATCTCTATCTAGCAGTCGAAACTCTACAATATTACATTGCAGGAATTACATCTCTATTACTGTGGTTCATTTCACTTTATTACAAACCCCTGAAAAAATCGTTTTATACTCCTGGTACGTCTGAAAGTGGACTAAAATTATATAATTGTTGCAGTGGTTTTACGAGACATATTACATAATGTTTCTTATATTATTATTCGGGGCTGATTTAGAGTCGCAGTTGAATCGAATTATAGATCTGCAGTACTTTGCATATACGCTGGCTTTTGTTTTGACGCAGCCATAGTCCACTGTAAATTCAGGTATACTTTCTTAACCCTTGGGTGCGAACTCTCTGTTGTATTGTGCACTGGACATCGTAAAGTGTTTGAAATAGAACTACATGTCATTCAACAAATACCATGAACTTGAGCTCGGCCTTCCTGTAGGTCGATTATCTTACCTCTGCAAACGAAGATAAGTGATTGGAAAATTAATGCAGCACCCTCTGAATGACGGCATGTTTCTGCATGACGACCACACAATCGGATAATGACATACCTAAGACATTACTTTCAGAATAAGTAAGAATACCCATCATAATTACATTGAAAGTAGAGCTCTGCCAAACCTACACAAATAAAGAAACTATGAAATTGCATCCACTGAGCCACCGTCAATGAGTTCTGCGCGGAAGGATAAATACGTATCGTTGGAAATACAACAACATAACTACAGAATAGTAAGACATACCACTGTTGATCGCTGAAACCCATCGTCTCTGTGTGTTCTCCACTCCACGTAGTCCTTGATGGCTCAGACAATGCCGACATATTACTTCTTCACATTAGAGTGAGTATGGAGGTGAATTTGATAAAGTGCAGATTTACACATCTACAATTGTTGCAATCTGTGACAGAACACAGAATTCTGTCAGAATCTAAAGTGACTACAATGTATACACGATTTCTCTATGCAATAAGTTCTTATTTCAGTCCTACATTACTCATATATAGTTTCACATTTGTCGTACAACAAAACTCATGAATCACTACAAATATAAGGTAACCATAATTTAGTACATCTAATTACAGGAAGCCTACAAGATGTGTGTCAATGGGACACCGAGTACTACAGAGGTCCACCAATTCTGCTTCATAACAAATTTACAGACCAACTTACTCATTAAACCATGCAGGGCACATATAAATGAAATAGATTCTGCAACCAAATGTCCTCTGCTCAGGTGTGGACAGATAAAAAATAAAATCACCCATAATTGCTGAAACTAACATAGCTTCATAGCATTAAACAAAACACGGATACATTGAGAATGAAGGCCCTTGGCAAACAAAGTACTAGCTGTCGGTTTAAAAAAAACCGACAAGTGGCCCATTCACTGATATATGTCTATATGCGCCTAAGGTATCTAAAATAGTATACCTGTGTATCGCTTGAGGGTGATCTATCACATTCCACAAATGTGTCCTCTTCATGTGAAATAGTCCTCACCATCTTCTTTGGAGTCATTATTGCTCCAAGAATCGGGATCTGCCAATTCAAGAAGACATTTTCTCTTCTCAGGATTGTCACAGAAGCACCATTCTGGGGGAAATAAAGGTACAGATTTTGGCTCATGAGGACAGTCCAATCGTTTTTTTCCTAATTCTAGCATCCAACGACAATCCATGTCGGGGTGGGGGAAGCCTACAGTTACATTTAGGGGTTCGAACCCAGCGAAGTACTACACATCTGAGACATTTGCAGTCCTCACAGCTGTGGAGGTGATTTCCAAACATGTATAGTCCGGTGATAAAGGGGCATGAGGTGAATCTAGGTAAGCAATGCAGAAGCTCGGTAGCACTATAGGAATCGTCTGTCATATTGTCTTGTTCTGCTGGTGTTAAGAGTTGGCAAGACAGGGTCGAGCTTGAACCTGTCCAAATTGGCAATTGAGGGTCGACCTTCAAAACAACTGCTGACAGATCAGACCTCCACCGTGCTCCTTTTGTGCATAATATACTGCATGTTCATTGGAATGCGTAGTCACTTTAGTAATTACTTATAATACATTATTAACATTACATTTTCTGTATACAATTCAATTGCACATACGTATAAATGTCTACATTCAGCAATTGCAAAGAGTTCATGTAAAGCAATAAGAAAATCTCATATTCATATCAGTATCATATAGCTTGTCCACATATTTCGTCAAATCTAACCATCTATATCTCCACTCTCAAACTTGCATTCCTGCATAGCCTTGACAGCTAGCTCATGCAATTATCTAGTTAACTCCTGCAATTCTCTGCTTTTCTGAAGGATATAATTCGACTCTAGTATAAGTAGTGACAGTTTGTGTTTCAACTCGGCCCTAGTAACTTTCTTACGAATTGGCAAACCTGACCTATTTGTACCGAGGTTTCTATTTGCTCTTTCAATACTTCTGCATTTAGCATCTACATGACATGGTGCGTTGCTAGTTTCACCAACTTCTTGTACTGACTCACGCAATATAGAACTATCTACGCAGTCTGTAGACATAGGTAGGCCCTCTCCGGATTTGCGCACGGGATCCATGAACTCTTACCGCTTGAGCTGTACTAGAGAACGGGCTACACCATATATTGCAAGTCAGAAATACGGAAGAACATATGCGTTTCGTGAATGGATAAAAAGTATGCGGACCCTCATTCATAGCAAGATATGTACAGGAGAATTGTGGATGGATTACTCACTCGATATTTTCTGTGGTTGATGTAGGAACGTCTGCTTTGGAATTCCAATTCACCGTGCACTGGGAAACATAAAGATGAGCCTCATGTTAGATTTCAAGCAAACTCTGTTCTTTAAACAACCGTAGATTACAATGACAAACAGCCGTCTGCAACATAGCTATGGAGGTGCGGCAAAGTATTGAATAGACTGTGCGGGAGTATGACCCAAATACTTACACAATAATTCCAAATAGCCGCACATGATTCAGTTTAATTAGACCCAAATACAGCTATGATTCGGTGGAATTTCGGTAGAATTAACCGTGTGTATAGAATATTGTCACACACTAACAATGGAGCATATAGAAAGCGCCTTTCTAAAAATCAACTCTGCACGGGATGACTACAATAATAGAATGACCTGCATAATTAGAAGTGGTGTTGAAGATATGTTTTCACTCCAATTTTGAACAGTCGTCTCTCCACGGCGAACTTAGCACAGTTATCGTTCACTGTTTACAGTATTCGGAAAAAAGAGGGCATGCGGCAGTACTGAAGTCGGTCACATACAATACGATGGCCGTATTATAACCATTAATAAAATTCTGAGCACAACGTACATAGGAATCAACTAAAACTAAGCAAGAAGATCAAACTTCCAGCGAGAGATGTTCACTTCATGAATTTACAAAGCAACTAGACGGACCTAGAGGAAACTAACCTCCCCACCCCCCTCACCAAACAGAGTATGTAATGAATAGAATTATAGTACTCGATCATGATGTACGTATCACCCTCACCCTTCATGTTGGAGCTTAGAAATTCCGACATTAAAATGACCCACTTCTTGATTGTAGCATTTCACTTGTTACATCATTATACAGACAGAAAAAGACTCCTGCATCACATCACTCTCTTCCTTCCACTACTGAAAAGTAGAGTGGGAGGCGGTGATGAAATGACAGGTACCTACCTACCCACTACACATGACATGATTAGAAAGATTTAAAGTTTTGGTGATGCACCCAACCTTAAAAATCTCAATCTGCCTCTCAGATATTGTAAGATTTGTATTCACATCCTTATTGTAGATGTTCAAGGAGGATTCTTACCAAAGATTGTGTTTTGGATGAGAACTCTCACTTGACAACCCGGAGATCGTGAAATTAGAATTCTAGCCGCTGCATGGAGAACTCCCCGCCCGAAAGTCTGCCGATTGGTGCACACAGTTAGAGACTGTCAACTTCCACGGTGTTTTCTGCTGGCAGGTGCAAGAAATCGTCTCATTCTACGAGTGCTTCTTGCAGAGGAGAATACTGTCTTGCTGTGAACTCGTTCAGAATGCCTATTCCCGACGAATATGAACTAGTTCGCCTGAGAACCGTTACCGATAACCACAAGAGGCTGCAGAGGGAGCTCAAGCAGAAGGAGTCCGTGTGAGAAACTCGTCCCTCCTCCTGCATGGTGTAGGACAAAACCTTCTGCACACTTTTCGCTCCAAGTGGGACCACTTGGAGAAGGGAGTAATTACGCTCCATTGCAATCGGCGAAAGCTTCTGCATGCCGATTTTGAATGCGCTAATAAAGCGCCTTTCCGTCACGCCTCCCTGTGTTGCTGCAATGGACTGATTTGTAGACTAGTTACTCAGAGTCCGCAATGCAGTAAACGAGGTACTTAGGAACGCTACCGTGTTTACCTAATGCGCTTGTAATGTCTCTCTAACAGATAATTCGGAATATTCAGTGGTACTTGCTAAAAAATGCCATCCCGCGAATGTGACGGACAGTAGGAAATGTCGTATTATGCTACGGTGCCGTAAATTGTTGCCGCCTCACAGTTCTCTACGTGGGCCGTGTGAATTAGAAATCACGCTTCCCAATGCAGGAGGTTGAATGACCTCGTCCAGCGTGCCTTTAGGAATACCTAAATCATCAGTTTGGATGAATGTCGTTAATCCTCTCTGTCGTCCTGCAGTAGGGTGATTGTGGAGACATGCTTGTCTTTGTATAGGAGCTTCTAGAAGGTCCATAAACTGCGCACGCTGCAGGTCCACGGTACTCGGAAACAAGATTGTGCATCCATTGTACTGTGCAAAGTCATTTTCTCTAACGTGTTTCACTGGACCGCATGTAGGTATGAGGCTTTGAAGAATAAGGCTTTGTTGGACGCAGACTTATACGCGCGCACGGGACGAATTAGAAGTCCATCTCCCGTATCTGCGAGTGACGACGACTTGGCAATTTTGGAGGGCGGTACCATCTCTGCGGAGGGTTTTAAACAATCAGGTAAAAGCGGAAGAAAAGGCGTCTGCCATTGTGAAGAAGCAAACGGAGGTGCTGTGCAGGCTCACGCAGTACGAGAGATATCCGAATTATTGCGGGAGCCACATTTAGTTGTCTGTGACGGAGACGAAGCGGAGGAAGAGCAGCCCACTGTGGAAGAACTGACCAAGTGGGCGCCATCATCATCGGCTAGTGAAGACAGTGCGCACGACCCAGACTCGGATTTTCAGCCTAGCGAAGCGGAACTACATACAGACAGCACATGTGATACGTCTACATCAGAGGACCTCAGCTCCGGAGGCACTGAGAACTGGGAGGACGAGGCATCGGAGGACGTTGAAGAACTCCACAACCAGGTCAAATCGTGAACCCTTCTTCAAGTGCAGGATAACAGAACCCATGATCCACACTGTTGTCTTGCTCCAAATTGTTACTGAGTATTCCGTCTTAGTAATACTTGAAAAAGTAGGTTCGTGGGCGTCCTAACACTGTATTGTAAATTATGAATTGTAGGGTATGCTGGCATTTTGCTCTTCGAGTAGTTGTTGCAGTGTGAACATAAATGCTTCTAAATACCAGGGGTAGTCATGGCAAAGCCCGGGGTACAGTAATCGCAGTGTTGGTAGAGTGTGTAATACATGTTGATGTTGAGCCTTTGTACAGTCTGTAGTGTTGGTAGAGAAGTGTTTTGTGGAATTTTGTACCCTGCGTACGACCGTACGTAGATTGCGAGCTGTATAACTGCTATTAATGGCACTATTGAGTGTTCTATCAATGTCTAAACACTTCTCTGTATGTCTCGTAATCGATAAAAGAATTAATAGTTCATGAATTTCTTGTTTCTATGTACTTGCTATGGGGCATGTGACATCTATATGATGTTTAGACTAGTGTGTGCTATTACATTGTACTCATCGTGATGGAATTGGTATGTTCAGGTTGGGAAGAGAACGATGGGGAAGGGTCTGAAAGAGAAGGATTTGCCTGAACCGTGGTTCGGAAAAAAATCTAAGGCTGCCACTACGCCAAAACAGACGAGGGCCGCTTCGAAATTAGTGGCTCAGCAACAGAAATCAGGTAGTCAAATGGAGGGGGAGGGCAGTACCAGAGGGAAGGCGCGCGCAAAGGGTAAAACATTAGAACTCAGTACTGCGAAGGGAAAAAAGCAGGTGAAATCCGTTCGCACTGGAACCGCAGACGTGGTTTTGGGACGATCCAAGAACCCAGTGCCAGATCCAGAGGAGCTCCGAAGAAAGCGAATAGAAGACGCTGTAGCTTGTGGGCGAGTAGTGAAGACAATCACACTTCCGGCTAAGCAAAAAATCTGCTCAACGATAGTTGCCAATGAATCATCAGAAGAAAATACAGAAGACGTGTTGGCGGCAGCGGACATGGAAATGGATCTGAACTATCCGGCAGAACATGAACATATTGCATTCTCAGGAGGTATGTAAAGAATGTCCATTTAGCTGTTTCATGAACTGAATCCGCTCATGTCTGTTTGAATATGTATTTTATACCTGTGTTTAAGGGCAATAGCCATCCATTATATTTAAGGCACAGTTGATTGTAGGAATAGGAAGTATGTCTTGTATATGAATATCAAATTGTTGATATATAATTCTTTTTCTGCCTACAGATGATGAAAGCCCTGTGGAATGCTTCAACAGAGGGGAGAAGTTCTCGAAAGACCCCAACAAGTCGCATTCAGTTGTAAGGAATGCAATAGATCAAATTGCACTTGAAACAAGCGCCCCTATGGGCTCTCCAATCGGTATATCAGGTAGACAGAAAAGAAAAGAGTCGGAGAAAGCAATTGCACGAGCGCGCAGTGAACAACAAACCGATCTGGGTGGCAGTGCACAGAAGCACATACATTTATCGAGTAGTCCTTCACCAGTTATACCCCTGGACAAAGTAAGAAATATGAATTCTTCGTGTGGGAATCGATAAGACCGGTCGTGCATTAATAGATTATGTTTACGTACTAGCAATTATGCAGTATGAATAATTAGGAATGGTATGGAGAAGTGACCAATGTCAGGGCGGCGGACATGAGTAACGATACTAAAGAAAGAATGGGCGTACCTGAATGTAGTTCGCTTAACCATATTGAATTACAAACATTTACATTGAATAAATTGACTGTGTTAATAAACCCTAACATTGAAGAAGTTGTCAATTTGTTTCTGCAGAGGGCAAAGGGAAAAGAGAAGGAAGTGGTGGGATCCCCCGATTTTGGACGAGTATCTAATCACCGTCACTCCTACGACTCCAGATACCGTAGTCCGCCACAGTACAGATCCAAGCATCGGCGATATCATGCATCTCGTAGCCCGCGACGCAGTCTGTCGAGGAGCCCGGCATACATGAGAATAAACCGTGAAGAGCGTAGGGGTCGGCATCTATCGGATGGCTACAACCGTCATCTTTCGCCTGAGCATGGGGATCGAGGTAAACGAGTTTCATGTTTTTGCATTCAAAGTATTCCAAACATGCACTGTAATATTCACTGAAACAATAATTAAGACATCAGTGTGAAGTGAAGTAACTTAAAATTACAAATTGTCTTCATGTACAGATAGTCGAGGGTATCGAAGTTATTCTTCGAAGGACAAACGACATCGGAGAGAAGAGACTATGTCACCTTCGAATAGTGAATCATCCTATTCGCGGGGAACGCATGGTGAGCCCAGTCGAAGACGACACCATCGTAATCATAAGCGGAGCACGAGATCATCACCGTCAAGATCGCTTGACACGGAGTATCGGAAATCCCCAGACGACGAAAGAAGGGATCGTACGGGTGTAGCACCAGTGAAACTGGAACCTGTATCAGGCACGACACCGGCTTTTGAAAGAAGACAACGCCGGTATAAGCAGGCCGCTCGCGAAGCAGATGCTACCAGACGCCAGAGGGATGGAAAGAAACCATTCTATATAACCGTAGACAGCGCGGGAGTCCCATATGGCTCTGGTAAACCGGCATGGAATCAGGAAATCAACAAACTCGCCAAAGGATTGAATCCGTCGTGCACATACATCAAGAAACAAACGTACGAGGATGTCACCATATTCAAAGAACGCTTAAGCGAATGCTTTGAATACTCTGGACCGCTGAACGAAGATTATTTGAGAAGCTTGATGGGGAGAGCTGTGACGAGGAGAAGAGGAGAACTCATGAAGTTGATAAAGGCAGGTGCGGAACAGCCGAGGCACATTGACTCCGACGTATGGGACAGACTTGTGAAGCTGCAAGCCAGTGAGCAGTGGGAAGAGAAATCTAAACAGGGAAAGCTTGCAAATGCCTCAAGGAAAACGATTAATAGAACTGGAAATAGGGGTGTAAACGGTGTGCGTGAAGTATTACGGGAAAAGTTTGGGAGGTCACCAGACCCTAACGAAGTTTATGAGGAAGCGCACCGTCCCAAAGGGTCCAGTATAACGAAAGGTAGGAAGGGCACTGCGAGTCGAAAGGGCGACGACAGTGCAAGAGAAGAGCTGTCACATGGTGATGACATCGAGCGTTCTGTGGACAAGTCATATGAGCCACAGTGCAACGATGATGGACTTGAAAGGGCTTCACAGCTCACGAGTGCCCCTCAGGTTCTCTTCTACCTTATTGTTCTAATATTGTAGTTTTAATGACATAAGAAGACAATGAGATTGTGAAATTGGATTATCCTCTTTTCTGTGCAATGATGTGATTAATATACAGGGGATTATGTATTCACGTTTTGCACAGTATTAACTGATGACTGATCTGTCTTGTATTGATCATTCCATAGGACACTGGAAGGTCATCCCGTCCAACTAGAAATGATAAGGGTGCTGCTATACCCCGTACCGATGATATGAATGTGCACTGTAATGATGAGCATTCCGAGAGTACATCCACAGACGAGTACATTTTGAAGTTAGAGGCGGAGCTTGAAGAACTGAAGGCTGAACGGGTCAGAGGGTCGTCATCGCACACAGTTCTGCAGTCACAGTCACCAGATCCAAAAAGGAAGAGCGACACGAATGGCAGAAAGGTTTGGAATGATATCTAGTTTTGGTACACGTGGATTTTTCTATAAGTATTTCAGAGATGTTGAACTAGACATGTTTTTACATTTTCCGAAAATTGTAGTACGAGGTAATGGAACTCTGACTTCACACTGCTCTATTCATGCAGACTCGTTCTCGCGGGCCTCTGGATGACACACAGACGAAGACTGGGAAGCACTGACGAGGAACAGCGACGTTGACGTGCAGTGCGGAGTCATATTTGGAAATGTCCAGTTTGGATGCATGTTAGTGGGGAATTATGAGGACAAGTGTTATATCATCAGTTGTGTCCTTGTTACCGTGTTTTTTGTGTGAGGGTATGTAGAAAGTACTGTAAGTTGTTTCATATGTTAAACTGTTATGAAATTTCTATGTTGAAAGGCTTTTAATAGTTATATATTAGTACGATAACGTCGAAATGATTGGCGGTTTTTGAAACTAAATTGTCCGCAGTAGACTATTTTACTAGACATGAGTGTGTGTATTTTGACATTGGATCATACAGAACTAATGTTGTGAATTAAATGCATTGGCTTTGCATATACGCAAAATATATAGTAATGGGCATGTGTGTAAAATAACAGTGGGTATTGTAATTCTTGAATGTAATAGTTGCACAAGTATATGTCGTATGTGACTATATGGGCATTAGTAAGTATTGTTGCAGACCTTGACACAGGTACAGAAGTGTAATAAGATTGCTGATGGAAGAAGAACTGTACTGCTTATTATGGAGAATACGTATGGGTGAAGCTGCTGTAGTACACATTGCTGTGATTGAGAACACAATAGAAATTAAAGTCTGAGCAGTACAGTGTGAAGTGCATGACTATGTAACGCGTAGTTGCAAAAATTGCTTTGCAGAGCTGGCAAAATTTTCGGAAAATGGGGTTCATGTCGAGGGGTATGTTTTAGAGATTCAAGAGATGGCAATGATTATACAGTAGAAGGTCAAAAACTGACGTGGGCATGGCAATTATCACAGTACAGTAATGTCATGCTGAAGTACAGACCATTGGGAGTGTATATCAAAGGCTGGTGAGTAATGTGTCTGTAAATGTGACCCGTGCAAAAGAATGGTCACATATAAGAAGTTATGCTATAACTGTTTGGAGAAGTTATGGTTTGTTGAATGATAAAATAATGTACATTGGTATCTTACGGTGGGGTGGGAAATGCAGGTGATACGGGTAATGTACAAATCTGGCGAATGTCTTAGGGGAAACCAGAGTATACAATTCAGGTACGTGTATTGTCTAATAAATTTTATGCAAGTAGACATGTTCTACGTAGTATTGAATACATAGATAATTCTGGCAGTGCACACACACAGGCGTTATGCTTGAGGGGAGTTGGTAATACAATACGTTGTTGGATTTCGTAGTTTGGAGAGCACAGACAACACCGGGCACGTAAACCATTTGCACGGGGATTTTAATTACCCTGCTAGGACGGTGAATTTCACAACTGTGCTCCTGGTGAGAGGCTAAGAGGAGATGTAAAATTTGATAATACGGCTCATAGTGTTTCGACTTCCTGGCAGCGATCTTATATTAAACTTGAAATGGCAGGAGAGAATGTTGGAAAATGGATCGTCTGCAACATTTCATAGCGGACATGGAAATAACGGTAGGTGACACGGATTGAATATGCCTAATATAAGACGACACTGAAGTTGAATGTGGGATTGTATTATATAGTGAATTTGATGTTAGTTATTTGGACCGTAAACCCTAATTTTGCGTTCAAAGATTCAGTATCGCATTCTTTCAGACACCTTACTATACTGTACCCTCATTTAGGATTAAAAATAAGGAAATCTACATTTCACAGAAAGGATAGCTAATGGAGCAACAGAAATGAAAGGGAGTGCTGTATATGATGCACAGAGAATATGGTAGACCAGGGAAGGGGTTGTTGTGGATGGGCAGAAGAAAACGCAGTATTCTCTTGACTCAGCTTGTAATAACAGTACGACCTTGTAATTAGTAGGAAGTGTTTGTATAAAAGAAAAAAATTGCAATTTCATTATGAGGGTCACATGTGAGGGACGCAGTGATGTAGCTTGCAATAGAAAACATGCGTAAATACGCATCAAATTATACGTGGTTGTGAGTGATAGGTATATCAGTAATGGGAGAAAAACATGAAATTGCTGTATTAGTAGTGTAGAGAGTTTAGTGTACCTGAATCCTGGGAATGGTCGTAAATGATTTAATGAATGTGAGGTATAAGGGTGTAATGAACAAAAGTTCTTGTACTGTTTTTTTAAGCAACTGTATACTGTAATGGCAGAACGTCAGTAATGCTGTAAATGAGGGCGGGTATGTAGTGCGACGGGCAGACGTGATAGCCAAATCCCAAGACTTCACCAACATCAGATTGTAAGGAATGGAGTGTAAAGAAGTCGACAATATCAATTGTTACGGGGCAAGGATTGTCTGTGTACGATGAGGTACGAATGGGTGTTTTAAGGAACATAACTTTTGTACATGGGTAACTGTATGATTGAGTATGCATTGATGAAAAAGCTGTAATTGTGAAACAGAAAAATAGTTTTAAATAAGACAGGTAGGAGGGAGAAGATGAGGCGAAAAAAAAATGACAATTGTTTATCTTACAGAGAAACTTTGGAGAAGGAGGCATGAACAAGGACTACAGAATTACTGAAGCAGTACGGGTAGAATAGGCTAAATCATCTTATGTTATTGTTGGGAATTTGCAGGTACAAATTCTGACAGAAACTGTGACGACGGAATCAATCTGCATGAGGAATGAAGCACAGGGAGCGTCCATATGTACAGACGAAGAGACTGCGATCATGGGAATTGAAAGATTCCAGAGAAGGCGTCAATGAATTAGATACAGAGATGAGTTAAACCTAAGCAGGACGTGAATCGTGACTGTGTGACTCAAGAGAAGTGTGAAGGAAATAATAGTGAAGTGACGGTCGTAGCGCCAACACTCTGTAGGCCCTAAATATGAGGCCACTGGAATGAGTGCAATCGGCATTGTACCCAATTACTGAGCCAACAAAGTAGAGTACAGTGTTTTAGGGTGTAGACAGTGTAATATATTACATTTCTAATATCACATTTCACAAATCAGGGCAAAAATGTTTTATGACCAATCATACGATGACAAGTCAACTCAAAAAAGCAAGCTCGGTCAGTCAAAAACTGCCACACGTCCATCGTTCATCGGATTCACTGATGAATGATACACAGCAAATAATAAACGAAATTCACCTGTAGGAGATAACCATGGTAGATTCACAGTGCATGTTAAAGTCAAAATTTTATTTCGCCTTCACATTCCGAGATAAATCAGAAAAAGAACCGAGGCAGTAACTGTGTGAAAGTAAAATATTAAAAGTATTTACATAAACATGCCCCAAAAATAATCCCGTACGCGTGGCATACTCTGCCAACTCAGATGTTACGAACACTGGTAATGACTGATGTGGCATGACACGGAGGATGAGTCCGACTACACAGAAGACCGAATGAGCAGAAACGTCACAACAGATTACTGTTGGCGGATGACCCGCTCAACGCGACCAAACTCACAGAAACTCTTAACAGATTTCTGTTGAAATTCTGTGAAAGTGGTCACAGTTTTTCTAGTAGTGCGAGAAGCCGTAGAGAAAACCTCAAAAGGGCCATGGCTCATCCTTGAGAAGCCAACCTTTGAACTTGACAGCCTTTGGATATAGTGTAAAGTGAGAAGGGACCACAAAATAAAGTGTTGATTTTTTAATTAAAGTTCTTACATATTTCTTAAATAATAATAAATGATTTATTGTGAGAATTTTGGCCAAACAGCCCCCGGATTTTGCGTAAGACTCACGTCTTGAGGTGAATTTGACGCAAAATCCGGGTGCCTTGAAAAATGTCCACTTTTCTTGCCACGAAGGACAAAAGTGTTGTCCATGTCATTTTTTCCTCCTTCTGTCCTTTAGACAAAAAAATTCCGGTGTAAAGTAACATTATTTGGTCTTCTCAATTTTTTGGCCTCCCATTGGCTAAAATTTCTCTCTTCACGGCTTCTTGCCTCTAGTATAAAGAGGCCCTAAGTGTGAGGTTGAAAAATGGGGTTGCAGGACATATTTACTTCCGCCCGATGTACAGTACCCACCAACAAGTTTACGTTCATTCAACTTTTTAAATAACTACCAATAAAAATTACAAAAATATTATTTTTGAGCCTAATTTGGACAAGTTGTAATGCACAAGATGAACTATACATACAATTGATTTTTGATAAAAAAAATTTAGATCTATTTTTATTTGAAATTAAAACCTTCGTTTTTTACCCTTAATTCGAACAACTATGAATACAAATTTTGTTACTTATGGTTTATAAAACTTTCAATGAAAAGAATGAAAATCCTCTGTAGAATCATGTGGAAAAAAAATCATGAGTTTTGAGGTCATATTTACTAAAATATCAATGTTTGAAGCTTTTAGTTTAGAAATGTTCAATTTGAATATAAATTATACATTTTTTTAATATTTGATCCAAAAATTGTTCAAAGAAGTGATTTTTCACACTTCAAATGGTTTAATATATATTTATATTAATATTGATTTTTTTTATAAATTTAATTATTTCATTCAATTGTTTGAAAAGCTGAAATGAGCGTAAACTTATTGGTGGGTACTGTACAGTGTACAGTAGATGACATCAAAGCCCACTTTCTACTCAAATCTAGCAGAAAGCAGCTAGGTAACTGATTCCTCTGGAAATTCCAGGAATCCACGTGGCAAATCAATCTTTCACTGCAATGCAAGCAGTCACCAAAACTGGAAACTGACAACAAGTAAAGAGCCTTGTTAGTGGCTTTTGTCCGAATTCCCAACTTTCAATGTCCGCCACAAAAAAATTGCATCTCAGTCTTGGGAATTGAAAGCTGACGTGGCAAATTTACCTATTTTATTTTAAGGACAATTTCTACAGTTCATTTGTATCCCTGGCTGCACTGGAGTGATTCTGTGGATGTGGAAATACAGTGACTGTCAAAACTGAGTACGAAATAAGGTAGAGGCACCTAAAACCGATAACTTAAGCTACCTACACTATTTCTGGACCAGCCATTAATAGGGTGATATTTTTCCCGGGTTGGAAGTTAGTTTTCGCGGAGAATGCAAATTTTTCCATGAATTATTTCCCAATATTGAAATTTGTACAATTTTTCAAAGTGAAAAGTACTTCAAAACCTATAACCGATAATATGCTCTAATGTACGAATGAGGTACATCTTTTCTTTCAAAATCTAGAAATTAGGCCTGATCGGTTTTAGGTACCTGGTCGGTTTTAGGTGCCTCGACCTTAGCTTAGTCTACCTTTAGCCATTCATATTTTATAATTTACTGCATTTAATGTCAAATCAGTTGACGGCACAAGTATACATTCAAGTAAATGATGTGGCTACCAAATTACAAGTCCAGCAATGCAAAATGATTTGAGAAAGATATAGATCAAAGTAAATTAGCTCTAAAACTCAGTTATGCTCACACTTGGATTACGCGGTGAATGCTACAAATTTGACATGCACAAGTGGTTTTCTGGGTCTATTTTTTTGGATGGGCATGTTCTTGGCCTTCACATTTATAATTGTGTCCCTATTCAGTGCACATCATGTATGCAAATTGAGCAAAATGGTTTCATTAAGGTCTCTCTCTGTTGTTGATAGAAAGCAGATAGAAGAAGCTACTTTAGAAAAGTTGAAGAGGGGTGAAAGTACTAGAAATGTTGCTAGAGACTTACAAGTATCCCAAAGTTGGGTTGCACAATTTCGTAAGCAACATTTGAGTGAGTTGAGTGATGTGAATCGCAGTTTTGGTGGCAGGCCATAGGTGTACAGTGCAGCTGATCGCAGGGCTTGTGTGAGAGAAATCACTATAGGTGGCTTAGAAACTGCACACAAAGTTGGAAATTACTTGAGAGGAGCTTCATGTTGGTATGAGTGATAGTACTGTGAGGAGAATGTTACGAAAAGCAGGTTTGAAATGTGAAGTGAAGCAAAAGAAACCAAAGCTCACACTTCTTCAAATTAAAGGACAATTAGAATTTGCTAGACGTTATTGCCATTGGACTGATGATGATTGGGATTGTGTAGTATTTTCTGATGAAACAAAAATCAACCGATTTTACTCTGATGGTCGCAGTTGGTGTTGGTTTCGTGATGGACAGAGTAGAAGTGCTGGAATGGTGCAACAAACTGTCAACTTTGGAGGTGGGGGAGTGATGATGTGGGGTTGCATGACTCCGAGTGGCCTTGGTATGATGTGTAGGATTGAGGGAAGAATGGATCAGTACATGTATAGAGAAATTTTAGAGCGAGAACTGGTTCATACACTGCATACATACAATCTAGATCCTGCCAATTTGATTTTTCAACGGGATAATGACCCAAAGCATACATCCAAGAGTGTGCGCCGTTGGCTGAATTCGCAAGAATTCACTCTTTTGAAGTGGCCGGCGCAATCTCCAGACTTGAATCCAATCGAACATTTGTGGGCAACTTTAAAACGTCGACTCAACCAATATGAGAGACCTCCCAAAGGAATGTTAGAATTGTGGGAGCGTGTTGAAGATTGTTGGGCTTCAATTACTCCCAGTGAGTGTAAGAACTTGTATAAAAGCATGCTTAAGCGCATTGCAGCTGTTATAGTTGCTAAGGGTAGGTGGACAAATTTTTAACTTTGTTCCAGCTAATGTGAGCAAAACTGAGTTTTGGACTGAACTTCACTTTACTTTTTTTTTAACATGCATACATGTGTGTAATAGACCTCAATCCCCATGGAAGTATGACTGATTGCAATGGTAATCCTGTGCAATTTATGGTTTCATTTTTGACGCATCCAATTTCCCTACATTGTTTGTTAAATTTCAGTAAGCTGTGTTTGTACTCAGTTTTGGCAGTCACTGTAAGCTGAAGTCTTAGGGGCGCTTTACACTATGAACCAAGAGCCGTGACCAAGAAAATTAAATCATTTTCATGGTCATGGCTCTTGGTCAAGAGCCGTGACCATGAAAAATTAAAAAATTAATTTTAAGTGGCTTGGTCACCCCTTGTAGTGTAAAGTGGATTTAGACCGGGACAAGTTTAAGCTCAATTTTCTAATATAAATTCTCATCAATTTTCTTTTACCCTCCCTTTTCCCTCCTTTCTCTTAAAATAATTGAACACTAGCCAATCAATGATTTTTAAGCCCCATGGTCTCCTAGATTGTAGTTGAGTCGAGGCATTTGCTTCGACTCAATTATAATCTAGGAGACCATGAAAACATTATCCACTATGGAAAATTTAGTATACTTCGGGGACCTCAAAGTTAGTGGTCATTCTCCTTTTTTCAAGGTAGTGTAAAGCCAAATGGGACCAAGAACACTTTATTGGCCAATCATAGATTTTAGAAATCCTTGGTCATGGCTCTTGGTCCCTCGTGTAAAGCGCCCCTGAGTTAGGAAATAGATGATTGTTGTATCCGTTGAATTTTTATTTTTGTTTCGATTATTATTTTTTTTAATTTTTTAATTTTTAATTTTGACACAAATACAAAGAACTGTGTTGCAAGTGGGGAGAAAATACAATCAACCCCAATCGAATGTGGCCTGGGGAAGGGGACATCACAAAAGTTGAGTGTGACCGTTTTGGTGTCATTTTGACATCCATTTTGACGCCTATAGGTCATTTTAGTGTCATTTTATTCATATTAAGTTGGTATGGAGGTTGGCATCAAATTATCTTAATTGCATTTCAATACACCATCATGGCACCATGTTTACATGCCTTGAAGTTCTTGATCATGGAGGGAAAATAGAGTGTAGCAAGAAAGAAAAGGAACCAAGAAGGGTCGGGTGCCCTGGGGCCCAACTTTTATTTTTTGGCTACAATAAGATGTTGGTAGGTACTTAGAAGCAGCCGCCAACAACTTTTTGTAGCCCGAAAAAAAAAAACGATGAGCCCCGGGGCCACGCAACCAGGAGCCCTAATTTGACAAAATAGACCACTGATAACTAACAACACTTGCTTTTGTTAATAGTGAGCGTGATACCAATTGCAAAGACACATTCTATTTTGCAGAATTATGAAATTAATGAGGGCTAAAATCTTTGCTAAGCGGGTAAAATATTCATTTCGCATTGATGATTTTTCATTTTAGTGTTACCTTCACTAATTAGCCTCCCTCACTATAAACGCACACGCACCGTTTTGCAAAAAGTAGTGTAATAATCCGCGTAACAATACCGTAGTACCACAACAAGGTTGCCAAAAAATAATTCAAAAAAAAAACGTAAAACTTGGAAACTATGAGGACCAACAATTATTTTTAGCAATATTTTACTTTTGTTGAGCTCGTTTGGGCCATTTTGGGCCATTTTTACCCCCTAAATGACGGAGGGGGTAAGGGCAAAACATAAATGTGTTATAAAAAATTACTTCTTCAACTTTGATGAAGTTTGGTCCAAAAGAGAAAATGAGGAGCTTGATGTTTAGTAATTTTCCATACGGTCAAATATCAAAAACTAGCTTTTTATCATCTCATAATGAATTTAGAAGCATTTAACTTCAAATATTTATAAGAATCACAAATTTTATTTTTAGAATTTGAAATTTTGTATGATTTGTTAAAACTAGACATTCTATTCTAAAATCAAAAATTGCAAATTTTTCAACGGAGAGAACATCATTACTTTCCCCAAATAGTAAGTTTTCTAACACTAGACAATGTAGAAGTGTTTTTCTTTGAAAATTTCTCCTGGGTGGAGTTTAACTCGGATTGACATGATTCAAATTGGGTTGGAAAGTAGACTTGATTACCTATTTAAAAATATTTTTTCTATTTCGGGAAGCCCATAAAAAAGGGCAGAGACCATAAAATGGTTGATCCGTCACTTAGGGGTTAATCATTTTTTTGCTCAAAAACAAAAATCAATAACTTTATTTCCCAAGAAACGAACCTTATTTCAAAAAAAGATTACATATTTTTTTGTGGGGTGGTGACCGAGCTATGGTACTACGGTAATAACGATTCTACGTTCAATTGCACATACCTTACGAAAGTCATCCCTAGGCACCCCTAAACGACGAAAATCATCCGAACCCAGTCAGCGTCCAGATTCCGCTGACAGCGAGAGCCCCGCGGGTTCCGGTTCGAACCTCCCCGCCCGCCGATACCTCGGGTCCACGCGTCATCCAAGTGGCGCCTCAAGCGTCACTCCCGCGCAAGCAACCGACAGCTGGCACGCGCCTTTCACCGCCCATGGGAACGCAATGGAACGGGCCCCGGGAGCAACACAAACACCGGCATTCTGCCCATGGACACTTGGCAGCAGCCCTCGCATTAATCAACCTCTGCCAGGCTTGAATGCCTTGAATGATTCAATCCCCTCCCACTTTTAAGCCATTGCCGGTCCCCGGTCCTATTCAGTTCAGTTCATTCTGTCACACTCCATGCTCTGATCCGGCCCAGCGCTTGCAAACTGCAGGTTAAGCTTACACTCAATCTGTCTGTCTGTCTGTCTGTCTGTCTGTCATGCAACCTGGCTTTCTTTTCATGAAACCTGGGCTTGTTTTTCTTTTTCATTTATGAAAGCAGGGGTTCAGTTCGTGAATCATGTTTCTAGTGAACCAGATCGGGTGTTGACAAGAGTATTAACATAATATTGGACTGCTTGTTTTTTGGTTGAGAAACGCGACTGTGGGTTTCAGTTGTTGCGATGATCTGTAGACAGTGCTAACCTCAACATGTTATCCGAAAACCCACATACGGAGTGATCTTGTGTTTCTAGCTTGCTCTTGACGAGCCTGAGAGGATCCTGAAATAAAAGAGCTTGAGTTTTTATCTGTTGTTGTCGAAGGTGGGAGTTTTGGATTTCAGTAGCTATTTTATTTATGAAGTGGGAGTAGTAAGTAAGTACTTGAGATAACTGTCAGTGGGTGACTGGAAGGTGTAGCTTGTAGATTGTATGTTACTGCTTTCAGGACTATGTTATTAATGAAAACCTTTTTCCGGTTGCAAACAAATACATACAATAATAATAATAATAATACTTCTAGTGGCTTTAGGTCAAAACTGTTTTCATGTCACGGAAACCCAGGCTATGGCGTCGAGTGTTGACAGAAAGATGTTCGTTGTGACAGATTGGGTGCAGTCGCACAAGCTACAGCCAGGGATTGAGTAGCAACAGGGGATCAAAATGGACCACGGTAAGTACTTGAATCGATCCCTGTTACTGTAGTTCAATCTTTTTCAGTTTGGGGAGATTTTGAACGATGAATTAGATCGGTGAGTACATTGGAAAGTCTGAATGGAGTTCTGGGTTTATGATTTTGAAGAGAGGCGTGATCATGTGAATGGCTACGAAGACTCTGGTCACAAAGTGACGCTGGTGGCGTTGATCAAGCACCACCTGCGGGACTGGATATGGATTGTGGTGATGGCCATCCTGGAGCTTGTGGATTACTTCTTGATCCCCCCGTTCAAGCGCTTCATAAATGCGACCATGATGGCCAACTATCGGTACCCCGTGAAAGGAGAGACAGTGCCAACGTGGAGTATCGGGGTACGTATACATATATATGATATTTATATGTTCCAGGTTTTAAGTGTACTGATTGTTTCCTTCTTTGGTACTGTACCGTGAAGCTCAGATATGACCGACTTGAACTGCCACGTCATCCTAAACCAATCAAAAGATGACACGTGGCACGAAAAAGAATTGGGTATGGGCGATGACTGAGGCTTGATTGTTGTTGTTGTGTGATTAGGTTATTGCTGTGGTTTTGCCGTTTTTCATTTTCCTTATGGTCTACATCAAGAAGAGGAGTATCCGTGATTTGCACAATGCCTTCCTTGGTGAGTAATCTATTGACAACAATTTGTGTCAGTTTACCAAAATGTGCCGTTACTATTGGTTGTAAGTTTGTATTAAAAGCGTCATTTATAAATCTAGATGGAAATAATGAATGTATATAAAATTCTAGTGCAGCAAAGTTCTCTTTTATTTTAGGATGTGGAGAGGACCAACCATAGTACCCTGTATTCTTAAATCATTTGGTCATGGGCTCCAGATGTGTATATTTAGGAGTCTTAACATGACACGTCACTTTGCACAAGAATTTATTGGTTCTTTTTTCTTCTTGAGGTTTGGAAATACAACTAAAGTAGGATGTCCTAAAACCACCACCATCACCCCAATTCTGATATGTAGACCTTTCTTGGGGCCACCACAGTTGAGACTCAAAACCGCCAATTTTACCAATGGCATGCCAAGCATTGCGAAGAAATAGTTGGTGGTTTTGGGTATCATTATGAGTGAAAATTAGTACCACATGTGGACATGGGAAACCTAGAGGTTTGATTTGGGTGACGAAGTTCTTTTCACTTTGAAAATCTATATCAATTTGAATATTGGGAGTTAAATTGCGAAAATTTGTGCATTTTGTGAGAAATCTTCTTTCCAAATGACCGAAAAATATTTCTCATAAATAAGCAATCTTGTTAAAATGAGGCCATATTTCTTATGTTGATGGTTTTAGGACATCCTACCTTACTCAAGTGCCAATTTGTGCCAATATGGATTGGTCGGTTCTTTCCGTTCATTGAGGCTTTTAGTCGTCAATCTTTTTGAACACCTCTTAATTAAAGTTTTTGGTTCAGATTGGATGTAAAATAGACCAAGCGGAGTGCATTGATAATTTCTGTTACTATGAGGGTTGTTGGAACCATGCTAGTGTTTTATATTTTTTAAGAAATATTGTGGTTTTTAAAATGAATTTTCCTCGGCTGTGCAGGGCTTGCAATGGCAATTGTGATCACAGCTCTCTTCACAGATGGAATTAAGAATCTGGTTGGGATGCCTCGACCCGACTTCTTCCACCGCTGCTTTCCTGATGGTGTTGAGGTTACTACAATAACACCCTCACCTCTTTCCTTGCCATTTTGATGCCATGATTTTTCCTTGCATTTTGAGAGTCTAAATTTTCAAGATCTGATGGGTACCGGGGAGATCTGGCAGTTAGTGTAAAATCAGCCAAATGGAATTGTCCCAAATTACCGGTTGAAACTCACCGTTTAGGCTAAAACCCGGATAAAATTTGTGATACTCGGGTGTTACCTGGGTAATAACCGGATGGGTTCTTGGCGGTTCTTTTGTACAATATTGCATTTTAGCCGGTTTCCTTTCAATGGTTCTGATTTAGTTTATAGGAAAGAGTCTCTTGGACCTCCCTAGTACCCTCAACTAGTTACATGGTGTTTTGTTTTTTTTCTTCCAGTTGAAAAGAAATGGACAATTGACAATCTGAACATAAAAATTTAATATTATGACTAATCAAGTGAAGGCTTTGTTACAATTGAGGCTCCTTATATATTTGTAAACCCATGTTTTTAGGGACTCATACAATCCTGAAAGTACCTAAGTTTTGACCTTCAAATATGACCTACATTGTTATGTCAAGTTCAATCTTGTGGATGTCAAGAACAGAATCTCATATATGATGTTGGGATTGGCCACAGACTTACACGAATGACAGTGATCAGCAAGTTATTTGCCATCCCAATGTGTCTGCAAGGGCGTTCCGTGATGCTTACAAGAGCTTCCCAAGTGGACATGTATCATGTATGAACTCAGTGGCCTTGGTATCTAGTGATGAAAATTTGATGGTAACTTTTTGCAATGGATGGTGACTTTTTGCAATGGATGGTGACTTTCTATCCAATGAAACTGACTTTTTGGAGTTTGGTGTGGCAGGGGCATTTGCTGGCCTTGGATACTTGTCACTCTACTTGGCTGGGAAGATGTCGCTCTTTGACAGAAGGGCATATGCTTCAAGAGTGTTCTGGGTCCTTTTCCCTGTATTCGGAGCCACACTAATTGGAATTTCACGCGTGAACGATTACCAGCATCGGTGGGTGGATATCATTGTTGCAGCCCTCATGGGTAAGCCCTTCATTATTCTAACTTTCATCATCACATGGCACTAGGAATGAAAGTAGCAACTCACCAAAAATATTGTTCACTATAACCCCTATCACCTTTATATTTTTAGTACATGAAAATCGCCACGTGTCTACTACAAATTTATGAATTTTTCATAAATTTTGGTGGAAATCTGAAATTACTATGATTTTTTTGAAGTGGTATGTGTTGTAGGTTTTTTATGAGTAGTTATTTTTCTTATGATTCACGATCATGATTTGGGTTTTGGTGAGTTTTGCAGGGACATTTATTGCCTATCTATGCTACAGACAGTTCTACCCAAGTGTCTATGCAAGAGAATGGGGTGCGTAGACATACACAATCACCTTCCTTGGTTGTTAATCCTTACTCAGTTATTTTTAGTAAATTTAATGTCCATAAGGATCGAGATCTCACGGTTTTAAAATGACTCATCTGATCAACCATAACTTGAATGGGACCAAATTGTATACTCCTTCCGTTTCATTATAATTTTCCACTTTTTTCTTTGGCGTGTGTTAACTTTTATCACCAAATAAAGTCGTCTCAATACTCAAAAAATGGTCTATCTTCTATAGTAGTATGTAGTTCTTGTGCACTATAAAACATAGGGCAAAACTGGGTGGACTCTTATTATGAAACGGGAGCATCACATTGCAGAAAATAGAACTGAATAAACAAGAGTTTAGTCTTTATCAATATTAGTCTTCATTATATCCAATGGCCCTTTGTCCGATGGGCACTGGGTCATTAACATTACGAACAAACATTTTATTCACGCCAGCCTTCAAAGAAGACCAAAGTTTCTATCTATCTAGTCTCCATTATTGTTGCTTTTCAGAGTTCTGACCTAATTTTGTGTTTGTCTATGACAGCGGGATATCCATATGAGTACGCACCACAAGGAGTGTTCAGCCACGGTTTACATGGTCCTTATGCATTGCCTATGATGAATTCCCAGTTCAATAGTACGGTAGCTCCCTTGGGCCTTGGAGGAAACGCATACGACCCGCGTCGTGTACCGAATGATGTTGAGACTGGACGAAATTGATGTGGATTTGGTCACACAAAAACAATTCATGTCAACTGGGTTGTGTATCATAGAACAGCTTTTTAGGTATATTTAGGAATCAATGGGCATGTCATTTTACAGTGCCATCTTCTGAATTGAAAGCAAGGTGCAAGAGGTTATGGTTAGGTGATGCTGTAAATGAGGAGTGATGATCTTGTAGTAGTAACAAGGTTGAATGTTCATAGCTATGATGATGAGAGTGATGACTTTAGTTTTCTGGATTGAAAAAGAAAAAGTTCTTTCCTGAGACGGTTTCCTTAATATCTGTACCAGGGCACTTTCTAATGAATTTTGTTTTGTAAACTTGTTGCAAAAAACTCTGTGTTGGTTATTTATGTATGAATAATAGGTATGAACTTATACCCCTGGTTACCTTGCAGTTTACAAGCCTTTTGGTTTAGGATTCATAATAAGGGTCTAATTTTTTTGGCATGTTTGAACTGTGATGTTCTTTTGGGCAAAAAATACCATCTTCATACTCAAAAAATGGGCTAATTTTAATAGTCGTATGTAGATTTTGTGTCACTCATTGTTTGCCCTATTTGAAGTGGACAATGCTCACATTTTGAAGTATAAAACATAGGACAAACTAGGGGGAAAGAAATTGCCAATGAAATTTAGGGAGTATGCTTTGTGAGTGACAAGCTCATGTAATGCATTACTTTACTAAAGCTTAGGATTGAACTTGTAACTCTTAAGTGGAACTAGACTCATAGTTAACTTTCAACTGGATTTAGACTTTAACTAGCTCTTAAGTGGGTCTTTTTTTTAACTTTTGAAGCTAAAAAGGTTATGATGGTTTTGTCTTAAGGTGGATGTGTGCATCTTCGTCACTTGCAACAAGGTGAATAATTTTCTAGTGGGTTTGATTTTCCTTTTAACAATCAAAGATTGTATTGTTTTTGGTTTGGATTGTTGAAAATATCAATGTGAGTAGATTTTCTTAAGGTGTGCTCTTGTTGCGGTTGCAAAGTTTATGAAGAGGATTTCTACGAGAAGTATGAATGTAGCATCACGCACCCGATCATGCAGCTTCAAAAAAGAATGTGGCATATGCAGGGAGAGGGTTCAGCCATCCTCCTTCATCCATATAAAAGGTGAGTTCAATCAAGTATGTGATTCAAATGAGTGATTCTTACATCTTTAGAACAAAAAGCTAGAAATTGAGTTTGCTATCTAGTAGATATTATTCCAAAGATGAATGCATTCTATACAAAACTATTTTTGTGCAATACATTGTATATATCAATTAATTTGTATATGTGAAACAAAAACTTAGCATTGAATTTATCAAATGAATTGACGTAAAGTTGTAAATGAATAACTAGTATGTTGTTATTTTGACAAAATCTATATGTCGCTTGGTGTGTATGCAACAATTCAAATTAAGTGATTAGAAAATCTCATACTATTGTTGTTTGGTAGGGTGTGGCCACGAGTATTGCTTGGATTGTTGCAAGCAATATGCGGAGGTGAAGTTCATGACCGGGAGTCCTTATATCAAATGCCCTCATGAAAATTGTAGTAAAAAATACACTCTTTTGCAATGCAAGAGAATGTTATCCAAGGAACACTTTGACATTCTTAAAAAAAGATATGTAGAAGTTGCTACCCCGCCTTTGCTAAGGTTTTATTGTCCCTACAAAGATTGCTCAACTTTCATGAAGAAATCCAAAATGAATAGCAACATTGGGACATTTGTTAAATGCTATTCGTGTCACCGTGGCTTCTGTATGGAATGCAACGTCCCATGGCATTCATCCAAAACTTGTGACGAATTTCTTGCACATAAGGAGAATTCAAGATTACAAGGAGATCAGAAATTGCGAGATCTAGTCAAACATATGAAATGGCAAAATTGCCAACGTTGTAAACGAGTTGTTGAGCGAACTCATGGCTGCTCTTTCATGACTTGTTTGTAAGAAACTGCTGACACTCAACCTTTTTTAATCTTACTAGCTACTGTTTCATTTTTTCCTTCCTTTTGTAGGAAAGTTTGTTCAAGATCTTTCAATCTTATCATTTCGGATTCAAATTTTCATTTTGAAATAGTTTGACTATAACAATTGACAAATGTATAGGATATTTTAGAATCTTGTGATAGTGAGAGGTCATAATAAAGATATATGAGTATACACATAGATTTTTCCTTTCTATCTAGAACCTCTAAATCAACACATCGGCATAAAGTCATAAAATCTGTTTTCTTTTTTTGTGCATAGATTAATGAATGAATGTTACTTGCAATGACTTTGTAAACCACTTTCTAATAAATTTTAATGTAATTGTATTTTTCCTTACCGTGATTTTAACATCTCTCTTGTTTTGTCGTTCTACAGATGCGGCCATAATTTTTGCTACAATTGTGGAGGAAACGTTGGATCTGGATTTGCACATGGTCCAGGATATTGTTAACTCCATGTTTTGTTTTAGCCTAGTATCATTATTGCAAAATTTCTTGCATCATTGAGCTGTCTAGTATCATACACTAGAAACATCTAATGATCCTTAGGAGGAGTTTGCACCTTGTGTAATATTTTGAATTTTTTTTGCTACATTCTAGAAATTTCTTTTGCCCCAAATACTTTTTCTAAACCACAATATTTTATAATCTTCACTAATTTTTCCAAACAAATAAGTGATTGAAATTGAAAAACGAAGTAAAAAACAAAGAAATTCTAAGAAACTCTAGATAAAGGTAGCTAAAATTCACAACATATTCTAGTCTTTAACCCTAAAGGACCAAGAAACCAAAATTAGACCTTGTGTTTTTTTAGTAGTTTTGAGTAGGTCCTATGCAGATTTTATTCTATTCAAATTGATTTAGTTTTTGACCAATGCATGCAATATTCTTCACTGATTTTGGTGGAATAAAATTAGGTCCAAGCTGAATATATTTGTGTTGATATATAATCATTTTTAAAGCCATGAATCTCTGGTGCTTTAGGGGTTAACAAATAGCTGAAATTCAGATTATGAATACATACTCTGGCATCTAATCAAGCCATCAGTGTCACGGTGGTGTGAACCACAGATTCTAGAGCTTTTGCTTCGTACATGGAATATTTTCCACTCAGGTGCTCAAAGTAACTATGTACTTTTCCCACAAGACTTTTGAATTATTACCCAGTTCCATTATTCTAACCATGGTACAAAATTAATCATAAAGAGTAAAAAGTAACTCCTGGTTTACAAAATTGTCGTTGACAAAAGTAGTACCCTAATCTCAAAGTCCCAGTTCCCTACATGACCAAGTCTCCTCAGTCCTCAAATAGGCCAACCTCAACAGCATTGTGAACCAAACCCTCTTTGGTTATATTTAGCACCCAAAAGTACACTACTACTTATATACATAGAACTCTACTTAACACGACCAAAACCCTAAAATCATGGAACTAAATATGACCCTGATTTGGTCTAAGAACGGTAACATCAATCAAATTGCAGCGCTAATTAATGAATAAAGCCACCACCTGTCTCCATGTTCGCACGACCATCAATTCTACGACTTCTGTAGATTCTGCCTCTAGAATGTACGATTCGAAACTGTAGATCGTGCGTCTAGGATGTACGTATGAAGTTGATTTGAGAGCTACGGCGGAGGTTCCAATCACGATGGTGAGGACAGGATTAGTGATATTTTTGTTGTTGCTAATTTTAGCCAAATTGTTACATTCAGTAGCATACAATTTGACTCTACAATAGATGGTTTGGAATATTCTAAACCCAACAATACTTCATTAGTAGCTAAGTGGACATGTGGAGGCTCAAGGTGATGAGCATATTACATGAAAGGTTGTGAGTATGAAGGCTACTGAATGTTATCAGATAGTGTAATTAGATTACCTTAAAATTCAAATTGCTTTACTCCAAGAAAGTTACTTCAAACTCAATATATAGATATTTCCATAGAGATTCATGAGTCCCAGTTGCAATAATGGAGTTAACCGAAAAGAATGTCCCAAAGTAGAAACTCACTTTATACTCACCTTCAATTAATTTTCATTTTAAAAAAAAAACGGCAAAACTAGTCTATGGTGAGTTGAAGAATAATTTAAAGTAAGACCGTGCGCCACCACGGGACCTGGAACTCCCCAATGCTAGAAGAGAGTTCCCATCCACTCCCACAAACCAAGAGCCCCAACCATGGGCACTATTCATGAACAATGCTTGTCAAAAAATTTAATTATAGAGAGGGAACTCCTCTCCAACTCCTCTCATGTTCTCAGTTAACTCAAATATCTAATTCAAAAGTAGTGCATTTTTGTATAGTAACAATACATATTTACATAGTGCCAAATGTCGAAAAATTAGTGAGGTACAATTTGACTTGCACTATTTAGTATACATATAATCTAGGTTGTCTAATTGATATAAAGGATATTTGGAAAAAAGAAGGAAAAATAGCTAGATATTGTACATGGAGTCAAAATGTGTAGCCTCTTTAAACTTAGGTATCACTCAAGTATTACCTAAATAACACCTAGGTAGCACATGTGTATTACCATGATATTACCGATATATTAATATATATAAAGAGTATCCATAGCACATGTGTAGAACCATGATATTACCGATATATTAATATATATAAAATGAGTATCCATAGCACATGTGTAAACCATGATATTACCGATATATATATATATATATATATATATATATATATATATATATATATATATATATATATATATATATATGTAAAAATAAAAAGAGTATCCAAGGAGCCTGATTGCTCTGGCTTGAAGCAAAAATGCTAAACTGTCTCCTGACCCAATTTTCTTTTACTGGACAGCTGTTCACCGCCAAATCTATGGATGCTGTAGATTTTGTGTCTAGTATGTACGAGTCGAGTATTATGGCGGAGTTTCATGTAATGAGCGCTCACGGCGACCATGAAAGTGTAGGATGTACGTGGTGGGTTGATTTGAGAGCTTAGGCCGAGGCATCAATTACGGCATAAGCGATGGCGGAGTCATGAAGGCGGGGACAGGAATTGTGCACCGCCATAGCTGCGGCCTCCGATCGGAAAACGTGCATAGACGGCTGGAAGAAGTGTGTGGACAGAGTTTGTATAGGGAATTTTGGTTTGCAGGGCGGAGCCCGTGTTGCGCTTGTCTCGAAGCGGAACGCAAATAATGCACCACGACTTGAGGAAGTGGCCGGACGGATGAGAGGCGCATTCACTGACGGCCGGGGCCCTACCAGTGAATGAAAAGGAGAACAGTTCATTTCTGGCAGCTGGTGATGAGAGAGCGTGGTAACAATAAGCAACATAGGGCGTGAATGCATTCCCCTGTTTAACGTCAGTTAGGCGAGCGAGGTTTGGAGATGGTGAATTGAATTGTGTAACTTAATAAAAGCTTTGGATTCCTCTGGTGAACGTGAATGTTGTATTGGAAAAGCAGTGAGGTCAGGATCCAGGAAGGAGCGACCGAGGTTGTCAGAGTGGTCGTTAAGCGGCTTGTCATCGCCGTGTAGAGTATTATAGCGACCGGAAAGCAGTATGAGCGTTTTTGAGGTGGAGAAGGCGATGAAAGTACGAGGCTGAATTTTGAATGCGAGCTCATTAGCTGGCATTAAGCTTGTTAACATTAGAAGAGGTTTGGAGGTCGTGAATTGAATTTGACAGCGTTTGAAATAATTGTTTGGATTCCCCAGGCGATGTTGTATTGAGATGTGGCGACGTTGTGAGGAAGAGGTTGTTAGAATGGTAGTTAAGCGGCTTGTTATGGAGCTTTAATGTTGTGTAGAGTATTGTTGCGACTGAAAAGGAGTGAGAGTTTTTGAGAACGAGCAGAGGCGATGGAAGAGCGCGGGGATTGGAACTGTGAATAAGAGGCTGAATTTTGATAACGATGTGGAAATCTCGTTGCATTGGACATTTTCGGATAGGCGAATGTTCGTATTCAGGATTGCGATGGTGGAGATTGTGGAAACTGGTGAACAGTTGTTACAGGACCAGGAACATTAGCGGGAACTAAAGAGCAATTTCGGGATTGTGATGATGGAGCGGTCTCGGAGTAGTGTGAATTCCTCAAAATCTTCGCCTTTTTTGTTTTGAATGATTGTGGCATTGAGCTCGCGTGCATGCACAGCACGCGCTTTCTTCACTTGTAGTCATGGTGCGGCGCCATGGCTGGCAGCTTCCTGCTCACACTCTTCAGGTGGCTTCGCATTCCACCAGCCTATTGCTTCATCGTGTTTGCACTTCCTTATCGAAATTCACGTCAGTGTCGGAATTCTCAATGCTGCTGGTCTTGCTGTTTCAATTTTACTAAATTTCAACCGCTTGTTATTCTGTTCGTTCTAGCTTAGAACCTATTTTTAGTGTAGAAGTAAAAAGTACATTATTTACATAATAACGAAATATTCCTCTTAAGCGAAACGCTATCGATTGAAATTGCGAAGCGTAGTAGCGATCGCTGTCCACGTCAGGGCACTCTGCTGTTTGCGTAGATGTATTGAGATTCATATGAGCAAGAGAACACATCATTTTAAAGTTGTTGCAGAATTACAAACAAGTGATTCAAGCGAGGAACATCTCTATCACTTGCTTCATTTCTAACCTTTAGGTTTCTCATCTCAGGTGGCGGCAATTACGGTCTTCTTTCTACTTGCAATCGCCTTCTATATATTTTTGGCTCCATTCCTGTGGTACAATGGCTTAGTAATCACTGCGTATGCGATTTACTCTCCTGTGGTAAGGTTTTCACTATCACATTTGGATTCAATGGAGATGTTGTTTTTTATTAACATTTTTCGCTGGCTGTCCTATAAGAAGCTTAAATTTCTTTCTCGGAGTTGCTGAATGCTTGAGACATGGTGCCTCTAGAGTCTGTGCTTGCGCGTATTCTTTATTCTGCTGGTGACCGAGCAGTTGGTTCGAGAAATGGCTTATTGTTTCGAAAGAAATCTATCAAGTAAAGAACTGTTGTGCTTTTCCGATTAACTAGGTCATTCAGTGCAATTCAACGAAACTCTTTGATCGAATGTGTTGATAAATTATTCATAATGGCCGTTTCTTCTTTGCAGGCTTTTGCAGTGTTTGTTTTGTATGTTCGATGCACGGCAATCGATCCTGCTGATCCCGGTGTGATTGATTACCAGCATTCCCGGAAACATAATGAAAAGGATCCGTCGGAGTCGTCACTGGGGATCGTTCCAGGCCCTTTGGATATTGGCTTGTCTCTCCACCCATCCGACCCTTCATCCGTGGCACCATCTGTGAAAGGAGCTGAAAATAAGGAGGCCTTAACGGAAGAAGGGCAGCTGCAACGACAGAGACCGCCTAGGATTTGCAGCTGTGCCGGCCTGTGTGGTTTGCTTTGTGGCTGGATGGTTGCCCCAGACGACTGTTGTAGGTTCTCCGATCCGCCGCAGCCTGTAGTGGAGGACGAGATATTGTTTTGCACACTCTGTAAAGCCGAGGTAAGGTTTTCTCTCGAAACTCTGAAGATACTGAACGGTTTATCGAATGTATTATTTGATGAAGGGAGCGTGCGCAAGCCTTTTGCTTGGAGAAGTTGATATTCTATCAAGTGTCCATAATGGTGCAGGGAATTGAGGCTCTAACACCTTGGTTTTTCAGTATGAGGCTGAAGTTTGATATTGATGAGGAAATGAATTTGACAGGTTCGCAGGTTCAGCAAGCATTGTCGAAGTTGTGATAAGTGCGTGGATGGTTTTGACCATCACTGTCGAGTAAGTTCTAACCCTCATGCAAGTCATGAATTGCATCGCGCAAGACGTTTCTGGTGACTTAGAGAACTCTGATTGTCCACCTATTGGTCGATTGCAGAATTGCCTGACATTCAACATTGTTTACCTATCTAAGACATTCAAAATTCATCTTATTTGAGCGTGCAGTGGTTAAACAATTGCATTGGGAAGAAAAATTACAAGACATTTGTGGCGCTGATGTCCACGAGCCTCATGCTGGTAAATATTGTACTTTCATGTACGCCCCAGTGAGCTGTGTGATTATGGCATATTCTTAGCATCATTGAATGAACCTAGATCTTACTGTGGAAATCATTTACACCTTGGAGGTGTTATTTAGCAGTATCAGTGGGCTTAAATCCCTTATGGCATGCTCTGAGATGAAATGGCCCGATCTTGGTGCACAACCTGAAGTCATTCATTTGATCACAGCTTGATATATGAGGGACACGATTCTACTCGAATTCTGAGTTAGACCATGTTTTTAAATACGATTTTTAACATCTCTGTTTTGTTGTGCAGCTTATTGTGGAAGGGATCGTTGGAACAGCAGTGTTTGTACGCTGTTTTGTAGATAGGCAACCTTTATTGGATCAAGTAATGGATAAACTTGGGAATGGTTTTACAAGGGCCCCGTTCGCATCTGTAGTGGTATGATCTTCATCCCAGCTGGATCTGGCTGGTTGTATTTTGGTTTCTTTGTTTTTACTAAGGATATGGTTCATTTGTGGCCTTTATTGTTGGTAAAGGAATCAACAGCCAAATTCTGGAAACGTTGTGAGGATGGAGAAGAGTAAGATGTGTAGGAAATGGAGTTCTTCAAGATGATTTCTTTGGTAACAATGCTCGGACTATTGTAGTTGTACCTTTGTACGAGACCGATATGTTCCAGTCCTCAGGATTCAGAGTTTGAACCGGAGTATGGTTCAGCTAAGGACATGGCATCGTTTTCCCAGATTTGTTTTTGCAATCTTGCACTTCTACAGAACGATAGAATCAGAGTGCTTATGAGTAACATATTTGACATGTCAATGTTGTTGGGTGCAGGCCGTATGCACAGCGGTGACCTTGTTAGCGTGCATTCCATTGGGCGAGCTTTTCTTTTTCCATCTTATCCTTATTAAGAAGGTGAGTTGAACTGCTACTCTTCCACGTGAAAATCTCAGTTTGCATATTCTTCAGTACGTGACTTCTTGCAGGTACTGCTCTCTTATTGCCGACTTTTTCTTCGCTGTATCGAGAGAGAGCTCTAAGACATGCTTTTATTGCCGACTTTTTCTTCGCTGTATCGAGAGAGAGCTCTAAGACATGCTTTTATATAGCATCGTCTTTCTCTCACTCTTCAGTTAGTTAATGAATGGGGCCACGATCTCCTGAAGGCTTACTTGATGTTCTGTCAGGGTATCACCACTTATGAATATGTAGTGGCTGTGCGGGCACAACCGGGAGAGCCACCTATTGAGGATGAGGTAACCACATCTACTAGCGGATCAACAGTTCCTGGTATGAGCAGATCAAGCTCACTAGGACTTCAACAACACGGTGGTTGGTGTACGCCACCTCGCATATTTGTAGAGCATCAGGTAAATATTTCTTTTTTAGTAATTTAATTCTTGCATAGTCTGGATTGTTCAGGATACTTGTTCAGGATACATAAGAGATCGCTAAGTGTTCAGAGTGACCAACGAGATGTCTATGATGACTTTCCAATAGAGAAACGTGGGGTATGATCACTGAATTATGCTTGTTTGCAGGATGAAGCGATTCCACACCCAACATCTGGCACATTGTCTGCCACCGTGCGCTCTGAACAACAGACTAATCCTCCAAAGAACAAGCCTCAGGGGAATGTGAGGATCAGTGCTTGGAGACTTGCAAAGCTCAACAAAGCGGAGGCAACACTTGCAGCAGCGAGTGCCCGGAAGGCTTCGTCTATTTTACAACCAGTACCACCTCCTGATTTGGAAGTATTAAATGAGTCTGATGAGAGCTACACTAGTAATGGCAGTAGATCGCACAGTATTGCAAGCACTGAATTTGGTACACCACAGCTTCCACTGCAGAAAAATGGTGATGACGGCAGAAGTTCCATGTCCTTGTCTCCATATAAGTCGGAGCTCCCACGGATACGCACGGGCAGGGAGCCAGAAGTAATTGGTGCGTGGTCCAAGAGCTTGGGAATGGATTTGAAGAGTTCAGGCAGTTCGTCATCGAGATCTTCCTTTTTCGACCGACACCTTGTCGATGCCGCCTCCAAGTTTTCGGCATCGTCCGTCTCTTCTGCATCACAACAGCCTGAGCTGGCACGCAAATCCTCCGCTATTCCGGTGGACCCATCCGGCAGCAGGGTAAACAAGGCATTCGCCCACCCCAAAATTGCTCGAGCTATGGGAGCCACCCTGAGTGATGGTTATGACGCCTCTGCAGGAGAGACCACTGATGACATGAGACGGTCTGGAAAGGGGAGAGTGATGTTCATCCGAGACGACAGCAAGCTCTCGCCTGCAGGTTCTACAAGTGGACCCAGTTTTGATACGAGAGCTGCGAATCAGTTCAGAGGAGTAAGCACTGCATCTAGGACTATCCAGTTCAGGGGTCGAGGAATCAGCACTTCCGTCTTGTCTGCGTACCAGAGCAGACCGAGCAGACGGCGTCCATCCTCCTCATTCTCCTCAGAATCAGACGCAGAGCTTAGCCACCCAGATCAGTCCACGACAGGTAACTTAGGTATTGTAAGTTCTTCTCAACGATTTCCAAGTAGACAGACTGTAGGAAATTCGCAGGTACATGGGCCCTCCATCTTTTTCAGCAGCCCACTCATGCCTATAGGAGAGGCAACAAGTAGGAGACCGCCGCCGCCAACCATAAGGAACCAACCTCCTCTGGGCAGACCGCCCGTACCCAACTTGAGGTCTGGAACAATTCCAGGAAACCCGCAGGGGCCTGCAAGCAGTTCCAGAACAAATAATCCTCGAGTGATTATGTTGCCGCCTTCTCATAGTTTGGATCCCAGTGACAGGTGAGAACTTAGTGCTTCCAAACTTCATTCCTTTAGTCATTTAGTTCCTTCAGACTCAGCGGCTGTCATTGAGTGATGTATTTTTAATCCAAATTCTAATGTTACACTCCGGGAAAGCCCTTTCTCAACATCAAAGCAAAAGAACTTGAAGCATTAGTGAAAGAAAAGAAGATTGGCTTACAGAACATAATTTCAAGACAAGTGGAACATTTGTAAATTAGTGTTCAGACCCGTGTTTGGTACATTTGCCAAACTCTTTTGATACGTTGGTTGCCACATGAGTCGGTCGACTTAAGTTATGTTGTGATGGATAGGGCATGTTGTGGTATGATGTCCCCTCGGCAATGGACTTTGAGGCCTGTTTTGAAGCTAATCTTGAAACTTGTTTGATGCTTTAATTCAGTTTCTGTTTCCATCCCTTGCTGGCTGCCCTATGCACTCTGTATTGGTGAGGGATTTTGAGCTTCAGTTCTAGTGGACGTGACTCTTGCAGTCAAATTATGCTATTTGAGTTGAGTGGCGCCATTCGGGACATTCATTCCATTCAAATTCTTTCTAGACACTTCTTCCATTGAAATTAAAAAAATAATCTTTTATCCTGAAAGTCGTATTGAAGTTTAAATGGATGTGTGGAAAGGTGGAGATAGGATGGAAACAAGCGGTTAGTTGTGTAGCCATGTAACTCCTTGAAAAGAAAGCGTTTTCATAGTCTCTCCCCTGGTGGGGCAGAGACAACAAAGAAGAGGTTAACCCTTAAACGTCCAAAAATTGGATGACTGATAGATTCAAATGTATCCCACGTTCTCATCAATGCTTGGATGAAAGTCATCCAATTGTTTGGAGATACTTCACCAAGTTGTTGTCCTATTTAACGGTTGGATTTAGTCATACTTGATTACATGTTTTTCTAAAATTACAAATGTAGAAGTATGTCAAGTTGTTGACTAAGCCAAAATTGCATTGACTGTAGTTCGAAAGTAGCCTTGCAAAAATGAGGTCAAAGATTTAAGAAACACAAATTTCAAAAAATCACCATGTTCAAGAGTATCTCATTTCAATTTCATTTCAACAAATTTTACTCAAAAAATATTAAAATTTTGTTTGTAATCAAATTTAGAAGGAAATTTTAGTTTTAACTTTCAAATTTTATAATTAAATATTGATGATAGTAATAGTGAATCGAATCGTACGGATGGAATCTAAATTTCAAAATCCAGAACTTTCATTTCAAAATTTGTATATCAATTCCAAAATATTCTTCTAAATAGTACTTTATGATGATTTTTCTCAAATTCTTAATTTCAGTGACACCTTGGTACGTTTAGGGGTTAATACTTGAACAAATACATTCGGTTAATTAATTAAGAAGATTAGGTGGAGATTGATCTTTGAGCAAACATATTAGCGTTACTAGGGCAATAAGGTGAACACTAGTTGTTTTGGTGACGGTTATGATCTTCACCTATGGATAGTTCTGTATTTTTGAGGCTCGCTACTTTGGAAATTCATAAAAAAGTTAATTTCTATAGAAAAACTAAAATTCTTTTTCAATTTGGTTCGTGTGGTTCACACATGTTTGAGAAAAAAATGGCCTTTACAGGGCTCTTTTCAAGGTATTTTAATTGCTTATTGTAGTGATAATTGAAAAGAGTGTCTCAAAGTGGAAAGAAACTTTAATCTCATTAGTTAAACTTGTTTTCAGTTCACAAAGATTGCAAAACTAGTTTATGGTGAATTGGAGAATAATCTAAAGCAAGGCACCACCTATGGGAGTGGAACTCGTGACTTCCCCAATGCTAAAGGAGAGTTTTCAAAAGTTCCTTTAAATCTAAGGAACTATTCATGACTATCAAAGCACTATTCATTAGGAATCCATGTTAGAAATTGATAATATAAAGTTGGAGACTTCACATATACTCAACATCCCTACTTGCTTGTCTTGGTTAAATCAAATAGTCTAGTCTAACTTTTAAAAAAAGCTAATAGTCCTTTTTGCAAGGTTGGCAAAAAATTTGAAAAAAGAAGCTTTTAGTTCAAGAGTTTGAAAAAAAATTCCTAATGGTTGAAATGAATGGCCCCTTGTGATATTCTTGAATACCATTAGTTGGGTTCCTTTTCTACAATGCTAATGTAGAGGCATCATTTCTCAACGGTAGAATGCCTCTACAATAGCATTGTAAACTTTCGATTTCAAGTTTTTTCATGTCCTATTAATGCTTATCTTTCCATTGAAGTGATCTCAAAGAACTTATAATTGACTATTTGGGATTCCATTGAAGGTTTCAACAAGTGAGTAAAAGTGGGACTTTTAGGATGCAATTCATGTTTGAAAAAACACGATCTATATGGGTTATGACTATCTTTTCACTTTCAAAATTCATGTATTTTATTTACATATAACATTATTCATTTATTCATTATTTTTATATGTATATTTTGTTATTTATTCTTTTTTATTCATGATTCTTATTTGTCTATCAACCAAATGTAGTCCTAGTTCAATGTTTAAATTTTTTCAAATACAAGAATTTAAGTGGATGGTTGAAGGACATTTTTCCTTACATTGATTTTCCGTTTTGCTATGAAACATTATGAAACTTATTTTCATTTGTACTAGCTAAATAATCTACAAAGAAAGAAAATCCAAAGTGGCTAAAAAGAAAGAGGCCATAGTGAAAGAGGCCATGATGTGAAAGAATCCATGGTAAAGGTCGCTTTTAGATATAGTTACCTTAAAATCATCTCCACCTTAGTCTTCTACAATAAGTAGATTCTGACGTCCTACTCTTAATGAGAATGTGCACAATTTGAACATCAGAGTTTAGGGTCGCTTTAAGGTCAACCTATAGTCAACGCTTTGAAAATTCATAACTTATTCATACAATGTCCAAATAAGGCATGCTAAAGTGCGTTGGAATCCTCTTGAACTTGCTATTAAGACCCACTGAAAACATTTTCTATTTTAGGTGTTTTAAGTGTATACGCAGGCTCAGTTGGTAAGATGAACGCTTTAACTCCTAAACGTCTGAACATGCCTTTGCGGCCAATAGAATACATTGTATTTTGATTGTATTTGGAATGAATCCACACCTTTAATAGGTTTGAGGTCATAAGACAAATTGAATTTAGATGAATGTAGTTTTAGTGAGCTACTGAGATCCCAATTTAGAGTTTCTTGTTGGTCGAAAATGCCAATTATATGACAGCGTATATACTATCTCCATGGGACGTTTAGGGCTTTAGGTATAGTTACCTTAACCTCTAAACGTCCCATCGTTCAGAAACTGGATCACGAACAGAATAAAAGCCTCGTAACTTTCTCATACAACCTCAGATGATTTTCATCCAAGTCACCTTTGAAAGCCTGTTAAATTCTCTACCAATTACAATAAATCTCTTGTGATGGGAAGCTGTCGATAATATTAGAGACGCCTCCAACTACAAGTATGTCAAATTTGTTGGGTATATTTTATGCTTGCAATGGTCTTCTCATGTACACCTCATGTACATCTGAGCCATGCTAACATCTACTTTCGAGGCTAGAATCTACTTCTGTTCAACGGGTTGGTACGTTTAGGGGTTAATCCTTTCTAAGGTATAGACACCCATAACGGATAACGCACCCATCACAGATAAGTAGATTTCCTGGGTGCTGCGCATTGGAAAACCAGAAGCCGGTATTTATATCCAGGATATTTAGGATGCGTCCTCCAATAGAACGCGTCTGTGACTGCTACGGAATTAAATAGTCTTATGTTTGTTCACTACTCTTGTTGTTGTCGGTCATGGGTGAAGCTATATGTTGGTTATGGGCTCTGACCAACTTTCGAACAATAAAATTTGTAGTAATTCTAATTTTACTTAATTAATTTTGGAAAAAAAGCTCATTCTCCATGAACCTTATTTTCCTACGCACAAAAAGTAACTCCTCCTTGATAACCCAAGATATGCTATGCTGAAATGCTTAAGTTATCGGTTATAGGTATCTGTACCTTATTTTCGGTTGGTACAACTTTCCTGCCATGATAATTCACTAGCAGCACCAAGCCATGTGTATCACACCACTGCTCAACGAGCCCAACTGGTTTCGAACCCGGACCACATAATCGTGACACAACGCCCTTCACCAACCAACCAAAGAACTCATGACTTGGCGATAATAATTAACCCAAAACACACCTTTATACTATCTCGCACCCAACAAACATTAATGTGATATTTTTTTGTTACTGTTACTGTTACTTTGTTTTGGTTACTATAGTGTCCATCCTCGAAAGGGGAGAGTAGTATTGTTCCAATGTCCCTTTGTCCCGTGGGCATCGGGTCATTGACATTACAAACGGACACTTTATTCACGCCGGCCCTTTTTATAGGGTCGGTGTTTCTATCTATCTATCTACCTTATTTTCTAAAAGAAGAATTGAGAGAAAGGCAGAGACCGCGTGTCAGTCGAAAGCGAAGCTCACGAGAAAGCAATCCATCCCAGTGAGGCAGGCAGGCAATTGACGGAGAAGGAGCGGCCACCACTCATGCAAGCATCCGTGTGAAGCATCCCCGTGTGACACTGTTGCGCACCAATTGACCCCCGCAGGAGTTTCTCCCCGCAATCGCGTGCATTGCTTTTCTCCCCTCACTCAATTGCGTGCACAAACAGCAACTGAAGAATTTCTTGCCCCTTCAAACCAACCCATTGATCCACTACAGTAGTAGTAGTACTACTAAGTTACTGCAATGGCAGCCCTGTTCTCCGCTCTCACCACCGCATCATCCAGCCTCGCCCTCCTCGCCACGCCCAAAACCCTCACCCTCACCTCAGCTGCTGCAGCCTCCTTCCGCCCCGCCCGCACTCTTTCCCTTGCTCACCACCGCCGCACCTTGGTCGTCATGGCTTCCTCCGGCCCCGATACTACCGTCGCCAAGTCCGAGGAGGAGTGGCGCGCCATCCTCAGCCCCGAGCAGTTCCGCATCCTGCGCCAGAAGGGCACCGAGTACGCCTCATCATCTTTTTCCTGCTGCAAATTTCCATTTCCTGCTCTTCATTCTTGCATTATATTGCGCTTGTCATGGTTTCCTTTGCTTCCTTTTTATCTTAATTTTGGTATATCTTATTAGGTCTGGCTCATTTTATTTTTCACAAACTTGTATAAGTTTCATCAGATTGACTGGGTCTTGAAGAGGATTACGAATTTGTATAGGTTTCATCAGATTGGTTGGGTCTTGAAGAGGATTAAAAATTTGTATACGTTTCATCAGATTGGTTGGGTCTTGAAGAGAATTACAAGTTTGTATACGTTTTTATCAGATTGGTTGGGTCTTGAAGAGGATTACAAATTTGCATAAGTTTCATCAGATTGGTTAGGGGGTATGGGTCACACTTAGGTTGTGGAGAGTTTTTTCTCGCAAACAGGGTTTATGGAATGAATTGGTAGCTGACCGTATAACATTTTATAGCATTTTATAATAGTGAAAGAGCCTCATTTATTCTTGCTCCTGTCCATCACTCTTCTTTCTTCTTCGTAAGGAAAACATGCACTGGGGTTTTCATGCACTGTGACAATTGTTGTGGTGTGGAATGGTGATTCATTCCTGCAACAAACTGCTCTTGAAGCATTCCGACAGTAAGTTGTTGATGTTGTGGGTGTGAATTGTGGGCTCAGGTATCCTGGGACTGGCAAGTACAACAAGACGAAAGACGAGGGAGTGTACGAATGTGCAGGCTGCGGAACGCCGCTCTACAAGTCCACCACCAAATTCGACTCCGGCTGTGGCTGGCCCGCCTTCTTTGAAGGCATCCCCGGTGCCATCAACGAGACTGTAAGTGAGCTGCATTCATCTCCACTTTCGCACCCCGCCTCACACTGTGGCCATCCAAGTCGACAGGCCGTGGGATTGAGTGGCCAAATTTTGTTGAGAGTCCAAAGAAATGTGCTGAAAATAGGCCATAAAGTATATAGTTTTGATTTTTTATGAAAAAGAATTGACCACCTGTCGACCATAGTTTGGGTTTCTATTCCCGTGCGACCCAAACTTCCTTCGAGAGTCCGTCAACTTTGGTCAAAAAGTGTTGCCATGTAGGCATTTTGGAGGGGGACGGCCTTTGGACTTTGGCCTCTAGTGTGAAAGGTCGAGAGGCAGAATTCTTGGTTTCTTGCAATCCGATTGGTAGAAATCGGACCTTCAGCCATAGTGTGAAGCGGCCCTTATTCTCACAGTAGTATAGACGATGATGCATGCAGCTGCTTCTTCATAGGGGTGGTTGTTATGGAAAACTGACACTTTTGAATTGTTGTGTGAATTTTTTTTTGGGATTGCAGCGTGATGCAGATGGGCGTCGCGTGGAGATTACATGCGCAGCGTGTGGAGGACACTTGGGTCACGTCTTCAAGGGCGAGGGCTTCCCTACCCCAACTGATGCCAGGCACTGTGTGAACAGCGTCTCCCTCACATTCACACCCGCCAACAAGTCCTAGAGCACGTATTCTCTACTGGTTTCTTTTTCTTTTTCTTTTTCTTTTTTCTTGTGGAAGGCGTAGCAACAGCTGCTTTTTGCATGTTGAAATTGAGGAGGGAGTTGGTAACCTGTAGTAGTGACACTGCTTCTGTACAAAATGTCACTGTTGAGGACCACTGGATTAGCAATTGCTTCTATTGGCAATTAGGCAGTTTTCAAGTTCACGCACAAGTACTAACTTCCTTGGAATTCTTATATTGTTGTTTTATTGGACTATCCATCGTGTTCAAATAACGACATTTCTGCTAATATAACCCTTTTTACACTATTAGGTTTTGGTTTGGGATATTTGGACTTATTGTTCGACTTGGACTTATCGGTTTTGGGTTTCAATGTTCTAATTGGTTCAGTTGTTTGACTTATTGTTCGATTCTATGTACAAATTCTTAATGTTTTTGGAGTAATTTTCTTTTGAGTTTGGCGAAATGAAAATTTTGAGGAGAAAACAAAAAAAATTACTAACAGGGCCCTTTGTATCTACCGATACCTTGTTAATTAAGCTATTTTACAACATGTGAGATGGGCTCGTGAACATTTGGGTTTATTATTGTAATGACATGCATTTTGCTACTTCAGGGTATTACATTGTTCCAAACATACACCGTGATTACCTGGGGTCCCAAAAATTGACTTGACTTAGGACATATGCATGACATGCTTGGTCCATTTTCTACCATCTGGAAAAATCATTTTTTATTGTTGAGGAATGATGCAATGTAGGAAAAGTACCAAGCCAAGGTAACTCAAGAATATTATGGAGAGTACCATTGTTTTTGTGGTGCCCTTAGAACAATTTCTATTCTTTCACATGCAGTGGCGTACCTTGACACAAGTTTTAGGACCTTGATGTCTCCTTGTTGGCACTACTAATGGTAGCATTATTCTAATGAAGATTAGTAGCTCAAAGTCCGTTGAAAACAAGGAAGAACGTTTGTGTTTTAGCAATGCAAGGTTCTAGCTTGGACGTAAAGGCCAGTTCGAATGCTTGTCTTTTTCAACTTGTTGCCGTTTTAGATTTTACACACAATGACCACTCATGGACAATGTGGCAAATTCATTCCTTGTTGCGTGATAGTAGGGGCTTTGTTTGTGCATCATCTTCTTGCCATTGTTGTGTGTGAAGAGGCTCTTAATAGATTTTGTGACAACCATGTTGCACTCAATGATAATGTGATAAGGTTGGATAACCTATTACCACCAACTTAAGCAATCTGGCCTATTTTTGGCAGTGCTAAATTCCCAAGAAAAATATGACTACATTTGAAATAGGTTTTGATGAGGATTGCAAAAATTTGCAACATCTAATTCACATTTGTCAATTTCATACAAAATTCCAAAGTGGAAAGTAACCTTTTATCCATACATCACATACCAATTTCCTAAGTTCACACTTTGTTGTTCCTAGATCCGCTCATGAGCTAACCCAAAACCACCAGCTATTTCTTCGCAATTCTTGGCATGCCATTGGTCTACTTGACTAGTGAAATTGGTGGTTTTGGGTCTCAATTGTGGTGGCTCCAAGAAAGTTGTACATGTCATAATTGGGGGAGGTGGTGGTAATAGGTTATCCAACCCTAAGTGCATAAGGTTTAGAATGTCGTTGTAGGAGTTAATATTGTGCGTGGCCAACAAGGCACCTAGTTGATTCGGTGCATTATAATCGGAAGGCAAGGATTTTGTGTTTTCATATGTTTCTTTGGTTGTCATTGTCCACGTCACTCCATGGATGATTATCCATTGCAAGTCTAATCACGAATTAGTTGTTATAACAAGTGGGTAGAAGACATTGTTATTTCTAAAGAAGGGAGACAACTTTTGAGTCCATCCGAGTAGGAAGACCAGCGCGGGCTCCTAGAGCACGACAACTCCCAGCACCCTGTGCAACAAAAATTACTGAGCATCAGTGGCGAGAGATACTGGCTTTAATTAGATAACTAAATCAAAGAAAGTGAATCACAGGATGTGCATTCCATACACGATACAGATTGTATTCATTATTGCCCTTAATTGAAGGATGAGGTCCAAGAGACTTGCCACAGTAGCTCCAAGTGCAAGCAATTTTTGAGGAGAAAGTTCAGCCAGAATAGCTGCGGCATAGGAGAAACAAAAGTGTAATTAGAAATTTAGCTCAGACCAGAGCACCACCACAATCCATCACATATTGACTATACTGGTCCTATGACTAATATAAAGACAAATTCGCAGATAAGCACGTTCTCCGCAAAGAGAGTAACCAAAAACTTTGGCAAACTGCAAGTTTCGAAGTCAGACTGAACAAGACAAGAGAAGACTAACTGTATTTACCATACATTACACCACCAATAAAGCCATCCCCAGCTCCTGTTGTATCTACAAGTTCTGCAGCTGTAATCACTTCGGCTGTTCCAACATGAAATCTTCCCCAAATTTGTTGTTGAACATTACTGATGTCCGCACTGCATAATCTGCAGACCTGCAACAGGTTTGGAAAAGCTTTCAACGACATGATAAGTTGATGACTATGTATCCGTAACAGAAGAAAAAACAGCGACATTTTGTCGATCTTCTGTTTACGGTGCTCCAGATTCTCAAGACATGAGTAGTATGATATCTAACCTTGGAAGAAACAGCAGTAGGATGCAAGTTACGGAGTTCGCCTGCCTCTCTCGACAGAGACTCCACAAGCCCATTCACTTCAACCGCATCGTCTTCAATTTCACCCTCAGTAGAGTCTGCAAAAAAAAGGGCATTTTCCTCAAAATACAAGTTAGACTTACGTACTCTGTTGATAGAGTTGCAAATTCAGTAGCAGCACCTCATCAGAGACAACAAACAAGATGCGAAAAATGAAAAATGGAATAACCTGGAATGTGCCTTTCCAGCATAATGCAGCCAGATGCTCCGAGGGTCACAATTACAAACTTAAGTCGTGGAAGTCGTAACATCATCTGGAGTAGTGCCTCCGCTAGAGTTGGAGCTGATGTCCATGACTACCACATCAAGCATAGGATTTGCGTGCTTAGATATTATTCGCAATAGAATGTGTATGCATCAAGAAGCCCTTATAACTACAGGGAACATATCTCCACTATGAAGAGAGAATAAACAATGAACCTTTGCAAGTACCTGTGGAAATTTGGCAGAGGATACAACATAGGTCGCATAGGTAAGTAGATCGTCAAGACCTTCCCTTGGACGCTCTGCATCTACAAGCATTGGCAGCTGGCGCTTGGAAGCCTGTGGTCTCAAAAACAACCAACGAACGAAACGGGTCACACTTGCATACGCATGAAGGCCGGTGCTTTTCACAACTGTCAAAAACCCCTTGACAGACAATCTATAGAGAAGCACCTGAATGTAGCACTAGAGAAAGCTAAGTTTTATTGTGAATATTGGCCCAGGCCATTTCAAAAGAGGCAGAGCCAGAAAATTAAAATTCGAAAGTGTAGACAAGTACAATGGGGTCCAAGCAAAGGTCGTTATCACGGCATTGCATACATGAACAATCAACACATCAAATTCGTTTTCTTACCTCTTCCGCCAGGAGAAGAGCCGTATCTGCGAGTCGTCCATCGAAATAAACAAGATCAGCTCTGTCGAGCAACGTGTCAATGATGCCTCGAGTCAGCTCTTGTGGACGTAAAGGCGGAGAACCTGGAGTATGAATGCATGTGCGAGTACTCCTGCAGGAGAGCTCATCCGTCAATTTTCTGTAAAAGGAAGTTCCTGTAGATCTTTATCAGTTGATACAAAAGCTGCAGACTAGACGCTCGGGTCCTCAAAGATGGTCAGATGTATGCTTCCCATATACAAGCCATCCAAAGTATTCTGAACAAGCTAATTGATACTAGAGCATCACCGCAAGCAGACTGTTACATGTGATGACTTTCCAAAGCAAGAACTCATGGTGGACGTAGAAACGTACGTCTCCTTATCGACAATTACATACGTGAACGGGGACACACCTTCTTCAGCTACCTGCAGCGCCACTATTATACAATGAAAGGAGAGTAGCTGGTCATAAGCCACACAACACAGGATATTCATGAACTCTTGCTGCATAGAAGAACGGTAATCTCAACAGACTAAAAGGCCTACTGAACTTTCCTAAATTTTCATGTACTTCGTAAAGCTACAGCTCTCTACTGATGCAACGATAGAGATATCCTCAGGGCCATGTCGTACCACAACATTTGAAACATCGACACCGTCACTTAGCAGCTCTGCAAGAATTTGCGAGCCTGGCCCATCATTCGCCACCTGCACCAAATCCTTGAGCTCAACTCATAATGCATGGCCAAAACCTCTTGAGTAATCAAGTTGTCGAATGCTGGACATCTTCCTCCGTAACCATTTGCCATAGAAGTTAAAAAAACAGAAATATACCCTAAATTTTGCATGAGTCAAACTGAAGCTTGGCTTATCCTGCCTGCCAAATGCATATGATTGATCCTAGACGTCTTAAGATGGCATCCAAACCCTACCCCCAAAAAAAGGAAATCGGTGATCGAAACAATGGAAACCGAGTTCTAGAGTATGAAATAAAGTGTATAAATCGTCAAAGCATTGGTCACTCAAATAGAGCAAAAATAGGGAATAGTTGACTTGCCTTAGTAAATATTCTACAATCTAGTCCTAGACGTGCAGCAGCTGTAAGTGCATTACCAACGTTGCCCCCTCCTTGCACCTGCCCAGAAGTACATCACTCAGCTGAAGTAAGCATTACCCGAATAGTACTTTGCACGGTTATTACCAAAAAAAACTCGTTTTCTTACGGCTGCCGTAAGTACACTACTTCGGAACCAACAGAATCAAGCAGGTGGCTCGTTCATTAACAAATTGTTTCCGTTGCCAACCAGCAGATTGTTCAAATCCGAAACATCTGATTAGTCTTATTTAAAAAGACTGGAAGTCTGCTTCATGAGGCTTACTTTTAATTCGGTGGATCGAATCTTGTCATCCGGTTGTGGGAACTTTTCTACACTGGCCAGAAAATCAAGTGCAGCACCCCCACATCCAACCTGCAAAAGTATCCTCAAATATTATGGATGATTTACTATGAGGGAGAGCACTAATACTACCGCAGGATCATGAGGTAGGACGATCGCTGAAAATTAGAAATCATTAGTTTAAACAACAGACACCGCCTTGAAGCGCAACCTCTTGCTTACAATAAACTGAAAATGCTCCCGGCCAATTGCTAACATTCGAATGCTTCGTTTCCAGTCATTTCCAGTCATCATTCACACAGTAGGGAAGGTCAGAATCATAACAAGCTCCTCAAATAGCAAGGCATTTTCCCTGAAAACCCCAAACCTCATTCAAGTCAGCGGAGGCTGTAGAAGAACCTAGGCAATTGTAATCGCCTCACTAATGGGAATCAACGAACCAGCATGTGGAGACGAGGGTGCATTCTTACCAACACACGTTTCTCGGGCAGAGAAGCACTTGCCCCTCCATTGCTGCTGCAACTCACGGTCATTGCTCGTTCCCGTGTCAAGCTTCTCGTACCTAGGAATACAACCCGCCTCCTTCATTCAAGAAGTTAAAAAAAAAACGGTTAGAAGGTCACTCAGGACGAGATTACACTCAAGATCACCCCGTAATCAAAGCCTCCGCTACCTAATCATTGGAGAACTAAAAAGAAATTCTTCCTCTTTAGCTCTGTTTATCTACGAACCCTTCGTCTTAGTTTTAGCCGAAGACGAAAACCATAAATCTCTTGATTTCACTCGAAGTGCACCTCTCAAGTTTGATCACATGCAGGATTGTCCATTAAATGCTGATAGTTCTGAAGTCTTCCTTCTGGCAGATTTGCAGAAGTCAGTACAGTTCAAAATTCTAACATGGTTCCAACTTCTAAAATAGGTCAATGTTTCCTCAAACTTTTTGCATTACAAAGGACGATGCAGAAACTCTTCAATACGACTTCATATAATTCCGTTTCTCCTATTCCTCAACGCACTACTCCATCCCTCGAATACGTCGACAAGCTTGCTCCGCGTCTCTCTTCCGTTTAATCAAATGACACACCTAAAGAAATTCAAGACGCGCTGCAATTCGAATGGGTTCTCCAACAGCCCGACATCGACTTGCACCGAAAATGCAACGTGATGATAGTTACAGAACTAGAAATCATTCAGTACGACTTCACAGAACTCCGTTTCTCCAATTCTTCGACTCAAAAATCCGTCCCTCTAATGCTGACTCGCTGATTCTTCCTCTCTCTTGCATTCAATCAAACGACACACCTAGACAAATTGTAGCCGCGTTGCAAAACGAATGGATTCTTCAATGGCAGCCTCGACTCGATCATCAAAGAATCAGCAACCTAATAATTAGAGAACTAGAGTCTTCACAAAGACTTCATTTCCTTCCACTCCTTAATTCTGCCTCTCCTCCTTTCAATCAATCGAAGCACACACCTAACGAAACGATTGCCGCATTGCAAAGCGAATGGATACACCAACAGCAGAATGGACTCGATAATCAAAGACTCCGCAACCTAATCGTTACAGAGCTAGAAAATCTTCACGAAGTATAATTTCTCTCTACCTCGCCAATTCCGCCTCTCTTTCTTTCTTGCGATCAATCAAAGAACAGACCTAACGAAACGATTGCCGCGTTGCAAAGCGAATTGATACTCCAACGGCAGAATGGACTCGATAATCAAAGAATCCACAACCTAATCGTTACAGAGCTAGACAATCTTCACGAAGTATAATTTCTCTCTAACATTTCGACTAGCCAATTCCGCCTCTCTTTCTTTCTTGCAATCAATCAAAGAACAGACCTAATGAAATGATTGCCGCATTGCAAAGCGAATGGATACACCAACAGCAGAATGGACTCGATAATCAAAGACTCCACAACCTAATGGTTACAGAGCTAGAAAATCTTCACAAAGTATAATTTCTCTCTACCGCTTCGACTCGCCAATTCCGCCTCTCTTTCTTTCTTGCAATCAATCAAAGGACAGACCTAACGAAATGATTGCCGCGTTGTGATACTCCAACGGCAGATTCAAAGACTCCGCAACCTAATCGTCAGAGAACTAGAATCTTCAGAAAAACTTCAAAGACTCTTCATGATTCGACTCGCTCGATCATTCCACCTCTCTCTCTTCTCTCGCATTCAATCAATCAAAGAGAAAATAAATACCTGACAAAATGAATGTCGCGTTGCAAAACGAATGGATTCTCCAATGGCAGCCTCGCCTTAGCTCGCAATTGAGGAAGACGACTTGGATCAAAATTCTCGAAGCCGCGAATTCGACACCTCCCGGGAGCTCCAACAAGCGCGCCAGGCGAGAAGGGAAACAACAATGCAACGTCCATGGAGGCTACGAAGTGTAGCTCCGAACACAGCGATGGCGATGGGGATGGCGATTGAAGAACCTCCTCCACCAAAACCAGTCTCTGCGAGTTTTCGCTCTGATCGATAGATACCTAGGTGATACTCCTGTTTATAACCTGTTTATACCGGCATTATACCCGGCGTATTCCCCAACGATGGCAGGTGAAGCGCGCAAATGGTCCTCTCCGCGAGTTTTCTATCTAATTGATACCAAGGTAATACTCCTGTGACATATCGGGAAGCCGCTTCACACAATGGCCGTCCAAGTTGAGAGGCCGTGGGTTTGAGAGTCCAAACTTTGTTGAGAGTCCAAAAAAATCTACTAAAAATAGGCACTAAAACATATTTTTCATTTTTTATGAAAAGAAATCGACGTACGGCCTCTCGACCATAGTTTGGGTTTTCATTCCCGTCCGACCCAAACTTTCTTTCGAGAGGCCGTCGCCTTGGTCGAAAAGTACTGCCACATAGGCATTTTAGAGAGCTACGGCCATTGGACTTTGGCCTTTAATGTGAAGGGTCGAGAGGCTGAACCCATGGTTTCTTGCAATTTGATTGCTGGAAATCGATGGCCTCTCGATCTTCGGCCATAGTGTGAAGCGGCCCTAATTGATATCGAGGTAATACTTCTGTGATATCTCGAGGAAGTCAGTTAGTATAAACGATTGTAGAAATTATAAAATAGTTACACACTACAATTCATGTTGTAAAATACTATAATTGATTATTAGAACATCATAAATTAGTATAGTCAATTATAAATACTTTTCATTAAGTATTTATATTCTTTTTTGACTCGTGAACTAAAAACTCACACTATGACATGGTCTTGAATGTGGGCTATAGGAATCACATTAACAACTTTGATCAATTAATAGCAATTTTTAAATGTTTTTCCATATTGTATTCTACTTGAAACAAGTGAAGTTATATTAAAATCATGCTTTCACAATAAGATTTGTAATTTAACCTATGTTAAAAGAAAAAAAATTCACAATTTTACAACGTAACATTTCTCATAGGTACCCCAAGCATGCTTGTACCTTAATGTTGAGGCTAAATAATCATTTGAGGTCTTTCAAGCATTTTTAAAGAAACACCCTACCATAGTTGATGCAACCAATGTTCTGGAAATTAGATCTGTATAATAACCTATCTCACTTGCAAAATGAAAATAGTCGACAATTATGTTGTATTTTGGTTGTATTTGGAATGAATCCCCACCTTTAGTGGATTTGAGTTCAAAAAATAAATTAGAAATTGATGATTTTTCACCACAATTGATGTAACCCTTGCTAAAAGTTATAAATTTATGAGATTATCTTCCTTGGACAAATTTTACATGTGGATATGTTAACTATCATTTATGACACCCTCTTTATCTAATAGAAATCAAATGATCTAAATGTTAAATTTTTTTTATCATATTCCGGAGGCCTAATAAATATTTAAAGAGGTGCAATTGTAATGGGTTCAAAATTAATGGGTCAATAGAGTTATTCCAAAACAAAAGTTGTGTTTGAATAAGATATCATGTGCTTTGCTTTAATGTACTCTTATTTGTTCACTCTAAATAGATATTTAAGATGTGGAAGAGTTGTCAAAAAAGACTGTTGAATTAGTTTTCTATGAGTTTAAAGATCACCAAGCTCTCATACACCTAATAAGGAGAGATCACCAAGCTTTTTCATACCTTATAACTATTTAGAGTGAACAAATAAGAATATATTAAAGCAAAAATCATGGTATCTAATTTAAACACAGCTTTTGTTTTAGGATAACTCTAATGTGATAATGAGAAGAAACTAGCTACAATTATTTCTTTAAATGTAAGGCTAGATATAGAATGGTCTCACAAGGACCATGATTTGTTCTTGTCCAACCATTGAACATGGCCAATTGCAAAGAGATAAAACACAAACAATTCGCAACCGTATTCGCCTGGTTAAAACATTATACAATTTTTGTAAATCTCTTGGTTAAAACATTATACAATTCTTGTTCTATCATCATGATACAACCACGTTGCCCTTCAGGAATGTGTGCATGTTTATGTGTGTTTGCAATTTGCAGGATTGTACGTTTGTACAGTACAGTCGGGTCCAATATGCTTATGAATTTCCCACTGCAGGGAATTTGTTTTTAGAAATTTTGAACAATGCGTGTGTACTAAAAAATGATCCGATTTGGAAACCGCAAAGTGCGTTGAAATCACATCGGCGTGTACTATAATATCATTACAAATTTGCACATGTATTAGTGAAAGTTATACAACAAGTTAAAAATAATATATACACTATTGATCATTGAGTGCTCTCACCGTTTGCTTCAATTACAGTGTCCATTTTAGCAAGAAAAATTGAAATGAGTGTTTGAAGTTGTTTTTGAGATACTTGAGCTCATACTTCTTGAATGATTTGCATCATTTCATCTTTTTCCTTCATAATCTTTTTGATTCCATGGGCTTGATTCCATGGGCTTGTATTGGATCACCATCCTCCATCAATGTGAATTGAATAGGTCTATCATGCATAAAATAGAAGCCAATCAATAGATTTTCATAAATAAGTTCCACAAAATCAACTATTGATTGTTTAGTTGGAGGAATGATGACAAGTGGACTTTTATCAAAACCCATGAAGGCCCCTACACCATTACAAAAGAAGAAATCACAAAGGAGATTGATGAAATGATACAAATCATCCGACAAGTATGAGCTCAAGTATCTCAAAAACAACTTCAAACACTCATTTCAATTTTTCTTGCTAAAATGGACACTGTAATTGAAGCAAACGGTGAGAGCACTCAATGATCAATAGTGTATATATTATTTTTAACTTGTTGTATAACTTTCACTAATACATGTGTAAATTTGTAATGATATTGTAGTACACGCCGATGTGATTCCAACGCACTTTGCGGTTTCCAAATCGGATCATTTTTGAGTACACACGCATTGTTCAAAGTTAAAAAAAAAAATTCCTTGCAGTGGGAATTCATAAGCATATTGGACCCGACTGTACATTTTATGTTTGAGTTAGGTAGTGCAGAAGGTGACTAAGGGCCGCTTCACACTATGGCCGAAGGTCAAGAGGTTGTCAGTTTCCACCAATCGGATTGCTAGAAACCAAGAGTTCGGCCACACTGGAGGCCAAAGTCCAAAGGCCGTCGCCCTCCAAAATGCTTACATGGCAACACTTTTTGATCAAGGCGACACCCTCATGTAAGGAAGTTTGGATCAGACGAGAATGAAAACCCAAACTATGGTCAAGAGGCCGTAGATTTCTTTTCATAAAAAGTGAAAACTATATTGTATTGCCTATTTTTAGTAGATTTATTTGGCCACTCAATCCCACGGCCTCTCGACTTGGACGGCCATATTGTGAAGCAGCCCTAAAGCATGTGTGAATGTTCCAAGTTCATTCTGCGGGTTCATTGCTTTATGTAGAAATGAGCTGCTTGTTTGGTGAGTTATTCTGTATTATATGTGGGTATGCTAAAACAACATATGATCAATAGGGTTTTGTCACAGTCAGACCTCTCCTGATTAAACATATCAAAAGGTAGTTGCTTAAGACACTTATGTAGAGAGGGGCTAAAAATGAGGAATTTAACTCCAAGCCTCATGTGAATCTATTTTCCGGTCGATTGAAATATGTCTCCTATACATACATTTTGTACATGCTTGTTCTAAATAATACCCCTGTTGTGCACGCATGTGTATAATTACAGTACTTGAGAAGTGCACTCCTCGGGCATGACGTGTCCCTTATGTAAACTTCATCGGGGTTACAAAACAGGGCTGGCTGGAGCGATCCATGATAGGATTAAAAGCTCGGGGTGGTGGTAATTTACGGACAGCTTCCTTGGATTCGAGCACGGATGCCGGTGTGCGAATCCATTCTCCCTGGGTCCATCTTTTGTCAGCAAATTTCCCATGTACTGTGGTCTTGTTTGCGGCAAACATGAACTTGCCTTTACCCTCAGGCCTATTTTTCTTGAAACTTCCTTCATAAACATCGCCATTCCGGAAGACCCATTGCCCAGCAATGTAGTTTCCATTAAGCCAAGTACCAATGAACTGGATAGATAGATGGATGATTTGGTTAGTTGACGCGCGCATGCATCACGAATTAGTTTAACAAACAATTCCAATGAAGAAGCTCGGGAGGTCAGTTCTAAATATTACGTAACAAAGACAGGGTCCAAATAAATCTTTGAAAGTGAATTTTATAATGATTTACAATAATATAGGATGCTCAAAATTGATTACAAGAATAAAAATGAAAATATTCTCAAAATATTACTAATTACAGTAAGAATTAATTTTAATTTTTAGGGTACTTTTGAATACATGTGATACTCAAAAGATACAAAAAGTGACCCATTTGAGTGAAGAAGATGAACGGTGTACATTGTTTTGACAAGACAACGACAAAGATCATAGTCAATAGATTACCACAAGGACGAGCTACTTAACCCCTAAACGTACCAGGGTGTCCCTGGAATTGACAATTTGAGAAAAAGCAAATGTTATAAACTACTATTTAGAAGAATATTCTAGAATTGATATACAAATGAAAGTTCTAGATTTTGAATTTTAGATTCCATCCATACGGTTTGATTCACTAACACAATCACCAATATTTAATTATAAAATTTGAAAGTTAAAATTAAAAATTCCTTCAAAATTCGATTACAAACTAAATTTCAATTTTTTTTGAGTAAATTTTTTTGGAATGAGTTTGAAATGAGATACTCTTAAATGTGGTGATACTTTGAAATTTGTGTGTTTCTTAAATTTATGACCTCATTTTTCACAATTCCACTTTGAACTAAAAAATGAATCGTGAAAAATGAGGTCATAAATCTCCAAAAAATTGAATGAGTTTCATCCAAGCATTGGTGAGAACGTAAGAAGGCTTTGAATCTGTTTGTGATCCAGTTTCTGGACGCTGGGACATTTAGGGGTTGAAGTCATCAGATTCAACAATTTATGTTTGGCTGAACTCTAGGGCTTGTTTGTTTTTAACTTCAAGAGACCCCGGCTGTAATGATCAGTTCAGTGGACCTGTTTTTTTTTAAGAGGATAAGGTTGTCTTTTTGAATTCTCAGATGAAAATTCCCTAATTTTAATTTGGTTTGCCTTATGAATTTGGTGAAAACTACAAGAGCCAAAGAGTTTTCTATTCCAACACTCTTTGTCTCGGGGAAGTCACTTAATGTAAATTTTGGGTACATATGAGCGTACAAAAGGTATTTAATGGGGAGCTATGAAATAATTGAAATAATTTACTATTTACAGTAGATTTAGGGTATGTTCAATATAAAATCTAGGAATATTTCTAAAATATTCTAAAATTGGTTTTATAACACCCAACATTACTTCTACAAACTCATAATTTTTTATCTCATATGAATAAAAAAACTCCTTATATTTGTTCTCTCATAGTTATCTAAATTCTTGATAGTGACTTCCCCGGGTCTGTTGTTTAAAGCCGTAGAAGAAATAAAACGCATTAGGAGGAGGGCATACTTGACTCATGCTCATTGCAAAGAAGTAAGTCCCAGTACCATGCCGATTGTTATTGTTCCATTCCCCCTTGTATATATCCTGGTTAGGGTAGGTGTATTTCCCTTCTCCATGTTTCATATCCCGATGCCATGCACCTGCACACATAGAACACTTAAGTATGTTGTAATTTACGGAGCAATCTAATCTCAAGAGCCAACATACTTAGTTGCAGACGGCGTTTCAATTCTCAAGACTTGCACACTACTAGAAAATCTAACTGTTTTGTTGATTCGGTCGGGTTGACTCAGGGACAATTTTCTGTTGATTTGAACAAAAATGCGACCAAATCAACAGAAAAGTGACCCTGATCAACGCTACCGAATCAACAAAATAGTTGGATTTTTTAGTAGTGGCAATCGCTGTCATTCAAAAATTGTGCAGACTATTGAAGTGGTAATTAATGACATAGAAGCTTGCCTTCGTAGACACTTTTATCAGGGTAATTCATAACACCATAACCCGTCTTCTGATTCTGAGAGTAGGTTCCTTCATACTTCGCTCCACTACTGTAAGTATACTTTCCTTTGCCGTTTCGTTTTGAATCATCATAATTTCCTTCAAAACTATCTCCATTTGCATAAGTTGCTTTTCCAGGGCCGTATGGAATCCATCCATCTACCAATTTCCCAGACCAAGAAAACTCCTGAAAAAACGCGTATACCCGGAAATCCAATCAGAAGATCAAAACGATCTTAGAAGGAAAGTTCAGCATCAGGAAATTAGGACTACACAAATTTTAAACGGTTTCCGTGCAACATCCAATATTTCATGGGTTCATATATTTTTCGCACAAATTTTGCACGGATTTTGCACTAATTTTGTACTGATTTTGCACTTTGTTAGATAACGAAAAAGTGAATGTAGAAGTCATGCGGATTCTGTGCAAAATTAACGCAAAATCCATGCAGAATTCGTGCGAAAAAATGTACAAACCCATGAAATATCGGATGTTGCACGAAAATCGTTAAAAATTAGTGAGGTCCTATATTCCTAATGAAGTCTTCTGTAAATCAGTCAAATTTCACTTTTGCAGTGTTACATGGAACTTTTTGGGAGACATGTAACAACTGAGACATTTGTTGGGAAATGTTCATGTTAGAGACATCCTCCGCAATCTTACCAACCATATTCAACTTCTATGATGGCCTGATATGGGCATCCCCCCAAAAATAGTGTGATTTTTGAAAAACATATTATTGGTGAGAAAATATCATCAGAAAATTACAAAAATTAGAGGTTGTTATAGACACCATGGCTGCAACTATATAACCTTAAAAGACAGAATTTCTAGCACACATTAAATGAGTTAGACATAAGCTACACTATGTGAGATACATAAAAGTGGTACCCATATCAGGCCATTCCCCAAATTTAGGTCGTTATATTATCGTTGACGCTTATTGTCAGTCAATAGAGATTTGTATTTTACAATCTTGCAGGAATTCATTGAAATTGAACGACACGCAAAGTAGTAAAATAACGAAGTATACAACAATAACAGAGTTTCAAGCGTACCCCTGTTGCTTCGTTCTCTTCCTCGTCGGACATCATTTCGTAGCCTGTATTTCACCCACCCTTGTACAACTCTCCGATGTCAGAACGACTTTGTTAAACTGAGACAAAATGGACATATTGAGACTGTAACCCTATTATTTGAGACTTCTATTCTAACAAATTAAAAATTTAGGAACATATCAACCTTTATGAAATCAATCAAAGGTTTGTGATAACATATTTGTGATAATATGTATTTACATATTGAAGTCTCAATTCACCAAAAAAATTCAATATCAAACATTAATTATCATCTAAATGTAAAGTCAAAGATAATATGAGACTACAAATTGCGTCAGTTTTACAAATATGATCGTACTTGTTTATCGCAACCTCATGGATTGCTTCCAAACTTTATTATAGTGTAAATGAATAGAGCCCTCAAGTATCCTGAAAATTAAACACGTTGATGTTGTAGACTCCATGTTGCCTAAATAGGAATAAGACATTCAACCAACACAAGCTTGATGTAGGCGATAGAGCATTAACACAAATTGAGTAGCATTCATGAATTGGCTTGCAAGACTTCTCTATTAGCAACATTGATAATCATTCAGTTACATGATCTTGGCCTAATTAACCCTTAAGCGTCCACACTACAATTACATGGTCAAACTTCATCAATTCTTCACATCTTAAAATATGTTATATTTTTCTGATATTTTTCTCATATAAGGTGTTGTTAAACCAATTTACCCTGATTTTTTTTCATAATTATTTACATAAATAAATAAGTTTATAAGGTTTTTTTCTTGTAAAAATCATAGTAATTACAAATTTAATGCTTAGAATAGTATGTGATTTTTAGGGAAAGTGTAAATAATAGTGATGAACAACAACGTGTAGGTGGCATGTTTCTTGAGCTTACTTAAAAAGAAATTTGATAGAAAACTTATTTTTGGTAGTGTAAATTGGAATTTTAGGGTTTTGAGCTTTGAAGTGCTAAAAAACTTCGCAGTTTTTAACAATACTAAAGAACGGTAAATTGAATGAAAAATTAGAAGGTAGTCTCCACACGTTTTTAATTGGAACCATTTTTATTTGAAATTAGGAACTAGGTGAAAATCAACGTTTGATTGAAAAACGATCAAGCATGGCCCAACGAGGCTCCTTGCACGTTTAAGGGTTAATACCCAGGATGAACCATGATGAAGTAGGATGAATCAAGATGAAGCAAGGTGAAGTAGTTAACAATAGTAAGTAGTAATCCAATAGTTAATCCAATAGTAACCCATGGTGAAGTAGTAAACAATAGTTATAAACCCGCACTCTACCAAGGACGAACATTTTGAAATTTTGGATGTACCCATGGTGAAGAGCACCCCATGTCATTTCAACTTCATAAATTCATAACTAATTTTAGGAACATCCAATTTTTTTGATTCAAAGTATGTTGGTCTTTGCTTGGATTTGTCTTATTTCAACTGCCCAATCTAGTTGCCAATAATAACATGCAAACATTACATTGCACTAGATTCACAAATCCAATTTTGGTACACCTAGAAAACTTATTTACTTAGTATTAAGCTCTAACAACATAAAATAGTTTGTCTCCCTATTTTTTTGATAGGAGCCTTCTAAGTAGTGCTTGTATAAAACACTCAAAAATCATGTGTGTACATAACTACTCCCCCTATAACAAAATCGCCCCATTGACGAAGGAGGACATTATACACCATCATCAAATACATCAATTCCACTTGAATGTAATGCACTCAGAAATTTCCCTATCTTTCCATCTTTGCATCTTTTTCTTCGTACCACCATATCTTTAACTCATTTCATTCAAACAATACCCTTAAATCCAAAAACCCCTCCCTTTTAGGCTTTCCCTTGACATAGTACAAGAGCTTTTGAAGTTTTAGAAATCCATTAATCCCTAAAGGACCAAGGATCTATGGTTCTGAAAGGTCATATTGTAAAAACAATAATTTAAATAGGGCCAAATTTTATATCGCTGAAAGTAATAAAGAACATTGCATGCGTTGGTCAAAAACCAAATAAACTTGAACAAAAAGAAGTCCACATAAGACCTATTCAAAATTGCTATAATAAAAAATAAAATAAAAAGCCAAAAAAAAACCATGAAATCCAATTTGGACTTCTTGGTCCTTTAGGGGTTATAGTAGATGGCCCATAAATCAACACTTTAAGCTTTTCTCCCAAATCTAATACGGGTATAGAATTCAAAGCTTTCAATGAACACCTGTTGGAGATATTGTTGGTTTATAGTACACGTCGGTCATTAGGTCATCTACTTTACACAAAACTTGTGTGATTTCGGTGAGAACCAATGCATTCTGTTGAAAAATCAAGCTTTTCCGGTTGCTGAGCTTTTAATTCTTCATCACCCGGAATGTAACTTGCCTGATTCCTATGTTACATGAAAGGACACCATTTGGTATTGGTTGTAAAGCCTATAACAATAACTATCCTTGTACCTGAGAATTAATTAGCACAAAATGAGGCTGTGTCCAAGGTTTCTTCAAGGTTACATCAGCAGCCTGAATTCTGCACTAGAGATTTCCTGCAAATTATCGATTGATCAACAATTATTTTACTTTTCCTCCGACTCCCACTCTTCTTCATAGTCATCACCAGTTGACTCAGCTTCCTCTTTGGCTCGTCGTGCTTCTTCTACTGCTGCTTTCCAATCTGCTCCCACACATTGCATAAGTCATATAACACAAGAAAGAATACGTGCAAATACGCGTGTATAACAAGGCTTTCAGTGAATTAACCTGCTTTTAGACAACATCAAAAGAAGAATATGTATAGGGAGATCTCCTTATGATCATACGAAGGCGTCATGGAGAGTATTCCATATGATTACTACAAATCATAAGGAAGATGGTATTTGATGTTTTGAAAGGTATGTCAAAAACCTTTGTACAAAAATCAATTCCATCCAAAATATATGGTGCAAGTAAACGTCAATATTTTCACCTCTAAATATGTCAATTGTATGTGTGCTTTGTACGACAATGTTCAAATTAATACCCCTTTTGTGCACTCATGTATACTTTCAGAAAGTGAACAAAGTGAATCAAGAATTTAGGACCCCACAGATCTTAAACAATTTCCGTGTGACATCCATTATTTCATGGGTTTGTACATTTTTTGCACGGTTTCGCGCTAAGACTCCACGGATTCTGCACTGTGTAAGAAACAAAAAGAGTGAATGTAGAAACTGTGCGGATTTAGTGCAGAATTAGCACGAAATTTGTGCGAAAAATGTACGAACTCATGAAATATCGGATGTCGCACGGAAATCGTTTAAAACCCGTGGGGTCCTAAATTCCTAATGTGCACCCCCCAAGATATAAGGTAGGAGCACCCAAAACCAACAGTGTACCCAATTCCGATAAGTTTCAAACATGGTAATCATTCTAGAGCGCAAATCTAAGCACATCATAGAACCCTTATTGTTTGTTGACCAAAATGATAAGTTTTTTATGGTATGCCTAGATTTACGTTCTATAATGACTAATGTGTCTAGAAATTATCAGAATTGGGTACACTGTTGGTTTTGGTTGCTCCTACCTTGAATGTGGTGTTGCAGGCTAAAAATTCTTACAGTAAAAGCAACAAAATGGGATGTGATAAATTCTTGATTTGTACCTGGTGGAAAGATTTTCTCCACAGCGCGAGTCAAATCGCCGGGTTGTCTCTCAGCTTTGATCAAGAACCTCTGCCAGTGCTTGGCAGTGGCAAAGTCAACACAGATGGATTGTTCTGCCATTTCAGAAGTCACTCTCAAAACACCCTCAAACACGGTCTCGCGCGCAACGGCAGCTCTGGACAGAAGAGAGGTCATGATGCAGTGGTAGAGAGGCTTGTCAGGCTTCATCCCCGCGGCTTTCATTTCATCATAGCAAACCAAAGCTTTCTCCGGGTACGATGCGGATGCCCATCCATGGACAAGCGTCGTATACGTCTGCAGATTTGGTTGTACACCTTGTTGCTTCATCTGTTCAATTGTTTCTGTTGCTTTCTGCACACAACATAGTAAAGTGTTAACACCATAAAAATGTCTATCAACTTACTGTCTATTCATTACTTCTAGTCTATTCATTCTCCCATCTTTTCATCAACTAATCTTTTAAGTCCAAAGTACTTTCCACGTAACATATTGATAGCGATCATTGAGAAAATCAACCATCCTTTAATTTGAGTCCTAGTCTATTCATTGTCACATCTTTTCATGGGCTAATTTTCTAAGCCCATAGTACTTTCCATGTAATTAGTTCTTTCATATCGATAGCGATCATTGAGAAAATCAACCATCCTCTAATTTGTGTCCTAGTCTATTCATTGTCCCATCTTTTCATCAGTTAATATTCTAAGCCCATAGTACTTCCCATGTAATTCGTTCTTTCATATCGATCGCTATCATTGAGAAAATCAACCATCCTTTTAATTGTGTCCTAGTAATCAGTTGGGCTTACTAGGGCTTAGTAGAATAAAGCTACCATTCCACTTCTACTATTGAACCACATGAACAACCACATGTTGAGTTCCTGGTCAGTACTCCCATTCAAGCAATCTTTGACTATAACGATAGAAAATCATGGAGATGACATAAAATTCGTCTCGGTGAATTGTGTTAACAAAATTAAACATACAATATGACTATATTTGGTATATCCATGGAGGTTAACCCCAAATTGGGTTCCATATATTTTTGTGACAATTTGGAGTAGACTTCAATTTGGAGTAGACAATTTGGAGTAGGTCCTATTTAGACTTCAATTTATTTTATTTTAACCAACATGTGTAACGATCTTCACGAGTTTAGGTGATACAAAATTTGGTCCCATTTGGATTATATTTTTAACAATATGATTGTCATTTTAAAACTGTGAATCCTTGGTCCTGTAGGGGTTAAACACTAGATCAATAGATTGAAATACCTGCATGTCCCCTGCCTTGCAACATGCATTGATAAAGGAGGTGTAAGAATGGACGTCTGGAGTCAAGCCCTCTTGACGCATCTTTTGCATTATGTCAGATGCCTCCCACATGTCTCCTCTTTGAGCCCACCTGCAACCATCAAACTCCTCATCAGCACAAAGTGTTCACCATGAAACAATAAAGCACAACATCTAAGTATCCAATAAGCTATTTTTTTTTTATTAAATCCACTTTGGAAGCTGATAGCCCATTACAGTAACTTCCAAAACATATTTCTATACACTGAACTTGTGATTATTGCACTCTCCAATATCACATACCCACCAACAAGTTTACGTTCATTCAACTTTTCAAAGAACTGCCAATACAAATTACAAAAAATATTAGTTTTGAGCCTAATTTGGACAAGTTGTAGTGCACAAGATGAACAATACATACAATTGATTTTTGATAATAAAAGGTTTTTTTTTTTATATCTATTTTTATTTGAAATTAAAACCTTCATTTTTTACTCTTAATTCAAACAACTATGAATACAAATTTTGTTACTTATGGTTTATAAAACTTTCAATGAAAAGAATGCAAATCCTCTATAGAATCATGTGGAAAAAAAATCATGAGTTTTTAAGGTCATATTTACTAAAATATAAATGTTTGAAGTTTTTTAGTTTAGAAATGTTCAATTTGAGTATAAATTATACATTTTTATAATATTTGATCCAAAAATTGTTCAAAGAAGTAATTTTTCACACTTCAAATGGTTTAATGTATCTTAATATTAATATTGATATTTTTTATAAATTTAATTATTTGATTCAATTCTTTGAAAAGCTGAAATGAGCGTAAACTTCTTGGTGGGTACTGTACAATAAGGTCCAACAAAGTTCCAGATTTTCTCTTTTCTATTCACAAAATCATATGACTACAACTAGATACCGTGAACTTCACTGAAAATTAAACATGATGGTGCAATCAACTTTTCAAATTTTAATTAGAATTCAGAAATGTTATTTAACAAAATTCAGGTAGGTGCCACCAATTTTACAACTTTGTTGTGAGCCATTTGGACACTTTTGAGATTTTTCTTCATAGAAATCAAGGAGATGAGATGGAAAAAGAACACATACCCATCGAGGAGAATGTTGTAGATGTAGTTGTTCATGGGGACACCTGCAGTTGTCATTTCGGTGGTAACCACAACGGCACTCTGCATGCGTCCAGCCTTGCAACAAGCCTTCAAAAGAGACGCATAGGAAATCACGTCTGGTTTCAGCCCTATTTCTTTGATTCGTTTGAAATACTTGAAAGCCAAGGCAATGTCTCCCTCGCAAGCATACCCCTCCATCAGGGTGGTGTAGCTGCGTTCGTTTGGGTGAACTCCAGCCAACGCCATTTCATCAATGATCGATGCAGCCCTGTCCATCTGCACCCCTAAAAGTCAAACCTCTAAAAGTGGCTGTTGAAATAAAATCTTTTTGAAAGGTAACACAATGTGTAAGATAGGAAATGAAATCATACCCTACATTTTTTGAATAATAAACCTATGTTTTCAAGGTTCCGAAACAGACTGTCTAGTTTTGAGAGTTAACAGGAGGGCACTAGCTTTCCTTGTTTACCAATTTCAATTTAATATCCAGTAACAAACCTCCAATGACCAAAAGTGGCTGCTTCCATAGTTGAAATAAATCATTTCGGAAGGTAAGACAATAGGAAATGAAATCATACCCTACATTTTTTTTCAGAACAATAAAAAAACGTTTCCAAAAGTAAAAACAGGAAATGAAATCATACCCTACATTTTCCAAACAGGAAATACATGTCTTGAAAGTAACTATAAGCTTTTGAAGCGGACTCTCGATTATAGTTTTCCTTGTTCACCAATCTCAATTTAATATCCAATTTGCAGGCATTACTAGGATGCGAGTTTCGTCTAATTATATAAGAGAAGACTTATGTATGCTTTGAAAAAAAAAGGCAAAGAATCAGACCTGGCCAGCTTGAGCTAATCCGTGCATGATGACATTATACGTAGTAGCGCTTGGTCTGCACCCAGCCAGCTTCATATCTCTCACAGTTTCAAGGGCCATCCGCACATCGCCGACTCTCATAAACCCATCAATAATAGTGGTATACGTTTGAAGAGTGGGAGGGTACCCCGCCTTCTCCATGCGCACAAGCAGCTGCAAAGCTCGAGTCATCTGTCGGTTCTTGCAGAAGGCGTTCACGAGAATGTTGTAGGTCACCCCGTCCGGTTTGATGCCTGCTTTCGACATGTCTTCGAAGACTGAGAATGCGTTTATGGTGTCACCGAGTTGGACGTATCCGTCAATGATCATTGAGTACGTCTTGCGGTTCTGCGTGATTCCTTGAGTTTCCATTTCCTTGCAGATCTCCAGTGCCTTGCTCATCTTCCCAAGCTGCAGTAGTCAGAATGAAAATAGAGCACACCTTCACAACGTGATAGAGAATTCCCAGGGGGTGCACTCTACATTATGTTTGAGAATCACGTGCGTTCATGACCCTTTCTAAAAAAAACCCCTTGTATACGAGAGGTTATGTGTCTAAATACCTTTGTATACAGATATATTCCGTTTAATGTAAGTGTACGTGAATATTTTCAGTTCTAAATGTGTTTATTGTATGTATACGTAATACGACAGTGTTCAAATTAACCCCTACAGGACGAAGGATTCATGGTTTAAAAATGACAAATTCAATTGATCATATTGTGAAAAACATAATTCAAATGGGACCAAATTTTACATCAATAGAATCAGTGAAGAACAGTGCATATGTTGGTGAAATGACAAACGAATTTGAACTAAAGAAAGTCTATATAAAACCTACTCAAAAATGCTAAAAAAACACGAGGCCAAATTTGAGCTTCTTGGTCCTTTAGGGGTTACCGTATGTGAGAGTCAGATCGGACAGTATCGTGTCGAAATCTAATTTCCACATCATATTTTTGATAGGTCCACGTCACCATAAACTAATCACACGATGACATGTGGCACTTTTGGACAAAAAATAATTAATTAATGTCGAAACTGACCACGGCGTAGGATAATACCCCTTCTGTGCACTCACGTATACTCGTACATGTTTAGTACAGTGCAGCCCTTGGGAGAGAATTCAATCATAACATTCTTGTTCTTGTGTAAGAATCATCCTTTTAGAGCCCATGTATAACCTAAGAGTGTCATGGGGTTGATACATTTTGTTACAAGTAGAGATTTAGAGGAAGATGTAAATTTTAGTGAGTGCAAGATGCAAGTTCAACAGTAATTGCATTGAGTGTAATAGTGTAATTGGGTTGTTCTAACAGTAAACGCAAATTCAACGGTTTAGGGTAATAGGGTTGTTTTACTAAAGAGAAATGTAGAAGTTTAGTAACAAAGAAGGAGACAAAGAAGTTGATTCAAAGGAGACAAAAAGACAAAGAAAGTGGTGTAGAACTCCTTGATTTCTCTCTAATATAATTACCACTTGAAATAAAATTACACAAAGTGAGATAAAAACTTATAATCAAATTGGTATCTTTGTGTAAAAAGAAATCTTTGAGACAACATGGGTAGTTTTCTAGAAGGATGAACAATTGTAAGTACAAGAATGTTATGGCTGGGGGTGTGGATGTACCTTTGAGTACAAATTTATGAGACAACCGTAGCTGACAACAGTTGGAGACATGCCTGTGTCCTGTAACCAAAAATAAAAAACCGTAGATGAGTATAAAATTAACTAATTTTGTGAAAACACTACGTCTCAAAAGATTACCCCACTAGATTGACTCCTAGATGCATGAAGGTTTTGGATAAAACTAAAATGTGCTATAATATACGACTTTACAACTTTTTGAAAGTAAGAAGATGTTAATCATGGTGATTTGAAACTATTTGTATAGTTGAATTTGAAAAGAACAGCATAGATCTTTGTCAAATCAATTTAACTTTGAAAATTTACCATAAATCATTTTTTTGTTTTGTAGCATGTGAATTTTGATATGATAGGCTAAAATTGTGAGAGCATCATCATGATACAATAAGTCCACTAAATTTCTTGTTTGATGTATTCAAAACCAAAATATTTATACTCTTGTAAGAAAAAAGTTCTAGACATTCATGATTGTAGTGAAGTTTTTAGTTGTACAAATGCAAAGCCAACTAACTTCTAGTTCTAAAAATACCATGGGTAGTTTCATAAATGAAATGACAACAAGGTTCAAAGGAATGGTTGGGACATATATATGTGCTCTCAGGCAATTATGAGTTAACCCCTAAACGTCCACGCATCCAGTTTCTGGATGTTTGTTGGTCAAACCCAAATTTGATCTTGAAGATGACTTTTGTTGCTAATACACCCAACTAAGAAAATGAGGTTTATTAAGTCTAGTTTGTACTCCACTTTTCAAATCTTAAAAATTCCAATTATTGAGTATTTTATTGCTTGTGCAAGCTTTGTAGGTCAAGGTTTGAATTACACTACATAGGAATGATAGAATTTTCAGCTTTCGAATTTCAAAATTGAAATAAAAAGTTTCTATGGAAAACATATCATGTGATTCTCCATTGTAATTTGTACCTGCTCCCAAAAAAATATTAATTTTTAAAGCTTTTTTGTAATAAAAATTATTTTTTGAAGTATTTGACTTAAAAATTTGTTAAAAATGCCGTATTAAATCAAAAAAATCTGAAAATTTCAAGACTGATAGGAAACATTCAATTCCATGCATGAAAAATATTACAAAATATATTTTGATAAATCTTGAAGTCTAAATTCAGTAAATTGTGTAGTTTGACTTTCCTGCAAAGGAGTGGTACGTTTAAGGGTTAAGGTTAGATTCATATAATCATGATGTTGAGTTAATATTCAGTTAATGTTGGTATAACAAAAATGGTATTAATGGTGTAGTGAACTTTCTAGTTGTACAGATGCAAAGTCAACTTGATTTTAGTTCTAAAAATATCATAGGTAGTTTCATAAATGAAATGAAAACAAAGTTCAAAGGAATGGATGGGACATATATATGTGCTCTTACACAATTAGGAATTAAGGTTAATAACTTGATATTGATCAAATGTTTAATTAGATTAACATTTACTTAACTTAATCAATCTAATGAAGGAATGTTTTGAGATATACAGACATTGTACAGGCATTGTAAACCAAATATAAAAAGAGCATCAAGTTGCAAACGACTTGCCTTCAACTTGCGAAAGACATCCAAGCACTGAGCCTCAGCACGGCAATGAGCATAGCCGTCCAGCATCATGTTGTAAAGACCAAGTGAGGCCTCAATCCCATGTTCCTCCATATCTGCCACTAAAGCTTCTGCCCGGTTCATGTCGCCTGCTTTGCTGCAAATCCCTCAAAAAGAACTAGTATGTATCATGACAAACCGATGAAGCTTACATTCACAATTGGGGGAAAAAAAAAAAACAAAAAACAAAAAAAAACAGAGAAAATAGCCGAGAGACACAGAACGAAGCCTTTGTTCTAATTCTTACCAGTGCGCGTTTATGATATTGTTGTAAATAACACCATTATGATGGCAGTTCTCACTCAGTGCTCTTTGGAACCAAATCTCTGCAGCTCTTCAACCAGGCAACAAGTTTGTAAATGCGAGAAAGCTCTATGAACAGTCACGTCTTTGTTGACCTTAAGGTATGTTGGCACTTGGTCTTATGAGTGGTCTCAGCAAAGTGAATCTAGTCCAAAAGTGTATCTGAATTCATTCTTAAAATCCTCACTAACATCACTCTTAATACCAAGTGAGAACATACCTTTAGAAACCAAATGAAGAACAATTCAATGCAGACACATAGTAATAACTAGGGTAGAACACAGAGACCACAGAAAATACTGTGAAGAGATTATTTGCTGAACTGAATTAATAAGATGTCTCAAACGAAATCCTGACAAGGAAGCTAGCTAGAACAACGATAGCTCAAATAAACAAAATTAGGAGTTGAAATCAATCGTTTAGGAAGCTTCAAGTAAGTTGACAAAATGTATCAATAGAAAAGTAGAAACCATGTCCAACATTTTGACTAATAGAAACATGATTTGAAAGTTACTATGATCAACTATAAGCTTCCAAAGTGGATTTTCTATTTTAGCTTGGGTACTTAGGGGTTAATTCAAGCAACAAAGAGCAATTTACGGGTACTGATGCGCAGAGATACATACTTGACATCGCCTAATCTTCCATAGCCGGAAATAATCACACTAAAAGTGGCTGCATTTGGAGCAACGCCGTCAGCTTCCATCTCCTCAACACAAGCCACTGCTCCTCGCAAATCGTGGGCCACTGCATATGCATGTACCAAGCTGTTTTTCCAAAACAAAACCTACCCTGTTATAAAAAGAAAAAAAAGGAAAAAAAAGGAAAAAAAAGGAAAAAAAAAATGTTCACATAATCCAGAGAATTATGAATTAGAAGAAAGCTCCAAAACTGTGATCCCGGGGCTTACTTGGTGTAAGCATGCACGTTTGGGTCAATGCCAGCAGCTCGCATACTCTCAAAGACAGCCCGAGCGCTGTGCTTATCCCCACGCTTTCCATAGTAATTTACTAGCAATGTGTAATCTCGACGTTTTGGCTGTCAAAAAAACATCCACTCTTCAGTACAGTCGGGTACAACATGCTTACAAATTTTTTCGTAAGCATTGAAAGTAGGTAGATTCTATATCAAGCAGCCGCATTGATTCTAAAGATTGCAAATATGGTAAGAAAAAATTCCTACCAGTAGAGGACTAGAGTAGGAATGTCCCTTTCAATTTGTAGGTCCATGGGTGCCATATCGAGCACATTACAATTTAGGGAAGGGACTCTCTTTTTATGAGGGAGGAGTCGAACATTTGTAAGCAACTTTTACCCGACTGTCTTTCTTGCTCATAGAGGAGGTCCAACCCTTAAAGGTCTAGAGAGCCCTTTCCGACCAGTATTATACACCAATATTCCATTGTTTTTGGCATGGTTCCACACCTCCTATGGGTTTAAGATCAAAAGTGAAATTAAAAATTCACGTCAACATGATTTTAATGAGCTATTGGGGTCTTAATTTGCAACTTTCTACTTACAACAAATATCAAATATACGCCAATGTATCTACTATCCCCATCAGCCCTTCAAGGGTTAAACCCAAATAGGGTCTCATGTTTTTTTAACAGTTTTGAGTAGGACTTCCTTTTGTTCAAATTTATTTGTTTTTCTGACCAACACATGCGATGCTCTTCACTCAATTCGGTGAAAACAAATTTGGTCTAATCTGAATTATATTTTTTCACAATTGAATTTGTCATTTTAGAATCATGAATCCTTGAAGCCTATGATCTGCACAAGAACGAATGAACACGGAGGGTAGAGATTAGAATACTCACCTTTTCAATTCTATTGAAAGCACCAATCACCTTCCGCACATCCTTGGGGTGATCTTCCACCAATTTCCGAAAGTCATTTGAAGCTTTCTCTCTCTCTTCATGCCATTCTGATTGAGGCTCCCTTTCCTGCCACAAATGATTCTAATCTGCTCAACAAGGTGGCTTGTATGGAAACCATGCCATTCTAGTCATTAAATTCTGGACCAGACCTAAAAATCAACAATGCCACACACACAACCCTAATAAAAACTACGAAATTCTCTAATGACCAGGGGCTTGTAGTATTGTCAAATCATGAGCTCATTACTGGCTGAGTGTCAGGTTTCTGGTCCAGTGCGCAAGCTCTTTAGAATTTCAGTGAGCATGCTAAAACCCTAACCCCTGGCACCATCAAAGCGTCCAGAAAGTGGACGGGGTGAGGACGTTTAGGGGCTGATTTTAGAATTCAGAATGTACGAAATGCCATTTCTTAATTTTCAAAATTTTGGACAATTTACTGATTACGGTGTTTTGGATTTCACAAAGAACAAAAGACACTCAAACGATTATTTCTTTGTTTTTCCGACACCGGTATTGGTCTACAAGTTTGGTCATGCTTCAGGTTTTTCATAATTGCCATGGAGAAAACAGAAATCATGAACACAGCAATTGCACAAGAGATAAGAGAGTTTTCGAAGCATTGCTAAAACCCTATCTCCTGGCGCCATCAAGAATTTTGAGCAACAATCAATAGCCATGGAGAAAACAGAAACATCAATTGCATCACAAGCGGAAAGAGAATTTTCTTACAGCGCCGGACTCGACCCAGCGCTCGCGCTGCTCACGGCGATCACGCTCCCAGCGCCCGTCGTCGATTTTCACTCGAAAATTCTTGCCAAAAAACTCTGCGCCATCGAGTTCCGCAGCAGCGCGGGCGGCAGCCGCAACCGGATCCGGGCCGCCGAAGAACAGAAAGCAGTAGCCCTTGTTCTTCTCCGGGTCATCGTGGCTGCGTATGAAGATGATGTCGCGCACGGGCCCGCATTGCGCGAAGAACTCCCTCACCGCCTCCCGTTTCACGCGGTACGGCAAATTGCCGATGAACACCTTCCCGGGGTCACCACCGACTTGCTCTTCCGTGGACTCTTCGTTCAAGAGAAAGTTCCTGCTGGCGGAGAATCCTCTGGATTTCGCAGTAGCGGAATCGGACGTGAAGGCCACGGAGCAACTCACATTCGGTGATCGTCTAGGGTTTAAAACTATCTGACAAATTTTTGCGTGATTAGGTTTGAACTTACAGCAGAATGGTTGCGGCAATTGCGAGCTACAATCCGACCGGGTGAGAAGGGAATGCCCCATTGTGTGCTCTCGAACTCTCAACAAAACAACATCGTTCTGTTACGACCATCTACCATAATTCTCCTGCAACAAAAAGGTCTTCACATATTTTTACTGAACCCCGGCTCCGAAAAAACATATCACATTTCGACGCTCTTTCTGAATTCTCTAACAAAATGAACCCGAGGAAAGACCAATTGCGAAGAACTGAGGCTTATCCACACGGTCTTAGGGTTCTCATCCATCGCGGTAACAGACTCTTCTTCAGTTCTTCCCCAAAACCTTTCCGTCTCTGTGAATGATTGTTTCATCACCGAGCCTTAATCTCGGCGACGCATAACGAAGCCTAAATAAGAACACCACGGAGCAGATTTTCTACGAATATAGTTATCCCTAAAGTCACCTTGGATTTGAAGAATCAACAAAGAATTTTTCTTTATTATACTCTTATTTCTTCACTCCAAATAGTTTAAAGGTGTGGAAGATCTTGGTGATTTATCGTTGTTATTAGGTGTGTAAGAGCTTGGTGATTTATCGTTGTTATTAGGTGTGTAAGAGCTTGGTGGTTTTCAAAAGTTTTTTTTAGCTCCTTTCAAAATTTCTATGAATTTTTGCATAAGAACTCAAGTTCTATTTTCGCGCCTCACCTTCTTTCGTTTTTTCAAATCCAGGGTGAGCACACAGATTTAGCGGATTGCTCTAATAAGACGGGTCTATTAGCGAATGGGGGAACGTTTGCTGCTTGTTTGAGGAATTCTTCGCTGGGATGTGAGAATGGACGGGCCGTCAATTTCCTCGCTGTCGCGCAGTAGCTCGGGGAGTTTTGATGCGAATTCGATTATTTTTCGAGAGTTCGAAGAAGGAGCGGGGTCTCCCGGCGTGCATGATCACGGAAGCTTCAGCTTAGGTGAGAGCTACAACGATTCAGCCACGGCAAACGGGAGCTATAACAACAACAACAACAACAACAGTAATAGCGGGGGAAATAGCGGGAGAAGTTTGGTGCGAGGATTGGTGATCAAAGCGGCCTGCGTGATCGGCGGCGCGTTTCTGCTTCGCAAGTTGACGAAGAGTACCACGCGCTGGGATCATGCTCGCGTGGTGGCAAACTCCCTCGCCGGGGAGAAGGTAAGGAAAACGCCATAGCCAGAGCTTCAAGTTTTTCAAGTGCCTTTTTAGGGTTTTTTTTCTGTGTTTCTCTAATGTATGAATTTGCAACAGTTTTCCACGGAGCAAGCAGCTCGAGATCCTATGACATACTTTAACCTCAGGTATTCATTCTGGAGCTCTCCACAAAACACTCTCCGGAAACAATTGTCCTAGTTTTTGGCATTTTTTTCTTTTGCAATATCTGTCATACTCCTTTGTCCCATAATAAGCTTCCTGTACCCGGAAAATTGAAGAATTAACTCCGATGTTGCAGTCCAATGGTGTGGACCCTGAGCGAGTAGGAGTAGTAGTTTGAGCAAACAGGAAGCTTATTATGGGATAGAGAAAGTATGTTTTATACTTCAAATGTGAGCCTGTCCACTTCAAAAAGGGCGGACAATGAGAGTGACACAAAAACTACATACTACTATTAAAGATACACCATTTTTTGAGTACTAAGGCAAAAAAGAAGTGTTTAGTTAACCCTTAAAGGGCTAATGGGGATAGTAGTTACGTTGGCGTATATTTGACATTTGTTGTAAATAAAAAGTTCCAAATTGAGACTCCAATAGCTCATTAAAATCATGTTGACATGAATTTTGTGTTCATCTTTGATCTTAAACCCATTAGAGGTGTGGAACCATGCCTAATACAAATGGATTATTGTTGTATACTACTGGTCGGAAAGGGCTCTTTGGGTTAAAACACGCCATTTTAGCAAATGGAGATCATGAGATCTCTATGAAGAAAATTCTGTTTTTGATGTTGTCTAAAAGTCCTTGAAACAGTCTTGAAAATAGTCTTGTGTTATGCTATCAAAATGAATTTGAAATTGTTTGTGGACTTGTAACCCACTGAAGTCCATGGTGAAAGCAGGTTACTCGCTTGCCCAGCCACCGTTGTAGCAGATGGAGGACGAGTTCTCTACTTTGAGCAGGTACCTAAAGGACCAAAGCATTCATGGTTTTTTAAATGACAATTATATTATGGAAATTTAGAACTCAGATGGGACCAAATTTTATATCACCAGAATCAACCAAAGAACATTGCATGTTTTAGTAAAATAAATAAATAAAAAATAAAAATCGAAAGTCCACACATAACTTACTCAAATTAAAGATGAGGTCTACTTGGTCCTTTAGGGTTTAGTTTCATCACTTTTGTGTCGTTGTAAGTAGTTTTGTTCCAATGGCCCTTTGTTTGGTGGGCAATGAGTCATTGACATTACGAACGGACACTTTATTCACGCCGGCCTTCGAAAGAGGACCGGAGTTTCTATCAATTTGTCGCTGTTTTATTTGAAAAGCAAGGGAAGAAATCATGTAGCTAGAAGTTTTTCCTGGCATTAACAAAATTTCGTGACACAGGCTTTTTGGAGGACTCCAGAGAGGCCGTTTCGGCAGGTACCATGCTTTTTTTTTTCTGATAACTCGACTGTCTGGAAGTTATGTTAACCCCTAGAAGTCGAAATTAGACCTCATGTTTTTTTTAGCATTTTTGAGTAGGTCATATGTAGGGTTTCTTTTTCTCAAATTTATTTGTTTTTAAACCAACACATGCAATGTTCTTCACTGATTCCAGTGATATAAAATTTGGTCCCATCTGAATGTTGTTTTTCACAATATGATCAATTGAATTTGTCATTTTAAAACCATGAATCTTTGGTCCTTTAGGGGTTAAGAAAAACCTTGAATGCAGACGATTTCTTCTGTGGTGGTTTTTTGCAGAGGTTCTATGGTGTGAAGCCATGTCCAAAGGAAATGAAGTGTGATGTGGAGGTTAGTTTTTTTCTGCTAAACTCATTCTCCACACTAAGTTATTTCTTACCATGATAACAAGGCTCTCAGTAAAATTAGGCACATCATAAAAAATAACTCATGGTATTTCTATGATCGATGGAGGCCTCCCAAAAAAGCTTTTCTTTATAACAGTCTAGAAGTTTCTAATTTTACTAATTTCATGGCTTTTATTGTTGAGATAGTTCTTTATGTATTTGAGCCCGGGATGCAGGTCAGTTCCTATGCTGTGCGGGATATTGAGGAATACCGAAACTTTTGTGACCGACCTAAAGATCAAAGGCCTCAACCTGATGAGGTGCTCAAGGTAAAGACCAATCTTGGCTTTGCATTATATATGCATGATGAAAAGATGGATGAAAGAATGGATGTGAAATGTGGATGATTTCATGACTGATACCAAGAATGGTAGTGACATGGTATCGTGACGTTGTGTACCTAATATAAGGGATGAAAGCAACACAATATGGTCAATGATTCAGTGCTATAACAACAATGACTGAATCAGTGGCCATTTTGGTTTTCTCAAATCGTTCTCCACAGTTCCCATGATGTTCCCCAAAGCTTGGCATCACATTCCCTAGCGTCCCCTTCATGTTCCCTAGCGTTCCCTAATGTTCCCATCATGTTTCCTAATGTTCCCAAGTTCTCTTTATGTCCCAAAGTTCTCATGTTCCTTTTGTGTTCCCAATTGATCAGAATGAATGATGTGGCCACTGGTTCAGTCATTGTTGTTATAGCACTGAATCATTGACCATATTGTGTTGCTTTCATATCGTTAAAACACGAACCTGTGATGAATTGAAACAACACGAACCTATGTTGGCAATCAGTGGGGTGGCAAATTTGTGAAGATTCATTTTTCCACCTTTTGCAGGATATAGCGGAGCATCTGAACACCGTATATCTGTCTGCCTGTGAGCGGGGACGGCATTGCTTGTATGAAGGGTCCACTCCACCAGGAGGCTTTCCAAACTCTTGGGTAATTAAATCAACCTGACTTTAGTGATGAAAGTAACCCCTAAAGGACCAAGAAGCTCAACATAGTTTTTTTTAGCATTTTTGAATAGGTCCTATGTGTACTTCCTTTTGTTCAAATTCATTCGTTTTTTGATTAACATACACAATGTTCTTCATTCATCCTGGTGATATAAAATTTGAACCCATCTGAATTATATTTTTCACAACATGGTTGACTGAATTTGTCATTTTAAAACCATGAATCCCAAAGAAATCATTGTTAAAGATTCTAAAACCATGAGAGAACAAATATAGGGTGTCTTTTATTCATTTGAGATAAAAGTTATAATATTTTAGAAGTAATATAGGGTGTTTTAAATCCAAATTTGGAATATTTGATGAATATTCCTAGAATATACCACAAATATACCCTAAATATACTATAAATAGTATAATATTCCAATTATTTCATAGCCCCCATTAAATACCCTTTTGTTCGCTCATGTATACTAAAATTTACACTAAGTGACTTTCTTGAGCCATGAATCCTTGGTCCTTTAAGGGATATCAAATGTTCTTGTAGGACAATTATCAAAGTGAGACCCCAGTTCTTCATTACATTCTATAGAATCCTTGTTGAGCTGGCATGAAAAGGAATCCTTGACACCTTGTCTTGCAAAGTTGAGCTCAATTTTAACAAGTGAGAGCTCCTCAAGCCGATGAGCCATTGTCTGAGCTCTTGATTTGGCATGACTTTGCTCTAAATAACTCTTAGTTGGCATTGTTCTCAAAGGTGCCACTACCGTACTAGGAAGGCAGGGTCGGCAGAAAATAATTCCCCAAAAAAATGCCGAAAAAATAAATAAATTTATCAAGTATTTTGTCGAAATCAACAAAAATGAAGTCAACAAAAATTGTAGACAAAAAACACAAGAAAACGTGTAGCCGCTAGTAAAATTCAATGTTAGTTATTAATAGCCGAATTTTTAATAATTATTTTTGAAAGTGCCGACCCCTACTTTTCAAACTCTAATTAATTATTCGACATGAAAGTGCCGACCCTGCCTTTCTACTACGGTACTACTCAAGAATGTTCAATGTGTCACACATTTTTTTACATCTAATTTTTCTTTTTGTAGCTGTCGGTATTTCAAGCGAAGCCTCGACATACATGGCACGGTTGTTGCGATTGGATTCTGAATATTTTCTTGATATATGTAACATATCTTGCGTTGTTGCAGAATGGAGCATCCAGATGCACGTCAGCGCTCACCGTCTATAAAAATGGAGAAGTTCATTGCTGGGACCGTGCATATGACGATGATGGCAAGCAGGTAATATCCAATTCTTCTTCAAGTCACATGGGAACTGATATAAAGTTTTATTGAGCCCAAGTTAAAGGACGAAGAAGCCCTCATTTTTTTCATTTTCTTTTAGCAGTTTTGAGTGGTTTTTATGTGAACTTCCTTTTGTTCAAATTTCTTTCTTTTTTACCAACACATGCAATGTTCTTCACTGATATTGGTGATATATAATATGGTCCCATCTGAATTATATTTTTCACAATATGATTTTGGTGATATATAATATGGTCCAGTCTGAATTATATTTTTCACAATATGATTGATTGAATTTGTCATTTTAAAACCATGTATTCTTCATGCCAATTTCCACCTTTTGGGATATGAAAACTCTTTCTTACTGGTACCTACTTACAGGTTTGGGGAGTGAGGCAAGGGCCTTATGAGTTTAAGCCTGTCACTCCATCAAGCTCAAATGGATCGGACTTTCCTGTTTCACTCAAATCCAAGATGATTGATGAGACAGCCTCGGCCAGTTTGACCAAGGATTAAGTATGTTCTTATGCTCCTTACTTATGCTGTATGTGTACTTATGTATTTGACAGAGGCCAACTGTTCCTGTACTGCACATGAGTTGTATTGAATCTAAATTTGAATGTACCCTACGTCATGGTCAGTTTTGAAATTAATTAATTAATTTTGTCAAAAAGTGCGCACATGTCATCTTGTGATTGGGTTAGGGTGATGTGGACCTCCCTTAATCGGGTGCTTTCAATTGTGGGCGGCTCAGGAATAATATACAAAAACCTGTGCAATTACTGTGGCTACAGTATTAACCCATGAGGTGACTTTTTGTTGAAGTGAAACCTACCATTTTGGAAGATATCTAGCATTTTTGTAGGAATGTTGCATGTTTTGAAGATATCGAAGTCTACAGGAGTTTCACATCTATGTCCATGTTATGAATGTTAATGTTACACCTCATGAATGTTATGATGCCATGAGCATCAATAACGTTATGATATGTAAATGTTTTATAAAGAATAAAAGAATGTGAAGAATGCATAACGTTCTTTAGAGGGGTACTGTCGTACATAGGGCATACGAAGGATTTGCACCTAGAGTGCCTTGGAATCGCAAGCATCTTGGAGGATCTACAATAACTTCAGTTGGGCCAAACAAAGAGGGTTGAAGAGTTGAATTATTTTATTAGTAGTTTACACTATAGCTACTATAGAAAAAGGGTGTGGTCCAACAAAGGTTGAAGAACATTATGTGGACATTATAGATATTCAAGACCACGCAATACATCATGGCCAATTCCAAGGTGTCAGAGACTCATAGGACATGCCAAAAGAATAATGAAACCAACTGCATGCATAAAAGTATGTGTGTGTCAATTTCTCATTAGCACTCGACAATAGTTCTATACATTATAACTTGAAATCATCATTGATGAAGCTGTGACTAGCCTGAAATAAGTGATCGTGCACATGTGCAATCATGTAATTGACTACATCTTGTAATACATTAAGGGGTGTCAAACCTAAAATGCACAATAATCATTTGAAAGATCACTTCCTCCTGAATTCTCGTCCACATCTATTAGAAGGTAGTGAGTAGTCATAATTATGTGTTCTATCCTACCATTGGGGTTGGTTACAAGATAAGCAAAACGATAATCACGTAAGGGTTTTCGTGTGGTGAAGCCTTATTCGTTTGCCGTAAAAGAAGTTTGTGTGAATTGTTTGAGTGACAAACGAATTGGAGGAGTTTACCAAAGTTAACTATGTAACTTATAATAATCCAAGGCCTCGTAAAAAGAGGGTCTCAAACCTCAATTTGATAATCTCTAATTTGTTTGGCAGTTGCTTTTTGTGAGTTGATCATCGAACAATGAATTATTTCGTAAATTGGTTTAACACCCCGTACTGCTAAGCTAATGTGGTGTTTCATGGATGAAGAAGCACATTCAACATCCCTCTTCTAGAATGAAGAGCAAATGCCTATACACATGAGTGGTAACTTGGAATTGGCTAAGGTAGAAGTATGGAAAACCGTTAGGACACCACTAACCAAGCTCTAGATTTCCATTGAACAAAGACATTCGCTTCACTCAGATAGATAGATAGATAGATAGATAGATACTCCGGTCCCTTTTGCATGGGACCGGCGTGAATGAAGTGTTCGTTCGTAATGCCAATGATCCGATGCCCACTGGACAAGGGGAAATTGGAACAATACTATTCACCCCTTTCGAGGATGGACACTATAGTGACATACTAAACTACTACCTAGCTAGCCACTAGTGCCTTGAAGATACCGGACATAGTATCCCCCCAAAGGACTTTGAAGTACCCATACAACAAGGTCCAAGGACCCCCCACCATAGTTGGATGGACTATGGCAGTGAGCACCACGCCGACATAGGGAATAGAACCAACAACCTCCTCATTGGGGGCCATGAGCCCCAACCACCAAGCCAAGGCCCGTGGTGCCTGGCTTCACTCATTTCTAAAAACATCTCACAAGTGTGATGATCCTAAATGCAAGGTGTGATATTTTGAAACTGAGCTAATCAGTGAATTGATAGGAAATTAGATATATACAATTCATATGCAAAATGGCCTATCATTTTTGGGTAATTCTCTACACGAAAATTGTCTAATACGATACTTGGTTGATGATGAGTCTAACAAACGGTTTCAAAGTTTGACAAACTTGTCACTTTGAAAATTTGTATAAAATCATCTACTCTAGGGACAAAATAAAAACATAGAATTGAATCACCTCTTCATGATCTTTCCTTGAATTCATTTTACAAAAAACTCCCATTTCTAAGCTTCTTATTTTCTCGGTTTATTGTATTTCTACCTTACATCTTTAAGAAACACTTGTAACGTGGCAATCACTTTTTTAGTTTTTTTGTTAGTAGAGCAACACGCCAACCCTAGAATGTAGCCAGATAAGGAAAAAAAAGAAGAAGATAGAATCATCCATATATAAACATACTCATCCATAAAATCATCTATTACAAGATACTTTCATCCCAAAAAGCGACGATCTTAGTATTTTCTCTAAGAAGACTTTGACAATTTCATCCACCATTTTACCCATTTTTTCTAGTGTAAAAGCAGCCAAATAAAGTGGGCCTAATAAGTGGACAACGAACTCCATCATCGATAACGAAATGTCCAATGACTTTTGGAATAACCCAGAAATAACAGACGCACAAAAAACAAGCATACTAAAATTTTGTACCGGCCAATACATGGGTAACACCAAAAAACAGTTAATTTTCAGCATACAAAGATTCCCCTCAAAAACATGCCCCATCTGTAATTCACAAGACGCAGATACATGGCTACATGTACTCTTGCTATGCAAACAACACCATATACACGCTCTAAGAACCAAAAGGCACAACAAAGCGGTATGGGAATTAAGAAAATTAATACTATCCTCCAATAAATCAAAATGCTACACTCTCATGAATGCGGGCACATTCAACAATAATCCACAAGAAAACACAGTCCCTCCATAGTTATTACCCTGTACTTGTGATCAAAGAAGATGTCAATGCAATGCCAGATTCAAACCAGATATATTATGCATTAAAGGCCTGCCATATCAAAGCCCACCACCACTACACCCCGATGATAACCTAACTATACAATTTATAGAATTCACATACACAAACGACAGATTTTCACCAAAAAACAATTGGCAAAAAAATCATAAAATATCAACCTTTAATCAACAACATCATACAACAAGGTTGGAAAGTAGATCCCATCATAGTCATCATCGCTGGAGTCAGAGGAACCACACACGTCCCCTCAATGAAACAACTAGAAACAAAATTCAACATTTGCGAAACCTCCATAAAACGCACATTTAAAACAATAAATACCATTGCCATACAGTTTGCCGGATCCATCCTTTTACATAAAAGACGTATAGAAAATAACCAAACAATACCAACAGACGTCGTACATTAAAAGAGGGAGGGTAGTGGTGAAAACCACTGCTAGCCACTCTTTTAAATCAACTAGCTCAACTGGTCTCAAGGATAGGTAGGGCCGGTTGGTTGGTACAACTTTCCTGCCATAATAACTCACTAGCAGCACCAAGCCATGTGCATCACACCACTGCTCAAACGAGCCCAACAAGTTTCGAACCCGGACCACATAAATGAGATACAACGCCCTTCACCAACCAACCAGAGAACTCATGACTCGGTGATCACACCCAGCTAAAACACACCTTTATACAACCTCGCACCCAACCACCATTTCTTTAATCGTGTTCTAGTTACTATTATTGTTACTTTGCTTAGGTTACTATAGTGTCCATCCTTGCAAGGGGAGAGTAGTATTGGTCCGATGTCCCTTTGTCCTGTGGGCATCGAGTCATTGCCATTACGAACGGACACTTTATTCACGCCGGCCCTGTAATAGGGCTGGTGTTTCTATCTATCTGGGCCTAATAGAGTTATCCGTAAAGTCACTGTGTGTTTGAATAAGATGCCGTGAATTTTGCTATAATGTATTGTTATTTGTGCACCCCAAATAGTCAAAAGGTAGGGAAAAGCTTGGTGGTCTATCATTGTTAGGTGTGTAAGAGCTTGGTGGTCTCTAAACTCAAGGGAAACTAGTTTAGCCGTCTTTCTTGACGGCTAAACTAGTTTTCCATGAGTTTGAAAACCACCAAGCTCTTACACACCTAATAATGATAGACCACCAAGCTTTTCCCTACCTTTTAACTATTTGGGGTGCACAAATAACAATACATTATAGCAAAATTCACGGCATCTTATTCAAACACACGGTGACTTTACGGATAACTCTAATAAGTGGGCCTAAGATTCTGACAAAAATTCGCCAATTTTTTTTGGCTGTGGTGTGGAGCATGGCTCCCTAAAAAGCGGGGCCTGATGGCAGACATTCTCTTCCTCTCGTTCTTCTGGCTCTTCTGAGTACCGCACAATCACCGAATCTTTTGCTCTTCGGGCCACACTACAGTACTACACTACACAACAACTACAACAATCCCTTTCTCACAAATATCTCTTCAGTTCTCATTCTTCTCAGAAGACGAAAGCCTTACACTTTGATTCGCGCTTTCAAGCTTTTTCTTCTTCGTCTTCTTCTTCTTCTTCTGCTGCTGTGAAGAAATTTTGGATTGCATTGCATTGCAAGGAGCAGCTGGCCATGGCGACCATGCTCACTTCTCACGTCGCACTGCACCTGCACTCACCCGATCATCGTCACCGCTCCAGGTACTACTCATCTGTGCCGGCTCCATTGCATCAATCGCAAACAAACAATACATTTTTCTCTAACCCTGCCCCATTGAGTTGCCAGCCGAATTGGTCGAGTTTCCCGTTTTCATGGCACCTCCACTCCGTGGGCGAGGATTACGAGGACGTCCGTCCAACGCCGTCCATCTCTCCAGGTATCCATTTTCAAATTTGCGCAGTTTTTGCCAATGAGACTGCTTCCTTCGGTTTTGCAATGAGACTGGTTTAGGGTTGTGAGTCAGTACGTGATTGAAAGAGGATTCAAAGCGTTATTTGGATACAGTATGCAAAAGTTGTGAAGGATTAAAATTTTATACCGTGTTTTTTGAGTGAGGGCATTCTTTTGTTCTTTTTGTATATGTTTTGACCTACTTCAATCAATAGTAACAGTGAGCAATTGGGCTGGAATAAACAAAATTATGACATGGCCATGTGTTTAACCCTTAAAGGACCATAAGGCCACCAGTGATTTTGAGTAGGTATTATGTAGATTTTTTTTTTGTTATTTTTATTTTTATTTTTAATTCAACATATGTAATATTCTTCACTAATTCTAGTGATATAAAACTTGGTCCCATTCAAATTATGATTTTCAGAATATGATCGTTTAAACTTGTCATTTTAAAACCATGAATCCTTGGTCCTTTAAGGGTTACATCTGACAATGGTGCAGATAATTTTTTTGCATCGTTGTTGGATTTAGCAGATCATGGGAGGAGAAAACAACCTTTTATATTGTTGTTTCTTCTTAGGGTTCAATTCTGATCTGTGTAATGGTGTGGAAATGCAAAAAATGGTTTTTGTTTGGTGATGCAGATTGCAGCCACAGGAGAAAAGACGACGGTGGCCAAGACGGAGGAGAAGAAGCCCGAAACAACGACGGAGCTGAAGACGGAGGAGTACAGTGCCTCCATGCAGCAAGCCATGGGTACAAGTATGTTGCTCACACCTTTTTCCAACCCACACTATTATTTGGGCATTCAAGAGTACTGCAGTCAACTAGTTTATTTAGTAAAATTAGAATTTTTTTTCAAGTATTTTTAGATGTTATTCTTATAAAGAGAATTTCTCCCATGATTCATGCACAAATTGCCCTTTTTCAAGGCATACTTCATTTCAGGGCTCATATGAGTATCTACTCTAATTTATAGTTGCATCATTTTCATTGGAGGCAGCTTCACGTATGGATTTTTTTTAAATTAAGCATAGGTGTTTCAATTCTTTATATACGTTGTGGAGATTTTTTAAAATAAATATGCAACCCAACTTTTTCTACATCTCATTTTATTGTCTCTGCCCCACAAGGGAAGTGACTACAAAAACGCTTCGTTTTCAGGAGTTACACAGCTAGACAGTAAAAATAAGCCATAAAAGTAAATTTGGCGTAAATACTAAGGTAGAGACTACAGGACTAGCCGCTTGTTTAATTTGGTCATCATCTAACTTTTTGGTTATTTTATTTTTATATGATTTGATATGTTTTTTTACAAAAGCTGTCCTCTAAGTTGTTTTAATGGCGATGCCCCCTGCGAATAATATGGGAGTTGTGTACCCAGGGTTTTAGACATTATTATAGAGGGGAGGTCTCTCTATGATCACAAAAAAGGCAGTTGGATCATTAATTAGCTAATTCCTCGCCAATGTTGTTTTTGTGGATGCAGCACTGGAGTATAGGCATGAGCTTGGAATCAATTACGCCCATGTGTTACCGGACCTCATTGTGGGCTCATGCCTTCAGGTCAGTTCCTTGGAGCATGCACACCCTACGCCTGCATGAGCCCTTGACTCTGAAAACTGGATGAAATATGTTTGCATTTAATGCCAGTGAGAGTGAGCAAGATATAGCGATGTCTTTATCAGTACCCCGGGTGCACTGTACTAAACAAGTACAAGTATACGTGAGTGCACAGAAGGGGTATTAATTCAAAAATTGTTGTATTACGTATACATACAATAAACATATTTAGAGCTGAAAATATTGACATATACTTACATTAAACATATATTTAGATATGTATACAAAGGTTTTTAGACATATAGTCCCTCGTATACATGGTCTTATTAGAAGGGGTCATGAACGCACATGATTCTCAAACATAATGTAGAGTGCACCCCTTGAGTATCGGTATTCCCTCTATAGCTAATTCAAGGAAGGGCTTAGTATCCTAGATTGATGGACGATTTATGATTACCCATGTATAGTGATTGTGATTGATTCACGTACTATATAGAAGGTGATTATATGAGGTCAAGGGTGTGGAGAAGATAGCTTCTGACACCAAATCTTGGATGTGATTATATTGCTGCGGGGTGAATAGTATGCTTTGGTCAGGTTTTTAACCCTAATGTTGGCATAACTTGGCGTTTACTTAGACTCCTGCAGATGCAGATAAGCTGAAGGATGCAGGTGTGGGAGTCATTTTCTGTTTACAGCAAGATCCCGACCTTGCGTATCCTTGATAATTATGATTCACTGATTTAGTGGACTTTTGGGGTCTTTCTTTGCATTCATTGATGGAATTATATGATTTTTGTCTCCCTTGACTGAATTTTGCATAGATACTTTGGAGTGGATCTGTCGGCCATTCAAGCACATGTGAATGAATTGGATGGAATCAATCACTACCGATGCCAGATAAGGTACTTTATGAATCTCCCAAGTAAGCATCTCTCTATTTTTGAAGATTTACTTCATGGATGAACATTTTGAAGTTGATGTATAAATAAAAGTTTTAGACTTAGGTTTTAGATTATCATAACATTGTTAAGCCCTGGACTTTGTACCCGTACTAAAGTTTCCAAGATTCTCTTTGATGCTCTTTGTTTTCACATCTTAAGTTTGTCTTACTTGCTTGACTCGTACTAAATTCCCTCATATAATGGCAAGTGTCATCTTTCACTCTAGCTCTAAAGGAAAGTTACTATATCAACCAAAGCAATAGGCGGTGTAGTACCCTACTGTTATAGAATGTAATGTATATGTACTGTTAGATTTACCATTATTACTTAACAGAAAATTTGAAGCTTAAAATTCAAAAATCCGTTGACTTTGATTGCATTTTTTTTTTAATTACAAACAAAGTATTAGTGATTTTTTATGAAATGGATATGAAATGCAATATCCCATTGTAGTAATTTTTCTTTTTCTTCTTCTTTTACTTAAGTCTATGAACTTGTTTTTTCAATGTCACTTTTAAATTGAAAGTCGAAATTTGACATTTTTTTTTAATTTCCATAATTCTTCTAAAGTATGCATTCTAGGAACGTTAAATCCGACCATTGTAAAGTAACCTCGCTAAGTTACTTCCTCCAAAAGAGTCACACTAAAAAAATGCTTTTGGTTGTGAATGACGAAGTTTTGAATCCAAAATGCCAATCAATTTGAGTTGTGACTTTCAGAGACTTTGATCCATTTGATTTACGCATGAGGTTACCAGTAGCGGTGGCTCAATTGCAAGAGGCAATTGAAGCGAATAAGGGTACTACTGCCTACATCCATTGCACCGCTGGCCTTGGCCGGGCTCCCGGTGTTGCGGTGAGAATATTATTCCTTTTTGATGATTATCCCCTAAAGGACCAAGAATCTGTGATTTTAAAGTGACAAATTCTATTGATCATATTGTGAAAAATGGGACTTAATTTTATATCACGTGAATAACATTGCATGTGTTGGTCAAAGAACAAACAAATTTGAACAAAAGGAACTCTATGTAGGACCTACTCAAAAATGCTAACAATAACACAAGGCTCAATTTGAGTTTCTTGGTTACGGGTATTTTGGGTTTATGTACATGGACTACACTAAAATTGTGATTTAGCGTCCAAGACACTATTTCTCAAAATCGACAGTACTTGACTTTTTGGAGATATAGTGTCACTGTAATGTAAAATTCAAAATGACAAAAACTTCAAGTAAACCTTCTGGATGTCATGTTCCAATGACAAATGGCAAGTTTATAATAAACATGGCTTGCCAGCTCATGTCACTCTGAGCATGTGGAAGGAACGTGGCACTCTCAATGGAAGTGGGAATGACAAGTAGTAAACTCCTATGTATTGTAGGGACACTATTTCTCCTCACCTTTGAACAAAATTGTGGTACAAGACATCAATTCTCGCTAGACACTAAATCACAATTTTAGTGTGCAGTTTCGTAAATTGGGATTTTCCTTTTGTGACATGACGTTTGTGAAATGAATGTGCAGCTCGCTTACATGTATTGGCTACGTGACTTATCACTGAAAGAAGCAAACGATCTCTTACAGGTAGCATCTACCCTACTGCTTAAGCTAAAAATAGAAATGCCACTTTGGAAGCTATACCTGATTATGAGTAACTTTCAAAACAGATTTCTATTGTCCAAATATGTAGGGCATGATTTCTTCATGAGAAAATATGAGGGTAGAAAGGGGCAGTGAATTCATGTGCTTGAAATTGATTGTTTATCAAATAGGAAGATATCATCACCTTGAATGATGTATAAACAATGAGAGAAAGAGTGTTAATGAAAAGTAAACGATGCGAGCAAGAGTGTTAATACCAAGCATCTATGTGCCCACGTGGATGAGCACGTGAAAAAACATTTCCAAATTCATAAATTCTATCTTCACTAAATTTTCTTACATCCCTAGATTGCCCTCATTTTTTTTTTAATAATGTTACCTTACTTGAAGCTTCCTGAATGATTTATTTCAACTCGTATAGATATGGAAGCAACTATTTTCTGGGGTTAAATCTATTCAATGGTTTTAACCCATGGTCGTATTAACAGGAAATTCTGTAGAAGACTTATGAAGCTTATTTTGTTGATACACTATTTTTCGTAAATGGTTGCAGAAAGTGAGGCGCTGTCATCCAAAGCTTGAGTCGATCAGAGCTGCTACAGCTGATCTGGTTAGCTTTCAACATTCTCCTCTTACCTTTGAATTATCACTACCTCCCCCAAATCTCTTTTTATTGTTCCTCTCAAAACCGAATGGAAGTGCAAAAGTCATATATGGTATACTTTGTAATAACTAAAAGCCACGTGAAATATGAAGATGAATTGCCAATGAACCAGATTGACTGCTCAAGCATTATTCTTCTTAATTCTGGATTCTTGTCTTTTCTAGGTTTCCTTCTATTCTTCTTCGTCTACTTGACATTGCTTAGAATTGATCTAAAAAAATAGTATATACCACCTTTGTATGGTTGTTCATCTGGCTTCCTAATTATTTAATAAACGACAGTCTACAATGACACTCCATAATATGACGATATTATTGGTTCAAGTAGTACACATGTGACAAGTCATTTTTGTGACTGATCCATGCCTGCCACCTTCCCAAACATGTGTCATAATAGAGAGGGACAACTGTACAATACTTAATCCTTAAACGTTATTGCAGCCATATATTGGCAGATGGATGTAACTGATCCAAAGTGAATTGAAGTATCACAGGGTAGATGAAGGAATTTTCATCCAATTCTTTTTGTGAATGCTCTCTGGTGATCATGCCACCTCTTCAAGTTAAACTTGTTTTGTTTTGCTGATTAGTTGACAGAGGGATCAAAGCAACTTATAGAGCTCAAGTGGTCTGGTGAAGCTGAAGCGGTGGAAATTGCAGGTCTTGATGTAGGCTGGGGTAGTGAGGTATGCTCCTTGCTCACCAAAATCAACACCCTTTTTTTGACCAATGTGCAAAAGGAGGCAATTTCAGATTTTATTCACTTTTAAAAATATCGCTAAAAATAGAAGTTAGCTTGATTTTTGAGAATGTGGTGAATTTTTTTCTAAATAAATTATTTTTTAATGTGAAATAATCTTATGTTTCTTCCTGCCGTAGAAAAGCAGGATCTTTGTATTTACTGGCTTTTGAGCTCATGTGCAGAGGATTCCAATGGAATATGATGAAAGTGAGAATCAGTGGATTCTAAGACGTAAAGTGCCGGTAAGATTTCATAACCTATATGTGATGGCCGTATTTTTTCTGTCGAAAATTTGCCAGAATCTTACATGATTTTGGGAGTGGCTACTTTAGTAAAAATGGGCAAAAGAGTGGATGAAATTGCCGAAACCCTCTCAAAAATCGTCAGTATTTGGATGAAAGTGCCTTATAACAAATAATTTTACGGATGGATACATGTATGGCTGGTTTATATTCTTGGCTTTACATGGCCTCCTTGTCCACATTTACAAAACAATTATCTGATTCTTGAGGATGTAGGTTGGAAGGTACGAGTACAAGTACGTCGTGGACGGTGCTTGGTTGACCGATTCCAAATTACCATTATCTCCACCAAATAGAGAAGGGCAAGTTAACAACTTTGTCGAGGTACGTTGCGAACTCTCTTTTATATCACCCCTTTGGTACACCAAAATACACTACTTTTTGCTAATAATGAGGGTGGGTTCATAGTAAGGGAGGGTAATTGGTGAAGGTGACACTAAAATGTAAAATCAGTGCAAAATGAAGATTTCAACCACTCAGTAAAAACTGTAGCCCTCGCCAATTTTATGATTTTGTTAAATAGAGCATGTCTTTGGAATTAGTACCACATACACCACTAGCAATATATATTGTAGAGTACATAAGAACTTACAATCTTTACCAATTTACCATTTTGTCAGTGTGAAACTCAATAAAGTAGAACGATACATATAAACATACATAATTCAAGTTCAAGTTTCAAGGTAATTGTTCAAGTATCAAGGCATTTCTTTCCATTTTTCCCAAAGCGGCAATATAAAATGTTATACTGGTGCTCCATATTTAAACATTCATCCACATATTGGATAGAAAATACCACATTAGAAGAGATCACATATTCATAATCTGTTTTCATCGACATTCTGGCAATTTCATCCAAGATATTTTTTTAATTTGAAGTTTTATGGCGATTTTGGCCGTTTTTGGCCATTTTTAGCCAGATTATTTTTTCCTGATGCAATCTGGCACTATTTCGCCCAAAAATATGCCCCAAATTGTGTCATTCTCTCATTAGCAGCTGTAGCGTATTTCATCATGCAGACAATTTGTGGCTCATTCTGTTGGCTGTTTTTGAAAGTGCAGGTAACAGACAGTGCACAGAATGGAGCCACAAAGGAACTGCGTGAGCGGCTGATGCAGGAGGATGCAGACCTTACCGCCGAGGAACGCACCCAAATTCGCGCAAAACTCAAAGAGATTGCTCTCAGTGGGCAATGGTGAAAGAACACAATTGTTGTTGTGTAAATTGCAAGTCCATGATATAGGGAATTGTCAAGTTAGACAACAATTTGAGTATACGTCCCATCAACCCTTAGATATAATAGTTCCTTCCTGAGCTAGATCCATGGTGTAACACATCAACACGTTTTCAATGGCTAGAGTTATGAATAACGTACACCAAATAGTATAAACAAATAAAAGTACTCATTATAGGTGTACCTGAAGTCAATCCTAGGCTCCAAGGGAGAACAGTTTAGTTAATAATCGTTACCGGTCACTTTTGAACAAGGATACATGTATTTGGAAATCTACAAGGAAATCTTCGAGGTTGATACTACAGCTTGAAGAGACAACATTCCCTCATGTACTATGAATTATATATATACAGAAATTAATCTAACCATCCCATAATTTTATACTCAATATTGAAACTGATACATGTTTTAAAAGTACATCCAGACTCAATATCAACATATATCAACATATAGATTCTTCATGTCCAAAATATGTGGTACTAATTTCTATTCAGCATCTAAAATGAACAATGACCCATTGTGGCCAGTTTTAATTGAACCAAAAATGAACCCTAATAAGTTTGAAAGCTGTCGGCAACTTGTTACTTCACAATTGGTCCAATTCAATGTTGCTTCACAGTCGGTCCTCTGTTTCTTTTGGGTAAGTCTACAACTTAGAATAGGTGTCTACAACACCCGTGCTTCAAATATTCATGTAAAATTGCTCATGCTTCCAAAATATTTAATTCTAAGGCCCAGCACTTCTTCCTAGATTTGCTAAGACATTCGTGATTTCATTCCATGTTGCCTACACTCCCAACGTACCACATCTCTTATATTTTCATGAATAGGTGTATCTACATTACTTCTTTGCAATGCTTAGCATGCCATTGGTTTGCTTGAATAATGAAATTGGTGGTTTTGAGACTCCAAGAAAAATCTACATGCAGAGTTGGGGGAGCTCGTGGTTTTAGGACATTCAAGCTTATGTATTACCAGAAAATTACAGGTTCATTTAGATTTCTTTGAAATCATACCCATACAACATCACCAAAAGTCGGTAAATTTTGACAAGCATCACCTACTTGCAACAAGCGACTGAATAAACACACGAGTGAAAAATAGCTTTTTTTATTGCTTGGTATTTTCCTGTGTTTCAGTGTACGCAGCCAATTTGTCGAACTGATGGAACCGCTCACATAAAAGGGAAAGCGCTCCAGGAGGGTGCTGCATCCGATTTAACTTCAAGTCCTTTGACATTGCCTGCAAGAAACTCTCGATATCAATAAGCTGAACAACATTGTAATCAAAACGACCGGAGTGTTCCAGAAACAACAAACATAGATTAGGGTTTGAGGAATGAGATCTGACCACGTAGTTGTCTCCATGTTTCAATATAAGTCGACTAATATAAACCCTCTGCATTGTTGTCAGCCTTTGAAGCGGTGCCTTTTTCCCGTCAGACCGCTTTTTGTGGAGAGCAGACTTTACATCTGCAACAATATCGTAGAAAGCACATTTTAATACCCAAGTAACAGCTAGCTTGAGAACCTAACTCTCCATCAGTTAACCCCTGAAGGACCAAGGATTCATGGTTTTTAAATGACAAATTTAAACGATCATATTGTGAGAATTATAATTTGAATGGGACCAAATTTTATATCACTGCAATTAGTGAAGAATATTACATATGTTGAATTAAAAATAAATATAAAAATAACGAAGAAGAATCTACATAAAACCTATTCAAAATCACTAAAAAGAAAAAAAACAGGAGCCACCTGGTGGCCTTATGGTCCTTTAGGGGTTAAACGAACTGTGCCAGTTAGCTAATTGGCGCTACTAAGCTGTGAAAGCATTCAAAGCATCACATCAGAAACCTTGCAAAACCCTAAACCCTAAACCCTAATCGGCAATAAGCTTACCATCAGGCTCATCATCGCTACCATAAACCTCAGCCCCGTCAGCTGACAACGGTTTCTGTAAGCTCACAAGCTGTACAAGATGCTGAGTACCCGAGCGCGCTCCTATCACATTCGGATTCGCCACGATTCCCATCGACTTGTAATTGCTAATTAAGGAGGCCTTTCCATCCCACTCCAACCTGCGACATAGCCAAAAAAACAACAAGGATGCATAAGACACAAAACTAGGGTTACAGGAAAATCTGTGTATGTCAAAACGTCCAATATGGCCATCTGCATCACTGAAATTTGCAACGGTGGCATTTTCTCATTTTAACTCGGTTTTCTGATTGCAAAACATCATTCTAAAGCTCTTGTTCTATACTACTCCCTCCGTCCCAAAGTTATTGTCATGTTTGAAAGTCATGATTGAAAGTGCTTTTATAAGTAGGTCAAAAAAATACTTCCTTGTGGCTAATTTTATTTAGGTTGCAATTAATACATACAATGTTCTTCAATCATTCTAGTGACACAATTTGGAACCTTTTTTAATCATGTTTCTTACAATATGATCAATGAAACTGGCTCAAAGAAATACCAAGCAAACAAGTTGAACAATAACTTTGGGACGGAGGGAGTACAAGATCAAGAGCGTTTGATCGTGTCAAACTGAAGTCATTTTCACACAAACAGATGATTTACAGCAGGGTGTCTAATTTTCCTACTCTACAGAAAATCCACAGTGGACGCTTAAGAACAGTCTTCGAAAACAGAATCGAAAACAAACACAATTCAAAAATGAAATGAAACAGAAGATTCCGTTGCGCGGCACAAAACCACGAGTAGTAGGGTAGAAATAGAGCCAAACTACAGAGGCTAGGGCTGTTCTCTCGCGAAGAACAGTTAGCTAGACCTATGAAATTATCAGAGTATTTGAGAAAAGCACTGTACCTAAACTGTTCTACTTTGCAAAATTCTCAAAGTCATACAACCAGTTTGTTTTATGAGGCGAAGTAGTGCATAGGAATGATGAGCGGCGAATGAAGAGAGAGATTTAGGGTTTACTTGGTGCTGGTTCCTGGCAAAACGATGGTTTCCGGAACGCCCAAATTGGTGCGCTTGCGCTTGGGCAAGCCCACGCGCACAGTGGGGTTGCTCTTGCGGAAAGCTCTTCGAGATCTCCCCATCGCAACAACAAAACTGACACCGATTCAGAGGGCTGGGGCTTGCAAATCCTTGCTGCCAAGCTCCGTCTTCCTCACGAAGCATACGAGGGTTTCAGTTCGCCTAGGGTTTCTATCAGGGTTTTAGGCGGACGAACGAAGCTGCAAACGGATGACACTTCATTCATTCGTTTTTCATCCAAGTCCAAGCCCTAAAGGGCCTACACCCGGGGAAGTCACTGTTAGAATTTAAATACTCCCTCCCGTCCCAAAGTTATTGTCCGACTTGTTTGCTTGGTATTTATTGCTTGGTATTTATTGATCATATTGTAAGAAACATGATTAAAAAAGGTTCCAAATTATGTCACTAGAATGATTGAAGAACATTGCATGTGCTCATTGCAACCTAAATAAAATTGGCCACAAGGAAGTATTTTTTTGACCTACTTAAAAAAGCACTTTCAAACATGACTTTCAAACATGACAATAACATTGGGACGGAGGGAGTAACTATGAGAGAACAAATATGGGGACGGAGAACCAACCCCCACACTGGGACCTGTCATTTTTCTGGTTTTCTCATTTTGGGGGTCTAGGTGATTTTTTTTGGAAATTTTAATTCTGTGTTTGGAATCTGCGACCCCACGTTAGTCTAGGATGACCCACCATGTTCAAAGATAGGGGCAAGTTTTTGTTTTTGTTTTTTTATCTTTGGTCCCAGTTTGGGGGTTGGTTCTCCTAATTCGAACAGAACAAATACAGGGTGTCTTTTATTCATTTGAGATAAAAATCATGAATTTATAAAAGTAAAATATGGTGTTATAAAACCAAATTGGGTATATCTTAGGAATATTTTTAGAATAAATATTGAATATATCCTAAATAGACTATAAATAGTAGAATATTCCAATTATTTCATAGCCCCCCATTAAATACCCTTTTTACGCTCATATGTACCCAAGATTTACACTAAATGACTTTCCTGAGGGTTTACATAATTACCAATGAGGTAGCAGCACCAACCACCATGACTTATGGAGCCGAGATTCGGTCAAGAAATTTTGGAAAAAATATTCAAAGATTCGGCAAACAAAGAGAGAACGTAAACAAAACAAAACAAGCAGCTATATGCAACAAGGAGCTTTGACTGAAATAGCATGGATGAAGGACGAGAATTTATTTTAGTGGAACCATGGACGGAATATATTTGCTACAATTGTTTTTAGCCCAAGAAAATGGGTGCCCGCGTAATGCCTCTTCCCTACGTTCAGAGACAACAATACAAAACAAAACAAAAACATTTCAACTTGTGTTTCATTTTGTAAGATTTTTTAAAACTTTGGAGCCATATGGATTAGCCAGCAACAGTAAGAGGCTATGAAAATTGTACGCAAAAGAACTAAAAAACAACAAGACATTTATGGTGTGAAGATATTGGTCCTATGCTTCTTAGTTATTGGACCACTTATAGTATGGCAATTAGTCCCTTTTCAGTTATTGGTGTTGCTACTTTAGATCCAGGTTGAGAGTGGATTTATAATTAGGCCTTCTATTATGATACCTGATTGTTATGGTCGGTAGCCCATGCCAAATTTTTATTTATTTATGCCAACATGATGAACACTTTTTTTGAAAAAAATTGAGATTCTCTTTTCAATATATATAAATTTTTTAAATCTAAAATTTTGGGCTTCTTTTTTTATAATTATTTTTTGTCGACATTGACGGCTAGGTATGATAAAAAGTCCTTCAACTTGATTGATGATGCAATTTTTATTGCATATTTTTTAAAATGTACATGTCTAATATAAAACTTTTGGGTTTGATTGTTGATCCAATTTCAAATTCGATAACTTTTGGGTTTTTAAATGCTGAAATCAATAGATAGTTATAGTTGGTTCAATTTTGCAAATTGCACTTAGGCAAGTTCTTGAATTAGGTATTTAAATCATTGCAATCTGATTTTCTGACTTGGGCACAATTTTTTGGTGTCAATTTTTTTTCATTTAACTCCTAGATGACAGAGAGATAAGGGCAAAACCTAAATGTGTTATAAATTGTGCGAAATGATTTTTCTTATATATCTAAAATTTCTTTCTTTCTATATCTAGATTTAGTCAATATAATTTTATTTAAAAAAAATTATAATATGATGAAGTAAATGAAATCTACCCTAAGTTTTCTTGCCCTCCCTGAACATTATTTTGGGCTGCCGAGTCCAACTATTAGGCTTTCCAGACCACGGTGGGGCACGCCAGAGTTTACCAGGGCTCTATCGCCGGTGGCCGGAATTGAACAAGAGACCTCCTAAGCCCAAACCATGCTCTAATCCACTACACAACCTAGAAAACTTGATGCAAGTCATTGAATTTTTTTTTTATAATTATAAATGAATATAATCATTGGTGATCATTTTGCCATATATTTAATTATTTTTTCAAATTTTTTTTGCACTATATCATGCAAGCTTTTTCTATATGTAGACAAAATTCTGGATATTATGTTTTTTTTTTGTTTTTGCCAAAATCGTGATCGCTCTGAGTTGTTTTTTCAGCGAACATTGTATGTTTTTGGCAATGTAAAAAAAAGAATTCCAAATATTTTTTGCACTACATAATGCAAGCTATTTTTATATTGAAAAAAAACTTGAAAAAATTTGAATTCTTCGTTTTGATGAAATCATGATGGTTGAGAGATTTGTTGTTTTTTTTTTCCAATTTGTGTATTTTTAGCAATGTTAAAAACAATTCTTCTCGAGTTTTTTCTAATTTTATGTTAAAAAATAAAATTTCCAATTCTTTTTTTTAATTTTATGTTAGATTCAACTAGAAATCATTTTTTCATTGTAAGTTTTTGTGTGTTTTTGCATCTTTTTTACCACTTTACTACATTTCAATATATATGCCTTTCTGTTTCAATTGAAATTTTTTGATTGTAAGTTAGATAAACGAGTTGTGTGTTTAATAAAAAAATTAAAAAAAAGTAAATCCTTGGATATTCATCTTAAAATGAAGTAATGAGAGAGAGGTTTAAAGAATGAAAGTAAAAAACTAAATTGGAAAGTGCATAAATTAGGATTTAATGAAAAAAAAAAATCAATGGTCAGAATGTTGTAGTAAGCAATTAAAAGCCTTTGCAATTTTATTTTTGAATAGTTGCTCAAATTGAGTTAAAAGAAAGCTTGATTTAAGACTCAATTTACCCCGTAACGCTTCGAGAGATCATGTTTTGGTCAATGGTCCCTTTTATGAGTTGCTTGAGACTAAAAAAATTCAAAACTTGATTAAATTATAATTATTTTCTAATAGGAAATCAAGTATGCTTTTGAACCCAATTTGAATCATGCCAATCCAAGTTAACCCTTTAACGCGCCAGTGTCCACTATGTAGACGACGCACAAATTGAAACTGCTGGATTCTCATCCAAATTAGACAGTTTTCATCCACCAAAATTTCTTTTGGTTCTTGAGCAAGTTGACTATCCTTTGTACGGTTTGGATCTACAAAATAGGTTATTGTGATTTTTAGAAAACAACAGAATTGGTTTATGTCAAGTTTCATTCTTAGTTCAAAAAGTGGGACCTTAAATATGATTTTCCAACATAATTAGAATCAAATAATGGAAACCATACCATCTCGTAGTGCATGTTATTCCAATTTCATTACCATGTTTTTAAAAAAAATTGTGCTAATTTGGGATTTAAAATTGAATTTCAAAAGAAAACTAGTAAAATTAATTTAAAAATATTAAATAAAAATAAAATGAATCCAACCGTAGAGATGTGATCTTCACATTGACATTTACAACTTTGCTTTGACCATCAACCCCATTCTTGGTTTCCATCAAACATTTTATAACGCTTATTTGAAAACAGTGTTAAATCGGGACGTTAAAGGGTTAAACTCCACCTAGAGGAACTTTTCAAAAAACAATGCCTCAACATTGTCTCGTGTTACAAATTTTACTATTTTGGAAAAGTAATGTTCTTCTTTTCCAATGAACGGGGAGAACCGGCAGCTAGTGTAAGATGAGCTGGTTGATTTTCTAAAAAACCGATTGGAATTTAGAAGGAGCGGCTAAAAACCGGGTGAAAAAGCTAAAAAATTTCTATTTTATATATTAAATAGAGAAAATAACCGGACTCCACACTTGAAAAATTGGTTCAATCTTGGAATGAAAGGAAAGTAACCGGTAAAGCTCAAAAAACGTCCCAGACTGTGTTCTTTTCAATACATCTGTTTTCGTTTTGCTCTTATGATAAAAAAGTACAATTATAACCAATAATACCAAATTTTGTATTCTAAAAATATAAATAATTTTATTGAATTTGAATGTTAATCGCTTCTAAATTCCATAAATGAAGATCTAAAGATATTTTGGGAAATTAGATTATAAAGATATTTTAAAGAATACTCTAAGAATATTCCAAAAATTCCAAAAGACTATAAACTAATTTGAAAAGATTCCAAAGGATTCCAAAGGATTCGAAAATATTCCAAAAGAAAATATTAAAATATTTTTGGTATTTTCCATATTTATTATATTTCGTAAATGGTAAATTTGTTCGTCATCCATTCGTCCATTATATGAACGCAGGCACGTCAAAGGGTTAAAGTTTAGCACCCCATGTATTGTGCGAAACATACTGCCCTACACAAGTTATAATATCCCAAGTGAACCGTTGAATCTACCCGCAAAATTTGGAATTAATAACATAATTGTAAGGTTGAATATTAAAAAGACTTTTTATTTCTAAAAATTTGCTCCTCATTCAAAATCTACCCGGAGGCAGTAAAGGGTGAACCAGCTCCTTCTGCCCTTCAAGAATGTTATAACAATGAATTACCAGGGCCTGAGCTCACAGTTCCTCAGTAGAAATATAAGTGTACGTGTTCCAATGTAAGCCAGGACCAAGATACAGAGATCCTTGGTGTTGCAAAACTTGCAAGGTCAAAAGGAATTGACCAAACAATGTGCAAGATGCAACTTATGAATCGATATCTCTCTAATTTGATTCAAGAGTATGTACAAATGATTAGTTACATGAGCCAAAAATTCCCTCAATTGAGCTACTATGCTACAAAACTGGCTTCAAAAGTTAGGACCCCACTGAATATCAACTCGAGACAATATTAACTTCCCTTTCCAGTTGTTCAATCAAACTTGCCATCATGATCTTGTAATTGGGCATGTAATGGTCATGCACCATAGTCCTTGACAACCGGACTTTGCCATATAAAGCTCGGTCGGTTAAGAATAGACCAACGCTGGGCTGCTGCGGCTGCGGCTCCTGCTCTGTTTCACTTTCAGGATCTCCCTTGCTGAGGAGGGGACTGACGAGGTGCATCAGCTTTCCTGGAGGATAAAAATGCCGCAAGTCTTGCTCTGGCTCCTGCTCTGACACAATACGATCCTGCACATACAATTTCAGACATGTCGTGTAAATAAAGATCCCCATACACAACAGAGCGAGTACCATAAACCATCATTGAATCTGCAATCAAAAACCAAACAAGAACACACATTTGATAGTACTACGATTTTGGAATATATCGAATCTGCAATCAAAAACCAAACATGAATAGGTTTTGGCATTGAGAACCAAGCCAAGAGAGCTTCTACACCTGATATCCCAAAAACCCTAGTTGGATTAAGTAGTAAATGAACGAAAACTCCCTAAACTAAAATAGACTTCATAAACTAACATAGTCTACAAAATACATCCATCCAACGTGACTTGACTAGGCCCTCAATGCCACATCACGTGACAATCACTAAACTAGCAACCTGTGGCTCTTCTCTTTGAAACAAAATATGCAATCAAAGAGAAGAGCCACAGGTTGCTATTTTAGGTTGAAGACGACTTAGCTTCAAATTCAAGTGCTTGCTAAAGCCAAGTCATCTATAACCCAAAATACCAGGCAGGAATTCATCACAATCAAACACTGCTTTCATTCAGCAAGAAGCTTTTTAGAAGGCATATTTGGAAATGCTACTCATGAATGAGTTGGTGTTCCAATAGGGTTCTTTGCAGCACCAACGCATGTTCTCTTAAAACTATGAAAAGCCAAAACCACAAGTATATCTATATCCTCTCTTCATTCACAAAATTATTATACATGGAAAGTCTAAGACTTTGAACGTATTAAATAATTATGTTTGTAGAATTGTTATACATTTTTTGATTGGATTAGTGTGAATTAGTCATTCAAGAAATAAAATAAAATGAATTCTAGATAGTAAAAAATGTGATCAAATAATTACTGTATCTTGCACTAATTGAATTAAACTATGTACCATGTTGACAACCTTACAATTTCAACTGAAATTCATGTACTCAAAATAAAAATATATACTTTTGGTGAATTTTCAGAATTAATTGCTTCTAAATTGATCTTACTAAGATCTGTGCAGATTTTAATAAAATATATGGACGGTTTCTTATCATCATGGTTAACATCTCTCTTTGACTTCAAAACTTCGAGAATTTGTGGAATTATACATTATAGCACATCTAAGTTTTACGCAAGACCTTGTAGGCATTTAGAGGTTAAAGTAATTGAAGGCTCACCTGGCTTAATGCAGAGGCAGTGTTTGACACCACATGCTCCTCCTCTTCAGTGATCTCACGAGCTGCTGCAGCCTCTTCTTCTGAAGCTGACTGAACTTGTCCCTCCTCCTGCTGCCGCTGTAGCTCCTGAGCCAGCTGATGCCACAGAAGGTCCTCACCAATATCTTCCACGCCACTTGAAGAAGCTATATGATCACCTAGCCCAAATTCCTTATACTGATCGTGGTCATGATCATCGTCTCTCATTTCTGAGAGAATGTCCTTGCCTGTATCATTTCCTTGTCTATATGAATCCCAATACTCACCTGTGGGGTAAAATTTCAAAAGTAAGAAATCTTGTCTCCGCATCGGACAAGGACAACTAAAGCTAGGCATAAGAACCAAAGATCTTACACTACAAAGATCTTACACTACGGACAATATTCCTCCTATTGCAGAAGTGACTCTCCGTCTTGTAGAAAAATACCAATCAATCATAACGATAAATGTCAGGGGAGTAATAATTTTTTTAAAAGAAGTCTTAGACCCATGTTTACCTGCCGACTGCTGACCTTCACCACCATCAATAGTGATCTCACCCGCAGCGCTAGTACTGCATTCATCTGCAACAACTCCATGGCTATCAACTTTCTCCTTGTCGCCTGAAGCAGATGATTCCTCCACACCTTTGTTGCTCGCCGTATTTCGGCGACGAGGACCCATGCAGGACCAAGCTGCAAGAGAGGGCCTCCGGACCACAGCTTGTGCAACATTCTGAGCCTGCTTCATTACAACCTGTGTCCACATCCCACTTGAACGATGAGCGTTTATATCTACTATCCAAGCTTAAACTCTTGATCATTGATACAGGTTAGTGCATACTCTAATCCATATGTCCGACACTGATATTGGAATATATAGAAGATAGACTCGGTGAGCAAAAATATGTTCAATACGGATTGTTTGCTGAACTTGTCACTGTCTTCAAAGTGTTTAAAAGTCATGATACTGTGCATGAATTGCAAAAAATAGACGTTGTTGATAGGTATCTCTAAGACTGGAACACCTTAAAATGCCAACATCGTCAGGGTGTTCCATTAAAATATAAGGAAGAATTTAGTGCATGTGATATCTAATTACCTGGGTGCCACTGGAGACAGGCCGCCAAATCATACCAGCACCAGCTACTCCAGTTTGAGCAGCACGAGTGACCATGAGGGTTGAATAAGGTAATGTCGCTCGGGAAAGATTGGCCAAGGACTGTAACCGACTGCCCAATGCAGTGACAGACCGGTATACCGTTCTCAGTATCCGAGTTCTTTCTATCTGTTCGCGGAAATCATTCACCCAAGCAGAAGCTGTCACCTGCATTCATGCACAAACATAATTAGATTCTACTACACTAAGCCACAGCATAACTGTCAGATTACATAAGCATAAGATGAGGCATGCATACCTCAGTTCGAAGATCGTCAAGGGACGCAGAACAGAAGCTCGGCACAAGATCTGAGCCATTGATGACTGTGGTCACAAAAGAGACCCCTGACTCGGCCAATTCCCATGTCATGCATGCCGCTGTATTCACAAAGAAACTCAATTTAATGACACTTTCTTGCCAGACTGCACTTTCAATATAGGCACCTTTTGTAATGTTGTCAAAAAAATAACAGTCACTTTGTGCACCACAAGGACACTGAAAACTCCATACCAGGTGCAAAACAGATACAATTTGTTGAAGCAAAAGCTAGGCGCTCCCTGAGAATGTACGTAAGTAAAGCCGCTGTTCCACCCCCGAGAGAGTGTCCAACAACCTGCAAAATGAGCAAATGTGTATAAATACCACATACGTAATAAAGTTAGAGAAGCACGAATCTAAACTTGAAAAACCTCAATCGACACTGAACTGCTTAATTACGTGTACAAATATGCACAGATTACCAAAGAAAAGGAGAGTAAGAAATGGGTAAAGGACCTTAATTTGATAAGAAGGGTAGTCACTGAGGGCCTTCGTAAGAATACTAGTAGAGAGCTTGGCAATCCACCGTGCAGCTGCTACCATTCCACAATGAGCATAGCCCAACACTAAATTACTAATTACACCATCACCGAGAATAGTGTGATGGAAAGGCACCACAGAACCCGTAGCCGCCGTCAGAGTGTCCTTTATACTGTGAGTTCCTCGAATCAGAAGCAATATAGATTGCGACTGATGGTCCACTAACACCGTAAATGCTGGTTTCAGTAGCTGCATAAACAGCGGTTTCAGGGAATGAGATATGAAACAAATAAATGAGGCACATCATGAGGCACAGAGTTCCAAATAATTGATGCTTCCCAACCATCAGAAAAATGGATCTTACCCCAGCCCTGCCTTCTTCAAGTAGAACTTGATCCCTTGTGAACCCCGTGACCTCCAGAAACTGGGGAAATGTCTTCTTTGAAAAGTGAATGCATATAGTCAGGAGTCGCAACAACTCCTTCATATCCGCCAATACAGAAGGGCCATGCAGCTGCTGATTCTCGTCCGCACCGAAAACACTTGCAACATTCAATTGCCCCTGTACAACACAAGAAGCCCTTTTGATTCGAAATCAACAAGTGATAAAACAACATGAATATGTGTCACCTCTCTTTTTGACCCACTTGGATACGTGCCAACTATTTTCTAGATTGTATTCAATTCAAGTCCCACTTTGTGGATTAAAACAACTCATAGTTGCAAGCAATCTATTAGCATTGAGTTGGCTTCTTCTCCAAATTGGAGTTTTGGTCCCACCCTTGCAACTCAAAAGCAAAACTTGGGACCAAAAACTTTTTAGCACATCCAACGTCACAAAAAAAAACATTTTAACACTTTTCTATGGTTGTTCAAAACAAGGGCATTTTTTTCATTTTTCATGAAGTGCCAGAGTGGCGATATAAAATGTTATAGTGGTGCTCCAGACTTCAACATTATATTCAATAGGAAATATCATATATCCATAAATTTTTATTATTTTCATCCACAATCTGGCGATTTCATTCAAGATGTTTGAATAATTTGAATTTTTCTGACAAAAAACTTCATGGTTTTTGGCCATTTTTTAGCCAGTTTATTTTCTTCTGGTCCAAAGTCAAACTATTTAAAATTAACTTGCATTGATTGCACAGTGAAAGTCAAAAGAGGGATGACACACCATTCCTTACAGAATAAAGGTATGCCTTCACTTGGTATTCAGAGAGGTGTTAGTGAGGGACTAAGGAATGAATTTAGGTACACTTTTGAACTAGATTCATTTTGCTAAGATCATTCCTAACACCAAGTGCAAACATACCTAACTCTACTATCTTTGAGCGTCCCAAATTTAACCCCTAAGCGTCCACGGTGACCAAAATGGTCACCATGTTTTTCTTAACAGTTTTGAGTAGGTGCCATTTGGACTTCCACTTGTTTTGACCAACACATGCAATGATCTTCTCTAGTTCTAGTAATATAAAATCTGGTCCCATCTGAACTATGTTTTTCACAATATGATCAATTGAGTTTGTCATTAAAATGTGAATCCTTGGTCCTTTAAGGGTTAAATCCAGCGTTCAGTATCTGAAGACACAAGGCTGATGAGCAGTGACTCCTATAAGAATGCAGGGACGATAGAGCACATACCTGTCGTCTCAAAAGATAATTGATTCCAAAAGCCAGATCACCAATGGGCCACTTCCCAAGAGTTTCAGAATACGTAAACCGCAAAGTCTCGGAGATGGTGGCGAGAGCTTCAAACCAAGTGGACGGTGGTCTGGATGCGTTCACATTCAACCGTCTGTGGCTTCCATTCTGTAGCAAAGACTCAGACTCTCCCCGCTCAGTTTGCTCTTGAGTTTGCTCAGTTTTACCACCCCAGGGATTACCCCAACCTGAGTAGTATAAGACCACCGCTGCCCCTGCAGCCCCTGCCATTGCCGCCGTCGCCATGGCGATGATGCGTTGGTCATTCACCAAATTCACAGCTAAAGTAGACAAACCTGATACTGTGCATTATAAACCTCTCCTGGAAATAGCCACAAAAAGGTAATAAGTACTCCAAGAGCGTCACACTCTACGTTGAGCTTCTACTACTATGCCCTGTGTCGTTGCCTCAGGGTTCCTAGGGTTTTTAAGACTGACTCTTCAATACGTTGAGTGATCCTCTCTGTAATCACTCAACGTAGAAGTGAACACTTTCTAAGAAAATACATGAGTTTCCATCATAGCAACCTATTCAGTTTACTGAGCATATATTAAACTCTCCTGGAAATAGCCACAAACAGGTGGTAAGCAATGATTTTTGTTGCTAATTTTAGCTAAATTGCTACATAAAATTTGGGTTGGCTAATTGATACAAAGGATTTTCAAAACATAGCCAGAATTCCTACATGGAGTCAAGATGTGTAGCCTCTTTAAACCTAGGTCTCACCCAGGTATTGCCTAAGTAGCACCTATGTAGCACATGTGTATTACCCTGATATTACCTAAATAATGATATGAAAAGAGCATCCAAGAAGCCTGGATTGCTCTTCAAGCCATGGAAAAGTAGCAAAAATGCTAAACTGTCTCATGACAAGAAAAAGTCACTGGTAGTAAGTACTCTAAGACGACGTTGAGCTTCTACTACTATGCCCTGTGTCGTGGTAACATCTCTGGAGTGTAACTGTGATGCCTACTACTTGCCCAATGCATTCGAAGGCTGCACCACACAATACTTATACACTACACAGCAAACCCTACTACCGAGTTACAATAAAATAATAAAAAATAATTACAAAATAAAAAGAAGTGACGCTCGTAACTTAGATTACTAGCAACACTAAACACTTTTCCAATTATTCTTTACTATCCTCTTTTCTATATTTTCCAATAACAAAAATGCTTCAAGATTCAATAGCATCCGCTCCCTAGGTCAAAACGTTCAAAGTGCACACCCTCCCTATGATAGTAAGAACACCCGATCCACCCCTTGATTGCGATGACAAACCAAAACAAACAAAAACATTAATACAGAGACGGCTCATCATCGAGAGTTGCCAATCTGAAGCGAAGAATACCAGCTGATCGCACTGTTCATAAAATATGCCCTAAACCCTAACCAAGAACGACGATGCTCAAATCCCTTGTAACGGGACATAACACGATTAAATTTCACACGATTAAAGAAGCTTTACATACACAACATCAACAAAAAACAAAGCTGCCAATTACGCTGTCATCAGCTCCCATGTCGCCACACAAAATAACTACCTGAAAGGAAGGAATCAACACAATCGGTGAACCTCGAAGCATTAATACAGAGATGGCTCATCAACTCTCCATTCGAGAGTTTCCAATCTGAAGAGAAGAATATCAGCTGATCGCACTGTTCATAAGTTATGAGAATCTAAGGCCCTAACCCTAACCAACAACGACGATGCTCAAATCCTTGTAACGACGATTAATTTACAAACGATTAAAGAAGCTTTACATACACAACATCAACAAAAGGCTGCCAATTACGCAACACTTCTCACGTCGCCACACTAACTTTCTGAAAGAGAAGAATACCAGCTGATCGAACTGTTCATAAAATATGAGCAAACCCTAACCAACGACGACGATGCTCAAATCCTTGTAACGGGGACATAATACGATTAAATTTCACACGATTAAAGAAGCTTTACGTACACAACATCAACAAAAGGCTGCCAATTACTCAACAATTCTCACGTCGCCACGCTAACTTTCTGAAAGAGAAGAATACCAGCTGATCGCACTGTTGATAAAATATGAGCAAACCCTAACCAACAACGACGATGCTCAAATCCTTGTAACGACGATTAAATTACAAACGATTAAAGAAGCTTTACATACACAACATCAACAAAAGGCTGCCAATTACGCAACAATTCTCACGTCGCCACACTAACTTTCTAAAAGAGAAGAATACCAGCTGATCGCACTGTTCATAAAATATGAGCAAACCCTAACCAATGACGACGATGCTCAAATCCTTGTAACGGGACATAATCGATTAAAGAAGCGAAAAACATACACAACATCAACAAATAAAATGCTGAAAAATACGCAACACTTCGCAATAATCGGTGAGCCTCAGAATCCACGCTGGATGTACTGAAAGCGAAACTACCAAATCGCTTGTACGTTGGCCATCAATCATTACATAGAACCGATCACCGATTGTGTGTGGCCCCTTGGACTGTACAATTCATAATACTACACCGGCCTCATCACTCTTTCATGCAAAACAAACCCCCAGCGTAAGTAAATTAGGGTGGAATTCGCGTACCGGAAATTGTTTAAGATTCCGCCATTCTTCGGATTCGCAATTGTCAAAGCGGTCGCCGAATTGTGGAGCCGCGCTTGATGAGCTTGGCGTCCACCATCGCCATCGCTGCGCGGAACTGTGAGAATGAATTGCAGGGTTTGGTAGTGAAGGCAGCTTGAAAAGGAGAATCGTGAATGCTTTTGCTTTTTGAGAATGCTTTTAGTGAATGCTTTCGCTTTTTGGAAATGCTTTTAAGGTAGACGACCTGTTTCCGATCAGGCCCCCAATCACGCAGTATAGGGCGACCTATTTCCGTGAACTAGCCTGCATTATTTTCGAATTCATTTGTAAACAGTGATGGAAACATGTTTCTTCTTAATATGGAATGGTTGGCACCGAGAATGGAAACTTGTTACCGGGTTAGTATGATATCATGTGTTCTCCAAATCTAGTTTTGCAATTCTTGGAAATAGGTCAGCCTATATTTGTAAACGGTGATGGAAACATGTTTCTTCTTAACCCTTTAGTGCCTAGGGTACTGTAGCTCAGAGCCCTGGATTTCAGTAGATTTTTCCACTGTGGTTGAGACTACCAAAAATAGAATGAGTTAAATTAGAAAGTAACCGTACAATTCTATTCTCAACTCGAGAGCACATATTTTATCAAAATTTGAGAATCATCCGATGGTGGGATCGGAAGATTATAGTATGCATTTGAACTGTATAATGCACGCTCAAAAACGAGATTTTGGGGGGTGTGTGACTTCAAAGTTAAATAGTATTTGAGGTAAATTTTCAAAAATAAAAGCAAAGAAGTTCAGCTATGCCCTATGTCAACACCTCTCCGTTGCAATCTTTCATATCAAAAATAGACTCACACATAATTATTGTGAGATTTATAAGTGAAAGTGACTTGTCCATGTACGGTTTAGGACAAAATTTTATACGTTGAAAATTGACAGGAGTGGGTACATTAGTCAAGATCGGATTACACACACTAATGGAAGATGAAGAAGAGAACACAATCCAAAAAAATAAAACAAGATAACAAACTTCCAAACACAAGAAATACTACACAATACATATGTTGTATTTGTAAGTATTTACTGTATTTTCAAGTATTTGCAGTATTTTCGCGTTCTGTTGATAGGTATTTTGATAGTTGTACAATTCCAAATTGAAAATTTCTTTTTCTGGAAGGTGCGTAATGTATGTGGGCAAATCTGAACTTCAAAACTGAAGTTCCAATTCTTCACGGATTCTCTGCTATTTGCATTTCAGACGTTGTAGTGACCATAATGTGGTCAGCTAGGCACTAAAGGGTTAATATGGAATCGTTGGCACCAAGAATGGAAACTTGTTACCGAGTTAGTATGATATCATGTGTTCTCCAAATCTAGTTTTGCAATTCTTGGAAATAGTCAGCCTATGTTGCGAGAACGGGTTGGAGAGAATCTTCACTTTGAAAATTTGTAGTAAATTCAATATTGCCCCAAAATTTGTTCAAAAATATGTGACCTTCAAATCTATTTCCCTACACTGCAAAATTATTTGCCTATTTGTTACTCCACCGGAAGTGTGCTGAATTGCTTAAGGTGATCGGAAACAGGTTGTCTACCTTAGTGAATGCATTTGGTGGGGTGATTGTATGAATGATTTGGAGGCTAAAACTTAGGCCCACTTTACATTAGGGCCCAGAAAAGTTGTAAACTATTTTGGTGCCATTTTGACACCAAAGGCCGCATACAAGTCATTTTAGGGCCCCTTCACACTATGGCCGTTCAAGTCGAGAGGCCGTGGGATAGAGAGTCCAAACTTTGTTGAGAGTCCCAAGAAATCTACTGAAAGTACGCAATAAAACATAATTTTCATTTTTTATGAAAAGAAATCGACAGCCTCTTGATCATAGTTTGGGTTTCCATTCTCATCGGACCCAAACTTCCTCTCGAGAGGCAGTCACCTTGGTCAAAAAGTGTTGCCATGTAAGCATTTTGGAGGTTCACGGCCTTTGGACTTTGGCCTCTAGTGTGAAGGATCGAGAGGCCGAACCCATGGTTTCTTGCAATTTGAATTGGTGGAAATCGACGGCTTCTCGACCTCCGGCCATAGTGTGAAGCGGCCCTTAGGGTCATTTTATCCATGCTAGGTTGGTATAGAGGTTGGTACTAAATTATCTTAATTGTATTTCAATGCACCATCATGGCAACATGTTCACATGCCTTGAAGTTCATGTTGCAACCCAACGGTTGACTCAAAATATTGAGTAGGAATAAGAACTTTGGTTCTCTTTCAAAGTTAGTGTAAATAAAGTATTTGTTTGTTATTTGATGTACGTTTACTAAACAAAAGATTAGTGGTGCAGGACTACTTCCTCATGCCAAAGGTAAACACTATAGTAATAAAGTAACCAAGAAACCGGGTAAAGTTAGGTTTGAGTTTTTGAACGTGTTTGGTTTTGTATATAGGGTTAATATTTTCTCATTTGGTGAACGACGAATCATGAACTCAATGGTTGGTTGTGAGAAGGTGTTTTTATCTTGTTTGGATGGTCAAGGTTTGATTCCTATGGAATTTATTTGAGCGGCTACGAGATAAACGTGACTTGGTGTTGTCCTGAACCTATTGAAAAGTAATTTGATCAATGATTGTCGTGTATAGATAGTAGAGATCCGTGAGATTTAATGGTAAGGGTGCATTTGAGGGGTCTGGATTCAAGTTGTGAATTTGGGATCAATCAACCGAATTTACTTGTGCCAACTTCAAAGTTTTTGAGCCAAATTTGCGCCATCATTAACATTATATGAAGAGAAGTCTTGATCCAAAAATCACTACATTTAGAATACTACATTTCAACCCATCCCCAAAAGAATCCGTCAAACTCTCAATATCTTGTTTACTCAAAGTACAAAAGAATTCTGAATATGACATCTCAAATTTTATACAAAGATATTAGTGTTTGCAACATATCATATGGATAGAATCTAAAATTCATAATGTACAACTTGTATTCATACATCAAGTTCAAAATATCCCTCTTAGTTGCATTTTATAATGTGTGTTTGCAATTTTCCAAATCTGGAGAGGATTGTAAACATTATGCATTTAGGGGTTTGGCTTACCTGAAACCCCAAATGTACATTAGGATGGAATTTAAGTATCGGATATTAGGGTTCCACCATTTTCCGAATGCGCAATTGTAAAAGTAGTGGTCAAATTCTGGAGCCATGCTTAAGCTTGGCATCCTTCATGTTAACCTAGTTTTGCGATTTCCAAAACACATGAACAATTAAGTATAGGGGTTCTTTTGAAAGAAAAGGTTAAAGAGTCTATCGTTATGTGATTAAAGTCACTTTCAAAATAGAATTTAAGTTTTGAATAATAATAAAACACTCTTATCCCCAAGGTATTGAATTTGGTAGTCAGTCCATTAGTGCAGTGACACAATGAAGTCCCAATCCTGCCTAGTATTCTATTAGGAGGTCAAAGAGCCTAGTCAAATTGTCAAATGCATGATCTATCACCTAATCAAATGCCAAGATAATACTTTTTATATATACTTCATCGCCATCGCTAGAAGGAAGTGAGTATGGCAGGATGGGTTTGATAGCAATGATGTAACTTGGGAGACCAATTCAATAGAGAATCATGAATGCTTTTTCTTTTAGTGAATGGCTTTGCTTTTAGTGTGTATGTTTTTTGTAGGGTGAATATGTGGATGATTGATTTGGAGGCAACCAAATACAGTCAATGAAAGTCAACATCTGAGGGTCAATTTGAGACTAATTAATAAAACATTCTGAAAGCTATACGGTCATATAAACGCTATTAAATATATGCAATACATTATTCATACGAAAAGGAGTATAGAAACGAACAATCATTATTAATAATCTCCTAAACTAAAAACCAATTAAAAAATAGCGCTACACACTCTATAGATGAAAATAGAAACAACTCCAAACAATTTAAGTTAGGTGTCACATTTGAATGGAACTTCTGGCTTTCAAATACATATTCCTTAATCTTTTGCAATCACATTCCAACTTAAAAGAGTGACCACCTGAAATACCGCCCCTATAATAAATTTAAAAATTCTAGGAAAACCTACCCTTTTTTTAAGATCCAAAGAGGTTTATTCCATTTACTTACTACTTTGGTTACTTGCATTATGTTTATATAGTCTACCCTCAAAACAAGGCAAATAACTAAGAAGTATTCATGGGTAACAATTATAATCATCAAACAATAAAATAAAGACCCTTCCTTGATTATTAAATTTTTGAAAAATCCTTGCACATTGGATAGATATTGAAAGGTACATTAATTTTGAACCTATGGTAATTTAGAACCTATACTAATTGCAAGGTTTGTGTGATATCCAAACAATGCAAGTTATTAGTGCAGAGGACAATCAAATCAAGAGGTTTGATCTTTCATCAACATCCAAAGTCCAAATTGTTAAATTTGCATAAGATTTATGTGCGACATTAATAACACGGCTCAAAAACAAAAAGGCTAGATATTGTTTGAGAGCTAGGAAGCTTGAGAGCATTATGAGATATAATGGCCAATCATTCCTTTCAATCAAGAATGTTTAGATCTATACTTTTGAAATGAACATAATGGTTATGGGCTTTTGTCTTCTTTTGTCCAGCCATTGAGATAGTGACTCAATTTATTTGAATACTAGATTGGGCACTATGAGACAATTGATGTAATTGCTTGTCACAACAACCAAAATTTTCACACTTCTCACTTCAAGAGTGACATTCGGTCCCAAGTCCCAACACTATGAAAGCTTATGATTTACACAGCCCTTCCATCCCCCTTCGGGAATTGAAAGCCACATTCCTAGTGTGCTCTTCCCACTGCAAGCAAGAAACCAACATGCCAACTCATCAACACAACTTTCATCTAAACTATGAAAATAAAATCTATCTACTATTAGAATTAGAAAGGCGTGTCAAAGTATGGCACTCGCAGTCTACAATAAGAGCATCTTCAATGCATTCTTTGTATCACGGTGCATTGAAGTCCATGTGCAGTAAATAATTTTAGCCCTCAATTTGTTTATGCAAGTGGATGAGAATGGAGACCCAATGGTAGGAGCAACAACAAACATACTATTTGTTGTAATAGTGCATTTGATTTGTTCTATTTTGGCACTACCATTGACTTAAATGCTCATGTTCCAAAGATCGCTTGGACTTTGATTATTATGTGTCTTGAAGGGCTCAACGAATAATAAAAATTTGCTGTCAGAAAGACCAAATGCATTGTGGCATGCGTGCACAATACTGCTTCATATAATGTCTGCATTGGGATGTAGCTACTGAAGTTCTATTACTGCTATGCTAATATTGCCCCTCTTTGTGCTTTGGATTGAGGATGCTCTAAGAGGCAATATTTGAAAGAGACTTGAAAACTCTATGTGAGGGAGCCCTATTATGTTTGGCATATTTTGGAGCTTAGAATCGCAAATGGCTCAAAATGAAAAAAATTGAAAGCACATGGAGATTCTTACTTGCATCCGAAATTGCTGTTGTAGTCTCTGCACAGCGTCCTTGTGCTGTTGAGCTTGCCTCTGTAAGTTAGTCTCCCATTTTTGTTGTGTTTTGAGAACCATATCTTCACACTGCATAATGTGGTGTGTAAATATAATCACAAGCATAAATGGCACTCACTCCAAATTAAAAAATAACTAACCCTCAAAGGACCAAGGATTCATGCTCTGAAAACGACTACTTTAATTGACCATATTGTGAAAAAGAAATAATTAACATGGGCCAAATTTTGTATCACCGCAATCAATGAAGAATATTATGTGTTGATCGAGAAGTAAATAAAATTGAAGAAAGAAAAAAAGAGCTTCTGACGACCTACTCAAAACTGCTAATAAGGTAGAATGTCCTAAAACCACCAACTTAAGAAATGTGGCCTCACTTTAACAAGGTTATTTATAAGAAATATTTTTCGGTCATTTGGAAGAAGATTTCTCACGGAATGCACAAATTTTCGCAATTTAATTCCCAACATTCAAACTGATACAAATTTTCGGTGTGTAAAGAACTTCGTGGCCCATATTAGACCTCTAGGTTTTCCCATGTCCACATCATGTCGTACTAATTTTCACTCATAATGATACCCAAAACCACCAACTATTTCTTCGCAATACTTGGCATGCCATTGGTCTACTTGGATAGTGAAATTGATGGTTTTGAGTCTCAATTGTGGTGGCCCTAATAAAGGTCTACATGTCATAATTGGGGGAGGTGGTGGTTTTAGGCATCCTACCTTAAACATAAGACCTCTTAATCCTTCAAGGGTTAAAGTTGAAGAAAAGTTTGGAACTTGGCAATAACCTTTTGTTTTTCTTCCATTTGAAGTTTGAAGATCGTAGTTTGAAGTTGCTGGCATTGAGCCTCATAGTTTTTGTGAATTGCCTTTTTTTCTTCCTCTTTAGCCTTGACATCACTGCGAAGGCTTTGTACCTAAACAAACATTACAGTGCACCCAATTGTGTTTCAAATATGAGTACCCAAAACTGAATGGTTCCAAAGGTTATCATTTTTATTTTAAATGGAAAAAATTCAAGAAATTTTCCAAACATCCATCTCAAACTACAGATGTATACAGATTATAATGCTTTAGAGCTCTGCACTTGAACATCACAATTTTGGCACTTTGTACATGACCATCAAATTTATATCAACAATAGTTACATCACCTCTTGTTGTAGTTTTTGTAATTCAGATGTTGCCGTAACCAGATCCTTCTGCTTAGTATTCACACACTGTTGTAGTTCGTCAAGCTGGTGATGTAAGCATGAGAGCAAACATTATGAACAAATTCCCGTTGTAGACTTATGATTTTGGAACATTTAAATTATAGTTTTTGCATTAAACAAGGGAAAGTTCTCCAAAATACAATCTTTCACAATAATCCAAAGATCGTTGTGAATAAAGAGTCATGTTAACAATACCTTCCTTGACTGGGTGTGAAGTTCATGTTCATTTTGCACACATGTGTTAGTTACGCAAGATAAATTTTTCTGTAGAGCAAATGCCTTCTCTTCCTGTACACAGACCCAAATTTTTTCACCCAGTCATACCAATTACTTTGCAAAAAACATAACATTCTATAATGTAGAGATTTTTTCCTTGGATGCATATTGTTACACCTCATCCTTAGGCCTTTTGCGACATCTCATTAGAGAATGGAGTATTTCTCTCCTAAGATTCTTGGGAAGTGATTTTTATTAAATGTCCATTGAGACTATCCCTATTTTTTTTTTGAGGCAAAAAGACCTAGCACTGTTCATTATATGATCCTTAGTTGTGATGGCAACATGGACCTTAGGTAAGTAACTTTAGAATGATAAGAAAGTTTAGTTGAAATTTCTAAAATGGTGATTTTTTAATAAATGATCAAAACAAATTCTTCCAATTACTGAAATTTCAATAAAATATCCTTGACTCATGCTTGTCTTCGTGTAGGACTACTAGCTGAATTTACATGTGGAATTTGGGCTAAAATCACTTCTATATTTAGGCAACATGTTCGTAGGAAAAATCTTACCAGTCTAGCCAGATCAGCAGCAGAATTGCGTTTCATCATCCTAGCACAAAGAAGCAAGCTCAAAACAATAAGAAGTGGTAGCTTAACAACTCCAAAGTAGATTAAAAACTAATACTTAGTAAATATGAGTACAAGTCTATCAATGTACACAATACAGTTCATAACTAACAAAATTTAAAATAAATTCTAGAAGTTGCAAATTTTGGGTGAGGATGTTACATTATCTCATCTTGCACACTTGTAACAATTGATTGTGTGTGTTCTTGTGCCTTCAACCCCATTTTCACTTTTTCATGCTAAGAAAGTTCCACATGTCCCAAGTTAACATTACATTTCATTGATTCATTCTAAATACAAAACATTCTATTGTATAACTCATGGCTAAGGTAAGTTTTTACCGCTAGTGATACGTCCACTTTTGCAAATTTGAGTTCACTTTCAACCTGGCTTTTTGCCAATTTTTCCTGCATACCCAATAGATCCGCTTTGTAACATGATAACAAAAGATTTATTGTGGACACTCTGGTAAAAAATAATATGCACCAATAAGTATTTAATAATTTTCATGTCTTTTATTGTGTAAGCTTTAGTATAATTCTTTTTGATAGAAAATTTGTAAAATCCTATTCAACATTCTTATAATGGCACTATTTCTATAAGTTAATGTCACTATTAAAAATAAGAATTTTATCTTTTGGAATGATGGGTCTCAATATGCTCTTTTTAACACATGTTTCATTTTCATACTGATACTTCTTACAATTTTGAACCATTGCTTAGTCTCTCCCTTTCATATTCTTGAAATTTTTCTTTTTTTTACACAATCTTGAATTCATAACATTCATTGCAAAGCCATATCCTCAATTGTTTAGCATTTTCACTACTTCATGTGTCTAATTGCTCAGAATGTTATGCTTGAGGTAAAGACAAGAAAACCTAATTATGTAACAATGCACTAAATTCCCTTTTGTCAATTGATGCTTGGAAGAGCACTTACACTTGCAAGATCTGATTGCACTCTTGCTAATTGGACCTCAAGAGCTTGCACTTTCAGGTTTTCATCAAACAACAACTGAATGTAGCGTGATTTTTCTTGCACTGCTCCGGAAATTTGCCTATGAAGCTCAAATTCCTGAACAAAAAAATATAATCACATTTATCAATGATAGTAGATAACTTCACCGTACATAAGTCAAAGTAAAGATTGTCAAACCTTGATTATGTAGATTTCACCAGGAATAGGATTATGTCTTCCTCACGTTTTGGAATAGAGAAAAACAAGGGTTGTGATTGATGATTGCAACAATTTTGATTGTATCTACTATCCTACTTTGAATGAATTCCTAAATAAGTTATGAGATAATTATGCCGTTCAACTTCACTTTACTAAGGTTTTAAAACATTTGTAGAACCTACAAAGAAAAAAAGGGTGTCAAACTTCCCAAAATAATTTTAGCTCTTAGTTGGATATCATTTGAAACCATATAATATTTTCACTAGCACGCAATTATTATTTTACTAGTACTAAGATTTGAAAACCACTATCGTGTTTAAAACAAGTTTGTTAAAATGTAAACCTAACATTGCTCTAAATCTATTAAGGCAACACAAATTATATATGAATGCATGCAAACTCTTCTATAAATATCCAACCTTGTCTTGCCATTCAGACTCGAGGGAGGCATGATTCTGGCAACATTCTTCAAGTTTTATTGCATGCTCCGCCTGCCAAAATATTAGAGATCTATCAAACTAAATATTGCACAAAATAATCACCACTCGTATTTGAAATCCATCAAACCATCACATGTTTTCTTTCAATTCCACCACATAAAGAATCAAATATGTTTCTAACAACATTTGACCTAATGAGTTTCAGTGTTCTAATTTTTTATGGCTTAACACTTGGAACAAAATAGTGTGTAACATAATACACAAGAATCATCTAACTCACATGCTATCTCCAAGTAAATCAAATTACTCGAGTGGTTGACTAGAGAAATATGTTGCATACTAGAGTTATCCTTTAACTCATCAAAATTTTGGTGGTTGTAGAAAACTTTCCAAATTTACATGAGTTAAAGGATAGCCTTACTGTCTGCCAAAAATAATAGAATCAATAGCAGTTGCTCTGAAACTTTAGTATTGCTCATCGTAATGACACTTAGATCAACATAAATTTCAGTCCCCTCAAGAAAGCTTACTTGAATATATACATTGATAGAGAGATAACCTTCAAGAATCACCACTGGTCATGGCAACCAAATACCTTCAATTTCTTGACTTCCTCTGTGTGAAGCGTCATCATGTCCTACGAACAAGGGTAAACATATGAATTGGAACAAAAATGCGTGAAGTTTAATGCAAATAGCTTTACAATACTCTTATGATTAAGTCAATATTCTATATGCAGATTGGGGTATCTAACATCTTGAAAAACACTATGCTCTGTTCACAGACTAGCAGTGTAGGCAGATGCTAAAGAGAACACAACTTTCTACTGCAATGCACATTGCAACTTTTATTTTAGAAATGAACCTCAACAGTTTTCGAGTGTGCGTCCTTTTCCCTCTGGCAAAAATTCTGCAATTCTATTTCTCTGTCCACGTGTTGCTGAGTTGTAGTCAACATTTCATTCTGAAAATTCTCTTTCAATTCAGTAAATTCTCGTTGCCTTTTCATCTTCTCCCTTCCAAGCTGCAACCAGTTCCACCATGAGTCTTTTTCATTAATCTCCACCATTTGTTAAATAAATAAACAAAAATCGATTTAATGAGAAAACCATATGAATGGCAGAAAAACTACCACCATAGCACTGAGATAACCTTAGCATAATATTCTTTAGCCAATGAAGCACTGCACCCTTTCTATTTACAACTACTGAAATATTGCACTGACAACGTTCTTGCTTGGTTTTACACTGCAACCATGTGCATCTATGCAGACATCATATTCATGCTTTACATCCCTGAACCTTGTTCTCATTGCATTTTTATATAATGATCGGGAGAAGGCAAAAAATAATTGTTGATAGTTCCATTAATTACAAAAGATATGAAAACGTTGGCCAACTAGACACAAACTTCTCACTTCGTTAAGGTGTTCTTGCCATAATTCACAGCTAAAGCAGATGCTCTCACCTCTATTTGCGTGGTTCTTTTGTATTCTGCCAGTTCCTGCAAAGCACAAACCCAAATTTTAGTTTTTCAAGCGCTTAAATACTCAAACTGCTGATATTTACTCATGTTTGTAGTATGTCCCAAGGCTTCAACAGGGAATTGTCTTTAGCTTGACAATAGTATCATAGTTGACCAAACATATCATAATTTGTTCATAGAAGCTCAAATTTGATAAATTGGTATTTGGCATTTCCAAGTGCCAACACTTCTAGGCAGGTGTCCAAAATCTAAGTCGAGATGGTCTTATTTGTTGAATTGACAAATTCCAGAGCGCCAAAAATTGTGTTGTGCAAGTGTTAAGAGCTCTAAAACCTGTGACAAGTATAGTTTTGATTCCCGCCGGCCAATTTGAGGTTTTAGTTGGGAACTCGCTAGTTCCCAATTGTAAACCTTAACCATGCACACCAATTACATGGAATCCCGCCAATGTAACACACGACCATATTGATAACAATATGCATTAGAGTTTTAACCAACATTCTTAGTTAACTTTCTAGATACTTACTTTTTCGGCCTTCTCTTTCAAAGCTACACTGTTCTCAAGTTCTTTTGCCTTTTCAATCAAATCAGCCTTGGCTGTCTCCAGTTCCCTAACACACCAAAATTGTTTATAGGGACTAAACTTGGTTGAAGTCTACTATTCGAAAATTGTTGATCCTGGCTCACTTGAAAAACTGATCAGATTAAGGTGGTTTTGATGGTTTAGTGAGCTACTCTAGTTCCAAGCAATCATAGATCTTCAACAAAAGAGCTTGGAATAACAATATTATTGAGGCAAGAGGTACCTTGACATTTTTAAACTGGGTACACCCTCCTCGCGAAATCGGTCTATAGTGTCCTCCTGTTCTCTGACCCTCTGAAATAGCCACAGTTCACAATCCACGTAAGGAGGAGCAGTTACAATACCATTGTTGAAGTTCTAGCCAGTAAATATAAATTGCAGCTGATATCACAATTGTATATGCTGCTACTTTGTGAAATTCCCAGATTAGCTAGCAACAATAGGGAAACACTGGAGTATATCCAAAATAAACTTCTGTTCCTTGGGCCAACCTTCCAACAATTTCAATGAAGTGAATGGGATGTCTCTATAATCGACTTACTTAATAGCTATCAGCCTATTGCACATCTCCTCAAGATTGATTTCCAAAGAATATTGAAAAATTTGATTCTACTATAAATTCTGTTTGGTGCGCTCAATCAAACTTTAGAGGGATGACACCGATTAGTAACATGCAATCAGTCATAGAATGCAAGTGTATTTCTCTGTTGGAAAAAAGGGCCGGAATATGATCCGCGTTGACACTTCATTGCTCTTTGCATTTTGCAACCCTCAACCAACAAATAATGCCAAGTTTGGTGTTTCTGGCGACTGTCACTGTCTCATTGGTTAATCAAAAGGTGGTTATAACTTATAGTCCTCCTTATTGTAAATCCTAAGATCGACCAAAAACTACAGATATGAACTTGGCATAATGTCTGATAATGCTCTTGAGGCCTCCTGTCTCAAGCATCATCTAATCATTATCAACAAACTACAAGACTGAACAAATATAAGGTCCAAATAAAATTTTGAAGGTAATTTTTATAAATGAATTACATTAATATAGGATGCTCAAAATTGATTACAAGAATTAAAATGAGAATATTCTTGAAGCATTACTAGTTATAGAAAATCTCTTGTTATTTTTTAGGATACTTTTAAATACCCTATTGTCACAGGTGGTACCTAAAAAAAATACATAGAGTGACTTCCCCAGGCAAGATCAACTAGCGAGATGGGAAGTGGAAACTAACCTGATGGAGGTTGTCCACATCATGCTGCGCTCGAGCTAGCTCTTCAGTCAGTAAAGAAATCTGGCGTCCTGCATCTGTCAAACTTCTCTCGGACTCCTACAATGCAACCCTTCCCATCCTTCCCTTCTTCAGGCACCTACACATATCTCAAGTTGCTAAGCAAGAAAGAAAGGATGTGAGTTGGATGGCCTAGTTGAAGAATGTTCTTGTATGGGATTTCTAAAAGGGTTCCAATTAACCCTTAAACAACTTTGCAACCTCCACAGACCCGATAGTATTTTGGGAGAATCTTACTCGTAACTTCTACTTTGTTAGATCAAATGGGGTTTTTTAAATGTCAAACCGAGCACCTTTGCAAGATCTATAAATCATACTTGAAATGGAGTTTAAAGTGATTTTGGGTGTGGAATCGAGAAAGCATATATGTCCTTTTAAGGTTAAACTCTAAGAGTGGCTGCCAGAGTCTCCCTGTCAGTTACTTATTGACCCGATTTCCTATTTTGGAGAAGCCAATGGGACCTTAGGGAAGGTGAATAATGTTATGTGGTAAGATCAAAGAGGTGTGAGTATACCACGTTTGCCTCCCGAGGTCGACGCCCACGCTGGTCATCAAAATTCAGGTTACTAATACCCATGGATTCTGTGAACTGTCTGAGTGTTTTCTGAGCTTCTCTTAAAATGTCTTGGATGTCGCTCTCCAGGCATTCTTCCGATCGACAGCCGGTCTGCACAAACCAATCAAACGCCGCTTCAATGATGTGCAACTCCAGAATAAAAAGCACTCCTCTCTTAACACAGATCCTGGCACGTAGAAACAGCCTTTCTCCACGTGCAACCAACACCTCTCATTGAATTAACCCCTAAAGAACCAAGCCATTTTGAGTAGATCCTATGTGGACTCCTTATTGTTTAATCTAATTTTTTTCTTGACCAAGACATGCAAATGTTATTCACCGATTTTGGTGATATAAAATTTCGTTCAATATAAATTATATTTTCATAATATGATCGATTGAATTTTTCATTTTAATACCATGAATCCTTGGTCCTTTAGGGGTTAACACGAGAGAGCAAGAATTCATCAATGTCATATCTTTCAAACCTCACTTTCATACTGCATTTCAGAGAGTAAGTCACTTCCATCACTGGAGGTTCTCATAGTTGGACAGAACTTGTCATGTAACGCACTCTTCAATGTTGTCACTCACCTCACCACCTCGAGGACGTGGTCAATAGTTTTCAGTGTTAAAAATGAATTTTCACGCTTTGTGACTTTCGTTTTTGTGTTGGCAACGATTACTTTTTTGAGTGAAGACAGGGTTTCTAAATATCCATCGCTGTTGCCCCTCCTTTGAGTCCTCCCATTCCAACTTTGGAAAAGCACTCACATTAATTAGGGGTGTCACGACTCTTTCTTCCCATTCTCAATCTTTAGAGGAATGCATATGTGGCACTTTCTCTTTGAATTGTGGAGGAGCCATTCTATGAAGATTGAGAAGTTTCACATTCCTCCTCCGGAGATGAAGAATGGGCATGAAGATTGAGAAACCGTGAAGATTGAGAAGCCGTAGAGAAGATTAACTTACAAGCCGCACAATCCATTATCATTCTTCACACGGTCTCAAGGAATCACACCTTCGATCTTCATGGAGAATGGCCACAATTGGGTCCTAGTTTCTGTCCCAAGGTCCTCAATCTCCAGGATCAAACTTCTTGGAAGAGTTGTGATAACCCTTATTGAACAATATGCTTCCTAAATGACACTGAGACCTTCTCTGAAATGACGTTCTGGAATATCTTGCACACTATCATTGACTGTAGTGCATTTGTCGATCACACATCCAAACTATGTCAACTTGAGAACCAGGCAGTCTGATTAGAGAGTTCAGGGTGTACTCTTCATATACATAGGTCGTTGTTCATTCTTTATTCTTTGACACAGATTACAGTATGCGTTTGGAGGGAAAAACTTTGTGTAGAGCCAGTGATTTTTCTGTGATTTTCTTCTTGAAGCGTAACTGGCGTTTTAAAAGAATTTGAGAAAGAATATCTGGCGAGAGTTTTAGCTTCTGAACATATTTTGATAGAGTTTCTTCTTATTTTGGTAGTTTGGCGAAAAAATTCAACAAAGAGAAATGCCATATTTCGTAGAGAAATCTGGTGAAGCTTACCTCCCTGTCGGGGTCAATGTCTTCCCCAGCAGGTACAGGTTCGTCGGCGTAGTGGTAGATTAGGCGATCGAGTTGCACAAGAGTGCAGTCCAGACGGTCATTGATTGCCCCCCAGCCTGGTATAACCTCCACTGGACTTGCCATTTCCTATCGCAGCAACTCAAACTTCACAGCAATAAATTTCCTTGTCTTCTGAACACACATACAGAGCAACGCTGTTAACCGGATGCACTATGTTCGAATATCTCATATGGTGAGGTTTCTCTTTCTTTCTAAGATAATGATAATCTATTACAAATCATTCAACTCTCATACAGCATATATCATATATTCAACCAATCAATAGATTATCATGCCACTCTTCTCATCTTCTGCATAACCACAGCAAAACCAAAAACCTGGCTCTATGCACCATGATCTAACAGAGAATACCTCATTTGGTGAGGTTTCTTTTTCTTTCTAAGATAATGATAATCTATTACAAATCATTCAACTCTCATACAGCATATATCATATATTCAACTATAACTCAATGGATTATCATGCCACTCTTCTGCATAATCACAGCAAAACCAAAAACCTGGCTCTATGCACTGTGATCTAACAGAGAATACCTCATTTGGTGAGGTTACTTTTTCTTTCTAAGATAATGATAATCTATTACAAATCAATCAACTCTTATACATAATATATCATCTATTCAACTAAAGCTGCATAATCACAGCAAAACCAAAAGCGGCAGATAAAAAAACTCATAAGCATATTGACAAACCGAAAGCTCATTCTCTGACGTCAAAAATTATATCCATCGAAAGTGCTTGCTCATGATTAATTTTACAAATAGTCAAGTAGGCTAACTAAATTTTTTCTTCTCTACTGGAATGTGAAATAAGAGATGCAGGCCGTTGACAAGGTTTTCCGTTTCAAGCCCTAAACTGAATAGTCCAAGGACCGACGGGACTAATAAGTTAAGAATCTGTTCGATGAAATAAATTGAGAAATAAATTCGTGCTGCAGGAAAAAGATGATGATGCCGGCTGTAAATTAAAGGATGGAGCGCAGCGGCTAAGGTACCACAACTGACGCCCAACCGCTCGCTCGATCGGCCGGTTTTCGAACTCCGGACGGCAATTCCTTCGTGGACAATCTGCCCTAGTAACGGTTTCTCACATCATTTTCTGACGGTTTTCTGTCGAGAGAGACGAGAGATCTCAACATGAGGTGGGAAGTATGGGTTACAATTTGTTACATTTACTAGATCACAATGCCAAAAACCAGAATGTCATGTCCAAAGATCAGACTGTCATAACAAAAAATCACATTGCCATGACTAAAGATCGTAGTATCATAACCAATGACATATAATTGACGATAAAATGTAGTTTTTGGTTTGGCAACGTGGTCTTTGGTTTTGACAATGTGGTTTTTGGTTTTGGCTAAATGGTCTCTTGCTTCCTCGGGGTGCACTCTACATTATATTTGAGAGTCATGTGTGTTCATGGCCCCCTCTAAAAACTCCAATGTGTACAAGGGGATATATGTCTAAATTTTTGAACATATATTTAGGACAAAATAGATATGTATACAAAAAAATACATTGAACATATACCAAAATACATTGAACATGTATCAAAACACATTGAACATATATTGGACACGAATATTTTCAATTCTAAATATGTTTATTGTATGTATACGTACTACGACAATGTTTGAATTAATACCCCTTTTGTGCACTCACGTATACTTGTACTTGTTTAGTACAGTGCACCCCCTGAGGCTTGCTTCGACAACTCGGTTCTTGGTGCAGGCAACCTGGTCTTTGGCTTTGGCAAACTGGACTCTCGTACTTGACGAATTGGATGGCATTTTGGTGTTTGGTTAAAGTTGGGAATATGGCATTTGTTCAAGACATTTTGGTATTGGCATTATGATTTAATAAATGTAACAATTTTTTTTTTACAGGAGAGGACCACACCTCATTATTATCACACCCTCCAATATCACATCTTGGTATCTCTTGTTGTTCATTCTGGATACTTCCGTCTTGGATTCCCGACCTTGTCTACTGTAAAGCCTAGGACATCATCCTCGCAATCCTCCTTGCTCATGATGGTGTTTGATCATTCTCTGAAAAAGGTTATGACAATGAATGTATATGGATTTATAACAACAAAATGTGTCAATTTTTACGAAACAATATTAGGACTTGGAATAGAATATGATACTTCTACCTTTACATTCTAAGCCCTAAGAACAGGAGGTGGATGACGAAGATTTGTCAGGGTTTCAGTTATTTGTTTAAGCTATATGAAATGGATGAAATTCATTCAAGTATGACTTAAAAAAAAAACTTTTATTTATTTGTGTTGGGACTAAATTGATGGATCAATTATATTCACTTGTGCAAGTTTTGTTCTAAAATGAGAAGAAAAAAATCAAAATCTTGTACTCATGAAGATTTTTTATTTAGAATCTTATCAAACCAAAATTCGTTTTGCCTTAAAATCTCAAAATCTACCTAAATTCAAATTTCTCCTCATAGAAGTGCACCAAAAGACTAAATGAAAATGTTTTCCGGGATTTCTGAGCTGTAAAAGCAGTAATCCTTCACACGAATTGCTAATATCCACATGTGTTGCATTGCATTCAGTTGCAAATCAAGGTTTCGTATACCTAAAAGAAATTTTGCTTAATTTTTATACACGCAATTTGCTTATTTTTGCTGCAATTGCAGAATTGTTGCCTCGGTTTCTTCTTTTCGTGCTCATGGATACTCTGTGACCGCCTCCAGTTGCTGCGTACATCGATCCGATTCATTCGCACGTTGAATCACATTTCCGCCGATCGGATTTAAAAAAAGAAATTCGGTCTTCATTTAATTGATCGGTCACTTTTTGATTCTTTATTTTTAATCAGAAGGTGAGGAGCGAGGAGAACATCACCATGGGGAAGCAACCGGGGTCGCCGCCTTCGACAGGCAAACCCGGAACACCGCCACGTAAGTTTTTATGAATCATTTGATCCGATAAATTTTCTCTGAATTGTGCGATAATGCATCGAATATCAAGACCTAACGAAAATCAGAGGAACTGACAAAGTAAACCCTGATTTATGAGTTCCATGTGCCGTAAATCGCAAGTTTTTAGGAATCATTTGATCCGATATTTTTCTCAATCTCGGTTCCTCTGAATTGTGCGATAATGCCGAAACCGAATATTAAGACCTAACAAAAATCAGAGGAATTGACAAAGTGAACCCTAATTTATCAATTCCACGTGCATCGTTACTTTTGTTTTTTTTTTCTGTGCGTATAATGTTTTGAACTAATTTGTCTCAGTGAAAAAACCGAGCATGGAGAAGATCAAAGCACGGATGGTGGAGTGTCGTCGCAGTTTGAAACTCAATTTCAGGTGTCTCCTCTGCTTGCTAATATAGCAAATTTTTATCACCATAACAATTTTTAGTTCATAAAGTGAAATAGAAGGTCTGTAGTTACAGTTTGATTCAATTTATTCTAATTACTGTCTATTCAATTACTTCATTGTCCCATCGATTCGTTTTCCATTTTATATTTTCATATAAATCTCTCTCTCTCTCTCTCTCTCTCTCTCTCTCTCTCTCTCTCTCTCTCTCTCTCTCTCTCTCTCTCTCTCTCTCTCTCTCTCTCTCTCTCTCGCATTTTCAATAAGCTAATCTTCTAAGCCCATAGTATTTTCCATAATTAGTTCTTTCATATCAGTTGCTATCATTGAAAAAATCAACCATTCTCTGATTGTGTCCTCTAGGTCTCAATAATTTATCAGTCGGACTTACTAGAATAAAGCTACTATTTCACTATCCCACTTCTATTGAACGACATGAATCAATGCTTTAGCTCTTGTGATAGTCGGTCAATACTATGTAGTGCATCATGTTTTCTACTACTGCGGCTTAAGCATTAGATTATACTAGTGACTTCAGTGTGTTCATTTATTGATCACATGTGTACTGAAGCTTGAATGTGTGATGGTTTAAACCTTGATCAATTGCAGCAACATGAACATGTGGGAAATTCCTCCCAAGTTTATACAAACAGCGAAGTACATTGGTATCACAGCAATCCACGAGATCAATCTTACCAAGTACATCTACAACCCTGACTATACAATTTTTGATTGTACGTTCGTTGTAAAATGATAGGAGTTAGTGGAGCTGAACTATCAAGTGTTTAGGTTTGAGCATAGTTGTGTGCCTCTTGTGAAGTTCACAATTTAGAATTGAAAGCTATCGATCTAAGCGTCACTGATGACTTTCCAGAAACATCTTCCAAGTTTTACCCCTGGATATGGGAGAGACTAAACACATGAAGGTTCTAATATTGAAGAATAATCGCTTCACAGATCTTCCTCGCCTTACTTTTACATTCCGAAACCTCCAGGTTATTATTCCCTAACTGATAATATGTAGTAAATGGTTTTAAGTTGAAAGTACCACCAGTCTTGAACGTGAAAATTTGAACATGGTTTCATTTCCATGTCATTCTTTTTTATAGTTGTTGTCATGATTAATTAGCTTGGAATTAGTTTGCAAATGGCAGGTTTTGGACGCATCAGATAATTTTATAAAAGAGATTGACATGGCGTTGAGTACTTTATCAAACATGAAAGAAATTGATTTCACCAATAATCTTCTTTCAGGGTCGCTACCATGCTTTTGGTCTAACATGCCCCATCTTATTAGCCTCAATATTTGTAAGTACTGCTATTACTGTGATGACAGCCGAGGTATTTGCACCTAAGGTTAGTAATCAGCTACTGTTAATTTGTTCAAAATTGAACACCATAATCAGAGTTGTGATGAGTTACAGTAATCTTTGTCGTTACTCAGCAAAAAACAAGATAACTGCTATTCCGGCTTCAATTGAATTGGCAAAATCGCTTTTAAAGCTGAATTTTAGTGAGAACGAGATAACGAGTTTGCCGGTATCAATGGGAAAGTTGAGCGAGTTAGTGGAATTGGACGTTCATATTAACAAGATAACTGCTTTACCGTCAACTATCGGTCACCTGAAAAACATTCAGCGCTTGGAATGCTCGGGTAATCCATTGGCCGAGCCTGGCTTACAGCTCTATTTACAGGTTAGATATTTCGTTTAATCCATGATAATTCCTTTTTCTGATCTACACTTGAAGCAAGTGTACAGAATTATTTTATGCTGAACAAGTTAAACAGTTCATCATATTGTATTTTGATATTTTCTACAGGGGTTCTTTTCGTTTATGGGATACCTTCGTACGCAATACCAAGAAGAGCAACTTGAATTCAAGGCAAAGGAGAGACCTGCCGCTCAATCTGTTGGTACTATGCATACCATTGATAATCTTTTTGCAAGTTTGTGAAAGATTTTTCCTTGAGAGGTATATTAGTTATGGCTGACACATAAAATTTTCAATCATTAGGCTCTTATAAGCGGTATTATACAACGAGTGAGTATAGTAATTGGCCAGTAGCAAGGATAGGACATTCCATCACTCAAGCTCTCAATGTCACTTACATGTTTGGAGGTTTCATCAGCAAATATGGCAAGGTAACTTATATTAATCTGGTGTAAGATCATGTTAGTTACTTAGCCATTGTATGGTAATGCTCATCATATGACGTGAATTGACGTGAATTCAAAAAGAAAAGCTGTGTATAGGTCACCGTTTAATTTTTGCTTGAACTGGCTGCATGAATTTGTGGGTTGCCAGGTGGATGAACTATACAGTATCAATTATTTAACTCTGGTATGGGGGCGACCGGTAACCAACGGAGGCCCACCATCTTGTCGTGATGGGCATGCAGCTGCCTTTGATGGTACACATCGGTAATACCAAAAATGTACAAAGATCAACTCAATGATATAGTTCTCATCCTGTATTGTGGAATTTTTCTCTATTGAACTAGACACTATTTTCTTAATCACGAGTTGTGGTCATGCATTCTTGCGGGAGTTGCTCGTAATACAAGATTTTAAGATATGACTTGATACGTTATTGTTGTAAAGCCTGCTCACTGAAAGTACAGTGAATAATATCATTTTTGTACAATTATGAGAACTAGAAATTTAGAAGAATTCTTTATTTGTTATTATGCGCACAAACTCATTCAATTTCAGATGCGATTATCAACAGGTTATTCATTTTTGGAGGAAGAAACGAGGAGCAGAAACTGCTGAACGATTTTTATTATATTGATCTCCGAAGTATGTCTTGGGTCAAGGTAAAACACTTGTGTCCCCTCCAAAAGCTTAGATGCCAGATCACTAAGGTAATAACACTGAGAATATATTCATTACATGCAATAAATACATAACCTCTTCTAGGGTCTCTTTCACTGGTGTATCAAAATTTGGTTGGCTAGACACTCACGGGTTATTTTGCATAACCCCTTGCCTTCCCACTGGACTTTCGGTTTCTTACATGCAAAGTGTTGTAGCACAAGACCTTTTGCTATTTGATTCCAAAAAAGTGCAAGTGCTTAGAAGAGGTTATGTACTTTAACCGATGCGGGCCTCAGCCATCGCCAGTTATGTAGTCCATAGTCAATTTCTGGTAATAACAATTAGGTAATGTGATTTCTGCAGCCGCTACTTGAAGGGCCCCAGCCCCATGTGAGAGAAGGAGCGAGTATGGCAGCAGTTGGAGATAAGATTATGATCTTTGGGGGTCGTGGCACACGTCAACGATTCAATGATCTCTACATTCTTGATGCTAAGGTGAAACCTCTTACATTGCACCTGGCAGAAATTTTAGTATATTTGAACTTGAATGTTGATAACCAGCCTAAATGATGAGAAAATCAAATCAGAGCTATTGACTTACTTGCTATTAATCTTTATCTAGGTCATTTGGTTGCTTACTAATAGGTGCCGGTACTTGTGATATAGACATGGACGTGGAACCCGCAGAGCACGAAAGGATCAAAGCCAAATCCCCGTCAAAATGCAGCTATGGTAGTGGAAGACAATATTATATATATTCATGGAGGAAGGGCTGAGTTAATTTTGGATGACATGTATGTCATGAGCACCGTGAACTTCATTTGGATCAAGGTGGCTGCCCTCGTTTCCACTATGTTTTTGAAAATTTGATATATGCACGTGATTAAGTTGTGCTATTTCAAGTTTTTGGAGCTTTCATCTTCATTAGACTGATCTTTTGACTAAAATGTAAAGAATGCCCATATGCCCACAGGTGAATCAAACAGGTTTGGAACCAAGACATGGGCACACTGCGAAAATAATGAATAATAAGTAAGAGATTGCAGTCCTCTTTTTGCATGTGAAGGTCTACAATCAGTGTTGCAAAGTGCATGTAGTATAAATCTAATTTGACGTGCAACATAGGATGTTATTGAAGTATTTCATGAAACAAAGCTCAACAAGTGACTGTTATATAGGTTCTATATTGTTGGAGGCACGAGCTCAAGTGGTGCAGCAAAGACAAGCATGTTTTCTATGTCATTACTACCTGTTGACAATCTTGAGGACGTTACCAGGTATACAAGATATGCATATCTGTTATTATATTTACTCTTTTTCGTTGAATAAGCTTGCAAGGTGTGATTCTAAATTGAGAGCTCCAGGTCAATTGCCATGGCAATATGCCATAAAATGTTCTTGTTGTTAGCAACTGATTGAGCTAGTCATGCAAATAAGTTTGATTTTCTTATTTGATGCTAATCCAGACATCCAAAATGATGACTTCTATGTTGCACATGCAGTCAGCAGGCAATGTTATTGCCCCTTGTTGATAAAATGGAACTCCAATACCATGGTAACTTACGCCATTCATTCACATACAGCTTTTCTTCATGGTGTATTTTTTCATTCCGTGTAAGTTAACATGAGCACGTCAGGATCTTTTATTCAGGTGATCATCATCGCAGATATATGAGCTCTTTTTGACTTTTTGTTCATGGATTGCACATCTTCAATTCCACAAGCGATTATGCACTTCGTTGGTGGCCATTCAATTTCAAACATATTTCTCCTTAGTTATGAAAAAATTTAACGTTATATTCAAACCGTGAATTATCTGTCAATAAATGCCTCATCAAATTTGTATTTAAAGGATTTTTGGTCACTAGTTGTGCAGAGGGACACAGCTGGGTCGAGATAGAGACTGAACTCTCCCCAACTCCAATTTCCAGGTCGGTTTGAGGGAAATTTTATTGATTAAATCAATGTGAACAACACAGAATTTAATTTCCAGAACGTTGTCCAATTGAAAGATTTCTGAGATTCGTATGCCACCTGCACAAATTGGTGTTCATAGAGCAGTGTTGAAATGACTGAGGTATTTTTGCATGATGTAACAGTTTTTGTTTCCATAAGAACTTGCTTCTGGTAGTACAAAACCGTATTGAAACAGAGGAGCAAGTTACAATTGAAGGCTTTGCAGATTCGTGTGTTTGGGACGTTTACCTGGAGGCCAATATTGAGACTCTTGGGCCAAAGGTATGGTAATGCTCTTTCACACTCATTAATTTTATTTTCTTCTACGTTGACATTGCTAATTGAATCATACTTACAGTCACTAACTCATAAAATATAATTAATGTGCAAATTAGGTCCTTCCACCTGTAAAGCCTAAACCGCCCGATACAAAATCAAATCGCGTGGCAGAAATATTGGCAAACGAAACTAAGGTACATGGTAAGCCTTTTGAACTCTGGTATGGAGATCTAGGACATCTAATTTTCTTTTCTTTTGAGTTCTTATCAAGAGTTTATCTCGTGTTTAATTACGCTGGAACTATTGATTTCGTCAAGTGACGAGAGGGCCTTGTAAGTTAAATCTGACTGCACGTGTTCCATTTGTGGCTTGAGTGTAGTTACGTGGACTTCCGAGATCGTATCAGTTCCTAACCGATGCCGACGTGCGCCTTCAAGACCATGTTCAAAAGTGGCAAAAACGGGTGCGTTTCTAATCCCATAATATGCATTTTAGTGTGTTTGGATCTATACACTCCATCAAGTTATAAATTTGAACGCAATAGAAAATATGGTAACACTTTGTGAGGCTTTGGCAACACTGGTCGGACAGTTTGAGCAGCTGTACCATGACAGGAGAGCATTGGGACTTATAATACCTAATGAGGCTGGAATTCCAAAGTTCCTAAGCAGCACAATCAGACCTTCACAATTGAAGTACCCTGAATTCTTCTACTGGGAAGGAGCTGCTAACTTCCTCCCTGGCTTCTTGAAATACGAGCCTTTAGAAAATCCTCTCGATTTTCCGAAATATCTACCATCCCCTTTAACTATCCTCCAGGTATCATATAATATTATTATTATTCACAGCATCGTTTCTCGAGCATCGTTTCTTAAGCCGTATTGATAAATTTGAGTGCAAAAGTTTACATACTTGTTCTTCTTTGTTGTTTTTTTAATAATATGAGACGGGGAACACTGCTGATTTTATATTATACACTCCTTGAATGATAGTGGGCAAAAGCAGATTCATTTGACTACTCAATAGTATTAGTTTCTTTACTTCTGGGCGTCGGTTACAATGCAATGTGTGTGTGCGGTTATGCGCCCAAAGATATCACAACCAACGATGAGGTCCTCTATCAATTGCATTTTGTTTCCAGATATTGGAGTTGAATCCATTCTTTAAAAATATACAAAACATGATTCAAATATGAGTCAGCCACTACTCAGAACTTTTTGACAGATTTCTTATTTTAACTTTCTTGATTACTCACCTTGGAAATTGGAAATTGCAGAAGAAGATGAATATTGATATGACCAAAATAGAGCCACCACCAAAGAAAATCACAGTGCCTGAGAAACCTGGACATCACGATAAGCACGCGGTAAGATCCGACTATCTCATGTAAGGGAGGTGTACCTATAGTGTCTATCCTCGAGAGGGGAGAGTAGTATTGTCACAATGGCTCTTTGTTCGGCGGACATTGAGTCATTTACTTTACGAACAGACACTCTATTCACGCCGACCTTTAATTGGGTCCGGAGTCTTTATCTATTTATCTAGGTGTACCTAAAAGCGACAATGATAATTGCAACAGAATCTAGGCATGATAGTCATTCTAGAATGTAAACCTAGGTAGACCATAGATAGCTTATCATTTTGGTCTACAGACAATAAGGGCTCTATGATGTGCCCAGATTTGCGTTCTAAAATGATTGCATGCTTTAGATTTTGTCACAATTAGGTACAGTGTTGGTTTAGGTGTTCGTACCTTACTGCATTTTCAGCTTTAGATTTAGTCTTGAACTTCTCATTTGTTATTCTTCATTTACTTATTTGTACCACTGTATTTAAAGGCTTGTCTTTCTTGCTGAATGGCACAGCCAGCTCCAGCAGCTGATGCTCCAAAAAAGTATGAGATCATTGTTCAGCCTGTTTATAATCGAACATATCTGGCAAAGAAAAGAGTGGATCGACTTCTTCTCGGGCAGCTGTTTGTAACCGGCTTTAATAGCAGCAGTACTGATGTACGGTGATACATAATTTTGTCAAAGTTGCAAACTTGTTCCAATTTTTTTTATCGCAAGTCAACTAGTATAAATCTTGTCAAATGTGACTTGTCTTTAAAGAATAAATTCCATTCACCAGGAGCTTAAAGTGGATTCCCTGTGTGTTTCCGTGTGTGAATTTCATTACACAGGGAATTTGTAAAGAGTCCACAGAAAAGAACAAAGACACACAGGATATATTGAGACACACAGGGAAAAGTGAGTGTTCCCTGTGTCTCACTTTTCCCTGTGTGTCTTTGTTCTTCCCCTTTGTCTTTATACAAATTCCCTATGTATATAGGGAAAACGTCACAGGGAATCCACTTTAAACTTCTTGTGATTGTGACTTGTCCATAGTGACTGAAAATATGATTTTGAGTCACTATATACAAGTCACAATGGAAGTCACAATGGAATTTAGTCGGTAGGACAAATCATATTTGACAAGATTTCACCTATACGATTGAGCTTAAAACAGAAAATAAATCTCGCCGATGACTTTGTAGGTACTTGTCCGAGGAAGAACCGATGACGACGACACTCTGCTAGATTACTTGGAGAAGCATGCCCCTCCTCCACCCAAAAAGGAAGAGCCCCCTGCTCCCCCACCAGTGGACAACACGCCTCCTGACCCTTTGGATAAATTCCGGCTACATTGTTGGGTCATTATGTTCAAGGGTGACCGTGAGGTGCCTGATACTTTTTACATTGAACCGACTACAGGTACTTTAACCTTTAAACGTCCTTTCCTAATTTAGAAAGAAAAGAGTATTTTTGAGTTTTAACCCTTAAACTTCCCATGGGTATGGTATATATGTTGTCATATGATTGAGATTTACTACTAACAAGAAACTCTAAATTGGGATCTTAATAGCTCATTAGAACGGCATTGATGTAAATTTCAACTTCTCTTGTGCACCCAAACCCATTAAAGGTGTGGATCCATTCCCAATACAACCAAAATACATTGTATTCTACTGGTTGCCACGGCACGTTCAGACGTTTAGGGGTTAACCTCAAAATATAGAAGTAATTTACATTCTAAAAATGTAACTATATACTATTCTTGTCATGGATGATGCCTAAAAAAGAAAATTCATAAAAACATTTCTCCATTATTAGCAATTCATGGTCAAAGTGGTTTGAAAACTGAGAAAACCAAGCCTGTGGGGTTTGGTTGGTCCTTCGAGGGATACTGATTCGTGTAACTTGTGCTTAATTAGAAACACTAGAAATTTAGTTAAAAATCAGATGAGCTCGCTCTTGTCAAACCTTAAATTTTGATGCAGGTAGGAGGTATGCCCTTGACAAATCACCATATCAAGCCATTGAGTTTGCATGGAACCCAGTCAACTTGTGGGTCAACATGCAACCAAATCCAAAGAAGTATGTCAATTCATTGCTTTAGAGCTTGTTAAACTCCAAAATATTTCTGAAAAATTTACGCATGAGTTCGGGGTATAATAGAGTTAACCGAAAAGAAGCCCATCTAACCTCCCTTTTTGCTCTACTTCTAACCTCTCTTTTGAGCTATACTTGGGTTGAATAGTGTCGTGTCATAGATTGTCCCCTTGTGGGCCATGGGCTTGGAGCTTTGGTAGAAGGTGTGGGGGTCATTACAAGATGTGGAGAATAATGACAGTGGCTTGTTTTAGATTGTCTCCCAACTCATCATGAACTAGTTTTCGGTCTATGTATATTTCAATATGAGTTAAAGAGGAGTTCAAGAGGAGTTCAAGAGGAGTTTGCTAAAACTTTCCTCTTTGAGCTGACTTTTCGGTTAACTCTAATGTATTGGAGGTGTACAAAAGAAAGCAATACCTGAAGTTTTACCTAGTTCTGCGTTCAGGGAAGGAATTGCAGATGTGTCATGGGACTTCAAAAATATCAACTTGTGGGAGAGTGTATTGGATCTCGACCAGGCAACACCGCACGTGGAAGATCCTTCAACGGATCCGGCCATAGCTTTTGGCAAGAAGGTACCTGAGGAGGCACCTGCTGAAGAAAAAAAACCAAAGAAAGGAGAGATAATTGTGAAGAAGGACATCCGTGGCGACATTGCCAGCTACCATTGGTTCCTCGGTCTTTCTTGGGTTCCTAAACTTGACATTCCAGTTGACAATTATGTCACAAGGTACCCAAGCTATTTGCGTTATTCTCTTGGTTTCAAGTTGTAAGAGCATTCCCACCCATGCACGCTAGGACTAACCCTCTCAAATTATTCATCTATATTTAAAGGGCCCTTGCACTCATACTCCCCCACCCTTGCACGCCCCTCACATATCAAAAGTGCGCATCAAATAGTCAATGGACCAATCACAAGTAGAATGTGAGGGTATAGTCAACTAAATAGTGATTTGAAGGCTCAATTTCTAACACGCTAGAATCCAGAGGCAAGAGGACTTTTGAAAGGGCCCTTGGCACTTTTCATCTACTTCTGGAGTGTGAGAGACTCTCTGAGGCCATGGGTGGCCATGCTCTAACATTGCTGATTGCCACATGTTTTTGTGATCGAGCACAAAATGGTAGCTGAGGGATGTATAACTAGAAGTGTGTATACAGTATTTTCAAATATACACACCAATCAATTTAAGTGGGGTCGGATTTTGTTGATAAGGCCTGGTTTGATTTTTATGCCATTTTTTTTGGGTGAAAAGGTGCCCAAAAGGTTGCAAGAAGACTCTATACAACCATTGTGTGCATATCATGTTCGCCTTCTATGGAGATTACATGCGATGGGATGGCCTAATAGAGCGTTTAGTATATTATAAAGATGACAACTATAAAGACTTGGTAGAATGCCATGATTTCTACCAGCGACGAAAAGATATGCTCAAGAAACGGATATATTACCTCAAGGAAATGAAGGTATTATGGAAATCAAGTATAACTTTTGTTGCTTACTGAACGTGGTCAGCCTTTTGACAATTGAAAATTTGTTCTACTTTTCATTCCAGGTGCAAGAGCAATTTGGAGCAGGGACAACTTCAGGCATAAAAACGATAACAATAATAGAAGGAACTTCGCGATATTTTGAGTATTATCCGCGAGCACGTATCGATGGACTTCAAACACGAGAAGAGGTATATGTTTTTTGCAGTATTTTATTAACCCCTAAAGGAACAAGGATTCATGGTTTTAAAATGACAAATTCAATTGATCATATTGTGAAAATTACAATTCGGATGAAACTGAATTTTATGAAGAACAGTGCATATGTTGGTCAAAAATCAAACAAAAGGAAGTCTACATAGAACCAACTCAAAACTGCTTTAAATGCATGTGGCCCAATATGGGCTTCTTGGTCCTTTAGGAGTTGAAGTGATTTATACGATGTCTTTTATTATAGAAGTTCTATGTTCATAACATTCAATAGCCTTCCAAGAGGGTGCCTTTTAGTTTCATCCACCTTCATATATGGAGTGACAAGTGATTTATAATTGAATGAACTATTGAATCAAATAAACAATTACAAATCACTGTTGAATTGTGATGGAATCAAAATAAACAATAACAAAACACTATTGAGTTGTGAATCAATCAAATAAACAATTGCAAAACATGTTGAGTTGTGATTGAGTGAGTGCTTTTGATTACTGCTCACCATGGTTGATTGCTCTTGCTTCATGCCACGTGCCCCCATAGCTACTGATTTGATGTGGAATATCCTACATCATTTCATTGGGAGGATGAAATGATGTGGGATATTCTACATCATTCCATGCAGGAGAGGGCAGCAGCCTGTAAGGCTACTGAATGTTATGTTTGGTAGAAGGCATCACTTAAGGTTAATGCACTGTCGTTTATCATTCCACGAAAGAGGGAACAGTGGTTGAATATGCAAATATTTATGTCATCCTGTGACCAAAACCACTCACCAGCACTGACACAACCTAGTTGCTTGGTGCGGTTTCATTCCGTTTTCAAAATATAGTAAGTGAAAAACGACACATTTCCTACTAGTGATGAAAGATGGGTTAACCAGATCATTGGAAAGCAAGTGACTGAAACGTATGCGAACACAGAGAATGCCATGATTTATCGTTGTGTTGTCTATGCTCCACCTTTGGCACAAGTGGAAGAGAGTATGCCTGGTTCAACTCGGAGCTTTGATTTGTCCACTATTGATATGACCACCGAAGGCAGTGATTCTCTTGGTGGTAGTGTTCGACATGGAAGTGTTGTGAGCAGAAGATCCAGATCCAGTGCACATGGCCGTAAGTCAATGCAAGGGAGTGCTAAGCGCAGGCCCAGCAAGGGAAAAATCCGGTAAGAATCGTTAAAAAATTTGTGTCAGGAGACAGTTCAGCATCTTTACTACTTTTACTACTTTTCCATGGCTTGAAGAGCAATACAGGCTTCTTGGATGCTCTTTTCTATAGGTAATAGAGTTAACGGAAAAGTCAGCTCAAAGAGGAGAGTTTTAGCAAACTCCTCTTGAACTCCTCTTGAACTCATATCGAAATATAAATAAACCAAAAACTAGTTCATGATGAGTTGGGAGACAATCTAAAACAAATCACTGTCATTATTCTCCACACCTCGCAATGACTCCCACACCTTCTACCAAAGCTCCAAGCCCATGGTCCACAAGGGGACAAGTTATGACACGACACTATTCAACCCAACTATAGCTCAAAAGAGAGGTTAGAAGGAGGGCAAAAGGGAAGTTAGATGGGCTTCTTTTCGGTTAACTCTATTATTAGGGTAATACATGTGCTACCTAGGTGCTACTTAGGCAATACGTGGGTGATACTTAAGTTTAAAGTGATTATACATCTTGACTCCATGTAGAAAAGCTGGCTATTATTCCTTCTATTTTTTTTCAAATATCCTTGGTATCAATTAGCCAGCGCAAATTTTGTGTAGCAAATTAGCAACAACAAAATTCACTGACTATGATATGAGGTCACTAGATATGTCGATTACCAAATGCTTAGCAATTACGCAGTTGTCTATAGTAGCACTTAGTGGTAGAGGTTAGATATGCCTTCAATACCAGATTTTGAATTTCTAGCTTAGCAATTCTCGGCTTGAGTGTTTTTCTGCAGAAATGCTCCCCTTCCAAAGAATCTAGCCGCGTTAAACCCCGAAAGGACCACAAATTCCTGGTTTTAAAATGTCAAATTCAATTGATCATATTGTGAAAAATATAATTTAGATGAGACCACATTTTGTATCACCAAAATCAGTGAAGAACATTGCATGTGTTAGTCAAAAAATAAATAAATTTGAACCAAAAAAACAAAGTCCACATAAGACTTATTCAAAACTACTAAAGAAAACATGAAGCCCAATTTGGGCTTCTTGGTCCTTTACCAGTTAACCCTGCCAATTGTAATGCAATTTCTAATGTAAACCTTACAGATTGTAAAGTGGCCGGGTTTTCTAGAATAGATCTGGGAGGGGTTATCTAATAGTGTTGAATCTTGACCCTCCACATTTTACCAAATTTAAACCTATTCTTTGTTGTAGGGTTATCTCTGGGGTCACTAACATATATCTAGTGTAACCACGTACGTTAAGAGGGTATTTGAATGGGAGCTATCACATAATTGGAATATATGCGGTATATTATAGTATATTCTAGGTATATTCCAAGTAGATTCTTGAATTTTTCCTCCCATGAATAAAAATGACCCTATAATTTAACTGACGTGGTTTTCTACTTTTTGCATGGTCACTCCCAAGAGGGTTATTCAGAATGATTCAACTGTTTGATTCACCTCATGAATTGTAGGGTGAAACGAGGGAAGCAGCAACCCTCAGTTGTGGAAAGACTTCGCCGACTTCAGGATAAGAAGAACAACCAGATGACAAATATTCGGAGAAGATCAGTCAACGATAAGCAGATGGCAATTACCAAGGTCACACAAAAGTAAGTGTTTCTCCACTAAGACCAGTTGATTGTTTTTGGATTTTTAACACTAAGTTTCTATTGTCAACGTTTTGTCTACAAAATCACTTACAAAATAAATAGATAGAAACTTGGGACCTCTTTCCAGGTTGGCTTGAATAAAGTGTCTATTGGTCTTGACAATGAGCCACTGCCCACTGGACAAAGGATCATTGGTGCAAGACTACTCTTCCCTCTCTTACAAAACACAAACAGATGGTGTCTGACTACAGGTATAGTTTCAGAGATGATGTGAAACCATCAGACAATGTTGCGAAAAGAGTTTTCAGGGTTCCTTTACAGAAAATCAGAGTGGATTATCATTTTGTTAATGGGCGTGTCACCAACAACACCAAAATCTATGAAAGAGACGGTTCTTACTCATCAATGCATGTATGTTGGACTTGCTAAGAACCTTTGTGTTTGTTGTTACAAATGAATTGTATTCATAAAAGAAATGACCTTGCAACTGCAATCTAGAAATAGATAGCTGGGTCCATTCAAGCTAATACGAACCACCTAAGTTGTCTTCAGTGTCTTCAGCTTTTTTGGAGGCGTTTTCAATGTGATGTTTGATTTAAATTGTAATTAGAGAGGAAAGTGATATGTCAATGTTTCCAACGTGTATATTAAACACATGCATCATACAAGATGAAAGCAATATTGTAAAAAATTGGCTACTAAAAGCACTAGAATAGCTTTGTCAGCAATGGTTTTAATGACTCACCAAGGACTTTTCTAAATGATAAATCACACTTTTTGGGTATAAATTTTGGGATAGTTGAATGAGAACGATGATCATGTGAATGAAAATTGAAAAAATACACTACAAAATTGTTCTTTGAATGAAAATCATGACTTTCTTGTCTCTAGCTACTCTCCAAAGGACTCTCCAAAGCACTCAAAATGAGGCACCTTTGGTTCGTATCAGCTTGAATGGACCCAGCTGAAACTTGATACTCCGTCCCATAATAGATGATGCTTTTGAGAAAAAAGATTACTTGATGATAATCATTTATTCAATTTTGAAGTTAAATTCTAACAAACCAAAATCACTAGACAAATGCATAGGAAGTATTTTTTGTTTGTGAAGCTTGTCTTTGCTCATGTACAACATATGAGCTAACTGAAATCAATGCTAGAATATGCTCGTTGCTTCAAAGAACATACTGCAATGAACATCATCATGTTGTCACATGACACTGTGTAGTATGATATTGCTTGGTTTGTAATGTATTTAGAGATTTGATGAATTCATTCTACTTTGCTTACTTCTTTGTTTGATTGGTTTCCAAAAGCATCGTCTATTATGGGACGGAGGGAGTATTCTAAATGACCTGACTTTTTTTGGGTGACATGTAGGTTGATCCGTTTTTAGAAAAGATGGAGGGTTTTGCACAAATAGATGAATACCATCACCTGCAAATAGCAGAAAAGGAAAGTATTCAAGGAATTCGTGAAGCAGAACAAGATGTCGTGGAGCTGCTAGAACAACGAGCCCGGGAAGAACAATGTGTCGTAATAATGACACCGTTCTCGGATATTGCACAAGTGAAGAAGGATCATGATGTTCAAGAAGTTTCTAAGGTATAAAATTTTGCACTCCAGTTTTTGCTTACAATTTCTAAGCAGAATTGTACAACGAACTTAGTAAGGTGCTCACAAATAATTCAAATCACAATGAATGGGTGATGGCCTGATATGGGTTACCCCTCCAAAAATAGTGTTATTTTCGATTTTGGTAAGAAAAAACATTGGAAAATTACAAAAATTAGAGGCACCATGGCTGCAACTATATACATGGTGTTAAAAACGGACTTTTTAGCACACATAAAATGAGTTAACTAAACATAAGTCACACCATGTGAGACACGTAAAAGTCGTACCCGTATCAAGCCATTGCAATCCTGCAAATCATGTTACGTGATTCATGATCATAGCTCAAGGAGGTCACTCGCTTAAAATTCATGATCATAGCTCGGGGAGGTCACTCTATAAAAATTAATGTAGACACCTGCATTGACAAGGTAATTAAATGGGGGCTTTCACATAGTTGGAATGTTTGAGGTATATTTTAGAATATTCTAGGTAGATTCACTAATTATTCCTTATTTCAATTTAAAGCATCCTAGAGTACATCTAAAATTATAAAATCAGGTAGAAAATTTTCCTATTTATGAATCAAATGTATCCTATATTTTAACTCATGTAGTTTTCTAGTTTTTCTGATAGTGACCTCCCCGATCCCCGAGGATCATAGTTTCTTTATCTATAATTTAAGTGATGACTGAGCATATGGTTTTTATCTTGGCAGGTCGAAGCAGATTATCTATCACCGTATTTCCCTCCTGGTATCAAACCCAGACAACATCTGACACGCCCACAAATGGTTGTTGTTCGAGAAAATTGTATGAATACTTTGAGAGACAGGCTCGTGGCGCGCGCAGCAATTATCCAGGTAAGCAACAAGAAACTGAAAACCCTAAAACCAGATTGTGTAATCAATAGTTCATCACCAGGGCAATTTTTTTTCATTTTTAATGAAGTGCCAAAGTGGCGATATAAAATGTTATAGTGGTGTTCCATATTTTAATATTCATCCACATATTGGATAGAAAATATCACATTAGAAGATATTTAATTTGAAGTTTTATGGCAAAAAAACTTCATGGTTTTTCGCCATTTGTTTTGCCAGATTGTTTTTCTGCGATGCAATCTGGCACTATTATTTTGCCCAAAAAAAATGCCCTGCTGCAAACGTCGTGATGTTCAATCTCAAGAACAAATCTTTACTCCTAAATGCCGAAATGGAAGAAAGTGGTTGCTTCCATATCTGTAAGAGTTGAAACAAGTGGCTAGTCGCGTAGTCTAAGCTTTAGTATTTACCCCAATTTTACATTTATGGCTTGTTTTTACTGTCCAATCGTGTATCTCCTGAAATTGAAGCATTTTGTGGTCTCTCCCCTTGACTGTGGGGGCAGAGACAACAAATCATTGAAGAAGGTGACAAAACGTATCAATAGGGGGTGTGAGAGTGCAAGCTTGTGAGGGGAGACTCTATGACGCAGTTCCTACGTGGTGGCATTGTGTAAATCCACGCCCACAACCACAAGACTCTCACCAAAAAAGTTGCCTTCTATAATTTTTGAATTAAAACCACAACATTCTACAACCTCCTTTCAAGGAGATAAGGGCCACGTCTTGTCATGAATACTCGCATTTTGTCACCAGTCCTATAATAGAAAGAAGGAATCATGTCTTACTATTGAAATATGTTTTGGAAGTTGACGATTAGCTTCCAAAATTGACTTTCTAATTTTAGCTTGGGACTGGAGTGTTGAATACAGATATCTTTTGGTCTTGTAATGAAAAAGAAAAAGAAACTCTGACGTGATTCATAACATTCAGTAGCCTTCATGCCTTCTACCTTTCTTTCATGCACTCTACTCATCACCTTGAGCCTCCACCTGTCCACTTAGCTATTGATGAACTATTGTTGGGTGTGGAATGTTCCACACCATCAACTGTATAGCCAAGGTAGAGATAATGCATGCTACTGAATGTTATGTTATGGTGCTGGCAGGCACGTTACGAAGAAGAAACGTTACAGCTTGCAAAGGCACGAGCGAACTTCGAACGAGATCGTGAGGGTATGACTGTTGCCGAGGAGGAAGAGTATGAAAAGGCTTGTGAACAAGCTGTGTTCCGCATTCGCATTTTGGAGGAACGTCATGCATACCATGAAGAGCAATCTCTGAAAAAGTAAGATCATGGTTTTTCACATGTTCAAGTCTGATGGATTATTAGGCTCTCTCAAAATCTCCCAAGGATTTGGTACACACACACTAGAGTTAACCAAAAAGAGTGTCTCAAAGTGGAAACTCACCTTAAACTCGTTTTGGATTCAAAAAGACTGCAAAACTAGTCTATGGTGAGTTGAAGAACAATCTAAAGTAAGGCCTTCCACCGCTGTGGGGTATGCAACTCATGACCTCCCTGATGTTAGAAGAGAGTTCTCACAAGTTCTCCCAAGCCTAACTACAAACTACTATTGAAGATAGACCATTTTTTGACTATTTAGACGGCTAAATTAAAACACGCCAAAAAATAGGACAGCTAGGGCTCCTTTACACTGGGGACGAGAAGCTGTGAGGAGAGAAATTTCACCCAATGGGAGGCTTAGAAATCGAGAAAACCAATTTCTCATTGGCTGAAATTTCTCTCTCCTCACAGTTTCTCACCTCTAGTGTAAAGAGGCCCTTATTTCCAGACAGAGGGAGTATTTCATTTCTTCTGAAAATTTATGGAATAGGTAAACATGACACTAATCCAAATGCATTTTTTGTTCTTGTTCAGGTATGTTGAGATGAATGAAAAGCTTAAAAATGATCCTCGTCTTCATGAACTTTACGCAACACGTGGTCCATGACAACTGTGAGGTTCAGTGTTCTCAGCCCTGGCTCAATTTAGCTACATTTCTACTTAAATTTTCCCACAAGAATTCTTTTCTGATGTTTTGTTTGAATTTTAAGTAATTTAGCAGCATCTTTTTTTTTGGCACATGAGCTAATTTGGAAATTCTGTCAAAAACTCACTGCAGTATTGAGATTTCAAAAATAATTAGGGGTGTCAGAATGCGAGCTTCTAAGGTCGAGGCACCTAAAACCAATCGGTTAAGACATGCACTATACTTGGGATAGATGAATCGATCTTTTGAGTATTTTCCTCTTTTAGCAATAAGAAATTAAGAATTTTTCATATATAATTTAAGTTTTATTTTTTAAAATTATTTGAATAAGTACAAATTTTCAAAGTGGAAGTTGTAGGTTTACCAAAAACCGATCATATGCTCTAATGTACAAACGAGGTACATCTTCCCTTTCAAAATCTAGAAATCAGGCAAGAATAAAGGGTGGTTGGTTTTGTGTACGTGGTCAGGAATGGGTTGTCTCAACCTTATGGCGAGACTGTGCATCATGGTGCCTCCTACAATCACAATTGCAAGACTCACCAAAATACTTGTCTTTCTCTTGTGAATTGAAATTGTGGAGTTTTGCCACTGCCCTTCAAGGAGAGAAGGGCCACATCCATCCTTGCTCAGAAATGCGCGAAAAAGTTGGGGCAAATATTCGCACTCCAACACCCCTTGTGAAGATTTCCATGTGTAGATTCCTTAATTAGAGAGGGTGTTAACCCCTAAAAGCCCGAGGGGTATTGGACAAAACATAGATGTGTTATAATATGTGCCTTCCATATGTTTGATGAAGGTTGGTTCAATAGACAAAATGTAGAGTATCATCTTTACAAATTATCCATACGGTCAAACTTCCAAAATAATCTTTAGATCAATTTTTAATGAATTTAAAAGCATTAACCTTCGAAAATTTGTATAAATTATAATTTTCAATTTTAGAGTTCAAAATTTAGTACGATTGGTAAAAGTTGGGCTATCTATCGTAAACTTCAAAAAAGCAAGAGAAACGATGGAGGAATCATCATTACTTTCCCCAAATAGCAAATTTTGTAACACTAAGACAATGTTGAGGTGATCTACTTTGAAAAATTCTCCCGGATGGAGTTTAACTCGGATTGCCATAATTCAAATTGGGTTGGAAAGTAGACTTGATGTAGTATTTTAAAATATTTTTTATTTTTTCAAAAAAAGATTTTTTTGTTTCGGGCAGCCCGTTTTTTCCGGGCAGCGACCAGAAAATGGTCGCTCGGGAGCTTAGGGGTTAAGTGAGTAATTCTCGTCTTTCTCCCCATGTTGAGCCAAATTCTCATCATTTTAAAACAGGCAAGCAAATGGAAAGTCCTGCTCGTACCGCATAACCTGATCACACAAACAAATTGATGAAGAAGCAATGACAATTACAAACAATAAAGAGAGTGTTTTCAATATTTTTTTTAAATAATAATAATCAACAATAAATTTAGATTTACCTTCTTGAGAATTTGGGCAATATAGGAAAGTAATTAACCCTTAACTTCCTGAACCATTTTCAGCGGGTTTTGGACCGTGATTTTTTCGGTTAGGGATACATGTTGCTCAAACTTATGTAGTTCACTTTTTTACAAAATCAACCGTAAGATCTTGGAGATATGCAAGTTATCTTCATCTTTACAAAGTTTGGTGTCAATCCGAGTTATAGGTTGCTTGGATGGGACATAAAAGTGAAGGGTACTGCAAGAAATTCACTGTTTTCTCACTGCTGAAAATGAGCTTTGACCGACTCTCTTGGGCACGTACTATTTTAGAAAGTTGGTGCCGTCTGGATTTCTGAAGATAATCAAGTTCCCTACGCATGACAACAAGTTTTGTATTTTTAAGATAAAAAATGAGTGAGAAAGAGGCCTTGATATGACATCCACTTTTTACTAGTTCACTTGTGACTTTGAGAGAAATCTTACAAATTCCTACAAATCTGATCTTCCATTGCAAAATCAGACACGGTAGGTTGAAAGTACACAAAAGAACACATATAGTAGGAAAAAAAAATTTGGAAAAAAGGTGAAATCCAAGTGCAAGATTTGCATTTGAGTAGCTACACCCATCCACAAGCCACCTTGCCCAACTGAAACACGTGGCAGCTCGTCATTCGCCCATTACTCTCTTCAGCTGACTTTTCTTACTCGGTTTTGTGACCACCCAGCACTTGTGGATTTTTGTAAAATTGACAATGTGCATTTCTCCAAATCAGATTACACCATTGGATAGCTAACTCGTTTCTACACAAAATTGGCCCAAATTTTGAATCATTCGGGCACTCCTTCCTCAAGATATTTTCAGTTCTAAAATAGAGCGACCCATTTTGGGTCGCCCAGGAAGTTAAAGGTTAAGAATGAAAAAATTTCAAAAGACAAATTTCATGCAACCCATTTCATAACAAAGGCAAGATACAAAACCAAAGTGACTTGATCAATAAGAGATTGGAAGAATTTTTGTCGTGCTCAAGAACTTTTCAACAGACCCAAAAATAAAATTTAAGTGCCGCAAAAGGTATTAAAATCAAAAACTTTTCAGTCATTGTTTTTTTATAAAGTGATGAAGGATTGTCCAACAACAATTTGTCATCTTGAATGATCAGTACATAAAACTGGTTGTGGATTTATAAAGTGAATTGTCTCAACTGGCAAGTTGGACATATTATTAGTTATTTTAATTTAATCCTAATGTACTTTAGCTAACTCGTTAAAATTCGGATTTTAAACTATGGCTATTAAAATTTCAAGGTCATAAATCTCACTAATTGTAAGATGCTTGAATTTTGGAATAAAATGAAATAAAATTGCAACTACGAAGTTCGGTTTTCAAATTTTGTTTAACCCCTAAAGGACCAGGTGGACACATTGTGTCCAAAAATAATTTCATTACTTTACTAACTTGTTTGGATTTCATAATTTTAACTCAATGTTAACTAGAGAATTGAAAATGTCTGTCACAAGAACACAAAAATCTTTCAAGATTTGCAATTATGTTGGTTGATTCATCGGGAAAAAACTAAAACGTCAACGTAGGTGAACTTGGGACATGGTAGTTAAGGCGGTTGATGACTTGGAAGGCGTTTTCACACTTGGATGTCACATTCGTTAAAAAACAGAGTATACAATATGTAAAATATTTGCCATTATTGCATCATTAACACTATAGAATAATTACGGAAAATGTTTAAATACATTTTAAATGGAATCTTTTCAAAATAATTGGAATCTTTTCAACATATTTTATATTTTGGAATATTTTGGAATATTCCAAACATATTTGAATTCTTTGAAACATTTTATGCAATGTAAAAATCAACAACGATCACAAACACCGGCTCAACGAGTCACCAACAAGTCACTTTACCCAAACATAAATCTTTGAGAATCAATCATTGTTGTTGTATTTAGTTTTAGAACACCATTTTTTGTGAGCACCTAGATATAGTACATCTTTGTATGCTCCTAAAATTTCAAACGCTAATCATGGTTCTTGATTTTATGAAAAAGATTGCAATGAATGACCTCTTGGTTTTGTTCAAAAATTTCAAAGATCAACTTATGATCAAACCTTATAATCATGTAATATATGCGGTAGATTGTTCTAAAAATTGACATACAGTCTCATGACTAAGTCCTCTTTGAGCTTCAACGGTGACGTTTTCTACATAAATACCAATTAAGAGATACAATTGCCTTTTTCAAAGCATCATGAGAAAGTGATAAAATTTTAGGAATGCGCATGGTCCTTTAGGGGTTAATGAATTGAGTGTCCCAACTTGTGAAAGTTGGTGTGTCTTGAAGTTAAGTTGAGCAAACACGGAAAAAAATTGTCAATTTGAACTAAATTGAATGGTGTATTTAGTGTTAGACATGATTGATGTCTTTTCTCACAATTTGTTCAAAGGCGAAGAGAAATAGTGTCCCTTGACACTACATAGCAGTTTCCACTTGTCATTCCCACTTTCATTGAGAGTGCCATGTTCTTTCCAAGTAATGGGAGTGACATGAGGTGGCATGCCATATTTGTTATAAACTTGCCATATGCCATTGGAACACTACATTCAATTTTTTTCTTACAAGAACACTATATTTCCCTAAAATTAAAGTGTTTGGATTTAAGAAATAATGTCCCGGACACTAAATACGCCATTCAATGTAGTGACTACTCCGTCCATCCCGCAAAAAAACCTTGTTTTCACTAAAATTCATGGATTATACAATGTGTTCACTAAAATTTATAGATTAAGTTTAATCCCGTGAGTACAGAGGAAGTATGTTGATTGTGATGCAAATCCATGGATTAAGTGAGTAGAGAGGGAGTATTTTGATTGCCGTAAAGTATATACATGACCAAAATCCATGACAATAATCCATGATCAGTATCATCAAAATCTATGGATTAAGGTGCTAGATTGTTTGCAATGTCTTGAAGCAATTGTCAAGCATGCATGAAGCTTAGTTGCCTACAGTGAATGAGTACAACCGAAAATTATGCTTTTATTTTGGGACAAAATTTAAGTTGACATCATAGTATTTTTGAAGGAGTATAAATCACAAGAACTTGCCTTTATTAAATGTCAAAATCTCTGCCCTTTAAACCCTTAATGTCCCCGCGTTCAGTTTCTGGACAACAAACAGATTCCAACTCACACGACACTCACATTACTTCATGGATGAAACTCATTCAATTTTTTGAAAATACTTTATGAAGTTGTTGTTCTATCTAATGGTTGAATTTGGTGTTACTTGGGTACATTATTTTTTTAAATTACAAATGTGGAAGTATGTCAAGCAGTTGACCAAGCCAAAATTGCATTGACTTAGTTCAAAAGTGGGCTTGCTAAAATAAGGTTATAAATTGAAGTAACACAAAATTTCCAAAAAAATCACCATTTCAAGAGTATCTCATTTTGAAACCATTCCAACATATTTTAATCAAAAAACATGAATATTTTGTTTGTAATCAAATTTAGAAGGAATTCTTAATTATAACTTTGAAATTTTATAATAAAATATCAGTGATGGCATTGGTAAATCTAACCCTACAGATGAAACCTAAAATTCAATATCTACAACTTTCATTTGTATAACATTTCCGAAATATTCTCTTAGATAGCAGTTTATAATGATTTTCCTCAAACTATCAATTTTGGGGATACCATGAGATGTTTAGGGGTTAAAGAAAATTGTCAAATGGAATTAGGATAACCCCAAATAATTCTTTATCAATGAATCAATAGGGCTTTCAGTAAAATAAGCTTTAGAACTTTTAAATGTCACCAACAATTATACAAAAGCCGCTTTATGTATTAAAGGAAAGCCTTCACTTAGTATAAAATCAGCCGAATGGACTTGCTGAACTACCGGTTGAAACTCATAGTTTAAGGCTAAATTCTCGATAAAGTTTGTGATACTCGGGTGTTACCTAGGTGACACATATGTAATAACCAAATGGATTATTGTTTAATACCGGTTGCTTTCGTAAATTATTGGATTTAAGGTGGTTCCCTTGGAAAACTCTCCATTCAATGCTTTACATAATTAAGATGGAAATTTAGATTCTATTTCTTGAATTGAATCAAGAAAAGAATGTTACATCAGGAATTTCAAGGCATGTGAACATGGTGCCATGATGATGCATTGAAATGCAATTATTGGTGCCAACCTCCATACCAACCTAGTATGGATAAAATGACACTAAAATGACCTTTATGCAGCCTTTAATATCAAAATGGCACAACATCTTTAATATATGCATAAAAACTATACCATCAAAATACACTTGTTCTAGTTACAGCTTGCCCTGACAATGCACAGTTTAGGCTTGCTCATGAAGCCACTCCTATGCAACCAATTGCATTCATGCTTTCATCCTACTTTTTTATAACATCACACAGCCTTCCTCACTTGTACTTTCCTTAGAGAGTGGGCATCTCAAGGTGTTACGGTACCCAACTTAACCCCTAAAAGTTGGACCTATAACCGTGGAATCATGCTTTAACAGTCACACTCAATTTTGCCACTATAAATAATACAAGAATTCAACTTTATAATTTAAGTAGATGAAGCCACGCGTCTACAACAAACCATGAATTTTTCATAAATTTTGGTCAAATTTTGAAATTACTTTGATTTTTTGAATTGATTGTAAAGAAAACAAAATAGAAACTCTTTCGAAAATCATGTTTTTACAATCAATTTTCAATTTTTTTCAAAAATTCAAAATGGAGTAGAAACTAGACTTGGCAAGCTTCATTTTGTTCGTTAAGTTCAAATGCAATGGAACTTATTTTCATTGTCTAAATATAGGCATTGACGTCTCTTGCACATGTTGGCGTACACGTTTCCCAGCCGTCTGTGAACAGGTCATGCCAATTCTCATGGCTGGCATCAACAAGCAATTCATAAGCTAGCGAATGAACCCTTGTACATCCTTAGAAAGTTAAGTAAGCTTTGAAGATATTTCAAGCTTCCCATTGCATGTCTTGATTTTTGACTTTAAATCAATAATATTTAATCATCACTAGAAAATCCAGCTTCATATTAAACTGCAAGAATATAACCACACATGTGACAGTAGAGGTTGATTGAGCTTACGTTGTGCAAACACGTGAAATGACACTACGACGCTACTTTCATCCCGAAAGAAAGTCCATGGTACTAAAACTCGTTGCTTGCATTGTGTCATGGATAGATGTACTGCAACCATCTCGTACGTCTGCTCAACGTATGCTAATAACTTCCGCAACTTTGATTTCAAAGACATTGCAAAGGGAAACACATCACAAATGCCTGGACTCGACTCAAGAGACGAGATGAGAATCTGAGGTTAGTGCTCGATGTTGTCGCCTCTAGTACTCGCCTTCTGCTTCACAAAAATATGCGAATATCAGTAATATGAATCCATGATCACTACTTCCTGCATGTCAATGGTAGCTCTTCTTCATTGCTCCGTGCGTACTCAACATCCAAAAACATTGTTTGGGAACCGTCACTCTCTCGGACCCAGCAGAACGTAGCCCTGACGCGCATCTGTGCACCGGCTGAGCCCGTGCACCTGGCTAGGGCCTATACGGTCTCTGACAAGTAATTTACAAGTACGACATACACATGTGGCACTTCTATCTCAAGGAACACGTAGAATATGCACTTTGCCTAGGCATAGAATCTCCAATTTCACTCAAAAAATCTTCCCAAAAATCTCTAAATACAGACCATGGCTTTACCCATGACATTGCAGTTGCATGTATTTGCAAATATGTCCATTTTCATTCATCAAGAAAATACAGGAAACCGTAGGCCAGTTTTGGCTGCAACATCGTCAAGGGGTTAAAGATGTTAGGCCCTGTGACTCTCCATCAGATTGATACGCTAATTTTCACAGCGTCATCACAAGCACGCGCTTCAAATACCATAACTCAAGATCCAGAGACTCAAAATAATGACTGGGTAGCAGCTGTGCATGAATGAAATGCTACCACCAGACCTCCCTTCTACACTAAGAAGAGCTGGCTCACAAGTAACTTTCCATGCTGTAAGCTCTGTGCACAAACTCAGAGTCAAAGGTACGTAAGAATATAACATACCTCCCACATGATTCAGAGGACTACATGTCCACATCCCATGGTTGTTGATGCGACATGGAAAAAACACTAATAATTGAACTTGCAAAAATAAAGGTGATCGTACACAACCGATATTGACGCTGGCAAAACCTGTCAGATAGACTCACGAAGGCGCACCCAAGTAGAAAGCGACCCGTAAAAGATCACTGAAAACTCCCGCCGCCGTGACTTCTGCCCCAGCCCCTGGGCCCCTCACAATAAGGGGCTGCTTCAAATACCGCGATGTTGTGAAAGAGATCAAATTATCGGAACCTGAGAGTTGAGCTAAAGCATTCGATTTCGAGAAACTTTGCAGCTCTACTCTTCCTTCGTTGGCCCTAACGTCGACTACACCTACATACCGCAATACCTGAAACTAAGAGCGAAGCAATTGAATTCCAAATCAGTGCAAGATTTTCGAAAGATTGCACCATGTTCGACCAAAAATGTATATACATATATACAAAAGAAAAAAATACAAAAAATCACCCAACCCACCTTCCCTGATGCTTCAGCATCTTTTCTTTGTGATTCCATCTCCTCGTCGAAGTTCGGAAGCTCTTTCAAAAACTCGTCAATGGAGCTCAACTCCTGCAACAAAAAAGCTATAAATCATCTGACCATGATTAAGAGCAAGCTTAACATGCAAGGATGCCTGAAGAGAACAGTACCTGAAGTGGTTTTGGAACCAGGCTCTGAATCTTGATATCATCAAGTTCCAACTCCAATCCACACTCCCGAGCGAGAATGACGACCTGAAATGTTCAACCAGGAACTTGGTTACTTCACGGGAAAAACCTCTTTCATAGAGCCACAATGTGTGGAATTTCATAAGGAGCACTAGACTAGGCGTGTAATTTGCACACTGCAACTTCACGTGTGAAACCAGTGCTTTTTCTCTGGCGAACCTCAACCGGATACTCCCTAAGATCCTCCCTAAAAAGTACCAAGTATGAAGAGCTGGGAGCTCAACTACCCTCAAACGAAGGGTATACCTTGCGTGCAACATCCATGCCAGAAAGGTCATCTCTGGGATCAGGCTCCGTATAGCCAGCCGCCTTAGCTTCAGTCACAATCTGACTGAAAGACTTTTCACCGTTGAAGCTGTTAAAAATGTAACTGAGAGTGCCGCTGCAACAACATAATCCATTGCAAATCTCAGGTCAACAAATGATTCAGATGACCGAAATTTTTCATCAAATTCAAAAAGCTCATGATGAAGCATGAAGTACATGTTCTCTGCTCACTGACCTGAAAACACCCTCCACCTTCACAATCCTGTCACCAGTTTCAACAAGACTACGCAGGGTGCTGATTATAGGCAGCCCAGCCCCTACAGTGGCCTCATAAAAATAATGTGTGTGTGAATTCCGCTGGAGCTCTCTTACTCGCTTATACTGCAACAAAACAGGTCGAAGATACCCAATCTTTTACCAGGCTGCTTATAACACACTTCAAACATGTCCAACTAAAGCTCTCTGACAGAATGACAGCCTGATTAAGAACGACTGAAGAACAAAGAGATCCAGACTGGCAAAGACATTCAAGCCAAAACGCTGTGAAACTGGAATATTTACAGAAGTTATCATTGATTCGACATGCAGGAACTTTGCCACGTACAATGAAACAAGTACACATCAACATGCTAACTACAGGCGAGGATGCACCTGATCGAAGGGACCTGAATTGGTCTTTTTGTTAGGAGTCACAACATGGATACCCTTGTTGATCCACTCGTAGTACATCTGAGAAATTTGGGCGCTTGCTGTGCAGTCTATTATCACAGCATTAGGGAAATCCTGGCTCGCAAAATGTGCTGTGAACTTTGACATGTCTGCCGAAACTCCATGCGTGTCAAGCAACTCCTTCCATTTCGACAAGTCTAGACCTCTGCGGAGACCATGTAACTCAGGCAAAAGACTCGTGGCAATCCATATCCGAAAACATTTAGTATGCCGTCCCTCATAAAGGCTTCAGGATACTCGAACAGGTATATTCCGAATCCTTGCACTTGGACTTCGATCTAACAAATCACATCTTTGCATTATTATGCATTTGGATGGTTCAGCATAGTTCCTTTCTCCACAAACATACTTGAAAGCATCCTTCATGAAATTATGTTCTGCACTAATTGATTAAACCATGTAAGCATCGATGCAAAAACAACTCAAACAAAGTATTGTAATATACTTACAAGTGATCACGGTACATCTTCATCGAATCCATGATCCCCATGACGCGCAGGTCGATTTGGAATTCCTTTTTCAACGTTGCTACCTAAGGAAACCAGTGAACAAGATCGTTTAACTATAATCCAACTATCGATGGCGTTGTCAGGGTAATGTGTATTTACATGTGCGGTCCATTTCCGTTCAGATAAACCCTAAAATTCCTTGCAACCAAAATATGGTTTTCAAACTTTTAGGGAAGTCATAAGAGTGAGACGTTTATTTAATTTTTTAATTTTTTTGGATGGGGGAGTTTGTGAGCTTCCTAGCAATACCAATTTATTTATTTATTTTATTTTCAAACATGGAATATAAACATGATTACATTTTTCCAATAAATTTGGTTCAGGCACCTCTTTTTCATTTCACATTTGAATACATATCTCCTAAAATTTCAATTTTTTTGTCTTCTTTGATGTCACCAATCAAATCTTACTTTGTCTTTACTTAGATTTTCAAATTCGTTTTTAAGAGAAATTTCATAGTTTGAAAGTCTTACAATTGCGAGAATTCTCATGATTACACAATTTCTCATTCAAGTGCGCCTATTGGCCAAGTGAGGTCAACTTGGTTTACAACTAAATTCCAAATTATGCAAGTCAAAGTATGCAATTTCTCTATTACCGCCTTCCAATCAAAGTTCAAAATCCTTTCTTTGCCTACCCTTTTTGCTCAAAACCACCAAAGAATTTTAGCTCCGTAAGATCAAAGAATGAATTCAAACATGTCTTATGCATACAAACTCTTGTTCTTTTCATATATCCAAATGTTCTTAGATTCTTATGTTAATATTTTAACATTGATACAATATAGAATTCCAAAACTATTCTTTACAAATATTCTATTGTTAAAAGAGTACAAGTATGTTTCACTTCAAAAATTTATTTTTTAGTTCAAAAAATGACTTTCAAAAATGACTTCGAAAAAAGTAAGATAAAAACCTTTTCAATATCACCACAATTAGAATTTCACAACTTAAATTTAAAAGAAAAAAATTCTAGTGAAAATCACTAATATTCAATCCACAATCAAATCTTAATTTTAAAAAATCAATTTTTGACTTCAAATTTCAAATTTTAAAACTTTTGTTGGAGATTCATCATTAAATTATTCTTCTAAGTTCCACTTTATAATACATTTTCAGATTACCCCGGGTCTTTAAAGGCTAACGAGAGAAGCGAGAGGACAAACTGCTGAATTAGAAGAAAAAAAATAGCAAGAACTAGTAGCAATACCTGAGATTTGAATTGGTCGAGGAGAGTTTTGCCGATCAGACCGGGGCCAATAAGTCCAACTGATATCAGAGTGCCGGGCTAAACCAATGCAATCAAACAGAACTTCAAGATTAGCTAACGAATACATCAGCCTAACAGTGAAACACAATCCTTGCAAAAGTTATTCTATAGAGTATGAAAGTACTCCCTCCGTCCCAAAGTTAAAGTTATTGTCATGTTTGAAAGTTATGTTTGAAAGTGCTTTTTTAAATAGGTCAAAAAAATACTTCCTTGTGGCTAATTTTATTTAGGTTGCAATGAACACATGCAATGTTCTTCAATCATTCTAGTGACATAATTTGGAACCTTTTTTAATCATGTTTCTTACAATATGACCTACTTAAAAAAGCACTTTCAAACATGACTTTCAAACATGACAATAACTTTGGGACGGAGGGAGTAACATGTAACAGAGCCAATGTCACCAGCAGCCGGCCACTAGATTAGTCTCAATTTGCACATTCAAATTCCAAACTCTGAGAAGAACAACAAACTCACCTTAAGAGGCTCCGCCGGGTCGACTCCTTGAAAAGTAGCCATCACCTCACAACCTTCGCCTGCAACAAATTCCAGATCCTTTATTCAAAATGTACAAACGCATAATAAATTCTCTCCTCTCAAAAGAACGTGAAAACTCCGCGCACATTTTATCGACAATGAGCTCCTTCACAAAGGAGCAATCAAACAGTCATTCCTCCAAAGTGTATGGATAGCACCTATCCTCACTTCAAACAAGACAAAACGCTTCGCACTCAAGTAGCAGCCACTCGATCACGATAACAAAGGCAAAAAGATGATCATAGACTGTGTTACTGGAAAACGAAATCTTCTTGTTCTCGCAATTTTCCAATTGCATTTATGATTGCCTTACACTGCGTTTTTTTCCGATTCTACGTAAGACTCTGTTCTTCAGTTGTAAGCACACATACACTCAAACCTCTTTGTAATGACCTATGTCTACAAGAACATTCTAGAATGCCTTGCACAATTGCAACGATATCATTACATTCAAGCTCTGTCAGTGTAAAATGTTTTTTTTTTTAATTGTTCAAATTGTTACTGAATTAGACCGAGAATATTCCTTTTAACCGTAACCTAGATCATAGAGTGGTTGATACCGAAATTCACTCGCGGAGTGCGATCGTTCAGCTCAAGAGTCTCTTCAAACCCTAACACTTTCTCCAAGCGCGCAGAGTGATTCAACTCACCGGAAAACGATGACGAAACTCCGTCTATTGCAAATAAGCTCCAGCTTCTGCCTCCGAGGGATTCAATTCAGCTACAAAGCTCTGAAGCAATTCGACGATGGAGCAAAAGGCAGCTCTGGCTGGCAGACGATGATGATGCCGCAGTGTTAGTTTTCTCAAATCTAGGATTTTCAAAGATAACTTCCAAACCTCCCTAATTGCACGCTCCCTCTAAGGATACAATTCTGTAATAGCATCACGATCCGGGTAACAAACGTTTTCTGTATTCGCACTATCTTCTATTTTATCAGTGCAAACGGGAGGTTGGTGATAATGGGGAGGGAACTAAGTGTGGAAACGGTTGAGGTTTTAAAGGCAAGGATTTTATAGTTTGCTTTTGTAAAGTCGCATGTCCACAATATTGTTACATTTCCATAATTCATATCATTATATAAAGTGGTCTTCTCAAGGCAATTGGATTAACCCCAAAAAGCTAAAGAAGTATTGGACAAAACATAGATGTATTATAATATCATGTGCCTTCCGTTTGTTTAATGAATTTTGGTTCAATAGACAAAATGAAGGGCATCGTCTCTACAAACTATCCATACGGTCAAGCTTCCAAGAAAATATTTAGATAGTTTTTAAATGAATTTAAAAGCATTAACCTTTGAAAAAATATGTAAATTATATTTTTCACTTTTAGAGTTTAAAATTGAGCAGGATTGGTTAAAATTGAATTATCTATTGTAAACTTCAAAAAAAATATGATGGAAGGAACGTCATTATTTTTTCTGAATAGCAAATTTTAGAACACTAAGACAATGTTGAGGTGATTCACTCTGAAAATTTATCCCCGGTAGAGTTTAACTCGGATTGATATAATTCAAACTAAGTTGGAAAGTTGACTTGATGTAGTATTTTATTTTTAATCATTTTTCAAAAAAATGTTTTTTTTGGTTCTAAACAGCCCGTTAAAAACGAGCCGCGACCAAAAAATGGTCTCTTGGGAACTTAGGAGTTAAAAAGGTTTAGAGCCCAATTCGATTGGAATTTGGAACCGCAAAGTCCTCAAGTTGAACCCCGAGTAGGAAATAATCTAAAAAGTGAAATCTAGGATACTAGAACATGTGCGAGATTTCATATTCAATCCAGTCTAGTAGCTCCAATTCTGCGGAAGAGCATGCGCGGGCCTAGAGGACTAAAGGTCGGGTTGGGTTTTTAATGAAAATTGACTTTTTGATTTGGTAGATAGATAAATAGGAACATTTTTGAGGTTGGCATAAAGATAGTATCTGTTTGACCCATTTATGATACAATGTGCACTAGAAAAATATTTAAATGTCGTACAATTACAAAAACAGCAGTCATAGAACACTAATTTTTGAATTGAATCATGTTTGGAATTGAAGTGGCAAATTTCCTGGAAAATTTGCCCACATTTTTACAAGAGTAAAGACAATTTACTTTATAGAGGAATTCAATCATGTTGTATAGTTGGGTACAACATGCGTAAGAATTTTTTTTGGCTAAAACTTTCAGCATAGTATGTAGGAACTTTGAAGAGCTACAGGAGGTGCAAAAATGATTCAATTTTGAAACCAAAAGTTGCATTGGAATCATAATAAAGAAATCTTCATAATTATGATAAATATGTACATGTATATATGGATAAAAAAAATTAGATTTATGATTTTTTTTCTACCTACTATCTACCATCTCATGCTTCCCCCTTTGCCGATTTGTAACCAACTTGTACCCAATTGTACATGGTAGGAAGGGCTTTGAAAAAAAACACTAAGTATTTCTAAAATTTTAAGATTTGAGATCGTACTTAATTGAGTAATAATTACACCAATTGATTCATTGATTTGACTGAATTGCTAAATTATTTATTGACAAGAAGACAAACATTGGTACATAAATGATTAAAATGATATAGAGGTTAATTAAATGATCATTAGGTGAAGAAATTAAGAGAAAACTGGAGTGTCTAACTAACCAATTTTGGTTTCAATAGCATGAAAGCAACATAATATGGTTACCGATTCAATGATATAACTATAATGCTATAATAGTGACTACTAATTTAGTCATTGTTATTGTAGCAAGGAATTAATGACTATATTGTGTTGCTTTTGTGTCATGGAAATACAAACCTATGACCGATTAAAACAACATAAACCTATATTGGCAATTAGTGGGGTGGCAAATTTGAGATGCATATGTACATATCTATGTCAAAATGAATTTTAAGAATTTTGGATTTTGAAATCAAGTGAACGTATACTATAATGATTTGAGCTAGAGAGTTGGACGTAGGTGAATTGAAAAACCAATTATTCTGGGAAATTGTTTTTGTATCATAATTTTTTTTTTTAAGAATATTTTGAAAATATGGCATTTGTCAAAATGTATAATCTTACAAAATAATTATTCACATGCATGTCTTGAACATGCTATGTGGGTGCAATAACATAATTATGAAACCAATTGTAATGTGTTTTTCCAAATCTTGTTACTTGGCTAAAAATAAATATGTTGTTATGTAAATGTACAATTACAAAGTTAACAATTTTTGCAAAATCTACAAGCATAGCTTCAAAAATCTACTTAATATATCTGAATAAAACATATTTAACCCGTAAAGGTCCAACCATGCATACTTTGCATGATGTACAAGAAAAAAATTCCATTTTCTCATTCGTCATGTACTTTTGTAATGCAGTTTCTTACTACAAATTTTATGGGAAGCCCGGGGAGGTCACTCCATTGTCAAGTTGAACACCACGTACAAACAAAGTTTGCTACCCCTATATTATATGCCATAAATAATTTTAAAAATTATGATATTTTTTCTACATATACGTAACCATTGATAACATCTTTTGTATATTTTTTTGAAATTTTTAGTCATCTTCATTTTTTTTAGTAATTGTTTTAGTTCATTTCTACGTCATTCTAGTTAGAAACGGTTTGTTTTATAAAAAAAGAAAAATCATCAAATTTGGTTATCTTTTTTTTACTATGTAATAGATACTGAGTATATCTACTCATGAAAAAAAATTGATAAAATTTTGACCCATTTTGGTGATGCAACTTAGAAAACTTAGATTTATTTTGTTCGCACGTGGTTTTCAACTTGACAATGGAGTGACCTCCCCGTGATGGGAAGTTAGCTTCATCCATGTAGGAACCGATTAGAAAAGGGATGATTTGTGAAAATTTTATATTCCATTTTTATGTTGCAGCTCGTGTTGCAGCAATTCACCAAAAACAAAAGTGATCTTGAAAAATAATCAACTTATAAAATCAAGCAACAAAACAATTCTGAGAACAATTCTCACAATCACTAATCTAAGGAGAGTATTACATTTCAACCTATCACGACAAATTTCAACCACAAATTTTCAATATCTTATTTGTAATTACATTACAAGAGAATTTTGAATTTTAGATTTCAAAATTTATACAAAATTTTAGTAATAGCAATCATAGATTTAACCCATATGTGCTCAATCAACCATATTATGCTTGATTTTTGGTCAAACGCCCCCAAAATCAAGTATTTTAGCTTTACTGTGGTTGGTGTTTTCATTAGATGTTTAAGTTAAGATATGATACATCTTTTGACCATTGGGATTGGAGAATAGGCTTCATTTGAAAAAAATTCACCGTTGGGAAATTTGAATTATGAGTGCCCAAAATACAAAGGGCTTTCTAAAAATGCTCCAATCATAGGTCTCTTTTAATTTTTTCACTTTCAATTTTTTACTCCTTGTAGATATAACTTTTGTCTACTTTAAATATAATTTTTGATATTAAATTTGACAAAAATATATTTATTTTGAATTTTTACCTTGTTTACATGATAAAATTTGTAAATATTCAAAATATCTTCCAATCATGTTGAAAATTTTGTCATACCTTCATAATGTTGATGACTATCTATGAAAAATTATAAATAATGCAATGTGATATTTCAAGTATGCAAATTATAGTGCTTTGAATTTTACAAAAGAGGTGAGGATCTTTAGGGGTTAACTATATGGATAAAATCTAATATTTGTAATGTACAACTTCTATTGATACATTAAGGTCAAAATATCCCTCTTAGTTGCATTGTACAATGTATATTTATAATTCTCCAAATCGGGAGAGGGGTGAGGACCTTTAGCATAACATTCAGTAACATGTGTTGGATATGTCTTTGTAGCTTCATTAAACAAAATAAGAATAGTGGATGAATATGAGATAGGGACGGAATGAGATGGTGGATACGTGGCAAACATAAGATACATCAACATTTTTCAAAAGAAGAACCTACATTCATTTAGTCCCATGCTTGCGAATGAGATGGTAAACACATGTGCTACTCACTTACAACTGTAAGTTCCCAATAGTTACAACTCCTTATAAATATAAATAGTTATTGATTTAGTCTGTCCAAAAATGTAGATTATGTTGAAGATTCACTGGAAACCTAGGACAAAACCAAATGAGGGATTAAACTAGACACAAGACTCATTACATCATTTGTCTATTTAATAATTATAATTATAAAATACACTCATGAGATGAAACCCACATGACCAGGAAATCTACTTTATCATGGGGTGACAATAGTGTAACTTTAATATATTAATAAAACCAATGTTGAATATTACAATCACTCCATTTTAGAGAAGGTTCTATCTAGACCCAAATAGTGGGCCTTTCAAAATGTAAAAAATGGTTGGCCTTTATATCAATGATACATGCTCTTGTGCAAAGCAATGCAATCGTTTTCCAAAGACACTTTTGAAATTGCTTGCCGTAGTGAATCATGATGAAAAAGACTGGATATCTGTCTGAGTACCGGTATGTTACCAATGTGATGAGTCATCAACAAACGGTATTCACCTCATGTATTATACATCTGTTTCATTGCGAAAAAGAGACTCCCACTGACCAACTCAAAACAAGCCAAGTTTCAGATGCCCGTTGCGATTACTAGAATATGCGGGTGTTTTACTTTTACCATGTCAAAGGCCATCGATAGATTGCCACAGATAGATAGGAACTCTGGTCCTCTCTTGAGGCTGGTGTGAATAAAGTGTCCGTTTGTGATGTCAATGACTCAGTGTCCACCGGATAGAGGGTTATTGGAACATAGATTGCCACATTGCATATGCAACAATGGAATCTCTTCACAATGTTTGAGTGAATGGGACACATGAAGTTTAACCTCTAACCCACAAACGTACCAGGGTATCCTTAGAATCAATAATTTGAGAAAAATCATCATAAAGTACTATTTATAAGAATATTTTGGAATAGATATACAAATGAAAGTTTTAAATTTTGAATTTTGGATTCCATCCATAGGGTTCGATTCACTAATACTATCACCAACATTTAATTATAAACTTTGAAAGTTAAAATTTAAAATTCCTTCTAAAGTTGATCACAAACAAAATTTTAATATTTTTGAGGAAAATTTCTTGGAATGAATTTGAAATGAGATACTCTTAAACATGGCGATTTTTTGAAATTTTTGTGTTTTTGGAATCTATAACCTTATTTTTGCAAGGTCACTTTTGAATTACAATCAACGCAATTTTGGCTTCGTCAACTCCTTGACATACTTCTACATTTGTAATTTTAGAAAAAATATGTAATCAAATATAATTAAATCCAATCGTTAGATAGGGCAACAACTTAATGAAGAATCTCCAAAAAATTGGATGAATTCCATCCAATCATTGATGAAAACGTGAATAAAGGTTTGAATCAGTTAGTCGTCCACTTTTTGAACACTCTAGCGTTTAGGGGCTAAACCTCTTCACTCTACTCTAAATTCATCAGTCTTGTAAAGCCATGCATCATAATACGTAACCTAGAGGGATATTTTGCACTTGATGTATGTATAAAAGTTGTACATTATAAATTTTAAATCCTATCCATATGGTTAGATCTGCAATTGCTATCACCAATATTTTTGTATAAAATTTGAAACTTGAAATTGAAATTTCTTTTGTAATTCGATCATGGATAAAACATTGACATTTTGTTTGTGAAATTTGTTGTGATTGGTTGTGGTGGATATTTGAGGTGCTAATAGGATATCTGATCTTATTTAGAAGGCCACATCAATTCTCCTCTACCTCCTCCATTTATGCCATACTACAATCTATTCATCACGAGACGACACTTTTCAAGCATGTCATAATTATAAAGAGGGACAATTACCAAGGGAATGCACTCTTCAAGTACTATAATCATACACGTGCATGCACAATAAGGGTATTATTTAGAACAAGCATGTACAAAATGTATGTATGGAAGACATATTTCAATCGAGCAAAAAGTAGATATACATGGGGCTTGGAGTTATACAGGAAAAATGAATGAAGTCACTAAAGAAAATTGGCAAAGTTTCCAAAATCGTCATAATTTGGATAGAAATGCCTTCTAATAAATAATTTTATGGACAAACACATCTATATGAATGATTCTATCTAATTTTCCACTAAATAGCTATATGTCAGGGTGTGTGTGGCTCTAGGAATAGAAAAACAAACACATTGGATGTTGCCAAGGACTCTCTTCACTCCATCCATAATAGCAATGGTGATGCCATTTTGGCTTGATCATGTCCTACATAAATAAAGGAGGCCTTGCATACAAACTTAGTTATAAAGGATCTGTGAATCAATGCAAATTAGCGTGGATATTAGAGAAATTCGCAAATATTGAAACATGGTCCACAATTGCATCCTGTATCCCGTATAATTTAGATATCCGTGAAGACCCTCACACTAGCTCAAGAGAGGTGTGTTGGGCTAACATTGGAAGTTCATAAGACTCTTGGGGGCCATGAGGTTCGAGGTTCGAATTTTGGCGGTCACTATTATTTGACCTTGTGGTGCATTAATTGGTGGGCCCCGATGGCATACTCGGTGGCGCACCTTGACACGGGAGCAAACTCACTCACCCTACTTTACTTACCGGAAATATAACTCATCCGGTTTTTATTTTTGGAGCCCGACACTCCTACTTTTAATGGCCCATGAACCAGAATCGTTACTGACGCAGTACCGCAAGCCTGTGATTTCAGGACTTTACGAATTTCTCTATTAAGAGTGGATTTTCTTGTTCTTGATATGGATAGAGTCTGTGGCAGGCAGGATATATACTGACTCGGCTCATGCCCACCCTGCTTGTTTCTTGGATCATCAATTGTACGAATTAGTCCGCTTTTCTCTTTCTCTAACACAACTAATCTTCATATGAATTGCATATGCTCTATAATTTTCTAAATCCAGCGCAACTTGAGAATCTAACTTTACATTTTTAACAAGATAGATAGATAGAAACTCCGGTCCCTTTTTAGCAAGAGGCCGGCGTGAATGAAGTGTCCGTTCGTAATGCCAATGACCCGATGCCCATCGGACAAGGGGAAATTGGGACAATACTACTCTCCCCTTCATTTTCAACAACTTTCAAAAGCACAAATTCTTTCCTTTTCTAGTTCACAAATTCTCTTTTTCTTCCCATTATCACCTCATAACTAAGCCCATGTGGCTTACTTGTCCATGTAAGGGTATGAAAACCTAAATTTGGACCCAAAAACTGATTCCTTCATTGCCACAAAGTCATCCACATTGACGTATTTTCAGCACAACTACATCCACGAATGACGACTTCATGTAAAACCTAGTAGATGAAAGTGCCAGAATGTTCCCTTCACTGGTGCCACCTGCTCCAAAAATGAAAACTTGCAGAGGACCTCCCTGGCTGAAATGAATGCAGAGCTTGCAATCATGAGTACAGTACTATAGTGTAGTGTAGGTAGGCCGGGCCGGTGTAGAGCATGTAGAGTGAGTTCAAATATACCGGGTCTCATACAGTACCCATTCATCACCGTCTAAAGTGACATCACTCACTCACTCACAAGCCCAGCCCGAAACTTGCAAGCGAAGAAGATCATTGAAAAACTGTACTGTACAAGTTAACTTACTCCCCACCCCGCCTGGCCAGCTAGTGAGACTCCTGCCACAGAAAAGCTGCATTATAAGAAAACACCAACAAGGCAGCTCGCCCTTTCCAACTCTGCCTGCTTGCATTGAGTAGGTGAATGATTTGCAGGCCCCACTAAGTTAGTAGCTCCTCTCGTTCCTCTCGGTCTCCTTCCTTCTCTTTCTCGATCTCTGATCGATCGATCTCCATGCTCCGCCATCGCCACAACAATAATCAGTCACTGGGTGGGCCAGAACTCGCATCAAAGTGCAGTCTTCAATTCTTCTCGCCGCGCCTCTGACAACCCACTCGTTTCATGTCTAGCTAGCTAGCTGTATGTTGCTGGTTTCCTGCAGCTAGCTTCGATCAATGCTGTAGACCTGGTGCAGGCTGCGAAGGTTTCGAAGTGGAGGGCGCGATGGACTGGCGATGGCGGATCGTTTTGCAGCTGGCGATGGCGGTTTCGACGGCGTTCGCGCGGCCCGGGGACCAGTTGAAGGGCGTGATAGGATTACGTGAGGTTCGGCTGGGCACAGGCAGCATCTTACAGGCGCTCTTGGACTCGCAGTACTCCGAGCTCGTGCTGTACTTCGACAAGGTGGACATGCTGGAGGAGCTAGAGCGGGAGGTTCTGCATCGCGGGACGGTGACAATCTTCGCACCGAAGAACAGCTTCCTCGAGCAGCAAGTGGACGCGGACTTGCGGCGCTACCTGATGCAACCGGGAAACGAAGACTCGTTGCGGACTGTGTTACGGTACCACGTGATCCCAGGGCGCGTGGAGGGCGCGGATTTCAACAACCGGACCGTCACGACGCTCGCTACGGGAGAGAGCCTCACGTTGCAAAGCTACGGACTCAAGCGGTACGTGGAAACGGCGAGAGTGTTCTCCCCGAACTCGATTGTGCGCAAGGACGGTATCGTGCACGGGCTTGATGGGTTCATGGTGCCGCGGGAAGTCGCAGCAGCATTCGAAGACTGGAAACGGAACGGGCTGAAAGCCCCGAGGAGAAGAAGAACCGGCAGGAAGAAGGAGAGCAAGCCCACGAAGGCGCGCTACATGTTGGAGGAGACCACGGTGGTGCCGAAGGCGCTCCTGAAAGCGGTGACGGCGCCGGTTGCGGCCCCGGTATCCTCCCCGGTGATGGGGCCGTCACTGGGGCCTTCCATTGCGCCGGCGCCGGGGCCCGGGACGGCGGAGTATTTGTGGGACGACGAGGACGAGACGCTGCAGTTTGTCACTGCGTTGTCGAACTATGGCGGATACAATGATATGGCGGAGCTTCTGGTGAACGCTACCACGCTGGGCATGGAGCTCGGCAAACTGGCCCGGATGGGCTACAAGCTGACCATTCTGGCGCCGAATGATCAGGCCATGTTGATGCTTACCACGGAGCAGCTGAACTCGCCCATGGAGCCCCTGCTCTACTACCATTTCTTGTCGGAGTATCAGGTACAACATCAAATCATTTTGAACCTGTTATTCTAACAAAGCAAAATCACAAGATAAGTGCACAGAAAATGTTTCAATTCTTCGTCTGGGAAATGGCTCAATATGGGTAGCACTTTTACGCGTCTCACATAGTGTTCACGACTTATGTTTAACTCATTTGGTGCGTGCTAAAGATTCTGTCTTATTTAGTTAGAGCCATGGTACTTGTAGCCTCTTCTAATTTTTGTAATTTTCCAATGTTTTTTTCTTACCAAAAAGACATTTCTCAAAAATCACACTATTTCTGGAGGGGGTGCCCATATCAGGCCATCACCCGTCATTGCTCATGTGTGGATCTCAAACAACATATGAGCTAGCTAAAATCATATGTTAGTTGCACTGGGCGACGAACATCACCATGCTACGTATGATATTGCCTCGATAGACAGCTTACTCCAAAATAGAAACTTATCGTATGTAGAGATTTGACGAAATCAGTCTAATTTGCTTTAATTTTTTCAAAGCATCATCTATTATGGGATGGAGGGAGTACATAACACTCGACATAACACAGGGAGGGAGCCTTGTCCAATAAACATTACTGCCAAACTGTTGTTTATAGCGAGTGATTACCATCGTTATTGTACCCATTACTGCCTAGTAATATGGCTCCTGGTGTCCATAATATTCTAAATGAAACATATTTTGGGAGACAATAAGGCTCTGAACCATTTCTTATGGGAGTATCTGCAGACGGAGGAGAGCATGTACAACGCGGTGAAGAGGCTGGGCAAGCAGAGTTACAGCACGCTGCGTCACCCGCACAAGCTGGTGGCTTCGGAGTCTGACGGAACGGTGAAGTTCGGCGATGGCGAAGAGGCGGCTCATATCTTCGACCACGACATCTACGTTGATGGCCATATCTCCATTCAAGGCATTAGTAGAGTGCTCGCTCCTCCGCCTTAATAATAACATTCCCGGCGCCCTTACCTTGCCCTCTTTTAATTAGGTCAGTGATCATCAATCCTTCCTTCCTTCAGGAGCCCTTTTGGCACTTGCTTGCTTTGTTAAATTCACTTAATAGAAGAAGAAGAGCAAAAACCAACTCTGGTTGTAAGACCAGTGTGAATGGAGTCTGCTAGCTGCGAAGATTTGCACGTGCACACAGATATTAGTGTGTCGGTGCTTTTAAAGTATAAATTCATAACGAGTTCTTTACTAATTTTTTAAACCTTTGGCGATCATCAATTTATCCTTTGGGCTTTCATTTTGGTACTTGCTTTTGTTTTGTTTTCTTACTTTGTCTTACTAGATTGAAGAAGAAGAGAATCAAGATAGGTAAATAGAAACTCCGGTCCTCTTTCGAAGGCCGGCGTGAATAAAGTGTCCGTTCATAATGTCAATGACTCAGTGCCCACCAGACAGAGGGAAGAGAAACAACAATTATACGGTAACTCAGGTTGTAGAATGCATTGCTGTCCATTTTGAATAAACGTTAAATGCTTTGGAAGTGGATTAACGTTTTCACAAGTAAAGATCAAAGACTTAGAATTTTGAATTAGTATATACATTCATAACCAGTGAGTTCTTCACAAATTTTAAACCAATAATTCACGTACACTGGCTTTTCAATAGGTACACTACATGTAATAACAAACCAATAATTCGCGTTGACTTTTCGCGTTGACTTTTCATTTTCAAAAAACGTACAATAACAATCAATATTCAAAGTCATCAATTGTTGTGTTTTCGTGTTCTATTCATCCAAAATGTGGATGTAGTTTGTTCATTGACATGTATAAGTGTCAAAATTAATAACAAAGAAGGACGTAAAATTTTGTACCAGATAGACATAGTACTTCATGGGCTCTGTTATGGCATGCATGGTATCTCTAAGTCACAAAGCAACGAGGTGGTAGCATGCACCCACTACACGATGTGACGAGTACTCTATTTAGTGTAACCTACGATATATGTCACACATTAGTAGAGTCTTATTTTGAGGAGTACACTATGGAGAGTTGAGAATAGAAGGGAGGAGTTCTCTACATAGATTTAGAATACACTCCAAAGATTGCGTGCATAGGAAAATACATTACGGGTTGTAACTGTACTGCTTAGAACCAATCTGAAGCTGCCAAAGTTGGTCTTGATTTCTGGATTAGGTTATGTGAACGTTTAACAATTTTTAGTTTACAATACATGGAAAGTAAAATTTCCGTAACAAATATGATGATTTGTGCAGATGTATTAATCCTAATTCAAATGATTTTTCGGCACTCTCTGCACATTTTGAGAAGAAGGAGAAGAAAATTAGTTGTGTACAGTGGCTGTGTACAGCGCACCTGGCAGATCAAGCTGGAGCAGGAGTTGAACAACATTGGAGCTGGAGTTTTCTGCTCTTGCAATAAGGATAAGAACCTCCCTCAATTTAATCAAGAGCCAGCAATTTATGGATATATGAGAGTGTTTGATAAGGCAGGTTCGCTGTGGATATAGCAATCAATAAATGTTACTCGATTGTGCGACTTTTTATTTTACTTTTCAACTTGGGTTTGAATTACGGTAATTAGTGTGGGTGCACAGTCAGCGGTTCTTTTCTGTAATCACACCAAAGTTAGGGTGGTTGCTACCTATTTAGTTGTGAAATAGCAAAGATTCAGGCCCCCCATGTGGTTTGCCCTTCACGTTTTGTAAACAAAGAAAAGTGGCACATTGCCCCTTTCATTTTCCTCTTTCCATCCTTTTTGAAGTCTTGTCGGACACGTGTGACAAATTTCATCTTACGGGTAATCTCCCAATTTTTCCTCTTTGCAAGTTCGGTACATATGATCGTATGATCATAATGTATATATATCTTCAAGTTGGTCAAGTTGGTGGCAGTTCCTCCAATAGACTCCGCATTCATGGTGGTTAGAGTTACTCTCTCTTATACCATTGAGAGGAGGCATTAACGGTAGGGATTGCCATCTTCAATGTTCATGTGGGTTAGTTTGTAAAACTATTCCCATCAAACTCTCAATCTTTTCATGCCATCCTTAAGGTGGATGTTGTTCTTCCTAATCTTGAAATGCCTTTAAACAATCGTATATATGAGATACAACTTATTGATATGAATAGATTGGACTTCGTATCAATGTGGTGCACAATCACATTTATAACTAGTTTTATGTCATTGAATTTGGTTCTCGTTGTGCTTTCTTTAATTAGACATGAATTTTGAATGAGACTCGTTTAGATCATGCAAACACATACTGTAGAAACATTACATTCAAAAGCATCATTCTATTTTAAGGAGCTTCTTTACATGCGTTTTGCTTGAACTACATGTTTGTAGTAGGTTGAATAATAATTTGTACTTTGTAGAATTACTCCAATAGATTTTTTGTTCAATAGTTTGGAGAATAGTTAGTTGAACTACTGGTACCTCATAGAGTATTCTTCATCCATAATGACCTAATGTAAGGTGAGGTCGACAAAGAAAATATAATTTTTTTGATAGATGCCAAATTCGTGAATATTTGTCAAGATTCTTTTTATAAACTATAAAGCATAGGTTTTTTTATTCTTTTAAAGTTTGACATTACTTACTTTAAGAATTATTTTCTGCTGACTTTGCCATGCCGGTACAACATTCCTGTTGAGTCTGATTGCTCAGAATATGCTGTTGTTGGGGGATTCTGAACCATGCACAAAAATACATGTTTCATTTGATTGCAGCGAATGACATGGCATGCAGACATGTTATACATGTTACAACTTATCACATCTTCAATCATAAGTTTCTTTAACCCTTGCAAGGGTTTTACCCTTTTGCTCTCTCTGCATGAAAGATAAAATTTCAAAAACATGTGATTTTTGAGGCGTGGACTTCCAACTTTTCACCATCATTTTTTAGTTAAAGAATTACTTGGCATGTTCAACATTCTAGAATCTGCTACAACAATTCTTGTGCAACAATTCTTATTCCTAAGTACAACTTAGAAGGGCTAAAGATCCTTATGACAACTCTTGTCTGGCTTGAAAGTGATAACTCATTTTTGCACCTGTGCTTCTACACTATAAGTGGAAGGCAACATCCACAGAACATATTTCTAAAAGTAAATTTTAGAAATTTGGGAATTTTTTTCCCAAAAAGAATGATTTTTTAGTATTTTGGAGAAAAATAATGATCAGTCTACCCTCCGTACGATGACACTTCACAATATAGCGATATTATTGTTTCAATATAACGATATTATTGTTTCAAACAATTGACATGGGAATAATCTTTTCTGTACAGAGGGTAGATTGTATGCCACCTCAAAGTTAGGGGCTTCTGAAACATGTCACATGTCATAGTAGAGAGGAACAACTCTATTCAATGCAAATGCATCGACCTTATGTGCATAATTTCTCGTGCTACTCAAGAAAATCAAGGTGCAGGATAAAATTAGCTTGCAGCGGCCTTTAGTGTTGTTGACCAACAATATATCTCAATGTGAACGAACTCCATGGAGTCATGGACACTTAATGTTGATTGTCCTAAAACCACCAACTTAAGCAATCTAGCCTATTTTTGGCGGTGCTAAATTCAAAGATAAAAAATACAACGGCATTTGAAATAGGTTTTGATGAGGATTGCAAAAATTTGCAACATCTAATTCACATTTGTCAATTTTATACAAAATTCCAAAGTGGAAAGTAACCTCTGACCTATACATCATGTACCATTCACACTTTCATTGTTGTTTCTAGATCCGCTCACAAGCTAACCCAAAACTAACCCAAAAAATGCATGTCAGATGAGAAAACTATGTTTGATTCTACACATCATTCAAATTGTGTTTGATTCTAGTGATTTTTGATGACTTTTTGGTTGCTTAATTTTATGAGTTGAATTTTTCACGAGCACTTTTAGATTGAAATCTTTGAAATTCTGGTGAGACGCTGCAATACTAAATCAAGTATAAAATTTTCTCAAATCATTCCCTTGTAATCGGATCACACATGAATGAAGCTAACTTCCCATAAAAAAATTCAATAAAAAAATTTAGTAAAAAATCCACACTGCAAAAAATGCATGCCGGATGAGAAAACTGTGTTTGATGCTTGGTCCGGAACAAAGGGAACAGGGAGCGGCCGTCCAGTGGTCGCCGTTCGATGGTCCTCCACAAACTTAAACCCTTAGGGAATGTTGTGTGTCTCTCGTCAATTAGGGTTTTACAAAGTCGCAGGTGCAGCCATGGCTATGGCGATGGCGCTCTCCTCCTCGCTGTTCACTTCACAGCCCAGACTCGCGTCAGCGTCGCCTCACAGTGAGAGGATCCAATCTCTATCTGCATCTAGCTCTGGCTCCTTCCCCCGCTTAGCCCGTCCCTTGGCCCCTTGCAAGTAAGTCAAGCGGATCCGAAATCTTCCCCCATTTCCTTCCAATTTTGGTTTTTAATCATGTGTTTGAGACAGGAGATTTTTAGACAGGAACTTGTTTTGATCGCGACAAATTTTGATTCCAGTTCGATCTCTGTCTTTGTTGAGTGATTGCATTTCTTCTGCACGAGGGAAACAAAAATAGAAAAAAAATCTCTCTCACTAGACTTTCGGTGTCTTACAGAAATTCTTCGGTTTTTTTGTGATTTGGAAAGTATTGAGTATCTTTTGGTTCATCATTGTGCTTTGAGACCTGAGATTTTTGGAACAGGGAATTGCGTTAGATTTTCAGAAAATTTTCTTCTTGAGTGGTTCAACGAGATCGCATTTTTTCTGCGTTTGAGATAAAATTACATGAATTTTTTTCTCACTAGACTTTCGGTGTCTGTTCAGAAATTCTTTGATACGGTCTTGAGAGTTGCAATTTTGAATTTTTAAAAATCGTTTGTGAGTGTGAGACCTGAGGTTTCTGGAAAGGAAATTGTGTTGGTAACGACAGATTCTGCCATATTCGACCCTTGTCTTTGTGAGTAATTTAACGAGTTCGCATTTTTTTTGTGTGTGAGAAAAAGAAACGAAATTTTGCTCTCACTAGGCTTTTATAGGACTGCTTCGATTTTTGTGATTTTCATCATGGAAGTGGAAAGTATTGTTGAGTTTGTGTCGCGAATGATAAGTATGTGTTTATGCTGCAGATTGCAATGTCGGAGGGAAAGAAATAGGGGAATTCAAGCAACAGCTGTTACAGGTTTGCTCCAGCCACTTTCATCTAGTATATTGGATGAATTTAACTAATTCTTTAAATCTAGATTATCGACAGGTTTATCGTTGTTAAATTAGCCATCGGGCCCGCTTATGATAGGTTAGGCAGCCATCGGGCCATCAAACCTATCATAAGCGGCTATATCGATGTCCCGATGGCTGCCTAACCTTTCTTAAGCTTTTTAGATACTAGTGTTTGAAAGTTTATGAAATGGGAAAAATAAAGAACTTGTATTTATTATCAATACCATAAGAACTGGGCTTGTGAGTTGACAAGCACCAAGCCTGTCACATGTACATTTCTTTAAGATGTTAACCTATCAACAACTTGTCAAATGTACGTATTTGAAGAATTGAACCAACTAAGGGCTGAAGGTCGAGAGGCCGCGATTTCCACCAATCAAATTGCAAGAAACCATGGGTTTGGCCTCTCGACCTTGATTGCAAGAAACCATGGGTTCGGCCTCTCGACCTTGATTGCAAGAAACCATGGGTTCGGCCTCTCGACCTTGATTGCAAGAAACCATGGGTTTGGCCTCTCGACCTTTCACACTAGAGGCCAAAGTCCAACGGCCGTCGCTCTCCAAAATGCCTACATGGTAGTACTTTTTGACCAAGGCGACGGCCTCTCAAAAGGAAGTTTGGGTTGGACGGGAATGGAAACCCAAACTATGGTCGAGAGGCCGTCGATTTCTTTTCATAAAAAAATGAAAACTAAGTTTTATTGCCTATTTTCAGTAGATTTCTTTGGACTCTCCACAAAGTTTGGACTCTCAATCCCACGGCCTCTCGACTTGGACGGCCATAGTGTGAAGCGGCCCTAAGAAAAATCCGTGAAACCAATGTGATAAAATTCTTAATAACTGTTTGGTCTAGAATTACTTGAATTTGAGTTATTGTGAACATAAGAACCTCCAAGACTCATCTGGCTCTAGAGAGTGCAGTTTTGAATTTACCGAGGGGATGGATTGCTAATAAGAGATCGATCTGGCACTATGTCGAACTACAGGCATTGGTTTAGTCGAGGAACAGCAGGAACAGGTTCTGCCGCGTGGGGCCTCATGGGCTATTCACAAGTTCGGTGGGACGTGTGTGGGCACTTCCGAGCGCATAAAAAATGTCGCAAAGATCATTGTGGAAGATGCGTCAGTACGCAAGGTGGCAGTGGTGTCAGCCATGTCCAAGGTCACGGACATGATGTATGATCTGCTGCATAAAGCCCAGGCGCGCGATGAGTCTTACATTGCTTCCTTGGACATGGTCTACACGAAGCACAAGGAAACGGCCTTGGCCCTTCTTGACGACGGGGATGATCTCAAGGAGTTTCTTGCTGTTTTGGAAGCTGACGTTCTCAACCTCCGAGCTATGCTTCGAGCCATTTGTATCGGTATATTATAAACCCTGTCACTTTAGTTTCCCATAAGTAATGGTGTTTCACCCCTCTTTGAACACATGCTAATTCTTTTTCTGGATTATATTAAAAAAATTGTTCAACTTTCGAAGATAAAAACTCATAGTTGCAAGCAATGTGTTAACATTGAGTTTGCTTCTTCCTCAAATTGGAATTTTCGTTCCACCCTTGCAAATCTGAGCTATAACTTAGGGCCAAAAGGTTTTTAGCACTTCAAGCATTTGTTCCCGAGCTCCTCAAAACATTTGGTCTCTTGTTTTTTATTGGTTGCTTTTTGGCCAAAGCCAAACACTTGGAGGATAACTTCAATTCCGTTGGGTGGATGCGTTCAAATGAGGGATGACACATATTACTTATTGTACAACTCTAATGTCTGTCGATTCTGTAGTAAACTATCAGTACTTTTATCATGTCTTCCTTTTTCTTTCTTGAACATGGCTTTGTAGATGAGAAGGATCTAGGGTATGCAAGTCATTTACAAGGTTTTGACTTACTGACATCACATGATATGGAATGCAGCTGGTCATGCGACTGAGACGTTTGAAGATTGGGTTGTGGGGCATGGTGAGTTGTGGTCGGCGCAATTGCTTGCTGCAGCTGTTCGACAGGTATGAACAAGGACTTACCAGAGTCTCTCTCTTGACAGTGAAATGGGTGACATGTGTGCTTCAAGCCCAGACCCGAGTCTTGTAGATTTTTGCTCAATCGTTATCCAGATTATAGAACGAAATTAGTTGGGGGATAATGTTGTTCTTTTGGGAGAGGGTCATTCAGATTTTCAACGAATTGTTTCTGTGGATTGCAGAGGGGTCTGCCGTGTGTTTGGATGGATGCTAGGGACGTGTTAGTGGTCACACCTTCTGGAAAGCAACAAGTTGACCCTGATTATGAAGCCTCTGAAAAGAAACTTGACAAGTGGTATTCGCGGTTTCCTTCTGACACCGTCATTGTGACGGGCTTCATTGCTAGCACCCCAGACGATATCCCCACAACCTTGAAACGAGATGGCAGTGATTTGTCCGCAGCGATTATGGGGGCACTCCTTCAGGCCTCCAAGGTCACTATCTGGACCGACGTGGATGGTGTTTTCAGTGCGGACCCAAGGAAAGGTATTGTTCTCCAAGTTTGTTTTCTACCTTCTATTGGGAAGAAGTCTTCACGTAGTCTATTTGCTGTTTGGTTTACTACAGAATTGTGGTCCTTGTAAATAATTTAGGTCACATCCCTGGGGACTGATGTTTTCTATGTGTGCGTGCAGTCAACGAAGCAGTCGTCCTCCAAAATTTGTCTTATCAGGAGGCCTGGGAAATGGTAAGTGTGACCTTTAAAAATCCATTAACAAGAGATTATAGAAGCTTTATCTCAGCAATAGTGTTCATGGTTTTTGAAGACGAATTCGATTTCCGAAGTAGTTAAGGTATACAAACCTCTGTATTTCATATATCCCAATAACCCAATGTATTGCTTTTGACAGTCATACTTCGGGGCTAATGTACTTCACCCACGGACAACAATACCTGTAATGAGGCACAACATCCCTATAACCATACGCAATGTTTTTAATGTTGCGGCTCCAGGGACTGAAATAGGAAGATTTCCAGACTTGAAACCTGCTGGATCTCACGCTGCAGCTGATTTTGTCAAAGGATTTGCAACTGTGGACAACATCGCTCTTGTGAACGTGGAGGGGTACATGTCAAACTTTTTCCATTCACGATTTTCTAATTTAAGGGATACCGTGTTCTATAGTACAACAATAGTCCTAGGATTTTTGAAATTCTAATGTTGTCACATGCTAACTCTGACCACATAGACCTACAGAGTACCATGCGTGTTTGAATGAACACATCTGAGAATCATTGTTCGTGTCTGGTCGTCCATAATAAATGGTTGCCTTAAAAGCAGTTTTCCTTTGCAACTGTACTTATTCTGGTACCAAAATGTAAAATTGTGATGTTGCAGAACAGGCATGGCAGGAGTTCCCGGAACAGCAAGTGATATTTTTGACGCTGTGAAAGGTGTAGGTGCGAATGTGGTGATGATATCACAGGTAGCATCTTTCTTTTGTCTGGAGTACATATACTCGCCCTGAATAATTTAGTATGCAAGGTTTGGTGTTGAGAAGCCGCTGGTGGTATGTAGAATAATGGAAGAGGACTTTTCCTATCTGATAATGCTGCTTTCGTTTTGTAGGCCAGCAGCGAACACTCAGTGTGCTTTGCGGTTCCCGAGAAAGAATCGGATACAGTTCGTCGAGCATTGGAGAGGAAGTTTCGCAGAGATCTCGATGCTGGACGCTTATCGAAGGTGTTAATCGCCTTCAACGTGATAGTGAATACATTTGTGGGTAGAGGTATCTCGTTTCAAATGTTTATTTGCAGCTAATTGTATTTGACTGAGAAAAATATATGTGGGAACCGTTGTTGTTTCACAGGTAGAAGTGGTAAACAATTGCTGTATACTTGCAGCGGTTGGGCAACGAATGGCCAGCACTCCTGGCGTTAGTGCAACTCTTTTTACTGCACTTGCTAAGGTAAAGCGTGTAAACGCACTTGTGGGAAATCTCGTATGCTGTTCTATGATCAATTAGGTTGATGATTCTGCAAATCTGGTTGTAAAGCTTTTGTAAAGCATTCTAATGTCTTACATGTCTAGGATTTTACTCATGCTTTCTCTTCATTCAGCTTATCTCAAGGACGTTGTTTGTGTCCATGTTTCAGGCCAACATCAATGTCAGGGCAATTGCACAGGGATGCTCAGAGTACAACATCACAGTGGTGGTGGATCAGGATGACTCTATTAGGGCACTCAAGGCTGTGCATTCACGATTTTATCTTTCGAAAACTCCTTTAGCTGTTGGGCTCGTTGGGCCTGGTCTCATCGGAAAGACACTTCTTGACCAATTCAAGGATCAGGTGAGCATAAGTATCTCTTTGATTAGTTTGCTGCTCTGGACTTTTGGTTAGCATGATACCAACTTTCTCTTATTGCCATTTATTGAATCGGTTGCTTTAATGGAATATTCAGGCAGCGACATTGAAGGAGAATTTTAACATCGACCTGCGTGTGATTGGTATCACGGACTCAAAGAGCATGTATCTAGACGAATCGTAAGTAACTATACTGTATCAATCTATATTTGCGAATTGCGAAGAAATCTGTTTTCAGTTCAGTAAAGCCGCATCAATTTAAGATATATTGGTGGCTATGCACTAGTGATGCCAGAACGGGAGAGCAACATATGTGGGGTCTTCTTATTTTCGGATGTTCATCCATATGTGTATTGATTCGCATGCAGCGGTCTGGACTTGTCGAAATGGAGGGAGTTGATTGAAACGAAAGGGGTTCCAGCAGATATGGCGAAGTTTACAGCACACATGCAAAGTCATTCTTTGCCGAATACTGTAATTATAGACTGCACCGCTAGTGCTAGAGTTGCTGAAAAGTATTACCAGTGGGTAAAGAAGGGCATCCACATCATAACCCCAAACAAAAAGGCTAATTCTGGACCATTTGATCAGGTGCTGCTCCCCTCGCTTCTGTTCGTTTCTCGTGTTTGTAATTTAGACGATGACCGTTCAATGTTATCTTGGTGCTTTTTTCTCTTGAAGGGGTTGTATAATTTTTTTTAATGCTTTGGTCCTCCAGGACTTCTTTAGTTTAAAACGACTACCAACCCGAGATTAATATTTGCGTGTCGATTTCAGTATGCTCTGTTGAAGGATCTCCAGCGTCAGTCGTACATACATTATTTCTACGAGGCCACTGTTGGGGCAGGCCTGCCAATTATCAGCACCCTGCGTGGACTTCTTGAAACTGGTGACAAGATTGTGAAGGTGGAGGGTATTTTCAGGTTAGTAAGGGTTTTTCTTGGCGTTAGGCTGTCCGATTTTCCATATTCTACATGAAAGCTTCCTCAGAGAAAATTTATTTGATTAATGTGACGAGACTCATCGCTTTAACCCTTAAAGGGCTGATGGGGATGGTAGATACATTGGCGTATATTTGACATTTATTGGAAACAGAAAGTTCCAAATTGAGACCCAATAGCTCATTAAAATCATGTCGACGTGGATTTTAACTTCACTTTTGATCTTAAACCCATAGGAGGTGTAGAACCATGCTAAATACAATGGAATATCGGTGTATAAATCTGTGGACCTTTAAGGGTTAAACACTTCATCGCTAGCCAGTACTCCGGTGGACCTTAAAAATTTCAGATGATCGGGAATTATTCCTTAAATGTCGTCATTTTGATGCAGCGGCACACTGAGCTACATATTCAACAGCTTCAATGGAGACAAGTCGTTTAGTCAAATCGTTACGGAGGCAAAGGCTGCTGGTTACACTGAACCTGACCCCAGGGATGACCTCTCTGGCATGGACGTTGCCCGCAAGGTATGAAAGCCATGAACCTAAGATGCATAGGTATAATGTTGCATCAAGTTTCATTTTTGCAACTCAGCTGTTGTGAATGTATCGATCTTTTTTGTTTACGCTTTACATTCACAACATTGAGCACTGGTTCAAAATTTTGAATTTTCATTTGTTTTGAAGGGAATTAATCAATGTAGTGTGATTGCCTCAATCAGGTCATCATCTTGGCTCGGGAGTGCGGATTACAGTTGGAACTTGATGACATTAAAATAGACAAGTTGCTTCCAGAGTCTCTTCAGGTACCTAATTTTTCCTCTGACACCCTATCGAATCATACTGAAGTCCCACCAAGACTTATAGCTAAAAAGGACTAATCCCATTCTATGACTTGTACATCAGGCACTTGGCTCTGTTGACGAGTTCATGGACAAGCTTCCCAGTTTTGACGCAGAGATTGAAGCGAAGAGGAAAGATGCCGAGGCATCAGGAGAGGTGAGTAATTCAGTACATTGTACTTACCCTGAAATACAACACCATGTGTCTGTCTTCCTGAAATCCGCAACTCCGGTTTACCCCAAAAAACCCAAACTGGACATCGTGTTTTTTTCCTTGGATTCAAATTTACTTCTCTTTCGATCAACACATGCAATGTTCTTCACTTTTTCCATAGATATAAAATCATTCAGATCCTATCTAAATTATTGTTTTTTCATGATATGATCGATTGAATTTGTCATTTTTTATCCTTGGTCCTTTAAGGGTTAAAATGATCCTGAGACTGAGGCTGTTGACCAATGGTTGCACAGGTGTTGCGATTCGTAGGGATAGTGAACGTGAAAGCCAACGAAGGGTCAGTGAAATTGGTGAGGCTCCCAAAATCAGATCCGTTTGCTCAACTTTCCGGCACCGACAACATCATCGCCTTCACGTCATCGAGATATTCGAAGGACCAGCGTCTGATTGTGAGGGGTCCTGGAGCCGGTGCGGAAGTCACTGCCGCGGGTGTGTTCAGCGATTTGTTGAGGCTAGCTTCCTATTTGGGTGCTCCTTCATAGGCGGGTTCCTAATTGAAATAACTGAAGCTTCTGTCACAGGTTTGATTGTGTTGGTTAATCATTCAGAAACTAAGGTGTTGTTGACTGTCAGGAATGCACGAGGTATGGGGTGCTTTGAGTGCTCCATAATTCTTGAAACAAGATCTGTGAATGATTATTTAGCACGTTGTTACTACTACTCAGTTCCAAGTGCTCTAGCGAGTACTAGCCCTGTTTCTTATTTATTTATAGTTGGTGAGCTTGCGTCCTTCTATTGAAATCAGGAGATAAATGTCATTGATACTTCAGCACCAAGAGAATCTATTATAGATGTGGTCCTCTATGCGTCTCTACTGCTGGAGACACTTTCAGTTAGTTTTGGACACTCACAATTTTAATGGTTGCTTGATTAAGGTCGAGGCACCTAAAACCGATAACTTAAGCTATCTACACTATTTTTGGACCAGCCATTAATAGGGTGATATTTTTCCCGGGTTGGAAGTTAGTTTTTGCGGAGAATGCAAATTTTTCCATGAATTATTTCCCAATATTGAAATTTGTACAATTTTTCAAAGTGAAAAGTACTTTAGGACCCAAAACCGATCACATGCTCTAATGTACAAATGAGGTACATCTTCCCTTTCAAAATCTAGAAATTAGGCCTGATCGGTTTTGGGTACCTGGTCGGTTTTAGGTGCCTCGACCTTAGTGGACTTGGGTGGCAGCCGTGAATGCTGCATCTAGGGTCCAAGATATATATATAGAAGAATGAAAATGTAGGTGGACGGCTGTAAAAACGTTGCTTGTATGTTGTTTCTTCCTGTCTAGGCTTGAACTGCACGAGTCCATACAGTACACTGTTTATTCTAATTAGTGTTTATTCAATGGGTATAAGTTTACATAAGTCCTTCAACATCACTACACTAAATATCCCAATTAGAGAGGGGTTTTTATAGTGCGTGAAGCAAATTAGTGAAGGTGATACTAAATATCATTATGATGTAAAATTAGTGTAATATGAAGATTTTAGCCACTCAGTAAAAAAATTAGCCCTCACTAATTTTGAAATTTGGCAAAATAGTGTGTGCTTCGAGAGTTAGTACCACACGCACTAAATGGGATGATGAGCGTAGTACTGGAGCTATGAAAAAAAGATTGTAGCCCAGAGTTACATAGTTTCAAAACCTGTACTGTAAAGTACATGAAAACGCTTGAGTTGCAATCAAGGCTCCTAAACTATCATTCTGAAAACCACAAACTGAAAGAGACATAGCTGAAATTCGATAATGGAATGGTACTCCTAAAAGATTAACCCCTTAACGTACCAGGGTGTCCCTGGAATTGACAATTTGAGAAAAAGCATTATAAATTACTATTTAGAAGAATATTCTGGAATTGATATACAAATGAAAGTTCTAGATTTTGAATTTTAGATTCCATCCGTAGGGTTCCATTCACTAATACAATCACCAATATTTAATTATAAATTTTGAAAGTTAAAATTAAAAATTCCTTGTAAATTCGATTACAAACTAAATTTCAATATTTTTTGAGTAAAATTTGTTGGAATGAGTTTGAAACGAGATACTCTTAAATGTGGTGATACTTTGAAATTTTTGTGTTTCTTAAATTTATGACCTCATTTTTCACGATTCCACTTTGAACTAGAGTCAATGCAATTTTGGCTCGGTCAACGACTTGACATACTTCTACATTTGTAATTTTAGAAAAATATGTACTCTAATATGACTAAATCCAGCCATTAGATAGGACAACAACTTGGTGAAGAATCTCCAAAAAATTGGATGAGTATCATCCAAGCGTTGATGAGAACGTGAGAAGGCTTTGAAATCATTCGTCGTCCAGTTTCTGGACGCTGTGACGTTTAGGGGTTAAACCCTTCAACTGGTTCATTTTAACTCTTTAAAAACATGGACTCAAATGGAGGGCAGTCCAGAGGAATAAATCCACATTTTTGCTCATTGGACATTCATGTTATGGTTGGCCCCATGTTGTTAAGAAGAATTAAACAAAGGCGCCAAAAAATTCTCCTCATGCATCCAGGTTGGCATGGGGCACCCATGCTTGTCACTATATATCAGGAATACTAAGTGCCATCATGTCTGATAATTCCAATTGCAGAGTCGAAGAAAGTATCTTTGATCCATAAGAAATGGCTAACCTTGCTGAAGTGGTCTTTACCAATTGTTCATCTCTATATACAATTTTCCATTTCATTTTTTCATTGTTAAACTTGTCATGTTCCCAATATGGTTCAGTATCCCTTGAAACATCACTACTAGTGCATCACAAAATTCCTTTTATGAAAATTAGCATTATCCTAATACTAAATCAAGTATGTAATAGTATAGAATTAGACTAATTACACAATAGTTCTCTTGAAGTGTTACTTTAGTACAATTTTTTATAACAATACCTTGTGGGAAATTGTTGACAAGTTACATTGGTATTGATGTAGCATACCTTTTGTGAACATTATTTTTTCATTAAGACATTATTATATGAAATCATGTTGAAACAAAAGCAATGTGGAGGTAATATTTTGGTACCATTCTAATATGTATATTACGATATCAACATAATTTTAGTATGACAACATTGTTTCAAAATTGTTTCAAAATTACATTGGTATTGATTTAGCATACCTTCTATGAACATTGTCTTTTCATTAAGATATTATTACATGGAATCATGTTGAAACAATGGCAACGTGGAGGTAGTATTTTAGTATCATTCTAATATTTATATTACAATATTGTATTGCAAACTTGGCTTATGAATTAACATACTAAAAATTCAATACAAATTTTATTAATCATATTAGAACTTCCATTGATTTTCAAAGTATACATCATGTTTGGCCTTCAAAAAATTTCTACAATCTACAATCACGTAATTTGGCCTTCTTTGTTGAATGCTTTGAGTAATGTTGAAGAAAAGGATAATTCTTTGCAACCTAATTTTCTACTCCATTCACTATCATTTGAGTCATAGAATACTCGAACAAATGCAACATCCATAGTTTGAATAGTTTGCATACCCACATGTAGTAGCCCTTGTGTTGAACAACGCAAAAAGAGGCGGACTTGCACATACCAAACTACCCCTAGTTCCATCTGTACAGTGACAATAGATTACCATGGATGTTATGTGTGTAGCCCACGGAGAGGTCACTCCATTGTCAAGTAGAACACCACGTGCGAGACAAAAAAATCTACTTTTTCTAAGTTGCATCACAAAAATGGATCAAAATTTTATCAATTTTTTTTTCATGAGAAGATATACACAATATCTATCACATACTAAAAATTCATAACCAAATCTGATGATTTGTTTTTTTAATAAAACATACCGTTTCTAACTAGAATGACGCAGAATTGAACTAAAAAAATTATTATAAAAAATTAATATGGCTAAAAATTTCAAAAAAATATACAATAGATGTTATCAATGGTTATGTATATGTAGAAAAAATTTCATAAAATTTAAAATTATCTATGCCATATAATATAGGGGTAGCAAACTTTTCTCGCACGTGGTGTTCAACTTGACTATGGAGTGACCCCCCCATGGTGTAGCCCTTGCATACATCGGCCAATCTCCATACATATTCCTTGAACTTGATGCCAATGCCAAAGATTTCAAAACTCCCATAATCTGCAAACTGGAAAAAAAATTGATGTTTAATTATAAAATGGATCAATGTTTTCCAATGTTATTAGGTTTAGCATCAAGAATGTTGACACTAGACATTAACCCCTAAACGTCCCATGGGGATAGTAGATACATTGCTATATAATTGGCATTCAGTTTGTTACCAACAAGAACTCTAAAATGAAATCTCAATAGCTCACTAGAACCGCATAAATCTTAATGGGGTAAGTGTTAGATTTGTAGTTTAATCATAAGATCATTAAAGCAAAAACGCCTCAATAATGTGAACACAACGCATAAATTACTTACACCCTAAATCCGTAAAACCATTAGAGAAAAAATGGACCCTCAGGAGGGCCCTTTGAGTTTGACAAGCAAGTCTACAATTTGGATCTTAGGGGGCCTAGTAAAGGACATAAACTTTGACTGAAATCCATCACTATCCGATCTAAATTTCGGAAGGTAACTATGGTTGCGGTGAAGGTTAATTCCCACGTTCGTGCCATTTACTGTGTATTTTAATTGCCCTCTGACAGGATTGTTGTCCAGCTATAGCAGTAGTTTATTCAATATTGGATTTTTTTTAGATTTCCTGTTGTGAGGTACAAGGAGCAGTGGATACCCTGCTACGTTGGTTGAGCAGTGTATACCCTGCTACGCTGTTTGAGCTATGTATACCCACAATGCCATTTGGATATCGCAACGTCCCTCAGAGCGCAAAAGTTTCCTATTTAGGATGTTCAAATGTTTGACATTTTTTTGGGTGTATATATCTTTCAAGATACAACTCCAAATGCAAAAAAATTAAATGGATTTGAGTTTAGAATGGTCACATTATACTACCCGCAAAAATTTAGATCATTCTGACACTATTGATATTTTGGCTCTTTTTTAGTTCCCATATTCTCCGGGAGTCCGAGTTTTGTAGTTTTTTAAAAACTACCACACCCTCTTTTTGGTGCATGGTCACTCCTCCCGGTCCAAGTTTGGTTTACAGTATGGGAAGTGACCGGGAACGTTAAGAATTGCATTTTCATTTCTCTTAGTTGCTGCTCATGACTCTAAAGTGTGACCATGAAATTTTTCATTTTCCATGGTCACGTCTCTTGGTCATCAATGTAAACCACCCCTAAAGGCATTGGTATAAAATTAATTTAATAATTATCCTTTATGCATCCACTTTGAAATGTCATTTAGTAGCCCAAAAAGTGTCCCATTAGACCCAAAAAGAAAAAAGTGTCCAAAATTGACCTGTGACCTAAAATGATTCCTAAACATTTTGAAAAACTTGTACTGACATGAACTTTATACCATAATCCACCTAAACTTCAAGGAAAATCTTATTCAACAATTTTTTATTGAAAACATGTATATGATGAAGGCTAAACAAGCCCTCGAAGTTACAACCATCTAAAGGTGAAAAATGCACTTTGGTGAACTAAAATTGAACCCCCTCCCCCACCCCCCCCCCCCCCCCCCCCCCCCATGTACTAAAAGATTCCCAAACGGATCCATTAGGGGTTTAGAAACCTATTTTACATTTTGTAATTTGTAGTCCAAAATTTTCATCACTCCTTGTACCTTATTGGTTATATCTACACCCTCATTTTGCATCATAACCAATTTTTTCATCCGTTTAACCAAGCCCTCGTTGACTTGTACAGATGTCCCAATCCTTGTATAACCAGGAGTGGTAGTAGATGGAATGGTACTATGATAGTCCGTCTTACCACGCTAGAGGATTTCTACAATTCCATCACATGCATCAAGGTCAATATAGACTTTATAACTGCCAACAAGAAACTCTCCCCTTTCACATCTAAAGCCTTTTTTTTTGTTGCTAACTCACCACTCTTATCACAAATAGGAGCCCAAATACCATATGTATACAAATTATAATCCCTATCCCGATGAAATTTGTTACAAAAATCTTTAATGGTATACGTTAAATTACTATAGAATCCCTCTTGTTCTTGATGTAAACTATTAAACTCCGTTTGGGATAAATTAGGAACCCCTACATGTGCTACTTCCGCTTTGGTGTGCTCAAATAGAACAGGGGCCAATATACTAAAAATTTTACGATAAATGGAAGAAATCCAAGATACTAAGTCTTGGTCACACCTCCATTTTTGAAGGGTTGAAGCATCAAGTTGCATCTTCCGATCACGAACATAGTGAGAAAAAAATAAACCAAGGTCCATACCTAATTTCCGTAAAAAAATAATTTTAAAATTAGAATGCCATTTTTTCAAATATAAAATGGAAAAAACAACAAATAAAAGAATAAAGTAATTCAAAGAAGTCAACAATAAATTCAAAAAAAAACGTACGTACGTGTTCTCCATCCAAGAGCGTACATTTCTCCTCTCCTTTGTGCCCCGTTACACTTGACAAAACTAGCACCGTTTTTAAGGCTCATAAATGTGGTTGTATGTTTCTGAGATTCTTCGTACTGCTCCTGTGACATTTGATCGAACAGGGTAAATTGAACCACAAGTACGATCTCCTTTGATGTCTTATCCTGTATCGCGACTTTTCCGTGATGAATACACAGATAATCTCTAGGAACAGCATCCAAAGACACTCCATGAAGGTTTTCATGGCATCGTTCCCTTTGCATAACAAATGTACCTGCACTCCATTATTTTAATTATTAATACGAGGATATGAAAGAAAGGAAGAAAGGAAATAAATTAAAAAGAAAGAAAGAAAGAAAGGACAAAAGGAAGAAACAAAAGAAAGAAATAAGGAAAGGACAAAGGAAGAAAAAAAGGAAAGAAAAAAGAAAGAACAAAAGAAAGAAAATAAAAATAAGAAGAAAAAAAGAAAGTTTACAAGCAAATGAATCAATGCAGTATCCAAAGATACTCCATATTTTAGTGCCCAGAAGTACGTTATAGTCAGCTTGGACACGAATTAATTGGTAGAAAAAAGGCCACATGTCACATGAAGATTGGTCTAGGGTGACATGGACCTTTTGAAATATGAAGTGGAGATGAGGCTGTTAAATCTGATCATAGCATGCCTTACTGTACCCAAATTGCATGAAGTTGCAATCAATGTGCATGAAACAAGTGAATAATGATGGCTGACCCAGAGGTGAGCAATGTTGGGTAATTTATAATTTGCACATAGTAACTATTTGCACCTAGTATATTTTGGAAGTTTTGGTGCATAGTTAACTCTTAAGCATGTGCTAGTTAAACATAGGAGTTGGTTTATCATGACCTATGGAAGAATTTCTGTTTGGTCCACTCAGGCATGGAGAAAAACCACTACGAGGCAAAGACTACTTTTGTTAAGCACATGCAACATGGTGGCACAATAGCGCATCACTTGGCAATCATCCAGGGTTTTCAGTGGTGGTACAGGGTCATCCAACACAGAGAATTCAAGAGAGAGAAAGTTGAGGCCCTCGCACATAACCTTGTGATTATAACTGCTCGTGCCCTTGCGGAAAAACCACATCTCGCATCCAATTCTAGTGCGGTGTCTCAAAGACATGTTGAGTGGAGGATAGGTTGTGTTCGGAGTGGGTCGCGATTTATTCCGTCTCTTCCACTTGTGCAGGAGGACGACAATCAACCATGATCTATTGTAGCACCTGCTATGTATATTAATTTTTATCGTTTGAGAGTCAGATTAGTGAACATCTTGTTTTAGGTCCGATGTTTCAGGTAAACATCTTGTTGCCCATTCATGTTAGTTAGTTTATGTCCATTTTTATCAATTTGTGCCCATGTTAAACATTTAATTCAAAAATTGTTGTCAATCTAGATTAGCATTAACGATACTTCCATATAGTGTGCCTTGCCTTATAGTTAGTGCTATAGTAAGCAGCATTGTTGGCCACCGGCTGTCCATACCTAGAACCAAGCAACATTGACTCTGCAACGCTACTTAAAAAACTATATTTTTGACAGTAAAGAAATATATTTTGTTAGGAAACTAGCGTACACATGTACTGGGTGGCACGTCTTCTGGGGAATAAAAAATACATAACGTCATCTTTTGTCATGATTATCAGTCCTCCTCAGGGTGGGCGAGTATAGGCTATTACTTCATTTTCCAACCAGATAGTACACATTTACAACTAATCCAGGGGCCCCTGGCAACTTTCTGGAAGGGCCCTCTTGAAGGTCCATTTTTTCTCTAATGAAAGTAGGGAAGAATATACCTTTAAGATGATTAAGTGATTCGCTTCTCCATATGTTTGTAATGCAACTAACAAGTGGTTTGGAATCTCAAGGTGAGCATTAATAAGGTTTTGAACCTCTTTTGGAATAAAAACAACATGGTAACCTCTTCCATCTCTAGATTGCTAAAAGTCTCAATATAACGAGTGTTATTATAAAGTTTATTGAAATTTGGTTTGTAGTTGAATAGATTTGCTTTAGAAGATTCATGACAATCAGATGTTGTGATCAAGCTATCAAGACTGGAATGGAATGAATGTATTGTTTGGAATATACATCAACATACACAAATCATAGTTGAGACGAGATTCACGTGATTTGAGTATATGCCATTTTTGTGTTCAATGTTGGATTTTTAATGCAATAGCTATTTGGATCATTACAACTATCAGCCTGTCGCTAGGGGCCACGCCGTGCCGTGATTCAAAATCTTTATACATTTCAAATATCATACTTAACAATACCACTCCATCTAAAACATCACAGACATAGATCCATTAGAAATTTAGACAAGACAAGAAGTAGGACAGCAAGCAGAACAACAAGCAAAACAATAAGCATGACATAGAATATTTATATGAAATCAAAATGTCATTACATAAGAACATACCTTCTTTGACCATTTCTCTCTCAGTTTGGTATAATACTCCATAATGTATTTGATACAATACCACCCACATGTCCATTTATGAGGTTGTTGGGGCACTTGAACGTGCCTTTAATTGTTCACTCTAGTCACTTTTTTCCACTGTAAATCACCTTGCCCATATCTATGAATGACGCCATACATCATTCCAAGGCACTTGTGAAGCCGGTTTGTCCCAAGGTAATTTCCTTTGTTTATGCTGTCAAACTTTAAATGACCCTCACTACTCAATACAACGACGCTCCAATGTCCACAATCTAAAACTGGAACAACAAAAATCCAAGCCTTCACGTTAGTCAAGCCTTTTTTCCACTCAACATAAGATCTCACTGCATCAACATTACTTCCTTTATATCCAATCAAAGTTTTAAGATGCCTTGCCCAATATAAACATTGGCATCAGCTATCTTGTGATTATACCACATCACAAACCAAGCCATAGTGTGGGTACTCAGTTTTCTCTCATCAACCTCGAGTAACTCCATGTTAGTAACGTTTATCTGCGTTGAAGCTTTGTCTAATTCAAAAGTGATGCGATCTCCCTTATCAAACCGTGACTTACTAAGTAGTCCCTCACAATCCCGGTGACATTGCTAAAAATGTAAAAAAACAAAAAAAACAAATAAGAAACAAAATAAAAGATAAATATGCATGATGAAGGAAAAAAGAAAAACAAAAGACAAAATAGACATGACAATAGACCCATATGCATGACAAGCAACAAATGCAAAAACTATTTGTAATAAAATTAAAATCAATATGCTAAAAAAAAAACATGATATCATACACGGAAGTGAAGGCTATTCCTATCTAAGTGATTGTCCTTGCATTAAAAGAGGCGTTGATAACATGGAGATCTCTAACAATTGTAGCTTTCGAATAGGCGAGACCTCATGTCTTGCGGGTAGAAGGCTGGAGGAGCATTTGTGCGGCGTCTTTGCAAATGTTTTATTCAAAACTTTGAGTCGTCACAGGGACTGCCTGAGGAGGACGTGGCGGTCGCGCTCTGAAACTGCCACGCTTGCCACGACCACGTCCACGCATGCTTAGCACCGACAATTGGCGTGAAGAAAATGGCGATCCCGTGCCATGCGCTTCAGGACCGTTGCTATGCCGAACTGGATCACTGAAATTGGGGCTCGAGTCTACCAGTGCCGCGTCATCTGCAATGTGAGATCTGCAATCAAAGCGACAGTGAGACAAGAGCCCATAAAAAGGCCATGACTTTCTATAGATATTCTTTCTCAGAGATTTGCAAGCAATGCGTAGTCGGGCTGGTGCTAAAAAAAAGCCAGGATTAAACATAAAATTGGTATGCAGCCAGTGCACATGGGATTAGAATCTCACTGTTCATGGAGGTAGCCACGTTGTGCGCACTGACGGGGCTCACGGATTCCGCAGCAGCTGGCGAAACTGGTGATTTGGCAGTCACTGGTCCTGCAGTACATGACAGGTGTAACTGGAATATTGACGGCCATTCTCCTTCATCGTTCATAAGGGAGTTGACGACATCCTCATCGACGTTTTCATTCATGACATAAGACGAGTCATGGCCATGGACGCCACTGCCGTCAGAGTCGTGTAAGCCATCCACTTGGAGATCAGGTGGCTCCGAGCTTCCCAGTGGGAAAATGATTTCGAGTACACTAAAAGGAAGGTGGCGCAACTTACCATCGTCGCACTGCACCACATAGAGAATTTCATGTGTACCCATAGGCTTGAATGCATGCACAGCAAATCAACAGATATACTCACCAAATTTGGGATCGTTGGAGTTCAGCCGCATGATTTTTGCATATGGCACTCGTACTAGTACAGGCCTTGTGATAGCTCGTGGTAGTTTAGATTATTTCCATGAAGACACCATCTTCAGAGGTGAGTATCCAGGACCTAGTTTTGGATTTGGACGACTAATTACAGTATACGAGTCTCTTTTCAGGAGATTTTTCACCCACAGAACTTTAGACGAAATATGTCATAAAAAAAACCAGTATACAAGTGAGGAGATCACGGCACACGGCTACCCTCTTCTACTGCCAAACTAGTGGCCTCTCCAGCGCGTTGAGCTGAAGGCATTTCGAGATTGAGTCTGTTGTTTCGCATCAAACGGTTTCTTAACTATCGATGTTATTGGTCAAAGAAGGTACCTTTGGTGCATTGTCCATTTACATCGTCGTTTATGTCACACCAATGGTTTGAAGACATTTCAAAGTGCCTTCATGTTGTTGATGTTACTGTCTAAATGCGCAAAAGGACGGGAGACAAGTTTTGCAAAATCCGATGGCTTCTAGATGAGGTATGTGCTCAGTGTCAACAACATTGGAACTTGCATCAAGAGCTCACTGCAGATGAACTTATGGTGCGCTACAAGGGGGAGTTTTGTTCAATTCGTCAATATCTCCCTAGTAAATCCACGAAATGGGGTATCAAAGTCTGGTGCATTGTGGATGCTATTTCAAAGTAATTAAAGTATGTCCATTTGTTTGAAGTTTACACTAGTGCAACTTTTAGTGTCTCTCTCAGAAGTGCGGTACGGGGCGAGGCAAAATCTCATAGAAGGCTTGCATGGGAAGCATCACATTTTCTTGAGACACAACTTTTTTACATCACCGAAGTTGCTTGTGGATTTGGCAAGTAAAGGAACATTTGGATGCGGCATAGTGCGACTAAATTGCATTGGCCTTCCAAAGGCTATCACTAATACAAAGTTGTTTTTGACGTATTCCGTAAAGAACTTTGTCTTAGCGTATGCACCAGTCGCGAAAGTTGGCGGCTGTGACGTGGGTCAACAAGAAGCTTGTCATGCTTTTATCGTTCATCTATCGGCCGATTCCCCTCCCGGGAGTTGAATGTAGCGTGACATAACGTGTTCATAGAATGGAGAAGAGATTTGATACGTTCCCCATCTACAATGCATACACCAAGTGGATGAGGGGTGTTGATGTTGCACATCAAATACGTGGGACATATACGTCACAAGTGCGTTTTAGTAAATGGTGACATAGGCTATTTTACTTTCTGTTAAACACGGCCGCTGTGAATTCCTATATTTTGTGCAAGAGTATGTGTAGAAGCTTAGGATATGAACCAAAGACCCACTTGAACTTTCAGCTCAAACTAGTAGAGGGGCTTTGTGCGGGTTGGCAGGTACGGAGAGGGTGTGTGTCCATATGGAAGATGCCAGTTCCAGTTGTTCACGGGTTGACAATGACCAAATACCGACGAAAATGCAAGTATTGTGGGCTCGTTCTTTAGACAAGCCAAATGTGCATATCTTGTGGAAGTGTTTCCTACATGAGGAAAGTTTTTTTTTTAAATCTCACTATCATGTGCGCTGACGAGTGATTAACGTAGTGGACCAGTGGACTGTGCATGCCGGCAAAGGCGGAAGGAAAGGACGCGGCCGGCGTCAGTGATCATGGAAGCATGGGTCATTGCAACTAATTTTGGGCATTGCTTTGTTGCCCATTTGCACTGCTTTTTTGGGATCTTTGGTCACTACATTTTTGGACGCCTCAGTTCACTGCTGATGTGGGCGTTGTGGACGTCAGTGCTGGCTCGGGGCGCAGTTCAGAGAAATAGGCACTTGAGGGGTGGAAGCCAAGTCCTGCAACGCTCGGCACTTCTCTACAATGCTGATGCAGTCATTTTGATTCATGACTGCTTTTCGGTTTGTGCTGTGGCTTGAAGTGGAGAATGAGATGCCGAAGTTGTGAAGAACAATGAGATTGTCACGATTCTCAGGCGTCGTGTAGTCCTTCAAATATAATAGTGCGACATTTTTTGGAAAATAACGTCCTTGACGTCACGTAAACAAATGGTGATTGCATCTCACTAGTGTTGACCAGGATGTTTTTTTCGCTTGATAGTACTTCTCTTCTTTGCCCATAATATGAAACAATAGTAGTAAGGATCGCAACTTATTGTTGAATGATGATGTGTACATGGATTTCCGTTTTGCAATGCGAACTGTGTATGTTTCTATACAAGTGAAGTACTCGAATACTCGTGCTAGTATAGTAGGTTTGAGTGAGGCAGGGAAGACAGGAGTTGACATTGCAGCTATTGTTGGAGTCCATGTTAGAACAGCTCAGAGGGTAGTGAAGAAATTTTGAGAAGATTGAACCTATAAGTGCAAACCTTATGGTGGAAGTCATGCTAAAAAGCTTAGTGATAGAGATGTCCGTGCTATTATACGTGTCTCAAAAACTCATCATCGCTCGACACTCTCAGAGATCACTAATATGTGTTCTACTCAAAAATCTAGATCGACTATTCGAAGGGCCTTACATGAGAGTGGCATTTCAGTCGAATTGCTGTTAAAAAACCTTTTTTGACACATCGTCACATGTCTCAAGGATTGGCATTTGCTCAAAAGTATTGTGGGTGGACTATAAAAGAATGGGAGAGAGTTGTTTGGACAGATGAGTCTACTTTTAAAGTTGGAAAAAATTCTAGACAAGTTCATGTATGGAGAAATCCAAATGAACGCTATTCATCATGTTGAGTATGGTTCCAACTTTTAAGAGTGGGAGAACTTCTTTGATGATTTGGGGTGCATTTGCTGGAGGGCAAAAGTCACAACTTGTTTTTATGCCCAAAGATAGACGTTCTGCTAAAGATTTTGTTGAAGTGGTCTACAATGTCGAGTTGCTTTATTTTATGAGTACAGTGCCACATGGATTGCTTCATGGAAGATGGCGCACCTGTCCATCGTAGCAAAGTTTGTGAAGAATGGAGACAAACACATCTTTTAGAGAAGTTCGATTGGCCTGCAAATTCTCCCAATCTCAATCCAATTGAGAACCTTTGGAAGATTTTGAAAGATGCAATGCAACATCGCCCAATATGTCCAAAAGTTTTAGATGACTTAAAGGTACTTATTGAAAGAGAGTGGAGGTTAATCAATAGTACAAAGCTCCTTCAACTATGTCATTCTATGCCCTCTAGGTTACAAGCAGTGATTGAGGCAAAAGGAGGACATACACGTTGGTAGATTGTAAATATTTCTTTTTGTATAAATATTTTGACCTTGAAGTTTGGCATGAATGTTGTTATCATAAAGAGCATGTTGTGCCAAAAATTTCATGGTAAATAGACAATTTCTCAACCGTTGGGAGGGTGTCAAAGTTGGTAGCCATGAAATGGTTTTCCCCCATTGTTTCCCACTACACATGTTGGTAGATTGTTAATATCTTTTTTGTTATTAATCTTTTGGTATTGAAATTCTAACCATATGTTATTAACATAAAGAAGTTTTTGTTCCAAAAATTTCATGGCAAAAAAAAATTAATTTAAACTTTGGGAGGCTGTGAAAGTTGGCAGCAGTGAAAAACTTTCCACAACTACCAATGTTGGTAGATTTTGAATAACTTTTTGTCGGTGCATCTTTTGGCCTTGAAATTTGGTATACTTATAATTTACTTAATGATAATTCTTTGGTAAAAATTGCGTGGGAAAATACCAATTTTTGAGCTCTCGGGTGGCTTTCAAAGTTGGCAGTCTTGAAATTTTTCTCACTGCGATTTCGAAAACGACATTTTGATTGGTACCCCACTGTACAGTCAGGTAGGAATTGCTTACGAATTCCCACTGCAGGGAATGTTTTTTTGAAAACTTTGAACACTCCGTGTGTACTCAAAAATGATCCGATTTGGAAACTGCAAAGTGCGTTGGAATCACATCGGCGTGTACTACAATATCATTATAAATTTACACATGTATTAGTGAAAGTTATACAACAAGTTAAAAATAATATATGCACTATTTACCATTGAGTGCTCTCACCGTTTGCTTCAGTTACAATGTCCATTTTAGCAAGAAAAAATGAAATGAGTGTTTGAAGTTATTTCTGAGATACTTGAGCTCATCCTTCTTGGATGATTTGTATCATTTCATCTTTTTCCTTCATAGTCTTTTTGATTCCATGGGCTTGTTTCCAATCATCATGATATCTACTACGGTGTATTGGATCACCATCCTCCATCAATATGAATTGAATAGGTCTATCATGCATAAAATAGAAGCTAATCAATAGATTTTCATGAATAAGTTCCATAAAATGAACTACTGATTGTTTAGTTGGAGGAATGATGACAAATGGACTTTTATCAAAACCCATGAAAGCCCCTACATTATTACAAAAGAAGAAATTACAAAGGAGAGTGATGAAATGATACAAATCATCCAACAAGTATGAACTCAAGTATCTCAAAAACAACTTCAAACACTCATTTCATTTTTTCTTGCTAAAATGGATATTGTAACTGAAGCAAACGGTGAGAGCACTCAATGGTAAATAGTGCATATATTATTTTTAACTTCTTGTATAACTTTCACTAATACATGTGTAAATTTATAATGATATTGTAGTACACGCCGATGTGATTCCACCGCACTTTGCGATTTTCAAATCGGATCATTTTTGAGTACACACGGAGTGTTCAAAGTTTCAAAAAAAATTCCCTACAGTGGGAATTCGTAAGCAATTCCTACCTGACTATACAATTGAACTTCAAAACAAAAAACATATTCCTTCCGTTTTCGCTCAATGCACTAAACTTGACAATTTTTGGCAGTATAAACAGGCTTCGCCTGAGAGCAGCTAACTGCAGTACCAGGTTTACCCTAATATTAGCAGTTACATCAGTGTGGAGATTTTAAATAGCTTCAAGGAAAAGGAGAATGAAAAAGAAAGAGAAAAAGCCTATTTGAGCAGCAGATCAGTCACTCCGTGAATGGAGCAGGCTGTAGATTGAATTATCTAACAGGGTACAAAAAAAATCCTCTTGCAATGAAGGCCTCATGCTGAAAAAAAACAGTTCCAAGGCCAGGTGTTGGTACCATCATAGATTGAGTTCACAAACTCATGACACATCCATTGGCCATGAAAATCAACGCCCTTGCCACCTCCAATGAAATTGCAAATTCTCTCAAGCTTTTGCATCATGGACAAAACTGTACAAATAAGCAATGAATGACTGAAAGTGATCATAAACCCTAAACCCGTGACGTATTTAGCTTTCTATCAAAAAGCCGCCTCAGCAATACAACCTGGAGCACACTGCATCCCACTAAGGCCAAAGCCTCCAGGACCGCCTTGTACATAAATCGCTTGCTCATTGCTTGATTCACTGCATCGTACGAAACCCCATACCCCAATTTAACACAGATCCTGAAGCTTATATACAGAAGAAAAGAAGAAAGAATTTCCTGAGATTTATTTCCTTGGGAATAGCACCAGTCTACTCTGAACTCCATTTTTTTATCACACTCTTTCATGTCACATTCTGGTATCTGCATGGAATATCGGATGTTTGGACTGATATGGCATCTTCCTACGGTGAAACCTTGGACAATGCACAACGCTAAAATTGTGATTTTGTGTCCATTGAGAATTGATGTCTTTTACCACAGTTTGTTCAAAGGTGAGGAGAAAGTGTCCTTCCAGTACATAGGAGTTTGCCACTTCCACTGAGAGTGCCATGTTCCTTTCAGATGATGAGAGTGACATGGGTTGGCATACCATGTTTGTTATAAAGTTTCCATTCATCGTTGGAACACTACATCCATAAGGTTTACTTGAAGTTTTTAAAATTCACAATATAAAAAAAAAATTACAAGGACAATATATCTCCATAGAGTCAAAAAGTCAAATAGTGTTTGTGTTGAAAAATAGTGTCCCGGACACTATATCACAATTTGAGTGTAGTAGAAAAGCTATACTTGGGCACCAAAGACTAGTATCAGAGCACGGTGCCCAAAGGCAATATTGGCACCAAGCTAGTGCCAATATAGGGCCTTGGGCACCATTCTCTAACATTATTCCTTGGTGCCTAAAGACCAACCTTTCTACTAGTGATGGTTCATTCTAAATACATGTTTGAGGTTGAGGTTCACTAATTCTTATATTGACTCTAATTCATTCATTTCCTTGAGTACACATGTGATTAGAGAATCTCCACATGACATGTTTTGAACTGATGAAAAGGCATGACATAAAAGAATTCTGAGTGTACCATGTATTACTCAAATGTTATCGACAATTAGCAGCTACACTCTTCATTCTCTTTAGTGTTCCTCTCCATATAGTGTAGAAGAGCAAGGTGTCACTAAGTGTTAAATATGTTTTCATTAAATATTTGGTTTTTTTAAACATGTGGATATTAGATGAGTTTTTGAGTTTGAAATAGTGTAACCAACACTAAATGGAATGAAGAGTGTAGTTTCTAAATCGGATGAGCTACTTGTTATGATGAATACGTACCGATCTCTTGGCGGTCAGTCTGTGCAAGGAGCCAGTGTTGCTCAAATTGGATGGAGTACAAGGACTCCTCTAGCCTCTCGATTTGCATCATCAATGGCTCAATATGCTCTGCAATTCATCCATCCCAAACCCCAATTCAAAAAATAAACATTTGCGCGCTCCCACTTTCCCCAATCTCAATGAATGGAGGACATGGCCTCCTCAAAGTCCTCGTCCTTGCATAGGCCATTTCAGTTTAAGCATTGGATGATGACTAAAATGTGTATGAAGAATACGACAAGAGCTTACTATCTAACCCTTCATCTTTTGTGTCTTCAAGGGATTGAGAATAAAATTCAAAATTCGCTAAAATCAATTGTGACTCCTACTTGCTTAATCCCAGCATCAGCTTCCATATCTATAAAATCTGAAATAAATCATTTTTAAAAAGTAACAAAATGAATCAAGAAAATCATATCCTACATTTTGATTCAATTTTAAAAGTTACTATAATAAACTATTAGTTCATTTTCAAAGTGGAGTAAGGAAGGGATGAGTACTCACCATCTTTGACATGTTCCTCATCAGGGCTAACAATGTGGTAGCCAACATGCACATCAAAATCAACAGTCTCATGCATGGAATTCCGGTTGAAGAAGCAGAACTTGTACAGCCCTCGGCGCGCCGCCATGAAGTCAAATTTGTCCTCCACTTTGGCTCTGGAAGTGTGCACCTGGTGACCTGCAGGCCCTTCCACCTGCACACCACATTCAATTAGAATGAGTCTGAGCACGGCTTGGTGAATGAAACACACATGGAACTCTTTTATATCACACCTCCGTACATGAGCTCAGAACTTGGCATGTGGAAAGTGTACACAATAGCAAAATATTCTAGAATGTGATATACTAGAATGTAATACTAGTATATGACATACTAGAATGTGTTATAATAAAATATACTAGAATGTGATATTGGATAGTGTGATAATATCGAGTTCAAACTTTAATGACTCCTACAAATGTGGAAAATCAAGCCTAGAAAGAGCCACATCTTCTAAATCACCAACCAATTTCTTGTTCCAAGAGGTGAATACTAATTTTCACCAATTATTGTGATTGAATCACATATGACAACTACTAGAATTTGATATTGGAGACTGTGATAATATTTCAGAAAGTAATTCAAACTTCACCGACTCTTACAAATGTGAAAAAGGAAACCTAGAAAAAAGAGCGACATCCTCTCAATCACCAACCAGAAACGAACACTACCTTTCACCAGTTAATGAATAGGTGTCAAGTTCCAGTATTCTAATCTGCGGTAAGGTAGGAGCACCTAAAACCAACATTGTACCTAATTGCAACAATATCTAAGACTGTGCGATCATTTTAAAGCACATCATAGAACCTTTATTGTATGTTGACCAAAATGATAAGCTATCTATGGTCTACCTAGATTTATGTTCTAAAATGACTATCTTAAAATGACTATCTTATTTAGATTATGTCGCAATTAGGTACAATGTTGGTTTTAGGTGCTCTTACCTTAGTCCACTATACTACTGAGCTAGAATGCATGCGCAACTATACTAATTCATTTAGGTTAACTGTGTCGTAGCCTAAACCAAGACAGGGACGTATTTTCTTAGTTGCTAGAAGCCTTGCGCTACATCTAAAGAAGACGAAGAAGAAAAGAATGCGAGGAGCTGACGTACAATGAGGTCCAGGCCGACGGCGGTGTGGTCGAAGTTCCACATACTCTCGGACTTAATAACAACGTAGGAAACGCGCACTTGATCGCCGTCGTAAGGCACCTCGTGGTGCCAGCATTCCTTCTTATCAATCACGAACCGAATCGCGTCCACTGGCGGCACAACAACCACAAGAATCGCCAGGAGTAGTACTACAAGAATGCTGCGATCCTCCATGCTCCCGGAACCCTAAGAGGAGGAAAAAAGGTCGGAATTCCAGAAACCTAAGGCAGAAACTAGCTCAGTGAGCTGCTTGATGTTGTGAGAATGAAGGCAAGCAAGGGAAAACTCGCCTACGTCAAGGTTACATTAGATGCTGGGGCTGCGGCAACAGAACGTGGGTGAGCTGCAGCAATGAAGTGAGGGGTTGTGCTCGGCTACAGTGACGGAATGTCGTGCCGGTGGGGGGGAAGGTCTACTTTGCTTTAGTCAACTGCCCAGATTAGTAACTTACTACTCACTCTAGTAACTGCCGAGATTAGTAAGTTACTACTCACTCTAGTAACTGTCGAGATTAGTAAGTTACTAGATTGACATTGGTTTGAGCATCGAGGAGTTGGCAGGCGGTGGTTGGTGCTACTACGTATTCCCTCAATATTTGTGGCCACTCAGAATTTATGTCTCCACCAGTGATCTCAAAACTGGCTAAAATTAGCTGGATTTCTACCCAAAAAAGTGGGGCTGCTAAACATACAAAGAAAGAAAATGAAATGTAGCGAGAATGCTCATCGTGATATAAATATGTAGCAACTTCATGAGGTGATATCCGCGTATAATATCACCTTAATATATCAAGGGTATTGTCGGATGTTATAGAGGTATCGTGAGTATTGTATGCACTGGGTGGCAAAAGTAAATACTCCCTCTATCCCATAATGATTCGCACGTAGGTTTTCTGAAATCTACCTCTTGAGGTAGATTTCAGAGAACCTACGTGCGAATCATTATGGGACAGAGGGAGTATCATTTTTGTGGGAGGTCACATAATGTTCTAAATGTCATAAAGTGGTTCTGCAATCACTGGTCTCCACACTGAAGGCCGCTTCACACTAAGGTTGATTGTCCTAAAACCACCAACTTAAGCAATCTGGCCTATTTTTGGAAGTGCTAAATTTGAAAAAATATACATGATCACATTCGAAATAGGTTTTGATGAGGATTGCAAAAATTTGCAACATCTAATTCGAATTTGTTAATTTTATACAAAATTCCAAAGCAGAAAGGAACTTATGGCCGAAAACAGACCTCTAGGTTTCCCCATGTCCACACCATGAGGTACTAACTTTCACTCATAATGATACCCAAAACCACCAACTATTTTCTCGCAATGCTTGGTGTGCCATTGGTCTGCTTGAATAGTGAAATAGTGGTGGTTTTGAGTCTCAACTGTGGTGGCCCCAAGAAAGGTCTACATTTTACAATTGGAGGACGTGGTGGTTTTAAGACATCCTACCTTATGCCAAAGTTCGAGAGGCCGTGGATTTCCAGCAAACGGATTGCAAGCAACTAAGAATTCAACCTCTCGACCCTTCACACAAAAGGCCAAAGTCCAAAGGCCGTCGAAAATGCCTACATAGCGACACTTTTGACCAAGGTTGACGGACTCTCGAAGGAAGTTTGGGTCGAACGGGAATAGAAACCCAGAGAGACCCTCAATTTTTTTCCATAAAAAATCAAAACTATATTTTATTGCCTATATTTAGTTCATTTTTTTGGACTCTCAACAAAGTTTGGGCACTCAATTCCACGGCCTGTCGACTTAGACGGCCATACATTAGGAGAAAAATGGGGTCCCAAAGGGGCCCTGTAAGCTTGCCCGAATTAGGCGAACCGGCTGCCCAAGCACCATTTTCTATGTAAATCCTTGGTGCAGTCGCTGCCCGCTGACAGCGTCGGAAGCCGCAGTGCTGGCAGTGTTGGCAGCGTCGATTGGCGCGACCCACGGAACTGCACTGCTGGCAGCCACGGTGGCACCATTGGTACCCTCATGTAAAGTGCACGGTTTGGCCTAAATTTTTCAGCACGTGCCAAAGGCCAAGGCCCCTTTGTGACTACAGATTTCTCCTAATGATGTGAAGCAGCCATGTTTATCCCATTTAGCGAGTGTGGTACTAATTCCCGAAGCACACACTAAGGTAGAGGAATCTTGAAACACCAACTTTAACATCCTTCTTTCATTTCAGGAAGGATATGTAGACTTTCATCACGACTTATGCATTAATTGCTCAAAAGTTAAGCCATGTACCAACAACCTCATTTCCTTCCTCAAAATGAGGTTGTAGATGTTTGTTTTAGATTCGTGGTTTTAGATTCGTGGTGGTTTAAGGTACCTCTACCTCATTTTTCTAAATCTCAAAATTAGTGAGGGTTGAAATTTTTATTGATCATGATGATATTTAGTATCACCTTCACTAATTTACCACATGTACATGTACTATAAACCCCCCACCCCCCACTAAATGGGATAATCAATGTAGTACATGATAATTTCATCGCATTAAAAACTTTATCACTAGTGAGAGCACACAAGGTTCTTGAACAGCAGTGATGCTCACCTTCAAATCTCAAGATTCTAACAAAGGATCGAAGGAATAACAAAGAATTTTTTTTAACTTCAACTGGTTCAAGCAAAGAGGGTTGGAGGGTTGAATTATTTTGTTATTATCAGTTTACTCTAAATGACCAAGCGCTATGGTGGACAAGAGAAATGCACACTTCTCTTTGGCTGACCTCTACTTTATGTAAAAATGGTCGTATTCATCTAGTTGGGACTATTCCGCAAACTTGGGACTCGTTTTTTCTTCATTACTATGACTAAAACAACGAGTCCCAGGTTTGCAAAAAGTCCCATCTAAACGAATATGACCATAAAACTCTATGAAGCACCACAGGCCTTGGCTTGGTGGTTGGGGCTCATGGCCCCCAATGAGGAGGTTGCGGGTTCTATTCCCCATGCTGGCGTGGTGGTCACCACCATAGTCCACCCAACTATGGTGGGGGGTCCTTTAAACCTTGTTGTATGGGTACCTCAAAGCCCTTTGGGGGATACCATGTCGGGTATCTTCAAAGCACTAGTGGCTAGCTAGGTAGTAGCATAGTGTGCCACTATAGTGTTCATCCTCGAAAGGGGAGAGTAGTATTGTCCCAATTTCCCCTTGTCCGGTGGGCATTGGATCATTGGCATTACGAACAGACACTTCATTCACGCCGGCCCCTTGCTAAAAAGGGACCGGAGTTTCTATCTATCTATCTATCTATCTGAAACTCTATGTAACAGTATTCCACCCAGCACCGAAATCAGTACATGCTATAAATCGTGGAAAGGGTCTGATTGAGAAGTGAAATACTGGTGGGCAAATTGAAGTAAATCCCAGACCATGAAAATTACATTTCCAATTGCGGAAAGAAATTTGTACAAGCACCTAGGAATCATTTACAGAAACTTGGGTGATAACCTTTGACCAGACTGGCCGAGTAAGAATATAGAGCTACGCTAAATTACGTTATTCCTTTCCTTTGTACAAACCTTGTGGTAACTTCCAGGTATGCATCGGTCTCTGTCAAGGCAGCTGATGCTTTCTGGAGAAAGCTACTGCAAAGAATTTTCAGATCCCCATCAACCTGTAACATGTTGAGAACAAAGTAAGTCGAAAACAATGTAGAAAACAATGCTACTTTCTTCTCTAATTTGTTTTGAATATACTGCAAAACTGATCAGAGTCAGGAAAACGGATGCGTATTCAAAAAAATACCCTGAAAGCTGTGACAAGCGCATTGCAAGCATCCAGGAGTTGGTATCCCTTTTGTGCCTGCACCAACAAAACGCAGATATGAGTAAAGTTAGATCTTAACATGCTTTGTCAGTGTGATGCATCCATAGACATAAAACAGAATTTTCCCGACAAATGTTTATGAATAAATTTTGATTAATATGGCCTTAAAGAAAAACTAGTAAGGCCTGTGTCGTTGTCACGACTACAGCAGCTCAACCCGTGCTCAATTTCTCTGTTTTGATTTATTTTCTGTAATTTCCAATTATAAAAAAACTTTGAAATTCCATATTTCCCACCCCACATGTGCAAATCTTCTGAAACCACCAATCTGCACACCCCCTCCTTAAAGAATAGGTGATTTAAATAAAGAACTATACCTTATCGTCATCTTGATCAAGACACGTAACTAGCATGTCCACTACAATGGCAGTGATCTCTGCTAATTCTTCCTCATATGACGGGTCTTCAAAATATAATACATCATTTTTATCCACCTGCAAAGGGAGTTATAGAGTTTAGATAATTAAGGTTGAAATATTTTTAGATGGCATTAACCCACAATTGCAAGTCAGAAGCAGCAAAAAGTAAGATTATAAATTTGAGTCTCCTCTGTAATTGGGTACTTATAATTGGAAGAGAACAGAAAGATATTCTGATATGATAGTCGATGAATGTGAACCTGCTCGTTGAGAGAGTAGTGAAGACATTTTCCTTCACGTAGTGCTGCGAGCATGCATACAACTCCGCACAAGACCCGCAACCTTCTTCGTCCAGTTACCAATCTAGAGACCACGTGCTCATTACCAATTAGTAAACGTGTTCTCTCACGATTATAACATGGAAAAAGTATTAAAACAACATCTTTGACATAGAAAAGTGTTCCTATATGCCATACCTGGGCCTTGTATCCAGAAGGGTCAGAATTCCTTTAAGAATATAAAAAGCGCCAAGCTCTGGGTGTCCTGCATGGACTTGCAATATCTGTTAGGCCTGCTAAAAAATTTAAATTTATTCCTCTAACTCAAACTGTAAGAAAAAGAAAGCTATCATGCTAAATGTTCAAAACACACGTGATGACTTGGAAGCACGTAAACCTCGATACTGCAACTAGTGGATTAATCCACGTCAAATCAGCCAACAAAAAAATTTAGGTATGTCTGAAAATAGTTGAGAGAAACTGAAGTATAATGCCTAACCTGGAACCAGCGTCAGAAACGATAACAACTTTTGTAGGAAGCTACAAATAGCCTCCTCGAACTCCTTTGGCTTCAAACCTGAAGGTTACAGGAAAGAACGTAAAATTGCTTGCATCTGTAAAAGACACATTAAACCTTGTACAATGTTGAGCCACACGGATTCATGTTACAGAAGACCCAAACAGACCAGAGGGCATTCAGTTCAATCTGAAAGGATACTCAATCCCCAAGTGTCAAGAAAAGTGTAGAATTACCATCACCGATTGATGAGTCTTGTAAGCACTTGAGTGCAGTCTTGATAAGATCTTCCGTGTGAGACAGCAAACCGTTCATGAAAGCTGCCTGCATAACAATATAGCATTGCGCTCAGAAATCAATGTCCACAATTTCGCCCTCTTTCATACTCTTCAAGTACAAAGACAGTCTCAGCTTTATGAATGAATTTCATTTACACGTAAATCTCAGGGTCCCCACCTCTGCTGTCTCAAGGAACAGATGAATACGAGGTATAATGCTTGAAATGGATGGGATTGTAATCCCGTTAAAAGTTACACAGGCTTTCACGAATTCAATTGTCTGCTTGTTAGACGAACCCCCCGCCATTTGTAGACTAGAAATAGACAAGCGGTTACTGGCATGCACCACCGTCTCCTGAAAAAAAACAATCAAATTAGAGATACTCTTTGAGATATCGAGTAAGACTCACGCATATATGGCTTTACCTTCATACATCAACATTTCTAATGAAGATCAAATACTGCTTGTGAATTATTGTTGTGCCTTTTTTACAATTTTCAGTAGACATTTACGCTGTACACTAAGCATGCGACTTGAGAGAGAAGCATTACTCGAAGGAGATCCATGTTTCCAAAAGTTGCCCGACAGTCAACAAGGAATGCAAGATGTTGCTCCAAATCAAGTCCATGGTCTACCTGTAAGTTGCGAAAAACAGCAGTAAGTAACGGGAAGCATTCACAAATAGCCCTTTTGAGACTCTACTAATAACCCAAACCACCAAACAGATGTAGATATTACTAACTCTCTACTAAGCCAACCAAACAAAGTGAACGTTGATGTCCTGTCAGGAATTCATGGAGCACAAAGACTCACTTCGCAATGCTAGAGTAAATGTGATAAATGAAACACCTACCAGGTGAACGAAGCGAGCAATGAGTCTGGTAATTTGACGGCGGTCATCTTCACTGCTCAGGCTATCGAGTGAGTCATGTAAAACACGACACTGCTCGAAAACAATGTGACGTGTAACAGGGTCACTGATTTTTTGATTGCTCCTGTGAATTTGTGCACAGTTTCAGGCACATTACCATTAAAGAAAATATTATCCAATGCTGTACAACAAGAATTCTCTCTTCTAAAAGGAAGCGAATGATATTTTATCTTCAGGATTATGCTTTCCACTAAAAGAAAAAGAAAAAAGACAGCTAAAACACAGTAAATCAATCAGTAATTGTACAGAGAATACACTAAGATCACTGAAGCATGAGAGATTTTGAAACGATTCCCGCTGAAATTTTAAGGTAAAGAAAAGATAATGAATATCTTCCGACATCAAATAGACGTGGCCCACTAAGTTTAACTTACTTTCATTCCAATCAGAAACACATACCTGGTGACAGAAGCTAATATTCGTTTGTAAACTGAGAGGCGAATTTCTCCGCCCAAAACATCTAGAATGTCAACAACATGTGCCTGTGTCCATGACATTACACTGTCAAATAAATTGCAACCAAACGCTCTCGGATGAGGCGTTACATCATCATGGATCTCAAATGCAAGGGTTTCTGCGGTCACAGAAGTTGGAAGCCTCAACACTGGCAGAGATGCCAGTGTGAGGAATGTTGCTAGACTAGAACATGGATAGTGAAGACACACCAGGTTCAAAACTTTGGTGATGTCCGTGTAATGCGTAACCAGCTTAAAGACAATCGATTCCAGTGATACCAGTACCGCGTCTGATACATCACCGTTGCGTAGGTGTTTCAAGATATCTTTCAGTAGTATAACCAGTTCCACTTCCTGCAGGCGCGTGAGGTCAGAGCACAACTATTCCATATTATACCGGGACATTCAAATACGAAGGTTCTTCTGGAATTCAAGAATACAAAGCGAATTGTTTCCTAAAAGTTTAATCTTCTCTTTGCACGGAGAAAGTCGCGTCAGATACTCACTGTGCAGTACTGTAGTACGTAGTCCACAAAGACATCAGCTACTACCATATACTCAGGTAACTTAGTAAAAGTCATCACGACCTGCAGGGAAATTGTATTGTTAAGGTGAATCAACAGTAGCAACCCTGCCTGCTATCCAAACATTCCCCATGAATGAAAGCATACAGTGACATGGTAGAGAACTGTCAATTGGTTTAGGTTCATTTGTAGGAAACAGGGACGTCGCATAAAATCAGCAATAAAAGCTTGCTTCTCTAAAATTCAAATATAGTAGTCTAGATTACAATTCGCATAGAGAATCCCTTCATATTTTTAAATCCTCAAACACATTAAGTGACAACAAATAAATGATAAGGGCAGCAAAATATCAAGCAACAGATCTACTTACTTTCCAGGCTTCATTAAGGATGGCGAGTTGATCCTCACGTGGAGGGTTGCACTCACAGAGCATTTCCCCTAGCAGCTTGTAGTTAAGGTGCTGGCACAACACAGTGTATTGAAGTTTATAGCTCAGAATATAGCTCTAACTGCGTCTAGTAGAGGATTGTAGAAATACTGGGCACCTTCCAAATTTTCAACTACTATATACAAACTACAATGCGCAGTTATACAACAAGAATGGAACACGGTTTTTGCTAACTATCACAAAAAATAGTTTCATTATTCATTCTTAGGAGTATCACACAGGGGAGTGACATCGTAACTCACCTGCGATAGTGAAACATCCTTGCAAGATTTTATTAACTTCAACATGTTTAAAGCCTCGCCTGAAATGTAAGCTGGGGGCAGCTGCTTCAGCATGTAATGCACGATGACAGAGACTGGCTCCTGATCCTCTTGACCACCATTGCGACCTCTACGTCTGGGAGTCAATGGCTGAGGCTCTCCGAACGCATGAACAACAAATGCCATCTCATCCTACTCACCAAGCCACACAAATCTCATTGAAATCTTAACGAATAGAAGCTCTGCACTCTTACAGTACCACACATGCAGGGTCAGCCAGTGTTAAAGAATTGAGGGCATGGATGTTCGCTACTCAATTGACTGTTGCGAGCTGAGTCAATGCAACAAATGCATGACATGAGATGTGGATAGGAACCTTATTTGCGCCTTTAAAAATACATTTCATAATCCACTCAAACACAGGCTCCACGAGTGATACATACAAACGACGATCCATCCCAGATGCACCAATTTTCTTGTCGAAATCTCCATAAAGCACCCGTCGATATTGCATTAAATAGTCATTCAAACCATTGATTAGATAACCTGCGTAAAAGAGGTTGACAACTGTTACTACGAGTACCAGACTTGGTATTTGCGTACCTTTAAGAAAATTTAAACGTGTCAGTGCTTTTCGGTTTTGAAAATTCAAGAACTAATTTCAGACAAAGTATATTGTTCTGGTAAAGCATATGTAGAGAACTTCCAAGTGAGTGTTTTAATTTGATGACCTCGACTGTGAGGGACTGTTGATGGTATAGGCATCAGAATCACCTAAACAACCACCAACGCTGTGAGAGCATGTTTAAAGTGAGAATTTCAGTTTATTTTTTAAAAAGTAATCTGCTCAAAAAAGACTAAATAATGTTGATCTTTCGGAAGAGGAATATAGCACTATATTATTCAGGCTGGTGTATACCACGTAAGTGCAGAGAAGCACAACTATCGCAAAAGCGCAAATTGGATGTTGACAAATTAACAAACCTGAATCTGATGGCAGAAGAACTTGACCCCGGCGAGCTAGATAGAGATGCGCGTAAGCGGACGCTAACGGATCGGATATACCCCTCAGCATAAGAGTTATCCGCTGGATGCTCCCAACGGGTGGATCCTTCTCCAGAAAGACCATGCATCGCAGTATCGCAATCTCTAAATAACTACACGAAGGCAACGACCACATGTGAAGGAAGGTCTAGTTGTGATACTACACAGTCCTGAGTAATATATTTTAGCGAGTGAAAGACTCATGGTAAGAATGCTCTTGAAGTACTGTACAGTAGAAACAGCAACGAGAGTAAGCTTCACCAAGCAGCAGGTGAAAATGCAGGAATCACTCACATTCGCGGAAGAAGCTCACGAATGCAGCCGATTTTGTAAAACCAATTGCTGCATGTTTCCTTTGCCTCTGGCCGCACATCGTCAGCCGTAAAATTAGCTGCAAAACGCAACCAATCACGTGTAAGACTTAACCCCTGAAGGACCTATTTGATTGATCATAGAATCCTGATGGTTCTAAAATGACCTATTTGATTGATCATATTGTGAAAGGTATAATTCAGGTGAGACCAAATTTTAAATCACCAGAAAAAGCAAAGAATATCGCATGTGTTAATCAAAATAAATAAAATTGGACAAAGGAAAATCCCCATATGACCTGCTCAAAACTGTTAAAAAAACATGAGACCCAATTTGGGCTTCTTGGTCCTTCAGAGGTTAATCTCATCAAATTCAACAAGACAAAGAGCCGTGAAAATGATAAAAGGACAACAACAGTGTCACAGCAAACAAGGTGAACTCTACATGAAAACTCTATTGGCTGCTCCGACTGTCTTTACAAAAACTTGTAGATTGTTTCAGGGACCTTAACCTGGAAGTAAGGCCACCAGATCGCCAGATTCATCAGCCTCTGACTTTCTCTTGATTCGGTCCCAAACTAAATTGCCGACGGTGTCCATCACGTCAGTTACTAAGACAAACAGTGTCGGGTAGAATTGGGGAACAGAGGTGTCCATCAATAGCCTGGCCACCTAAATATCGTTCAATGAAAGAACAAATGTCTTCAGTAATTACAGCCTCATTTCATGTTCCGGCAATCCGTTAGTTCACAGGTGCATGATATCTGGACACGTCTCACTATGAAGAGAAAACAAAAAAACAAAAACACACTACAGGCAATAACACTAAAAAAACACACCTTAATTGTTAATCTCAGAGCTGCAACTCGCTCATTGTTCATCCAAGCAAGAGCGATCTCATCGTTGAGCTCACGTAGCCGGGTAACATACTCTTGCTGTGAGATTATTTTGCTTTCTATACGAGCATCTTTGTCTGAATCCTCCAACTGCTCCAAGTGAGCCGCTGTAACAGACTTCTTTTGCCCTTCAAACATAAAAACATCAATCCTGATTAAATGGCTGTATAGTCAAAATCTTATAAAAACAAACGAACATGGAATTTAAACAAGCGGCTAGTCGCGTAGTCTCTGCCTTAGTATTTACTCTAGATTTACTTTTACGGCTTGGTTATACTGTTCAGCCATGTAACTCCTTGAAAACGAAGCGTTTTCGTAGTCTCTCCCCTGGTGGAGCAGAGACAATAAAGAGATTTGATACAAACGGCACTTTGATCTCTCTGAGCTCTAACATTTCCAATGTTAACACTAAAAAGATTGCAAAACAGAAAAGAAATCAACAATAGTAAGAAAGAAACTAGGTCAACACCTTTAGGCTCCTTCGATAAAATGTCAAGGCCCTGCAACAGAAGCACTCAAAGAATGAATTGGCCATAACAACATAATCAAGCCTCGTTGCATCCTACGCAGTTTCGATCACTCCTAAAATATTCAGCTACGAGCACAAACATGTCCACACAGAATTTCATCAAGAACCTCATACAATCCACACTTCGCGAAATTCTTTTCATTTTTACTTTCTTCTTTAACGAGGTTCTGTAATCGGATTGTAACTTCACCTACAATTCAGTGATTTAGTCTCTTGTTTTCTTTTTCTTTGATAAGAACCTCCTACAATCCACAGTTCGTTGTAATTTCCTATTTTTTTTAACGAGGTTCTGTAATTGGATTGTAATTTTGTCAAGAGCCTCCTACAATGCAGTAAATTTTTTTTAACAAGAACCTCCTACAATCCGAAATGAAAAGAGGAAAAAAATAATCCCGAGAGTAATACCGTGGTGACTGTGATAGTCCCCGTGGACGCAAACCTCTGCATCACGGAGGATTTATACAAATCCCATCCGGCCGCGACAGCTTGCGCGTGCTCATCCGACGCAGGCCCTTTGTGCAAACGCTGTGCGGCGCGAGACGATGTTCCTGCGGCTTTTGAGCCTGTCAAGCCTGTGAATCCAGCTCCAGTGGCCGATGAATTGGCTCCCAATGGATCCACAAACCCTGTGTCTTGAGCCACCTCTTCCGCCACCTCCATCGGCAGCTTCTCCTGTGGCTCCATTGAACTGATCTCGTGATTGTGCTACAAAATCCTACCGCTGAAGCACATACTGCAGCAATCGTCCGCTCCCCAATTGCGAATCGGTCATGGCAACTCCATTCTGTGTCTGTAGAGCGAGCAAAGAGAGAGCGAGGAGTAAGGAAGGTCCGGTTCACACCTCGAACCGAGATAATTGGTCCCAGGTTTGGTCCAAGGGTTGGTCCCAGGTTTGGTCCCCAGGTTTGCTCCCAGGTTTGATCCAGGTTTGGTCCCAGGAATTGCCCCAGGTTTGGTCCCTCGTTCCTCAAGTCCGGTACATCCATTCATGGATTTTTATGATTGCTTTCTCCTTTTTCTGGAGATACAAATGAGAATTTTTATGATTACTTTCTCCTTTTTCTGGAGATACCGTATGTGATCAATGTTTCTCATCCATCCAAAGTTCTCTTGGTTTTTGTGCTAGTTGAATGTCATTTGTACAATATGGATTTTCGAAGTAAGATTTTGTGATTTTTTTAAAATAATAAAAGTGGTTTATGTCAAGTTTCACTCTTAACCCCTAAGTGACGGATCAACCATTTTATGGTCGCTGCCCTTTTTTACGGGCTGCCCGAGATGGAAAAAACCTTTTTTTAGAAAATAAAAAATATTTTCCAATAGGAAATCAAGTCTACTTTCCAACCCAATTTGAATCATGTCAATCGGAGTTAAACTCCACCCGGGAGAAATTTTCAAAGAAAAACACTTCTACATTGTCTAGTGTTAGAAAACTTACTATTTGGGGAAAGTAACGATGTTCTCTCCGTTGAAAAATTCGCAATTTTTGATTTTAGAATAGAATGTCTAGTTTTAACAAATCATACAAAATTTCAAATTCTAAAAATAAAATTTGTGATTCTTATAAATAGTTGAAGTTAAATGCTTCTAAATTCATTATGAGATGATAAAAAGCTAATTTTTTGATATTTGACTGTATGGAAAATTACTAAACATCAAGCTCCTCATTTTCTCTTTTGGACCAAACTTCATCAAAGTTGAAGAAGTAATTTTTTATAACACATTTATGTTTTACCCTTACCCCCTCCGTCATTTAGGGGTTAAACATGTAAATAAAATTCAAGAACTTTTTTAACCAATTTAACAATTATTCCCATGTCTTCAAAAACAGTCAAAAAATATCCAAAAAGACTGCAATTTCATCTTGTCACTTCAAATGTTATAATCTTGCAATTTGTACGATGAGAATTTTACCATGCACTCTCTTGGTAATCTATAACAAGATCCTACGGTTAAAGTTGAAAAATAATAATTTTTGAGGTTTATTTTAAGCCCTGCCCACACTGCCCATTCTCCCCAAAAACACTCTTTTTCCTCCATAACTTTCATTTAAAAATTCGGAATCAAAAAAAAAATAGATCCCCATTTATGTATTGATATACCAAATTCACATGATTTATTTCAAAAAATAAAAATAAAAATTGACACCATGGGAACCTACCCGAACATTGAAATGTCCTAGTTAGGACACTTGGTCCTTTAGGGGCCGGTTCATTCAAAAAGTGAGATCTTAAAAAAAATCTACCAAAATAAGAATAATCAAATAATGGACATCAGTATACCATCTCATAGTGCACATTATTCCAAATTCATTTCAACAATTTTTAATCAAAAATTGTTAATTTGAGATTTTATATTGAATTTCAAAAAAAAACCTTGAAATTTTAATTTAAAATATTAATAAACAATATGATAAATTCAACCATACATATGTGATTTACATATTGAGATTTACAACTTTTTTTTGCCTATCAATTCCATTTTTGTGATTCATCAAACACTTTATATCACATTTTTAAAATTGATGTAGGATCTGGATCTAAAAGGGTTAATATCCTACCTTTAGTTGTAAAATTTTCATTGGTCATAAATTTTCATTTGGTCCATCTCAAGAACTAATTCAACAATTATATTAGTTTAGCATCTCATCGCATAAAGGCAATAATTTGACCTTTGAATTGAACATGTGATAGAAATTACAGGTTTGAAGGGAGGTTGCACCTAGTTGTTTGATTCATAACATGTGTTGGGTATGCCTTTCAGCTTCATTCAACATGATAAGCAAAGTGGATAGATAGGAGATGGGGAGGGAATGCAGGAGGGAATGAGAGGGTGGACACATGGCAAAGATATGATACATCAACATCTGATACACCAAGAGAAGAACCTAGATTCATTACTCCCATGCGTGCAAATGAGAGGATGAACACATGTGCTATTCACTTACAATTGTAGGTTCCCAATACTTGCAACTCCTTGTAAACATAGGTAGTTATTGATTTACTTTGTTTAAAAATGTAGAATATGCTTGAGATTCGATGGGAGCCCAGGGTAGAACCCAAATTTGCTACTGAATGTTATATGGTATACGTTCTAAATCAAAAATGTGTACCAGTGGTTCATGAAGCGAAATTGGAAACATGGTGGTAATGGGTTGGAGGCAGTACCTTAGAGACAGTGAAGGTGAGGAATTTCAGCCTCTGTAGCAAATTTCATAGCCAATTTTGACAAAATATTCTAAATTCCTTAATGCATTTGTAGCAAATTACTCTATGTAGTGTAAAATTGGCTAATTCCACCATATTGGGAGAAGCCATTTGGCTAAAAAATAAGTGGCTAATTCCCTCAAATATGACTAAAAATTAGCATCAAATTAGTTTTTGTGGCCACTTGGCTCAAATTCGCACAAAGCATTTTCACTGCTTAGAGGTCGGTTCTCCTCATTCATTATTCAGTGAGAAGGGCAGTAACCAAATGAACAGACACTATATTCACGCCGGCCCTATAAAGGGACCGGAGTTTCTATCTATCTATGAGAAGGGTAATAAAATCAATCATGCATGGAAAGGGGGGTTTGATCTGCTCTCATAACTTCTGAACCGCACATGAAATTACATGTCCTGATGAGCTGATTCATTTTGTACCGGTCCTGCTGAATCCGCTTAGCGAAGCACTGAGTCCTTCGTTTCGTTAGGTTTTGATGCACGTCTGATTCAATCAAGTGAGAGCAGATTAGGTTAGATTTTCACAAGCGGAGGCACTGTCATTGAAGACTTCAGAGCCTTATGTGCATTCCTGGCGTGAGCTCTGAACGCATCTAAATGACCTGCACATAAGGAGAGTAACGTGATCGAAGCTTATTTACAAAAGAAAATAGTTCATGCACCCGATCTAAAGATGAACTATTCACAAAGAGAAGTAACTGTCTGTTTTCTAACAAAACGGAGGAACTCTCCTGAAAAGAAAGGGAGAAAGGGGAACAAAGAAAAGGTTCCAAAGACGAGAACAATCGCCATGTCAATGTCCGTAGCTTCTCGAAGCCATACTCGATCGGCATTTAGAAAGTAGGAATTGGTTTGGTACTCAGTCTTCATTGACACCGGAAATCTCACTGTCACTGTCTATAATTTGCAAGTATGGTGATCCATCTGGATTCTTGCACTCTAAATATGTGAACTCGGGGAACACATACTCTTTCCTTGCGTTAGTCGTGATGCTCATTCCATTCCCAAACTTGACTGTGTTGCACCGGCAGAACATCTCTCTCTGCGGCTTCTGCTTTTGCGGTAAGATAACCGACGCCACCTTCTGTTGGATCTCTCTCTCTTTGACAACCTGAGTCTTCTTGCGGATCGGCTTCTCTTTCACAGCTTGAGCCTTCTTCCGGATCGGCTCCTCTTTCACAACTTGAGCTTTCTTCCGGATCGGCCTCTCTTTCACAGCTTGAGCCTTCTGTCGAATGTGTTTCACTTTCTTCGCTTGGAGCTGATCCTTTGCGGAGTCAACGTTGTAGTTTGCCGAAGCCAGGCAATCTAACCTAAAATAGTTGATGGTCCAAGGATAGTGCTTCCCATCTGTTGTTGGAAACATTGCATGAGTCGAACCTTTGGAAGTTGCAAATTCCACAATGAAATGCGAGGAGGACATCAGAGTGAACACAAGTATGTCATTGACCTTCAGGCTGTGATCATACGAAAATTCCCGCCATCCATTGCTGATATGGTACATCCTCCGTTGCCCGAAAAAACTCCGGGGCTGGAAACGCATGTGCCAGAGCTTGAGCCCCGTCGAATCCGTCATAGTCACACTACTCTCCACATTGTGCTTCATTAAAAATCCTGCCGGTAGAATCTGCTCATGGCAAAAAAAAAACCGTAAGCACTTCCGGACTCAGTCTCAGAACAGCTCGTCCCAGACTAACTTTTCAAGACGACTTAGCACATATTTTTTCAGTAGAGGCACATTTCAAGAAGGTGCACATTTTTACCGTTCTTATTTAGGAAAACTATGAAGATCTCCTCGGCAACTCACAACTGCGGACGATAGATCTGAGTCAGACAAATAAAATTTCGGGAGAAACTCGTAATTACAAAAACAAGAATTAATATCGAAGCGGTTTCAACTTAACCAGTCTGCAGCATTCAGCGATATAAATTGCACATTTGGACAGCACTTTCGTGAAGCTTCCCGAAGGCTCACAGCCTGCGCCTTCTTCGTTACATATGCTATGACTTCGCTTCCGCCGCTTGGATGACGGACTTCTCTTTTGCAGCCCGTATGATAGACGGCCTCTCCAGAATGATCCAGATTGATTCAAGTACCGTGGCAGATCATGCTGAAGAAGAGTTGAACTGCCATTGACGGCAGACATCTTACTGGTCTTCGTCAACGCCACATCTCTTTTAAAATCACTCCAAGTAGCCTCGCACTTTGACATTGTCCTTCTTAGACGGCGCTCGCACTAACGCAGCCCTGCTATTTACCAAGAAATTTTTCCACAACATCAGGAAGTGAAATATTCACCAGAATAGCATCATAATTGTACCTAATTGACATTATCTAACCCTGAGTTAAGAATCACAAATTAAGAGCCGGTTCACTCCGCAGAAAATTAGTATTCCTCGAATTGTCGCATATAACTAATTATCATCTTCCCTTTAATTGCAGCATTGAGAAAAATAAGAGAAAGTCACAGATTCCCGGCCAGTATTGACGTTCCGAGAATTAGTATTGACTGCGCTCACTAACTCAGCCCTGCACTTTGTCAAGAAAATTTCCACGACGTCACGAAGTGAAATGTTTAACAGAACCGAGACACATTTATACAATAAACTAAAGGCACTCCACGAGAAACCCTGAAGAATCACAAAGAGCCGGATCACGCCATCGTTCCGCAGGACGCCCTCTCTTATCTACTTTCGAGTATTTATTCGGTAGGTCACGAATCATCGATTGCAGCAATGAGCAAACCAAATTAAGAGAAAGTCGCATATTCAATTCCCGGTCGATCTTGACGTTCTGAGAATTGGAAATGAAGCTCGCAAGTAATTATCCATGATCTCCTTTGCTGTATGGATCAAAGGACATGAAACTCACAGCAATTCGGTCGACTTTGACGTTTAAAGGTAGAGCTCGATTGGACACACAGGGCAACATTTAATAAGTCGAGCTAGTGATTCTGCAGCACCGATGGAGTGATACTCGGTTAGGGTCAGATTCGGACAGTATTGTGTCGAAATCTAATTTCCACATCATATTTTGAGAGGTCCACGTCATTATAAACCAATCACAAGATGGCATGTGGCACTTTTGGACAAAAAGTAATTTTAAATTAATGTCGAAAGTGACCACGACGTAGGGTGCATATGAGAAATTGACTGTAGCACGACATAGGAACAAGTGGCAAGAAACAACTGGTTTAAAGAGCATCAATTTATTCCACAGTAATTTGTATTGCTCAATTTGATACCATGGAGGTAGGAAATAGCAAATGGAGGGAAGTAATTACAAATTTGAATTTTTAACATGACTTTGAAAAGGAGTCAACAGTTGCAAAGGAAAGACGATGTTCTTGTCACATCAAGCGCTCAAAATTACAAGACCTATCGAGTGCAACAAGGTACCTAAATTGTTAACCAAGTACCTCCTTGGTCAAGAAGTCACCAATCGTTGCTTCCCACGTGTAGGGTCCTCAGTTGCTGCTAAGATAGGTAATGGCATCAAAGCGTGCACTCTACCTCCCAGTAGAGTGCACCTTCAAGTGTCATTACCTCTCTTGCATTAGCTAAAAGGAGCTAATAGAGTTCCTTAAATTCATGAATACTTGAGTATCGCATAACATAATGGAGCAATGCAATGGATCCTCCTTATGAAAATTGAATCCAAAAAGAATTTTCAATTAGATTCACTTGTGTGGGTAATGAGGGAATGCCATTTGTATTTCATAAATTGTGGGACTATTGTGTCAATGCCACGTACACATAGTTTCTAATTGTAACTAGATTGTAGTCCCATTGCAAAAGGAGATGGCTCCCATTGCTCTATTATGCTACGTGACAATCCATTATAGTGACTGATGAATGTCTTGGAAAGTACATTTCATTCAATTGATATTCAATAATATTTAACCCTCAAACGCTCAAGGGAGGTTCCACCCAAAACTACTTCATTTTGGTAATTTTTGTTGATGATTTATTTCTAAATACTCTTCGAAACCTTTCTTTCACATTCCAATTGTAGGATTTTGTACTTTTGAACTTTATAAACCATCCCTCAAATTTTCAAAAGATGCTATTATGTAGTAAACAATTCAGCCTACATTGTTTAGTTTGATTATTAACTGGGCAAAAAAGCACACGTGTCAAGTTGATATGCACCTTTGGTGTACCACTACAACTCAAAACGGTAGTTCACACTAGGGAATTGTAAACCTGAACGACAATCAAAGTGGAGCTCCATCTATTTGTGACCCTACTATGAGTAAGGTTTCAATTATTGCCTGCACTTCATCAATAAGCGCAAAATCAAAGTCAAAATTAAAAATCTACACAAATAAATAAATATAATATGATATAAAACGATTTCCATAATCTAAAAGATCCACCAAAAAAATTTGCAAATAAAAAATAATAGTTACAAATAAATTAATCAAAAAGACGATTTCATAATAAAAAGTAATATATAGAAAATTAAAATAAAAGAGCAAAACTTAGCAATTGACAATTTGGAAAAAATCAATAAGATAAAAATGAATTTGGCAACACATAAGGTGAAAAGTGGTGATAAGTAATTCTAAATCAAATTGGTTGGTCCACCCAGTGATGGCATAATGATATACATGGTCTAAATGCTTTTTGTCCAACACCTTGGATAAATCTAAAGAATACAAAAACTTGCACCTAATGCATTGTTCACTTTATTTGTATCTACAAAATGTAGCTACAATAGAGATATTTGTAAAATCATGGTCCAATTATCTATCCTAATGCTCATTTATAGACAAGCAAGGTCTTATTTGTATAAAGTCTAAGGTTGATTGCCTTGAGACTTTATTGTTGATATTCCCTTAGTCCCACAAAAAGACCTTATTTTCAGTGAAATCCACGCATGAAGCTTAATTTCGTAACTACTAAGGCAAATATGTTGAGTGTGATACAAATCCATAGATTAAGTGAGTATAGAGGGAGTTGTTTGACTACCAAAAAGTGTATACACGATCAAAATTCATGACAATAATCGATTATCAACCGATGATCAAAATCAATGACAATAATCCATTATTAACATGATCAAAATCCATGAATTGAGCTACCAGCATTGTTTGCACTGCCCAAAAGCACTTGTTAAGCGCACCAGAAGCTTAACCCTTAAACGTCAAAGAAAGCCCCATGGGCTTATTTACGAGAGAATAATGAAAAATAATAATTTAAAATGAACTTTCTTCACCAAAACAAGCAAGGATTGGTGCGTTGAAAAGCTACTGAAAAAGCGATTTAGATTCCAAATTTGCGCCTCACTTCGGAGATTGCGGAATCATGGGTAAGCAATCAAAGTTATCAAAATGAACAAAAGTTGAGGTTGGGGCAGCTAAGGTTGTTTCTTGAAAAGTGCCCCAGTGCTACAATACTGCCTAGTAGAGCCATTTTTTTTTTCAATTTTTTTATTTTCTCCAATAATTTAGATGTCTTCCAAGCTGCCCCGCTCATGCCCTCGACGATGAAGAGTTAATTGTCGACTGCGAATGAGTACAATTAGAAATCATGCTCTAAGACCCCATTCTCTCCTTCATGAAAAACGAAGTCGGCCGTTCCGTACTAGAGAGCGGGCAGGGAGTTGCCTGTTCTGCCGTGCAAGCGGTTACAGGTCGAGCCCGGCAGGGCGAGACCTGTAGCCGCGCGCGCGGCAGAACAGGCAACTCCCTGCCCGCTCTCAAGCGTAAAAAGCCTTGGGAACATTATCGAGAACTTTGGAATCGGCAAAAGGAGCTACAGAATCAGCAGCACTCCCTAGGAGCGCGTTCTCGAGCTACAGAATCAGCAGCGCTCCCTAGGAGCGCATTCTCCTTCCTAAGCGAGTCTCGAAAACGCCTGAATCAGCCACCAAGGTTTTTTACGCTTCGACAATTGACGGTCCCTGCCACTGGCCTTCCACGCATCGGAGCCACACATTCATCCACGTGGCGCCAGGGAACGTACCCTGGGAACGCAACGACTCAGGGGAACCCCAAGGGAACATCCTGGCCCTTCTCCCTCCCACTCCATCGTCTCCGCTGAGCTCGCCCTTTGCATCGCAATTGACCGCCAAATGTTCGATCCTCTTTGCATGTCTGCGAATCCACTCTTTCTCCATTGCAGGCACGCAGTGTATAATTTCTGAAAGATTACTCTCTGTTTCTTTTTTGGTGTTTTTTTGCGCTTGAAAAATCGTTCTCTCGGGCGGAAGTTGCAAGGGGCCGTGACCGGCATCGTGCAAGGGTTTTTGTTTTTGTTTTCTTCGTTTTTTTTAGGCTATTGTAGCGTTTACTGCCGAAAGGCGAATTCGGAGTAGGGTTTTCTGAATGGGGTTTTGGTAGTCATGGAATGGGAGTTAGTTTATGTCATTCATGATGTGGAGTGATTTAGATTACTTTCTCAAGTCGTGTCAGGCTAATGAGAAAGTCGGGTCAAGAAGCGGAGTTCTGCGAGTTGAACCCGGGATAGTGTTTTATATAATAATCTGAGAACCACGCGGTATGGAATTAGGGTTTCAGTATGCAAACAGGATGCCGATGTGTGAAGTTGATTGAGCATTCTCATGTTTGAAATAAGTTCGGGAAAACCAGTTTTCTCGTGGTGAACTGGAGTAACGCAACTACAAGATGGCAGGCAGGGAAGTGAAAGATTTCACGAATTTGAGTGACCCTAAAGGTGCGATTCCTTTAACCTTATGTGAGTCCTGGGTTTTCAATAAAGAAGTGCTAATTCACACAATGCAGTACAACAGCTAAGCTAAAATTACTCAACAAGAGGTGTCTCAACTGGCTGGTTTAATGCTGTATGTTTTGACGAAGTCACATTACTAGTCTTCAACATCTTCATACTGAACTATTTTAAGTTATCTCACACGGTTTGCACAATTCAAATTGTGTAGATAAGAAATGGGGTTCAAAAGGCGGCAAGGACAAGGCAGACGACGAGGACTTGGCGTTCAAACGTATGGTGGCAAAGGTTAGAACACGCTGCACTGGCATCGGTGTACTACCTTTTGTCTGTATTACTGAAATTTACAGAGCGTTTTGGCTCACTCCATACTTAGGGTTTGGCAAGCCAACAGTAGGTGTACCAGGATAGTGTTAGCAAAAGGAGTAATCCTGTTGCAGCAAGTCATACATAACAAAATTGCAATGTAAATCTTTCACCTATCTTCTTTTTTTGAAACAAATGTTTTTTTATAAGTAATTATGATGAGCTTATGTGCGTCAATCAGTAGAGGTGTTCTTGTTTGGTCCGTATTGCCACAGGATTTTGGTCCAAGTATAGTAGCTTTAGGGTTTGGTGAGGAGGATGGGACCATTGATTACTATTGGCTGATTGATGATTCCTGCTTGTTGTGATGAAGCAGATGCAGGAGGTGGCTGGTGAACGTGGTGGATATCTTCATGGTCGTGGAGGTACAGCCCAAACAGAAGTCACATAGGGAGTGGAACTAACCGTGCTAGTAAGATGTTGCATATGTTTGGGGATGTATTGTGAACTTTGTCATCAAATTAGGGGTGTGCTGATTGATCTCGATGTGGCTTTGACAAAATTTGCAGCATTGGATAGCGATGATTTGCTGTACCTGAAAGAGCAAATGGAAGCTGAGGAGGATGCTGAGCGATTGCGGCGACGAACAGAAAAGCGGGCGTTCGTAGCTTTCAAAATATCCTCTTTACCCTTTTCTGTCCCATCACTGCTAAAAGATTTTATGTGCAGCATAATTGCATTGGCTATTGGTATCTTGACACGAGAATAACCTGCCAGCATTAGCTTATGAATTTGTTGAGTTGAATTATGGATTTTTTTAAGGGGTAGCTACTTAAAATTTCTATAATATTCTTCAAAATCCAGTTTATGTTTGGGTGGTCACTTTTTGCCTGGGATTGTAGTAGATGTTTGCTGTTGACTCTCATACCATTTCAGTGTTTTCCTTGACGGAAGAGCACAAAGCAGCAAGCTTGGTGGACTCCGCTTCTATTTCAACACTTCCTGCTATACGGGTGGAACCTAAACCTCGGAGTGGGATTCGGTAAGTACTCTTCTGATTACTTAGTGTGGGTTCTGGGCACTGAAGCATATGAGTGTGAATAGTGTTGTCATTAGATTCTAAATAAGTGGATGCAAGATGTATAAAAACTTGCTCCAATAAAGTGGCCCACAGTTGATAGACTTGAAAGTGTAGTTAGTTCTTCCTGACCTATAGTTACGGTTCTCGAGTTTCCTTGACGGAAGAGCACAAAGCAGCAAGCTTAGTGGACTCTGCTCCTATGTCAACACTTCCTGCTTTACGGGTGGAACCTAAACCTCGGAGTGGGATTCGGTAAGTACCTTAAGAGACTACACTCTTTTGATTACTTAGTGGGGGTTCTGGGCACTGAAGCATATGAGTGCGAATACTGTTGTCATTAAATCCTGAGTAAGTGGATGCAAGATGAATGGCGATGTAAAAATCATTGCTCGAAGAAAGTGGCCCACAGTATAGACTTAAAAGTCTAATTACCTCTTCCTGACGTAGAGTTTTGTCTCTCAAGTTTTTAGTGTTTGCTGCATTATAGATTCCTTTCAGGCGTGGGGAGGTTGATCTGTATGTGCGCAACGTCTTGCCACCACACTAATTGCCAACATAGGTTCGTGTTGTTTCAGTTGGTCATAGGTTCGTGTTTCAATAACATGAAAGCCACACAATATGGTCACTGATTCAGTGTTAGAACAACAATGGTCCAGTGGAGAGTTATGGTAACGAAACAAAGCGTGTTTGGTGTGGGGTTCATCACGTACAGGCAACAGGTATTGGTGAAGAGCATAGTGAAAGTGAAGGCTGAGCGACCTTCCTCTACCTTGGATTCGGGAAAGTCCAGCACTAGTTTGCAAGACTCTTATCCACAGAGTAACGCCGACGCACAATCTCAAGACTTAGCCCCGACTGCAGATACCACAAAGGCTCAAGGAGGTCTTCTGGGCCTGACATACGAGAGCGAAGATGACGACAGTGATGAGGATACCCCTGCTGCAAAGCGGCCAAAAGACCAAAGGGACGAGTAAGAGACTGTTGAAGCAAGGTTTGGCATGGATTTTTCTCAGAGGTGGTTCCGTTTGAAGAGTAATGTTTTAAAGGTTTTCAGTGCAGAGAGCAGGAAAGAGTGGTCAAACAGACTGATGGCTAATTCTTCATCCTATCATCCCAGATGCTACCAGTTGTGTTGAATTCACAAGTGAGTTGTGTCTTGTAGCCCACAAGCTAGTAGCTGTGGTGATCAATCATATTGTTGTCTGTATGAAGTTAGTAACCCTGTGCCTGCAACATGATGCATTGGAAACTGCAGTTTAGCTAGAAATACTGTGCATGTAAGACTTCCATAGGTGCCATCGGAAATGCAAACCAAAAGTTTACAGTATAGGAGGATTTAGTTCTAGAGAATGGTGATTATTTGAGTCGCTGGTTTATCTTTGTAAGGTTCCAAAACATGATTTTTTAAGGATACTTTCATTGACGAAGCCTGAGCATATGACATCATGGGGGTGCATTGACTTCTGTTTGATAATCTTTTGCATTTAAATATATAGCACACCATATTGTGAATCAGATCCTCAAATATTGTTAAGTTGTAGAATACGACGTATTGAATATTGTATATTCCTTGTTCACTCTCGAAATCTGCTAAAACTACAGTACACTAAATAGGTAGATTGTTAGATAATCATAAGATTTGAAAATATTATAGATTTTTACTCTCGACAAAAAATTTATCAAAGACATTGATTCCAATACTATTGAAAGATCCCCATCTTGACCAATATAGAGGGTAAAAAAATTGGTCAACAGTAAAAACTTACAAGATGTTTATGTAAATTAGTGTATCTAACACTAATCTACCTATTTAGTGTAGTTCTATGTTTCGATTGAATACATACTATAATAGTCCTAGTTGTGTTAGGACACATTAACCCTTGAAGGCGCCATAGATTGAAACTGCTAGATACTGCTAGATTTTCATTTAAGTTGAACAGTTTTCATTCACCTAAATTTTTCTGAACAATTGACTATCCTTTGTATGGTTTGGATCTTCAAAATAGGTTATTATGATTTCTAAAAAAGCAATAGAATTGGTTTATGTTACGTTTCATTCAATTAGTTTAAAAAGTGGGACCTCAAATATGATTTCTCGAAATAAGTAGAATCAAATAATGGAAACCATACCATCTCGTTAGGCATATTATTCCAATTTCACTACCATATTTTTCAAAAAAATTGTGCTAATTTGGGGTTTTAAATTGAATTTCAAGATAAAACCTTGCAAAATTAATTTTAAAATATTAAATAAAATTTAGAATAAATCCAACCGTACATGTGTAATCTTCACATTGACATTTACAACTTTTTTTTTACCATCAACCCCATTTTTGGTTTTCGTCAAACATTTTATAACGCTACTTTGAAAACAATGTTGAATTGGGACATTAAAGAGTTAACCTCGTGGTCACCCCAATGCAACATAAAGCTCCCCCCAAGGCTAGCTTGCACTATTCATGGGTTCCCTTCATGTTTGCCCATCACAAAGTCTATGTTCCCCCCCACACGGCAAAGAAGTCAAGTGAATTGTTCATGCCAAGCTTGGAAATCACTCATAAGAAATTCCAATGCATTGTTTTTTATTCATTTGCCATGTTAACAAATTTTGAGATGATATTGTAAGTCAATAGTTGGTTTGACACACATTAATTCAAAAGATGAAAGTTGAAACGTTTTGGAAATTAAAAATGAAAAATCCCAAAATAATAATAATTTATCACATTAGTGTCTAACCAACTATCAACCTAAGGTATATATATGATTATATATATATATATATATAACATACATATGTATATTTATATGTTAAATGACAAAAATAATAAATCAAAATGTAAAATGTCAATTGAAATTGCATTTGAAGATTTTTGATGAAATTAAAGGCATATGACATTGTTGATCATGATTATGAATATTCAATAGGTTGTAATTGGGATTAATAGTGCATCCATATTTTATAGTTTTAGAGATACGATAGCCAAAGGGCAAGTTTGGCAAGGTAATGTCTAAAATTTATTAAAAGTGGAAAAGGTGGGTTTGGCATTATAATATTTAATTAATGAATTTCATTTATTTTTTCAATTTTGAAATGAAATTTAGCAATAATCAAGTGATATATCAAATAGGTATGAAAGTGCATTATATTTCATTAATGTGAGTTATAGAGAGGGTAATGCCTTGTGCTTTATACAAAATTGAGTGCAATAGTGCCAATAATGAATGTGAGATATGTAATGTATAGAAGGGTCTAATAAAGTTAATTAATTCCACGATCCACCATTCATTAAAACGCTTCACACTTACTAAACATTTGGTTTGCCAAACACCAAATTTTCCTACGATAAAGTTTTTGTAAGATGCATTTTAATGCCAAATCTAATGCATATATAATTACCAAAAGTTAAAATAATGTTAATTTGCAAACTTTGATGTCTAATGTGAAAAAAATTCATATCAATTACACAAAACTACCAAATATTCAAAACATTTATGGTAGAAGTTGCAATATAGAACAATACAATCGGCTACAAAAAGATGGTATTTTTTTTTTGTATTTTTGTGTTCACATGCAATTAAAACATTAAGGCCAAATTTTTGTTTAATTGTATAACAAAGTAAGTGACCTACTTTTGTCACTTATTTTGTGTTACCATATTGTCACAAGGTGCACTAAAGTTTTTTCGACACTTTTGGACGCACGATGTGAGAGATATGTATTTTTGAGTGACTAAATTATATTAAATTATGAAAAATGGAACATGGGAATTTTGATGTCATTCAACAAGTAAAAGTGAACCAAAGCCATTTCGACCTATATTGTGAAAGTTATGTGTCACACATTTCTTTTACTTTGTGGCTATATCTTTTTCATCTTTTTATGGAAGTAAAGTTCATTTTATTTTTTATTTGCTTTGTCAAGTGTGAATGAGAGCATGAATAAGCTTAAATGAGAAATTACGTGAAAAGGTAGGAAACGAAAAGATGTAAGTTGAAAAGGTGTGAAGAGCAAGTTGGAGGTACAAGTAGGAAGATGAAGCCATTTCTTCCTTGAACACATCAAAAGAGAATGTGTATCCATGTTAAATTTGCCTTGTCTTTTTCTTTGTAAAAACAATTGTTATTTTCACAACAATCTATATAAATTAAATTATTTATACAAATTGTGCATTCAAGTAATGTTTAGCTTTGCAATTGAAGTCTATAGACAATAAATATAATAAGAAAAGGTTGTGTGCATCACTTGTGAATATCTTTGAAGCACGTTATTTAATTGAGAACTCATTGCCTTCATCAAATTGGGAGAATAAAAGTGTATTATGCCTTGGATGTTGGAGTTTCAAAGACTATAGACAAGAGTAATTATAAATTATTGATTAGACAATTGACCATCATTTGACACAATCATTGGAGTATTCTTTTGTGCTAAAAAGAATTGCAATTACATAAGGAAAGCATAAACATTCTTAATTCCAAATTGTTATCCAAATTGCTTCTATTTGTGACTATAATTGCATAACTTCAACCGATTTAGACTCTCCCCACGAAGAACCTCCACTATCTATTTTCTTGGGTTTCTTAACCCTGTTTGGAAAATAGCCTACATTATGAAATAAATTAGATTAAACTATATATAAATTAATTATAAAACAGAAAGCATGACTAAATCACGGGTAACACTTGGCCAATGACACTTAACTACAATCATCTATCCACTAACTAAAGGAAGGTGGTTTGTTAGTTTTGCATGTCACGTTGAGATCTCTTGGACCATGTGCCTGCTAGTCCTATTGTTGGTATTGTTGGAAATCTCTAACTTGATGAAAAGGGGTGTAGTAAAATTGTTTTGTAGCTTTGGGGATCTACAGTGTGAAAGTTATAGATTATTTCATTATTATCATCATTATAAATTTAGATTTTGGAGTTTTTTTCAATTCTAAAAATAAAATAAATAAATATATGAATATTTTATATACAAGAGCATTTTAGCCAACAACATATGGTCCCACTAGTAAATATTTTAAATTGATAAGGTCTAACACGAGCCTAAGTCCAAGAATTGGATACTTTCAAAATGGAAGACTAATTTGTGAGTTTGGGCTCGTTTTCATAATAGGGCTCCGCTTCTCTCTGCACCACTATTGTCAAAGTGAAAGGCCATGAGCTTCAATAAGATGTGAAAGGCTAGGTTATTTTACATAATCGTTTTGAGGGCGGAATGGAATATTTAATTATGGGAAGACCATTTAAGGATTTGAAAGGCTAGGTTATATCATAAAAAGGTTACACCATAAAAACCATGAAGTACTGGTGATTGATTGTTGGCTTACGACTTGCTGACTTGCCAACTCACTTACAAACCCTACAACCGTTAAAAAGCCACAAGTGAAATCTACAGTTTTCCAGTGCCATTTTTCTAAATCAACCAGATGTATGGTCATCATTGGAAATTTAATTTAATTTAATTTAATTTTTAATAACTAAGGCTCCTCTTTCTTTCGCACAACTAGTGACAAAATGAAAGGCCCTAAAATTGAATAAGGCGAAAGGTTATATTATTTCACATATTGATCTTTGAAGGCGGAATAGACCAGTCACGGGAAGACCATTCAAAAATGTGAAAGACTAGGTTACATCATAGAAAGGTTATATTATAGAAAATCCTAATGTAGAACTATCAACTACCATCTCGCTGCTCACTTACAAACCCTACGACCGTTGAAAAGCTACAAATGGAAGCTATAGTCGTCAATACCATTTTTATGCAATCATCTCCGACCTATAATCATCACTAGAATATTATTATTATTTAACAATCATTACCCTTGGAATGTTTGCAAATATGATTGCCTCTTTTGGTCTCTTTTTTCCTTCATTTTTCTTTGTCTTCTTAGGCTCATTGCCGTTAAACATAGAAGAAATGGGTGCCGTTATAATCTTAGTAGTGTTGCGCATCTCTCTACACGAAAATGAAAACTTTTGCAAAGACGAAATGAAATGGTATTGGTATTGAAGAACGAAATGGAATGCTCCTTGAATGACCATGCAAGAATGTAAAAGGCTACGTTAACATCATAGAAAGGACAACTCGGTGACGAAGACAAAATGAAACGATCTTGAAGGACGAAATGAAACAACAAAAGGACCCTATCATTGCAAATGTTTGAAAAGAGCCAATTCTGACTAATGTTTGGAATTATAATGAGTAATTGAAGCCTAACTTAAGCGTCTAATTAAGTGGCTCGTACTACACCAAAATCACCATGATATATTGTGGGTGGGTGAATGACATCGGTACATCCATCCATTTGGACAAATTGTCATCCAAGTTGAACAAATTTTCATCCAATATGGATGAATTTTACCACAATCTTTTGAAAAATAATTATTAGGAAAACCTCTTATAAATAATATGGGCAACAATATATGGTGATTTTAGTGTAGTGATGAAGTCTTAACCCTTAAATGTACAAGGAGCCTCATGGAGCCATATTTGATTGTTTTTTTAAATCAAACACTGATTTTCACCTAGTTCATAATTACCAATGAAAATGGTTCCTACTAAGAAAACGTGGCGGCTACCTTCTACTTTCTAATTCAATTTATTTTTCTTCAAAATTGTAAAAATTGCATTTTTTTCAACACTTTAAAGCTCAAAACCCTAAAATTCCAATATACATTGCAGAGAAAGTTTTCCTATCGAATTTCCTTTTGTATAAGCTTAAGAAACATGCTACCTACACTTTGTTCATCATTATTATTTACATTTTTCCTAAAAAATTCATATTATTCTAAGCATATTTCTAATTACTACGATTTCTTCAAGATTTGTTTTTGAAAAATATTATAAAAATTTAAATAAAAATAAAAATATGTATAAACAATTATGAAAAAATAAAGGTAAATCTAATTAACTATGAGAAGAGTATCAAATAAAAATAAAAATTCACTTTAAAATGTAAAGAATTGATGAGGTTTGATCGGGTAATTGTAGTGTGAACGCTTAAGAGCATCTCCACCCCTACTCCAAATTTTTGACTCGCAATCACAGCCCCCAAACATGAACAGTAACACGAAAAAAAAACGTCCCTCACCGGGGCACGCAGTTGAACCTTCTGGCCACCGCAGAGCGCGCGCATCGAGGGAATCTCTCTCTGGTTTCCGTTGCTTTTGAGCTAAATTGAGATGCGTGGGCGGCCGATGACGAGGCGAAGGGCTGAGGTGGCTGATAAGTGTCGGATCGTAGCTCGAAAATAGACGAAATCAGCCCGCACTTCGGGCTCCAAATCACGTCCTTGCATACAACAGGATAGCGAGTGGAGGACGTTTTTTGGAGAGCCCGCGACGTCAAGGGCTCCAAATCGAATTCCGGTGGGGCGACAAACAGGGTGCGGGCTCGCCACATTGAATCGCGGCCCTCCAGATGAAGTAGGGGTGGAGATGCTCTAAGGGTTGAAATTATCCGGAGTGAAGATGCTCTAAATTAGAGGGGAGAAAATCTAGGTCTAGGGTTTATTATAATTAGAATTTATATAATCAGTGATTTAATTAATTAGTGTAGCCAGGCAGCCCCTTGTATCTCAAGCGAGGTTGCGCAAGGCAGGCATCGACACTCACTTGAGGCGCCTTTGAGGTCGTTGCAGTCTTTTCGAGGGGATTGCGTTAGGGTTTCGCCATAGCTGCATCATCGCACTACTACTACTGCAGCCACCGAAGAACTACGTCTATTCTTCTGGAGCTCGTCGGGCTCGTTGTTGTTACGACGGGACACCATGGCCGACGCCGGAGCTGGGCCATTCGAGGACGGCGATTCACCTCCGCCGCGCCCGCAGTCTCACTCGCACGGCGGGGCTGATTATGGCTTCGATGAGCCGCATCGCGAGAACGGCGACCGAGACCGAAAGCGGGAGGTACTTTACTCACTTTCCTTACTTAGCCTCGTTCATTCCCCCGCGCCTCTCTCCCTCTCTCCCTCTTTTTTTTTTTCTTCGCTGCATTCAACTTTTTCTCTAACCGTGTGCTCTTGGAAATCATTTAGCTCCCGGCGGCGATCTCTCATCTTCATTTTTTCTCCTCTTTCTGTTCGTGTGGTAAAAGCATGCATCCCGACGAGCGTAGGGATTTTGTTTTATTTCGCATTCGCGGCTTCGACGTGACAGAAATCAATCAAATTGTTTCAAGCAGGTTTTTGGAAGACAATCCGCATAGCGATGTCTGTATTTTAACTTTTTTTTTTTCTTGTCCGGGGTTTTAGGTTTACCGGTAGGTTTTCGCTAGGGTCTGTTGTGAGAGGTTAAATTTACACGTGAGAGGTTGGATGAGAGGGAGTGTGGATGAGAGATGAGTATGTTGCAGCTTGTTGTTGCTCTAGTTTGGGAACTTGTTCTGTGATTTTAATGGAAACCGTTGTTGCTTTTGTTGTTCCTTCATGTGCGTAGTTTGGAAGAACATCGCTTAAAGAGCACTGATGTTGAGTAAAGGTTGACGGAGAGATGCCTTATCCTCACATCAACGACTTTTCACTCAAAGATGATCTCTGTATAGATGTCTCCATCACCTCATTATTTCTCCAATTGATGAATTGTTGTTCTAAGATGCTATTGATGACTTGCGTTCAACATCTGGAGTGCTAACTTCTCTCTGGCGTTTGATCGTTGCCAGTACAGTGAAGGAGTGTTTTGTAGATTTTTGCCACATGTGTTAAAATTAAGAAGCAGATTTATTAAACGCTTGCATTAAACATTCGGTGTTTCCTGACATCTTGTCATTGGAGATGAGCGTCAGGATTAGTCAAATGTAAGCGTGGTGTCATCTTCCATCCTTTTTCATTCTGGGCAATCGTGGTAAAGTGGACAGGTTTGTTTTATGACTTGATGGCTTCCACTGGCTCTGGTTAGTCATGTTCAGATTGGCCTATGAATAACGTATTTACTAATCGTCCCATAACAGTTGTACAATGCTGATGATGCTTTCATTTCTTTGCTGTTGCTGCTTGTTTGACCGACTGATTGTTTTTGGTGCAGCGCCACTCTCGCGAATCTGGTAGAGATAGAGAAAAAAGTCGGGAGAAAGACAAAGACCGAGAGAAAGATCGTCGCGGTCTTAGGGATGATCGAGATCGTGGTGATAGAGACAGGAGCGACAGAGCGGACAGAGGGGACCGCGGAGAACGAGACCGGAGTGAGCGTCATCGTAGCCATGATCGAGAAAGGTGAGCCCCTTCGCCATATACATATTTTAATGAATAAGTATTCACCATGTCTGATATTCTATTAGCAGAGATTTTAGTTGATTCTGCCAGTCCAGAGAGTAGGGTTTAAAACAGCACCTTATCAAACAGGACTTTGTCAAACAACACTTTATCAAACAGCACTTCATCAGACAGGAGAACATTTCTTTTTTTGTCAAGGTTTCAAGGTCCTTTTTTACCTGCAGAATTGCTGAAACTGAAGTAACTGTATTGACTAAGTGCAGGAGTCGCCGTGATTACGGCGACCGAGATAGGAGGCACAGGCATCGGTCTCGTTCCAATTCTCTTTCAAGATCTCCTTCTCGTGACCGGAGAAGGTCCCGCTCAAGATCTCCTTCGCGTGACCGTAGAAGGTGTTACTGCATTCTAGATGCTGAATGTGAATCTGCTAGACGTCTTCCAATCCAGTGATTAATCTATATTAAGTTTCTCTCTTGAATGCTGTCTTTGAATCGTGTCACAAACCTTATTGATTACCTATTGCAGGAAAACAAGTGGATTTGATATGGCTCCCCCAGGTGCCACTGCAGTCCCCGGTGCTCCAATCCCAGGTCTGAATATCTTTTGGAAACTGGTTAGTTTTACATTAGAGTTGATGCTATTTGGAAGCACGTTTAGTTTCATTCTTGGAATGAGAGCTACAACGTTATGGCATGTTTTCCAGTCCTTGGCGTTCTTCAATTGAGTTCGTAGATTTGTGCAAGTGTAATTTTATCTTTGTATTATAGGTGCATTTATTATGTTTCAAGCTATCGTTTTTATAATTCACGAATTAAGAAATATAGTACCTCGACTCTTGCTTGATTACCAGGTCAAATTCCTGGAATGCCTCCACAAATGCCTGGCGTCTTTCCATCAATGTTTCCATTCGGTGGTACACAGGTTCGTACTTTTGACTCTGATTGCTTAGATCTTCCATGTTTCTGACCTGTCACCAGATGGTCAGTTCTTATAATTATGAGTTGTCACTTGTATCAGTTAGAGGTGAGTCCTCGAGTCTACTGTAGTAATTGAGTATTTTGGTGGTCAAGCAGTTTGGAGGTCTTCCTGGAATGCCAGCACAAGCTATGACTCAACAGGTGATTGTGTTTCTTACTGCTGAATGACCTTTGTATACCAGTATGCATAAAATATGGAGGAACCTTTGTTAATGTGTTTTCATGGTGACAATGAAGTTCAACCATTTTACCTATAAGGTTTGGCCTTGCTGCAAATGCAAGGTCACGGTGGTACCGGGCTAGAGCATTTCCAGCCTGTTGGGCCTAAGTAGCACTAATGGCCAGCTGTTTATTGCTAGTATGAACGTGATGGATTGAGAGCAAAGTGTTTTGACTCGACATTATTGGATATGAGGATATTGCTCATTTTAGAGGGATGTTTTACTGACGTCAAAGAGGTATGTTTTGCAGGCAACTAGGCATGCCCGTCGCGTGTATGTTGGTGGTCTCCCACCAATGGCGAACGAACAAGTGAGTAAATACTTTGGATAGAATAATTAAGTTATTTCAAGAATTTCCTGACTTGTCTGTTGCTTTACTGATCTTGTTTGTTGTGATGTAGCAGTACATAGAGCTTGACTTATATATATTTATTCACTTCAGTTGAATTGGAAACGAGGACAACTATTTTTTTTTCCTTTCCTCCTGGCATTGGGTTCTGATGTTGTTTTCTTTCCTGTGTGGATAGACTATTGCGACATATTTCAGTCAGGTGATGGCTGCTGTAGGAGGAAATACTGCTGGGCCAGGTATTTTATTTCCTTAAAACCTATGTCTAAGGGGTTGCAACATATTAGTAGTGGAAGTTAATGTTTTCTAACTGTTTTCTGGTCATTCTAAACTGATTGTAAATTTAAAGGCAATGTATTTTCTATAGAATGTCCTACTTATCTTGTTTTTGTAACTATTGGTTTATAGTATGTTTCTTTGAAATGTCAATTCCCTTGCACTTGATGTTTTGAAGGAGTTTTGCATATATTTCATGTATTTTTAGTCTTTTCAATGCTGTTGAAACATTTCTTCCAACATTTGATTTTTGATCATCTAGGTGATGCTGTTGTCAACGTGTACATCAATCAAGAGAAAAAGTTTGCGTTTGTTGAGATGCGTACCGTTGAAGAAGCTAGCAATGCTATGGCTCTGGATGGAATTATTTTTGAGGTATTTCTATCTTACCGCCTGGATTCAAAGTGTCGCCTTCTGCATTTTCACAATGGGGGGCTTATTTTCGATTCAGAGTGCCCAACTTTCAAAAAATGAGGGTCTTTATACACAAATGGATCTAAATGATAATACAAATGAGGGTCTAACTGTTTTAATTGCTTGCTGTTTAGAGCATATAGACCAGACCCTGAACATTCGAGAGTGAATCAATCATGGTCCTCCAGTACCCGTTTGATACCCTAAGAACGCTTCATGTAGGCACAAGTGTCAGTTTTGCGCCCTGCTGACACTTGTGCTACCTACTGTTGTTTTTACAGAATCCATGTTTGATCTAACTTACGTTAGATTTGTAGACAACTAATCTCACAATTTATCTTTATTTGGTATTACAGGGAGTTTCTGTTAGAGTGAGAAGACCAAGTGACTATAATCCATCCATGGCTGCTACTCTTGGTCCAAGTCAACCTAGTCCGCACCTCAACCTGGCGGCAGTCGGCTTAACTCCTGGGTATGATTGATCTTCACACCTTCAAATTCAGTTGGCAGTATTGTGTTTTTGACACCCTCTGTAAACAGCAGTGAAGGAGTTGTTGTCTATTTTATAAAAATGTGGTGTGGTGGAATATGACAGAAGTTAATCTACAATTAAAGTAATGTTGGTAGTCTAATCTTTACAAGGGAATATTCCAAGCTTTGAAACAGATACATACTAAACGTCTAAAGTCGAATTCACCATTTTTGTTTTGAATCTTTCAGAAGCGCTGCCGGAGGGGCTGATGGGCCTGACCGTATCTTTGTCGGAGGTTTGCCTTACTATCTGACTGAGGTTCAGATCAAAGAGTTACTTGAGTCCTTTGGGTAAGATCTCTTTTGCTTGCATGTATACGATATTCATGTCTTCTCTTTCTATATGTAAATGTTTTGGGGATTTTGTCACTGAATAGGTCATACTAATCCTTTGGGTTGTTTTGTGCTTTCAAGGCCTTTGCGAGGTTTTGATCTTGTCAAGGACCGTGATACGGGGAACTCCAAAGGTTATGGATTCTGTGTTTACCAGGTATCTTGAGACACATTACAAGTATTGTCTATTTAGTTTTATACATCTTGACTTTGCTATAGAAACAAATAATTATTTCCCATGAGAAAATTGCATTTTTAGATGATAAAATGCTAGCGTTCTAATGTATCGTTGTTTGTTAAGGTTTTTTGTCCTTGATTCCATGTGTAAGGGCTGCAGAATGGGTAGATCATAGTACATCTTATTAGATCTTATTATTATAAGTTATATTAGATCTGGAAGTACATCTTCGTGGTTAACTTGTGAGGTGTGACCAACCCCATTACCTGCAGGACCCGTCTGTTACTACAGACGTTGCCATTGCGGCACTTAATGGTTTGAAAATGGGCGATAAGACTCTAAGCGTGCGTCGGGCGTCTGCCAGGTAGAGAAAATTGCTTATCTTGCTCACTTTGTCTTTCGCAGGATCCGTCAGTTGTGGATATTGCCTGTGCAACGCTTAATGGCATGAAAATGGATGACAAGACTTTAAACGTTCGCCGAGCCACGGCAAGGTTGGCTTTAGTCCACTTACAGGTCTTGGAATTCATTTTTGTTCATTGGCCTTTCCTGGGCAATGCTTAGAATACAACGTATTCTAATTTGTATGGATGTCTTTTGACTCCATGAGGATGTGAATCTATACTTGATATCATCTTATTGCATTGTAGTAAGAATCAATTTAGATTGTTTAGGTATGTTCCCACTTGGTATTAGGAGTGGTATTAGCAAAGTGAATCTAGTCCAAAGGTGTAACTAAGTTTGTTCCTAAGACCTTCGTTAACACCACTCATAGCACAAGTGAGCATACCTTTAGTTTCTTATGTAAGATGTCAACAAGGTAAAGTTGAGTTTGTTCGAGTGAACTTAATGTAATTTATTTTGGATTTTGACTTAATTTGTGTGTGGAAGATATCTTATAGTCAAAGTCCTTAAAAAATGTTTTTGTCTATGATTACTAATTGCAATATTGTGTGATGTTGTTGCAGTGGACAACCCAAGCCTGATCAGGCAAACGTTTTGGCACATGCGCAGCAGCAAATTGCCATGCAGGTAATGTTCAAGATTTTCTGACTCAATAATGTCTGGATTAAGTTGACTTTTCTTTTATCAGATAGTTCAACACTTTAATGTATGCTAATTTTTTTTTTTGGTTCTATATTTACAAATTCATTGAGCTTGCCATTTAGATATTGGATGTATAAGATTCTGCCAGTGTGCTGCATTTTATAAATATGTCACTATAGTGAATGGGGTGGAGTTTTCTGTGCATTCAACACAGATTGGGTCTTTCGATGTGCAGAAACTTGCATTGCAAGCTAGTGGCGCCAATGCAGTGGCCCTAGGTGGCATGTCCATGTTCCCTATGATGGCTGGGATGGGAAATGGCATTGCATTAGAAAATCCTACCAAGGTCGTCGCTTTGACTGAGGTAATTTTTCTGTTTTGACCCTAAACAATTAGTCTTAACCCTTTAACGTCCCAGTTCATCACTATTTTCAAAGATTCGTTATAAAATGTTTGATGAAAACCGAAAATGGACTTGATTTTCAAAGAAAAGTTGTAAATGTCAATGTGAAGATCACATCTGTACGGTTGGATTTATCATATATTTATTTAATATTTATTTATTGATTTTGCAAGGTTTTCTCTTGAAAATCAATTAAAAATCACGAAATAACGGAATTTGAAAAAAAAATTTGTGATGAAATTGGAATAACATGCACTACGAGATGGTATGGTTTCTATTATTTGATTCTACTTATTTTGAAAAATCATCTTTAAGGTCTCACTTTTTGAACAAGAATGAAACTTGACATAAACCACTTGTGTTGTTTTTCCAAAAATCACAATAACCTATTTTGAAAATCAAAACCGTACAAAGGATAGTCAACTTGCACAAGAATCATGAGAAATTTTGGTGGATGAAAACTGTCTAATTTGGATTGAATTCGAACAGTCAAAATCCGTTCAGCGTCCAATATTTGGATGCAGGCGCCTGACAGGGTTAATTATTAATTTGCGTGACTAATTTTTTTTTATGCTGCAGAATTTGTGAGGGATTTCTCCTTTTGGGTTAGGAAAGGATTTTTGTCCTCTGCTTCTGAATTGATTGGAGATTGTTTCTTTTTTAACCTTTTAAGATACTTATTGCCTTGAGGCTCTTTGGAAATGCGTGTAGGTTGTAACACCCCGCCAGCTTGAAGATACCGAAGAGTACGAGGAAATCCTGGAAGATATGAAGACCGAGTGTGGGAAGTATGGTATGTGTCAAAGAAGCAAAATCCAATAGCAACTTGTCAGAGTTGAATTCAGGTTTTGTTTGTGATCTTTTGGTGCCAGGTCTGAGTGTGGGGGCATTTGATTAACTGGTATTGTTGTTGCAGGAAACTTGGTGAATGTTGTTATTCCCAGACCCAGAGGTGGTGAAGATGTTCCTGGCTTGGGCAAGGTGTGAATCACACTCTTTACCTTTTCTCAAAGTTGAACAATGATTTCATTGAATTACAGATATTTTACTAATTTCTCTTTTAACTGTTAATGTAATTTTCTCAGGTCTTCCTTGAGTATTCTGATATTGCTGGTGCTGCCAAAGCAAAGGCTTCGCTTCATGGGCGAAGATTTGATGAAAACTTGGTAGTTGCTGTGTACTACCCGGAGGACAAGTTTGAAGCGGGAGATTACGGAGGTTAATGAAGCTTGAGTGGTGACATTCTGGTCACTTTTGAAGGGATCCTGCATTGTGGGTGGCATTGTAAGTTGTTTTTAGAAAACATAAGTTTAGGGTTTTATATCCTGAAATAGTTTTGCTGGCTGGGGTGGTTCTGTATGCTCAGATATGCGGCTTTCACTGGGTGTTTTCAGAAGCACTGATCTACATTAGTCAATGCCACGTTTTGACGGATTTGTATGTTGTTTGGTATTTTGTTTTGCAGTGAATCTTGCAGTAGTGAACTTTTTTAAAGTGCTACCAAGGGTCCTTGATCTTGTAGTCTAGTTGTCTGAGGTTTGTCTGCTCCTGGAGCACATCCTCCACAGATTATTTTGTAGACCAGCTGTCTATTTCAAATTGTAATGAGGAAGTAAAGCCGAAAACTGTCTCACTCATGCTTTTGGAGTAAGTTATGTCACCACACATTGCTGTCTTTCATATGAGATGCATCGATACTCTGGAGTTTGGTCTACGTTATTCAGATTCACATTATGTGCGATGGTGTTTCTTTTTAAATTGGTTCCAATAGATCTTAGTACTTCTCAATTGTATTCATTTATACATTAGGCATTCTTTTTGCATATGGCAAAATGATGGTAACTTCAATTCACTTTTGGTTTGCTTATTTGAATATAATATGAATGCACTATGTATGTACTGTTTGCACCTTGACAATGCACTAGTTTACCCTTTGTTTCATCCTCCAGCAAAATATAATGTCAAATTTTTAATTTTGTATCAGAAATTTGTTTGCTTTTATGGGTATAGTCCATCCTACCACTTTATACCACTTTAGATTTCACAGAAGTGGCAAGAATTCTAGTGGACTATACCAACATACACCCTAACATGTCCCTGATGCTTTCTCATTTCTTGGGCTTTCTCATTTCTTGGGCTCTGGTGTAGCTTGGGCAACCATTTCATTATGCCTCTTCATAGGTTGGTCGTTGCTTGAAGTCCCAAAAGTCCTTTTTATGACAAGTTGGAAAATGAAAACATGTAGAAAAAAGAGAAAAAGAGAAATAAACCCTAACTAAATAGTCTCTAATAGAGCTTGGAAAATAAGACATCTTAGGAAAAAGAATTAAAAAATAAAATAAAAATAAAAAGCCTACAAGAAAAGGACTTTTGATGATTATCTAATAAGTCACTAAAATATCCCTTGCAAACACATTAGGAAGACTTACATGACGAGATTTTAATTTTTGTAAACTTTAGTTCAAACTCTATCACAAACAAAGTTACTTACAGTTATTTGGTGAACGCAAAGGTGTTTAAAGAGTCCTTTTAAGTTTTGCTGACAACAGATTTTTCACATCCACATTTTTTCAAAAGTTCCTAGCGCTCAAATAGTATTTTAGAAAAAAACAAAAAAATAAAAACATAGAACTTTAGATATCAAGTTAATTATTCTAAATCAAGTTGATTCAAAGGAAAAATAAAATCAGGTGCCTTGTAGATCAATTTGAAAATGAATTGTTTGCAGATTTCAGCATTGTGACGGGAAATGGAGCGCGTGAACCATGCATTCACCTATCAGGGTCTTTGGGTTTTTGCCATCTGCGGTTGCCATATGAGGTTTTTGCCATCTCCGTGTTCTAGTGTGATTGTTCTGAACGATAGTGAAACCATCATCTTTAACATACCTTAGATCTCACTCTGGAATGCGCACGCTTCCACTGGAATAGCAAAACATGTGTTGAACTGGACGTTAGTGACCGTTCTTTTGTCGATCAACGGAGCTCAAACAATGTTGTGTAGCCTGGGCTAGTTGGGTTGATTTTTATAGTTGTGGTTTCCGGCATCTGCATGTCCTAAATACCAAATACCATTTGCATCTAAGGTGTGATCCCCCAAGTGCTAAAGAACCTTATGGGAATCCCGTGCTCGCTTCCTCACCTTCTGTTTGAAATAATCTTATACAATAGAGTTATCCGCAAAGTGGTCCCAAGTAGGGTGATTGGACTATAGTTTTCAAAAAGAGAGGTTCAGTTCTCAATAAAAGTAGACATGTCAGTTGCTTGAAAAAAACTACAGGTCTGAAGTTTGGAGGGACCAAAAACGGTACCTTTTGATTTTACAACCTCAACTTTCCTGAGTCTGACAATACACCCACGCGCCTGCAGCAGGCGGAGCAACGCCAACTCGACCAATCAACAGCGAGCGGGGCGGAGCCCACGGCGGGCCCGGCTCCGCCTGCTGCAGGCCACCAGTGCGTGGCAGGTGGGGCAGAGCCGGCAGCAGGCCCGGCCTTGCCGGTTGTTGGCCCTGCTGCTAAATCTAGAAAATTTCGCCCCCCCATTTGCGCAGGTGGTTTTTCGTTTTCCAAAAAATTTTGCATTCTGCCTATGTCAAACACAATGAATTTGCGGAAAAATCTAATAACTAACAAATTACTCAAACTTTCTTTGAACAATTTTGTGACGCCAATGGATCTTCCTAGTTTCATGACTTGCTTTCACACAAAGTGCACAAAGAGGGCGGTTTTACCTACATTTAGTCCGGTCTTTTTTGATTTCAATAAATCCTTTGTGACTCAATCCTTTTAAAAATAAGTTGTTTTGGACCATTTAAGTAGCAAAAGATTAGTTATAAAAAACCAAAATTCTACCAATGAATTGACTATATGAATAATTTAAAATCAAGATGGTTAACAGTCCTTTTTAATGAAATCTTCAAAAAAGTGGTAATACATATATTTTATAGCACGTCTTGATTTTTTCTAAGATCCTTTGGGTCATCGAGGAATTATTAAAGGTTTGAAAACACCCAATACCATATTTTCCTATAGAAGTTAACATCGCAAATTTTAAACATAACTTAGATGCCACTATTGATGTATGTGAGATACTTGTAATTCTGTGTAGAATCTTGCATGAAAAGAATAAACGTGAGATTTGAATAGAAATTATTTATACATTCTTGACTTGAAAAAATCTTGGTAATTACTGATGAAATTTTTTAAAAACATCAAGTTTGTTCTCTTGTGCTCAATATCCACCCAAATCAGATTTCGTTCGTTTTGACATAATTGCATGAATCTTAAGTAAAATGTGAATTGAAAAAAAATTCAAAGGTGTGTGAGATAGAAATTATATAATAATATATTATGCTAAATTGGCTCGTGTCGGATTCCGACACCATGGTTCCACCTATAAAACTGTTATGGCATGTGTGCATTCATATGTGCTCTGTCTACATTATATAAAAGATAAACATGTAAAAGGTAAAAAGTCATTTCAACTTTCTCCAAATTTTGATAATTATTCACAATCTCTCTCAAACTATAAAAAGTGAATGCAACATTAATCCTAATTGGAACCTATTGATAATTCATGCCCTCAATTTCATCAAATATCTTCATATGCTATTTGATTCATTATAGTTATCATTTAACATATCTCTGCGTTTTGATTCATTATAGTTATCATTTAACATATATATGTTTATTGTTTACAACATTAACACTTAAAAGCCACAGTGTCCACAGTGTCCAGAAAGTGGACGACTAACAGATTCAAACCCTTCTCAAGTTCTCATCAATGCTTGGATGAAAGTCATCCAATTTTTTGGAGATTCTTCATCAAGTTGTTGTCCTAACGGTTGAATGTAGTCATTCTTTATTACATATTTTTCTAAAATTACAAATGTAGAAGTCTGTCAAGTCATTGACCAAGCCAAAATTGCATTGAATGTAGTTCAAAAGTGACCTTCCTAAAATGAGGTCATAGATTTAAGAAACACAAATTTTTTAAAGGATCATCATGTTTAAGAGTATCTCAATTAAATTCATTCCAACAAATTTTACTCAAAAAATAATAAATTTTTATTTGTAGTCGAATTCAAAAGGAATTTTCAATTTTTACTTTCAGATTCCAAAATATTCTTCTAAATAGTACTTTATGATGTTTTTTCTCAAATTGTCAATTTCAGGGACACCCTGGTACTAAATTTTGCAACCATTTTGAGTTTACTTTTTTTTCACATCATTCAATATGTCATATTCTACAACTTTACAATATTTCTCGATATGATCCACATGGTGTGTATCTTTGAATGAAAAAGACTATCAAACAGAAGTCAGAAGTACCCGCCTGCTGAACCCAAGACAGAAAGCAAACGTCATACGGTCAGATTTGTCAATGAAAGTATCTTTAAAAAATCATGTTTTGGAACCTTACAAAGATAAACCAGCGACTCAAATAATGACCTTTCTCTAGCACTAAATCCTCCTATACTGTAAACTTTTGGTTTGCATTTTCGATGGCTCTTACATGCAGAGTATTTCTAGTTGAACTGCAATTTCCAATGCATGTCGTCGCAGGCACAGGGTTACTAACTTGACACCGACAACAACATGATTGATCACCACAGCTACTAGCTTGTGGGCTACAAGACACAACTCACTTATGAATTCAACACAACTGGTAGCATCTGGGATGATGGGATAAAGAATTGGCCATCAGTCTGTTTGGCCACTCTTTCCTGCTCTCTGCACTGAAAACCTTTTGAACATTCGTCTTCAAACGGAACCACCTCTGAGAAAAATCCATGCCAAACCTTGCTTCAACAATCTCTTACTCGTCCCTTTGGTCTTTGGGCCGCTTTGCAGCAGGGGTATCCTCATCACTGTCATCGTCTTCGCTCTCGTATGTCAGGCCCAGAAGACCTCCTTGAGCCTTTGTGGTATCTGCAGTCGGGGCTAAGTCGTGAGATTGTGTGTCGGCGTTACTCTGTGGATAAGAGTCTTGCGAACTAGTGCTGGACTTTCCCGAATCCAAGGTAGAGGAAGGTCGCTCAGCCTTCACTTTCACTATGCTCTTCACCAATACCTGTTGCCTGTATGTCATGAACCCCACACCAAACACGCTTTGTTTCGTTACCATAACTCTCCACTGGACCATTGTTGTTCTAACACTGAATCAGTGACCATATTGTGTGGCTTTCATGTTATTGAAACACGAACCTATGACCAACTGAAACAACACGAACCTATGTTGGTAATTAGTGTGGTGGCAAGACGTTGCGCACATACAGATCGACTTCCCTACGCCTGAAAGGAATCTATAATGCAGCAAACACAATGTAAACTCAAGAAACGTAACTCTAGGTCAGGAAGAAGTAACTACACTTTTTAAGTCTGTCTACTGTGAGCCACTTTATTAGAGCAATTGTTTCTACAGCGCCAATCATCTTGCATCCACTTATTTACAATCTAATGACAACAGTATTCGCACTCATATGCTCCAGTGCCCAGAACCCACACTAAGTAATCAGAAGAGTACTTACCGAATCCCACTCCGAGGTTTAGGTTCCACCCGTATAGCAGGAAGTGTTGAAATAGAAGCGGAGTCCACCAAGCTTGCTGCTTTGTGCTCTTCCGTCAAGGAAAACACTGAAATGGTATGAGAGTCAACAGCAAACATCTACTACAATCCCAGGCAAAAAGTGACCACCCAAACATGAACTGGATCTTGAAGAATATTGTAGAAATTTAAGTATCTCACACGACCTTCTTCTGTTCAAATTTAAGTATCCTTAAGTAGGTCCTAATTAGACTTCCTTTTGTTCAAGTCTTTTCATTTTTTGACCAGCATATGTAATGTTCTTCATGATTCCAGTGATGAAAAATTTGGTCTCGTCTGAATTATATTCTGCACAATATAATCAATTGAACTTGTCATATTAAGACCATGAATCCTTGGTTTTTTAGGGGTTATGAAAATTCATGATTCAACTCAACAAATTTGATTATGGCCTGCTGGCAGGGTATTCTCGTGTCAAGATACCCGGTTCTCTCTCGAATAGCCAATGCAATTATGCTGCACATAAAATCTTTTAGCAGTGATGGAATTGAAAAGGGTCAAGAGGATATTTTGAAAGATGCGAACGCCCGCTTTTCTGTTTGTCGCCGCAATCGCTCAGCATCCTCCTCAGCTTCCATTTGTTCTTTCAGGTACAGCAAATCATCGCTATCCAATGCTGCAAATTTTGTCAAAACCACATCGAGATCAATCAGCACACCCTTAATTTCACGACAAAGTCCACAATGCATCCCCAAACATATGCAACATCTTAGGAGCACGATTGGTTCCACTCTCTATGCGACTTCTGTTTGAGCTGTACCTCCACGACCATGAAGATATCCACCACGTTCACCAGCCACCTCCTGCATCTGCTTCATCACAACAAGCAGGAATCATCAATCAGCCAATAGTAATCAATGGTCCCATCCTCCTCACCAAACCCTAAAGCTACTATACTTGGACCAAAATCCTGTGGCAATACGGACCAAACGAGAACACCTCTACTGATTGACGCACACAAGCTCATCATAATTAATTATATTAAAAAATCTGTTTCAAAAAAAAGATAGTTGAAAGATAGTTGAAAAGGTTTACACTGCAATTTTGTTATGTATGACTTGCTGCAACAGAATTACTCCTTTTGATCTCACTATCCTGGTACACCTACTGTTGGCTTGCCAAACCCTAAGTATGGAGTGAGCCAAAACGCTCTGTAAATTTCAGTAATACAGACAAAAGGTAGTACACCGATGCCAGTGCAGCGTGTTCTAACCTTTGCCACCATACGTTTGAACGCCAAGTCCTCGTCGTCTGCCTTGTCCTTGCCGCCTTTCGAACCCCATTTCTTATCTACACAATTTGAATTGTGCAAACCGTGTGAGATAACTTAAATAGTTCAGTCGGCAGTATGAAGTTGTTGAAGACTAGCAAAGGCTACTGAAAACTGTAACGTCGTTAAACCAGCCAGTTGAGATATGTAATTTGAGAGCCTGAACAGAAACTTAAGCTTAGGTCTTGTACTGCATTGTGTGAATTAGCACTCCTCTATTTAAAACCCAGAAGGTTAAAGGAATTGTACCTTTAGGGTCACTCAAATTCGTGAAATCTTTCACTTCCCTGCCTGCCATCTTGTAGTTGCGTTACTCCAGTTCACCACAAGAAGACCGGTTTTCCCGAACTTATTTCAAGCATGAGAATGCTCAATCAACTTCACACATCGGCATCCTGTTTCCATACTGAAACCCTAATTCCATGCCGCGTGGTTCTCAGATAATTATATAAAACCCTATACCTCGCAGAACTCCTCTTCTTGACCCGACTTTCTCATTCGACTTGAGAAAGAAATCTAAATCACTCCACATCATGAATGACGTGAACCTGGTCCCATTCCATGGCTACCAAAACCCCATTCGAGAAACCCTACTCCGAATCACCGCAATGCAACGAATCCGCCTTTCTGGCAATAAGCGCTACAATAGCCTAAAAACAAAAACCCTTGCACGATGCCCGCCTTCAGTTGGAACTTCCGCCCTATCGAACGATTTTTCAAGCGCTAAACGTCCAAAAAAATAGCAAAACAGAAACAGAGAGTGATCAAACACTGCGTGCCTGCAATGGAGAAAGAGTGGATTCACGGTATTGCTCTCGGGATTCCTTTTTTCTCGCTTTTGATTTCGGATTGTAAGTATGAGAAAAAGAAACTAAATGACTGCGCTCCTGACAAGATTACAATCCAATTACAGAACGAGAAAGAAAAACTTCACCAAGTGTGGCCGGATTGTAGGAGGTTCTTATGAAAGAAAAAGGAAAAAAGAGACTAAAGCACTGAATTGTAGGAGGCTATTGATGAAATCGTTAAAGAAGAAAGAAAAAATGAAAAGAATTTCACGAAGTGTGGATTGTATGTATGAGTGAATGAAAGAGGACCGGAGTTTCTATTTATCTGTATGAGTTAGGCGTTGATGAAATTTTGTGTAACTCAATGTGTTGTAGGAATATTTTAGGAGTGATTGAAAATGCGTAGGAGACAATAAGGCTTAACTACCCGGGGAGGTCACTTCCAAATATTACGTAACAACGTGCGAACAAAGATAGGGTCCAAATAAATCTTTGAAGATAATTTTTATAAATGATTTACATTAATATAGGATGTTCACAATTCATTACAAGAATAAAAATGAGAATATTCTTAAAATATTACTAATTATAGTAAAAATTATTTTTAAATTTTAGGGTGCTTTTAAATACCCTTTGTTCACACGTGATACTCAAATGATACAAAGAGTGACCTCCCCGAGCTTAACTATCATATTGTTATTGCCAATACTACACTAGTGCTACTCATATTGAGTGGGATGGGGTCTCGATTGTTGGGAGCCTATAGTCTCTAATCATGTTGACTGCAAGGCACACGTTTGGCACACGCCCATCTCCACTATGATGTCCTATTATAGTCCATTTTCACTCATCCCACTCATGGCACGTTCATACCAAGCCCCTGCCGCACTTGCATCTACGTTCTCGTAATAGAGGAAGGTAAAACTGAGAAACAAAAAATATATTCAAAGCCTTGTCTTTTCTTGCTACAACTACTATTCAAGCACTCTGCAACTGCATTGCAGAACCGCAAGTAGAGCCATGCTTCTTTTTGGCATTGTGTTTCTTTTTATCACTAATAGAAAACTATGCCAAAAAGAATAAGCTTTGGTTCTTTAAACCAACATGATATGCAGTCCCTGAATGACTACATATTTTTCTTTTTCGTTTAGCAATTGCAATTTTGAGAATTTTGGAGCGTATAATATACTGTTGGAAAGATATTTTCAAAACCTTTCCAACAGTATACCGTAGCAGGAAGGCAGGGTCGGCACTTTTGTGTTGAATAATTAATAAAAGTTCAAAAAGTAGGGATCGGCACTTTCAAAAATAATTATTAAAAATTCGGCTATTAATAACTAACATTGAATTTTACTAGCGGCTAAACGTTTTCTTTTGCCTTTTGTCTACAATTTTTGTTGACTTCATTTTTGTTGATTTCGACAAAATACTTGATAAATTTATTTATTTTTTCGACATTTTTTCGACATTTTTTCGACATTTTCAATATTTAGTACTAATAGCTTTAGTTTCTAAATGAGATACTGATGATAGTACTTCAACGTTCTAATTCCATCTCGACCAAAAGATATAATCTAATGTACTTGGTTGGTTTGCAGGATGCAGTGAGGATGCCCTAAGAGACTTTAACCCCTAAACGTCTAAACGTGCCTTTGCGGCCAATAGAATACGTTGTATTTTGATTGTATTTAGAATAAATCCACACCTTTAATGAATAAGAAGTCAAAAGACAAGTTGAAATTTAGATCAATGCGGTTCTAGTGAGCTAATTAAATCCCAATTTAGAGTTTCTTGTTGATAGAAAATCCCAATTATACGACAGTGTATATACTATACCCATGGGACGTTTAAGGTTTAAACCCTCATTTTCCGTTGCATATGTTGTTTGAATAGATGCAGTGTTCTATGTCACTGACAAGGCATATTACATACATTTAAGCCTCCATATCTAGGACCTCTTTACATTTTCTACAGTTCTATTTGTTTTGTTTTTCAATGTGTTTGGCATTTCAGCCAACTGCTGCAGTCTTCTACAGATTACTCTCATTTCTTTTTTAACGTCTTATATATAATTAGTTGGAATGGCTCCATCTCCTGCAGATAAGGCATCATCATTTCAAATGGAAGGCGCAAAATGCGACTTCGTATAAAACACTCATCATCCTCATTTTAGTTTGTGTAATAAGGGTTATACAGGTGCATTACAGTTAATTTGATTTCAGAAATTATCTTACACCAGTTCTTTGGCTTTTCCAATGTGGCATCTTCCTCACACTTGTACTCAATCCTGCTTACAATACTGTTTACTCATCTTCATATCGAGACTGTAGAGCTAGTCCTCAACATGTATTCAATTCGATCATACTAGAGTTATTTGTAAAGGCATCCGGTCTTTTGTCCTCCTTTTTTCATGGACCAGAGCTGGTCGTCATCAATCTGACACCACTCCTCACGGTCCCACCCCACTACCCAATTCTTCCCCCTCCCTCCAAATTTTATGAATAAAATTTTAATCTATCCAGTGTTCTATTGTGGGTCTACAGTGAGATCTTGTCGATCCTGTTCTTTCCAAATTATAGGTCAAAACGAAGGGTTTTGAAGGACTTTACAAATAACTCTTCTAACTCATATTGTTTTAGTACTCTATGCATGCATGGAAATCAAAGCTTCAAATATTTCTATGTGCATGCATTATTCGTGCACTAAGTAGAAAACTATGTCAGAAAGAACCGTAGCCAAAATTGGATGTGGTTCTTTTGACCAACCTGATCTGGAGCCACTAAACGACTACATATTTTTCTTTTTCGTTTTGCAATTGCAATTTTGAGAATTTTGGGACGTGTAATATATTGTTAAAAAGGTGTTTTCAAGGCCTTTTTGAAGATATATTATACGCTCCAAAATTCCTAAAATTGCATTCATTAAACCAAAAATATATAACATCATTTAGCGACTAAAGATCAGGCTGGTCAAAAGAACCGCAGCCGAATTCGGCTGCAGTTTTTTTTTGACATGATTTTCTACTGGTAGTAAATTTTTATACCAGGCATAACATTTTATCGTCCAGATGACATTTTTTATCACACAGCCGCCTTAGTGCACTTCAAGAGTTAGAATCTTCTACTAATCTTATCAACAATAAAAAAAATTCTTACAAACTTGTATTGAAATTACCACTCATATAGAGAACAGTACATCCACTAGGCAAACACTTGCAAAAACTGTCTACTAAACACTGCTTCAATTAGCAAATGCCTTCCAAGAGCAACCATGAAATGCGAGGGAACCCTAAAAAGTTGCTTGCACGCTAGCTAGGCCATCCCATACTTCCCATTTCCTCACCACTACGAGTAAGTCTCTTGAAAGGGTCCTCGGTCCCATTTAAGGATCCCTGCAAAACCAAAATATACATCTTCATATCAGTGGCACATCATAATACTACGAGAAAATACAGTCACATGGAATGTCAATAGTGCAATCCACGAGAGGGAGGGTGCAGTGCACCCACACTATATATATCCTACTACATGGATAGAGAGGGTGCAGTGCAGTGCACCCACACTATATATCCTACCACATGGATAGAGAGGGTGCATTGCACCCACGCACTGCACCCACATAATCTCAATGTCAAGAGATCATTGGGCTAGAAGAGAGGGATTAGTACTGATAAATGCTAAAGAGCATAAACTTCTTAGTAGGTAGCATTAACTCTTCACCAAGCAACAATGGTGACTCACTATTTGGCCTTTGCATGCATGTTTAATTTTACTTTTTTTTTTGCATTTTTGTTCAACTACCACATTAATCTTAAGATCAAATGGCTCAAAGTGGTTACTTTCCATTGAGATTACGTATGGTAATTCAAAAGCAAGGACGATTATAGGTGACAATGACAGGTTAGTACCCCCGACTCTAAATCTTCCCCCTGAGGTTAATGCAAGAGGACAAAACTTGCTCCCTATTTTGTGCATGAAGGGGTCCACTTTAAAAAATAACCCCCTCTTCCAAGAAATTAAAATTCTTGAGGGTAATTCTTGAGAGTAATTTCTATCTAAGGGTCACAAATTTGTCAAAAAAATTGCCAAAAAAAACCTTAGGGTGCTCAAAATGGAAATTTCAAAAAATGGGGCCCATGGGTGAATAGTGCTTGCATTAACATTGAAGTGGGATTTAAAGTTAGAGGATCAGTACCTCCTCTGGGAGGTGCACTCCACATTATGTTTGAGAATCACGTGCGTTCATGACCCCTTCTAAAAACTCCTTGTATATGAGTGGTTATATGTCTAAATACCTTTGTATACATACATATATATATATATATACATATATATATATATACATATATATATATATATATATATATACATATATATATATATATATTCCATTTTAATTATATGTTTAATGTAAGTATACGTGAATATTTTCAATTCTAAATTATGTGTTTATTGTATGTATACGTAATACGGCAGTGTTCAAATTAATACTCCTTATGTGCACTCAGATATACTCATACATGTTTAGTACAATACACCCCCGGGCTTCCTCCGCCACTACAATGGCTCGGTAGGTCCTAACCTGCAGCTATTTCCCACGATCCTCAGTCCCTGACATTTTGAAATACCTACTCCACTAACACATGGAGAGAGAGAGGGTGCGGTGCGGTGCAGTGCAAGGCGGGACTGCACTGCACCCACACTACCATATCGTTGGAATTGCAAACTACCACTAGTGGCAAACCTGTCGTTTTTCATTCCTCATTTCGTGGGACTGATAGTGAATAGTACCGGAATATTATACTTACGTTTCTGTTCTTGTGACCAAAACTACTCATCAACACTAACACAGCCCATGTATCTGGCGCCGTTTCATTTCTTTTTCATTTATAATAAGTGAAAAACGACACATTCCTTCTAGTGTACCTGAATTTCGCACGATCAAAGGGAAGCTCCTTACCATAGTTGAGTAGTCTTCGAGTTGCGTGGAGCCAGCTCCAGCATTTTGATTCTTCTGACGCTCCTTTGACAGGCTCAGTGCAAGCAACTCAATGCCCAATGAAGGATAATCGTTGAAACATCCCTTCTCCAAGCCATACGAGAGCATACGCTGATCTCATCAGGGCTGAAATTAATCGTCAAATTCGGAGCGGTAGTTTCTGACAAACCGAGCTCCATTCGATTTCAGCTCTTCAATGATATCAGCCTTTGAGCACTTCCTCATCCGATCCATTGGCTCGGTGAACAGGCCTGCGGTCCTTTGCATCGCCTCAATCGCATCTACATATCAAGCAGATCGATACTGTCAATATTCAATGCATGGAAAAAAGATGAGAGAAAGAAAACATAACACTCACCAAAGTGAAGATGCAGTTGGGTGCACTAGCTGCTGCTCAGGAGTGCATTCTAGCAAATGAAATCTTACCTTTCGACTTCCGTTGGTCGGGGATGTTTGCTTGATACTTTGAAAGATTATGCGCTTCCTTCCTGTGATGAACAAGGCCTCCTTTCCTCGCAAAGGATCAGCTGCATGCGTTAATCCTACAGCGCCACTTCTCGTCATCGTCGCGATCCCAAATAGGGTTGCTCTCGTGAAGACGATCGTGAAGATCTAGTGGCCGGTTGCCGCGTTGGCCTCACACGCGGCATCGCTCCAAAGGCTTTGAATTCCGCAAGATCTGCATCGATCGCATGGAAAATTCTAACGTGAACAACACATAGATTCAGAAGAAACAACTTTCTATTCATGTGTTTTGTGCCACAGACAACAGCACTGTATTCAAAACGCAATCAGTACTGCAGAAAACCTCCCCGATGCCATGCTCACATTTTTCCATCAGACGTACAGTGCCTCCAGGGTAGAATGAGCTTAATTACAAAATATGAATGGACGCAGATGCTGATTGGTATGTCAAATAACCGCAGACGAGAATTAATTGAAACCCCTCAGATTTAAGTGCAATTCAAAAGCCGCTACGAACTCCTAGAGCGCAGCGAGCTTCGACTCCAAATCACAAAATGCAACACCATTGATACAGACTACAGCGTAAATAGATTGAGCATCAGAGACAATGAGTACGTACTCCTTCTCAATCCAGCTAGCTAGCTAGCTACGTTGACAGCAAATTAGCAGAAGAATGTGACTCACAAATTCTGAAATGAGGTTCATGCATTCACTCTTCTTGTACTTCCACCAATCTGATCATGCAATTGAAAGCTTCAAGTTGGAATTCTTGCATAGCAGAGATCGATCAGGGCAAATCGAGTTTCTCGACAGACTTACCTCTGCCGCTCCTGCAGTTGTTCTTCGATGCGTCTCGCGCGCTTCTTGCAGCTCTGACTTTACCTATGCCAACCTGTTCCTACATCCACAACTCGGCACAACTCACAGACAGTTCGGGTAGAAAAAACAAACAGCCCCATATTCATTAAATTGGCCAATTTTGATTATATTGGCCGCTCAAATAGTGTGATTTCAGTTCATTTACTCTCTTTCTCTTTATTTGGATACTTAGTGTGGTGGCCAATATAAATAAGATTGGCCAATTTAATGAATATGGGGCTAAACGGAATTCCATTGAGGCATACCGGTATATTTTTCAAAATTCTTTGTCTTCAACCCTGCCGAGTAATGTGCTACCGTACTGGGCTATCAGCTCCTGCCGATTAAAGTGCCGAATTAAGTGCCGAATTGATGCGAATACTCTTCGAGATTCAATGGGTGTTCTTGAAGCTGATTTTCTTTTTCATCATAGAAAATAAAATGTTTTTTGAAAAAATAATTTACTGAACACTTGGGTATCTCTTTTTATAATTATTAATTTTTTGCCAACCTTGACGATCGAGTATAGTAATTAGTTTACTAATTAGGGCTACTTCAAACTATGGCCAAAGGTCGAGAGACTGTTGATCACTACCAATCAGGGATTCCAAGAAACCAAGAATTTGGCCTGTCGAGAGCCTTCACACTAAGGTCGAGCCACCTAAAACCGACCAGGCACCTAATGCCGATAATTTCTACACATGGCTTTCATTTCAGAACGCAAATCTAAATATGTCATAGAGCCTTTATTGTTTGTTGACCAAAACGATAAGCCATCTATGGTCTACCTAGATGTGTGTTCTAAAATGAAAGCCATGTGTAGAAATTATCGGCTTTGGGTGCTTGGTCGGTTTTAAGTGGCTCGACCTTAGAGGCCAAAGTCCAAAGGCCGTCGCCCTGCATTGCCTACGTGGCAGCACTTTTTGACCAAAGCAACGGATTCTCAAAGGAAGTTTGGATTAAACAGGAATGGAAACTGAAACTATGGTGGAGATGATGTCAAATTTTTTTTCATAAAAAATCAAAACTATATTGTATTGCCTATTTTTAGGGCATTTCTTTGGGCTCTCGATAAAGTGTAGCCACTCAATTCCACGGGCTCTCAACTTGAATGGCTATAGTGTGAACTACCCGCCTTACAGTAGGTGGAAATAAGTACTAAATGAACTAATTACCACTCTATAGATGATTTGAGTTTTTATCCCGGACTCTAAATCCCCATATTTATGCATGTTGGGGCTATTCTTAAAAAGTAACCCTCTCTTCTAAGGGTCTAAAATTCTTGAGGGGATCTTGCTAAACTAATTTGGAAACATAGGTCCCAAATTTGCAAAACAAAATGCCCAAAAAAAGACCCTATGATGCCCAAAATGGGCCCTATAGATGAATAACGCTTGCATTAACGTTAAGGGGGTTTAGAGTTGGGGAGTTTTTATAGCACAATTTAATTCAATAAGTGCAAGACACTCTAATCATTATGTATCCAAATTTTGTACTAGAATAGAATTTATTTAAAAAAATTTAATGACTGGCTAAAGACATTCACTTTACAATATGAATTTGTTCAAAGTGATTGCTTATTAAGATAGACGACCTGTTCCCGATCAGGCCCTCAATCACGCAGAATAGGGCGACCTATTTCCGTGAATGAGCCTGCATTATTTTTGAATTCATTTGTAAACGGTGGCGGAAACATGTTTCTAGGATATTTCCTCTTAATATGGAATGGTTGGCGCCGAGAATCTCGGGGAAGTCACTCTAAGTATCTTTTGAGTATCACGTGTGAACAAACGGTATTTAAAAGTACCCTACAAATTAAAAATAATTCTTACTATAATTAGTAATATTTCAAGAATATTCTCTTTTTTACTCTTGTAATGAATTGCAAGCATCCTATATTAATGTAAATCATTTATAAAAATTATCTTCAAAGATTTTTGTAGACCCTATCTTTGCTCGCACGTTGTTACACTAGTAGAAATCTTGTCTTATGTGACAAGTCTTTAATGACTCAATGTCCGGAAAGACAAGTCCATATTGACACAAAGTGGTCTTTGCGTCATTATGGACTAGTCTTTCCGGACATTTAGTCACTAAAGACTTGTCACATAAGACAAGATTTCTACTAGTGTTACGTAATATTTGGAAGTGACCTCCCCGAGCCGAGAATGGAAACTTGTTACCAAGTTAGTATGATATCATGTGTTTTTTATATGAAGTAGCACCAATATCAAAACCTAGTTTTACAGTTCTTGGAAATAGATCAGCCTACATTGCGAGAACGAGTTGGAGAGAATCTTCACGAGAATTGTTGTCAATTATTAGATCTCTACATAGAAATTACATTGTAACATTGAACATACTAAACATCTAAAAGCTAGCTTTACTATACAACATAGGCAATTCTATTTCTATTTTATTGAGTTAATGTCTCTAACTTTCTTGTAAATGTTTGAACTCTCAACGAGCTCATTGAATTTTGTTATTTGCAATAGCTAATTATAAATTTGAGCATTGGTACTATAAATATGAATTGTTTACAAAATGATTTCTACAATTTTTTCCAAAAAGTTGTTTCAAAAGGTAAAGTAAGCGTTGATGCTTTTTACATGTTTGCACAATCAAATTTCAACCTTTTTACCATTGGAATTGAAGAATACATATTTGACCATCAAAATTTAAAAATAGCTAGATTTTATTTGAAGATTTTACACCATCAAAAAATATGAAATTTGAGTGTTCAAAATATAAACTAAAGGGCTTAAATGAATTGAGTGTTTTTGAGGGATAAATCGTAATCGTATGTTTGTGTTTGCATAAATCAAAATTATTTTGATAATTATTGTAATTGATAGGTTTTTTTTGCACTTAACCGTGGATTTTAACCGTGGTTTTGTCTCACTTATTAGTGCCCCTGGTGGAATTGTGGGAGTTTTTTAGTGTGAGAGATTAGATCGCTTTTAAACTTGGTGTTAGTGAATCTAGCGTAGCACTAACTTGGAGTTTAGTATTAGTTGAGTTAAAGTTTTATTTATGGATGAAAGAGTGGTCGATGAATGATTACAAGTAGAGATGAGGTTTTTTTTAGGAGACCCAAATAGTATGTTCCTTGGTAGAGGGAAAGTTAGTTTGTTTTCTTCTTTGGAAGAGAGAAGGGATGTAAGTAGGAGTTGAGAAAAAAAACCGCATATTTGAAGCAAGATTTCTTGCAAGCAAAGATGGATGTTAAAAAAGAATTTCTTGATGGTTGTAGATGACAAAATTCAATTTCTATAAATCTCAAACTCAAGTAATTTGGAACAAAGATGAAGTAATGGCGGCTATCAAGGTGAAGGGGAGTTTTGTTGTTGCAATGATAGATAATGTGGCAAAGCTTTGAAGGACGGTGACGCGTGGTCTACTGTGAATCTGGAGCTGAAATTTAGTGACAATGTAGATAAAGTTGTCATCTTTTCAAGAACGTGTTACGTCTAAATTTGGAACAGCAACAATGAAGTTATACTTGATCAAATCTGAAGAGGTTGGCGATTGCAAGGATAAGAGAGCATTAATTTTGAAGGCTTATTTCTTTTGATTGTTAAGAGTTTTTGCATTGATTTTTGTGCGAGCGGAAGCGGAGTGAAATCTTCTTTAGGCCCACTAAATTTTGTGACAATTGAAGTGGAGACTACAACGCAGCATGCAATCAAGCATAAGAGAGTCAAAAACCACAAGGACTGAAGAGAACCAACTTTAGAGGCTCATAACTTCTAATTGGAAGATATTATAAAATAGTGAATTTTATTGCTCTTTTTGGAGTTGCTTTGATTACATTGGATGCGTGAATAATTGACCTTGTGATGGCCATTGTTGATGTCTCAATTTGGTGATTCTAGTACTCAATTGGTGTTGCATTAATATTTGTAATTTTTCTCACAAATTTACAGTTTTGTTTTTGCATGTGTATATGACTCATTTAGGGGCACTATAAGTACTTAGGTTAATTAAGTTAAATACATGAGAGGCTATTGAAGCATTTGGCTTCGATTGCATGTTCAAATGGTACATGATTCATGATTACTTGTCTTGCGCTGCCATTTCTACCTTAGTCCAAAGTTATTTATCTAAATTCAATCGTTTGGCTTCATCATCTATTTACAATAATTTGTAGATTTAAAGTTCTACGATACTAATGCTTGGATCCACGCCTTTAATAGGTTTGGGTGCAGAAGAGAATTTGAAATTTACATCAATGCGGTTCCAATGAGCTATTAAGATTCCAATTTAGAGTTTCTTACACTAATTAAATAATCCTAACATGTTAAGAAATGACCCTCAAAAGTTGATTATATAATGAACATTTGTTGTGCCTTTTGATGTGTGAGGGACATGCAAGGGCGTAGGAGTGTAAATGCAAGGGCTATTCAAATGTAGATAAATAGTTTTAGTGAGTTAACTCTAGTGTGCATGGTTGTGAATGCTTTCATAATTGAAAATATTAAACGAATGCTAGAAGGCCTACATGCATCTGTTCTTTTAACTACATTGAATGCAAAGAATTTGTGTAAGCCCTTGATCATGGACGGTGGTGTAGACAGGACAAGATTTCGCAATAATTTAGATCACAGCAACATGTGGCTCATTCCTATCGTATTTTTATTTGGCCCAACGTTTCAAGGTATCTGTACATGTTCCTCATTTCATATAACATGTTTATAAAACATGTAGTACAAGACGAAAAATTAGTGTATGAAAATTGTTCTCAAATAGTGCTTTTCCATTGTTAAATTACGCGTGAGAGCAGGTTGCAAGCGTAATTTAAATGAATTTTTTTTAAATGATAGTGGTGAACAACAAGGAGTAGATTGCAAGCTTCTCCAGCATACATTAAAAGAAATTTGAGTGAAATACAATTTTGCAGTGTATGTTGGAATTTTAGAGCTATGAGCTTCAAAGTGCTATTAAAAACGCAATTTTAACAATTTAGAAGACCCAGAAACTGGACTAAACAATAGATGAGAACTTCCACACATTCTTAGTCTGGACCAAGTTCATTTGAAATTAGGAACTAGGAGAAAATCAGCGTTTGACTAAGAAATGATCAAACATAGCCCCATGGGGCCCTTTATATGCTTAAGCGTTAACATATAGATAGAAAAGTCGTTGCAAATAGAAAAATGTTATCTCCATTTTGTGAGGAGTGTGGTTGAACCTTTGGGAGGGACACTGCAAAATTCTGTCGTGAATGTCGAACACCACGAGGGACACATCCAGAGGGGGCCGAAGTGAACAGGCAACTGGTAGTGCCAATTGTGGGGTCAATGGAGGGGCCAATAGAGAGTCCAACGGGAGGTCAATCGGAGATACCAACAAGAGTGTCAACGGAGGGATTGATTATAGGGGATTTTTGTGGTCCCCCTGCAAAACAAGCAGTATTGGGGCATCCAATCAAAAAACCCCCAACATACAACATGATTTTTGATCCGCCTTGTGTGCAGAACCGAGTAAAGAATAAATTGTATGGGAGAAAATGTTTGCGAGAGGATTATGCTATTCAACATAAGTGTTATACTAGTAATTACAGAACAACACATAAATAGATTGAAGAAGGTCAATCCGTTGGGCACTTTTATGAGGGTAAATTCCCTTTGGAAGACCTTTTGGTTCGAAATGCATTGAAAAAAAAATTGACAAAAAGGATGAATTGACGGATATTAATTTTGGTAGTGGAAAGAAGTATGCGTGGAAAAAGAATGATGCTTACAAAAAAATGAGGAAATATCTCAAATATAAGAGATGGAGGAAAAGGCAGTTAGAAAAGGCTCGATGCCATAGTACTAGCAAGAATTTAGAAGCTAACCAATCTATTCCTTCTACTTCAGAGCCTGTAGATTTTCCTCAGCCAGTAGAGTCTTTGGATCAAAATTTAGAGGATGTAGAGGAAGAGGAAGAGGAAGATGATGAGTGACATTTGTCATGCGTCATTTAGAGTCGGAAAACGTTCATGAGATGTATGCGCGGTTGTCTACATTCGTGATGAATGAGAATGAGATTGCTAGTCGTGCCAAGAGAAGAACCCTCTTTTCCACTGAGTAGTAGGACCTTTTCAGACGAAGACAAAATCCACTTGGTTGCAAAAAAAATCCGCAAACAACGAAATTGAAGTCCAAAAACGAAGATAAATGTTTTCCCTTCGCTCTTTCTAGGGTTTTCTCAAAATTTCAAATCATTCAATCTCTTTTCTTTTCTTGACTGACGGTTTGCTTTTCGAGTTAGGGCTTCTGTAACTTGTCTTCTGAGTTCTGATATGAACGTGTTGGAATTCTTTTCAGCGGTACGAAGAATTATCTGAATTCACCTTCATGAATAGCATGTCAATTCTTTTGTTTATGTGGAGTGACGATTGAATTAATTCTTGGTTTGTCTTTACTAGTAGAAACGGCGGTTAAATAAGAATCAGCTCCCCCTGACATAACAAAACCCTCAGAAAAAACGGACCCTTTTTCTTTACAAATCGTAACCAATCGGACCGTGGTAAGAAGTTAATGAGAAACACAAAGTCTTTTGCCCTTGCTATAAAGATGTATGGCGGTACAAGAATGTACGATTTATTTTACTTAAATTATACCGGGCCCAGTTATCAGATTGTGGAGAGGATCATTAAGAAGGGGGTCTAGTTCATTTTAGAAGAACATGAACAAATTTTTGCAACAGTTGCAAAGATTTATAGAGACGCTACAAGTGTGCACAAAATCACACGCCTTATTCCGGTCATTTTGGCGGAAGACGAAACCAAAGTAAAAGCTAGGGTGGTTTATGAGCAGAAATGAAATACCCTGTTCGGATTGGTGGAAAGAAGACTAACCACATTTGTGCATCTAGATTTAAACCTGTAGTAGGTATAAGGGAGGCAATTCACAACAAGATATAGGAATCCATCCGAGCTTACAAAGTTGGTGGTTTTGCCAAGGTTGTAGTGGTTAACCTACCAGACAAGAAATTGCCCCGCCTTGTCTTTGTGGTGTGTTATACGCATAATTCATTCAACTCTGCTTGGGCAGATCTACAAAAAATTCTCTTACGATGAGTACGGACTTAAGCAAGAAGATTGGACTCAGAAGGACTGGCAGAACTGGGCAGTTGTATAAAGACTTTGTCAAGTCAAAAAACTACGTAAGGTACTTCAAATTCATCATGCGAGAACTCTAGGTACAAAAAAATATCTAGAAATATGCGCAGATTATCTTGACATGCTTGCCTCACCTAGACATAACTTACAATCTAGAGTGGTGTTGGCTTTGAAGGTCTCATTCTTTTTCTAGCTATGAAAAATGTGGTTCAAGTTTGTTAACCACGCGGTTTTGGGGAATTCTAAGACAGTAATTGAATCAGTTAATTATATAAGTCAACAATGCTTCAATTGTCATGCCATTTTCTTGTTTTACTTGTTTGTCATTTTCGTGATAAGTACTCTAATTAGTTGTCCCTTTGCATGTGCAATGATTCTTGTGAGGTTTTTTTCCCAAAGTTGGTAGCATGGTTGGTAATGAGAGGGCATACAACTTCCATCAACTAGTAAACATGACTAATTCTATGAATAGACTAGCAGCAGTGGAGTTTGAAAAAAATGAATTGAAATTCCGGAAAGTTCATAAGAAGATGGATATTGTTTGAGGAGACTGCATTCTTTAGTTGAAGGAGAAGCCCTTTGTGATTTAAGTGACTATTGTTTACTATCTTCTAACGATCTTGTTATAGAGGCCCTAAAAGAAGGTTTGTCAAATCTTCTTCAGCAATTCAACATGGCGCCACAACCAAGAGCATCTATTCAAAATAGTGAGTTAAAGAGCCCTAGAAATACGAGACTATAGATCCTAAGCACTTAGCTTCCATCGCCAATGCAATCCGAATTGAGAGGATGGAGACTTCAAGAGGATGGAGATTTGGAGGTGTTGAGGGTACAGTTGGGTGACCAATCAAAACAAAATGACAGTTTTGTTTTCTTTTTTGGAAAAACAAAATATTGTATTTTTGTCCAAGGGGGCCTTGAAAGTTAGTACCGGTAGGTGGAAAACTTCACTTGCTAGGTCTAGTTGCTCAAGTGTTGTAAAGTCTTGTGCTTTATACAAAATTCAGGGCACTAGTGCCAACAATGAATGTGGAATATGTAGAACTCTAACTTCTTGTTCTCTCTTAATCACAAGTTAAGCTCCTTTACAAAAATGTGAATAACTTAACCCCTAAACGTCCTCACCTATGTACAGTTTAGGCAGTTTTACAAAGATGCATTATAAAATGCAATTAATATGAATATTTAGAACTTGATGTATGAATAAAAATTATACATTTTTAATTTTAGATTCTATCTATACGGTTAGATCTATGACTGCTATGACTAATCTTTTTTTATAAATTTTGAAACATAAAATAAAAGATTATTTTGTAATTCAATTACGAATAAGATATTGACAATATGTGGATGAAATTTGTTGTGATGAGTTATAGTGTAGTACTTTAGGTGTAGTGATTTTTGGAGATTTTTTGGATGCTTGATTTTAATAGTTTTTTTTTTCAAGAACACTTTTAGACCAAAATCTTCAAGATTTTCGGTGAAACACTACAACACAAAATGAGGCATAATTTTTTCAAAAATTATTTACTTTTCGATCAAATCACACATACATGAAGCTAACTTCCCATAAAAAATTCAGTAAAAAAATCACATTGCAAAAAGTGCATGACGGATGAGAAAATATGGATGAAATTTGTACATCAGGCCAAAAACGCCTGCTTCAAATCACAAAATTCAATTTGGAAGTGAAAGGTTACTTGAAAATGCAACTATTCTTAATTGAACAATACTCCAAATAAGTTAGGGCCGCCTCACACTATGGCCGAAGGTCGAGAGGCCGTTGATTTCCACCAATCAAATTGCAAGAAACCATGGTTTTGGCCTCTCAACCCTTCACACTAGAGGCCAAAGTCCAAACGCCGTGGACCTTCAAAATGCTTACATGGCAACACTTTTTGACCAAGGTGACCAAGGTGACGGCCTCTCGAGAGGAAGTTTGGGTCCTACATTTTGCAAGACCCGTCACTATGGTCGAGAGGCCGTCGATTTCTTTTCATAAAAGATGAAACTATACTTTATTGGCTATTTTCAGTAGATTTTTTTGGACTCTCAACAAAGTTTGGACTCTCAATCCCATGGCCTCTCGACTTGGACGGCCACAGTGTGAAACGGCCCTTAGTCTACTATGTACAATTGAGCATCAAAAGCCTGATCACAGCAAATGTCCTTCTCGATCAAAACCTTACTAAATTTTGTCTATCTCATTCATAAAAATTTCAAATCACAAAAGAAAAATTGGAGGTGATACATAACTTGAAACATTTAAAAATAAGATCATTCGGTTTGCTCAACTGTGCATCAAAATCTACTGAAAATATGGTGGTGCTTGAACGAATTTGACTACACAGTCTTCTCCTACAGCTCACACATGGGTTATATATAAAATATTAAGAAATGTGAAAAAATGGTAGTATTTCAACCTTTCAACTTTTTCAGAAAAAACAATTCATTAGAAATTCAACAAAAACTACTTGTAATTCCCAAAAAAAAGAATTGTCATTGGATTTTTTGAATTATTTAAAGACGAAGCTGCTTAGAAGGTACGGTAATCCAAGCCTGCCACCTTAAAGTTTGGGGCTTCCTAACCATGTCATAAGAGAGGAATAAGTGTAGATAACTCAAATAAGATGATGTATGGGTTGAACAACTTCAGAAACCTGCCAACAACAATGGATCTACTACACCAGCAATAATAAAAAACTAATCTCTACCAGAGGCAGAGATCCTGAACCTAAGCAGGACCATCGATGCCTCCCTAGCTTGATCTGCATTATAACACTAAGAGTTATTAGAAAATGCCCGGATGCAAAACTGGGGTCAGATTCAATAGTACTCAGACTGATCACAGAATTGGCAGTCTGAATTGTTGCACTCTGCCCTTCCTTCTCTCTCTCATCCTCTCTGTACAGAGGATTGATCTGCGCTTTATAAAACAATCTCCTCTCCATTCCGGCATGGTCACAACCACGCACGCACCGCACCGCCCCGGCCCCGGAGGAATCAAAGTAGGGTTGATAGCTCCACTGATCAAAAGCAAGCGAAAAAACTAACCCCCAACCCTCATCACTCTGATTTCAGAGCGGGTTCCGAAGACGGAACATCCGTCTCCCCTGAGGAGCCATCACCGTTACTGGATCCCAACGGTGTGACTTGCGCAGCCACTGGTGCGGGGGGTGCTTCCTTGGGTCCATCAACCACTGGTACATATCGTCCTTCCAAGAACCCTTGTTCATTCAGGACACTCACAAACCGGTATGTCACCTGCAACACAAACAACTCCTCTGTTAAATCATGCCAACAATTGACGATGTTTCGTACAGCAGACAAATCTAACAAACATTCTTCTGTAGAAAAAGTCCATGTACCTCCCCAAATAAAGCTTTCGCAAGGACGGTACACCTAAAGCATCTGAGCATGATTCCAATTGTTCAACCATCTTCAGTCTTGTTTGACAATTGCATGAGTGTTCGAGTGCATTTATTGGATCCCGTATGAATAAACTACAAAGTTTAGTTTCCACTCGACCCTAGGCTCTCATGTTAAAAACATGTACATTCTAGGCAAGAATCTATCTATCACCGTCACTTTTGGGTAAGGGTTGCAAACCACTCTATTTGTGCCACGATTTGTAGGTAATCATCCTATTTGTAAACGTAAATGTAAGACGACATGGTGACCACAAAGTGGCAAAAATAGTAGTCACGTGGCACAAATAAGGTGGTTTACCTTGGGTGTAGTTACCTGACATATCAACTGACGTACTTAGTCTACACAGGCAGGCACCAGACTAATTTTAGATCAGAAAGCAGACCCACCTCTTTCCTCGGCCTCGTTTGGCCCAAAACTGCAGCAGAAATGGCAGATAATTTCCCTTCCAAGAGTTTGCCCTTCAAATCTTTTTGTACAAGAGGAGTAAACTGGGCATCAAGCGAGCGGGCAGCACCCAACCACAACAGCACAATGATCAACAAGATCGCTCCCAAGTACGGAGTCGAGGTTGCCAAAGAACCGAATCCCAAAATGAGGAACTGCTGAATGAGAGCACCTCCCGACTTCCCCAGCGGGTTGCACACCACGTCGATGGCTGCCTTTCCTTTGAGCTGCAAGCAAGCAGGATCACAAGTATCCATGGTAAGCTACGATTCTCCTCGGAAAATTCCCAGATGCTCAAACAATCACAAAATAAATAGCACGTGTCACACTACTTTCTAACCAGTAACAACAGATTCATAACCTTGACGTAACCTGATCTGAATAATCTCTTACAATCCATAACCCCTAGAGGACCAGAACTTTTTAGTCTGAAAATGACCACTTCAATTGATCATATTATAAAAATAAAATAAAAAATAAGATGGGACAGAATTTCATATTGCCAGAATTAGTGGAGGAGTTTGTGTGTTGGTCCAAATAGACAGAAAATTGGAATCCAGTTTAAAAGGGGGTTTAAAGGGAAGGAGTCTTAATTATTACCTTGGTTTCCTCGTCCAAGGGAATGTACGCCATCTCTTTGCAAGGGTCGAACAGACTGTACTTGGCACTCTTACTGAAAATGTTCTGAAGAGCTCCGACGTACACAGCGGCCAACAAGGGAGTCATGCCGAGGCCGGCCAGCATGGGTGTCAAGGGAGTACTGAAGAGCACCAAACCAAAGAAGGCCACTCCCGTCACAAGCAAAACTGTGGGCGTGATGGCAGCTGCCACTCCCCACCCGTACTTCCTGAAGATGTACCGACTCAACAACATCATGATGAACGTTGCCACTCCCGTGTAGGTCGAAAAGTCTCCCATGAAGGAGGAGTAATCGTTCGGGCTTGGGAACTGCAACAACAAACAACAACACAGACTTTACTTCATAACGCTCCGTCGACAAAAATACATGAAAAAAGAGGACCTAGATGTGACCTACTCGAAAACTGCTGAGAAAACATGAGGCCCAGTTTCTCCTTGAAGGAATTACAGTGCACACGACACAATAGCAGTGTTCATTTAAACAAGAAAAACGTCCCAAATGCTGCAATAGGACAATGCCAGAGTGAAGAATACACACGTACCTGTGCTTTAAGCTTCGACTTCCACGTCACCTCGACCAAGTTGATACTAATTCCGTAAGCAACCACCAACGTAGCAAGATCACGAATGTACCGTGAGGTCAACAAAAACTTTGCACTCTCGACCATGCCCATCTTTGGCTTCGATTTCTGAAATCATAGAACACCAAAAAAAAAAAGTGAGAAAACCTAAAATCATACTCTTCCACCAATTGTCCCACAAAAGGTTTTCAAGTGAATACTACTCAAATCAATCCAAAACAAAAACGTCTGCAGAGTCCTCAAAGATGATTAAAGAATGGCAACAAATGCGGTGAAAGAATGGCAACAAATGTGGTGAAAGAATGGCAACAAATGTGGTGAAAGAACGGCAACAAATGAGGAGAAAGAATGGCAACAAATGTGGTGAAAGAATGGCAATAGGAAATGTACTGACCTTTTTCCGAACCTCGGCCTTTGGTAGGGTGGGGTCATTCACGACATACTTGTTGGTCCACCAGTAGATACCGACAATGAATAAGCCGAGAATCACCACGAGGCCCATCATACCCTTCAAGGAGTAACCCCAGCCATCCACACCCGGGGGCAACTTCGTTCGCAGCTGCGAGAAATACTTCACTGTGCGGCCTGAAAACACAAGCGCTACATTGGCACCTAATCCAAACAGAGGGTAGAACTGCTTGGCCTCGTCCACAGTCGTAATCTGTCAAAACGCCAACGCACACTCACTTAGTCCACTAAACAACACAACAAAACCTCCATATAACATGTTCCTACTTTTCATGTACGAAAAAGCAGAGGCACAAATTCCAAATGGCTTAAAAGGTACAGCCAATTCCTTGCATTCCTTAACACCACTGTATCTAACAAAACGCTATCCTTCCATTTTCTAGTATAAAAAGCAGAATGTTCACGCTAATCCTCCAAACAACACAACAACTCCTTCACAGCATATTCCTACTTTTCATGTACTCTCAATAACGAAACAACAGAGGAATAAATTCCATGTGGCATAAAAGGTACCACCAATTCTTCGCATACCTAAACACCACTGTATCTAACAAAACGCTATGCTTACATTTTTAATGTAGAAAGCAGAGTATTCACGCTAATCCTCCAAAAAAAACACAACAAAACCTCCTTCATAGCATGTAACTCCTACTTTTCATGTACTCTCGATACAAAACACCAGGGGCATAAATTCCAAATACCTTAAAAAGCAACACTAATTCTTCGCATTCCTAAATACTAACAAAACGCTATCCTTACATTTTCAGTGTAATGATAAAAGAACAGACAAAGAGGGCTGGATTCCAAAGAGTAACACCAACTCACAAAGCAACTACGGAACGAACATTTGGCTTAAAAGGTAACACCAATTCTTCGCATTCCTAAACACTAATGTATCTAACGAAACGCTATCCTTACATTCTTCAGTGTAATGATAAAAGAACAAACAAATTGTGACACCAAAAAGCATTTGAGCCAAAAAGCAGAGTATGCACAGACCTGGTTGGCAAAACCCCAGAAGAGGACGGAGACGACGACGCTGCCCCAGAGCTCAGCCATGACGTAGAAGAGCACGAAGGTCCAATTGCGGATGATGGCAATAGGACCCATGAAGCGCGTGCCCAGTTTCTGGAGCGCCCAGTCGGCGAACGCGGTGGGGTGCAGCACGTCCACGAGCGGGTACATGAAGAAGGCGAAGGCGCCGAAGAAGGCGATGAAGGGGAAAATGCAACTGTAGAAGAGATTCTCCTTGGACAGGACGTTGGACAGCTTGGTGTAGATGACCATGAAACCAATAGCCATGGGCAGGTTCACCCACGTCTTGAGAAACGGGATGATCTCGGCGCTGCTGCCTTTCGCCGTCACCACCAGCACGTCTTTCGTGTCGCGCAGAATCGTGTAATTGAACAGAATGCAGAAGAACATGAGCCCCAAGGGTATCACCTTCTTGAACGTCGTCGCCTCAATCCCCAAAATCTTCTTCGCCCCGGGCGTCACCGCCCCCGCGTCAGCCGAAGCTTGGGCGCGCACGGGAGGAAGCCGCGCTCCCAACCCCAAGGGTTGTTGTTGCTCCTTGGTTGTTGCTCCTCGTCGCCGAAACGCAGGCATCCCGAGTCCGAGCCCCGGAATCTCTTTACGAAAACCAGTGATTCTCGGTGCGAACGACGAGCTCAAGGAGGCGGATCGCATCGCGCCCATCCCGGCCATGGCTGTGGCTTGCGCCGGCCGCGTCGCGGTCGTCTTCTTCATGCCTACATTGCTCGAAGTTGCCCACGCCGAGGGCGCGGCTCTGTACAAGCTCTGCATGGCGCACCGAGTTTTCCACAACCTCGCAAACTCAGGAATTCTTCCGCAAGGAAGGAATTCGGCAACCGAAGAGAGCGAGGAATGAAGGAGACGATCCCTTATGAGAGACAGCGCAGCCCTTGCGAGCTATGGCGACGAAGAACACATTCCCTAGCCAGTTGGGTCGTCTGCCTTCCGCCCTTCCTACCGACTGAGCTCGCGTCCTACCCTGCAACTACCGGGTTGGTGGATCCGAACCTACCTCGTTGGCGGGTTGGTGGCTCCGAACCTAGTCCGAACCGAGTGCGCACCGTCGCTGTCTACGGCGCCAAGGAAAGGGATCGCCACTTGCGGCATTTGGGACGTATCTTCTCAAGGGTGCCATTTCTTCTTTCAGATATTTTCATTGGTTCAGCTAGTCAGACTAATAAATCCAAAGGGGAAACGGTACCCACACTATTAGCTCTAATAACCTTATCCACGGCTCTGGATGAAGGGTATTTGTTCCTATCTAGGGTTTCCAGGGCTTCCTTGCGAGAGGGGGACTGAAGAGTGCAAGCAACCGGGCACCGTTGTTGCTTCATTGGTCCCCCTTTGACAGAATTTTATTTTATTTTATGAAGAAAGGTTGGAAAGTGCACACGGAACTTACATCGTTCTCATTAAAAGTGCACATGCAATGTGAAAGGCACGTCCCTATGTGGCAAACTATCAAGATTATGGATTTGGATTGTGATAACCTTTAAAGGATTAAAAATTCATAATTTTAAAATGACAAATTCAATCGATCGTATTGTGGAAAATATAATAATTCAAATAGGACCATATTTTATAATTATCAAAGGAATCTTTTGGACTTCATAGCATCAACGACGGAAAGAGATACAGTTATGACTTTTGGACCCTCTGGCATTAATGACGGTTAGAAACAAGGTTGTGACTTTTGGATCCCACAGCATCAATGAAGGGAAGAAACACGGTTATGATGTATAAACTCGTGATGTAAGTGGATAGAAAGAAACATAGTCAATGTCCGTGTGTCTACCAAAAGAGAAAATAAACACCCTATACACAAAATCATCCACACTTGAAAACCCAAACCCAATATTAGTTAGTTACTTGGTTTTTTAATTACTTGATTATTGATTACTATGGGCTTGGAACTTTGGTAGGAAGGTTGGGGGAGCCATAGCGAGGCATGGAGAATAATGACAATGCCTTGCTTTAAATCATCTCATAACTCGTTATAGACTAGTTGTTTGGTTTATTTATATTTCAGTATGAGTTCAAAAGGAATTCAATCCAAAAAATCCTCTTTCGGCTGACTTATTAGTTTACTGTAATGAAGTCCACCCTTTTCAAGAGTAGCATTATAGAAGTTTTAACATTAACCCCTAAACGTCCTCACCTATGTCCAGTTTAGGCAGTTTTGCAAAGATGCATTATAAAATGAAATTAATATGAATATTTAAAAGTTGATGTATGAATAAAAGTTATACATTTTTTATTTTAGATTCTATCTATACGGTTAGATCTATGATTGCTATCACTAATATTTTTCTATAAATTTTGAAACATTAAATAAAAAATTATTTTGTAATTCAATTACGAATAAGATATTGACAATATGTGGATGAAATTTGTTGTGATGGGTTAGAATGTAGTACTTTAGGTGTAGTGATTTTTGGAGATTTTTTGGATGCTTGATTTTAATAGTTTTTTTTTTCAAGAACACTTTTAGACCAAAATCTTCAAGATTTTGGGTGAAACACTACAACACAAAATGAGGCATAATTTTTTCAAAAATTATTTCCTTTTCGATCGGATCACACATACATAAAGCTAATTTCCCATAAAAAATTCAGTAAAAAAACCACATCACGAAAAGTGCATGACGGATGAGAAAATACAGATGAAATCTGTACATCATGCAAAATATGCATGGTTGGGCAGTTAGGGGTTAAATACAATGTCTCACCACTCAACCTTTAACTACAAATAATGTGGACTTGTCCATGATCCCGAATCTGCTACATTGATTCTGAAATAGTGACCAAGATTATGAGGTCAACAGTAGAAGAGCTAAAGAACGTTATGCAAAACTTACCTGCACAGGTTGCAAGAGAACTCACTGTAACATAGCAATAATTCCATGTGCAGAACTGAATGTGACTTTGAACCCATGACAGTTTTTCATCCAATAAAGTAACTTGTTGTGAAGCTGTATGAAATCCAAGACAGTTGTTCATCCATCCTAGTTCGTTAGTCAGGATATACTTCTGACTTTAATACTTCAAAAATATCTACAAGCTTTTGCAGATATCTGTTAAATTTATTGCTGTCAATGAGGACAAATGTTAAAAGGTCTTCTGTATATAGTACAGGCACCCAAAAAGCAAAAGTTTCGATTATCAATAATATAGATATTAACAAGTTGCTTAACCTTTAAAGGACATTTTCTAATTTAGAACAAAAGGAGTATTTTTGAGTTTTAACCTCAAAATATAGAAGTAATTTACATTTAAAAAATGTAAAAGTATATTATATTTGTCATGAATGATGCCTAAAAAATTCATAAAAACATATCTTCATCGTTAACAATGCATGGTCAAAGTGGTTTGAAAACACACTATGGTTGTCCAAGTCGAGAGGCCGTAGGATTGAGAGTCCAAACTTTGTTGAAAGTCCAAAGAAATCTATCGAAAATAGGCAATAAAATATAGTTTTCATTTTTATGAAAAGAAATCGACGACCTCTCGACCATAGTTTAGGTTTCGATTCCCGTCCGACCCAAACTTCCTCTCGAGAGGTCGTCACCTTGGTCAAAAAGTACCGCCACGTAGGCATTTTGGAGAGTGACGGCCGTTGGACTTTGGCCTTTAGTGTGAAGGGTCAAGAGGCCGAACCCATGGTTTCTTGCAATTTGATTGGTGGAAATCGACGGCCTCTCGACCTTCGGCCATAGTGTGAAGCGGCCCTCATCCCGAGGGGTTTTGTATGTCCCTTCAATTACTTTCCTATCATCTCTTTGCACAACTGTAATTTGCCCTTTATTTTGAAATATGGTTCCACATTCCTTTCAAATAGATGTTTGGCCCATGCAAGCAACACAATCGAAGTCTATGGTAAAGAAGAGGGACCCAATAAGTAACAGTGTGAAAGTCTGTGATGAGCAAACATAAGCCTTACAAGAGACAAGGTAAAACACCGTGGTATGCAAAGTGGAGCCATGTGGTGAGCAAAGAGGGACCTTGCAAAAAATTAGTGGTGAAAACAAAATGTTATCCATATGGACATCTTGTGATAGGTTTTGTGAGAGGATTGTACATGCTTGAAGCCATTGTAATAGTGCGCACCCATGGGTCCTAAGAACACATCAATATGAATTGTAAGTCAACATCCAACAGCTATGGTTCTTCAAAATTGGTAGTATTCCAAGATTCATAAATGAGTATTGAGAAATGGGATTCAAGGTTCATGATGACACCCTTAACGGAATGAAATTTGTGCATTGGTTTTAAAAAAACAAGAGATAATAAATTTGTGACTATTGAACCACGTATCCCAATAGAATGGAATGAAAAACGTTGTAACTTTTGGAACGATAAGAGATCATGGTTGTACCAATAAGGCTTAGCCGTCCTAAATGTAACCTTTAGGCTTAATCAACCTTGGAAAGGTGGAAAAGAAACCAACTTGACATTAATAATATCTCATAAGGACTAGTATGGCCCTATGTTGTTGATTAGTGTACCCTGTAATTTAACCATGTTTTGTTTTATTTTACTAGTGTTGCCTTGTGCCATTGGCCTAAATGTTTCCTGTGTTCCGTATGTCCCTCCTTGTCCATATGGTCTCCACAGTCCCCTTCATTTTCGCGTTCAGATGTATCGTCTGTACTCTCCGTGTTCCAGTATGTTATCATCCTCCCATGCGTTTTCTATGCTTTTGTGTTTTCTTTTTTCTTTTTTAGAACGATTATTCATAATTTAATTCAATTTCTAATGAAAAAATTCAATTTAAAATCGTTAAATTTCACAACATAGGTTCAAAAGCTACGAAACGACTTTGGTGCCCTCTTCCTCATTGAGAACATTTTGGCAATGCAAGAATGACAACAAAGACTCCCATATTCCATTTTTCGCAATTTAATTCAATTTATTGTAGCAAAAATCATTCAAAAATTCACAAGCTCCACACTATACGTCTAAAAGCAGCAAAACAAATCTAGTGCACCTTTCCTCGTCGAGAGCTTTTTGAAGGTACTAAAAATGCAATTAGCAGACGTACAGTCGCAGAGATTTCAACATTACATGCAAAAAATACAAACAAACTACCTTACTCAATGTATAGAGTACTAGTGTGGCCTTGTAACATCGGCCCAATGTTCCTTGTGATTTAGCTATGTTATTTCAAAAAAAAAAAATTATAACAAAAACATTCTTTTGTTTATAAATTGTTAAAATTTAATTAATACATTATTAAAGGATAAATTAAGCATGATAGTAGTAATTTGACTTGAACATCATAGCTAAAAATATTGTGGATGTCAAATATTATTCCTTTATTTTTATAAATTATTCTCCATTTCTATCTGCGCCTTACGATGAAATTTTGATTAATAAAAAAAAATTGGTTATAATTATCAATTTATTTCAACTCTGACTATCAAAATTACCATAAATTACATTATTTCACAAAACCATTTTTTCTTCAAGCTCACAGACAACATCCCTGGTCTTATAAAATTATAATCATAAATTGAAACTTTTATAGAACTTAAATGCCTAATTGCACTTGAAAATAACGTTTAAACGTCATTGTGTCTAAAATCTGAACGTGCTTTTGTCAAAATTAATTGTGGCCTTCAAAATACTCATATTTTAATCTTTGAATTTAACCAACAAAATGAAAGTTGTCAAGTTTGGTTTCTATCCCATTTGAAAAATTAGCTATTTTTCATTTGCCAAATACCATGTTGTCATAGCCAAAGATTGAGTGAACATGGCAAAAATGATATAGCCAAAGTAAAAAATCATATTGTTGAAACTAAAAATTGTAAAATCAAAGTCAAAGATTGCAAAACCAAAGACCAAAGTGTTGGTATGTTAGGTAGGCCGAAAAGGCTAGGTGAGCCACGCATGTCTGATAAGCTTGGTAGGCTAAATATGTGAGATGTGTCATGCGTATTCTAAATATTTTGATTTTTGGCTTTGGCTCCGTGGTCTTAAAACACTGTCACTTGGTATTTGGTCATGACTACTTGGTCTTTGGCAAACTTGGCATTTGACATTATGATCCATAGTTCACCCCGCAATTGAATTGAAAAATGAGTGTTTTTAGATCCACCTTTTGGTTTGGATTTTCAAACCAAGCCTTGCACTAATAGTTGAGTTGAAAACAAAACCCAACCACAATCTAATCCCATTGAGTTATATGTAGATCCAATGCCTTGAATGTAAGCCCTCCCATAGATTGAGTCTCAATGCTACTTTTGACGGACCACACACAATGGATCAAGTTGAACGGTGATTTAAAGCCTGTTTATAGTTCATTCTTTTATCCGATTAGGCTTTGAAACTAAACCACGACTTGTAGAAAACTCACATGCACACACTGGTGAGGTTGAGGTTACAAATTCAATTGGATTTCTCAACTCAATTGTTTGTGCGGGAAGGGCTATATCATGTCCAAAATTTCTTCCATAATTACTTGAATTAACACTTTAAGGTCCCAATTCAACTATGTTTTCAAAGATGCACTATAAAATGTTTGATGAAACCCTAAAGTGGAGTAGATGTACAAAGAAAACTTGTAAATGTCAATGTGAAGATCACATCTGTATGGTTGGATGCATCATATTTTTTATTAATATTTTTAATTTAATTTTGAAAGGTTTTCTCTTGAAATTCAATTAAAAATCCCAAATCAACACACAAAAATTCAAAAAATTGTGATGAAATCGGAATAATATGCCCTACGAGATGGTATGGTTTCCATTATTTGATTCTAACTATTTTGGAAAATCATGTTTTAGGTCTCACTTTTTGAACTAAGAATGAAACTTGACATAAACCAATTGTGCTATTTTTCCAAAAATAATAATAACCTATTTTGAAGATCCAAACCGTTCAAAGAATAGTCAACTTGCACAAGAACCAAGAGTAATTTTGGTGGATGAAGATTGTACAATCTAGATGAGATATGAACAGGTTTAATCTGTCCATCGTCCAGGATATGGACGCCTGTGCGTTCAAGGGTTAAATAAAAAGATATTGGTAGCCTTGATACATGAGTCAATTTGAATGACATAGCAAACCCAAGTGTCTCATACCACAAAGTGTACCAAATTTAACCCTTTAGTGCCGAGGGTACTGTAGCTCAGAGCCCTGGATTTCAGTAGATTTTTCCACTGTGGTTGAGACTACCAAAAATAGAATGGGTTAAATTAGAAAGTAACCGTACAATTCTATTCTCAACTCGAGAGCACACATTTTATTAAAATTTGAGAATCATCCGATGGTGGGATCGGAAGATTATAGTATGTATTTGCACTATATAATGCACGCTCAAAAACGAGATTTTGGGGGGTGTGTGACTTCAAAGTTAAATATAATTTGAGGTAAATTTTCAAAAATAAAAGCAACGAAGTTCAGCTATGCCCTATGTCAACACCTCTCCATTGCAATCTTTCATATCAAAAATAGACTCACACATAATTATTGTGAGATTTATAAGTGAAAGTGACTTGTCCATGTACGGTTTAGGACAAAATTTTATACGTTGAAAATTGACAGGAGTGGGTACATTAGTCAAGATCGGATTACACACTCTAATGGAAGATGAAGAAGAGAACACAATCCAAAAAAATAAAACAAGATAACAAACTTCCAAACACAAGAAATACTATACAATACATATGTTGTATTTGTAAGTATTTACTGTATTTTCAAGTATTTGCAGTATTTTGGCATTCTGTTGATAGGTATTTTGATAGTTGTACAATTCCAAATTGAAAATTTCTTTTTCTGGAAGGTGCGTAATGTATGTGGGCAAATCTGAACTTCAAAACTAAAGTTCCAATTCTTCACGGATTCTCTGCTATTTGCATTTCGGACGTTGTAGTGACCATAATGTGGTCAGTTGGGCACTAAAGGGTTAAAGCATCTCCACCAACAACTATAAATTGCACTTTGACCAACCCATGGACATGCATTGTTTTCCAGAGCCACAGTGCTGGCGGAGCTGCCAACTTGGCGAAGTGCCCAGCCAACAAATGAATGATTGAAGAGGAGAATTTGGAGGGTGGTGAGTGTCTTGAGACGAGAGAGATCACGGTGACCATCCAAGTGTCCCATGACACACACAACCACCCCACCTGGCGTGAAATGTACCATATTTACCAATGTTCACATAATTATAGTATTATACCATACCTGCATAGTTATAGCAGGTTTGTACCCATTTCACAAAACTCATTTGCCACATGTCACATAGACATTAGGTGGCACCAAAATGCATGAGACTTGGGTACACTGTACCCTCTGTAATTGTAACCAGTATAAATGTAATAAATTTCCTACTCCTGGCTCCGGGACAAAGAGAAAATGTTATTTGTTATTTGTAAGAGTGTCGTACTCCCTCTTTCTAAGGTAAAGGTCCCAGAAACCGACCAAATTTCAGGTTTGCTCACTTGGGATAGTGGTGGAAAAAGTTTATAATTTTTGGATGGACTGCAAAGCTAGTGCAAAGTCATCCCAAAAAAAAATTCATTTTTTGAGTAAGTCTATAATTTCCTATGAATTTTTGAGTGTTCAGTCCTAGGGGGGCCACTAACCGATCATAGAGTCTTGGTTAACATGAGCAGTTGGATTCTGAAATTAGAACATTTCTGCACCAATCAGAAGCACATAAGTTTTGCAGGCATGGACGGAATTAGAGCACTTTTGCACACTTTCAGGAAACAGGTTGGGTGAGTTTGTGTGACCTAGCCCAGAAGCCTAGTGGACGGCATTTGGACCCGGGCGAGTATCTGTCCCTTTACCTTAAACACCACCCCCCCCCCCCCCCCCCCGCCTCTTTAAATGAAAATATTTGAATGAATGTACGTCAATGTTTTTTATATTCATCCAAAAAGATAGAGATAAAGCAATACAATACGTACAAACAAGTGGTTGTGGTTCTGGAATTTAGAATGAGGGATACAAAGCAAACTAGTATCACTTTTTTTTTCTTTCTTTTTTTCAATTGTCTTGAATTTATAAGTTTAAAAAAGAAAAAAAGTTCCAGGTAAGATTTGTTTTTATTGATATTGTTATTGTAATCTTTGGTAATTTCTTCAAATGAAATACATTTCTAAATGTAAGAATGTGCTTACTCTAGACAACTTACAATTAAGGCTGCTTCACACTATGATTGAAGGTTGAGAGGCCGTCGATTTCCACCAACCACATTGCAAGAAATTAAGAATTCGGCCTCTCAACCCTTCACACTAAAAGCCAAAGTTTGAAGGCCGTCGCCCTCAAAAATGCCTACATGGCAACACTTTTTAACCAAGGCGACGGACTCTCAAAAAAAAATTGAGTCGAATAAAAATGGAATTCCAAACTATGGTTGAGAGGCCGTCAATATTTTCATAATAATCAGAACTATATTTTATTGCCTATTTTCAGCCCATCTCTTTGGACTCTCAACAAAGTCTCGGCACATGTGCTTGGCTCTGTGTCATGTCAATCCCACCCTCTCGAGTTGGACGGCCATATTGTGAAGCAGCCCTTAGAGAGGGTACGAATTCCTGCAACCCTAGTAGGTAAGGGCGCACGGCTAAAAATCACTGTTGGGACTGCCAAGTGGCCAGTAAGTGTACAGTACCATTCTAACGTGGAATAATACATGGAATACAGGGAAGGATGCCTGCAGCATATGTTCTGAACGGAATAGTCTTGGGTAATTAAGAATCTGTTCACCGTGGTTATCATCTCTGCATCAGTTTATTCCCCGGGCTGTCCCGTACTTGGTTATCAACATTGGACTAAGTTAAGTTAGCCGTGCGGAGGGGATCAGAGCCTACTGATTGGGACTTATCCGCGGTCATCGTCGCTATGTCATGTGCATATCTTCTGTCCCTAATCCGGTAGCCAATGATTATCATCAGCTAGAAAGATGCTCGCAAATATATTGATGGACTCAGTGTTTTTCTGTCTTTTTTTTTTCTTGACAAAGTAAAAAAAATTCGGAAAGAATATTTAGCAAAACGTCAAGCTTACAATCATATTTTGGTAGAATTTCTTCATATTTTGGTTGTTTTCTTCACAAATCTAGCTATCTTCATAAAAAAAAATATAGAGGAGTAGAGGGCAGCCCTTGGTGCCATTACCTATTGTAGCAGCAAATGAAGACCCTACATGTGGCAAGCATCAATTGATTACTTTTTGGACCGAGAATTACCTGGTTAACAATTTAGGTACCTTGTTGCACTCGGTAGGTCTTGTAATTTTGATCGCTTGACGTGACAAGAGTGTCGTCTTCCTTTGCAATTGTTAATATCTTTTCAAATTCAGATTGGAAATTCAAATTTGTAAGTACTTCCTTTTGTTTGCTATTTCCTACCTCTTTGGTATCAAATTGAGCAATACAAATTACCCTCGAATAATTGATGCTTTTTAAACCAGTTGTTTCCTGCTACTTGTTCTTATGTCGTCTTCATTGCTGCTGCGGAGTTCATGTGCATGGTCCCATGTGTACATACAAGGCTTGGCTAAATGTATGAAGCATGGATTCAAAATACCATGACGGAGCTACGAAAGGGATGGAATGCACATGAATGGGATGAAGAATCTATATATTGACGAAGGTTGTTTGTTTGTTTTGTCGTCATGTATGAAAGTTGTGTATTTTTAGTCAACAATTTTTAACTGTAATTTGCATTAAATTATTTTTGAAATGGAATATGGGAGATTTTGATGTCATTCCTGGCATCCTTAGGTAGCCCTCGACAAATAGGGGCATAATAAAGTTGTTTCGTGGCTTTTGGACCTACGGTGTGGAAATTATGGATTTTTAATTGAATTTTGTCACTACAAAATGAATTAAATTATGGATTTAATTCTTTTAAAAAGAAAAAGAAAATGCACAAGAACATGGGGAGCACAGGAAACATCTGGGCCAACGGTACAAGGCCACATTAGATTCTCAAGTTGAAGGTTTTTTGCTCGGGGAGGTCACTTAGTGTAAATTTTGGGTACATATGAGCGTACAAAGGGTATTTAACCCCTAAACGTCCCAGCGTTCAGAAACTGGATCACGAACGGATTCAAATCCTTCTCACGTTCTCATCAATGCTTGGATGAAACTCATCCAATTTTTTGAAGATTCTTCACCAAGTTGTTGTCCTATCTAATGGCTGGATTTAGTCATACTAGAGTACATATTTTTCTAAAATTACAAATGTAGAAGTATGTCAAGTCGTTGACCGAGCCAAAATTGCATTGACTTTAGTTTAAAGTGGAATCGTGAAAAATGAGGTCATAAATTTAAGAAACACAAAAATTTCAAAGCATCACCACGTTTAAGAGTATCTCATTTCAAACTCATTCCAACAAATTTTACTCAAAAAATATTGAAATTTAGTTTGTAATCGAATTTAGAAGGAATTTTTAATTTTAACTTTCAAATTTTATAATTAAATATTGGTGATTGTATTAGTGAATGGAACCGTACGGATGGAATCTAAAATTCAAAATCTAGAACTTTCATTTGTATATCAATTCCAGAATATTCTTCTAAATAGTAGTTTATAATGCTTTTTCTCAAATTGTCAATTCCAGGGACACCCTGGTACGTTTAGGGGTTAATGGAGGGCTATGAAGTAATTGGAATATTCTACTATTTATATTATATTTAGGGTATATTCATAGAATATTCTCCAAATAGTTTTAAAGCATTCTATATTACTTCTATAAATTTATAATTTTTATCTCAAATGAATAAAAGACACCCTATATTTGTTCTCTCATAGTTATTTAAATTCTTGACAGTGACCTCCCTGGGGTTTTTTGTCATTTTTAGCAACATTTTCACATCTTTACTTCTTTCTTTTGTGAATTTGGTTTTAGCCCATTATATTCAACACCAAAATGAAGATGTGATTTCTTATCCCAATTGACCACATTAGAAATGTTTTTCATTATTACAAAGTAGGTTATCAAAATTATTTCCACAACTAGATTTAAGGTTTGAATGACAATATCAAACTAAAATTAGAATAATGGAACCAAAAAATGTAAATATATTCATTTAACACGCCGTGAAAAAATAACAACTTGATTGAACAAAATCTCATTGATTTCTAAGTGGTCAAAGTTTTGTTGACTTCAAAATATGCTAATGTATTTGATGTATACTTCTCAATTTATATTGATTCTTTTTGTGAATGGACAACTCCAATGAATGATTTGAACAATTCTGGAAAGGATTTTATTTATTTTTTAAATGAATTTTATTAGAGATGTGCCCAAAATGTCATTTTCAACTTCAACTTGGGAGCCAAAAACCATGCTCCGTTCTCAACATCCTTTAAGAATTAATTTAGAGCTAGCGTGAAGAAGAACTCCAAACCTATTTCGAGGCCAACATGAATCAAGTGTCCGTTTGATCCACCCTTGATTCGATGGCCACATGACAAAGGATCGGTGGTTAGGACTACTTGTTCCTCTTGACCGTAGAAACTATATAGCAAGTTGGGAAACCTAGCCTTGCTTTTTCATCACCTTTCCAAAATACCAATATATTTCAATTTCGGTTGAGGAAATCCAAATTTTTTTCTTTATTATTCTCTCATAAACAAGCCCGTGGGGCTTGCGTTGACATTTAAGGCTTAATGTTCCGAGGATCGGTGATCTGGGTTTGCTGGCTCGACTGCAATGCTGTATGTTTTGTCCGTGATGAGTGGAACCTCCCCAAGTTGGAGGTGGTGCTATGGGACTACTTCATTGATCACATTCGTGTTGCGTGGATGAAGACGCAGGCCCTGGTGGAGGCGCACCCGGCGAAAGCTTTTCAATTCTACTCCCGGTTTAATCGCACTTGGTTGCAGTCCAAGTTCATTGCCTCGGGACATAACACGCAGTTGACGTGGCCTTTAAACAGGCCTCAAACTGGGTAGTTTGTATAGTGGTTTGGCTGCTTGTATTTTTTAGGTGAAAAAGAAAAAGAAAATGTTTTCTCGCCGGGGCTCCGTGCCCTTGGTTCGCTGTGACGTTTTGTTCTCTCAAAGGAATAAAATGTTCTGTTGTTTCAAAAAAAAAAAAAAAAACATTTAAGGGTTAACTCCTAAATGACATAGGAGATAAGGGCAAAACCTAGATGTGCTATAAAATGTTACTTCTGCAACTTTGATGAAGTTTGGTTCAAAAGAGAAAATGAGAAGCACGATGTTTAGTAATTATGCGTACAATCAAACTTTCAAAAATATATTTTTAGATGGTCATTTAATGAATCTAAAAGCATTACCATTTAATATTCATCAAAATTACAAATTTCATGTTTAGAATTTGAAATTTTATTATGATTGGTTAAAGCTAAACATTCCATTAACCAAAAAATTAAAAAATATTTTTCAAAGGAGAGAACATCATTACTTTCCCCAAATAATAATTTTTATAACACTAAGTAGAATAATATTGAGGTCTTTGTCTTTGAAAAATTCTCCTCGATAGAGTTTAACTTGGACTGACATGATTCAAAATTGGGTTGGAAAGTAAACTTGATTTTCTATTTGATTTTTTTTTAAATTATTTATTTATTTTAATTTTAAAAATTATCTTAGGCACCTGTAAAAAAAAGGGCAATGACTATAAAATGGTCATTTGGTCACGTAGAGGTTACGGTGTGAATATTATTAAGGCACCATGGGCCTTGGCTTGGTGGTTAGGGCTCATAGTCCCCAATGAGGAGATTGTGGGTTCTATTCTCCATGCCAGCATGGTGCTCACCACCATAGTCCACCCAACTATGGTGGGGGGTCCTCGGACCTTGTTGTATGGGTACCTCAAAGGGGATACCATGTCCGGTATCTTCAAGGCACTAGTGGCTAACTATTTAGTAGCATAGTGTGTCACTATAGTGTCCATCCTCGAAAGGGGAGAGTAGTATTGTCCCAATTTCCCCTTGTCCGGTGGGCATCGGATCATTGGCATTATGAACGGATACTTCATTCACACCGGCCCTTGCTAAAAAGGGACCGTAGTTTCTATCTATCTGTGAATATTATTTGAAAGGGTTATATTTTTATTATTTCAAAGTAAGTTAAAGATGAGTGGTCGGTTATTTTCTACCTTTCTTTTATCAAGGAGTCAGAATGAACATAGCGTAATGGATGGCTATGGTATTAATTTCTTTAAAGGTAATTTGGATATTTTGGATTTTTCCTCGATGATAGTGTATTTAGTGTGAGGTGATGAATAATGTGCTTACCCTACTACTTGTCTAACACTAATTGTCAATTTGTGGGTAATTAGTGTTGGATGATTTCAGTTATCATCCAATTTGATTCATTCCATTTCTAAAATTTCAATTTTTTCATCTAAACTTTCATCTCAAGTTTCATTCCTTACTCACACTAAATATCCATATCTCAAAAGATCACAATGTCAAAACGTTACTATTCTTCATAAATAGTGTGAGAATTCACATTTAGTGTTTTTACAAAAGTAGGCTTTTTGATATTTAGAGTGATGTTCGCAATTACAGTGCCTCACACTAAATACACTATTTAGTGTAGTAGAAAAGATGGCACTGCCAAGGGAGATGCCTAGGCAAGTAGTGCCCAATTCGACGCATGCACAATGATTTTGCCTAGGCATCTCCTTGGGGAGTGCCACCTTTTCTACTGGTGATTGATGGAATGCGTGTTGATGCTTTGAGCTAGCGTGAATCATGAGCCCATTCATTCAAGATCCGAGAAGAACTTTGTTCTCTTCGAGTTCGGAGTTGGCATCAATCAATATTGTAGTTGGTCATCGGGATCAGTAACAAATAATTATAAGACAAGAAGCACAAATCTTTGGAAAGTTATTTTTTCAGAAATATAATATAATTTTTAGGGTTTGCTGTATTTTTTATTTATTTATTGAAAAATTTGTTTCTTAAAAAGTTTGGCATTTATTTTCAAAAATATTTTTGCCTATCATGCCCATCATCATCTACAATAAGGTAGGATGTCCTAAAACCACCACCTCTCCCAATTATGACATGTAAAACTTTTTTTGGGATTACCACAGTTGAGACTCATAACCACCAATTCCACTATTCAATTAAACCAATGGCATGCCAAGCATTGCGAAGAAATAGTTGGTGGTTTTGGGTATCATTATGAGTGAAAGTTAGTACCACATGGTATAAACATGGAGAAACCTAGAGGTTTGATTTGGGTCACAGGTTACTTTTCACTTTGGAATTTTGTATAAAATTGATAAATGCGACTTAGGTGTTGCAAATTTTTGCAATCCTCATCAAAACCTATTTCGAATGCGGTCGTAATTTTTTTCGAATTTAGCACTGCCAAAAATAGGCTAGATTGCTTAAGTTGGTGGTTTTAGGACAATCAACCTTAGTTATTCCCTCTCATCATGCAGTGTGTAATAACTAGGTTTGTGTTCACCACATAACATTTTATAAGAGTAGGGTACTGCACCGTCTACTGCTTGGTTCATTTTTTACTAATACAATAAATTTCCTTGGGACTAAAATGTAAGGTGACTGTATGAGGGAATTTAGTAGGAGTCAAGCAAATAAGACAAACTTAAGATGTGAAAACAAAAAGCATCTGAGAGCATTAGAAAGAATCTTAAAAACTTTAGTAGGGATACAAAGTCTAGGGCTTAATCCTTTAGTGCCCAGGGTGGTTCTGGAGAAACCACACTTTTCTGATGGTTTTTTTATAAAACTCTTTTTATTCAAACTATGGAAACTATTAATAGTATTTAACCGTATAAATGTAAGCGTAGCTTAATCAAACAAGTGCCCGTTAAACCTTGGTAAGATCCGACGTCGGATTGAAAGATTATAGTATGTCTTTGAACCGTATAATGCACACTCGAAAATGAGATTTTGGAGGATGTCCGACTTCAAAGTTAAATAGAATTTGGGTTAAATTTTCAAAAATAAAAGTGAAGAGGTTTAGCAATGACCTATATCAACACCTCTCCATTGCAATCTTTCATGTCAAGAACTGACTCACTCATAATTAATGTGAATTTTACAAGTGATAGTGACTTATCCATGTACAATTTAGGACAAAAATTATACGTTAAAATATGAAAGGAGTTTGTACATTGATCAAGATCAGAGTAGATACACTATTGGAAAATGAACAAGAGAACACAATCCAAAAAAAATTTCAAGATAACAAACTTCCAAACACAAGAAATACCGCATAGTACATATGCCGTATTCGTAAGTATTTACTGTATTTTCAAGTATTTGCAGTATTTTCATGTCTTGTTCATAGGTATTTTGATAGTTGCACAGCTCCAAATTGAATTTTTTTTCCCCCAGAAGATGACATTAAGAATTGTGCAACTCCGAACCTCAGAGTATTAAAAACTTGAATCTTTACGGATTTTCTGGAATTCCCTTTTCTGATGACCGAGTGACCACCTTATGGTCTCCTGGGCACTAAATGGTTAACAGAGTTCTCTATCTAATCTTCACACCCACTAACATATTAAAAATTTGGATATGAATTTTGTAAATTGTTCCTGGCGACCAAACCCACCGAGAGTCCGAGAATGAAGAAGACTCAGGATTGTAGAGAATTTCTATCTCAAGTCTTGATACAGCAGGTTGCAGGTAAACGAGAATGATGGCGAGGTGGCGATGATGATTTCACCACGGATCCTGTCTAGGGTTTCGTTGCGGATGGAGTATTAGATTCCGTGTTTCGAGTTTGAAGGCTTTTTAGATTTTGTGGAACGTTGTAAAATTATTTTTCTTCATTGCGGTGTATCAATGGCAGAAGTTCCTGTTCTTCGAGGAAATGGCACTGGAGCTTTCAAGCGCATTCCGATCGTGTCCTTAGCGTTCAGATGCTCCAGGTATACAAATTCCTCTGCAAAAGAATTTGCAGCTCGCTCGGATTGATTGATTGATTGACATTTGAAGAGATGGTTTCATTTTGAATTTTGTATTTAGGGTTTGGGGTATTCAGCAGCTCAATAGTCAAGAGAATTTCAGGAGCTGAAGGTATACAAATTCCTCTGCAAAAGAATTTGCAACTCGCTCGGATTGATTGTTTGACATTTGAAGAGATGGTTTCATTTTTTGAATTTTTATTTAGGGTTTGGGGTTTTCAGCAGCTCATTAGTCAAGGGAATTCCAGGAGCTCAAGGTATACAAATTCCTCTGCAAGAGAATTTGCAGCTCGCTCGGATTGATTGTTTGACATTTGAAGAGATGGTTTCATTTTTTGAATTTTGTATTTAGGGTTTGGGGTATTCGGCAGCTCGATAGTCAAGAGAATTTGCAGGATTGGATTGATTGATTGCCCTCCTAGAATTCAAGGACTATGGTATGCATAACACACAACTTAAGGTGGTGATATTTGGGAAGATGGTTTCATTTTTTGGATTCTTTGTTTAGGATTTAGGGTTTGGATGTGTTGATTTAGCAGCTCCATTGTTAAAAGAATTTTCAGGTTTGGATTGATTGATAAGTCTCCTAGAATTTAAGGAGCATAGGATTCATGAGCACTCGACTAAAGGTGACATTTGAAGAGAGATTTTTTCATTTAGGGTTTAAGGTTTAGGTTTCAACCATGTCTTGCACATTTAGTAGCACACATATACAGTGACTGCCAAAACTGAGTACGAACACAGCTTACTGAAATTTAACAAACAATGTAGGGAAATTGGATGCGTCAAAAATGAAACCATAAATTGCACAGGATTACCATTGCAATCAGTCATACTTCCATGGGGATTGAGGTCTATTACACACATGTATGCATGTTAAAAGAAAAGTAAAGTGAAGTTCAGTCCAAAACTCAGTTTTGCTCACATTAGCTGGAACAAAGTTAAAAATTTGTCCACCTACCCTTAGCAACTATAACAGCTGCAATGCGCTTAAGCATGCTTTTATACAAGTTCTTACACTCACTGGGAGTAATTGAAGCCCAACAATCCTCAACACGCTCCCACAATTCTAACATTCCTTTGGGAGGTCTCTCATATTGGTTGAGTCGACGTTTTAAAGTTGCCCACAAATGTTCGATCGGATTCAAGTCTGGAGATTGCGCCGGCCACTTCAAAAGAGTGAATTCTTGCGAATTCAGCCAACAGCGCACACTCTTGGATGTATGCTTTGGGTCATTATCCTGTTGAAAAATCAAATTGGCAGGATCTAGATTGTATGTATGCAGTGTATGAACCAGTTCTCGCTCTAAAATTTCTCTATACATGTACTGATCCATTCTTCCCTCAATCCTACACATCATACCAAGGCCACTCGGAGTCATGCAACCCCACATCATCACTCCCCCACCTCCAAAGTTGACAGTTTGTTGCACCATTCCAGCACTTCTACTCTGTCCATCACGAAACCAACACCAACTGCGACCATCAGAGTAAAATCGGTTGATTTTTGTTTCATCAGAAAATACTACACAATCCCAATCATCATCAGTCCAATGGCAATGACGTCTAGCAAATTCTAATTGTCCTTTAATTTGAAGAAGTGTGAGCTTTGGTTTCTTTTGCTTCACTTCACATTTCAAACCTGCTTTTCGTAACATTCTCCTCATAGTACTATCACTCATACCAACATGAAGCTCCTCTCAAGTAATTTCCAACTTTGTGTGCAGTTTCTAAGCCACCTATAGTGATTTCTCTCACACAAGCCCTGCCATCAGCTGCACTGTACACCTATGGCCTGCCACCAAAACTGCGATTCACATCACTCAACTCACTCAAATGTTGCTTACGAAATTGTGCAACCCAACTTTGGGATACTTGTAAGTCTCTAGCAACATTTCTAGTACTTTCACCCCTCCTCAACTTTTCTAAAGTAGCTTCTTCTATCTGCTTTCTATCAACAACAGAGAGAGACCTTAATGAAACCATTTTGCTCAATTTGCATACATGATGTGCATTGAATAGGGACACAATTATAAATGTGAAGGCCAAGAACATGCCCATCCAAAAAAATAGACCCAGAAAACCACTTGTGCATGTCAAATTTGTAGCATTCACCGCGTAATCCAAGTGTGAGCATAACTGAGTTTTAGAGCTAATTTACTTTGATCTATATCTTTCTCAAATCATTTTGCATTGCTGGACTTGTAATTTGGTAGCCACATCATTTACTTGAATGTATACTTGTGCCGTCAACTGATTTGGCATTAAATGCAGTAAATTATAAAATATGAATGGCTAAAGGTAGACTAAGCTATTTCGTACTCAGTTTTGACAGTCACTGTAATTTGTAGGCTTGGATTGATTGATGGATTGCCTTTTTAGAATTGAAGAACTATGAGAACCAAGCAACCAGGCCCCCTCGAGTTTGAGGAAGGGCTCATGCGATCTGGGCCGTTCATGGATATCGACGGTCCACGGGCGATCTGACAGGTGAGGGGGCCGGGTGACAGCTCGGGGCATGTATAGTGCTCGGGCCATGTACAGTACATATTTTCCTTATTTACTTCAGTTTGACCTTATTGACTTGGGCCCAGTTAACTTAGCATACCAGTAGTTAATTCCGGTTACGTGATTTGATTTTTTGGAAGGGGATTCAGAAAGCTATACACTAAATAGGTAGATTAGTGTTAGATACACTAATTTACATAAACATATTGTAAGTTTGCAATATTGACCAATTTTTTTACCCTCTATATTGGTCAAGATGGGGATGTTTCAATAGTATTGAAATCAATGTCTTTGGTAAATTTTTTTGTCGGGAGTAAAAATCTATAATAGTTTCAAATCTTATAATTATCTAACACTAATCTACCTATTTAGTGTATAATGACAAGAATGACAACCAATTGATGAGTTTTGCATTCTGCCTTCTTTTGTGTGATTGATTGATGACTATATGCATTCTTCCAATTTATTTTAGTGTATTACTATGTTGTATGTATTAGGATTATAGTTGCATGCATTAAGTTTACAACTCCAATGTAAACGTAAACTTTCTATTGAACTGAAACTAAAGGATGATTGAGAATGCATTGAATATTCTCTAGTACCCTAAGTACAAGTCAGTTTCATAAATAATTAAGAAAAAATTGAAGCATACATGTCCATCTTTTGATAAATTTGCAAACCAATATTTAAAAAGAAAAAGAAAAAATTATATGAATGTCTTTTGTTCTTGGTGATATCCAAAAGCCATAATTAGTAAATTTTTCAAGATTGAAGAAATTAAGAAATGGTATTTTGTACATTCTGAATTCTAAAATTATAGTATTTTTTGACACACTAGTATTGAAAATGACTTAACCTCTAAACGTTCATCCGTACATCAAGTGGACGAGGTACATAATCATACACAACTTTCTCATCCATCACTCACTGTTTGCAATGTGGATTTTTTACTATATATTTCATGAAAAGTTAACTTCATGCATGTGTGATCGGATTAGAAAGGGGATGATTTAGGAAAAAATTATGCCTCATTTCATGTTCTAGTGATTCACTGAAAATTTCAAAGATTTTAGCATAAAAATGCTCTTAAAAAGTCAACTCATAAAACTAAGCAACCAAAAAATCTCCAAAAATCACTACACTAAGAGTATTACGTTTCAAATAATCACAACAAATTTCATGTAAAAATTGTCAATATCAAATTCGTAATCAAATTACAAAATAATTATGAATTTCAAGTTTCAAATTTTATACAAAATATTGGTGATGTCCAACAATCATAGATTTAACCATATAGATAGAATAAAAAAATTCATTATGCACAACCTTTATTGAGACATTAAGTTCAAAATATCCCTTTTAGTTACATTTTATAAGACATCTTTGAAATTCTTCAAATTTGGAGAGAGGACGTTTAGGGGTTAAGGGCACAGTACATACACATTGAAAGGAACCTCCAAGCCGGAAAATAGATGCAACAATTACTAGTACAATATATTAGTACAAAATAGATTAGGCACCACAAGCCTTGGCTTGGTGGTTAGGGCTCATGGCCCCCAATGAGGAGATTGTGGGTTCTATTCCCCATGCTGGCGTGGTGCTCACCACAATAGTCTACCCAATTAAAGTGGGGGGTTCTTGAACCTTGTTGTATGGGTACCTCAAAGCCCTTTGGGGGGATACCATGTCCGGTATCTTCAAGGCACAAGTGGCAAGCTAGGAACTAGTATAGTGTGTCACTATAGTGTTCATCCCCGAAAGGGGAGAGTAGTATTGTCCCAATGTTCCTTTGTCTGGTGGGCACCAGGTCATTGACATTACAAACAGACACTTTATTCACGCCAGCCCCTTGCTAAAAAGGGACTTGAGTTTCTATCTATCTATCTACAAAATGGATGCAACAAAATACTACTAAAATTCAACCACGTCAATATGTCGGGAAATATATAAATAATTAGGCCCTTCCACATGTTGGATTGAAAAATGTAAAACAAGATGACATGCATCAACACATTAATAAAACTAGTTGATTTATATAAATAAATAAATAAATAAATTAGCATTGATTTGGGAGAAAGATTTTTTAAAACACTTTTCACGAGATGCATTCAAGAAATTATGGTCATTCAAGCTATTGTTGGATTTTTCATGGGTCCTGACTACAAAATGAGTTGTAAAAATATAGTGTAAAAATGAGTTGTAAAAATGTAGTGTATTTTGGATTTTTTTTGTTTTTTCATGTTTAAACTAAACTTAGACTATACGAATGAATTCTATTGCATTTGAACTTATCAAAAAAATGAAGCTTACCAAATTTAGTTTCTCCTCTACTTTGAATTTTTGAGAAACTCTAAAAATTGAGTTATTTATTGGAGTTACAAGTTCGGTGGAGATTACCACAGTGTAATAAGTTTCTAAATTTAAATACACATATGATTTTCATTTAGTGTACTTTTCTTTATTGTGACTTACACCTTTGGTTAAAAAATTGGACTTTTTGAGTATTTTTTGTAATTGGTATAAATTTTCCTTACAATCATTTCAAAATTTCACCAAAATTTATGAAAAAAGCATGGTATGAAGTAAACACATGGCTTCATCCATCTACTTAAAATATAAAACATAATTTTTATCTTACTTATAGTGGCAAATTGACCGTGACAAGTAAAACATGATTCTATGGCCATAGGCTAGATGTTTAAAGGCTACTTTGCACTTAAGAATCAAGCCTGTTGTTTTTGGGCCCAATGCAACAAAATTTTAGCCTATAGTAGCTTTAGGCCCAACCTCAAGCACTCAATAATATAAGATTTCAGTTGGGTCCATCGCTTACTTACGTAAAGGCGTTAGATTCAAGAGTTGGGCCCATTTTATACATTACTTGGAAATTTCAACCCATATGAGCCTTGGGAAAAAGTTTTTTTTTTTCAAATGAAATATAAAATCAATGAAATGTGCACTCGAGCCCAAACCCAAAGTTTGGGCCTCCATATTTGATGAACCAAAGAATATAGTTGGACTTGTGTAAAAGCTTGTCAGTTTTAAAGTAAAAATGCTAGGTTGCATTGAGCTCGACTCCTAGGTGTAAAGGGGTTGGGCTCAAAAAATAACTTTCAATCAATGAGAAGCGAGGATCTCAATCCATGTCTACATCACTTTGGGTTGAACTCCTAGTCTAAAGCGGCCCTAATAGTTAATACATGCAGTTGTAATCCTAATTCATATAGTTGTAATCATAATATATACAATTTAACCTTTTGATGGGCCTGCATCTATATAGTGAAGGATGAATAAATTCAAATTGTTCTCTTGACTACATACATGGAGAATTTTCATCCATCCTAAATTCTCTTGGATCTTGTGCTAGTTGACTATCATTTGTACAATATGGTTTTTTAAAATTAAGTTATTGTGATATTTCTCAAAACAACACATGTGGTTTATCCCAAGTTTCATCCTTAGTTCAAAAAATGAGACTTTAAACATGATTTCCAAAATAAGTAGAATCAAATAATGGAAATCATACTATCTTGTAAGTGTATGTTATTATGAATTCATTAAAAATAATTTATAAAAAATGGGTTAATTTGGGATTTTTAATTGAATTTCAAAAGAAAATCTTGAAAATTTAATTACAATTTATTAATAAATATTGATAAATCCAACCGTACAAATGTGATCTTCACATTGACATTTACAACTTAACTATGTACATTAACTCCATTTTTCTTATTCATCAAACATTTCATAATGCATCTTGGAAATTAGTGTTGAATCACAAAAATAAATTGGCAGAATGCATATAGTCATCAATCAATCACACAAAAGAAGGCAGAATGCAAAACTCATCAATTGGTTGTCATTCTTGTCATTATACACTAAATAGGTAGATTAGTGTTAGATAATTATAAGATTTGAAACTATTATAGATTTTTACTCCCGACATAAAAATTTACCAAAAACATTGATTTCAATACTATTGAAATATTGAAAGATCCCCATCTTGACCAATATAGAGGGTAAAAAAATTGGTCAATATTGCAAACTTACAACATGTTTATGTAAATTAGTGTATCTAACACTAATCTACCTATTTAGTGTATAGCTTTCTGAATCCCCTTCCAAAAAATCAAATCACGTAACCGGAATTAACTACTGGTATGCTAAGTTAACTGGGCCCAAGTCAATAAGGTCAAACTGAAGTAAATAAGGAAAATATGTACTGTACATGGCCCGAGCACTATACATGCCCCGAGCTGTCACCCGGCCCCCTCACCTGTCAGATCGCCCGTGGACCGTCGATATCCATGAACGGCCCAAATCCCACGAGCCCTTCCTCAAACGAGGGGGCCTGGTGACAAGGCTATGAGAATCAAATAACTCTTAACTATGTGCGACGTTTGAAGAGATGTTTTCATTTTATTTATATATATATATATATATATATATATATATATATATATATATATATATATATATATATATATATATATATATATATATATATAATATTATATTATAGGGTTTTCAAAAGTACCTAACAATTCTCTCTTCAATTGCCAAAAGAATTTGTACCCTTGGATTGATTGATTGATTGTCCTCCTAGAATTGAAGAACTGTCAAATTGAAGAGACTGTTGATTTTTTGAATTCTTATTTAGGGTGTAGGGGCTTCTGGAGAATGACAAGTACCCTGAAGCTCAGGTTTAGGATTTCAACAATTCCAAAATTCATTTAGATTTTGACTGTGTTCACGATAATGAAGATTTTCACATAATTTAATTATACTAAGCTCTCACTGGGTTTCAATGGCCTTTTGATCGGTGGGCACTGGGTCATTGACATTACGAACACACACTTTGTTCACGTCGGCTTCAAAAGAAGATTGAGTTTCTATCTATCTATTAGGTCTTGGTTGCATCTACCAAATAGCGTTGATTAGCGAGCTGGAGTTAGTTACTGAATGCCTGCTCTACCCACCTTCTGTCAATTAGCACGTTCCTCCTAACCAAGTTGCCATGAATTTGCATTTCATTTCCATTAGTGACCTTGTTGATTTTGTAAGGTGAGAGGTCCGGGTGAGGGGACCTCACAAGAGCCCCATGTGGAGGGTGCCTCACATCTCCTTTTATCCGGGCCTCTCCCGGCATAATGCCCAAGGGTGTCGGCATGTGAAGAATAACTTCACTTTTTGCCCGCATGGGTGGGCCTCACATGATGTGAGGTCCCCACCGAGTCAATGGAGATTTTGCTCCTAGGGCATTGTTGAAAAGTAAATTAATTGTGTTTATACCTACGGTTTGAAGTGCTAAATCTGCTTCTCCCAATCAAATAGCAATGGTTAGCTAAATTGAAAGCCTAGTTACTCCATATTAATTACCTTGCAAACGACAGTTTTACTTCCAACTAGGTACACCAAAATCACCATATACTATGGCCCACGGTATGTACAAAAGGCTTTACTAATAATTATTTTTTCAAAATATTGTGATAAAATTCATCCAAATTGGATAAAATTGTGTTCAATTGGATGAATGAACATGTGTCCAAATGGATGAATGTGTCCGTGCCATTCATCCACTTACAATATATGGTGATTTTAGTGTAATGGACCCTCACACCCCATGTAGCTAATTGGTGCTACTTGGTTGCATAATGAAGGTTTGTGACAACAATAAAGAGAATTGGATCGGAAGTTGAACCCTAAAATTGCAAGATGTATTTAAGGAAGATGCTAATGAGCTCTAAATTGCGTCGTTTTTGGTGTACAAGGATGTTCTTCTAATTCTATTCCTTTACATTGGGCTTCCATCTCAGCCAATTTTGAGTGAGTTGTCTAAGGTCCGCTCAACCAAACGGCCATAGTGTGAATGGCTCTGACCACCATGCACTCTTTGTGGCAATGCAAGCACGGAAACACAAGTAGCCGTATTTGAAAATACTTTATACATTGAAGCCTTGAACAATGGTTCATTGTAAATACCATGTTTGAAGTCCACTACATTGATTATCCCATTTAGTGTGTGGTACTAATTCCCGAAGCACTATTTTGCCAAATCTCAAAATTAGTGAGGGTTGAAATTTTTACTAATTAGTTTAAATTTTTCATATCACACTAATTTTACATCATAATGGTATTTATTTTATATCACCTTCACTAGTTTCCTGCATGTACTGTGAACCCCCCCCCCCCCCCCCCCCCCTCACTAAATGGGATAGTTAGTGTACTTGTTATAATGACTCTAGTTCATTCATTTCTCTAAGAACCACGTAATACCAATACATTACTGCTTGAAACAATATAGCAAAGTGTTTATGGAACACAAGTATTTTTGTTCGAAAATATCTAGCACAATTTTTAGAATGCCTGATTCAAACAAACAACGAGCTAGTTGGTGCATTTAACCTCTAAACATCACAACGTTCAATTCATGGACAACTACCAGATTCTAACTCATCATATGTTCTCATCACAACTTGGATAAAAGTGATCCAATTTTTTGGAAATTCTTCATAAAGTTGTTGTTCTACCCAATGATTGGATTTGATGTTACTAGAGTACATATTTTTCTAAAATGACAAATGTGGAAGTATATCAAGTTGTTGACCTAGCCAAAATTGCATTGATTGTAGTTCAAATTAAGTGAGTTCATAGATTTAAGAAGCACAAATTGTTTTAAAAACCACCATGGCAAGAATATCTCATTTCAAATTCATTCCAATAAATTTAATAAAAAAAATTAATATTTTGTTTGTAATCAAATTTAGAAGGAATTTGAAATTTTAACTTTCAAATTTTATTATAAAATATTGGTAATGGCATTGGTGAATCTAACTATACGGATGGAATCTAATATTCAAAATCTACAACTTTCATTTGTATATCAATTCCAAAATATTCTTCCAAGCAATACTTTCTAATGATTTATCTCAAATCGTGAATTCTAGGGACACCGTGGTACGTTTAGGGATTAGTTACCATAGATGAAGGACATGTTTGGCACATCTATTTTCACAAAGTATTATTTAAAAAAAAAACACGCTCGACTAATGTTAGAAATATTATCTTTCATAGATAATATTGAAAGATTTAATAATATCTTTAATATTCTCTTATTTACCATACAAAAAAAATTAGAAAAAAATTCCCAAAATTTTGACATTCACTTTTAGAGATTTTTCTGCAAACTTGCTCACTGTCTACCTACGATACATATTGGTTCTAATGAATCTTCTATTTATTTGTTCAAAGTATACCGTACTCCAACTTAAAGGAGTGATCATCAAGCACAAAGCTCCCCACATAATATGCAATCTCAATTAAAATGATACACTCATTTGTTATTGTTACTTGCTCCTTGTTACTTTTTGTTTTGTGACCTTAGAGTCTACCTTTGAAAAAGGGCATCAATCTTTGCACAATGTTTGTAGCATGATAAGACAAGTTCACAATAATAAATTATTTCTTGAATTTGTCCATCCAAAATTCAAGAACGTAGACATATAACATTTTCATACTGCACCACCTACTACTTTGTTGGTTTTTTATTGATAAAGTAACTTTTCTTGAAACATGGTGTGAAAAATGACACTTGTCATTATATGAGAAAATTTAGTAAGAGTCAAGCAAGTAAGAAAAACTTCAGATGTGAAAACAAAGAGCATCCAATACTTTAATATGGGTACAAAGGCGATATTAAGTCTAAGGCTTAAGAATGTTATAGGACATGCGTAAGAATTCTAGTATGAATAGGCCACGAGAGTCATGAATGACCCCAACACACTCACATCAATCAATAAGGGGGACCTCATTTTGTTTCCAAATGTATGGACCAATCAGATTTTAATGTTGGGCCACGTGTAGGCGTCTCACAAGGTTGATTGTAGGTATCAACCGGTGTTGAACTGGTATGGCAATTTTTCTACAGTGCAACCTTGGACAATTGTTCATTCTAAATACCCAACGTTTGAGGTCTAACTTACTGCTTCTCATAATGATTCTAATTTATTCATTAGATTGGGAACAGTGTAACACCAATTCAACATTGGTGCCATTCAAGTTCGTTGTTTATATTTTCTAAAAATAGGATACATAACGAATTTTTTGATTTGTTTTAGAAAGTCAACCATCTCTAGTTCCTATGTTGCCTAATAATTTCACATTTATTATTTGACTCTTGTTTACTTAACTAGCTCTTGTAACAAGCTCAATTCCTCATTGGTATGGGGTAATTTTGACAATCGGCACCGTCGAAATTAAAAAAGACTTACGTAGTTTTTGTATGAAAAAGGATCAACAAAATCGCACAATTTTTAAGAAAATACCACCGTTGAGAAGATTGATGGAACTCGTTCGGGATATTTTGAACATATGATGAAATCGGATTGTCCAAAAGTGCTTCAAAAAATTTGAATTTTTTACTGTAAGTAGAGATCATCATTTTAAACATGTGAAAAAAAAATTCACATAATCTCGAGGTGTGAGGAGGAAGATATGAAGGTCTAAAGTGACGCCCAAATAGCCTCCTTGCAACACAAAAAAGTCACCAAAAAACGCACATTTCATGAATCTTTAATTAATAAGTACTTTCAGATTCAACTCTCAAAAAGAGCCATGGTCTCTTTATTGCTTATCCTACAATTTAAAACCCAAGAACAAAAATTACCTCACTTTTTAATTTTAGAAAGTGGGGCCTAATGGTCTTTTAGGGGTTAACCCTAAACGCCTTCACTCCTCTTTTTTCGCAAAGACGCATTATAAAATGCAACTAAGAGGGATGGTTTAAGCTTGATGTATGAATAAAAGTTGTACAGTGGGGTCCAACATGGAATGGCGTTTTTGGTTTCGCAGTGAGAAAAATTTCAGTACTGCCAACTTTGAAAGCCTCCCGAGAGCTCAAATATTGGTATTTTACCACGAAAATTCTACCAGAGACTTATCTTTAAGTTAATTATATGTATGCCAAATTTCAAGGCCAAAAGATTCACCCAAAAAAAGTTATTTAGAATCTACCAACATTGGTAGCTGTGGAAATGTTTTCACTGCTGCCAACTTTGACAGCCTCCCAAAGATTGAATTAATTTTTTTTTTGCCATAAAATTCTAGGAAAAACAACTTCTTTATGTTAATAACATATGATAAAAATTTCAAGGCCAAAAGATTAATACAAAAAACGATATTAACAATCTACCAACATGTGTAGTTGTGGGAAACAATGGGGGAAACTACACACATTGGTAGATTGTAAATAATTTTCTTTGTATAGATTTTTTGACCTTGAAATTTGGCATGAATGATTTTGTCATAAAGAGCATGTTGTACCAAAAATTTCATGGTAAATAGACAATTTCTCAACCGTAGGGAGGGTGTCAAAGTTGGTAGCAAAGTTTCCCCCATTGTTTCCCACAACTACACATGTTGGTAGATTGTCAGTATATTTTTTGTATTAATCTTCTGGCTTTGAAATTTTTATCATATGTTATTAACATAAAGAAGTTCTTTTTCCAAGAATTTCATGGCAAAAAAAAATTAATTCAATCTTTGGGAGGTTGTCAAAGTTGGCAGCAGTGAATAACTACCAATGTTGGTAGATTTTGAATAACGTTTTTTTGGTGAATCTTTTGGCCTTGAAATTTGGCCTACATATAATTAACTTAAAGATAAGTCTCTGGTAAAATTTTCGTGGTAAAATACCAATATTTGAGCTCTCGGGAGGCTTTCAAAGTTGGCAGTACTGAAATTTTTCTCACTGCAAAACCAAAAACGCCATTCCATGTTGGACCCCACTGTACACTATGAATTTTAGATTCTATATGTACAGTTAGATATGTGATTGCTATCACCAATATTTTTGTATAGAATTTGAAACTTGAAACTCAAAAATATTTTGTAATTCAATTACAAATAAGATATTGACAATTTACGGATGAAATTTGTTGTGATGGGCTGAAATGTAATACTCTAAGCGTAGTGATTTTTGGAGAATTTTTGGTTGCTTAATTTTATGAGTTTATTTTTTCAAGAGCAAATTTAGACTAAAATCTTTGAAATTTTTGATAAATCACTGCAACATGAAATGAGGCATACAATTTCACAAATCCTCTCCTTTCTAATCATATCACACATTCGTGAAGCTATCTTGCCATGGATTTTGTAGTATTGTTTCCATGCAAAAAATGCATGACGGATGAGAAAATGTGGATGAAATTTGTACATTGTTCAAAAAATGGATGATTGAACAGTTAGGGGTTAATATGACATACTTAATTGATTGTTTAGCAAGAAACATAATTCAAATGAGACCAAAATCTATATCACTTGCAAGGTTTTAAGATAAATAAATTGTGGCTTCTTGTAGTTAGACAATTGTGTTGTGGCACAATGGCAATGGTTTAAATGTGGAGGGACCACCCTCCATTGCCTGGATGGTGTACAGCTAGAGTGCAAAAAATATCCTTATCTCTTGAATCAATGAAGAGTATGCATGTGTTTGTGAAAAATCGTATAAATTTGATGGAAAAAACACTTCATAAAACTTACACAAATTGTTTTAAAAAACGTGATACCCATTTTTAGCTTCTTCGTTCGCTCTTCATTCATAACACAATAGAGCAATGAGAGCCAACACCCTTTTGCAATGCAACCACAATCTAGTCACAATTAGAAACTAAGTTTATGTAACAATCACACAATAATCCCAAAATTCATGGAATATAAATGACATTCCTTCATTATTTGAAAAATTAAATTTAAATAAAGATTCTCTTACAATCTAGTTTTTGAAAGGGTGCTCCATTGGAGTGCCCTTCTATGCTAACTTATGTTCCATTGCAGAAACAAAACTTGCATAAAGTTAATAAAAAAAGAAGAAGTTAAAAGTTAATTAAAAAAAAGTACTGTTCTTGCAGAGTCTCGCAGGAAGCACGTGATGCTGCCCAGCTAGACTGGCACACAGCTCACACCTTCTCCTTTGGACTCACGACCCCACTCATTCTTTTCCTTTCTTTAGCAGTGTGAGAGCCCATTCCCATTCCTGTACCGCAAAAAATAATTATAAAGAGAAGCCCAAATTGTTTAAAAAAAATAAAAGTAAATTGTATGGTGAAAAATGAGAATCTTTGAGAATATTCACTGGATTTGGCATTTGTTAAAAATGATTCCGAAAAAAACAATTATTGGGCATGAGATGTTGATCCTGACACTCAAAATACATTCTTATTAGAGAAAAATACCCCAAATATAACAAAATTATAATGCACTCCCTTTGTCCCACATAAGAACCATGATACTGCTGAAACCCATGGATTAAACGTTGTTTTCACTAAAATCAATAGATTAAATTTAACCCCATGATTACCAAGGGAGTATGTTGACTGTGATGCAAATCCATGAATTAAGTGAGTACATAGGGAATATTTTGATTGTTAAAAAGTGTATACATGATCAAAATCCATAACAATAATCCATGATTAGCATGGTCAAAATCTATAGATTAAGTTGCAAGATTGTTTGCAATGCCATGAAGCAATTGCCAAGTGCGCGTGAAGCTTAATTGCCGGCGGTGAATGAATACAGTTAGTAATCATGGTTTTATTTTGGGACAAAATTTAAGTCGATATCATGGTCTCTTTGTAGGACGGAGGGAGTAGTGTTGTAATATATTTTGAACATAATGAAAATAACAATGGTTGTATTAGATCATTCAAAGACTACTTGATGATGATATCAAATGATGTTTGATTTCCTCTTGATTTTTGAGGGGTTCTTGAAGTCCTTGCAAGGGTTCACCCTTTTGCTCTCACTATACAAAAGATAAAATATTCAAAACATGTGATTCTTGAAGCGGGTTTACTATGGACTTCCAACTCTCCACCATCATTTTTTAGGTGAAGAATTACGTGGCATGTCCCATATTCTAAATTCCGCTACAGCAATTCTCATGCAATGATTCTTATTCCTTGTATAGCTTACAAAGGCTAAAGAACCTTATGGCGTCTAAGAAATGTTTTTGACCATAACTGTGAGAGACCAATTTTGCAAAAGTTGTATAAAACCCTTCTATACGATAGACCTCCTTCATTTTACAAAAGAGACTATCTGTATGAAACACCTTCTAATAAAACTTTATTTTTGGAAGACTCACAATTTTAAGGAAAAACCCTAGTCGTTTAAGGGTTAACCCTAAAATGTTATGTAATTTTTCTCATTTTTGAGCACCATATTCACAACTTTTCTTTCATTTGTTTTGAGAAATTTCTTTTTTACATTATAATGTACGCCAAATTGAAATAAAATATGTTATTCATTACCTTAATTGATCAAATTTGATTTTTTGCATTGATGTCGATATTGTGAGCCAAAAGAACCCGATAGCATATCTAGAAACCCTAAGACCATGCTTCCATGTATTGGTGGAAGGTCATGAAAAGGTAAAAGTTACTAACTTAAAACCAAAATGGATGAATCTACGAGTATGTTTTTCATTCTATACTTATGAGTGAACCATTGGTAGAGTGCAGTTCTTGTCTTCTAGCGCTTTTCACCCGCCTGATGCTCACATGGAAACCTGTCCTAAGGCCCACATTATACTTGGGGCCGGATTACGGGCTGGCCCGAACTCTTCAAATTTAAACCAATTTCAACCAATAGGATTGCTCGATTCTTTCAAATCCAGCCCAAGGGCTTTATACTAGGGCCGGGCCGAAGGGAACGATTTTTCTTACGTGGCGTCCTATATGGCATGATTTTGGTGCCAAATCTTTGGGCCGATTTGATGAAATCGGAACAAGGTTTGCAGTGGCCCAAATTCCAAGCTTGGGCTACCCTTCCATCCAGTCCCAGCCCGTGTATAAAGTGGACCTAAGTTATCTCATGAAAAAAAAAAGGTAAAAGAAAGAGGCACCTGGAAAGAAAAGAGAAAGAAAAGAAAGAGGCACCTGGAAAGAAACGAGAAAGAAAAGAAAGAGGCACCTGGAAAGAAAAGATAAAGACAAGAAAGAGGCACCTAGAAAGAAAAGAGAAAGAAAAGGAAGAGGCACCTGGAAAGAAAAGAGAAAGAAAAGAAAGAGGCACCTGGAAAGAAAAGATAAAGACAAGAAAGAGGCACCTAGAAAGAAAAGAGAAAGAAAAGGAAGAGGCACCTGGAAAGAAAAGAGAAAGAAAAGAGAAAGAAAAGAAAGAGGCACCTGGAAAGAAACGAGAAAGAAAAGAGAAAGAAAAGAGAAAGAAAAGAAAGAGGAACCTGGAAAGAAACAAGAAAGAAAAGAAAGAGGCACCTGGAAAGAAACGAGAAAGAAAAGAAAGAGGCACCTGGAAAGAAAAGATAAAAACAAGAAAGAGGCACCTGGAAAGAAAAGAGAAAGAAAAGGAAGAGGCACCTGGAAAGAAAAGAGAAAGAAAAGAGAAAGAAAAGAAAGAGGCACCTGGAAAGAAAAGAGAAAGAAAAGAGAAAGAAAAGAAAGAGGCACCTGGAAAGAAAAGAGAAAGAAAAGAGAAAGAAAAGAGAAAGAAAAGAAAGAGGCACCTGGAAAGAAAAGAGAAAGAAAAGAGAAAGAAAAGAGAAAGAAAAGAAAGAGGCACCTGGAAAGAAAAGAGAAGAGAATGTGAGGGGAAAGAGGCGGGGTCCGTCGGGGCCGCAGGGATCCCTGCTGTCAGTCAGGTGCGAGGCAACTCCGGATTGAGCCTCACGAGAGACGGAGCCGGCATCCAATTCCCTCTTCTCCCGCATCCCATCACTTGCACCATTCCTCCTCTTCCGCGCAGCATTCTTCTCACTGCTCTTCTCTTGACTTAGTTTCCTTCCTTTTAGCTTTTGCACATCAATACCATGTCGTTCTGCACGATGCAGCTTCTTCCACGACCCTGGTGACTCACACTACTCCTGCTCCTCTGTTGCTGTTCATTCCCCTCACTTGCAGGTGAGTACATATTCCCATTTCTCTTCATTTAAAAAAAATATATAAACATATCTTTGTGGTAACGGTGTCATCTGTTTGGATATCGCATTTGAACCGCATTGCGAGGTGGGTTTAGGGAATCGCGTCATACAGAAATAGATTCTAGTGCACGTTAGGGTTTTAGGGTTTGTGCAGAGACAGAGGAAACCGCATTGGAAATCCCGACAGTGTGATTATTTAGATCTAGGCGATCTCTTAGATTGTCACGACTTCAGTAAAGGAGGAGATCTGAGAATCGTAACTAGAGTTTTTGGAGTTGAAGCAAAAGAGTTTTCTATACTTTTTTTTTTTGTTTCGCCTTTAAATTTGAAGCAATAGACTTTTTGTTCATCACTCAAAAATTTTGTTTCACCTTTTTGTTCCAGGATCGTACTAGAATTGGCTAAGAACTCATTGCTGGTTATTGGCTTTTCCGTGACTAGTTCGTTAGTGACGTCCATTTTGCTGTTAGAACTTTACTACGGAAATCTTTTCAATGCTAGTACTAATTTTGTTTTTTGTTTTTTTGTTTTGTTTTGGCGTGAAAAAGGTTTGATGGAGGTTACTATTTTTTTGTTTTGTTTTGCATGCAGGTTGATCTTTCATCATGGCGGAGCCGAAAGCAGAGATTGATCTGTCGGCTCCGTTTGAATCGGTGAAAGCGGCCGTGAGCATGTTCGGTGAGAAGATTCCGGCCAAGAATACGCAAGGGCTGCCTCATCCTCACGTCCCGCACCTTGCGCATATTCATTCACATGCACCAAGCTTACAGTACGTTGGCACTTATCATGGCCCCAATCACCAAGCTGAGGTATGATTAGGTTACGCATTTGATTGATCTCCAGTTTCACTTGAGGTTAGAGTTATCCTTACATTCATTCAAAGCAGGAGTGCTCACCTTGTTTGAGTGAAAAACTAGGTGAGTGAATCTAGGTTTTGGCAAGCCAATTTTTGGTGGTTCAATCACGAATCTGCAATAGAGTTACTCTATTTTTTTTATTATTATTTTCCTGGTGCTTAGTTACTGCATGCGTTCCTTTTCATTTGCAGAAAATCTTAAATTTTTCAATGCACTTGAGATTAGAGTTATTCATTGAAAGAGTGCTGGTGCTCACCTTGTTTGAGTGAAAAATTAGGCGTGAATCTAGTGAGTGAATAGGTGTTGGCAAGCCTTTTGTGGTGGTTCAATCACGAATCTGAAATAGTGTTGAATTTTAAGAATAACTCTATTTCTGTAATTGTTACTCCCTCCGTCCCAAAGTTATTGTCATGTTTGAAAGTCATGTTTGAAAGTGCTTTTTTAAGTAGGTCATATTGTAAGAAACATGATTCAAAAAGGTTCCAAATTATGTCACTAGAATGATTGAAGAATATTGCATGTGTTCATTGCAACCTAAATAAAATTAGCCACAAGGAAGTATTTTTTTGACTTACTTAAAAAAAGCACTTTCAAACATGACTTTCAAACATGACAATAACTTCGGGACGGAGGGAGTACTTTTTTTTGGTGCTTAGTTACTGCATGTCTTCTTTTTCATTCACAGAAAATCTTGAGAAGACATTAGAGTTTTTGAGATTGGAGTTATTCAAAGAGTGGGGGTGCTGATCTTGTTTGAGTGAAAAAGTAGGGGTGAATCTAGTGAGTGAATAAGTTTTTGGTGGTTCAATTACGAATCTGAAATAGTGTTGAATTACTATTTTTGGGTGCTTAGTTACTGCATGTTTTCTTTCTCATTTGCAGGTAATTGAGACGACATTAGAGTTTCTGAGATTAGAGTTATACTTGAATTCATTCAATGAGTGGGGGTGCTGATCTTGTTTGAGTGAAAAGTTAGGGGTGAATCTAGTGAGTGAGTAGGTTTTGGTGGTTCAATAACGAATCCAAAATAGTGTTGAATTTTAAGGATAACTCTATTGTTGTTGTTATTATTATTTTCCTGGTGCTTAGTTACTGCATGCCTTCTTTTTCATGTGCAGAAAATCTTCGCCCTTGAAACCGAATTGCATCGTGCTCATGCCGAGATCAACAACTACAAGCAACAACTCGCCGCCAATGAAGCTGGCAAGACCGAGACTACTCTGAAACAATCCACGTCACTGCCGCGCAAATTGTCTGATGGCTCTCGTTGGGAGGATCACCTGGATGCAGTTCTGGGTCAACAACAGCCTAAGGCCGTGGTATCTGGAGATTCAGCACCAGAAATTGACAGACTACAGAAGGAGCTTGAAATTTCCAAGAATCAGTATCACAGTTCTTGTGCAGGTGACGGATCTCTCATACTTTTACAAATTCTCTTTATGGAATTTATATACCATACTAAAATGGAGTCAAAATTTTAAAGTTTTATTAATTGATTCGATTATTCACTTTGTCATCGCTTCAGAGTAAGACACCGAAAAATAAAAGTTTAAAATTATTTATGTTTTTTCTGGACTTCGAATGACAAGACGAATCTCGGATTAGATTGTTTTGAATAACATTTGACATGCTTAGAATGCATTTTTTTGTGGATTTATGGACAGTTGAAACTTTTGAAAGCTGCATTTTTCAAATGGTCATAAATCGCTTGATTTTATTCATTTGTTATTGATTGGAAAACTCCAGTAGTTGAATAACAAAAGTTTGATAGGGGTCCCGGTTCTACGACTTGACTGAAACTGGCAGTAAATTTGACTTGAGAAGGGCTTCTGGGCATTTTGGGGTTAAGCATGATCAAGTTGCTTTGTTCACATGGTTGGGCTTTTGAGTGCCAGAGAGAGAGTGAGAGAGCGTTGGCTTTACATAACGCTTATTTTTGCATCCCTATGTTGCAGATTTGGAGAATGCCAAGGCAGAGATTTCCAGGCTCCAGACCCAAGTGGTATCTAGTGCAGAGCTTGAAAGTGCGAAGCAAGAGGTGAACAGGTTGCAAGCTGTGGTGAATGCAGCTCAGAACCAGCATGGAGTCTTCACCACAGAGCTGGCAAGAGCCAAGGAGGAGATTGCTGGGCTTGAGTCCCAATTGCGTGTTGCGCAGGATTCCAGTACAGAGCTTGCACATGCCAAGGAGGCCAACAATGTGCTACGTTCCAGCTTGGATGCCTCTTCAAACGAGCTCTCAAAAACAAGAGAAGAAGTTCTCCAATTGCGAGGGCAGCACGGCGAGTCTCTGTCTCAGCTTTCCACTGCAACAAGGGAGATCGAGAAGCTGCAAGCTGATTTGAGCCTGGCACGGGGTAGCTCTTCCACGGAGTTGACAGTGGCTAGGGAACAAATAGAGAACCTGCATGCCGAGCTTGAGGCCGTGCGAGGACAGCATGGCAGTGCCAAACAGGAAATCCTGAACCTCCAGGAACAACTGAGCAAAGTGTCTCAGGAGCCTCGGGAGATCCCAGAATCCCAGAATGAGTTGGAAGCAGCGAGAGAACAGATTGCAAAGTTGCATTCTGAGCAGAGTGCCGCATTGACAGAGCTTGCAATGCAAAGAGAAGAGGTTGGTAGACTGCAAAATGACTCTGTGAGGCAAATTCAGGAGCTGAAGGAGGAGATTGGGAGATTACAAGCTGATCTGGTGGTCTTTCAATTTGGTGGTCCTCCATCTGGTTCAAGAGAGGTAGACAATGTGGATCCTGCAATGATGGATGAACTTACCATGGAATTGATAGCGACAAACGAGCACCTGGAGAAAGCCACGGCAGCCAGGATGAAGGCTGAGGTGGAGCTCGCAGCTGCCAGAGAAGAGGCGGAAGAGGCTGGTGTGCTGAGAGTGGCTTTAGAGAAGGTCCGGGCTGAGCTGAAAGTCGCAAAGGAAGCAGAGCAGAAATTGGGTGACACGACGACGGTGGCTGAGGAGCTACGAGCGCAGGTTGCACTGATGAAAGAGAGCGAAGCCAAGGCTGCTAAAGTTGCTGCTGAAATGAACGAGGAGCTCTTGTCTTTGAACACTGCGCTTACAATGGTGCGCGAATCCGAACAGGAGTTTAGCAAGCTGGTTGAGGGGCTGCAGTCGGAGGTGGAGGCTCTCAAGGCTGAACTTGTGGCTGTGAAAGATTCCGAGCGGAAATTGAAAGAGTCGTATGTGACGACTAAAGCTGAGCTCGAGAATGTGAGTGCAGAGCTATTGAAAGTACGAGATGCTGAAGAGATGGCAAGTGGAATAGTTGCTTCATCATCCGTTGAGTTGGAGGCTTTGACAGCTGAACTAGCTACTACCAAAGATGGTGAAGCACGAGCCAAGGCTGCGTTTACAGATTACAGCCTGAAACTGCAAAGAATGAGAATAGAACTGGAAGATGCATCAAAGGTCGCCGACAAGGTACCCCATTTCGCGACCCCACCTAGAGGAAATGCAATGAAGAAGAAAATATTAGAGAGACCTATTTGGAAACATTAGAGAGACCTATTTGCTGCTCAGAATGTCTTTTGTAATGTGATGAGCACATTGTCGTCTTGTAGGGAAGCAATATAGAGGCTTACCATACCTAGAGGAAATGCAATGAAGTGGAAACATGTCATTGCTCTATTGCAAGTGGCTACCACATTTGAGAAACGGCAAGAAAGGTTGAGGAATCCTTTTTTTGTTCGCGACATGTTTTGGGCATTTTGTGTGACCCATGAATAATGACATAAGCAAGTGTTCCTCCTTCTAACCACTCTTGCCTGGAAGTCCAGGAAATGGAGAAAAGGAAGAACTTTTATTTATTATTTGTGCCATGTGGACTGTGCTGGTGTTAATTTCCTCTGCTGTAGTGTGGAAACGTCCTTACTTGAGTGGTCATCATTGACGTCCATTGAGTGATGTTTTATTACAGGCAAGGGCATATAAACTGGACTTAGATGAAGCCAATGTGAAGCTGAAGAAGGTGATGGAATCGGAGAGGTCCATGTCCGCTTCCATGGCATCTTTACGAGCCGAAGTAAAGAATGCACGTGCAGAGATAGAATCTGTGAGAGAGGAGGGAGAAGCTGCGTTGGCTGAGAAAGACGAGGCAATCGAAATGGAGATGACTCAGATGAGGACGGAATGGGAGGCTGCTGTGTCAGAAGAGGCGAAGCTTAGGGAGCAAGTGTCGACATTATCTGATGCTTTGACCAAGGTTTGTTTGGTCCACTTATAGTTAACCCCTAAGCGTCCACGGTGGTCAGAATGGTCACAGCGTTTTTTTTTAACATTTTTGAGTAGGAGCTATTTGGACTTCCTCTTGTTCGAATTTATTGGTTTTTTCACTAGCTCTAATGATATAAAATTTGGTCCCATCTGAATTATATTTTTGATAATATTATCAATTGAATTTGTCATTTTAAAACTGTGAATCCTTGGTCCATTAAGGGCTAACAATAGCACATGTCTTCAGGACGCAATTAGGTTTAAGCATGTTTTGTTGTCAGGAAGTTCCAACGAGTTACCCTGTTCATTTTGTGGTATTTTGAGGTATTACTGAGTTTCTTGTTGATGTTCATTGAAACAGTTGACGGAAGAAGCGGAAGAATTAAAGACTTCGTCTGCTTCTGCAAAGGAGGAAGCAGCAACTGCGAAGCAAGAGTTGGAGCAAGCGAGGTCTCACATTGAGACGATACAATCGAAACTGCAGGCAGCCCTTCTAGAGGTGGAGGTTATGAAAGCAAGTGAAGAGAGTGCTCTTTCACAGGTCAGTGCGAATATGCTCAAAGGTTATAGACATGAATTTAGTGATGTGGTGTTGCATGCTATGGTTATGCAGCACGTCCCAGTGAATCTTCAGGCAGCTTGGTGGTACTAGATACATAATTTGTCAAGTGTTGGCAAAGGCTAGGGGATCTCACTGTTTAGCAATGGGCCTATGTAGCTGACGATTCGAGATGATGTCCAGGGAAAGTTCAGGTCACGTGATCCTGATGCAGAGGCAGAGGCAGAGGCAGAGGCAGAGGTCAAGGAGCCTGGATCTGAGGTGACGATCCCTCATGAGGAGTATCAAGCTTTGAAAAGAAAGGCACGTGAGGTGGAAGAATTGGCTACCAAGCGGGTGGCGATGGCGATGGCACAGGTGCTGGTCTTGTCACCTTAACGAGTCTATGAAATTTGAGTTTGCTTACTACTTGAAGTTATCCTTTAGATTATTTTTCTCTACGTTTAATCCAGTGTTGTGCCCGGTATAATGCAAGGTATTTTCACTCTAGACTTCTCGAAGACTCCTTGAATATCTTAAATCTTGGAGTAGTCTAGATTTAAGATGCTCTTGTACAATATCGCGCACACCATAGGCTTGATCATATCAATTTCTCTGTCCAATTTATAAGATTTAGGTTCTGGACCTAAGGTAGGGAAACCATATGCAAGGGGTCACTTTCCCATGGGTTGAAAAGTCACCCATTAAAAATAGCAAGTGTCATCCAACATGTGACTTGTAAGAAATGAGAAATGCTTCTAGGTTCTATCACAGTCAAAGATGCTTTCATGAGATGCAATACTCATGGTTCAAAGGTAGTCATGGCTCATGATTGGGACCTGACTACTTCAGACTTCAACAATTCATAACCTATTCATACAATGCATATTTTAGTGTCGGAATCCTCTCGAGAATGGATACAAGATCCATAGAAAGAATTCCTTTGCAAACCACTGCAAGCCACGGGAACGGGTTCCCTTCCTTATCTGTTCAACTTACAGTCTTCTGTTTAGGGAACTACGTCCACTAGCGTGTTAGCATAACCATTACTCTGTCCAGAAATAACTGTCCTAGTTTCTGGCATCTTTTTTCCCGGCATAATTGTCCTATGTTTTATACTTCAAACTTGAGCCCTGTCAGCTTCAAACAGGGCGGACAATGAAAGCGACACAAAAACTACATACTGCTAATAAAGATAGACCATTTTTCGAGTAATCAGACGGTTTCTATTGGCAAAAAATGAGACGTTACGTAAAAACATGCCCAAAACTAGGACAGTTATTTCCGGATGGAGGGAGTATGTTCCACCTTAGGTAATTGGAATATATTGTATTGTGTGTTATAATAAGTGGTCTGGTGCTCACACAGCACCTGTATGATGGTGAAGCTAATGTGGTGAATGTGTGCAACTGCGTGGAGCAGGTAGAGGCAGCAAAAGCTGGGGAGAAAGAGATAGAGAGAAAGTTGGAGATGGCAATGAGAGACATTGAAGGCAGTCGTGCAGAGCTCAGAGAAGCTGCAAGGAAACGGGAAGAAGCTGAAGCAGCGAAATTTGCAGTGGAGGGGATGCTTCGTAACCAACGAGCAGAGCGCAGGCACCAGCATCAGCATCATGCAGCTCTCAACGGGGGGCACAACGGGAGTGGTCTGACGGCTCCAATGGGGAGTCCCAGCAACGGAGGAGACCGGCAAGGCTACATGGTGAGCCCGGCCTCTGGAAACTCCCAAAACAGCAGCCCCTTGCACTCGACCTTCTCCTTTGCCACGTTTGCCAGCCCCAGCTCCCCATCCAAACCTGCCAGCGAGTCTCTTGCGGAGGTTCTGGCAATGAAGTTGCCGTCGGAGGAGAAGCACAGGAAGGCCAGATTCTCATCCAAGATTGGGTCCTATTTTGTGAAGAAGAAAGATTCAGGGTCAAAGTAAAGGGCTGTGCGTTCGTTGCTATTTGTTCGTTCGTGCGTGCTCGTGGGCTCGTTCGTTCGCTATTGCTTACTCCCTGACCAGGTTTGCATGCAGTGGTAATGTCTAATTTGCAATCCCACTTGCAAGGCCACCCCCAGCTAGGCAGACATCGTAAACGAAGACATTCAGAGTTGCTTGCTGGCACATGTAGCTGTAAGATAATTGATGACCCGCCCTGCCTTCTGGTTGGGAGGACTGGAAGTTGATCCGCAGTGTTTGGGTTGCATAGCGACCTGGGTTCTTAGAGGGGTGTGGTATATGAAAGGGCCAGCTTTCAAGGCGTCTAGAGATGCCATCCATGCTACCAGCTCCCTTTTCGAAGGGGCAATGTATCATCGATTTTTTGATGTTTTGGGAAGGATTACATCGTTGTATTAATGAATTGGTTTTCTAGCGTTTTTTTGAACTGCTGTTTGTGGTTGTGGTTCTATTTATTTTTCCCAGCTCTGTTTACCATTCAGAAGATCATGTAATGAGAGTGTTATTATAAATGTGTTCAACAGATGTGATCCATGAATACATTTTTTAAAGACGTGATCCTGTACTTGACGCAGTTTGCTGGGATGTAATGCAGCTCACTTAGACTAAGGTAAGTTCACCTAATCACAACCCTCACCTAAGGTAGACGACCTGTTTCCGATCACCTTAAGCAATTGAGCATACTTCCGGTGGAGTAACGAATAGGCAAATAATTTTGCAGGTGTAGGGAAATAGATTTGAAGAAGGTCACATATTTTTGAACAAATTTCCGGGCAATATTGAATTTACTACAAATTTTCAAAGTGAAGATTCTCTCCAACCCGTTCTCACAATATAGGCTGACCTATTTCCAAGAACTGTAAAACTAGATTTCAAGAACACATGATATCATACTAACTTGGTAACAAATTTCCATTCTCGGCGCCAACCATTCCATATTAAGAAGAAACACGTTTCCGTCACCGTTTACGAATGAATTCGAAAATATTGCAGGCTGCTTCACGGAAATAGGTCGCCCTATATTGCGTGAATGGGGGCCTGATCGGAAACAGGTCGTCTACCTTAAAACCGACTCGTATAGATTATGGCCTCCATCCTAGCTTGGTGTTGATTTTAGGTACATCTATAATGAATGCTTTGAATATTCATGGTTGATTCACACAACGTCCAAAAATACCTTGTAACTTGCATTGGAGTCCATCCTGTATCATTCAATGACTAACTAGATCCAACGAAAATTAAGACAGTCTAATAATAGGACTTATGTTTAGATGCTTATTTAGATGCTTTTAGATGTACTTGTCCTTAGCATTTAACTTTACCATAACATTCTAGAGAACTCTTCTGAATTTGCATGGAAAAGAATTCATGACACCTCAACAGGAATCCATGAGGTTTTGCGTGTTGAACTCAATTTGAACAAGTGAGAGCTCGTGAAGCCAAGGAGCCTTTTTCACATGTTGGAGCTTTAACCCTTAAACGTCTTTCCAAGCCCCATGGGCTTGATTTCCAAGAAATCTTGTTTTTAGCAGAAACACTACCCAACTCCTTCTAACCAAACATGGATCATTGGATGCACAACAAGGTGAGACATCTGATGTGCTGAGTTGCACCAACAAGTTTCTTCCATGCTTGTTCGCAATGTCTAGATCAAAGGTATTGGAGGATCATTTGATTCTTGCCCACGTTCCCAATTAATTCTTTATGTGCTTGTTTTGTTGTTGTGATTGGTCATGCACCCATGCCCGGCTTAAATATATAAAGCACATGTGCTCAGAGATGCCTTGGGCTGCCCGCTCAGGACCTGAAATGTCGTTTCAGGGTTAATTTCACTTGACTTTCTCTGATTTAATTGACGTGATTTTTCTCGGAATAACTCTCAGTTGTCACTGTTCTCAAAGGTGCCATGTTTAAGTTTGCATGAGCTTGATCATGCTTGTCTCTGTGGATTGGATTCCGTTTACTTTGCTGTGTGGTACGTCTAATTGTTGCTGTGTGGCACGTCCACAATAATGAGTGATGCTATTCTGCTTTCAGAACTTTATCAAAACTGCAAGGATAGTGGAAAACTGGCAATCAGTGGAGGGTCACTGGAATGGCTGTAGCGGCTGCGTTCTCTGGATCAGATCGAATCAGAGCCCAAGAACTGAACTGAAGCTGTAGTATTGTAAGAGCTCTCAACTGTACAGTCTTTTCTACTCTAGGAACTACACTAAATGGGCTATTTAGTGTCCGATGAGAATTGATGTCCTTTACCACAATTTGTTCAAAGGCGAGGAGAAGTAGTGTCCCTACAGTACATAGGAGTTTGCCACTTGTTATTCCCAGAGTGTCATGTTCCTTTCAATTGATGAGAGTGACATGAGGTGGCATGCTCCGTCTATTATAAAGTTGTCATATGACATTGGAACACTACATCCATTTTTTTTCTTACACGGACACTACGGTTGAGACATCCATTCCTGACCAGGGACACAAAACCAATCAAGCCTAATTTCTAGATTTTGAAAGGGAAGATGTACCTCATCTGTACATTAGAGCATATGATCGGTTTTGGGTACAACTTTGCACTTTAAAAATTTGTACTTATTCAAATAATTATCAAAAATTTTAATTAAATATGAAAACTTCTTAATTTTTGTAGTGCTAAAAAAGGAAAATAATCAAAATATCAATTCATCTATCCCAAGTATAGTACATGTCTTATTTGATCGGTTTTAGGTGTCTCGACCTCATATCTCCCTAAAATCAAATAGTGTCCATGTTGAGAAATAGTGTACACTTAAATAGCCATGCTCATGTAAAAGCTTTTGTTGCTCACGAATGTTACTGATTTCCAGCAGGTTGAGGGACTGAAATGACGAACTAATATACACATGGTAGTGTCAAAGAAAAAGCTGCACCATAGCTTGCTTGAACACAATCGGTAAGATCTAGTACCATGCTTTACATCTTTACATCCCAACCGTTGTTTATTCAGCACGTGGTTCCAACAGGGGAGGTTCACACTAGTGAGAATATTGTGCTGCGTTATTTAAGACCTGTAATGGAGGGTTGTTCTCACATTCTTGTCTTGTGCTGCGATACTACTGGCCTGTATGGTCTTGATGCAATCTGTTGTCTTAGAATCTTCAAGTGCCATGGATCCTAGATCGAAGCTGCCTCACCAGGGCTATTATGTGTCCGTTGTTCTCCGAGCAGTGTTTATGTTGCTCATCTGCTGTGTCGGTTGGTGACCAAATTCTAACCTTGCATGTACAATCAAATTCTTATAGCACAGAATTTTATGTTTGATTTGAATACATCAAAAATGATTCTGGAGATGTTCATAACATTCATTGTTAAGCATCGTCTGAATTCATGTGTCAAAAATTCAGAGCATCAAGGATTCCTCCTTTCATACGTAAAAGAATCCTTGACACATGAAAAGGAATCCCTGACAACTTGTTTTGCAAAATTTAGCTCAATTTGTCAAACTACTATGAGCTCCTGAGGACATGTTGGAGCTTTGGTTTCGCTTGAATTGCTCTGACTGTGCTCTACATAACTCATCAGTTCTGTTATTTACTCAGTTCACAAAAGGTGCAATGCCACTACTACTTGAGATTGTTGTGTTATTAACCCAAGAAGCCCAAATTGGGTCTCATATTTTTATAGAAATTTTGAAGTCAGGTCCTATGTGGACTTTGTTTTGTTCAATTTTTTATATTTTCATCAACACAAGCAGTGTTCTTCACTGATTATGGTGGTACAAAATTTGGTCCAATGTGAATTATCTTTTGGGTGATGGCTTGATATGGGTACCCCGTTCTAAAATAGTGTGATTTTTGAGAAATATCTTTTTGGTACTTAAGAAAAAAACATTGGAATTAAAAAAAAAGTAGAGGGTGTTAATAGATACCATGGCTATAACTATATACATGGTGTTAAAGACAGAATTTCTAGCACATATAAAATGAGTTAGACATAAGGCGTACTATGTGAGACGCATAAAAAGTGGAACCCATATCAGGCCATTCTCCTTTTTCACAATATGATCGATTGAATTTGTCAATTTAAAACTATGAATCCTCGGTCCGTTAGGGAGTAATCTGGCCATGCTTGTTGTCTAATTGATTGCTGTTTCTCCATGACAGCGGAATGCGTGCAATCCTTTGCACCAGCACCAGCACCAGCAAGCACAAAATTCTCCAAGATTTTCGTTTTTGGAGACTCTTACGTGGATATTGGCAACCGTGACCCAAACAACAGCACCAGAACAGTCATTGGGGTGGTGAACCAGCCATGGCGTGTTCCGTATGGGCAATCTGATGGAGCTCCAACTGGGCGATTCTCAAGTGGCATACTCCTCTCTGATTATCTCGGTTAGTACTACCTTAACCCCTAAAGGACCATAAGGCCACCAGGTGGCTCTTGTTTTTTCCAGTAATTTTGAGTAGGTTTTATGTAGACTCTTTTTTGTTAATTTAAAATAAATAAATAATTCAACATCTGCAATATTCTTCACCAATCTCAGTGATATAAAATTTTGTGCCATTCAAATTATAATTTTCACAATATGATCATTTAAACTTGTCATTTTAGAACCATGAATCCCTTGGTCCTTTAGGGGTTAAACATTGTGACAAAATTTGGAGATCATTTGAATTAGGAAACTGCCCTTTGCAAAAAATAGTCACTAATGCAAATACTATTCAAGTCACATTTATTTAACTTGCGTCTTTATCATTTTAAATCGTGGTTTTTCTAATTTTTTTTTTTGTGCAGCTAACTACTTGGGTCTTCACCCCCGGCCTTACCTGGTGTTCCAAAACCGTCCAGAGACGCGAACTGAAGATGGTATAAACTTTGCCGTTGGAGGAGCTGGCGAGTTTGACAACCTGGGATTCACCAAAATCAGGGACCAGATCTCACAACTCAAAACCGTGCTCAACTCGGGAACGTACTCGGGAACGGTGTACAATGAGTCACTCATTTTGTTCACCATCTCTGGCAACGATTACACCAATTTTCTCCGGAATGCCGGAATCAACCTGCTCACTGTAATCCTCAAAATCTTCATTACTAGTTCAATTTTGAGTTCATGCAAGAGAACTCTAGAGAGAGCGCTCAGCTTCAGTCGTAATATGCTTGTGCTTGGAATTCATGATTATGATGAATTTCGTGACTTTTCTGTGTCTTCATTATCATGCCCACAACGGATTAGATTAGTTTGAGCTTGGACCAAGGATTCATGGTATTAAAATGAAAAATGGAAAACCAATAATCTAGATTCAAGAACCAAATTTTATATCACCAGAATTAGTGAAAAACATTGCACGTGTTGGTAAAAACTAAATCAAATTATAAAAAAAGAAGTCCACATAGGATCTACTCAAAACAAGAGGCCCAATTTGGGCTTCTTCTAAGCCCTTTACGAGTTAATGCAAAATACTGGTAAGTTTACAGAGCAACTTTCATAGAGAGAGACGGGACACCTTCAGTTATACTAGTATGCTTTGTTGTTGTGCGTGTATGTGCAGGGAATTCTCAAAGAAATTGTAACATCTATGTGTCGTCAATATCATGTCCACCACGTGTTTGAATTTGTTCATTAGATTGAGTTAATGCAAGATAAGTCTAGAGAGAGACGTGCATAGAGAGACTTTTGCATAGAGAGAGACTTTTGCATAGAGAGAGACTTGCATAGAGAGAGACTTGCATAGAGAGAGACTTGCATAGAGAGAGACTTGCATAGAGAGAGACTTGCATATGCTTTGTTGTTGTGCTTGTTTTTGATGCTATTTTGGTTGCTGATGTGGATCAATTGACTAAGGATTCGGTTTCGTTCATTAGTTTGAGTTACTGTTTGTAGTCTAATATGCTTGTGTTTGGTTGTGCAGGGAATTGATGGTTTTGTTGTTTCTGTTGTAAATCAAATCACCAAGGATGTGAAATCGCTGTATGATCTGGGATTCAGAGACTTCGCTGTTTCATATCTTCCACCCCTCGGGTGCGTTCCTTCCATCACCGTTTTCTCGGCCTACCTCTTGTGCTTCGATCTCATCAATGTCATCGTGACGACGAGGCACAACACTTTGCTCAAGGAAATGATCAGTAGCAATATCTCCACGTTGCCGGGAGCCAACGTGATCCTTCTCAATACTGAACTGGCCTTTAAAGAAGTCTTCACCGACCTTCAAGTTCGGAGTGGTAAGCAATCAGCTGGCCAGGTTAATATCCCTTGAAGCACCATGGATTCATATTTTTTAAAAGGAAAAATTCAATCAATCATATTGTAGAAATGCAATTATATTGCCGCTTGAATCAGTGAAGATTACTCCCTCCGTCCCAAAGTTTTTGTCCAACTTGTTTGCTTGGTATTTCTTTGAGCCAATTTCATTGATCATATTGTAAGAAACATAATTAAAAAAGGTTCCAAATTATGTCACTAGAATGCTTGAAGAACATTGCATGTGTTCATTGCAACCTAAATAAAATTAGCCACAAGGAAGTATTTTTTTGACCTACTTAAAATAGCACTTTCAAACATGACTTTCAAACATGACAATAAATTTGGGACGGAGGGAGTATTTGATAAAAAAAAGCCAAATAAATTTGAACAAATTCGTAAGTCCACGTAGGACCTACTCAAAACTGCTAAAATCGTGTCACTTTTTCATCTACATAGATGGTCATTTATTCATTCCAATAGCAACACTTTCAAAAATCTTGACATCATGTGTGCACATAAAGACCGTAATGAAATTTTGTAGTCAACTTTATGTTGGGTGAGGCCCCTCGGAGGGGGGCATCCCTGGTGTGAGGAACCTAGTCTCAGCCTACAACCTCACACTACTAGCAAAAGGCGTTGCTTCTCACTTAGAACATTGTCAGAGTTCACTGTACACACTTGTCCTACGTGACAAATCGCACTCACCAAGCCTTGAGTGTCTAGGCAATGAGTGCGAAGTGGCGCCGTTTGACTCACCTCCCGGGTGAAAAGCGACGCCTTCTCCTTGTAGTGTCAGGGGGTCCCTAACGAAAGGAACGCCCATCTCCTCGGGCCTCGCCCTATACGAAAATCTAAGGTTTTAGCTGGCCCAACGTTATTAGAGCTTGTGAATTGAGCTGTGGCATTTGCATGGGATATGGATATTGTTGCAATGGAGGTGGTTGTTTGACTAGTAGAAATCTTGTCAAATGTGACTTGTCTTTAACCTCTAAAAGGGACCAAGAAGCCAGAATTGGACCTCATATTTTTCTAAGCAATTTTGAGTACGTCCTATGTGAACTTCTTTTGGTTTAATTTCATTAAATTTTACCAACACATGTAGTGTTCTTAACATACCTCGGTGATATAAAATTTTGCCTCATCTGAAATATATTTTTTACAATACGATCAATTGAATTTGTCATGTTAAAACCATGAATTCCTGGGTCCTTTAGAAATCCTGTCAAATGTGACTTGTCTTTAATGACTAAATTCTGTTGTGACTTGTCCATGGTGACTGAAAATGCAGTGTTCCCAATTCCTTTGAAGCCATGCTGCAAAGGATTCGGGATCACGGACGGGACGCCGAATTTGTGCGGAGATGTGGACTCAGCGGGCCGGCCTCTGTACACGGTGTGCAGCGTCAACTCTACATCCAGCTACTTCTTCTGGGATGAGGTTCACCCCACCGAGGCCGGATGGGCGTATATCTTCAATCTCTTCATGAATCCAGTTTACACGAATGGCAAGAGCCTCACTCAATTTCTGCAAGGTTGAAGCGAGCTACCTTACTAGGAGGTCAGTAATTCTCTTACTCTTCCCATAATTCAAAAGTGGAATTAAAAAAAAAAAAAACACTTGTGGCAACAATACAAACCATACTACGGTAGTCACGTTACAAGGAGGTGTTGCTAGGTGAGTCAAACGGTGCCACTTCGCACTCATTGTCCAGGCGCTCATGACTTGGTGAGTACGATTTGTCACGTAGGACAAGTGTGTACAGTGAACTTTGACACTGTTCTGAGTGAGAAGCTACGCCTTTGTCATGGGGGAGTTGAGACATGTTTGATGATATGATATTGATGTTAATGTCATGGCACAAATAATTGTTTGGTGTCATACATCTACAAGAGACAGATAGATAGAAACTCTGATCTTTGTCAGGCCTGCGTGAATAAAGTGTCCGTTCATAATGTCAGTGACCCAGTACCACCGGACACAAGGCCATTGGACATCAACAAGAGCTTTTGATTAGAACTTGGTAGCACCTTGTGCAGAAGTATTGGTGAATTGGAGTTCCTTGATTGAAGAGCCTGGACATCATGTTCACATCAGTTGCCATTGCCCCGATGGCCCATTCACACCAAGAAGCTCCAACACTTGCTCTGCGTTCTTGGAATGCTACAACGTAAATTTCAAAAATAACATGCAATTTCTTGCGGTGTCAGAGCCTTGTCTCTTCCTGCTTTTGGTCTACGCATGTGCGTTGGTGGAGCGTAAATTTCTTGTGGCACCCAAAATGCATTGGAGCAGCTTCTTGCATGCATTAGGTTAAAAAAAAAAATCTTAGGGGAACACATTGTAGCTACCAAAAACTTACTTGACGAATGCAAATTCATTACCACACTCGCGTTGGGTGACTGGTGTGAAGAGGCTATGAGACATTTTTTTGCCTCAACATGTATGGATTTGAAGGAATAATTTTTTTTCAACATAATGCTCATTCAGCTCTATTGAATGTAAATCGTTTTATATTTCTGAATAGGTCACTTCCAGAATCGCCATTAGGATTGGCAAGCCTCTAATCTTTTGTTTGTTGGGATCTCATGGAACGTTCATTCGGTGCAAAATTTTGTGTACATAGAAGAAATACGATACAATTTTTTTCTATAATTGCATACAAGTAAAATCTTGCAGTAAATCCTTGACCCTTGACCCTTGACCCTTTAACATTCAGATTCACCATCAATTTCAAAGATGTGTTATAAAATGTTTGATGAATGAGAAAAATGGAGTTGATACCGTAACACCATAGCACGTTCGCCACTGGCGAATGAATATTTATTTTTTTGAAAAAATAAGGTTCGCCTCTCAATTTATTGAATTTCTCAATTTTTGTTTTTTAGCAAAAATTCAGTAAAAATGACCTTAAATAGCTTAGAAAATCAAAATATTGCAAAAACTAATTTATTCTATTTTCGTTTTTTTGTCTTCAAAAATTTCTAAGTTTTACGTTTTTTATTTTTATAATTATTTTAGGATGAACCTGCTATGGTACTACGGTATATAAAGAAGAGTTGTAAATCTCAATGTGTAGATCACATTTGTACGGTTGAATTTCTCATATTTTTATTAATAGTTTTTAATTAATTTTGCAAGGTTTTAAAAAATTTAATTAATTCACTTAAAAAAGAACAAATTAACAAGTTTTTATTAAAAAAATTATAAGGGATTTGGAATAATATGTAGTATGAGATGGTGTAATTTCCATTACTTGTTTATACATATTTTGGAAAATCATTGTTAATTCTTAAACGTTATTGCAAGCCCCTCGAGCTTGATTTCCTCTGTTTTTTGATCCCTCTGTACAACAACCTGGTCGTTGGCCTTTGACCAGAGTGCACAAGAGGAAGTTGATGCCCTCACCCTTTCACAAATGGTACCCGCAATACTGCCCAACCAAAAGATTCTAAAAAAAATTCTTCAAGCTACCCAACAAGGCATCAAACTGACGATTAAAGGTTAAGGTCTTACTTTTTGAACTAAGAATGAAATTTGACATAACCCAATTGTCATTTAAAAAAAGATCACAATATCTTATTTTGAAGATTCATACCATACAAATGATAGTCAACTTATTCTCAAAGGTGCTTTTTATTTCAGGACAAAGGGAGTATCTTTTAGTACCTCCCACTTAAACCCGGGGTGTGGTGGTAACCACCAAAGATGACATCACACAAGAGAGCTCCCCATAGACTTGTGCCGGAGAGGAAAGAAAAGAGAGCTCACTGGCTGTGAAAAAAAAGAATGATGTCATCTTAACGTTCCACCTTTTAAAAGGAGACCATGGGTTTAACCCTTTAGTGCCCAAGGTACTGTAGCAAACAACACTGGATTTCAGTGGAATTTTCCACTCTGATTGAGACTATGAGAAATAAAATGGATTAAATTAGAAAGTAGCCGTACAATTCTATTTTCAACTGGAGAGCACAACTTTTATTAAAATTTGAGAATCATCCAATGGTGGGAACGAAAGATTATAGTATGTATTTGAACCGTATAATGCACGCTCAAAAATGAGATTTTGGGGGGTGTGTGACTTCGAAGTTAAATAGAATTTGGGTTAAATTTTCAAAAATGAAAATAAAGAAGTTCAGCCATGCCCTATGCCAACACCTCTCAGTTGCAATCTTTTAGATCAAGAATAGACTCACACATATTTGTTGTGAACTTTATAAGTGAGTGACTTATCCATATACGGTTTAGGACAAAATTTTATACGTTGAAAATTAACGAGAGTGGGTACATTAGTCAAGATCGGATTACACACACTAATGGAAGATGAAGAAGAGAACACAATCCAAAAAAGTAAAACAAGATAACAAACTTTCAAACACAAGAAATACTGCATAATACATATGTTGTATTTGTAAGTATTTACTGTATTTTCAAGTATTTGCAATATTTTTGCATTTTGTTGATAGGTATTTTGATAGTTGTACAATTCCGAATTGAAAATTTCTTTTTCCAGAAGGTGTGTAATGTATAAGCGCAAATCTGAACTTCAAAACTGAAGTTTCAATTCTTCACAGATTCTCTGCTGTTTACATTTCGGACGTTGTAGTGACCATAATGTGGTCAGCTGGGCACTAAAGGGTTAAGATGAGTTCAAAATTGTGCACAAGAAGAATCTGATTTTTTAGGGAGCTTCTCAAGAATGTTATGGAGGTGGGGTTCTTGACAATCTCTAATCACACAAAGTGCACAATACAGAAAACAAATAAATAAAAAAAAAAAAAATGAAAACATGTTCATACATATTGTCCTACAATGCATCAAAGAATATGTCACTGGAAGGAGCACCGGACGGGTCGGTTTCTTCCGAGTCTTTCCACTCTCCATCAGTGTCATTTGCTTCAACAGTGGTGCTTCTCTGCACAACCCAAGTCTGAGTTTTAACGCTTACAGAACCAAGGATTCATGATTTTAAAATGACAAATTCAATCAATCATATTGTGAAAAATATAATCTAGATAGGACCAAATTTTATATTACCAAAATCAATGAAGAATATTGCATGTGTGCTCAAAAAAGAAAGAAATTTGAACAATAGGAACTTTGCATAAGACCTACTCAAAACTACCAAGAAAAACATGAGGCCGAATTTGGACTTGTTGGTCCTTTAGGGGTTTAAAAGCCAACTCTTTAGGCTAAAACATGTTAAAGGCATGCCTGGCCGATTTTGCCATTTTGGAGGCATCCCTAGTTGGCAAAATCGGCCGTCAATGAAAAATTTGGGGACGTTGTTGAATTCGGCCAGCGGAATGTACTTTTAACACTAGAGAATTGGTAGGTATTGCCAATTCTCTAGTACTTTAAGCACCAAACAATGTTACTATTATTACAACAGTCCCAATGTAGTTTTTATGTCATTCTCATCGTCTTGTGGGTCATTTACTTTGTACCTTAAACAAACATGATACATTCAATCCTCCATAAATGTTACACCTATATATGTTAACTCACTATATTTGATATCATTTTCGTACTCCCCAATATTGCCAAATAGAAAATGTTAACAAAATTTGACTCCCTTCTTTGTTAATTTGACCTTCATAAATGTAGTTTAGGATACAATATTTACCACTAATTTCAACATCCAATAAAAAAAAAGTGGAACCCAAAAAGAATGAAGTTATAGCCTCAAGTATATAGTTAGTGTGGGTGACACTATTAGCAACAAGGACAAATAATAATAATGCACAAACCTCTTCCCCCATGAGGTTCTGAATGGCACCGCGGGCGGCATGCACACGTCCCAGCAGTCGCCATAAGAAGTTGTAGTCTTGTTTGAAGCCTTCTGCTAAGGCAAGCTCCTTCTTGGCCTGCAAGGAAGAGGATACTCAAAAACCCCATTAGTAAGGGACCTAATCCCATACACTTGGTTGGCCTTCAATTAGCAGTTTAGGTTGGGCTCCAAGTAAATTTCCATTGAAAAATCATACCCAATGTGTTTAACCCCTAAACGTCCATGCATCCAGTTACTGGATGTTTGTTGGTCAAACCCAATTTTGATCTTGAAGATGACTTTTGTTGCTAATACACCCAATTGAGAAAATGAAGTTTGTTAAGTCTAGTTTGTACTCCACTTTTCAAATCTTAAAAATTCCAATCATTGAGTATTTTATTGCTTGTGCAAGCTTTGTAGGTCAAGGTTTGAATTACACTACATATGAATGATGAGATTTTCAGCTTTTGAATTTCAAAATTGAAATAAAAAGTTTCTATGGAAAACATATCATGTGATTCTCCATTGTAATTGGTACTTGATCCCAAAAAATATTAAAATTTTAAAGCTTTTTTGTAATAAAAATTATTTTTTGAAGTATTTGACTTAAAAATTTGTTAAAAATGCCGTATTAAAGCTAAAAAATCTGAAAATTTCAAGACTAATAGGAAACATTCAATTCCATGCATGAAAAATATTACAAAATACATTTTGATAAATCTTGAAGGCAAAAATTCAATAAATTGTGTAGTTTGACTTTCCTACAAAGGATTGGTACGTTTAAGGGTTAACATGCAATAAAAGTCATTGTACAAAACATTTTTGAGTGTGATTTTTTCAACAACTTGACATACCATCTCAGGGAGTGCACTATTCAATAAAGCCAAGAATCACGTGCGTGCATCCCTCTAATTAAAACCCCCCTTATACATTTTTCTTTTGGTTAAAATTAAGCAATATATGAACAAATATCACAGCCTCAAAATACATTTCCTTATGTACACATGGGCTAAAAATGAAAAATGAAACTCCAAGCCCCATGTATATCTACTTTCCGCTCGATTAAAATATGTCTCCAATACATACATTTTGTACATGCTTGTTCTAAATAATACCCTTGTTGTGCACGCACGTGTATAATTACAGTACTTGAAGAGTGCACTCCCTGGGCATACCATTATCTTTCAAAATTTGAGACAGTGAAAATTTCCACATCCTCATGGGGAAGGATTTGAGTATTGCCTTTGCGGTCATTGGCATGTCTACTATATATATTTTCAGAAGATTAAAAAAACACATTCATGTCACGACTTAGGTAGCTCATCAGAAAATAAAAATAAAAAACGTGGGTATTTTTTTTCATGCCATGTTTGTTGGAAAAATGGGTGGGTGAGTGGGTGGGTACCTCCAGTAAAAGGTCAAAATTGGTGGCAGTGCTTGCATCACAAGAGACTCGCTGTGTGTGTTGGATGATGAGCAGCAATGCACGTTCGTAGGCCGCCATTGGAATGCAGAAAAGCTCCGTCTCCACATAACACGTTGTCTCCCTGCAAAACCCATTTCAAAATAACACAATTTGAACAATGTTTAACATATTCAGCACCTCGTCACATTATAGTAATGAAAGGTCTATTTTCTATTAAAACAAGTGGTTTGTCACGTAGTCTCTGCCTTAGTATTTACCCTAGATTTTATTTTACACCTTGTTTGTACTATTCAGCCATGTAACTCCTTGAAAACAAAGCGTTTTCGTAGTCTCTTCCCGGTGGAGCAGAGACAACAAATTATAGCATGTTTGTATTTTAGGATATCATATGGTTTTAAGACAAAGATGTAATGAAACCATAGTAGTCCTTTTAGGTCGTGTAATTTTTGAAGGTTCTCATAAATAAGGAAATTTAGCAATTCATCAAATTAAGAGTTTAAAATTATGCATAGATATGACTCAAAACATTCTTTTAGCTAAATTTTATGTTTATGAATTAGTTCATTCTTGTGAATTGCTTGCAAACATGGTTAACCCCTAGCCAGCAATGATCACTTCCATCTATTATATTAAATGCACGATGTCATGACCCATGTGTCACGAAATTGACCACATTTTCATCCTCAATGCTTCATCCACTACACTTTATCTTGTGCACTTTGTCCATCATAATCTGTTCTTTTGCAATAAGTTATTTGCTAGTATCTATCTATAGGAGTTGAAACAAGTCATTGAGGACTAGGAACAATCATGTAGGAGTTGAAACAAATCATTTAGGCCTTGGAACAATCATGTATTTGGGAAGCTGCAAGGAAGGTAACGAAAGAAAGAAAGAAGAAATCATATCCCACATTTTTTAGCAAATGAAACATGTTTTTTTAAACTTATTATAATTGACTATTAGCACATCGTAATTTTGGGAGAAGAGAAGAGGTGATTAATTTCCATGTTAACCCTTAAAAGGCCCCTGAGGTCCCTCTCCACAACCTGTATTTGGCATTATAATTGCTCAGTTGTGGTTTACTATACAAATTGTGATACATTGTTAAATAGAAAATATCACGAATATCAATTTTACTTTGTATTGAAAAGTATTTGGTCATTGTTATTTTGATCAAATACTGAATATACTATATGGCCGCAAAGGGACTTTGGGCCATTTAAGGGTTAAGAGATACCTCACAAACTCAAGGCATGGACGAGCCTCGTCAAGTTTCCCAAGCTCCCGCAAGGCTGTGCCTTTAATAAGATTGCACAATGCAAGCTCATCATCTGCTGTTTCTTCTTCTTCTTCATCGTCCTGACGTAACAACAATATGATTTAACAACTGGTCAGCCAACACCAACTAATACCATGTGATAATAAAGAGCTGCAGGTGTAAGAAAAGAAGACTATAAATCACAGTTTAAAACCAGATTAGTTCATACTCATACTTCCGCAGACAAAAAAATCATGACCCTGGGGAAGTTACTGTCAAAAATTTAGATAACTATGAGAGAACAAATGTAGGGTGTTTTTTTATTCATTTATAAATCTTTAGAAATGATATAGGGTGTTTTAAAACCAATTTAAGAGTATATCATGAATATACTTTCAATAGTAGAATATTCCAATTATTTCATTGCCCCCCATTAAATACCCTGTGTTTGCTCATGTATACCAAAATTCACACTAAGTGACTTCCCCGAGATCATGTCCAATTTCATGACCAAAAGGACATGGAGTGAGGAGATTTTTGACAAATCGATCAAGGACACCAAGTAAGAAGGGGGATCAAGGGTAAGAGAGCCTTCTCAGAGTCAATTAATTCAGCTTCTGAGGATGACCCATCAACTTTGACAGAAGCCTTGAACATAGAAGATGGCGAGCCACACAATAAACGTTATTTACCATTTGTACACGTTCATCACGAATTTAGGACCCCACAGATTTTCAACGATTTCCGTGCGACATCTGATATATCATGAGTTCATGCATTTTTCGTACAGATTCCGCACTGATTTTCACTAATTCCGCACGGATTCTACACTTTGTTAGATAACGAAAAGAGTGGATGTAGAATCCGTGCGGATTCAGTGCAAAATTAGTATGAAATCTGTACGGAATCCGTGCGAAAAATGCACAAACCCATGAAAGATCAGATGTCGCACGGAAATCGTAAAAAATCTGTGGGGTCCTAAATTCCTGATGTTGTCTTTCTTAATATTTCGGTTTTGTGTTAGAAATATGATACCTCTGACAATTCTTCTGAGCCTTGCTCATCGGCGGGGGCCTCAGTCTCTGGTGTAGTATTCAATCGTGTTTGTGCCTCTTCCACAATGTGCACAATCCCCTCCAATTTTGTTGCTGGCATCTACATACAAACAGACAACATTAAAAGTGACCACTTCCATTTCTATAAGAGTTGAAATATATCATTTTTGGAAGGTAAAAAAATGTACCAATAGAAAGAAGAAACCATGTAATATGCACTCAAAACTCTTTTATATCACCCCGTTGGTAACCAATGTACATGAGTTCAAAACTTGGCATGTGGAAAGTGTACACAATACCATGTATTCTTGAATGTGATATTAGAGAGCGTGATAATACAGACAGACAACATTCTCATTAAAAGTGACCACTTCCATCTCTATAAGAGTTGAAATAAATCATTTCGGAAAGTAAGAAAGTGTACCAATAGAAAGAAGAAATCATGTAATATGCACTCAAAACTCTTTTATATCACTCCTTTGGTAACCAATGTACATAAGTTCAGAACTTGGCATGCGGAAAGTGTACACAATAGTATGTATTCTCTGCAGATACTAGAATGTGATATTAGAGAGCGTGATAATAAGCTGTTACAGTCGATTATTAGTGATATTACTTTTGAAAATTATTACAGTCGATTGTTAATAATTATTAATTCAACACTGATTCATTATTACAGTTTTAATTCATTATTTTATAGTTTGGAAGCTTAGTTTTGTATAGACGGGGGCAATGTGAACATGTCAAAAATGATTATTTGGAGGATTGAGGATTAGGGTTTAGGGTTTAGGGTTTAGGGTTTAGCTACCTGAGGAAAAGAGTTCCATAGATACAGGAACTCGACTCCACAAATTTGTCCCTGCATACCTTTCACTCCCTCCTTTGTGTCCAATGCATGATCCTTAACCTGCAAAAAGAATTAAAATTGTTGTTGCAAAAGGCATACTGGGATTTGTACATAAATTTGAGATAACAATGGCTTTTTTGACCCCTAAAAGATCAAGTATTCATGGTATAAAAATAACAAATTCAAGATAGATAGATAGAAACTCCAATCCTTTTTCGAGGCTAGCGTGAATGAAGTGTCTACTCGTAATGTAAATGACCCAATGTCCACCGGACAAAGGGCCATTGGAACAAAACTACTCTCCCCAGCCGAGAATACCAAATTCAATTGATTATATTGGACAAAATATATAATTTAGATGGGACCAAACTTTTTGGCACTGGAATCAGTGAAGAACATTGCATTTGTTGGTTAAAAAGGAAAGAAATTTAACCATAAGAAATTCCACATAGAACCTCCTCAAAAATGCTAAAAAAAAAACATAAAATTAAAGGCGTGGAAATTAATGCAGCAGCTTACTTTCCTCAAGGCATACTGCTCCTCAGCTAACACTCGGCCAGAGATTGTTCCACGCATGAGTCCTTTGACCTGATATCTCCACATTTCATACATCCATAGTTAACCCCTGAAGGACCAAGGATTCATGGTTTTAATATGACAAATTCAATTCATCATATTGTGAAAATATAATTCAGATGAGGCCAACTTTTATATCACTGGAATGAGTCAAGAACACTGTATGTCTTGGTCAAACAACAAATAAATTTGAACAAAAAGAAGTCCACATAGGACCTACTCAAAACTGATGAAAAATACATGAGGCCCAATTTGGGCTTCTTGGTCCTTTAGAGGTTAATAAATATCATGATCAGAAACACGATCTAAAAGACAAAAACTGGTTGCAAAAACGTTAAATGTAGCCAAAAAAATTGCAGTTATGCTAATAAAAATGCAGGATAGTACTCTTAGGGCTATAGCAAAACTACTATTTAGTGTATGATACGCTATTTCCTAGTCCTATGAAACATTGAATTAGTGAACATCGTTTACTAAACTTTGTCGACTTGAGTGACTATTTGGGATGGTGGCCCCAAGGTACACAAAAGAAATCAAAAGAAATCATTTTTCTCTCTATTACACTATTTTGGTGTCACATTAAATCACAAATGACACTAAATAGAATAAAAAGAGTGTCGCGATTCATACATACCTTGGAGAATCTTAGAGCAGCGGCTTTGGATTCTCCACACATAGACAGGCACACACCCTGTTCCCAAAACCGACATCAAGTAAAAATGACAAATTCAGTCAATCATATTATGGAAAATGTAGTTTGGATGGGACCAAATTTTACATCAACGGAATCAGTGAAGAACATTGCATGTGTTGGTCAAAAAGAAAAAAAAAATTATAATTTTTTTACACAAGAGTTACTTTAAAACTGCTTAAACTCAATTTGGGTTTTTTGGTGTCCAAATGGCCAGCTTTGTAGTTGAAATAAAATCATTTCAGAAGCTTCAATAAAGGCCATTTCCATATCAAGAAGCAGAATTTTATTTCATTTTTGTTTATCTTAGCCATTGAGGGATTAATTTAGCTGATAAAGAAAGAACATATTTATCATAGAAATCCTTTTTCAGTGCAAAAAACCGTGCAATAAAGGAAAGGGCTTACATGCAAGTAAGCAAAGAATGCCTTGGACCACACACTGTCTTCTTCCAGCTCTTCCCAGTACTTTTCTGCAGCTTTCCACTGCGTACATAAACTCAAATTCATCATAAGGTTCTTTAGCTCTTCTCTGCAACACTTCATAATCTGCCACTGTTCCTGAATCACTATAGCAAATCCCCGAATCATGGCAAGTCCACGTCATCTTTAGCTAAAGAGTTAGGTGGCGAGACACTGTTGAAGCATCTATAGTGCTACTATCAAAAAGGGTGGACTCCACTACCTGCTAATGATCACGTACAAAAAATAAAAGAATACGTATAAAAAATAAAAGAATAATAGTATTGTGTAACCAACTACAAAGAAAGGAAAAAATAGTGTTTGATAATTACCTCTAATTGCAACATGTGACTCAGTCCTAGTTCATAAACCCATGCATGTCGCAGTTTGAAAAACTTTGAATCAGGCGGCAATTTGAGTCCCTGCAAAAAAGGACATTATTTTATTTTATTTTAAATTATAAAAAATTATCATTGATGAGGCTTGTCTTGATACATATCAGGCAGTGCCCAAGAGGTCACAAAGTGGTTGTTGTTGTGATGGAAACTCATATAATGTAAGATCTATGAGGAATTTGAGTTCGGTCAGATGTGGCAATTTCCAATGCACATGTAATACAAACAAAATTGTTCCATTTCAAAGCATCCTAGCTTCTAAAATCTTTTCATAAATGGAGCTGTTCTGCACAAAATACTTGATTATACATAAAATACACAAATTATACATTGTGGATCCAAGATTATTTACCTCCTCGAGTTTCAGAAAACAATCAAAAGAGCCTGTCAAGTCCCGCTTCAGCCTTTGCAGACGACCTCTATAAAAGCTGCATGCACCGAGGGTATTATTTTGTCAATATGTAAACAAGTGGCTAGTCGCGTAATCTTTGCCTTAGTATTTATCCTAGATTTACTTTTACATCTTGTTTGTACTGTTTAGCCATGTAACTCCGTAAGAATAAAGCGTTTCCATAATCTCTCCCCTAGTGGGGCAGAGACAACAAATATTAAAATTAATTTATTATTATTATTAGGAGAGTAGTATGAAATGTGCAGATAATACATACATGTTGTATTAGGATTGTGTATTTCTTGCAAAAATTAGTTTTTTCTTAGCTTATGTGAAAAGGTATGTTTTGAACCATCCTAAAGTAGGCAATGTGAAACAAGGTGCTCAATAGGAAGTGAACTCTCAATCGTCTAGTAGGTACAAAGCCAATAAAGAAAAGCATTAACAATAGTAGAAATTTTGTCAAATGTGACTTATTTTTAATGACTAAATTCTGTTGTGATTGAAAAGTGTAATTTTGAGTCATTTTAGACAAGTCACAATGGAATTTAGTCGTTAAAGACAAGTCCCATATGACAAAACTTCTACGTGTGTAATTAACTAATGAATGTTGAGGGAATGTCACAACAAGGTACCTGAGGAAAAAGCTGTCAGGGAAGTTGGTCTGTAGAATGCCGAGCACTCGTTCAGCACTTGCAATGTGTTCCTCCCTTTCCTGTGCAATCCAAGAACAATTACAATCGACACAAAATTATTGGCCATCTGGAAACCTAACCCTCATTTGGGCCTCACATTTTTTCACCAGTTTGGAGCAGGTCACACGGGGAGTCTATTTTTTGTAAAGTTGTTATTATTATTTTGTAAAGCAGCACATGCAATGTTCTTCATTGATTCAGACGATATAAAAGTTGACCCCCATCTGAATTATATGTAACTTCACAACATGAATGAATGGGTCATTTTCAAACCATGAATATTTATTTATGGCTGAAAGGAACAAAACAGTCCTGGGGAACTCACTGTCAAGAATTTAGATAACTATGAGAGAATAAATATAGGATGTCTTTTATTCATTTGAGATAAAAATTATAAATTTATAAAAGTAATATAGGGTATTTTAAAACCAATTTGGGAATAGTTTAAGAATATTCCTAGAATATATACGAAATATACTCTAAATATAGTATAAATAGTAGAATATTCCAATTATTTCATAGGGCCCCATTAAATACTCTTTGTATGCTCATATGTACCCAAAATTTATACTAAGCGACTTCCCAAGAAAACAGGGCAATTATGAACTCACCTGTGGAATGGAGAAAAAGGACGGCAAAATCACGTGGTAGGATAGCAGTAGTCTGAAAACCAAAGCAACAACAATCACACAAATAACACAAGATTCAGAATGCAAAACATAATTTCAAAAGCTGTATCACCATGTTGTTCATTCCACATTCACCAAGTGCCTTAAAAAAATTCTATAACCCTAATTTCATCACATACAAAAAGGAAGCCCCTCATTCGTAACATTAAAAAGATTAGGCATGTACAGAATATGAAGGCCACTGAATGTAATGAACAGATTGTTAACCCCTACCGCAGTTCATATGGGGACTTTCTTTTGTTCAAATTTTCTTTATTTTTTTATAAACACACAACGTCCTTTATTGATTCTGATAGCATAAAATTTGGCCTACTCTAAATTATATTGTTCACAATCAAATTTGTCATTTCAAAACCATGAATTCCTAGGGTTTAATGTGAATCTATATGGATAAACCTTTAACCCTTAACCCCTAAGCTCCCAAGAGACCATTTTGTGGTCGTTGTCCATTTTCCCTGGCTGCCCAGGCTCTAAAAATTAACATGTTTTCAAAACGAAAAATTTGATGTCAGAGGTAAACGAGTCTTCTTTCCAACCCAATTGGACTTATGTCTATACGATCAAAACTCCGCTTAAGGGAATTTTTTTAGAGTGAAACACCTCAATGTTGAATGTAGCTGCAACACTTCAGGTAGGCTTGCACAAAAAATCAAAGACAATGAGATTCATTGAGCACCTCAAAGGAACTTTTATCAAGCTCACATGAGTTGCATGACATGAGTTGTGAGCTCTTCCAATTGGAGGAGAGTTAAAGGAATAATCTAATTGACCCAAAATCTCTTGCTTCCTTTCATACCCCCACCCATTACAAGATCTCTTCAAAAAATGCTAGTGAATTGAACATCTTGTCAAATTGAGTCATGCATCTTGTTAACTACCTCGTCTTGAGGATGGTACAACATGACACTTCATTTCAACTTTTTCTTTTGGTTTGGGAGCCCATCAAAGCACGACTACCCAGATTTTTCAAGGCCAAAATCTCAACTTCATTTGCTATTATCTTGACATTCATACGGTCATATGTTTTGAAATTGAGAGATGGTTTACAAGGCCTAGAATTTAGTGTTTGGGACACTATCACAACACGGACTCTATCTGAATTTTTGGAGATAAATAGTGTCCTTGTAAAATAAAAAAATTAACTGTAAAATTTAAAATGACACAAAACTTCTGGATGTAGTGTTCTAATGACAAATGGCAACTTTATAATAAACATGGCATGCCAGCTCATATCACTCTCATCACCTAGAAGGAACATGGCACTTTCAATGGAAGCAGCAACAACTCCTATGTATTGTAGGGACACTGTTTTTCCTCACCTTTGAACAAACTATGGTAAAAAACATCAATTCTCGTTGGATACTAAATCACAATTTTAGTGTAGGAGAATGGGCTGACTGTGGGGTTAGATGCATACACGCCACTCACTGGAGCTCGAAGGCCACCACCTTGGAGGCTTTGATCAATGGAGTCTAAGCCCGCGGCGCGGTCGCAGGGAAAGCCCAACACAGACAGAAGCCTGAGCAGCCGCGGCGGCAGCAACGAGATCGCCAAGCTGAACCCACCAAAGCCCAGTTTCACTGCTCCCACATTGTGTTTACTTCTGCTTCCAGCTTGCTGTTCCAACAGCAACAACAAAAAGTTTATTATAAGTTATTATAAATAAAAGCTGTCAATAGAGAACATCCTTCTCCCTTCAATTCACCCCACTGCAGTATAATCACATCCAAGATTTGGTGTCAGAAGCTATCCTCTCCACACCCTTCAACCGCTATAATCACCTTCTATATACTGCGCAGTGATCCCAAAACCACCACTACTAGAAAATTCAACTAATCTATTGATTCGGTCGCGTTGATCATGGACACTCTTTTGTTGGTTTGGTCGATTTTTTGTTCAACTCAACAAATTGTTGTTCAAATCAACGAAAAATTGTCCGTGATCAACGCGACCGAATCAACAGATTAGCCCCTAAACGTCCTCACCCCTCTCCAAATTCGGCAGTTTTGCAAAGATGCATCATAAAATGCAACGCAGAGGAATATTTTGAACTTGATGTATGAATAAAAGTTGTACATTATAAATTTTAGATTCTATCCATACGGTTGGATCTGCGATTGCTATCACCAATATTTTTGTATGAATTTTGAAACTTGAAATTGAAAATTCTTTTGTAATTTGATTACAAATAAGATATTGACAATTTGTACATGAAATTTGTTGTGATTGGTTGAAATGTAATACTCTAAGTGTAGTGATTTTTGGAGATTTTTTGTTTGCTTAATTTTATGAGTTGACTTTTTTAAGATCACTTTTACACTGAAATCTTCCAAATTTTGGGTGAATCACTACAACATGAAATGAGACATAGAAATTTCACAAATCATCCCCTTTCTAATCGGATCACACATGCATGAAGCTAACTTCTCATAAAATATAGAATAAAAATTCCACACTGCAAAAAATCAATGATGGATGAGAAATCTGTGTTTGCTTCTGTCCATCGTCCACATTCTGGACGGTTGGACGTTTAGGGGTTAGTTGGATTTTCTAGTAGTGCACTTTATGACATTTTTAGAACGTTATGCGACCTCCCACATAAATGGTATCTACTTTTGCTACCCAGCGCAAACAATACTCACGATACCTCTATAATATCCGACAATACCCTTGATATGTTAAGGTGATACCATGATGATATCCATGGATATCACCTCATGAAGTTGCTACATATTTATATCATGATGAAAATTCTCGCTACATTTCATTTTTTTTTCATTTTTTTCCTCTGTATGTTTAGTAGCCCCATTTTTTTTGGGTAGAAATCCAACGAAATTTAGCCACTTTTGGGATTGCTGATACTGCATGAACCAATCACAATCACTATACATAGATAATCATTATTGTAGGATATTGAGCCCTTCCCTGAATTAGAGAATATAGAGGCATCACTATATTATATCTTTGCTCATATCGTGTAACACTCTCACTGGCCCTGAATTTTTGGCATCATAGTTTTCAGAGTCAAGGGCTCATGCAGGCGTAGGGTGTGCACCGAGGATTCACAATTTTTAAAATGACAAATTCAATCAAGCATATTGTGAAAAAAAGTGAAACTCAGATGGGACCAAATTTTGTATCACTGGAATATGTAAAGAAACAGTGTTCATTTGTTGGTCATGAAGAAGTAAATTTGAGCTACTCGAAAAACACAAAAAAACAAAACAAAAGGCCCAATTCAGACTTCTTTCGTAAAACGGAATTTATTGCATGGGTCTAAGAATACATACCTGGTTTTTCAGAATACTATGGCAGTGCCTGTAACCCCCGATCGCGGTTCGTGTCAGCAAGGCTGCCTGCAAGGGACTCAGATTGATAAACAAAAAAAAAAACTCTCTTGGAGAATCAGCCCATAGTTAGTACTCCCTCTGTTTGGAAATAATTGTCCTAGTTTTTGGCAATTTGTTTTTGCAATCAATTTGTCCTATGTTTTATCCTTCAAACACACAAGTCCTGTCCATTTCAAACGGGGCGGATAACGAGAGTGAAACAAAAACTACAGACTAATATTAAAGATAGACCATTTTAACCCCTAAACGTCCTCACCTATGTCTAGTTTAGGCAGTTTTGCAAAGATGCATTATAAAATGCAATTAATATGAATATTTAGAACTTGATGTATGAATAAAAGTTATACATTTTTAATTTTAGATTCTATCTATACGGTTAGATCTATGACTGCTATCACTAATCTTTTTTTATAAATTTTGAAACATAAAATAAAAAATTATTTTGTAATTCAATTACGAATAAGATATTGACAATATGTGGATGAAATTTGTTGTGATGGGTTATAGTGTAGTACTTTAGGTGTAGTGATTTTTGGAGATTTTTTGGATGCTTGATTTTAATAGTTTTTTTTTTTCAAGAACACTTTTAGACCAAAATCTTCAAGATTTTGGGTGAAACACTGCAACACAAAATGAGGCATAATTTTTTCAAAAATTATTTACTTTTCGATCGAATCACATACATGAATCTAACTTCCCATAAAAAATTCAGTAAAAAAATCACACCACAAAAAGTGCATGACGGATGAGAAAATACGGATGAAATCTGTACATCAGGCCAAAAACGCCTGCTTGGGCAGTTAGGGGTTAAGAGTACTGAAATGGGAAAGAAAAAAAAAGCCAAAATCTAGGACAGTTATTTCGGGACAGAGGGAGTAAATCACTGAACAAATTACTCACCCTAAAGAAAGCAGCCATTGACTCCTCAAAGAAGCAAAGAATGGCTGACAAGTACGTGGACTCGGCTTCAATAATGCGGCTGCAAATCAAACTAGCACATTAGAATTCCATTGATTTAAATGGGGTTAAATTTAATATCACTAGAATCAGTGAAGAATGTTGCATGAGTTCATCAAAAAAGGAAGCCCTCAAGGACCAAGGATCTCGGGGGTGCACTGTACTAAACATGTACGAGTATACGTGAGTGCACAGAAGGGGTATTAATTTGAACACTGCCGTATTACGTATACATACAATAAACACATTTAGAATTGAAAATATTCACGTATACTTACACTAAACATATATTTAAAACCGAATACATCTGTATACAAAGGTATTTAGACATATAACCTCTCGTATACAAGGGGGTTGTTAGAAGGGGTCATGAACGCACGTGATTCTCAAACATAATGTAGAGTCCACCCCCCGCCCAAGGATTCATGGTATTAAAATGACAAATTTCATTGATTCAAATGGGGTTAAATTTGATGTCACTAGAATCAGTGAAGAACGCCGAATGTGTCGGTGAAAAAAGGAAGCACTGAAAACTTGGTTAAAAGAGTAGAAAGATGGGCAAAAAAAGGGCATGTTTGCAGTCAGGATTGTTACCAGCTGAGCTCCACTTCGGTGATTTCCTCCTGCGCTTTAGGAGCAGTGAAGTAGCCCATGCCCCAGGTGGCAATGCTGGCCACCCAGCCTTGTTTGGGAATGTGCTCACCAGCCTTACTGGCGGCTTCTTTCAGCATCTCCATGGCTTGCTTGCGGTCCTCCTCGGTCCCTGTGATGCCCGCCTTGGCAAACAGAATGACGGCATGGCAGTGCGTGAAGATGGGCACCACCTCGTCTCCGCTTCTCATTCTCTCCTCCACAAACGCCTCGGCCTCATCGAACTTGCCTTGCAGAAACAGCCTACACACCCACCCACACAATCATCCTCATCAAACCCTAAAAAAACAACACCAATTCAACAGGCTTCATAATCACCCCATCCACATCCACTAATCCTATGTTATCGTGCATCAAAAATGACCAAGAGTAAGAGGACTTATAATCAACCTAAAACCAGGCTTGATAATCACCCCAACCACATCCACTAAACCTATGTTATTGTGCATCAAAAATGACCCAAAATGAGGGGAGTAAGCGGACTTATTATCACAGGCTTGATAATCACCCCTACCACATCCACTAACCCTATGTTATCGTGCATCAAAAATGACCAAAAATGAGGGGAGTAAAGGACTTATAATCACCCTAAAACCAGGCTTGATTATCACCCCATCCACATCCACTAACCCTATGTTCTCGTGCATCAAAAATGACCCAAATTGAGGGGAGTAAGCGGACTTATATTCACCCCTGCCACATCCACTAACCCTATGTTCTCATGCATCAAAAATGACCCAAAAAGAGGGGAGTACGAGGACTTATAATATCCCTAAAACCAGGCTTGATTATCACCCCAACCACATCCACTAACCCTATGTTCTCGTGCATCAAAAATGACCAAAAATGAGGTGAGTAAGAGGACTCATAATCACCCTAAAACCAGGCTTGATAATCACCCCCACCACATCCACTAACCCTATGTTCTCGTGCATCAAAAATGACCAAAAATGAGGGGAGGAAGAGGACTTATAATCACCCTAAAACCAGGCTTGATTATCACCCCAACCACATCCACTAACCCTATGTTATAATGAGGAGAGTAAGAGGGCTCTAGTGTCATTGTAAAGGTCAATGAGATCAACCCCTGCATCATTTTTTTGTAGCTTGTTCATCACAGAGTTTGTGGGTTACAAATTAGCCCAACAATGAATGTTACTTGGAGCTTTGTCTGATGATGCTTTCAAGCAGTAATAGTAGTCAGAGGAGAGATTAATGGCCAAACTATCGAAAAACGAAGACCTTTACTAAAGCCATTCACTAACTAACCCCTGTTTGTTTACTCGCCGATTCATAGCGTTCTTAATTCAATCGCAAGTTGAGTGTCGGTATGAATTGACAAAACGTAAAATGCTCCCACTTTGAATGTCACTCATTCCTCGACAATTGGATTGATCTCCCCACTCATACTAATTGTTAGTATATCGTCTACCTTAACCCTCACTGTTTGTTTGTTGGTAGGTTTTTGCCGACTGTAATCCAATTTCCAAAGAATCAAACATCGCCAAACAAACAAAAAAAGAAGCTCAATATTGTTACTCACTTCAAGGCTTGCTCCGCTTCCTCACAAGCCTCGTCCACAGACGCCACATGCTCATCACCGCTCACACTCCCCATCTCTCTCCCTGCAAACCAAACCCTCTCCTTTGCCCCTCTCAAAGCCAAAAAAAACCAAAACTAAAGGAGCCTCAAGGTTCTACACGCCAGGCATCAATTATTCAGCCTGGCACACACCAACAATACCATTGATCTCCATGGACACCTAGAGAGTAAATGCAAATACACATATATTATTTTATGTCTGTGTAGAGATGGAACAAGCTCTCCCTCATTACTCAATGAATGCAGGGGAGATCAAAGACTGGAGTTTTGGTGCAGAGGAAAGGAGGGAGATGCGGTAAGGTAAGTTGAAGGATGATTCGTTTTGGGTGAGTGGCAATAATGTGGAGTTTTTCTTTGGATTTGTGCTGACTGAGTGACTGACTGATGGATTGACCCTCTTTTTTTCTTGTTGCTTGAAATAGAATTTGGGTGTCAACAAAAGGGATGAGAATGACTACAGTGGTGGAGTGGAGTGTACAGTATGTACAGTACAGGGATAGTTTTTACCGACACCTGGCAGTTTGCTTTCTTTGGCTTTTTCTGTCATGGGATGCTCCTGTTTGGATGGGTTATCATGCTACTTATTAGTGTGGGTTATCAAATAACGTGATGCTGCTTTATTCATCCTTAACCCTTTAGTGCCCAGGGTGGTTCTGGAGAAACCACCGTTTTTTGGGTGATGTTTCATTAAAACTCTCTCTACTGAAATTATGGATACTATTAATAGTATTCAACTGTACAAATGTAAGCATAGCTTAATGAAACAAGTCCCGGTTAAATTTTGGTAAGATCGGACCGTTGGATTGGAAGATCATAGTATATTTTTGCACCGTATAATGCACACTCAAAAATGAGATTTTGGGGGGTGTGTGACTTCAAGGTTAAATGGAATTTAGGTTAAATGGAATTTGGGTTAAATTTTCAAAAATAAAAATGAAGATGTTCAGCAATGGCCTGTGTCAACACCTCTTCATTGCAATCTTTCATGTCAAGAACAGACTCATACATAATTATTGTGAATTTTATAAGTGAGAGTGACTTATCCATGGACGGTTTAGGACAAAATTTATACATTCAAATAAGAAAGGAGTTGGTGCATTGATTTAGATTAGATTACATACACTAATGAAACATGAATAAGAGAACACAATCCAAAAAAAAATACAAGGTAACAAACTTGCAAACACAAGAAATACCACATAGTGCATGTGTTGTATTTGTAAGTATTTGTTGTATTTTGAGGTATTTGCAGTATTTTGGTGTTTTGTACATAGGTATTTGGATAGCTAAGAAAGTCGGATTCCAAATTATTATTTTTGCATCATTTGCAAGATCAAAAGTTACACAACTAAACTTCATACACTAGACTGAGATGGTTCACAGATTTTCCAGCATTTCATTTTCTAGTGATCTAGTGACCACTTAGTGGTTACCTGGGCACTAAAGGGTTAAACCCTAAAAGTTTGAGGGGTATTAGAATTAGCCGAAAAGAATGTGAAAACTCACTTTCTACTTGTTTTCAGTTCAAAAAAACCGCAAAACTAATCTATAGTGAGTTGAAGAATACTCTAAAGCAAGATCCTGCATTGCCTATGGGAGTGGGACTCGTGACCTGAGGGGTATTAGAATTAGCCGAAAAGAGTGTGAAAACTCACTTCGTACTCACTTTCAACTCGTTTTTCAGTTCAAAAGCACGACAAAACTAATCTATGGTGAGTTGAAGAATAATTTAAAGCAAAACTCTGCATCATCCATGGAAGTGGAATTCGTGAATGCTAGAGGGGAGTTTTCACAAGTTCCCCCAAGCCTCTCGCTTTATTCATGAAGGGACCAAGGGACTATTCATGTGTAAGTCGTGTCAGAAATTGCCTTATATAAAATTGTATAGACTCTATACAAAGCCCTTCTTATTTTCAGTTAACTCAATAGGATAAAACATAGATGTGCTATAACATGTGCCTTCCATATGTTTGATGAAGTTTGGTTCAATAGAAAAAATGTAGGACAACATCTCTACAAATTATCCGCACGGTCAAACTTCCAAAAATAACTTTAGATCTTTTTTGATGAATTCAAAAGCATTAAACTTTAAAACTTTGTATAAATTTTAATTTTCACTTTTAGAGCTTAAAATTTAGCATGACTGGTTAAAGTTGGTTTATCTACTGTAAACTTCAAAAAAACAAAAGAAATGATGAAGAAAACATCAATATTTCCCCAAATAACAAATTTTATAACACTAAGACAATGTTGAGATAATTCATTTTGAAGACTTCTCCTAGGTAGAGTTTCACTCGGATTGACATAATTCAAATTGAGTTGAAAAGTAGACTTGATGTGGTATTTTAAAATGTTTTTATTTTTCAAAAACTTATTTTTTAATTTTTGACAACCCGTTGGATTTGGGCAGCGACCAGACATTAGAATTCAGCGTAAAATAGTTTAGGTGTCTCTAGTAATTTTCATTAAATGGGTTCCTTAATTAAATTACCCTATATTAATGTAGAAGTGTTTTCAAATAATATAAATTGCTCTCAATATTGGGACTCACAGTATGTAAAATAAATGGTGTAGTTTCTCCAATCCTACGGCTTTTTTTCGCTAGTGAGTTTATTTAATATTATTAAATCATCCAAATACTTTGTGAATCTTGTTTCTATTTTGAACAGAATTGAAATGCTCTAAAATGCATTTTAATTGAATATCATTTGAATAAGTTATCACATTTTGCTCATAAACTTCTCTCAGTTTGTGACTCTTCAGTTGCATCTTCATTTACTCAATTTCAAATCTAGTTTTAGTCTCACCACAAGAATGGGAAACTACTTATCCCATTTAGTGTGTGTGGTAATAATTCTTAAAGCATACACTATTTTGCCAAATCTCAAAATTAATAAGGACTAAAAAATTTACTGAGTGGTTGAAATCTTCATATGACTCTAATTTAACATTATAATGTTATTTAGTATCACCTTCACTAATTTTCCACACTCATAATAAATAGATAGAAACTTCGATCTTTTTTCAAGGGCGGCGTGAATAAAGTGTCAGTTTGTAATATCAATAACCCACTGCCCACCAGACAAAGAACCATTGGAACTTCCCACATGCGCTATAAAACCCCCTCACTGAATGGGATAATCAGTGGCTTCAAGTGAGTGATAGATTTTTCTACTTTGTGTGCTGCGGATTGTGCATTTGTGCCGGCATTTTTTTAATCCTGCTAAATATGATCATGGAGATTTGATTCTTTTGGATTTCCTGGTTTTATTTTTATATTTGGATTTTGGGACTTTTTCTGAAGTTCACAGGGCAAATTCCTTTTAGCATGGTTAGACATGCGGGTCTTAGAAGCACCTATTTTTCACTCACCAAACCTATTTATAGATGATAAAGTACATTTTTTAGGGCGGTTTACACTATGGACCAAGAGTTGTGGTCAAGGAAAATGGACTAATTTCATGGTCACACTTCAAAAAAAATGTAATTTTTGAAGCCCTTAGGCCTCTCACTAAATGTAGATTGAACTTAGACCGGGACTTGAAAAAATAACAAAACAACATTTAGGCCCACGGTCTCCTCATTTGGCAATGAGAGAACCCTTTTTGCTTCTCTTACCACAAAATCCGGGGACCCTTCAACATTATCAACTAAAACTATTTTTAGGCCTTTTGAGGACCTCATCTCCTTTGGTCACTTTTCTTTTTTTCTTGTAATGTAAACCCAAGTCATCCCTAGATGAGTTAATGAAGCCAATTACAAATTTTAGAGCTACATCGGACGAGTTCTTGGTCCGTAGTGTAAACCGCCCCTTAGTGTGGAGTTTAATATTTGCACACCAAATATTGTTTAATATGACTAGTGATGGTTCTCACATCAAGCATTTTGTCCTATTCTTTGACAAAACTATGCTCTCACTTTATGAATCAAGTTTAATAAATTTATTCTCCACCTTTATCAGTCTCAAGTAGTGAAAAAAGTAGTAGTATGTAAATGGTCGATGCACCTATTCTAAGCACGTTTAGTGGTTGTTTCTAAAGAAGCTGTCACTTGTCTTACACCATCTTGGATGTGAACTTGGTACAAAATGAGCAATGGTTGGGCATGCTCTAAGAGAATTCACACCAATGACTGCTATCCTCAAATTTCTTACTAAAACCAAAGTCTTCAGAGGATTTTTTGATAGCCGAAGCGGTATTTTGCTAGTGGATACCAACCGGATTCCTCGTCTGGAAAAATTTAGATTTATACTGGTATATGAGGTTCAAAAAATAAGGGTAGGGGTTCATTTGACTTGGTTGAAACACTAATATATATAGAGCCTTGGATTCTGATTCAACAAAGTCTTCCAACCAAATCTTGTGTACTGAGATGAGTGGACTGTAAATGAACACTTTCAACATTGCACTTGTTATAGTCATCTATGGTGCAATGTGATAACTTCAGTGGATTAGCAAATTGACTCTAAATCTACCCCAAGTTGAATCATAATTTTTGGAATTATACTGAACAAGTTATGAATTTTCAAAATCAAAAATCTAGGTTGCCTATTTGTGACAATAGACTTAGACTAAAATTGACAATGAACGTCTTGAAGAATCATCAAGAGACTCAGAATAAACATAGTTTTCACAAACGAGGTAAGTCCGAGTAATTCTTTCAAGTCATAACTATTTTAGTGATTGTTGATTTTTGGCACATTGGAGAGTCATTGAAAATGTAATTATAGGAGTCTATTTATAGTTAGCATTGGTTATTGACCCACTCCCCTTGATAAAGAATCTTGCATTTGTAGAATGCTAGCATGTCAACGGTGTGTCTTTGGCGCTTTGGTATATTTGCAAAAAATTCGATAAGCTTCGAAACTGGTGGCAATAGTTGCAATCTAAGGTAGCAGCATCTAAAATGGACAACAACCCATTGTGGCCAGCTACTTTTGAACCAAAAATGAACCCTGATAAGTTCCGACAGCTTCCCACTTGTTGCTTCACAATGGTCTAGTTCAATGTTGCTTCACAGTTGGTCCTCTATTTCTTTTGGGTAAGTCTACAACTTAGAATAGGTGTCTACAACACCCTTGCTTCAAAAATTCGTGTAAAATTGCTCATGCTTCCAAAAAATTTAATTCCAAGGCCCAACAATTCCTCCTAAATTTGCTAAGACATTCATGATTTCATTCCATGTTGCTGCACTCCCAAGGTACCACATCTCTTATATTGTCATGAATAGGTGTCTCTACCTTATGGTCTGATAATGGGACTTGTTAGTCTCCGGAGACCCTTGAAGAACTTGCCTTTGGGACCAGTAGAACTCCCCATCATGGGCTCACTGCACCAGCTTGGGAGGCACCCTCATCAACATCTTCTACAGCTGGTTGAGAAATACAAACCTGTCATGAGTATGTATTGTACAGTACATGGGGTACACGCTGTGTATTGTGACCACCTTAGCTACCACGGCCATGGAGTTTCTCAGAGCCCAAGATGCTGTGTTCTGCTCCCGACCTCCGCTTCCAGCAACTCAAATAATCTTCTCCAACCATGTACCTCCTGAAAACAAAGCGATTTCGTAGTCCCACCCCTTGTGGAGCAGGGACAATAAACCTAACTCCTTGTACGAGCTCCATTTCACTCTCTGGAATTAATAATTCACGTAATAAAATTTTCAAATTCATAAACTCATCTCCCTGTCTGTCACAAATTTTTACTATTTCAGAAGTAATCAAATTCAAGTGCCACGGGCTCCAGGGAATGATAGCCGTAGATTTGATTGAACTAATGCAAACCAGGGGTTTTCAATTGGGCGAACCAACCGATACTATTTAACAAAGACACCGAGTTCAGAACTCCAAGAACATGCGAAGATATAAGAAATGGCAAACCATGTAACTAATACCATTGGCGCACTTCAGCATCATGCACATCTCCCAACAACTTTCAGTCTGGCAATTTCCAACCCCGTCACCAATAATCACCACAAGAGCACACGCCATCTTTGAAGTGGTGAAAGCGATTCCCATCTCTGGCCACGATCTCCTGTCCAGTCACCTTAGAGATGAACTTGGTTGCTGTATGGCAATCTGAACACACCCGAAGATTCTTGTACACACGAATTGGCTTTCCACGAGGGGTGTGCATCATTCCATAAGCAATAGCTAGCTTTTCACTGTGAGAGCAAACTGAAAGTTCTTTGTCCTCCTCATCAATATTACGTAACACAAGCCGAGTATCAGGAATGTACCCTTCAGCCCTTATCAATTTGATCAAGTTATTCAGCACACCATAGATCTTCTTTGCTTCTGGGTGAGACGTATCCCCTGCAATAAACCGATGAGTCTTATTATTAATCTCAATCCAGCTTACCCCTGGCTCCTTGCGAATTCCTCTTTCCTCCATCATACACCGTATTGATGATACCTGATCCCACTGGCCAGCTGCAACATAGATGTTTGAGAGGAGCACGTATGGAGAGGCATCCTCCGGTTCCAACTTAATAACCTCTTTAGCAGCAAGTTCGCCCAACTCCACAATACCATAGATTCTGCAGGCACCAAGCAAAGCTCCCCAAATAGCTGCATCTGCTTCAACCGGCAGGTTATCAATAAAGAGCTTCGCTTCCTCCAAGTCCCCTGCCCGCCCAAGAAGGTCCACCATGCAACAATAATGAAACACAGTGGGTTCCACGCCATAATCTTGCATCATAACCCGAAAGAGCTCACGGCCTTCATCAACAAGGCCTGCATGACTACATGCCGACAACACAGCCACGAATGAGTAGTGATTAGGTTTCACACCATCAGCAATCATCCTTCTAAAGACTTCCAGGGCTTCGTGCCCACGTCCATGGTCTGCAAGTCCACCAATCATCACGCTCCATGTGATGACATCCCGTTCCTCCATTCTGTCAAACACTCGTAGAGCCGCATCGATGTTGCCACTCTTTGCATACATGTGAACAAGCGAATTAGCTACATGCAAATCCGACTCCATTCCACCTGCCAGGATATGGCTGTGCACGTCCCTTACCCACTCTAAACCACCCGCACTTGCACATGCATTCAAAATGCTCACATACGTGATTGCGTCCGGTACACAGCCCTCTCTTCGCATTTGAAGGAAACACTCATATGCCTCATGCCCACGTCCATGGTCAGCAAGTCCACCAATCATCACGTTCCAGGTGATGACATCACGTACATCCATTCTATCAAACACTTGAAGGGCATCATCGATGCTGCCACACTTTGCATACATGTGAATAACCGCGTTAGCTACACGCACATCCGACTCCAATTCATCTGCCAGAATGTGGCTGTGCACGTCCTTCACCCACTCTAAAGCACCCGTACTTGCACACGCCTTCAAAATGCTCGAATACGTGATTGCGTCTGGTGCACAGCCCTCCTTTCGCATTTGAAGGAAACATTCATATGCCTCATGCCCACGTCCATGGTCTGCAAGTCCACCAATCATCACGCTCCATGTGATGACATCCCGTTCCACCATTCTGTCAAACACTCGTACAGCATCATCGATGCTGCCACTCTTTGCATACATGTGAACAAGCGCATTAGCTACACGCAAATCCGACTCCAAACCATCTGCCAGGATGTGGCTGTGCACGTCCTTCACCCACTCAAAACCACCCGCACTTGCACTTGCATTCAAGATGCTCATATACGTTATTGCATTCGGTACACAGCCCTCTCTTCGCATTCGAACAAAACATTCATAGGCCTCAGGCCCACGTCCATGGTCTGCCAGTGCACCAATCATCACATTCCATGTGATGACATCGTGTTCCTTCATTCTGTCAAACACTCGTACAGCATCATCGATGCTGCCACTCTTTGCATACATATGAATAATCGCATTAGCTACACGCACATCCGACTCCAACCCATCTGCCAGGATGTGGCTGTGCACGTCCTTCACCCACTCTAACGCACCCGCACTTGCACACCCATTCAAAATGTTCATATACGTGACTGCGTCCGGTACACAGCCCTCTCGTCGCATTTGAAGGAAACACTCATATGCCTCATGCCCACGTCCATGGTCTGCAAGTCCACCAATCATCACGTTCCACATGATGACACCACGTTCCTTCATTCTGCCAAACACTAGAAGGGCATCATCAATGCTGCCACTCTTTGCATACATGTGAATAACCGCGTTAGCTACACGCACATCCGACTCCAATCCATCTGCCAGAATGTGGCTGTGCACGTCCTTCACCCACTCTAAACCACCGGCACTTGCACATGCATTCAAAATGCTCATATACGTGATTGCGTCCGGTACACACCCCTCTCTTCGCATTCGAAGGAAACATTCATACGCCTCATGCCCACGTCCATGGTCTGCAAGTCCACCAATCATCACGCTCCATGTGACGACATCACGTTCCTCCATTCTGTCAAAAACTCGTAGGCCATCATCGATACTGCCACTCTTCACATACATGCGAACAAGCGCAGTCCCTACACGCACATCTGATTCAAGGCCATCGTGTGTGATGAGTGCATGAAGTTCTTTACCCCATTTCAAAGCTGCTGGACTAGCGAATGCCTTCAGGATGCTCAAGTAAGTTACTGCATTTGGCTGCACACCTTCTTGGCGCATTTGATTTAGAACTTCCAGTGCATCTTTAGCACAATTGTGCTGAGCATGTCCTCCAACCATGATGGTCCAACTATAAACGTCCTTCTTCACAAGTTTATCAAACACTCGGCGTGCATCCTGCAGCCTCCCACATCTGATGTACACACTCAAAAGGTTGTTCGCCACATATACATTTTGCTCCATTCCACCCCTGATGATGCAGTCATGAGCCTGCTTGGCCGCCATAACGTCTTTCTGCCTTAAGCACCGCTTCAAAATTTCAACACACATGTACGAGTCTATGGTGGTGCCTTGTTGGAGTAAATTCTCCATAACAGCAACCGCTTCGCTTGTGGTACTTGTGCTCCAAATGTGCTTATTACCAACAGCATGAGAATGTGATGTGCCCTGACTGACCAATTTCAGTCTTGCCTTCACCCAAGGTGGAGTTTTCCAGCCATCTACCCACAGTGCTTCTCTTTTCACCTTATGTTTGAAGTCAGGTGATCTGGGGTTCCTCTGTAGGCACCACAACCCACCATGAAATATGCAACATGTCACGAATATTTAAGCCCGCTTACTCTGCACCCAACGCTCAACAATCAAGGATGACATTTCTTTCAACACTGCAGTGATCAGACTCCACTCAAAGTACACAAAGCACAATACCGATGCAGCTTACCTAGTGCCCGCATCCTTTGTACAACTAAGATACCTTGTCAACTCTTCTGTTGTCCCACCACTGGGAAGGATCCGCAAAGTACTCTTCCCAAAGTTCCTCGGTCCGCTCAGCTTTGTCTGAGGCAAGTGCAACACACACTTCATGTCAGTCACGTTCTCTCCGGGGAAGACAAATCCCATCCACCTCATTCCACGAGAGCCTGTCACACACCTGGAGCTTCGGCACGCGTGGATGATGATCTTTTCCAAACCGAAGATGATGTCGATAAACACCTAATTTCTCCACTACGTCCTCCATGAGAGCACAAGAGCACGGATAACACAGGCCATGGAGACTTGGACAGTGTGTTGGCACGCACATCCTGCTCACAAAATGCCCAACAGTCATTCAAAAACTGCACACTAGTAGCAGAGCTCAAGAAACATTACTGAAACAATAGGCTTTGCTATATAACGTTGTTTTAATGCAAAGAGCAGCGTTGAAACCATGCTAAAACAACATATGATGTCAATTTGGTGTCTTTTCAATATAAATTTTGGCCTTCCTATCAATACTGGGGTCAGGGTTCGGTGTTCAGCCGACCAAGGGCACGTGCTGCTACTTTGGGGAAAATGTAACAACCTAAGTATCATGGATTGCCTTCCGAGCAAGTGCTCGCCCGGGATCACCACCCTTACAACGCAATTTAATCAAGAAGCTGACTGACAAATGTTTCTTTCCGCCCGCAAAGGTGAATATCCAACATAAGAAATGAGCCTCTCTCATCTCGATGCTCCGACGGTCTTCATGGCTCGCTAAGAATTTCAAAGAATCTTCAACTTTCAACCTGAAAGAGGCCAAGCCTGGAGTTGTGGAACTTACAGCTTTATGCACAAGGTCGATCCGTTGCCAATTTCCACAGGCGCAGGCTCTCATTCGAAAAGAACGTCCACAAGCTTTGGATGCATGTCTTTGCTGACGAGGAGGCCCCAAACAGTTTGTAGAATACGAGGTGCTCGCGGTGATGGCATCAAGCGCCGACGCCGCCCGCCAGTCTGAAACCATTTCGTTTTTTTCTGAACAAACAAATTGTCAAGCGTGAGAAATTGGGCAAAAGAACACAATCACCAATTTCGATAATTATTTAGCTTAAAGAGAACGTAAACCAGCTGTACGTACTACTTTGAGTTGCCTTCTACAGAAAGAACAACCAGTCAATTGAAAATCCGTTTGGTGATTACTCGCAAACGCCACTGACAAAGCTGCAACAGAGCATGATCCAAAACACCATTCAGCTCTTACCGGCAATTCAAAAATACCGACACTGTAGCTTTAGCGCGCGAATGTGGTCATTGAAAACGCAAATCCAGGGAAATGGACTAGCAACGTCACCAGCAAACTCGACAACCTCAGTTATCTCTCTCGCTACACACATTCGCGACCGCTTGCAAGAAGCGCAAAAGTTCGCTGCCACACGAAACTGAAACTCTCAACTACATTACGTCTCATCACAAACCCTAAAGACACCACAAGACTCCCCACCAAGCAAAGCCTTTCGGTGTTTTTCAATCAACCTCATTGCAAATTTTGTTGGATTTTTTCGGTTCTTTTAAGGGACATTTATAATTCTCGAATTACCCTACGTCGTGGTCAGTTTTGACATTAATTAATTCCTTTTTGTCCAAATATGCCACATGTCATTTTGTGATTGTTTCATGGCTAGAAAGTAGAAAATAATCCGCACACTACCGTATCTTAGTAAAGACCATTTTCATTTGAAATAAGGAACTAAGTGAAAAATTGCATTTGATTGGAAAACGACTAAACATGGCCCCACGGGGCTCATTGTACGCTTAGGAGTTAATTTAACCCTTTAGTACCCAGGGTGGTTTTGGAGGATGCACAAGTTTTTTGGTGATGTTTTATTTTAAACTTTCTATGTTGAAATTAGGGATGCTGTTAATAATATTCCGCCGTATAAATATAAGCATAGCTCAATGAAACTTGTGTCAATTAAATGTTGGTAAGATTGGACCATCAGATTGTAAGATCATAGTATGTCTTTCAACCCTATGATGCACACTCAAAATAAAATTTGGGGGGTGCATGACTTCAAGGTTAAATAGAATTTGGATTAAATTTTCAAAAATAAAAGTAAAGATGTTCAGCAATGACTTGTGCCAACATCTCTCCATTACAATTTTTCATGTCAAGAACAAATTCATACATAATTATTGTGATTTTTAATAGTATGAGTGAGTAATCCATGTACGATTAAAGACAAAATTTATACGTTAAAATAAGAAAGGAGTTGGTACATTGATTTAGACCCGGGGTAGGCACTCATGTCTTTGCTAGATATGTAAATAGACCCTATACCTTGTGGTCAGATGTGATATGTTTTGATTGTGAAATGATTGTGAAATGATTGTGAGATCCGTTTGCAATCCAACTTATGCTTCAGCCAATTTCATGTCGCCCTTTGTGAATATGGTAAGTGCCACAATGAATTCATTTAATTGCAGGGAGAAAGCTTTCTGCATCTTTTGTGTTTTTATGGTATGAGTGGATGTAATCTCAAGTTGCTCATGATAGTTTTAATTTAACCTCTAAAGGACCATAAGGCTCTCACGCGGCTTCTGGAACTAGAAAGTGAGAAAATTTGGGTTCTTAGGCTTTGAATTGTAAGATGAGCAACAAAGAGATCCTGGCTCTTTTTAACCCTTTAGTGCCCAGCTGACCACATTATGGTCACTGCAACGTTCAAAATGCAAATAGCAAAGAATCCGTAAAGAATTGGAGCTTCAGTTTTGAAGTTCAGATTATGCCACATACATTATACATCTTCCAGGAAAAGAAATTTTCAATTTGGAATTGTACAACTATCAAAATACCTATCAAGAACACGCGAAAATACTGCAAATACTGGAAAATACAGTAAATACTTACAAATACAACACATGTATTATGCAGTATTTCTTGTGTTTGGAAGTTTGTTATCTTGTTTTTCTTTTTTGTATTGTGTTCTCTTCTTCATCTTCCATTAGTGTGTGTAATCTGATCTTGACTAATGTACCCACTCTTGTCAATTTTCAACGTATAAATTTTTGCCTAAACCGTATATGGATAAGTCACTTTCACTTATAAAATTCACAATAATCATGTGTGAGTCTATTCTTGATATGAAAGATTGCAACGGAGAGGTATTGACATAGGGCATAGCTGAACTTCTTTACTTTCATTTTTGAAAATTTAACCCAAATTCTATTCAACTTTGAAGTCACACACCCCCCAAAATCTCATTTTTGAGCGTGCATTATACAGTGCAAATACATACTATAATCTTCCAATCCCACCATTGGATGATTCTCAAATTTTAATAAAATGTGTGCTCTCCAGTTGAGAATAGAATTGTACGGCTACTTTCTAATTTAATCCATTCTATTTCTAGTAATCTCAATCACAATGGAAAAAAGTAGTGAAATCCAGAGGTCCCAACTACAGTACCTTGGGCACTAAAGGGTTAAGAGCCAAATCTGTAAGTACTTCTTGATTGGAAATTCATCAAGTAAGCGATTTTTGGTGATTTTTTTGAGTTGCACGGTGGGTATCTTGGCGTCACTTCAGACCCTCATATATTCCTCCTCGGACCTCCAAATTACTTGAAATTTTTTGCACATGTTTCAAATAATGACTTCTACTCTTAGTAAAAATTTCAGAGTTTTTAGAGCACTTTTGAACAGTCCGATTTCAGCATGTGTACAAAATACTCCAAACAAGTTACTTCAATCTTCTCAACGGTGGCATTTTCTCAAAAATTATGTTGATCTTTTTTTCGTAAAAAAACTACATAAGTCTTTTTTAGTTTCAACGGTGCCGATCGTCAAAATTACCCCACACCAATGAGGAATTGAGCTTGCTACAAGAGTTGGTCAAGAAAACAAGAGCTAAGTTCAACACCCCCGGTCCTTTAGGGGTTAATCTCCCTCGTTGTAATGCCAATACATGTTTGTATGGATTCTAATGTATTTATATATGCACTAGGGTTGTCTGACCCGGAGAATGAAAATTGGAAAATGGCCTGTTCTTGCATCATTTCACTTCTACTTCCACTGCCTTTGCATTCTTTAAATGGATTTTCGACACAAAGCTGCAGATGTAAGAAATGTAAAGTATGTAAATTATTTCTGCTTTTTATCACTGTTGTTACAGTAAAGTAACAATACCCTAAAGCGACCATTTACTGAAATGCATCTACCTATATTGTATGGTGACATTTCTTAGTTGCATTTCTTGGCTGAAATATCACAGAAATATCACACTACAGTAGATAGGGGCCCATTTCAATAAATGGTTGCTTACAGTTAACTTAAGGGGGCTCATTGACGACTGTTTATGCAAAAATTGAAATTGCTCATCGTTTACATGGGAATAGAAGTGGGGGAGTTGTGTCCGTCATTCTTTTACAAAATCCCTGCTCATGCCCAAGGGGGTGCACTTTACATTATGTTCAAGAATCACAAGCGTTCATGACCCCTCCTAAAAACCCTATTGTATACAAGAGGTTATATGTCTAAATACTTTTGTATACGGATATATTCCGTTTTAAATAGACAGAAACTCCAACCCAAAGAAATGGGCCGGCGTGAATAAAGTGACCGTTCGTAATGTCAATGACCCGATGCCCACGGGACAAAGGGACATTGGGACAATACTACTCTCCTCTTTCGAGGATGGACACTATTATAGTAACCAAAACAAAGTAACAGTAACAGTAACAAAAGGAAAAAGGCGAAGTAATGATGGATGGGTGTTAGTTGTATAAAGGTATGTTTGGTGTTAATTTTTATCACCTAGTCATGAGTTCTTTGGTTGGTTGGTGAAGGGCGTTGTATCACGATTATGTGGTCCGGGTTCGAAACCAGTTGGGCTCGTTGAGCAGTGGTGTGATACACATGGCTTGGTGCTGCTAGTGAGTTATCATGGCAGGAAAGTTGTACCAATCAACCGGCCCGTCCTATCCCCTGAGACAAGCTGAGCTAGTTGCTTGAAAAGAGTGGCTAGCAGTGGTTTTCACCACTACCCCCCCCCTCTTTTAATGTACTACGTCTGTTGGTATTGTTTGATTATTTTCTATACGTCTTTTATGTAAAAGGATAGATCCGGCATACTGTATGGCAATGGTATTTATTGCTTTGAATGTGTGTTTTATAGAGGTTTCACAGATGTTGAATTTAGTTCAAGTAGTTTCATTGAGGGGACGTGTGTGGTTCCTCTAGCACCAGCTGTAATGACTATGATGGGATCCACTTTCCAACCTTGTTGTATGATATTGTTAATTAGAGGTTGGTATTTTAAAAAAATTCTGCCAATTGTTTCTGGTGAAAATCTGTCGTTTGTGTATGTGAATTCTATAAATTGTATGGTTAGGTTATCATCGGGATTTAGAGGCGGCAGGCTTTGGTATGGGAGACCTTTAATGCATAATATATCTGGTTTGAATCTGGCATTACATTGGCATCTTTGTTGATTACAAGTACATGGTAATAACCATGGAGGAACTATATTTTCTTGTGGGTTATTGTTGAATGTGCCCGCATTCATGAGAGTGTAGCATCTTGATTTATTTGAGGATATTATTAATTTTCTTAGTTCCCATACCGCTTTATTGTGTCTTTTGGTTCTTAGTGCGTGTATGTGGTGTTGTTTGCATATTAAAAGTACATGTAGCTATGTATCTGCATCTTGTGAATTACATATGGGACATGTTTTTGAGGGGAATCTTTGTATGCCAAAAATTAATTGTTTTCTAGCATTACCCATATATTGACCAGTTCTAAATTTTAGTATGTTTGTTTTTTGTGCGTCTGTTATTTCTGGGTTCTTCCAAAAGTCATTGGACATTTCATTATCTATGATGGAGTTTGTTGTCCATTTGCTAATGTTGGGAAAGTCTTCTGCCAGTATTTCTAGGTTAGTGTTTCGGTCATGTTTCTTTATATATTCTTCCAAACATCTAACTGGTCCTTTGTCTGGTCGTTTGATACGGCCGGGCCATGTGTATTTTTGGAAGTAGTACGGTGTGGTATTTGCAAATTCGTATGAATTTGCTGCTTTTTGATAGCCTCTTTTCATGGTTCCTTCTTTTGCAAGTTGATCTGCGTGTTCATTCCCGGTAATTTTCGAGTGTGCTTTAACTTTGTATATTGTGGTTGGTTGTGTTCGTTTTTTTAGCATTTTTACCATATCTTCTAATATGGTTTTATCGGCGTGGTTGTTTTGTTGGGTTGGGTGTTTTAGTTGTGTGTTTAGAACATGTATACAATTGAGACAATCAGTAAAAATGTGTGCAGGTTCATTAATGTATTTGGTGGTGATTATTGAGAGTGTTTCATGTATGGCCATTAGTTCTGCTCTGAAGCATGTTTGTAGTCCAGGCAGTCTTTTTGATATTTGTACATCTGGTTTCGATGCGTTGTAGATTCCATATCCAGCTTTTTCTTTTTTCCAGTGGCCATCATCAGCTTCTTCAGGTGGTAAAAAGGATCCATTTGTGTAATAGCTGTATTGTGGTAGAAATTTTAGTGTAGTGTTTATTTCAAAATTTGGAAGGGGATCTATCCACATATTTTGTAAACTATTGTAATGTGGGTATGTGAGTTTGTTCCATTTTGTATTTTTGTTAACTTTTGTGTTTAATGGTGTTGGTGGTGCTGTTTGTGTATGGTATTGCAAAATTTCTAGATTTTCAATTATTGTGTTTATGGTGTTTATTTGGTTTATTGTGCCAATGTTATTGTTTTGATGGTGAATACACCATATGTATATTGCAAGCGGTTCGTTTCGGGTTTTGTTGGGTACCAGTGGAATTGTTGGTTCGTCATATGTAATGGTGTCCGCGGAAAAATGTATAATGGCGTGCGTATCCGGGAAGGGTTCGCTGTACGGTGATAGATTTTGGTACCAGTTGGTGTCCGGGATTGTTAATATGGTGACAATTTCTGGGTCTTGTTTTGCTGCTAGTCTAGCCCAGTGTATTGCTTGTTGTGCTGTTTCGGCATCATTTGGGTGAGCATATCCAATACCTTTCCATTTGTATTGAAAGGCTGTTCCTAGTGAGCCAAAATCCTCTCTCTAGCAAATGTTGAGAAGAATTGGGTAGATTTCATGGAACATGTAATTGGTGAGGAAAAGTATGAGTGTGTTATATTAAATGTTGTTATTAGTGTGTCTAAAATGTCGGATGGAATGGTATGGTGTGGGGTTTTTATTGTGTTCTTTTTGTGGTTTTTGTGTTCATATCTTTGATATAGCCAGACTACTTCCGTTTCAAATGATTGTATATCAGGTATTAGTCTGTGGATGTTGTATTTGTTATTATTATATTGTTGCCATAACCATTTTATTCTTGTAGTTGGAATGTTGGTGATATATTTACCGGTGTCGTTATATATGTGAGTTCTATCATTTTGTGTTTGAATGGTGCACTTGTTTGTGTCGATGTCTCTTTCTGGGTTACATTCAATTGTGGATGTTTTAATGTATGGGATTATTGTTGGGGGTGGGATGTGTCTTGTGTCTCTATTCTGTTCGAGTGTGAATTGTGTATTTATAATATTTTGATAGTGTTTGTTTTTAAGATCTGTATAGTATTTTGTAAGTAGGTTTAGGTTATGGTCTATTACTGTTGGTAGATTTGGTGGAAATAGTTCGCGTTGTTGTATTCATTTATTGTATGTTATGTGGTTTGAGTCTATCCATTGACATAGATAGGTGTTGTATTTTTTTGGTATTTTATATTTGTCTTTAGTTGTGATTGTTTTGTGGTTTAATATTGTGCGAATGGGGAATCTTATGGGATCATTTTTTATGTTTTGTGGTGGGGCTGGTTGTTGTGGAGGTTGAGGGGCTTGTACGGGGTTTGTTGGTGTTCTTGGTATTATTCTGTGGTTGTATATTTTGTATTTTTCTTTTAGTGTACGAGGTGGTAAGTGTATTTGGCATGGATTTGGGCAATCTTCGTCACATTTTGGTTCACAGAAGAGTTGTTCTGCTATGTTTAATGCACTCTAATCTAGTTTAGTTGGATTTTGATAGTATATTTTGAATTCTTCTGGTGACATTAGTTTTGTGCCGTTTGGAAGGATGATTTGATTGATATTGTAAATTTTGTGTGCCATTAATTTGTATAATAATTTGATGGAGAGTTTCGGGTCTAATAGTGGTAGGTCATTTGTGACTGCTGATCGCCATTCTTTTTCTAGTTCAGTCATGTCTAGTTGAAAAATTTCTTCTGTACTCTTAAGGTGTATACCAACTTCTGTTTTTAGAAGGAATAGTGTTCGTGTTGTAGGTGATGTGATGCAGTCTTGGCGTTTAATTCTTGGGATGGCATCGGCACCTCCAGCTTTGACAAGTATGTGTTATATAAGTCCTTTACATATTATTCCTAGTCTTCCTTTGTCGTTGAGGGCATTACGAAGTTGTTCCCCAATGCATCTAAGGTAGGCATTTTTTAGAGAGAAGGCTTCTAGTCCAAATAAATCATGGGGTAGTTGTGTTATTATGTTTGCAGTGCTTCTAGGTAGTCCACATATTGTTTTTTGGATTGCAATAATTTTCTTATCCAGTTTTTTAATCGTTGGAAGTGAATATGGGACTGCATAGAAGCTGTAGGCTATGCCTGCTCTGATCACTGTGTCTACCATACTGATTCTTTGTTTGATGGTGGCAGGACATTTTGATAATTGTGTACATTGGTCTATTATTTTAGTTGTGGTGATATGTGTTTGGAGTTTCCATTTTAGTGATGGAACTAATTGTATGCCTAAGTATACATACGGTTCGTTTTGATGGAGTACTGGTAATGTCTGGTCTCTGTAATTGATTTTTTGGTTTGTGATGTGGGTTTTAAATTTGTTTGGTGGCATTTTGGATTTATTTGGGCAACCGGTAACGGCGCATTTTGTGACTCCCAAGTCCATGCCCGCCCATTCACAGAATTTGTCGATTTTGTTTAGTTGTATTTGTAGTGCTTTTGTATTGTTTGATATAGCGGCTAAATCGTCTGCGTATGCTGCAGAGCTAATTTGGATTTTTGATGTACCAAATTTGTAGCCATTTTCCCCTCTTTGTAGCCATCTCAAGAGTGGTTCTAGAAAAATTATGAAAAGATATGGGCTAAGTGTATCTCCTTGTATGGTTCCTCTTTGAATCGGTATTGGTTTTGTTTTGCCAAAGTGTTCACCGATAAAAATGGTGTTTGAATGGGAGTAGATGTTACCAACTAGCATAATTGCATCTTCTGGGTATCCGAGGTCTTTCATTATAGTTAGGAGTCTTGGATGATCAAGTGAGCCAAATGCGTTTTTGAAGTCTATATAAAGTAGATATATGTCTTGATTTGTAAATTTTGCATCTTCTAGTGCTCCTATGAGGAGTTGTAATTGTCTTGCTGTACTTCTTTCTGCTCTGAATCCTTCTTGACTATCGTGTAGGATTTGGTATTTTTCACCGTATGTTGATAATATGTATGTTAGCGTACTGGTGAAGAGTTTGTATATTGTGTTTGCAAGTGCTATTGGTCTGTGGTTTGGCAGTTGTGTTGGGTTTCCTTTTTTATAAAGTAATATGGTTAGACTAATTTTCCATGAGGCTGGGATTTGTTTTTGTTTGTAGCGATGAGTGAAAAATAAAAAGAGTAGTTTTTGGAAGTTTTCGGGCATATTTTTTAGTATTGAGTTGGGAATTTTGTCCGGGCCTGGTGTTTTGTTGTTGGATAGGTTTTTAACCCCTAAAAGCCCGAGGGGTATTGGACAAAACATAGATGTGTTATAATATGTGCCTTCCATATGTTTGATGAAGGTTGGTTCAATAGACAAAATGTAGAGTATCATCTTTACAAATTATCCATACGGTCAAACTTCCAAAATAATCTTTAGATCATTTTTTAATGAATTTAAAAGCATTAACCTTCGAAAATTTGTATAAATTATAATTTTCAATTTTAGAGTTCAAAATTTAGTACGATTGGTTAAAGTTGGGCTATCTATGGTAAACTTCAAAAAAGCAAGAGAAATGATGGAGGAATCATCATTACTTTTCCCAAATAGCAAATTTTGTAACACTAAGACAATGTTGAGGTGATCTACTTTGAAAAATTCTCCCGGGTGGAGTTTAACTCGGATTGCCATAATTCAAATTGGGTTGGAAAGTAGACTTGATGTAGTATTTTAAAATATTTTTTATTTTTTCAAAAAAATATTTTTTTGTTTCGGGCAGCCCGTTTTTTCCGGGCAGCGACCAAAAAATGGTCGCTCGGGAGCTTAGGGGTTAAGGCACATTTCATATATTTCCTTATCAAAGTGTTTATAAAGTGGTGTTTGTGGGTGTCCTCTTTTTTCTATTACAAAGCTATCAAGGTCGTGCCATGGGTATTGTCTAACTGCGCAAGTACATTGTACTGCGTGTTCGGGTTGGTAGTAGCATGTTGGTACTGTAGGTCTATTGCTAATTGATTGTTGTATGTGGATTTCATTTGCTATGTCTTCTGGGTTGATCAGTATGTTGTTGTTCCTGTCCATAATGCAGTCTAGTGGTGGTGTTTCTTGGTTTTTGAAAACTTTCTTGTTTATTTTCTTTGGGCTTTTGTCGTAAAGTTGTCTGTATTTTTGAATTGCCTTTTTTATACAACTTTGGGTATATTTTGTGGTGATTTTACGTGCTTGTATTTTTGCTGTTTTGGCTATTTCTACTAATGATTGGATCCATTCTATTTGGTCATGTTCTTGGGTTGGAAGTGGTGGGATGTTTACATTTGTATGGGTTTTTAATTCTTCAATTATTGGATGTGTTTGCCAGTTTTGTGTATTTTTTGTTATGTAAATTGTTTTTCTAATTAGATGGTAGGTGGATAGGTGTTTTTTCCAAGTTTTTTGTAGTTTTCTTGGTAAGAAGCCCCCTTGTTGGGAGGTGCGGTTTGTTAGTGTCGGGAGTGGTGGTGCACTGCAAGTTTCTTGGATTTTATTTGAAATTGTTTGTATCAAGTGATCTAATTTTGAACAGGATGTTTGCCATTGGTCTTCTGTAAGTTGGTCATTTGATAGTATTGTGGTGAGTTCGTTTATTTGCAATGCATTTTCTTCAAAATATTCTATTTTAAAATTTTCAATATTTTCTTGTGGTATGGGATTTAGAATTCGAGGTGTTTTATTTTTTATTGGAATGGGTCTAGCAAGTAAGGTGTTTGGTGGGATATGTAATGTTACTGGTGAGTGGTCAGAGTTAAGGTTGTGGTTATTATCTGTAGTTGATGTGTATAGAGTGTTATTTGGGGTTTTAATGTAGTAACCATCGATTAGACTGGTTTGCGTATAGTTTTGTCCTCCTTGTCTGGAGTATGAGCAGTCTGTTGGGGTGTATTCTAATTGGATAGTATTTGTAAATGTTCTCCATTCTGTGTCTTCTATTTGTGGTGGGGTTGTGCCGGTTTCATTTTGTCGGCCAATAAGTGCTATATCCCTGTTGAAGTCTCCACATAGGATTTGTGTAGTATTTGGGTGTGCATTTATTTGTTGCGTTATGTTTTGTTGAATCATTGGTATATATTGTAGATCGTCTTCATGTGACGGCATATACATGTGGATGATTATCCAAGTTTGGAGTGGTTTGTTGTCTATTTTTATTATTTTTAGATAGGGTGATATTTCTTTGGGAGTTGAGATTTTAGTAATATTGCCGGGGAATGCGTACTTTTGGTGTATTAGTGTGAGAAGTTCTCCACGTGCTGGTACATATGGCATTCGTTGTTGCATGCATCTTGTAAGGGCGTGTGTGTTATTAAAAATTAGTTTGTAGTTTGGGAAAAGGTTTTGTATGTATTTAGTGGATTTTGTAGCGGTTAGTTTAGTTTCTTGTATTGTGATTATGGCGGGTTCATCTGGTGTGTTGGTAATTAATTCATGTAAATTTGGGAGAGCGGTATTTAATGATGAGGCATTCCAAGTGATAAATCTTGTATTATGGTTTGTTGTATTTATTTCTTGTGGTTGTATTGTGGGTATATTTGGAGGTGGTGGGGGGTGAGTATATTCAGGTAGTGGTTCGTATATTCTTAAAGTTTCTTCTAAGAAGTTTTGAGGGAGGAATGGGAATTTTTCAGATATTGTTTCGAGTGTGACTGATCCATTGTGTTGATGGATAAAATTGTAGATGTCTTTGTGAATGGTATTTGGTGGACTTATTAGGTTTTTATGGTTATTTGTGAATTCTATGTATGGGTGTATAATTGGGATGTGTCTTTCAGGTGGGTTTGGGAGTGTGGACATTTTTTCTAGTAGTTTTGTAGTCCAATCTGGGTTTGGAAGCTGTATGAGGAGTTGGTTACATGTTTCTTTTGATGAACTAATTGTAATGATTAGTGCATATAATATTCTTGGTGTTGGGTGGTGTTGATTTTGGTAAATATATTTGGAGATGAATGGGTAATCATTACTAGCTTCTGCATGTTTTGGATGTGTTATATTTAGTAGAGGGGAAAACTGAGTTGCCAAATGCTGATATTCCGGTTGTAATTTGATTGTGCTTGTAATAAAGTATGTTTTGTTACGTCTTCTATGAGATGCGGGATGTGTATGTAAAAGGTTTGGCATAGGTCCGGGATTAGATTCGATATCTCCACATGTTAGAAGAAAGAGTAGATTGGGGATGAAGTAGCCTTTATAATTTATGAGGGAAGGTTTAGCGAGGTGTAATTTTTTATATATTTGGAAGTGTATGATTACGTGTGAGAGGAGGTTAGGAATAGGATGTTCGAAAAATACCTTGGGTGGGAGGGTGTTTGTGTAGGATTTTAAATTTATGGTAAGGGTTAGTGTGTGTTTAGAAGAGTGGGGTGTATTTGGGAGTATGGGGGGGGGGAGAGAGTTGTATTGTCTGGGTGTGGAATAGGGGTGTAGGTTAAGTTGTAGAATTTGTGGTTATTGTGTTTATGGTCGAGGCCGGTAGGCCGAGACCAGTTATGTGTATAGTTTAATTGAGATTGTAAGAAGGAGTGTAGTGTATTGTTGTGTTTATGGTGTGAGGTGTTGGGCATTTGAAGTGTGTTTGGAATTTTTAGTATTGCAAGTCTTTTGAGTGTATTAAGTAAGAGGGGTTTTTGATGTGGTTTGGGGTTAGTATATGGAGACCAATAAAAGCTGGAGTATGTCCAGCTTGAATGGAGGAGTGGTCCAGTTGGTATATGAATGGAGAACCAACCTCGATGCAAAGAAGGTCCAGCAGATGTATATACGGAGCCTATCCTTCTGTATTTTATTTGTGGTAATTTGTATATAGGGTATTTAGTGTGATTTGTATTGTAAGAGGGGGGTGACCAGTAGGGGGGGTGTAAAAGTCGGAATGGAGTATTAGTTTGACTGAGTGTGTTGGAATGCCGTGATGATGTAGCAAAGGGACCAGATGTGTGGTGTTGGGGCCATGCTTGTTGTGTCAGGTGGCCTTGTGTGTGTGGGACAGGTATCTTCGGGGAATCCGTTGTCGAGCTGGCAGTGCCAGTGTGACTCGGTGTGTTGCAGTTCGGTAGTGCCAGTGCGGCTGGTGGAGGAAGACAAGAGACAGTGAGACTGTCGACGTTGGGGTGGTGCATCGACGCCTTACTGATATTCGCAGCGGGATGTGAGCGATCGGCGGGAGTAGGTTTTCGGAGTACGCAATTGGTGCGAAGAGGGTGAGGCAGGAATTGAGGCGAGGATTGCAGTGTGTTTTGTATTGCTGAGGCCATCAAGGCAGCGGAAACGAGTACATAGAGCATATAGCTCGCATAAGCATACTGTCTACTGATCATCATCTACGATCTGGGTGCGGTGCGGGGGGGGGGGGTGGGCAGGATAGAGTTCGTCCTGGCTTCGCACAATTGCCGTGGAGATACCAACTATCTTGTTGTTGTATTCTGCCGATGCATCTGTAAGCAGCTGTAACTGTTGGAGCAGTAGATCTTGACGACTGATGCTTGATGTGGTAGCTTCTGCAATCTTGTGCGTAGTGTGAAAGTTGATGTTATCCCGTAAGCCTTCGAGTTTTGCTTCTATGCGTGCTTCAACTCCTTTCATAGTGTTTTCGATTTGTGAGATCGATGGTCCTTGTGTGAATTGGTTCTTCAGGGCAGTGATTTCGTCAGCAGTGATTTCGCGAGTGGGTCTGGCGTCTCGAGCGCGAGATTCTTCGTTGGGGTTGGCACCCGAGATACTTCGCCGGTGAGGAATGAAGTCTATGAACTTGCCTAAAAAAGGTACAACGCGTTTGTTGCTCCAGTAAGTATAGACTGCGGCGTTTAAGCAGCGAATGAGTGCGGATCCTTCGTGGCGGCCGATAGTGTCGTTGTCCGCATCAGAGTAGGAGATAGAGACTACGTTGCGCGGGCTGAGCAAGCGTTGCAACGCGAGAGTGACTTGGACCTGTGAATATTGGAGGGGGAGGTTCTTGACTATGAGCATGGTGGTTAGTGCGGCTCCTGGTGTGTTTTGGGAGGAAGGTAGAGGGGGAATGGTGACTGCAATGCGGTCACCATTGACAATAAGAGGATGTTGTAGCATGTAGTTTTTTGTGTGTTCGGAGGCCACGGTGATGTCTGCAGAAGTTTGTTCTATTGTGCGTTTGGCTACTCCTATTATCTCTAGGTTGTGCCCCGAAGTGTAGCCTAGTCTAATTAACTCACCAAGGAGTTGGCGGGAGTTAAATTGTCCTAGCATGGCGCTTTGAAGTTTGAGGCGTCTATTGCTAGCCGTTGAGAGAAACTCAAAGCCTTTCTCGGCTTTGCCTACCACATACTCACCATTCTGCATTTGCATGGTAAAAAGTCTATGACCTTTGAGTAGTGCGATGCCGTCGGTGGTGGGATTTAGGAGGTCAAGTTTGATGAATCCTAACCAGCCAGAGTTTTGTTGAGTGACAAGTGCGGCAATCGGTTCTCTAAATCTACTAGCTAGAGGGATTCTCATAGTCTCTAAGCGACTATGCGCAGCTAGTTGCACCTCTTGCTTGGACATGTTATGATAATGACTATCAAATCTAATGGTGACCTGATAAGAATGGGATAGGCCAGTGGCGGGATCTATTTCAGAGTTGTGAGGAATTTGAGTGAGATGATAATATTGACCCGCTACACTATCGGGTCGGGAAGTTGGGAATAACTGTTGGACTACGTGGGGGAATGCATGGCGGCAATTGAAATACTCTTGTATTTCCGTTTCCGGCGTGCCTTGCAAAGCTAAGTATTCAGCTGTGAAAGGGAGACTAGGTGTGTGGTTGGTCTGTGAATTGAGAGCTTCATGGACAGAGAAAGAATACCACAAAAAAGGTAGGAACTGATCGGGTTCACCTGGGGGCATTGGAGTGTCGGTGGGTGCTGTTGGAGTATTTTGTGCAAGCAGAGCGGCTGCCGGTGTGGACATGACGACGAGGTTGTCGTCGTCGTCCATATCTCCTTGCGGGTCCGATGCTTCTATCTGTGGAGCAGTGGGCGGGGTCGGTCGGGCTGAGGAGGTTGTCGTTCGAGCTTCCGAGTTGTGATCTGAGGATCCAGGGGATGTGAGTGCCTCATCCTCGGGGGTGTCCGCAATGAGCAGACGGCGTCTGGGTCGTTTTGGTGATGAGACCGATCCTTTTCTGCTGGGTGAGCGCTGCGGGAGTGGAGTGCAGTCCTCTGGGTAGTCACGAATCGCAATCGGCCCATCATCTTCTGGTGCTGAGTGTGAGAGGTTGTGTAATGCAAGCGATTCCATGCGGATAACGATTTTTTTTTTCCGAGTGCCAGTCCCTGAGGATTTGAGGGACTTTTGTGAGCGGCGGGAGTCGCTGGATTTCTCCAAAGGTGCCATCTGAGAGTTTGGGGGTGTGCTGCGACCGTGGATGGTGGTATGCAAACACTCTGTAGACATAAGTGTGAGGTTAGATGCTGGAAAATGAATGAAGAGTGAACAAGGAATCAGAGAGAATGTGGCCGGAAGCAAAGGGGGCCGGTTGAAATCATACCTGAAGTGTGTGTGGAAATTGTATGTGGCTGAGTGTGTTATTTGTAGTTTGTGTTGTCGTGTATGGTTTGGTGGGTGTAACCTAGGAGGAGGTTTAGTTTGGGAGTAATTACGGTGGAGAAGTAGGTGTGATTTTGGGTGATGCGGTGAGTAATTTTGGTCTAAAAAAGGATGGTGGGATAGCTGCGGCAATAAAATCAGGGTGGGTGGGATTGAGTGTGCTGGTGTTGATGAGTAAGGCCAGGTAGGTGGTCGGTTCATTGACTGTAATTGGAGTGGGGTGTGTAACCAGATGAACAGTGTTTGGTTGTATTTGTGGAAGTGTGAGTTATCGGGAACTGTGTGCTTGAGCTGTGTGTGGGGTGAAGAATATTGGTGTTGAAATGTGTTGACTTGGTTTGAAAGTAGTGTATGGCGTGAGATCACTGGCTGTGTCGAGGGGGTATTGGTGAAAGTTGTGGGAGGTGCGTGTGTAATGTGAGTATATGTCATGTGTGAGTGTGTAGATTGTAGTGCGGTTTTTGTGTATGTATTGTGTGAGGGAGTGTGTGTCTGTGTGATTTGGTGGTGCGAGTTAGGGGATGATACATAACTGGAATGGGAAACACATCGATGTCGTGACTTCCGCTTCACAATGTGGCCGTCTGGAGGCCTGAAGTTGCTTGCTCGGAGCTGACAGTCGTATTGGTTGGCTCTTGAGTGTACCTGCCTGTCGATACTCACAAAAAACTGCTCGTCTGCAACTTGGTATGCTCCTGGTTCTACAAATGAATCTTGCAACTGCTGATCCAGTGTTTGATTCGGAAACACCAGAAGAGCGCTAAAAAACAGAAAAAGAAACGGCTGTGAGAGCGCCGTGTAAGTTATGAATCTAAAAACCCGCCATGCTGGGAGCAGCAATGTCGTCGGAGGGGCCATTGCTACACGCAGGGGTCTAATTTCGACTAAGGCAGAGGACACAAGACACCAGAATGTGCGGAGCTCAGAAACTCCTCCGGTTGGCTACAGGGCCGCTGAATCGTAACATTTCCGTTTTAAATATATGTTTAATGTAAGTATACATGAATATTTTCAGTTCTAAATGTGTTTATTGTATGTAGATGTAATATGGCATTGTTCAAATTAATACCCCTCTTGTGCACTCACGTATACTCGTACATGTTTAGTACAGTGCAGCCCCGAGTGCTAATGTGCATGTAGAGTCTCGTTCATCGATGAATATAATCTTGTTTCACCGACATATGTGCATCACTGGGATGTAAACGATTATTCATCGACTAGTTATACATCCCATGAGATGTACAAAGTAGGGTTGTCTCTATCCCATCAGCCAGCTCTAATTGTCTCTATTCCATCAGCCATCTCTAATTGTCTCTTCAGAGCGAGTGCTTTTGTCACTAGTAGCAAACCTGTCATTTTTCATTCCTCATTTCGTGGGAACAGTGAATAGTACCGGAGTATTATACTTACGTTTCTATCTTCTTGTGACCAAAACTACTCATCAACACTAACACAGCCCAAGTGCCTGGCGCCATTTCATTTCTTTTTCATTTATAGTAAGTGAAAAACGACACATTTCCTTCTAGTGTGTTAATTGCATTTGAGACTCCAGCGGACATGAAGATGGCGAGCGACAGATTCAATCAATTCCCCTTGAAAGGACTACGCTTGTTGCAGCTCTTGGCACCTCTGTGTCTCCTCATGCTTCCGTCGTAGTTCATTATCTTTTCCCTTCCCATTCCGCTCTGACTTCCGTAGTTTACCTTTCCGTTTCCGGTGCTTAATCCCCCGGCTCTTTGAAGGTACGACTCATGTTTTGCTACAACGCCAGTTTTAATTTTACTTGATTGTCGCTTCTTCCAGTTTCAGTAGCTCAATCGGAGTGCATTCTGGTCGTACGTGACGTTACCTCGTAATTTTGGATGGATCCATTGCTCTAAGTTATACTTTCGAGCTGAATACAAAATATTTAAGCTCCAGAAGTTGAATTTACCAATCTTGCTGTCGTTTTAGTGATGTGGCGATTATACAGATTTTTATATTGCTTTTTAAGTTAAGATTCTGCACTTTCACTAGGTTGCATTTCTCAAGAACGGGGAAGTTGGATGATTACTTAGTATACACTAATCTTGAGTAGTCTGTGGTCCACTTGAATGTTTCTGCACATTTAAATTACTTCAGCGGTGATATTTTGCAATTGGAGCACCAAACGCAGATCTGACGGATTTTTTTAGAGCTGACATTAGGGTTAGAAGTACCACTCTTTGCACGTTTCTTTGCTCGAGGCATGAATGTTAAATCGTAGAGAACTGTACTTGAGATGTAATTTAGTTTGCGGTAGTACCAGTATTATGAGGATGTTTTCAATTGAGGACCGGGATAGATGGCTCGCGGAAGTGCTTCCAAAATATCAGAATTTAGGTTATTTTGGTTGAGATTGTCCACGAAAATCGAGCTTGAAGGATGCTTCGGTTTTAATTGCACTTCATATGACGTGATACTCATATGCAGATTGTTGTGCTAGTGGAGTCCTTTCCAAGTGGCAATGCAAGCGCTATTTGCGACGCTCACAGACTTTAAGAGGAGCGCGACTTGAAAAAGAGGTATGCAAGTGGAGCATACAAGAAAATGGTCTCACACAGTCTACATCTATAATTCAGGTAAATTCCACAAAGGAGTCATTGAGAGTTGTAAGTTGACTACCGTAGCTGTTGTACTTAGAGATGAAATCTTGAGGACCTTACCTTTCTCAAGCGAGAACATCTCTGGTGCCTAAATATACGAGTGAGCAGAAGGCGTAGCAAAGATGATACTCTTTAGAAGCGGTGAAGAATAAGAATTTGCTTCTGTGTTTACTTTTATGTTCCCATTCTGTTCCTCCAAGGTTTCCATCATGTGGACCATTGTGTTCCCAATTGATTCCCACGTTCTTAATGCAATTCTTGCGCTTTCCTCTGTTGATGTTGCATTGCAACAGGGTATTTGCTTGTATGACATATTCATGTTGATAGACGACAGTCTGGAACGCGATGCCAGCAATTTAAAGTGCAAGTAACATCTAATTCTGACACCAATTCAGAGTTCTGCAGGTTCCTGAAAGCACATCGACTTTTGAATAGGTGGCACTCGAACGCTTTCGTTCATGGCTTTGAATATCTTAAGTAGCCTTGCGGGAGGCCAGAACCTGAATTGAGAAAAGGGGTAGAAGCCTAAAGGCATGAGAAACCATGCCCACAACACCTCTGACAGAACGCATGATTATGAGAATTTCCGCCCCTTCTTATGGACATACCTCCTGCTCATGTGCAGCTGTGAGGGAGGGGTCCAAAGATCAGAGCAGAGCTTGTAATATTAGGCAATTCGATAATGACAGAGATCATATCTATAATATGTCGCCAGCACCGCAACTTGGAACTGACAACGTCGGCAACAGATGTGATTCAACTGTTTATCTTACTGTACGAAGACGCCAACCATCCGAAACGAGTCCAATTAGATCTTCTGTTCAAGGAGTTTCGGATTTTCGGCAAGAGAATTATACAAATGTTGGGTGGGAGAGATGCACGGTTTTTGATGGGGAGAATGGCAAGGATGAAGGTGATGAACAAGCAGTCGAAGGAAAGAAAGAGGAAGGGGACGATCAAGTGATAGACGAATATACTCGCAAGACAAGGAGCTCTCTAACTGTAGAACGTCCAAGTGTGGATGATAAGAGGTTTACGAGTACTACGACTGTTGGAGGATCTGAAATCGATCTGAAGGAAATGATCACTCAACAGAAAAGAAGGATTTTAATCAATACAAGCAATTACAGACCATGTCACGCAAGCCCTGAAAAGTGTCGGGCTTCGAAACCTGCAGAACCCAAAAGTAATCAACAGGATTATCAGGGCCCGGGTACTCACGCGAGTGGGTTACCAAGAAGTAGAAACTTGATTGCGGATCATGGGAGTGCAGTTACGTATTGGTCTCCGAGCAGGGCTACGGTTGAGGACTATCAAACTGCTGGACAGAGAAATGATGGAAGCGATGAGAAAAGCTCCTTGCAAAATTCCAAAGTCAACGGCAATGAGCGTATGTTCCCGCCTCTCTTTTTGAGTTGAGGTGTTCAGGAACTCCATGTATTTCCAGTGTTCCTTTTCATTTTCATTGTTTTAAGAAAAAAATATATTTTAAGTAAAAATTTCCTTGCAAATATTAATTTTGTATGTTGTTGTTAATGTTTGACGAGCTACTGAAGAAGTAGACCTCTGTATCAGACGACAAGCTTGCATCAGCTCAGACTGAGCAGGGGCCACTTCAGCTGGACACAGAATATGATGAAGCCTCTTGGGCATTTGACTCCGAATTCATGCAGCGTCTCAACAAAGTTAGTAATTGCCAATCCTACACTTCTGTGTTCATCAGTTCAGTCACGTAGAAGAGACAGAGTTTCCTTATCAATTCGACAGCTGTAGGCATTGACTTTTTTTTGCTGCATCTCTCTGACCTTCATTGTCACAGATCAGCGAAGGTGTGCATACCGATCTTGTCGAAAGACCCACACTGTCTTCAATGCTATTGGAACGTGCGGGACCCCCTTCACCAACCATAAATTTTGAGTTAATGAGGAAGGTATCAATGCGTCACTTTTCTTTCAGACAGTGGTTCGGTCAGAATACGTCAAATTTTGGCATATGTACTTCTGATCATGGCACTACAGTTTATTGAACGATACTATTGCAAAGCTGAATCCTAAAGACACATGAGGATGCTCGGATCATAAAAAAATTGTGCTATAATTATCACAGGGAGAGATAAAGACATTCCCACATAGGATTTCATATGGGAAGTGGGACAAAATTCCTACAATTGTAACTTTCCTGGGATGATTGTAGTGTATTTTTGATCTCGGAAAGTTACAATTGTGGGAATACTGTCCGCTTCCCATATAGGACCACCGAGTCTGCAGCTTAGATCTTTTGTTTATCTTGCTTAAGTACGAATGTTTGAGGTAAATTTGGGGTAATATGATTATCATGAGCTCAAATTCTATGAACCTGAATGAATTCAATTACCAATGTCCCGGGGTAAGAGAGTATCAATAACAAAACTTGACCTGGAATTTTTTAAAGCATAATTCAGCAATTCGATTGAATCCTAAACCATATGTACGGGTTGTGGTTGTCGAGTGCAGGTTGAGGACCTGGAAAGGCAAATAGCAGAAGAAAGGAAGCAATTTCAAGTGGTCGCCGAGCGAATGGCGGAGCAACAGATTGAGGCTGACAAAAACGCGCAGCAGATGCAGGACGATTGGGACGGAAAGATCCGCGAACTGCAGAAGGAGAAGTATGCTCTGTCCATTCGCCTTCAGGTTTGTTTGCGCCAAAATCAGATACCTAAGTGCATGATCCTGTAAATACTATGTACAGTATGAGCCTGAACCGGAGCGGTTTCTTTGGAAAATATATCTTCAAGAAGTAAGTGCACTAGAGATGTAATGAACCATTATATGAAGTATCTCTATAATCAAAATAGAGAAAATGCGCAATTCGTTTCGTCTTTAGAGCAAATGTGATCCTTCCGTGTCTGTCCATTTCCGTCAAGTTCAACATGTCTTCTCATTCTGCGACGTGATATAGACCTCCTCTATTGCGCAAGTTTTCCTGGTCTCCTATACGTATATTTAATTAAGATTACATCTAAATTTATGAAGCGCTACAGAGTTGCTTTCGAGTCTTACTCACTGTCTGGAGCGTGCCGCTATGAACACAAGTACTAGATCGATGGGCTCCTACTACCTAGTGCATTATTATACTCTCCGAAAACACCAGCTGGAAATTTTTAATATAGAGTTTTCTTTACCAATCTCTATGTATTAGGGTTTTCTTTACCAATCTCTATGTAGTCATTTTCCTGATTCCATGGGACAGTCGACAGAGACTGCGCACCTAGCATCCCTCTTGGCAGGGCAAGGATCGGTACAAGCTCAGCCTGTTCAAAGCGCGATTCAATCTGCTCAGAGTGTGACACAACCTGAAAATGGTAGTGCATCACAACGCCGTCTTTCAAGCCATCGCCACCATGAAGAATTTCTCAAGGTCGGAATTTCACGTTATCTAATAGCTTATGTTAGATATTGCCTGATTACTATAATCCTTGTCCTTGAAATATTCTATGCTGCAAACAATGGCAGACTCCTACCTTGAGAAAAGAATTTCTGCGGATCTCTGAGTCATTTTCTTTAAAATAATTCAGGCTGTTGTAATTTTGATTTGACCACAGTATTCGATCTGTTGCTTGCAAATAGGAACTGGGGACTGAAGAGGCCAGGAACATATCCGACAAGGTGAACGCTCCACATGTCACAGACCAGGAAGCCGTGAAGATCAAGCAGGAAATTTTGCAGCAAGAAGTCCTCATACGTGGGTATCAGGTACATTTTAGAAAACTGAGTTTTTATTCCTGAATGTCACCAACTTGTGAAGCTCTTGTTTCTTTGATTGATTTTATCTCTTCTTCTAAGCTTCATATCATCCAAGAGCAGCAGCCTTATTATGCTGTCGGTTTGGTCACTTGTTTTATATCTATCCGCAATAATTAATTAGGGTTGACACTTCCAAGACAATGTCGAGACAATATTGTGGATTGATTTCTATCGCGCAGCACGAGAATGAGAAAGCGATGGAGACGATCAAGAGGCTCCAGGCAGAAGCAAAGGAAACGTCGCGCATTATGGCGGAGGAAAACGCTAAGTTGGCATCTCAGTTAATTCACTATCAACGTTGTGGCATGTCATCCGGTCCCTTAGAAGCTACTGAACTTTCATTACAAGAAGCCCTCGACCGGGAGGCACAGCTGAAGAAGCTTGAGGTGCAGCTGAAAAAGGAGATCGCCCGGTTGAAAGATGAGCTATTTAAGGTGAGTATTAATGCTAATCCACATCCTTCACAGCCTTCATGTCGGGAAAATTGCTTAGGAAAGCACTTGCTTCAATAGTTTTAACGTTGTTCTTTTTTCTTTGAGGAGGATACTCACGCTTTTCTTGCAGACACTGAAGGAGGGAAACAACACTTGATTAGAAACTGCTGCTGACAATCTGATTCTGCTGCAGGTCGATGTGTAGAATACTTTGCTGAAGAAGTAATTCGTATAGGTTCTTACTGATCACAGTGGGTTTCTGGATTTTACGAGGATTTTGAACTGTTGTTACAGTGATATGTACAGTGGGGTGACACCGAAATTGTCCCCTTGTGCAATTCCAGGGAAAGAGCCCACACTGCTGCCAACTTTGACACCCTCCCGAGCGCTGGAAAATTGTTATTTATACATGAAATTTTAGACACAAAATCATTATTATGTTGACAACATGTGTGCCAAATTTCAAAGCTAGAAGATTGATACAAAAAAAGATATTCAAGATTTACCAACAAGGGGTAGCTGTAAGAAATGTTTCACAACTGCCAACTTTGACACCCTCCCAAGGATTGAAGAATTTTTTTTTTCACATGGAATTTTTGAAGTAGGAACATCTTTATGTTGTTCACACATGTAAAAAAATTTCAAGTCCAAAAGACCCACAAAAAAGAAGATAATCCAAATCTACCAACAGGTGTAGTCGTGAGAAACAAAGTTTCTTCACAACTTCCAACTTTGACAGCCTCCCTAGGGCTGAGAATCTGTTATTTCAATATGAAATTTTTGTCACATAATCTTTATGATGTTGAACACATGTATGAAAATTTTCAAGGCCAAAACATACACACAAAAATAGTTATTCTATATCTACCAACGTAGTTGTGATGCGACTTTGAATCTCACAACTACACCTGTTGGTAGATTTGGAATATCTTCTTTTTTGTGGGTCTTTTGGACTTGAATTTTTTCACATATGTAAAAAACATATATATGTTCCTACTACAAAAATTCCATGTAAAAAAAAAAATTCTTCAATCCTTGGGAGGGTGTCAAAGTTGGCAGTTGTGAAACATTTCTTACAGCTACCCCTTGTTAGTAAATCTTGAATATCTTTTTTTGTATCAATCTTCTAGCTTTGAAATTTGGTACACATGTTTTCAACATAACAATGATTTTGTGTCTAAAATTTCATGTATAAATAACAACTTTCCAGCGCTCGGGAGGGTATTAAAGTTGGCAGCAGTGTGGGCACTTTCCCTGGAATTGCAGAAGGGGACAATTTCGGTGTCACCCCACTGTACATCTTGAGGTTCATGTAGTGTTCATCTGTATCAGAAATGTTCAACGATTGGATATCGTGTGAAAAATGTTGGTGTTGAAAATCAACATAAGCATAACTTGTCAATTTATACTATCTTATCTTATTCAGACAGATAATTGGACTTCATTCTCACCATATGTGTTTTGCATATGAGAGGCACACGCTGAGCTGGAGCGAAGAGAAAAAAGGGTGTCCAAGACGCTCGATGACCTAGAATCTGAAACTGCAAGACTGAAAACCAGTCTTATAGAGGAGCGAGAGAGTCATGCACGTACCTGCATTTCAAAGGGTGATTTAATGAATGCGTTGGCAGAAAACCAGATGCTTTTGAGCTCCCAGCAGTCCACTGTCGAACAGCAGGTAATGTAGTTCCTCATTTTGTTGACCTGCAGCTGTATGAAGATTAGGGTTGTGTTTTGGTTTTCTCCAATCACACTGCACAAGGTTCAACATCACAGCCTGGGTATGTAATCTGTTGAAGATGGTAGAGCGAGAAACTCGGCATGCTAAATAGCTCCAAATTTCGCTTCAATGCTATACATGCCGTTGAACGATGGTAGCAGGATTTTGATGTAACCAGTGAAGAATAGAGCCCGGAGGTTTATGATAATACAAACGCCAAAATCAAAGATGTTTGATTGTAATGAAGCGTCTTAATCTTGCATGGCTAAGAAATAATAAATGCGATTCAGTGATTCAATGGTTACATGCATGAAAAAACTCTGGAATGAATATTCAATTGCTTTTAGAAATAAATTGAAATTTATCTTTTTTCTCATTTAACACAATTTAATAGGTTCGCATAGAAAAATGGCATGGACCTTACTTGTTATTCAGTATACTAGCTCGTTCTACAGAATAGAAATGATCTGTCCAGAGTCGCCATGTGTTGAGTTTCTAGGCAACGCAAATTGTGGAGCTCGAGAATAGGCTTGCAAACTACGAAGAAGAGGGAGTAAATAGAAACATCAAGGTAATATATATCTGACCAATTAGGTTATTGTAATGTTCATCAGAGCAAAGACTTTCGACTTTGGAATTTGGTTTAGGGTTTTAGCTGTAGTTCGAAATTTTGCAAACCCAGTAGGAGGGTTTAGGGTGCTACCATCTGCTCAGATTTATCTTTTTGCAGGGAAGGAGACCAGAATTTGATCACAAATGCGTGAAAAATGGTCTATCCGCTCTTACCCAGGTTAGTTGTATTCAAGATAGAACTCATCTGAAGAAGAGCTTGTTAAATTTCATCCTCTAGTCATATTTTCGGAAGATAACCTTTTGGCATGTGCATGCCCTATAAAAAAACTTGGTAAAAAAAAAATCGCAGCAGAATTCAGCTGCGGTTCGTTTGCCCTCATTCGGCAGCAGTCCCTAAACGACTGCAACAACTGTTTTTTGCAATTTTTGAGTTAAATTTCTGAAAATTTGGGGCATGTAGTATATCGTTAGAAAGGTCTTGAAATACCTTTCTAACAGTATATTACACGCCCTAAAATATCAAAAATTGAGGCCGAAAATCTCAAAGAAATTGCTGCAGTTGTTTAGGGACTGCAATGGAATGAGGGCAAACGAACCGCAGCTGAATTCAGCTGCGGTTTTTTTTACCAAGTTTTTTTATAGTGATGCGTACAGCTGCGGTTTTTTGTACCAAGTTTTCTTATAGTGATGCGTGTGGCTTTCTTGAATAAGTTCTCCGTCCCACTGCAGGTATCCAAGGATGAGAGTGACAAGGTTCGAAAGCTGCAGTTGGAGCTCGCAGCTTTAAAAAAACAATACAATAACAAACAGGAGGAGAACAGCAAAAGCATCAACATGTTGAAACACGAACTCGAGAGTTCAAAGCAAGAGTATGAGAAACGTTTGCAGTATTTGCAGCTTACGCGTCCAGATATAGAGCCTGTAGTTGCAAATGAGCAGCTTGCTCAGAACCGGGTCAAGGCATTGGAAACTCAGGTATCATCAACTTACACATTCTTAATATGAGCAGATTGCACTTAGAATTTGAACTCTATTTTTACAATCTGGTTCACGTTAGTTACTAGACACTCCCTGGTTGTAAAACTGTAAGCACTCTTTAAATAAAACCCGGTTGAGAACCTTTTCATATTTACAGCATGTTATTGAATGTGATAATATTGTGATATAACCAGGTAGTGAATATTCGTATCCACTATGCACGGAAATTGAAAGAGTTGACCGATAAGCTGGCGGAGAGCAAAAATGAACAGATCAAACTCAAATTAGCTGCAGAAAATGCTGCACAATACAAAAAAATCACTCCCATGCGAACTATTAAGGTCCGTGGTCCTTTCTGAATATGTACGTATTGAAGAAATGACATGGTTCTTTTAGAAAGGTCTTTTTTGAGGTGAAAACCTGTTCTCATGTATGCTATAGAGGTGCAGGTGAAAGAGCTGATGGACGCAAAGGAGAGAATAGGTACACTAGAAGATGTGTTAGAACTCAAAGAGCACACCATCAGAAGTCTCCAGCATAAGCTCGGTCAGTTTCAGGCTGAAGGCAAAGGTGCAATGATGCAAAAGCCTACTAATATTAACAGTGAAGGTATGTATATACTAAGTCGTTTCTGAAATGAAGTGGACGTGTCATCTACCAGTGGCTGAGTGTCCCAGATGATCTCTTGAATAATTAACAATCTGCACCTGTTTACGAGTAGTAGAGCTTGTGAAAGAAGAACTTTTTACTTGAACAGGTTGTTGCAAGCAGATGCTGCATTTCATAGCAAAGTAGGCTGATGATGAGCTTATTCTCAGGTTACCCTTCTGATAGGGAACAGTGATAAACCATGTTTCTTGCGTGTCCAGCTTTTTGGAGAAAGAAGGCTTTCATTGCTCTTTCCAGCATTCTCTGATGCAATCTTTTTCAGTGCTGGTCCCGTATCCCTAACCTTTCGTTTGTATCTTAAAAATTTCCAGGTGATGATCCCAGTGGTACTGGTTCCATTACATTCAAACAGGTCGCCAGTCTTTCGAAGATCAAGTTTAAGCTTCAGAATAATAATTCTCCTCAAAGAGAACGTCTAATCCATCCAGTTGATAAGATTCATGAGCCCTCGCAGTCATCTCTACAGGCCGGCAGCGTACTAGTTGATAGTCATGAAGCCGAATGCGAACTGAAAGAGCAGAAATTGAAGGAGTTGAAGCGACTCAACTCAGTGCCTCCATCTTTACAAGAGAAGAGGGATCATGATTCAACTCACGATTTAAGTGAACCAGACGTATGTGGCTTGCGGCTTCCTTGTAGAGCTTTTATTCACGAACGTGGTCCTCTATGACAAGCATAATCAGTCGTAACTATCATCTTGTTTTGAAATTTCCATCTATACTGATTCAACCGCAGAATAATCAATGAAAGCTCTTATGTACAGTAAGTTGAATTCTTGATATACCAGATTGTAAACCTACGGAAACGAATCGAGAGAACCGAAGGAAGTGTAGAGGCTCTCCAGCAGCAGTGCAGTGAGGCTATGCAGAAGGCAGCTCGGTGCTCCATTCAACATCAGCAATCTCTGGAGCATCTACAACAAGCCTCCCAGACGAATACAGAGGATCAGCCTATCCCAACAGGTTGTCCACAGTTCCTCAACATGGATGTCCTCACTATAAGAAAACTTGGTGAAAGAAACCGCAGCTGAATTCAGTTGCGGTTCGTTTGACCTCATTCTGCTGCAGTCGCTAATTGACTGCAGTGACTGTTTTTATCAATTTGCGGCATCAAATTTTGAAATTTTGGGGCTTATAGTATACCGTTGGAAAGCTCTTGAAAATACCTTTCCAACGGTATATTACACACCCCAGAATTTCAAAACTTAAGGCCGCAAATTGAAAAATTATAGTAGCTGCACCTAGTACAATGAGGTCAAACGAACCGCAGCTGAATTCAACTTTGGTTTTTTTTCACCAAGTTTTCTTATAGTGCCTCTAGAGCCGAAAACGTGAGGCAAGAAAATAAACATATCCTAGCAGCCACTGTAAATCTACTCTAGAGGACCTTGGGAATTCCGAGGGGAATTCTTTCTTTGACCTGGGACTACCTTCCTGGAATAACTTAGACACTGGATATCATACTTTGGTTACTAATAATCTACATCTATTGACAGACTCTGCAGTTTGTGCGGACATAAAGAACACCTCTGGAGCAGTAGACTGGAGAAGCTATAACGACTCCCTCGAAAGAGTGAACTGCTCATTGCAAGCAAAGTAAGATCTATGACTTCAGATGCATCATTCAACACCTTAGCTTTCTTGACTTGCAAAATAAAGGTTTCTGTGACACTGCGTTGAGAATCTAGGTTGTACCTCAAGTGTAATTTTCCTCCTATAGGTCAGAACGGAGAGGTAACAATGACAATCCTCCAACAGCATCTTTATGCAGATCAGAATCTCTGCACGATCAGAATCTTTGGGAAATGAAGTGCTTTAATTATAGTGTCCTGATATATTTGCAGGGAGCGATTTAGAAGTATGGTCTTCTGGAAGCGTCAGACTTGAATTATGTCCATAGCAAGAACATAAACGGAGTGGAATGCATGGCAGGCTCAATGGGTTCCCCAAGAAGTTGGAAGAGGCTCAGGAGCAGGTCCGGAAGCCAATGCAGGTTATAACTATCCTTCATTCATTTTGAATCCCAATGTGCTTAGATCGTGTTCACTGGTCCAACCTTTCCATGATCCAAATCAGTGAATCCTCGTCACTCGAATATCTGATTTTAAGTGCCATTTGAATGTCAATGAAAGTAGAGCAGTGTTTTTTGGTTTCTTGCCATGTATGTGTCATTCAAGCTAATTAAGAAATTAAAAGTAATATCTGAAGCTCATAAATTATTAACCCCCATGATGCAGATGGGGTCTCTTTGCTCAATAGTGTGTAGCTTGCTAAGCAGTGAAAAAATGATTGGCAATTTTTCACCACCATCTTATCTGTTTTCGGGGCTGGCTACTCTTACACTAGAAAAAATGGGCAAAAATGTGGATGAAATCGTCAAAGTCTTCTCGTAAAAAACTAGAAATCGCCAATATTTGGATGAAACTGCCTTATAATAAAAATAAATTGGATGAGCATATATACATGGATGATTCTATCCATTTTTTCCTCACCTAGCTACATTCTAGGGTTCTTAAAATGTTCACTGTTGCTAAGACTAAAGCAGAAGAATCTGTCTCTGACCTTTAGACTCCCTTAATAATATTATATTGGGGGTCTGTTATCAGATTGGGTTTGTAAACGAGATTAGAAGTTCTAGAACCTACTTTCTAAATAATGAACCATGTTCATCTCCCGAAGTTATAAAACCAAGATTCGGACGCATGCACAGATGCAATCCGCTGCTGGAGGTCACAATAATGCGGACAACCTTGCATCGTCGAAACGTGATGAGGAAGAGATTCATCGAAAGGAAAATCTCTTTACCGAAGGTACTTAAAATTCATGTAACTGTAACCTCTGGACACACAATTTCAGTTTCCCATTATCAGAAATTATGGAGTCTGATCAGGATCACGTTATCATTTCAAATCGAAATCATGAATTCCTTTGTTGAACACCATTCAAAACTGTTTCAAAAGTTCACAACTGGTAACTATGTTTAATCAGAACGTAATCTTTGTATCCCTATAGCAGCAAGTGAATGTTTAGGGTTAGGGTTTAGGATATGACCGGCAGCTAGCAATACATGTGCCTGGTGAGAATCTTTACCTCTATCACTAGTAGCGGATTTGTCGTTTTTCATTCCCCACTTTGTGGAAACAGTGAACTGTACCGGAATATTATACCTATATTTCTGTCTTCTTGTGACCAAAATTACTCACCAATAGACACAACCCATGTGCCTGGCGCGGTTTTATTTCATTTTCATTTATAGTAAGTGAAAAGCGACACATAATAGTGTATGGGCATTATTGTTCGTGATTGTCTTGCAGAGAATTCAAGGAAGAGTCATAGGTGGTGGCGATTTAGCTAAGGACATTCAAACAACATCGATTCGAAGTAAAAGTTGCAGAAGAAGGGGTGTTCATTGCAATGATAAAAATGATAAAGCAGAGGCTGTTGTGTGTTCATCAAGGTCACCGCCTTCGTCGTGGTCACCACCTTCATCGGGCTCACCGAATCTCCTCATGCTGCAGGACAAGTAAATTTCTAATGACCTGCTGGACTTTACAGTTTCTGACAACTTCAAGGCTTAACCCTTTAAGGACATGGGCTTAAATGGCGAGCAGTCCAAAGGAATCGAATCAATATTTTCACCTTATGGGCATTCGTACCAAGGTTGTCCCAATGCTGTGATAAGGCATAATTTTTTTGAAAAAAGAGGTCTAATGACAAGATCGTGACGGGATCGTGCAGGAAGATGAAGGAGCCACTTCCCAAATCCTAATTTGAACTTCAGATTTGTTATGGCAAACGAGTGAGGTGCAGAAAACCTAGACCACCATTTAATTAAAACGACTCGATCATCCGAAGGAGACGTCGAGAAGCCTACAATTTTGATTTGGTATGTGAATTTGGTATGTGTATGTTAGAAAAGCACAAAGACTTCAATGAACATCAACGAGTGAAGAACACGCTTGCTATATCTAACCAATGAGCTACACCTAACCTGAGCTTCCTGTACAAGAATTATCGTACATTTTGAATAGAATCAATGAGGTACACAAAGTGGAAAAGGGCGAGCAATCTCATCTTGGAGTGAAGCGAGGCACTGGAGACGTTTAACACTGAATCCCAGTGTCTACGTCATCCTGGTTTAGCCGTGAGCAAGTTGCAAACCTCCAGCTCCGAAGAGTTCCGAGTTGAAGCATATTTTCACTGCAGTAATGCACCCTTGGAAGACAGAACACATTTTCGTAAGTTGGCGTATCAAAAGCTGAGGTGACATTAGTATAACGGTTGCTTGTGATCAGACCCTCCACTCTTGTTTTGAACATCTTCCTCAGAGCATAGGTCTGGAGTGTCCATTTTCTACTTCACTGAGTTAGCAAATCCACCGTAATATGCCCCTCTCAACACATCACTCCAATACAAGCCGTGAGATGATATGTACCTTTGATCCCCGGAATGGACTGTATAGGCCATCACAGCGCTGAAGATGAGCACACAGCAAATTTGCACGCCTTTGAGTACCTCTATACTGATTCAGCTGCTGCTAACTTTGTAGATGCATGGGCCCATAAAACAGAGACCAACGCTTTCAAAGTCCAATGATTTTTTTCAGGACGTAAATAATCAGCATGGTCGCACAGAGGACAATGAGCACCAGTATACATGTCACCATGCCTCCCCTTTTCTGGTTCTCCTCTGCCTGCAATCGTCAAGCAAACCAGGACCATTACCAACCTCGATATGATAAAACTACACTTGGCAAAGACTTCAAGAGATGCTGTACTGTACAGTAGGGTGACACCGAAATTGGCCCCCTGTGCAATTCCACGGATAGTGCCCACACTGCTGCCAACTTTGACACCCTCCCGAGCGCTGGAAAATTGTTATTTATACATGAAATTTTAGACACAAAATCATTATGTTGACAACATGTGTACCAAATTTCAAAGCTAGAAGATTGATACAAAAAAAGATATTCAAGATTTACTAACAAGGGGTAGCTGTAAGAAATGTTTCACAGCTGCCAACTTTGACACCCTCCCAAGGATTGAAGAATTTTTTTTTTCACATGGAATCTTTGGAGTAGGAATATCTTTATGTTGTTTACACATGTGAAAAAATTCGAGTCCAAAAGACCCACGAAAAAAATGATATTCCAAATCTACCAACAGGTGTAGTTGTGAGAAACAAAGTTGTTTCACAACTTCCAACTTTGACAGCCTCCCTAGGGCTGAGAATTTGTTATTTCAATATGAAATTTTAGTCACATGATATTTATGATGTTGATCACATGTGGGAAACTTTTCATGGCCAAAAGATACACACAAAAATAGTTATTCTATATCTACCAACGTAGTTGTGAAGCAACTTTGTTTCTCACAACTACACCTGTTGGTAGATTTGGAATATCATTTTTTTCGTGGGTCTTTTGGACTTGAATTTTTTCACATGTGTAAACAACATAAAGATATTCCTACTCCGAAGATTCCATGTGAAAAAAAAAATTCTTCAATCCTTGGGAGGGTGTCAAAGTTGGCAGCTATGAAACATTTCTTACAGCTACCCCTTGTTAGTAAATCTTGAATATCTTTTTTTGTATCAATCTTCTAGCTTTGAAATTTGGTACACATGTTGTCAACATAACAATGATTTTGTGTCTAAAATTTCATGTATAAATAACAATTTTCCAGCGCTCGGGAGGGTGTCAAAGTTGGCAGCAGTGTGGGCACTATCCCTGGAATTGCACAAGGGGCCAATTTCGGTGTCACCCCACTGTACTGTCCTGAAGTATATAACCTAGTTAACCCCAAAGCTCCCAAAGAGACCACTTTTTGGTCGCTGCCCGTTTTTAACGGGTTGCCCGGAACCAAACAAATAAGTTTTTGAAAAAATAAAAAATATTTTAAAAAACTACATCAAGTCTACTTTCTAATGCAATTTGAATTGTGTCAATCCGAGTTAAACTCCACCGGGTAGAAATTATCAAAGTGGATTGATCACCTCAACATTTTCTTAGTGTTATAAAATTTTCTATTTAGAGAAAGCAATGATGTTCCCTCCATCATTTCTTTTGCTTTTCTGAAGTTTACGATAGATAAACCAATTTAACCTATTCATGCTAAATTTTAAACTCTAAAAGTGAAAATTATAATTTATACAATTTTGTAAATGTTAATGCTTTGAAATTCATTAAAAAAATATCTAAAGTTTCTTTTGGAAGTTTGACCATATGGATAATTTGTAGAGATGATTCACTACATTTTGTTTATTGAACCAAACTTCATCAAACATATAGAAGGAACATATTAGAACACATCTATGTTTTGTCCAATACCCCTCCGGCTTTTAGGGGTTAGGAGTTAACCTCTAAATGTCTAGACGTTGTTTTCATCCATTTATGACGGTTGTAGGGATTAGAAGTGAATGAAAGAATAAAGACCTTCACAAGCTCCTTCACCCCCTGATCCACTGAGGCAGCAACATTGGTGATGTTGTAATCAATACGATCAACTATTGTTCCCTGTTCAGATTGATCATACACAGGTTCAGAGGTAGCCAAAAAGAAAAGACCCAACATTCAGAAAAAGTTGATGTGACAAGTCGGTTTTTATAGCCTCACACCTGATCAATGACGAGAACAGAGAGATCCTTCATAATTTGTGCTAGGTCATTCACAGACTCCACGATCTGGATGAACGCAAGTGAAGCATGTTAGTTGTCAGGCACACTTCCTTTCTGAAAAGGTGTACATTTCCAAGTCATCATTCGCCTTCATTCTCGTTTTATACATAAGTATAATAAGAAATCCTTAATAGTTACGGAGGATCCTACAAAAAAAGATTATCTTACGCACTGTCTTCAATATAAGATAAATATTCAAAATAAGAATGATCGAATAATGCTGAGAAGCTGAAAATTAAGAAAAGAGAATTGCCTGATTGATCTCCTTCTCTCGTTCAACCGAAAAAGCTTCATTCTGCCTTAGTTGAGCAAGGTGTTGATTTGAGAAACCCTGCAAACAGAAGGTGACAAGATGAGGAATCATGCATGGTAAACGATCCTTTGTTAAAGTCAAATTGCTTCAGGTTCACGATAAAGCTGCAAACTTAATCATGCCAAGGTCCCTAACAATGGCGCCACCATCACTCGAGCTATATATAAAAGTGTTTATAGGGTAACAACCTGAGAAAAGTCATCATTTTCAGTCGTTTTTGGCTGCTTTTTCAATCCAATTCCATCATCCACAGCTTGTCCCTAATAGAACAACAATAAAAAGGGTCATACACAAAACTGTTTCAAGAAGCAATACATGCAAGTGCCTGGATAACCCTAAATCCATAAACGATGGGCACCAAAAACCAGATCCCACAGGTTCCACCTCATCTGTCCATTTCTAAGCTCGCTCAATACCTGAACTATTGATTCCAACCATTGCTTTGAAGAAAGAATGAATGCAAGACTGCAGAAGTCAGAGATGTGAAGGGCAAGAGATGTACCTCTTGCTGCCGTTGCAATCTATTCAAGTACCCTTTTTGTTGTTTCCGAAAATCCAAGGACAAGGCTTGCAAATCCGTTGCTAAAGATCTCTGAATGAACACAGTATGATGTAAGTACAAGTCAGTTGTAACACTGCAAAAACGACTGTTAAGTTATGAATGAAGACGACTCTTTGCACACAAAATGAATTACAGGAACACTTCTAAATCGAGTAGCTGTTCTGCCTAATAATGCCGTGTTGCAGAGGGCTCAATTGTTACAGGCTAACTAGCCTCAAGATTGATTACTCACTTGAACATTCTTCCGAATACTAGCATCTTGATCGCTTGGGCCAGTTGGTCTTAAGAGCTGCTGAAGCTTCTGCTCACACTTCTTTACCAACTTTGTGATTTGCTGGGACAACAACTCAATAGCACGCTCGTGCTTGGACGTGTCATCAAAGGAAGGCATTAGAGCGCGACTATGAGCTTTCGCTAGCTCCGCCATTTTCGAACGTGCCTGCTGCATATCTGCACAGACTTGGTCCGAGATATCCACCCAACCTGGCGGCAAATTCATTGTTGATGACCCCATACTACAAAACATCCGGCCATTTGAAGCACATAATAAGTACAACCTCAAGAGGATAGAATTATTGATTTGATCAATCAAATTGGTCATTTAAAACCACGAATTCTCGGACATCATCACCTGCTGCCCTGATTTTCTTTTCGACACATTCAAACCTAACTTACACCGAGCGAAAAAAATTCAACCACTCTCAGTTGCAAGGACGTAGGGTTACAAACCTAAGAAGAGTCCACACCTGTGATGCAGTCCTGCATCGAGATCTACGCCATGTAACGCGTTGTAGCCTCGGTTTCGATTGAGCAAGGGCGCTTCCACGAGCTCGATCGCCTCACCCGAGGAGGTCGTCACAGGCGGCCGAACACTGCGTAAAGCTTCCCGGTACTTCCGGAACAGCGCAGTCTGATTCCTCGTCGCCATTGCAACGAACAACAATAACAACAACAAAAGAAGAAAAAAAAAATCCACACGAATCCACGTCCTTCTTCCTGTTTGCTCTGCCTACACCAAAAAAAAAAAATCAAGAAAAAATCCCCTGTAATTTCACCATTCTCCACCTGATACTGCAGCTCGGAACTCGTATCCCACTCGTGCCATCGCCATTTAACCCTAAAATCCTCAACTCCACCGCCGATATAGGGTTTAGGAAAGAATATTTCCCCAGGAGCTCATCACATTCACTCTTTAATTTTTGTAAATACATTAAGATCCGCTATTGTACAATGTCTCAATATCCAATTTCTCCTCTCCAAAATTTCCACAATCTACCTCCCCTCTAAAACTCAAAAAATCCCCTGTAATTTCACCATGGAAACAGCAGGAGCTTCGGCATCCTGTATCCCACTCTCATTTCTCACATCGAAACCCTAAAATCCTCAAATCGTCTACACCTCCGAGATAGGGCTTAGGGAAGAAGGCTCCTGCTTCACACTTTGCGAAGAGAGGTTCCGATGGACAATTCCTCCTCTCGATCGATCCACAAAAATTATTCCACAATCCACAATCCTGTTTCCACCTCGAAACATTTCCGGTAATAATTTCACAATTCTTTCGGAGTTCCGTCATCCTGTATCCCATTCGTGCCATCGCCATTAGCCATATCGGAACAAGGGAATCCGCACAGTACACTTCGGAGACCGGGTTCTTGTAATCAATGCTCCTGATGTCCAAATGTTTCCGGGTTTTGTGCATTGATTAAAGAGATCTCTGACAGAAGGTGGACTAAGCAGTGAAGATGCAGAGATGGTGTCGGTGGTTCCATCGGGAGCGTGAAAACATAACAAGTTTACCGACTCGTCATCGGATCACGATCATGTCGATGGTGCTCTGTATCCAGGCAGCCATGAATGCATTGAGGAAAAAGTGACGATTACGACCAGAAAAAGACGGGAAAGCGACGAAAAGATGACGAGAAAGTGACGAAACGATGACGAGAAAGTGACGAGGATTAAGTCGGGCAGCTCAGGGATTTTTTTCCCATATTTTGGGAAAAAAAGAAAAAAGTAATATTGCGGGCCTACATGCCCGTGTGTCCCTTGGGATAGTGTTAATAACTACACCATCGAGGTCTAAACATCGCAAGCTATCCTTAATGCCTTTTCTTAGGGTTGCTTTACGTAGGCCGAGAGGCTGTCGATTTCCACCAATCAAATTGCAAAAAACCAATAATTCAGTCTCTCTATCTTTCACACTAAAGGCCAAAGTTCAAAAGCCGTCGCCTTATAAAATGCCTACATAGCAACACTTTTTTGACTAAGGCGACTGACTCTTGAAGGAAGTTCGGATCGAACGGGAATGGAAATACAAACTATGGTCGAGAGGCCGTCGATCTTTTGTTTAAAAAATCAAAATTATATTTTATTGCTTATTTTCAGCCCATTACTTTGGACTCTCAACAATCCTACATCTTCTCGACTTGGACAGCCATAGTGTGAAGCGGCCCTTAACCCCTAAAGGACCATGCTCATTCCTAGAACTTTATCACTTTCTTGTGATGCTTTCAGAAAGGCAATTGTATCTCTTGATTAGTATTCATGTAGAAAACTTAACCGTTGAAGTTCAAAAAGGACTTAGTCATGAGACTATACATCAATTTTCAGAACAATCTACCGTATATATTACATGATTATAAGGTTTGATCATAAGTCGATTTTTGAGAATTTTAAATAAAACCAACAGGTCATTCATTGCAAAATTTCTCATAAATTTAAAAACCATGATTAGCGTTTGAAAGTTTAGGAGCATACAAAGATGTACTATACCTAGGTGTCCACAAAAAATGGTGTTCTAAAACCAAATACAACAACAATGATTGATTCTCAAAGATTTATGTTTGGGTGAAGTGACTTGTTGGTGACTCGTTGAGCCGGTGTTTGTGATCGTTATTAATTTTTACATTGCAAATTTTTTTTAAAGAATTCAAATATATATTTGGAATATTCCAAAATAATATAAAATATGTAGAAAGATTCTAATTATTTTGAAAATATTCCATTTAAAATATATTTAAACATTTCCCGTAATTATTTTATAGTGTTAATGATGCAGTAATGACAAATGTTTTAGATATTGGACACTTCTTTTTTTTTACGAATGTGACGTCAAAGTGTGAAAACGCCCTCCAAGTCATCAACCGCCCTAACTACTTTGTCCCAAGTTCACCTACGTTGACGTTTTAATTTTTTCCCAATGAATCAATCAACGTAATTGCAAATCTTGAAGGATTTTTGTGTTCTTGAAACAAACATGTTCAATTCTTTAGTTAACATTGAGTCAAAATTATGAAATCCAAACAAGTTATCAAAGTAATGAAATTATTCGTGCACACAATGTGTCCACCTGGTCCTTTAGGGGTTAAAGGTGGACTTTATATTTATTACATTAACCTACCACTAGGTACTACAAAGAAGAACCGGCATGCTCTCCTCCTCTATGACATTTTTCTAGAGTATCCATACAACGAAGTTATGAGATCTCACTATGGTCGCATGAAGCAATGGCGATAGTCAACATGACAGCATTAAGATTCAAACCCCAGTCACGTCGTAGGAGTCAGTGCCACGGCTTAAACCATTGAGCCAAGTTATTAGTAACTCATATTTTAAAAAAGCTTGGGTGGAGACATTAAACATTATGGCAAAGTTAAATATTTATACATTCATTTGTATTTTGGACTCAACTTATTTTTATCCATATTATATTATTTTCATCCAAATCAGGTTTAGTTCACACATAGCTTTTCCATTCAAATGTTTTCTTGAATCTTGATACCTTTTGGAATAATTTTGGTCATAAGTTCTTTTTTGCTAAACCAATTGGGGTTTTTAAATGTGAAAACAAAATATTTAAGGGATATAAGCTTTTTGTAATAGAAGTGAATTAAAAATATGATCATGCTTAAAATGGAGTTTGATAGAAACTGCAGGTGTAGGAATAAAAAAAGCCATGTCTTTTAATCTCACATTGTGGAAAGGTGATGATTTGTGAAAAATTTATGTCTCAATTTGTGTTGAAGTGATTTACCAAAAATTTCAAAGATCTTAATTCAAAAATGCTATCGAAAAAATAAACTAATAAAATTAAGCAATCAAAAAATCACTATAGTTAGAGTATTAAATTTCAACCTATCACAACAAATTTCATTCATAGATTGTCAATATCTTAATTGTAATAAAATTACAAAAGAATTTTAAATTTTATACAAAATGTTGGTGATAGCAATCATAAATCTAATTGTATGGATAGAATCTAAAATTCATAATGTATAGTAGGGTAAAATGTCATTTTCTTATTAGAGCCAAAAATAAATAAAATTAAAATTAAAAATCTGCAAAAAAAAATTCAAATTTCTAGGTCACAAAACTCAACATAGATATAACTCATAAAAGAACATGTATGCCGACCTTCATGATCTAGAGATTTATCAAAAAGGAATTAGTGCAGGTTTACAAAAGGCTGCGATTTTCAAACATTAACTTTAAATGGTCATGGAAGAAGCCTGCAACTTCATATTGACATGTGACTCATATTTTTGAGAAGCACTTATGTTAAAGGATCATGCACGATGGAAAAATAGATTTTAAAAGCACAAGGTGTCATAATCGATGACCCTAGAAAAACACATCCATTAGTAAATTTGCAATATTTCTATTTTGGTAAATCTTTAGGCAAACAAACTTGGCACACATGAAATTAACTCATAAACAAAGCCATATTCCAGATTTTGTGGATAGGAGACCATTTTGTGTCTTTGGAGCCTATTCAAAAATGACAGATTTGATTATCTATATGGTTCTAATTAAAAAACAACAATCATTATGTTACTTTCTTGTACAACTTTTATTCATTCATCAAGTTCAAGATATTCCTCTTTATAATGTATTTTTGCAATCCGGTTGATTGATACCACTTTCATGCCTATCACCAGCAGCACCAAACCATGTGCATCACAAAATGCTCAAACGGACCTAACAAGAATCGAACCTGGACCACATATTCGAAACACAAAGCTCTTCACTAATCAACCACAAGTCACATGATTTGACGACACTCACTTCACAAATACCCAAAAATCACCCAACCACTAAATACCGGTAGTGGTTATTAAATTACCAATCATTGGTCACTACAGTGTCTATCCTCGAAAGGAGAGAGTAGTTTTTGCAACAATGGTCCTTTGTCCAGTGGGCACTGGATCATTGTCATTACAAACAAACACTATATTCATGCCAACCCCCACAGGGTACGGTGTTACTATCTATCTATCTATCTATTTATCTATTTTTGCAATTTTCCAAATCTAAAGAGGGATGTGATATTTTAGGGATTAACCTCTAAATGATAGAAGGGGTAAGGGCAAAACCTAAACGTTCTTTAAAATGTTACTTCTGCAACTTTGATGAAGTTTGTTTTAAAAGAGAAAATGAGAAGCATGACGTTTAGTGATTATCCATAAAGTCAAAAATTCAAAAAAAAACATTTTAAATACTCATTAACATATTTAGAAGCAATTATTATTCAATATTCACCAAAATAACAAATTACATTTTTAAAATTTGAAGTCTGGTATGATTGGTTAAAAATAAACATTATATTCTAAAAATTAAAAAAAATTTAAAGGAGGGAACATTATTATTTTCCCCAAATAGTAAATTTTTAACACTATAACAATATTTAGGTCTTTGTCTTTGAAAATTTCTCCTAAGTGGAATATAAATTGAATTGACATGATTCAAATTGGGTTGGAGAGTAGACTTGATTTCCTATTTGGAAGTATTATTTGTTTATTTATTTATTCCATCTTGGGTAGCCCGTAAGAAAAGGTGACGATCATAAAATGGTCGTTCGGGCACTTAGGGGTTAACCCTTAAACGTCAAGGTAAACCCCATAGGCTTATTTAAAAGAGAATAATGAAGAAAAAAAAGTTGATTTTCTCAACCAAATCAAGCGAGGATTGGTGCGTTGGAAAGCTACTGAAAAAGCGATTTAAATTCCAAAATTTCGCCTCATTTGAGAGATTGTGGAATTGTTTGTAAGCAATCAAAGTTATCAAATTGAACAAGTTTTGAGATTGGGGCAGCTGAAGTCTAGTAGTGCCACAGTGCTACAGTAGTAGTACTGTAGTAGTGCCACAGTAGTAGTACAGTAGTAGTGCCACAGTGCTACAGTGCTACAGTCTAGTAGTGCCACAGTGCTAGCCAGCAGTGCACTGCAAAGCCGTTTTAGCAAAAAATTAAAAAATTAAAAAAATTAAAAATTAAAAAAATTCTTCCTCCAAAAATTTAGATGCCTTTCGGACTGGCCCGTTCAGGCCCTCTTGACGTTAAGTTGAATGGGGCGAACCTTATCATCCACAAAATTCATTCGTCGGAACCTGAGACCGACGAACAGGAGAGCGGTAATAGGGAATCATCCACGGCCGTGAAACCCCACCCAAGACCGCGGAAGCTGTCTTCTCCACTGCAAGGGCGGAGTTCGTAGGCTTGACAAAGCAGGCGGGGGCTGAGCGATGGCCCATCGATCCGCCATCTAGGCTTGTTATCATACATTTCGTTTTTCCAATTTCAACTCGTTAATCATCAACAATCTTGCGTTTTTTTCGTCGCTGGAAATTTTTCGCACTCCGTGTACCAACCGATCGACCAAAAGCGTTCACCTAAATTTCCAGAGAACCACAAACAGTTTAGGGCGATGTTTTAGAAGGCGCTATCCCCGTGTGTTAGTTGCATTTTTGGCGAGAGGGAATTTTTTATTTCAAGTCAGGGTTTCTCTTTCGTTTGATCGCGATGGATGCGTTTCGGAAGCAGTTGGACGCCTTGATGGGGGCTAACCGCAATGGTGATGTGTTGGAGGTGAAGCGGAACTACTGGGACCGCGATGTGTGTCGTCTTTATCTCACGGGGCTCTGTCCTCACGACCTCTTCCAACTCACGGTGCGTCGGACAATTTTTTTTTAATTTTTAATTTTTTTAGGGTTTTATGCTAACAGCTTTCAATCACTAAGCTCGATGTTTCGTAATTCCGGGGGCTAGGTGTTGAATATGCCGCTGATCATAAGAGATTGGCTTTGGTTAGAAGCAATTAGCGCTCAATTTCATGGTATAGCGAGCAGAACAGTTTTATTGCCGGTGTCGTGCTCACCAGTGTGTAAATTTTTTTTGAGCCTGAGCATCAATGATTCATAATTTCGGGGTTTGAATATATCTCTGATCAACGCCATCATTAGGGTTTTGCTTCGGTTAGAAGCAATTAGAGCATGGAGTAGCCTCACAAAACATTATATGGAGTATTTTTGTAAGATCCTTAGATAATTGCTATAAAAGGGAACATGTGGATTGATCTTGCTATTGCGGTTTGCAGAAAATGGACCTGGGCCCGTGCTCGAAGGTGCACTCTTTGCAACTGCGGAAAGAGTATCCTTTCAAGTGTTTTTTCTGGATAGGAGAGTTTTCTTTTATTATCATATTTCGTGCAACATCTTTTCTCCATGAAGGCTTTGACCTTAACCACGATTAGGTATGAGGAGGCAAAGACAAATGGGAAAGACAGTTATGACAGGGACTTGGAGGATTGTTTGGAGAAGCACATCATAGAGTGTGACCGCAAAATCCAACGCGCTTTGAAACGTCTAGAAGATGATGACGCAGGTGCGGCCACTGCAATTGCTGTTTCGGAGGTGACGAAGGTTTGTTCATCATTTTCTGTTACTAATCTCACAGAGTGGCGTGGATTCGGAACGAGGAACCACCTGAGTGCAACAGTATTAGAGTGCAACGTCAAGACTTCGTGATTCATGGTAGGGTCTGGAAAGCCACCTAATACTTGGAAACGATTTGTGCTCTCTGTGCTAATTTCGTCCTGTGTTGGTTATGCAGTCTCCGGAGGCTTTGGAGTACACCCGACAAATTAAAGAGAAGCTTAAATCGGCAGAGTATCTGGGTAAGTTTCGTTTTTTTGTGTGTAAGATTGTGGAGAGCCTATATGAAAATAGCAAATAGTGGAAGGTTCAGTGTATTCGTGTGTCGTGTTCCAGAATTGTCTTTCATCTTCCGTGATTTGTTGTTATTCGTGTGTAGATCTTGAGGGGCGAAGTGACGATAAAATTCGAATCATGGAAGCTGTTCAAGAACTTCAAACCAAGCGTGCAGATAAACAGGTTATATTCTACCTCCCCGTTTGTTGATTGGTTTTCTTTGACAGATAATGTCGTCTTCTGCTTGAGGCAATTGTGACGTAACATTATGTCGGGCAGGAAAGTACACACTGACATTGCAAACGCAAGTTAGTATGGTGCCAAGCGGGATGTGATAGGTTTTCATAAGCAGCATCTGTTGAAATGCGACCACACACGTGTGGCAGCTTCTATCATTTGTATTTAAATTTTGAGTTTCTTTTAATACTGATCAACATAACTGATGACAGGCCATGTCTTTACTGGAAGCTTTCAACAAAGACAGAGCTTTGATGCCACAGCCGCTGGCCAATCCACCTCCTCTCGCCCCTCTACCTTCACTTGTGATGTTGCCTCCTGATGCCCGAACACAGGAAATGATAAAGGAGAAGCTGAAAAGAGCCGAGGAATTGGGTAAGTGGTTACATAAAATACTCGTGGTTACCATTTATACGTGTGGATTGGCAGGCAGTCTTATACTGTTGTGAAGCTTATATATTGTAATGAACAGGGGAGCTTGGGATGGTGGATGAGGCACAGAAAGCAATGGAGGAAGCAGAGGCTTTGAAAAAGGTACAAGTTCTGGTCCCTTATTGTTGAAATCAGCGTAATCTTTGAAATTTTAGGGGATGCATGGACAGCGTAATCTTAGAAATATTCTAAGTAGTTCTGTTAAGTTTTAAAGTTGTGTGGCACTCAAGATTAAATATGTTTGGTTGGCATGGGTTGCTAGTGCATTTGCAAAACGTACTGAGAATTTTGACGCTGACGGTATGGTAATGGTAATCATTGATGATTTGGCAGCTGGGAGCCAGACAAGAGGCAGTTATGGATCCTGCTAAGCTGCTAGCTCCAGAAGTTCGCATTGTCAGTGTCTTTTCTCACTTCATGTTGTACATTTGCCTGCTCATTCTGGTTTCTTGTATTTGTGAGAAGCTTCTCTGATTGTTTTTTCTGATTGTTTTTGCTCTATGTGCACTGTGTTTCTGATTACTTTTCTATTGACTACAACAAGTACGTCTTGGGCAGGCGGATCAGAAGCTGAGAGTGTGTGATATTTGCGGAGCTTTTTTGAGCATCTATGACAGGTATGCAGTGGAAAGTATTGCCTTAAGTATGTAGAAATGTTGAATGAAGTTGAAGGGTTTTCAGTGAATTTTGCTTGTGCTTCGGGGAAGTGGAAATGAAGGAAACGAGGTAGTGGCTCCCAGACGAGTTAACTTTGAATGGGCGCCTGAAGCTACACATATGCCTAAGTTGATCACCCATGTTGGTGTTTGGCAGCAAACTTGTGTTGAGTTAATGAAGATGATGATGGCATTCCACCGTGTAGACTGTATGTATTATGCATCTCATTTACTTTGCTCCCATACCAATTGACAAAGTTGTCGGTAGCCACAAGTAGTTTTATCTGCCTGTGCATATTTCCCTGCTTTCAGATGTATTCACAGTGATGGTAGTTATTATTGTCTTATTTGGTATGCGTGGATCCTTTTATCTACTGGCTTTAGACATTAAAGATTTGAATATTGCTCCACCACTTGTTGCTCTCGGAGTAGTGGGTTTCATGATGAGTGCTTTTAATTCTGTCAGTGACCGTCGCCTGGCGGACCATTTCGGAGGGAAGCTGCATTTGGGTTACATGCAGATTCGTGAGAAGCTTGTTGACTTGCGGGTAAGTTTTTCATTCTGAAATTCTATCTTATTGGGCCACACTGTAGTATTTGCGTGTACATTGTCTGTTCTATGTTGCAGGGAGGAGAACTCTAGTGCTGTGGGTTGGTTGAAGAGTCTGATGTGTGCGTTGTTGTGCTCTTTTTCATCCAAGTCTCTATGGTGTTTCATTTTGTGATTTGGATTCGAAGCTCTCTGTGCTCTGGGAGTTCATAGTGGCTTTTGAATTGCATTTAAATCTGAGGGTTTCGATTAATTCTTAGTGCGTTAACGGGAGGTGAGGATACCACTGGACTCATTGACCTACCACGACTAGCAGATAATCTCTTTGGTATTGTCAGTTACACTCTTCATAACTAGCCTGGTTTGCCGAGTTTCAATTTCCAAGCTCACAACCTGCAAAATCTGGCTCAAAGTGTTACAACCTGAAAAAGGGTCTGGATGGTGACAGTAGCAGTGATTCTGGGTTCATTTTTATCGTAATTTTTTGGCTCTAAGCATGCTACCATGGAGCTTGGGTTTTTTTGTATTACATGATTGGTAGTGATTACCAATTCTGTTGTCCAATTCATTTTCTTTAGAAATGGGCGTGGCATGGAATGGATATGGAAAACGAAGTAGAGTTTGAAGCTGTGGCACATACTAATGATCCTCATTAAGAAGTATCGTAACTTTTTGATGTCCGGTCCAATTGAGTAACTATGAAGTTCTTAGGATGAGTTTGGCACCTGCAGACTCATGGACAAACTTTCGTTGCACCACTTGGCAGCCTCTTGTTGAGTAGGCAACCTCGGTCAGTCACCTCGTCTGCGGTTACTTGTCATACCAATCAGCATCTGCGTCCATTCATTTTTTGTAAGCTCATTTTACCAGGCACTGTCTGATGGAAAAATGTGAGCATGGCATCGGGGAGGTTTTCTGCAGTACGGATTGCGTCTTGAATACAGTGTTGTTGTCTGTGGCACGGAACACATGTGGATAGAAATTTGTTTGACCGTTTACTAGTGTAATTTGCCCCTGGGGTTCTCAATTTTATGCGGTGTTTTCCCTGTCTGAGAAGGAATGTTTGTGGGTTCTAACAGGCTGAGCGAGCGGCCAGGAAAGTGGAGCCTGTGGACGATGAGAAGTGAGTCCTGTCCCTTCAAGAAAACTCCTTTCCCACATGACATAATAATTCAACTTGTTGCTTTTATGTGTATCCAATAACTCCCACTCTGAAGTGTGGAACTTGAACGATGTTGATCTGATGAATGTGATTGATCAGGCCTCGAGAACCCAGTAAAGGTCGCTCTATGAGCAGAGACAGGGAGAAAGAAAGAGATGGTGATCGTGAGCGAGCAGATCGAGAGAAATCTGAGAAGGAAGCAGAAAGAGAGCGTGATCGTGAGAGGGAACGCACCCGAGGCCGTGAGAAGGAACGAGGCCGTGACTACCGCGCTGGGGGTGGAAGGGAAAGGGACAGAGAACGGGAACGTGATCAGGGAAGGTCAGATCGTGATTATGACAGCCGAGGCCGCAGAAGGTCAGATGCTTAATGTGCTGATAAGCGTAATTCAGTTTGTGAAGCTTGCTTGGTTTAGTTTTCATCTTCATTTCCATGTTAAATTTGTTCTGTGGTACCTTTATGATACGTTTTTGTATAACAACTTTGATCCTTGATGCAGATCGCGGTCTCGCTCCAGGGAGCGTTCAAGGGATAGAGACAGGAGTGATCGGTACAGGTAGCCAGACATACATTTAGCCTAGTATGCTTACACCACTTGCTATTAAAGAGTCCAACCAATTGAATGAAGAGATGAATTGGTGTCGGTAACTGGGGTCAGTATAGTAGACGAGTAGTCAGGCCTCTAAAGGTTTTAGTATCCTCTGCCTTAAGAGTTCCCTTGTTTATTCCTGCACCGCAGCGCAGGTCAGATTCTAAGTTGCAGGGCTCAAGGATTTTGGTTTTGACTGTTTGTGGAGCTGATATAATAAGCTGATGTTTTGACTCTCTTGCAGACGACACGACAGGTCCGATCGTTATTGAGATTTATAGCCCAGCTCTTAGAAGCGATCAACTTCTTGGTCCACAACCTGAACGCGTGATCTATTGATGTCATAGCGATGTGAGGGGCCTCCTGGTGGACTTGGAGACGTAATTTTGCGGTAGATGATGTCTCTTTCAGCCCATCTGATGACAATCAACTCTGTTCATATAGTCTGTCTGGATGTCGTAGGATTATTTTGTGCCTTTCAAAATCTGTTATCGTAGTCAGGCTTCCGCTGCAACTTGTGCACTGTAGTCCCACCTGTTTGAGGAGGCAGACTGTTTGTACCGAGAGGAGGCATTGTGACTTGAAATGCGTAACAGTAGTCCAATAGCTAGACTTCTTAAATCATGTGTTCAAGTGTTAGTAATGTGGGTCCTTTCTGAAGTAGACCTCTGTATCCATGGTCGTTGTGCACCTCTCTGTAATGAATATTTTGGTGATCTAAGTTGATCTCACTAGGTGCAATTGCGATGACCGTTTCCTTAACCCCTAAGTGACCGATCAACCATTTTATGGTCGCTGCCCTTTTTTTACGGGCTGCCCGAGATGAAAAAAAAAACTTTTTCAGAAAATAAAGAATATTTTCAAATAGGAAATCAAGTCTACTTTCCAACCCAATTTGAATCATGTCAATCGGAGTTAAACTCCATCAAGGAGAAATTTTCAAAGACAAACACCTCAACATTGTCCTAGTGTTACAGAACTTACTGTTTCGGGAAAGTAATGAAGTTCCCTCTTTCTAAAATTTTGTTTTTTTGAACTTTAGGATAGAATGTCTATTTTCAACCAATCATACCAAATTTCAAATTCTAAAAACAAAATTTGTAATTTAGGTGGATATTCAACGACAAATGCTTCTAAATTCGTTTAATGAGTATCTAAAACATTTTTTGAAAGTTTGACCGTATGGATAATTACTAAACATCGTGCTTCTCGGTTTCTCTTTTGGACCAAACTTCATTGAAGTTGTAAAAGCAACATTTTATAATACATTTAGGTTTTGCCCTTACCCCCTCTGTCGTTTAGGGGTTAACCCCTTGGGCTCCATATGTATGACCATTTTATTTTCTCACATAATCCATCTTTTGTATTGGAATACAAAAATGTACTCAAATGCCATTTTGTACTTCCTTCAAAGTAGACACGAGCGCATGGTACACACAGCTTTGAACCACGGCAAACTCCTCGGCCTTACAATGGTTTTACCTTGTGATGGCGCTCTACGAAAACAAACTCTACTGCCTGTGTAAGCAAACTCTGCGGCTGACTCTTGGAGCAAGAGAAGTGCCGCCATAGCCGGCAGGCGATTTGCCAAAACAAACGAATGCTCAAAGAAGTTGCATCACAGACTGTGGTGACGGCAACAAACGACGGCGACCTAGAATGGTGCTCTCAAATCTGCTTGAGAGTTCCTTCTCACACTATCTTGCAGGCTAGATTGTATAGTCCATTGTAAACATTTGCATTTCATAGTTACATGCTAAATTTGGAACAACAACAATGAAGTTATAGCTGATTAAATCCGAGGAGGTTGTCGGTCGCAAGGATTGGAGAGCATTAACTTTGGAGGTTTATTTCTTTTGATTGTTAAGAGTTTTTGCATTGATTTTTGTGCAAGCGGAAGCGGAGTGAAATCTTCTTCAGACTCACTAAATTTTGTGATGATTGAAGTGGGGACAACAACGCAACATGCGATCAAGCATAAGAGATTCAAAGATTGCAAAGATTGAAGAGCACGAACTTTAGAGGCTCATATCTTTCTAATTGGAAGATCTTATAATATAGCCCGCAAAATAGTGAATTTTATTGCTCTTTTTGGAGTTGCTCTGATTGCATTGAATGCGTGAATGGTTGACCTTGTGATGACGATTATTAATGTGTCAATCTGGTGATTCTAGTACTCAATTGGTGTTGGATTAAGAGTTGTAATTTTTCTTAAATTTCGTCTTTTGCATGTGTATTTGACAAGTACTTAGGTTAATTAAGTTAAATACATGAGAAGCTTTTGAAGCATTTGGCCTTCATTTCATGATTGTTCAAATAGTGCATATTTCAAAATTACTTGTCTTGCGCTGCCATTTCTACCCTAGTTCAAAGTTATTTACCTAAATTCAATCGTTTAGCTTCATCATCTATATACAATAATTTATAAATTTAAAATTCTTAAAGACCATTGCTTGGATTTATTTAAACCACAACCCCTCGGCTCAATTTTTATGTCACAATAATAGGTCGCATGGTCATGAGCTGCCAAGTTGGCACTTGGTGCTCAAAGTTACAATTTTTTTACTTTTTGTAAATATTAGTGTATTTACGTAAACAAATGGAAAAATAATAATAAAAAAATGTGAGAATAAACTGAGAAGTGTAAATAAAGGTTTTTTTTTTAATCCATTTTGAAGTTTTTCTAGTAAAACTGTGAAAGTATAGTAAAAAAGTAGTAATATTGATAGTTTTTTACGTAAAAAATACAATGTTGTGAAAATTAATAGTTTGATCAGCGATCGAGACAAAATTACTCTAAATTGTGACTATTTAAACATCTATTGAATCATATATAGAGGGAATGCCTTCTAGGGTAAAAATGTAACAAGGAATAAGAGGTTTGAGAGAAGTTATGATTAATTACTATTTTGAGTAGCTGATAATTAATCTAATAAAGGATAGTAAATTCTGCTATTGGAACTATTCCATTTATGGTGCCATCCAATAAAAGTGTAATTATGTGAAGTCATAATATAAATCGAGTAGCTATTTAGAGTTGACGATCCACTTTATAGAACTGGCTGGCTTCGATTAGAGTCGACCAATGAAATGATTCGTGGTTTGGGTCGGGTGCTAGCTCGACCAGTTGAAACTCGGTGAGGAATTTCTGTGCTCGTTGGCGGTAGGTGAGATGCCTTCATGCCAAAGTTTTATAATTCAGCCTTGGATAACGTCGTGAGCGTCGACAAAAAATCATAACAACTTGATGAAGTACTTAACGGCATCGTCATGTTTCTTATAACCATTTGACTTGAATTTGCGGCATTGTGTTTGCCAGGTGAAATGATGTCTGATCACATGTTCGAAAATGATCTACTATCGATGTCTGTCTTTAATCGATGTTCAGTTGGAACAATGTAGGTAGTGGCGCTTTTGGGGGGAGATTACAAAGACACTTGGGCGTAAGCCTGCTTGGGGTATCTCACCTCGGACTGATGGACTACATGAATGACCAAGGGAAGGATTAGTTTTGTAGCAGGGTCCTTGTGTCTGAAAGCGACGTGGACACTACTGTCGTGGACAATGGCATGGCCCAAACAAGTATTGACCAAGAATTTGATTTTGAATGGAGACCTTCCCGCCCAATGCCAGTGTGGCCCTTTCCCTGATTTTGGAGCCATATTACTGGCGGGAACTCCTCGTCATCTCCCGTAGTTCAAGAGCTTACAGATAATTGTGGCTCACATGTGCGAGGTGCGTGCGCTACTAGGCTTTCAATATTGCTTTCAATACTGCTGTCTGAGTCTTTTAGGGATCAAGTACAAAGGTGCTTTAGGGCCACGTGACTCCGTTAATTACGGTATACTTCATGTTGAACAATAATATGTATTTTTTGTATTAAATGTTCAGTTGCTTCTGTAACTTTAACTATATTTTCGGGCTTAGCGACTTTCATGGTATCATACACTTAACTACAATACTGTTGAAAATGTAGATGGAGAAGCACGAAGGTATTTTAGACGATGTTGCCTTGTGGGAGAAATTCAACAAAGTTCTTCCCAGTACTGGTCTCTCTGTGGACAACATTTGTGCTTTTGATGTCCCGGGGAGCATGGTGTGTATGTACTTTGAAGAGAAGTCGTCAAAGAGTGGATGGAAATACAACAACCCGAAGAAGATTTATGCGGAAAAAGTTGCATCAATTCTTAGGCTCTCTTTACACTAGAGGGGAGGGGCTGTGAGAAAAGAAATTTCATCCAATGGGATGCGTAGAAATTGAGAAGACCAAGGAAGGTCACTTTACACCCAAAATTTTCAGTCCAAGGGACAAAACGAGGCGAAAATGACATGGACAGCACTTTTGTCCTTGGTGGCAGCAAAAAGGCACATTTTTCAAGACCCCCGGATTTTTTGTCAGACCCACCTCGAGAGGTGGGCCTGACACAAAATCCGGGGGTCCGTTTGGCCAAAATTCGCACAGCCAATCATTTTCATTTTTTAAATAATTGTTCAGAACGGCCACTTTTACTGACGGGTAGTTTTTCGACCCGTTTTCTACCCAACAGATATAACTATTCATTCCCAATTTTCGTCCTTTTACATTACAAGTCATTAGTGCTTTCATATACAAGCATATGATAGTGAAAACATCATCAAAATGTCAAAAAAAAAAGAACCGGAAGGGCCTCACTTGAGGCCTTAAAGAATGAGGACAACATAGTGGCCGGTAAACCCATAATGTTTGTCAAGACACGTGTCTGCTGAAGGACAATTCATTTTTTAATTCATAATAAGAACAGGCGTAGTCTCTCGCACCCGTGCACATGAGTACGTCAAGAATGTACCACTCATTCTCCACATTTGAAATTTCGCGCCACTCACGCTTTGTTGGACAACCTGGACTGCATGAACATCATCATCATTTTTTTTTTCTTGGGTTAACAGTTACATCTTCCCGCCTTCTTCTGTGTCCACCTGGTTCACTGCTGGGGTGACATGGCATCATCGTCTTGTTCCTGTGAACTTCTTTCCTTGAAAGTCCGGCCCAAATTCATTTGTAAGTCTTCAACTATTTATTAAATGTTGAATTTTTTGGGAGATTTTTTGGGTTCATACATGTTTTTTACTAACAATGATGTGAGTTTTTTCAAACAAATACCGTCATGCTTGATTTAAAAGAGAGTTAAGCTTCATGAAAAAAAAACAGTAAAAATCCTAGTTTTCATCAATTGTAGTTCATAATTTCTCCACGCCATATACGACATTTCATGTGATTGAGGTACCACATACAACTTCACAATATGTATTTAAGGCAAAAGGAAAAAATAATGATACCTACAATTCCTTATTTGTCCTTTTTGTTGTTTTCAGGAATAGAGACATATTTTGGGATTCTACAAAAACAGTGGATCCGGACATGCAAAAATACTTTGATGTAACTTTTGCCACGTAGGAGCCATTTTGCACAAGCATTCTAACAACATTATGAAACCACAAATCCCAATTTAGCAATTCCCGTTTGTATTGAAGCATTTGGAAGTTGGGGGGTTTGCTTGTTTGGAGGTGGAGACATTCCTTTTTGGACCCCCAAGAGGGCTTGCGCCTACCTTGAAAAGCAAGTATTGCCAAATATATTGACGCGTTCCATGGTGAGACGGTTGCTGAAAGTTTCTGACTCGAGAAAAAGTCCGCTTGAAATCGACAGAGGTCGAGGGAGGAATCACGACGACGTACGTCAGTGATAAAGCCTATTTCATCAACTCTTTTGGGGCACCAAGGGGAAGAAGAGCCGGCAGACAATGAGGCAAACTCCAATTTCTCCTTGGATCGAGTTTGTAAGGTCCAAGATCCTATGAAACGACATTATAAGCGGCGGCGAAGCAATTCAGTAGCACCTTTGAGAGACGCTGTAGCTCCGCCTCCTCTTGCCATAGGTGAAGATCCTTCCATGGAGGCTGCACGTATGAGCATACTTGAGGTACGTTCTCCTTCCTTGATTCCACCTATCTCTATAAGTTGCGCAGTTAAAAGCGGGTATGATGGATCCAAATGAAAATGATTTAGATTGTGGGGTTGTAATTTCTTTACCAACATGAGTCTGCCGTCTGAATTGATGTCTTCTTCATACGTATTTTCTTTGCTATTGAGTTCTTTGATATAAATCAGGGTTCCACTTGATGCAAAATGAACTGGTTATTGTTATGCAGATGGACAGAAAAGAGGGTACTATTAAAGGGCTGCGTGAAGAGTTGCCAACGAAGACAGTCATTGGAGCATATATGACGAACCGGCTAGATCCTGTGCAGACTCGAAGAGTGTGTTCACTTCGAATTATCTGGAGCACTTGGTTGCTAGCAGTGGAGGAATCACAATACGAGAGCTTTTTGCAAGTAGTTGAAGTGGTGCCACTTTAGTGGCTGTTGCGTCTTCTGTCTTTGTCCCATCTATTCCACGTATTATTTTCAGAAAACCGATGTCAATTCTAATTTTATTGATGATATATTTCTATTTCTTTTAGAAAGTATGTTCTCTTTGTCTCCATAGTCTGAGCTTAGTGGCTCAGGAGAAGCAGTTGATTTTGTAACTCTCAGATGATAATACATCAAGAAGGAGTTTCTTGAAGTAAATGAGCTTTTCATGGTCTATTCAGGAATGGAGATACTCTACAAGACAAAGATGGTAGTAGAAGAGCATTTGGAGGGAAAATTGGAACAAGAAAAAGAAACAGTGCATTGCATTAGAGAAAAAATGAACCCTCATCAGGGCCCTTTGAGTTTGACAAGCAAGTCTATAATTCGGGTCTTAGGGGCTTATTAAAAAACAAAAACTCTGACTAAAATTAGTTACCATCTGATGTGAATTTCCAATAGTAGGTTTAGTTGCAGAGAAGGTTAATTCCCATAAAAATACATGCAGTGGATGTAGTATATAGCATGTCTTCTGCATATATGGTACATGCTGTGGATGACGCATACCTTTGCTATTGGCCCTTTACCTTATTTAGCATATAAGGTAAATGTCGTGGATGACACATACCTTTGCTACTGGCCCTTTACTTTATTTTGCATATATGGTACATGCTCTGGATGACATGTGTGGGTACTAAAAGAATACATAACATTAAAGACAGTAACTTCTATCTCCAATGGGAACGATTTGACTACTCTCTTCTCATGATTATATGTCCTCCTAAAGGTGGGTGGGTATAGGGTTTTACTGCATCTTCTAATTAGATACTACATTTAAATCTAATCTACGATCCCTTTGGAAACTTTTTGGAAGGGCCCTCTCAAGGGTCCATTTTTTCTTTAATGATTGAGGTGGTTAAACTGTACAAGCTCCGGAGCCATCTTATTTACCAAGGTGGAACTTTAGATGAAATGTAGAATTGTAGCGTCAAAATGTACATATATTGAATAGAGGAGGATGAATTCCAATAGTATGGAGATTTTGGAATGTACCTAGTTTGAACATCTGGAACTCAATGTTATATATAGAATTTGAACATGTTGAAACCTTCTTGAAATCTATTGTTTTGTGATATTTTGGAATCTTTGCTTTTATGGGATTTTGGGACATTTGAACATAAATGTTGTTAAAACTTGCGTTAAAAGAGCATATTATTAACAACATAAATATGTTGTTTCAACACATACCAAACAACATGTAGATGTTGTTTGAACCATCTATTGGAGTGGTTGAAACATCTACATGTTGTTTGGGATGTTGTTTCAACTAGGCTTTTCCACTAGTGTCGAGCATACTAGTGAACATAGCTAGGAGGAAAATACTCCCATGAAATTGATTCAAGGCATTTAGAGATGTAAACCTGGGGCATTACTACAGTAGGATGATTGTATGTGTATAGGGAATTAGGGATCCTAGTTTTCAAAACTCATCATTCTCAATGATATGCAATGTTACAACATTTGCAATGGTGCTAGAGTAGCTAAGCGTTGACTTTGCTGACAAGTTTTTTAAACAATTTAAGTGTCCATTTGAACAACAATATGATATTTTACGGAAATAGCTGCATTGGTTGAATATAGAATATACGCCACAAATCATGGAACATTTCAATTCACTAGATGCCTGACATGGTAATAGATATGGTTTGGTCAATGAAGAAATAGCCAATAAAAACCAATGGTAACAAAAAAAGTAAACAAATTGCCACGTGGAGGCCACAGAGGACAAAACGAAATCCAAAATTAGGAAGACGGAAAGGAATGAAATTATTTGAAATGTTGAGTCAGAGTAGCAAGTCTTAAATTAGAACACATGCACATCCATGTTTATTGGTACATACCAGTCCAAACATAGCATAGGAATGCACCAAATTGTGTTAAACCGCTGACTAATACATTATTGACACGTGGCGCATCTTTTTACACGTCCTATCTGTTAGGTCGACAATTTGAGGAGGGGAAATTGACTGTAACATAAGGAGATGGTGAAATTAATCTAAATTCTACAATAGTGTATTTAAAATTCTACTGGACAGAGAAAAGAATTTGACTAGAGTCAGTGGAGTCTCATTAAATTGGTGCAATCATTATAGTAACCTTTACATCTAGTAACTTAAATAAATTAAAAGTAATAACCTAAATATAACAAAGATAGTGGCCCACGTGAACAACCTCCATGAAGATGGTAGGAACGGAAACGCCGGCAAGTTGCACGGGAACTTCAACGTTCCCAATGATATTGCAACGTAGAAACTGTTATGCCCCTGCTGTAGCTATATATAGAGCTACGTTTGGGGTAGCAAAAACTACGTTTTATCAAAAACATTTACAGTGTACATGTAGTGTATTTAGCTACGTTTAAACTGTAGCTACTAGTGTATCCACCTAGTAGTGAGTGGTCAAGAGCACCAGTGGGAATGCACTTAGAATGGATTGGCCTTCTCAAAGGATCTATGTACCAAGAATGGCATTAGCTTTCAAGGCCTCAATCTCATAAGCATGCATGTTTGTCTTTATGCGCTACATTGGAATGGAAATGTGCGCAAACAAGTGAATGTTAGAGAGATCCCAACATTTGTGGTTCTTGAACGCCATTCATGGTATAGAGATCTAGAAGGGTTAAAGGGCACCACTGGTCCTTTCCTTGAGGCCATTAAAAGAGCAAGATCCTTCTTTGTTTCAGGAGTTTATATGGTTTCTACCAAATCTTCAAGCGCGGTTCTTTTAGCTGGTACTATATTTAGACCATTGAAAAAGGAATGGTTGGCAACAGTAGAAAGGCAAGATAGGAATGTCGGTTTTGATGATACCTCATGAGGGTTGGTTGCTTTGATTCTAGCATCGACTGTGAGAGCATCCTTCTTAGCCCGCAGTAATTCCTCATTCTTCCGGTCGAGGATGTGAGCCAATTGGATGTGGGCAATACGAAATTGCTCTAGAGCCTTGTTCTTTGACTCACAGATGATGAGATTTAAAATCAATGTCCATTGAGATAAGTTTAGCATAGCCAAAAACACATACGATTAAAATATCAAGATTTGGGATTATTTTCGGAATTTATACAAGGTCCCAAGTGTGAAACGGCTTGGAATAACGTGTATTGTACTCGGGGGATGCACTCTACATTATGTTTGAGAATCACGTGCGTTCATGACCCCTTTTAAAAACCTCCTATATACAAGAGGTTATATGTCTAAATACCTCTGTAAACAGACGTATTTCTGTTTTAAATATATGTTTAGTGTAAGTATACGTGAATATTTTCAGTTCTAAATGTGTTTATTGTATGTATACGTAATACGGCAATGTTCAAATTAATACCCCTTCTGTGCACTCACGTATACTCGTACATGTTTAGTACAGTGCAACCCCGGAGGTATTGTATTTTGGTAATTCTAGCTCTTTCTTGTTGAATCTCAATTTTGGTCATCTAAATTATCATTTTTGCATTTGTGCCTATAAAAAAAAGTGAAGTTCGTCAAGTCTAGTTTCAATTCCATTTTAAAATTTAGGAAATTTTATAAAATTGAGAATTTTATTGCAATTACAAATTCACTACTTATTACCATAAAATATTTCATTTTTAATATATTATGGAAACACATGACTTTCATCTACAATAATGTTCTTCATTGTTATCTAAACCGAAAGCAAAAAAGTGATATTTTTTGAATACGTTTAAGAATTAATATCAAAATATTCAATTTTAAAAAATATACTACAATTATTTAAAAATCTCGTAAATAAATGCAACTTTTTTTTGTAAATTGTAGTTAATATATTCATTCATCTTGGAATAATAAAGGATTTTAACACACTATCATTCATCTTGGGAAAATACTGCACAGTACACTATATGGACTATTTAGTGTCCGGTGAGAATTGATGTCTATTTTTTACAATTTGTTCAAAGGTGAGGAGAAATAGTGTCCCTAAAGTACATAGGAGTTTGCCACTTGTCATTCCCACTTTCATTGAGAGTGTCATGATCCTTTCTGGTAATGAGCGTAACACGATGTCGTGATGGAAATGCTTCCATCGTGTACATATATGCTCTAAGCTTTGTATTTTCAATGAATGGAGTAGCGGAATGAAAATAGTACATATAGTTTGTCTTTCGTTTTAATTAAATCATCAAAGGATTAGGTGGTTTGAAAGGTGTGAATAGGAAGGGGGGGAAAAAGTACCTTCTTTGAAGCTTCAAAGGGGAGCATGGGCATATGTGCCCCACCGCCACCTTTGATTGGATGAGATTTAGTGAGGTCTTGGGGTTTTGAAGATTGTCGGGAGTTTTTTTGTGGGTGTGAATAGTGAGAGCTTTGGAGGCAGAATTTCGACTTGATGTAGCTCATTGAGCAAGACTTTGTTTAAATTGAAATTTTGAGAGATTGTTCCTTGTAATGAGACCTTTCCGAATTGATCTTATAAGTTGAATTTGGAATTGTATTGCAAAAGTTGTGAAGGTTGGAAGTTTGTGGAAACCCTTGGCCGTCCATTGAGAGGGCAGAGGTTTCGACGAGCCACAACTTTTGTTGTGTGTATCAACTTGCTTTGCAATTTTGAGAGTGTATGTATCATTGTAATAGCTTTCCAAAAAGTTATTACTTTTATGATTTGGAGTTCCGAGGAGGAAGTTATGAAGGTGTGAAGGCTTGGAGGTTGACTGCCTTTGGAAAGAAAAAAGCTAAGACTTCGAGGACCATAACTTTTGGTCACTGTGATAATTTCTTTTGAAATCTACAGGACTGATAGCCTATGAGATTAGCTCTCCAGATTGCTATCATTCAATCTATTTGGAGTTTTATTGAAGGAGTTGTTGTGTGTTGAAGTTGAGAGGTTGAAACTCTCTAAAAATAAAGAGACCGAAACTTTGATTAGCCATAACTTATGGACAGAGTTTAGGGTTTCTATAAAAATTATACATATTGTAGTAGTTTGCATTAGCTTTCCAAAATGCTATTGCACTTGTATGTAAGAACTTTAGATCAAAAGTTATGAAGATATAAAGAGGCGGAGGTTGGTTGTCAAAAGATAAATAAAGCTTCCACTTTGCTCTCTTATAACTTTTGGACAGTAACTTAGATTCAATTGAAATTTTGAGGAGTGTTAGTTTGTTGTTTTAGCTTTTCAAAAAGCTATTATACTTAGCTTTTGGAGACTTGAGCCATCTGTAGCATCAATTAGAAGCTCGCAGCCACAGTAGAAGATTGCCTTGAAGGTTTCTTTGTGTTTTTAAACACTTTGAGACTTTAAAGGAAGAAGATTTGAAGACTTCAAGACAAGAAGACGAGAACATTTGTGTGTTGTGGCTTGTGGCTCGTTGTCTTTTATTGTTGTTCCTAGCCGGTTTTGGAGGCTCGTTGTTTTTTATTGTTATTCCCAGCCGGTTTTGGAGGCTAGTTGTTTTCAATTTTGTTTTGTAAACTTTGTTGCGGCGAAGTGGGATTGATCACCCACACGGTCGTGTTTATGTTGTTCCCACCGGTGAGGCACGTTTGCTGGTCACCGTGGGTTTGAAATTTAGGAGCCATCTTTCGGACGGTTTCAGCTCGTGGTCTGGCCGTCCCGTTTTACCCGTCCGAGGCCCGTGGTTTCTTATTACCCCACCCTTACCCTTAAACCTTTTAGAGCCATTGCAGGATAGGACTGGGAAGAGATTTGAAGATTTGAAGAGTACAAGAATTGAAGACAAGATCGATCTCCCAAGCTATCTGGTCATCGTGTCGCAGCCAGATTCCCCGCGAATTCTCAGAGCGTGCTCCTCTCTACCCGACAACGAGGTGGCATGCTATGTTTATTGTAAAGCCACCATGTGTCATTAGAACATTACATATATCCATTTTTTTCTTTACATAGACACTATATCTTCGTAAATCAAATAGTGTTTGGGTAGAGAAATAGTGTCCCTAACAACTAAATAGCCCATTTAGTGTAGCGTGTTGTTTAGAAAGACGTTTTGGGAATGATTGACGCTATTGCAAAAATATGAATGTGATTAGGAATTTGTTGTTGCATCATGAAGTCACCTACTACAATAGTCAATTGAGTCTGGAAAATTTTACAATATTGTACCGTATGAATCAAAACATTATAGTTTTTGATTGACAACATGTTTGACAAAGATTCCTCCTTTTGTAGGCAATTATATAGTTGGCAATTTTACAAAAATTGGTATTTCATGATATGATGCCAAAAATTGGCATACATGCTACTACCCTTTGTAGGAACAAATGATTGCAAAATTACCCCTTAGCTTGTTATTTGTGGTCAATGTTTCACATTATCTACTACATTATTAGGTACCACATTACCTGCTACGTACATCAGGAACCATCAATACTTGCTACATTTGATTACAAACCATCATTACAAGCTACATAACCTGCTACATTTGTGGTCAATGTATCATGTTTTTCCACAATCGTCGTCACTAAGTTTGTTACTATTTCATTGTGCTACATTTTTTTAGTGAAGCAAACCCTGATTTGAGTAATTTCATGCATACCATACATGATTGAAACAACATTGAGGACACAATATGTCTTCACAGTCCTTTAGGAGTTAAAACTAAGCCCCTAAATGCCGCTCTGACCAAAATTTGGCTAATGAATGTAACTAGCTATTTAATTTCAACTACTATATAGACGATTTTCATCCAATTCTTTTTGTGAAGGATTTTTCTGGTCATGCTAGCTCTTCAAGCTAAATTTGTATCATTCAAGCTATATTTGGATTTTATATGGGATCCCAACCAATAAAAGAGTTGTAAAGATGGTTCACCGTGTAATGTATTTTTGACTTTTTTTTGTTTTCCCTACTTAAACTAAATTTAGGGGATGGGATGAAGGCAGAGTATTTGACCAAAAAGATTCGCCGCTAAATTCAAATCCAAATGTTTTGATCAAATACTATTAAAAAAATAAAAATTTATTTTTTATTTTTATTTTTTTCATGGCACCCTCTATTGTTGTTAAATATATTTAAATCCAAAGTTTCAAAAAAAATCTACTAAAGAATTTATTAAAAGTAGTGCTTGAAAAAATTGTATAAAAGTGGTTTTAAAGTTAAATTTCATGTCGTGATGTATTTCAACTTAATTATTATTTTAATATTTTTGAAGTTTGTAATGATGTTCAGGTTAGACAATTTTTTTTGAAAAAGAACGATTTAATGCTCTTGTACTTTATTGTTTTCAAACTTATACGATTGTAGACTGCCTTCTATTTCAAAAAAATCAAATTGTATAAACATATATAAATTCATTAAAAAAAAAATTCAATATTTTTTGTTTGGCTTTTTAGAACAACATATCTTCTACATTCTTGTAAAATAATTTAAATTTAATATGCATTTTTTAACATTGTATTGTTGAATCTTCAAGATGTAATTCAATGGTCTAGTTTACCATGCTTTCTTCCCATGAGAATGAAATTTATTGTAGTTAAGTTGAACTAACACAATGAAGCCTACCAAATCTAGTTTCTATTCGACTTAGAATTGTTGGAAAACTCTGAGAGTTGATTGTTTCATTGGAGTTACAAGTTTGACATGTAATACTATGGTGTAGGAAAACAAATCTAAATTTAGATACACAAATGATTTTCATTTACTCTAATGTTCTTCATTGTAACTTACACCTTCGGTAAAAAAATTGAAATTTTAGTTGAGTACATTTTGTAATTGATATGAATTTTCATTCAAATCACTTCAAAAAATTACAAAATTTTCCAATTTTACCAATAATTTGAAAAATTCATGATTTGTAGTAAACACATGGCTTTTTTTACTAAAAATATATAATTGAATTTTATCTTAAATATAGTGACAAAATTGAGTGTGACAAGTAAAGCATAATTCCATACTAGTCAAAGGCCGAAACAATACATTACATTTAGGGGTTACGGTTAAGGATTAACCCCTAATTTCCTGAGCATCCATTTTTTGAACGATGTACAAATTTCATCCATGTTTTCTCATCCGTCATGCAATTTTTGCAGTGTGGATTTTTTACTTTAGATTCTATGGGAAATTAGCTTTATGAATGTGTGATCCGATTAGAAAGGGGATGATTTGTGAAAATTTTATGCCTCATTTCATGTTGTAGTGATTCACCCAAAACTTCAAAGGTTTTAGTGTTTAAGTGCTTTTGAAAAATTCAACTCATAAAATTAAGCAACTAAAAAATCTCCAAAAACCACTACACTTAAACCAATCACAACAACTTTTATCTACAAATTGCCAATATCCTATTCGTAATCGAATGACCAAAAAATTTGAATTTTGAGTTTCAAATTTGATACAAAAATATTGGTGATAGCAATGATAGATCTAATCGTATGGATAAAATCAAAAATTCATAATGTACAACTTTTATTTGTATAGTGGGGTACCAATCAAAATGTCGTTTTCGAATTCGCAGTGAGAAAATTTCAGTTTTGCCAACTTTGAAAGTCTCCCAAGAGCTCAAAAATTGGTGTTTTACCACGAAACTTTTACCAAAAAATTATCTTCAAGTTAATTATATGTATGCCAAATTTCAAGGCCAAAAGATTCACCGGAAAAAAGTTATTCAAAATCTACCAACATTGGTATTTTTTCACTGCTGCCAACTTTGACAGCCTCCCAAAGATTGAATTAATTTTTTTTTGCCATGAAATTCTTGGAACAAAAACCTCTTCATGTTAGTAACATATGATAAAAATTTCAAGGCCAAAAGATAAATGCAAAAAAAGATATTAATAATCTACCAACATGTGTAGCTGTGGGGGAAACCATTTCATTGCTACGTACTTTGAGTACAGCCAACTTTGAAAGCCTCCTGAGAGCGCAAAAATTGGTATTTTACCACGAAAGTTTTACTAAAGAATTATCTTTAAGTTAATTATATTTACGCAAAATTTCAAGGCCAAAAGATTCACCAAAAAAAAGTTATTCAAAATCTACCAACATAGTAGTCAAAGTTGGTAGCAATGAAATGGTTTCCCTCACAACTACACATGTTGGTAGATTGTTAATATCTTTTTTTGCATTAATCTTTTGGCCTTGAAATTTTTGTCATATGTTACTAACATAAAGAGGTTTTTGTTCCGAGAATTTCATGGCAAAAAAAAATTAATTCAATCTTTGGGAGGCTGTCAAAGTTGGCAGCAGTGAAAAAATACCAATGTTGGTAGATTTTGAATAACTTTTTTTTGGTGAATCTTTTGGCCTTGAAATTTGACATACATATAATTAACTCAAAGGTAATTCTTTGGTAAAAGTTTCGTGGTAAAAAAAAAAAAATTGAGCTGTTGGGAGACTTTTAAAGTTGGCAAAACTGAAATTTTCTCACTGCGAATTCAAAAACGACATTTTGATTGGTACCCCACTGTACATTAACCCCTAGACGTTACACGGAGATAGTATATATGATGTCGTATGATCAGGATTTTCTACCAACAAGAAAACGTAAATTGGGATCTCAATAACTCATTAGAGCCCCATTGATCTAAATTTCAACTTCTCTTTTGAACTGAAACCCATTAACCCTTAAACATATGAAAATGCTTATGCGGCAAGTAGAATACAACGTATATTTCTTGTATTTGGAATGGATCCACACCTTTAATGGGTTTGGGTTCAATAAAGAAGTTGAAATTTAGATCAATGTGGCTCTAGTGAGCTATTGAGATCCCACTTTGTAACTTCTTGTTGGTAGCAAATGTCATTTATACGAAAACATATCTACTATCACCATGGGACGTTTAGGGGTTAAATGTGTGGATTCATTCCAAGTACAACCAAAATACACCGTATTGTACTGGCCGCAAAGACACGTTTCAGACGTTTAGGGGTTAAGTTCAAAATATCCTTCTTAATTGCATTTTATAATGCATTTTTGCAAAATCGCCGAATTTGGAGAGTGCTCTAGGCATTTAGGGGTTAAGGGTTCAAGATGCGGCAATAGGACTTTTCTTCCAGGTTGACTCGTTCCATTACAGACAGACAATCGTGAGTCGGAGCTGCAATCGTTGATCGGACTCATGCAACAGCTTTACGCGGTGCGTGTTTTTAGAAAGATTAGTCGCTGCAAAAATTTCTTAGTAATGATCTGTTTTGAAAATCTTCTTGTATGGAATCCAGTAAGTACGCTACTTGTTATGCTTCAAGGTGCCGATGCTTCTTCAATTGCTGGTGCTTTCTTCACGTGTTCTTTCGATTGACACTTTCGGTGTCAGAAGCCGATTGCACATATAATTTGAGTGCGAGGTCCGTGCTTTGAAGCGCGCTAGAAATTTGCTCTGTTTTTTAGGGTTGGGGTTTCGGAAAATTCAACATCGAAATGTGTCAAGAAATGTAGTTTTCTTGTTTACGAAAGTCCATCTTGCACAATGCTCCTCCTTCAGAACAGAAACAGTTGCTGCAAAAGTGACGAGATACTGCGGTAGCAAGTATCAGTGATTTTTCTTTGTCAGTTTACAATTTTTTGCAATCCAGGCTCTTTTCATATTTATATGTATATTCAATACCATGGTAGTACACATGTGCTACCTAGGTGTTGCTTAGGCAATACCTGGGTGATACCTAGGTTTTAAAGAGGCTACACATCTTAGGAAATCTGGCTATTATTCCTCTTTTTTTTCTTTCAAAAATCCTTTGAATCAATTAGCCAGCCCAAATTTCATGTAGCAATTTGGCTAAAATTAGCAACAAAAAATCACTGGATTCAGATTACAATGTCCAGATCATGACCGGGTTCTGGAACGAGTGCATGAGTTGTCTGAGACTCTCCATGAACTCTACTGTAATTGATCAAATATCTGATTCTCTGGAGCTTATTGCAGCTGGCTGGCCTCATGTAGCAGAAGCGCAGATGAGTTGTTTGGGCTTCGAGCTGTTCTAAGGTACAACTCAATTTTTAATTTTTAGGTTAATGAGGTAGAATAGTTGTGTACATTATGAACTTGAAAGCAAATGGTTCTTGCAGGTAGTGGAATGCAAGTTCATATATACCTGCACACTTTTTTAACAAAAAGACAATTGGCTCTGGGTTGGTTGCAGCTGATGCATGGGGGACAGAAACAGGTTTCACAGGAATATGCTATGTAGATATGAATTTGTAATGCACTCTTCTAATTGTTTAAGGGCTAAGAACGCCAAGATAGTGTACTCTAAGAAATGCTAAATGTCCTTTCAGAAAAACCTAAACAGTGTGTAGTGTGGACAGGGAAATGAGGATTTTTGACCAAGTCTTCGTTGTGTTGATTTTCTAGGGTTTTGGGGCAACAGATAAATCACAGCATTTGCAAGAGCAGGAGCAGCTATGGCGACCGACACCGGCCTGGAGTCTCTCATCGATCGTATGTACCGGATTCCATTCTCACCATATTGAATCCTTTTTGTCTCTCACACCTGCGATTATGTTTGCGCTATAGATTCTGGTACTGTGGTACTCTGTCTAAGGTTTTTAGGGTTTTCCTTTTTTCGATACTGGAATCCAGGTATTTTCTGTTCAATAGTGCGTTTCCAGATTCCTGGTTGTTCGGAACATGGATGGAGCTGAAAAGTGTCAGTGACTTTGAATCAGTTTACATATTGGTTGTCGTACTCTTTTCCAGTGGTTTCCAATTTGCATCTGTTTCTATAATTCACGATGGTCTCTAATGTTAATTAACCCTTAAAAGGGCTGATGGGGATAATAGATACATTGGCGTATATTTGACATTTGTTGTAAATAGAAAGTTCGAAATTGAGACCCCAATAGCTCATTAAAATTAAAATCATGTTGACGTGAATTTTAACTTCACTTGTGATCTTAAACCCATAAGAGGTGTGGAACCATGCCAAAAACAATGGAACATTGGTGTATAATACTGGTCGGAAAGGGCTCTCTGGACCTTTAAGAGACCTTTAAGGGTTAAGGAGGAATTGTACCCCATTTAAATACATTTGTCAGAGAGCTCATAGTACGGGAGGATGGATATTTCTGCAAACTGGGATGTGGATTAAGAGATTATTAGGTGATCGTTGCAATGACATACGCTTTGTATGACTACATAATTTTTAATGTTTTAATACGCAGGTTGACTTCGTGTTTTTCCTCAAGAGTTTGACCTTTGTTTCTGTGTATATGCAGAGACCATATCCGTGATAACCAACGATGGGCGGAACATCGTGGTAATTTTCTTTTTCTCAACGATCTTCCTTTGTAGCGTTCGCAGCGCAGTGTCTCATTCCTAGCTTGCATGTTCTTGGTAAAAGTATATCTTACCGTTTGAAGGCCCGATGAGGCACTTTGGTGTGAAAATAGTTTCTTTTTCAGAAGAAAGAGCAATCTAAAAATAAAATTTCAGTATGATGACACAACAAGTAAGGGTCTTGTTATAAGTGAGGTCCCCATACAATATTGAGCCAAAAAATTTGCCAACATGTTTTCAGCGTGTTTTTTGAGTTTTTTAACAATCCCAAGAATGCTCACTTTACTGTCTGAATCTGACCTTTGCGTAGGGTACGTTGTGTGGTAACTCACATAGTTTACTTGGGATTTCCCACCCTTGTTAGTTGCTCCGGATACCTTGTTGTACCTGCCTAAAACCTGCAGCGTCTTCTTAATTAGCTGACGTGTTTATTTACAGGGTGTGTTGAGAGGCTTTGATCAAGCCACGAACCTGATATTGGACGAATCACATGAGCGCGTGTACTCTACAAAGGTCTGTAATTTTGTTGACGTCAACATTTGGTGATAGTCATGTAGACGTGCATCTTAAGTTGTAACGTGTTGACCCTGAGTTGAAATCTGTATGTTCTGATCCAGGTCGTTTTGTTCTGTGCAGGCTGGTGTAGAGCAGGTTGTGTTGGGTTTGCATATCATTCGAGGAGATAACATGTAAGCGCCTGTTGTGAATTCCTTGTGAGTTTTTGGGGGGCTATTGTTATGATCCTATTCAGTTGAGTACTTCATATTAAGCTTCTGTTGCTAGCCAGGAGCTTGATTTTTGGATGAAGGTTGAGTCAACTTCAAGTCTTATGGGATAGGTCGGTTGGTACAGAGGTGTGGTTGGTGAGTTGGATGAAGAGCTAGACTCCAATCTCGATTTGAGTGCAGTACGAGCACATCCGCTGAAAGTTGTGCAACACTAGCAGATCCTCAACTGAAGGTCTTGAGCCCAGACACCCTGATTTTGATTTTACTTGCATGTACTTGAGACTGTAGACAATGTAGCCATTCCTACTTCTCGTCTCGTTTGTCATTACTATGGTGAATCTCATCGTGAAAACACGAAGGAATCGTGTCTGACGATGTATTGGGAGTTCTTGCCGTGGTCTGCATCGATGCTCATGATTATTGCAAAGATTTTGTAGGTTTTATTGGTGTTGAATGATAGTGATTGTGTTCTTTTGGAGTCTGGCATAGATTCTTTCATCGCTCTAGATCAGTTCAAGGACTTTCCTGCTCATGACTGGAATGTCTTACAATAGCGACTTTGATGTGGTTTTGCAGCGGTGAACTTGTCAGGGAAATCAATGATTGAATGAACCATTTGGGCTTGAATTCAAGCCATGCTTGAATTGAAGGATATGTGCATCACAGAAGTATCTTTTTTTTCCAGTACGCCCAACTTAAATGACTGTAATTGAAGATAAAGTTTTGAGAGTTGTTCACGTATGCTGATAATAGAAAGGTATTATGCTTAGCAGGATGAGTGTGAGAGGTGGTGAAGGTCAGATACTGTATCAGCTTTGTAGCATGACAATAGCAACAGTTTTCCCGTATGGGTAGATTTGAGTTGTTTCAATGGAAGCAAGGATAGAAATCTATCAAGTCAAAACTTGTATCTGTGTTGTGATGAAATGCTCATGTATTTTAGATCCCTTGTTGATGTATCTATTACTTTTCACAGATGTTGTGATAATGGGTGAATAGCAGACATGCATCATTGCGATCGCAAGGAAGGTCGTTGTAGTACGACTGGAATGATGAAGACATTTCCAAATTGTGCAATTGTTACTCTTAGCTTGTGTCGCCATTTAAGGTGCACATAGTACCTTATTGGAAAGAATGCATGAAACGACGATGATGAATATGTTTCAGTGGGTGTTTAAGGAGGGCGGCGATTGAGCGGAGGGGATGGCGTACAAGGGCATATTCTTACTGTTGGAGAGTCCAAGTCCTTATGTCATGTCAAGGTCTGGATCTGCCATCCATGAGAAACAATATCCTAGGTTGGCACTACCAAGAGGCCCGGGGAAGTCACTGTCAAAAATTTAGATAATCATGAGAGAACAAGTATAGGGTGTCATTTATTCATTTGAGATAAAATTTGTAAAATTTTAGAAGTAATATAGGGTGTTTTTTTTTACCAATTTGAGAATATTCTTAAAATATACTATGAATATATCCTAAATTTACTATAAATAATATAATATTCTAATTATTTAGTAGACCCCCATTAAATACCGTTTGTTTGCTCATGTATACCAAAATTTACATTAAGTGATTTCCTTGAGCCAAGGGACGCCTAATGACATTCCCATACACATGTGTTACTCGGACAAGAGGTCGAACTCCTTGCTAGAGAAGCTCGTCTCTACATGTGCCCCGTTGTCGAGGAATCTCTCCGGGTCGAAAATCAACAAATTTATCCACGCGGTTTGGTTCTTGCCAATGGCCCACACGTTGGCGAGGAGTTCTATTTTGGTAGGGGTGTCTTACTCGAGGGCCTTGCATGCGGCGTTCGATTGGTGCAGGATACGGAGTGGAATGATTGGGTGAAGTCGTAATGCCTCCTTCACAATCCTTGATGTATTTGAGTTTCAGAATGTTGCATTCGTGCACCCGTCGCTTTTTTCCCTACCACTGCCACAGGGCTCCTTGACACATTCACCAGGTAGTAAATGGTACAAAAATGGTGGTGAATTTGTGGGGAACACTTGCTAAAATTAGCAAGTGTTCACCACGAATTCACCACCATTTTTGTACCATTTACTTGGCAGTGAATCGGTCAAGGTTCCCCGTGTGCGTCCATCTCTGTCTGCACTTTCTCGAGGATGTGTGGGTTGCACGGAATCTCCACTACGGCCCATTCTATTGCAAGCGTGGACGTCTCCATTTCTGTTGCAAAACCATTGTATAGTACAGTCAGGTCCAATATGCTTACGAATTTCCACTTGCAGGAATTTTTTTTGAAACTTTGTACAATGCGTGTGTACTCAAAAATCATCCGATTTGGAAACCCTAATGTGCGTTGCAATCACATTGGAGTGTACTACAATATCATTGCAAATTTATGCATGTATTAGTGAAAATCATACAAGTTAAAAATATTATATACACTATCTACCATTGAGTGCTCTCACCCTTTGCTTCAATTACACTCTATTCTAGCAAGCAAATTTGAAATGAGAGTTTGAAATTGTTTTTGAGATACTTCAGCCTATATTTGTTGAACGATTTGTATCATATCATCTTAGGTATGTTGTTGCCAAATAATTATTTTACTCTCTGAACCCAAATTCAACACTTATCATCGGCTTGTCGTATTCCGGCAGCAGCTGCTTCAACGTCATACTTGTGATCGGGTGCATCCGGGTGCCACTCCCGCCCGCTATGATGATGCCCTTCATCTCGATTGCATTCAGTTCGTTCATCACATATGTGTTACATAATGGTGCCTATTAAACAATTATGCCTTGTGACCACGAATACCCTGGTTTAACCTTTAAGCGTGCAAGGAGGCCCGCGGGGACATGCTTGATCATTTTCCAGTCAAATGTTAATTTTCACCTAGTTCCTAATTTCAAATGAAAATGGTCCCAGCTAAGAAAGTGTTGGGGGGTTACTTTCTAGTCTAATTTACGGTACTTCAAAATTGTGAAAACTGCATTTTTTATAGCACTTTAAGCTCAAAACCGTAAAATTCTATTATACATTGCAGAAAAACAGTTTTTCTATCAAATTTCTTAATATTATGTAAGCTCAAGTTGTTGGTCTTCACTATTATTTACATTTTCCCTAAAAAGTTTATACTATTCTAAGCTTTTTTGTAGCTACTATGATTTTTACAAGAAAACAACTTTGAAAAATCCTCGGGGGGTGGATTATAGTAACCATGTACGAGTATACGTGAGTGCACAAGAAGGGTATTAACTTGAACATTATATTTAGGACGTAAGATCTGTATTCAAAGATTTTTAGAAATATAAACGCTCACATATGGGGTTTTTTAGAGTCATGAATGCACATGATTCTCAAACATAATGTAGAGTGCATTCCCGGGGAAAATTCTTATAAAAAATAAAATTATTTAAATGATTATGAAAAAATCAAGTTAATCGGTTTAACAATACATTCTATGAGAAAATACCAGAAAATATATAACACTTACATTTTAAAATGTGAAGAATTCATTGATGAGGTTTGACCGAGTAATTGTAGTGTGGACACTTAATGGTTAACAGCACACAATTCAGGGTTGATATGGCATACCAACGCGCTCTCCAATCTCTTCATTACCAAGCTGCTGAGTGTGACTTAAAACCCGGCCAATTCCGTCTTTCAAGATGTCCAACCAGACTGATACTGAAACCAGACTGATACGTACTGAAACTGCTAGAGACTTGATACTGAGGGCCGGTTTACACTACGGTGGAGAAGGCCTCCGGTCGGTCAAGAATGCTTGGCCAAGACATGGTTATATGAGGCAAATGGTGGATGTGCCGGAGAAGAATGAAAGGCAATAAAATATTTTTAATCACTTAGGCTTCTCCGGAGGAGGAGTTTCTTCTCCGGCCTCAAGAGGCCGGACAAGAAACTCCTCCTCCGGAGAAGCCCAAGTCCAAAAAGTGCTGCCATGTAGGCGGCCATGTCATTTTATCATCCATGAGAAATCTTCACCACCATTCTTGTCTTCACCTAGTGTAAACACCTTCCGGTGAAGAGTTGCAATTTCGGCCAATCACAGTTTAGAATCGCCCTTTTTTCATGACCGGTGGACTTCTCCACCATAGTCTAAACCGGCCCTGACTGACCCCTGTTAGCAACCCTGTTATGGTCCCTGTTATCTCATTCTCAGATTCCAATAAGCAAGTTGTCGGTACAGACAGGGCACTGGTCTTTGAATGGAAAATGTGGGTTCAGTATTCCTGGCTTCAATAATGGCCTACCGTTTCCCACTCTGAAATTGATAAGGGACTGACCTCAAAGTTGCTCAAAGTTGAAATCTCTCCAGAGCTCTGTTAACCCTTAAAGGGCTGATGGGGATAGTATTGATGGGCTGACGGTGGCGTATATTTGACATTTGTTGTACATAGAAAGTTCCAAATTGAGATCCCAATAGCTCATTAAAATCATGTCAACTTGAACTCTAACTTCATTTTTGATCTTAAACCCATAGGAGGTTTGGAACCATGCCACATACAATGAAATATTGATGTATAATACTGGTCGGAAAGGGATATAAATGCCGTCAGTTTAAGCATTTCAACCTACGTGCAGCGTTGATTTTCAATGATACAAAATTGAAGCACATAAAACTTTGGGTTTAATAACCAAGTTCAATTTTTAATTAATTTTTTCACAATGTATGATTTTAATTGTTATAAATTTTCAAACTTAATGTGCATAGACCACTATTGATGTTAGTAGGTGTACCAATAATTGTCTTTCATTTCTAATCCAATCAGATTGCTAAATTTGTAAATTCACAATTAATGCTTGTGATATAACTAGATTGGGAACTCCTCAAGTTGAAGCAGGTGCTTTTATAGGTGACCACAATTGGAACCTAGTAGTTTCTGGTGGTTCTACCTTAGTAGTGATCTTCCAATGAAACTAAGGACACTCCTACATGAATATTGGTCAAATTAGACTCTACCTACTTTCAAACTGTGAGTTGGCACACGTGCACTTAGTCCCATCAGTAAACTTAGAAAGGGTCATCTTCATGTCAAAAATGACATCAAAATGACATATGTTAGTGATGTAGGGATTACAGAGTGCCATTTTCATGTCAAAATGATGCAAAATTAACATGCCCCAAGTTAATATGATGTAAACTTAACTGAATACTACCACGGCACTTTCAAGATTTCACATAGAATTTAATAGTGATCTCGGCCGTTGGTAGTTGTAGACTACACATACCATGTTCTCACTTGATATTAGGAGTGATGTTAGTGAGCATCTTTGGAATAAATTTAGGTAAAGTTTTGGACTAGATTTACTTTGTTAAGATCATTCAAAATAGCAAATTGTGGGAACATTCTTAGAATATTTTCGATTTGAATAATTATGTACAAAACAAACAAGTACGTAGGGCAGTCACTGTTTCTTTTTTGGACGATACAGCTTACTATATCGCCCAAACAACAAACTACTGTGTGGCAACATACTTGAATATGAGTGGTCCCTCTACAAGTTGTATCACAAAAAAAATAAAATCCTAAGGGTAGTGCTTGGTGAAGAATGTTGGACTGGTGTGGCATCTTTGTACACTGAAATCTTGGACAGTGGTTCATTCTAAATACCCGTTTAAGGTCCTCTAGTTCTCAGAATGACTGATTCATTTCCCTGAGAACTGTGTAATTATTCAATTCCAGTACAACTCTGGTGAAGAATCACGATGGCACTGATGCAAAGTATTTATATAATGAGAGAGTTTCAGCGTTTCTATGCATCATTCAGTGATCACTGCGATCACATCAGACCCTCCTCTCTGTCACGCTGCACATTGTTTCAGTATCAGGAAACTTAAGATCCAGTCAGTGCTGTTTCTGTTTCCATCTTCAAGAATACCTTCACTCACTGACTCTCAAAACGGGACTTTGTTACTAAGAGTAGTGTGGTGTCTCCAACACTCAAGGTACTTGCAACAATCATTCTGGCCTGCTGTCTATTGAGTTTGTTTGTGGCATGCATAGTATTCAACAAAGAGAGAATGGCCTGATATGGGTACCACTTTTACGCTTCTCACATAGTGTGATTTATGTATAACTCATTTTATGTGTGCTAGAAATTCCGTCTTTAACACCATGCATATAGTTGCAATCATGGTGCCTATAATATCCTTTAATTTTTGTAATTTTTCAATGTTTTTTTTCAAGCAAAAAGACATTTCTCAAAAATCACACTGTTTTTTTAGGGGTGCCCATATCAGGCCATCAGCTTTAGCTGAATCTTGTAATGAACTTCATGCATGTGGTGATGCAGCTGCTCCCAGTTTGACTATTTGAGGTTTCTGTATGTAAGAGTGACGACGAATCAATGCTGCATTGAGTGCATTCATGCATGCATGACTCAGATCACCAGGGTCTCTCATATGCAATTCCTTCTGTGATTTCCCTGCGAGTCTCACTTTTCCCACTGAGTCTTAAAGCTGCTTAATTATTACCAGTTTGTAACAGGAAAGTTTAACAAATGTCAACTCTTGAGGCTCGGTGGGAAAAGTGAGACTAAAAGGGAAACGCACACAGAGAAACCATTATGAACTCCCTGTGGATCATACTGGTCAACAGCTTGCGGCTCATGCTGATAGCTTGCCTTGTTTTCATTGCAGAAAGCCTGCACTACTTTATATTCTCTAACTTGCCAGAGATCGTTCATGTGGATGAGGAGTCCTCAAGTCTAAGTCTCACACCATTGTTCGGGAAGTTTCTGACACAATCCAGCTATTATCCCCTTTCTCATAAAAGCATTCGGTAATTATGTATGATACCTACATGATACTTGGGTGATACCCATGTGATACTTAGGTAATATTTAGATTACGAGTCGGAAAAAATTCTAACTCTTTCAAATTGAATCGGTAATTTGACAACTTCATTCGGCTGATTTACAATTGACTGTCCGATCTCCCCGATCATTGTCTCACTCACTAGAAATTAAAACATTTATCGTTGCCCTAACTTGTGTCAGTGGCGTCAGTTTTGAAGTATAGAATCTAAAATATTTGGGCTTTCTTGCTTGCGTGCTAGCTTACTGTCAAGAGTGTTTGCAATGGAGCTCATAGACGCAAGTCCAGCAGCCGAGATTTCGTCCACAATCAGATTCCGGATGACAATCAGATTCCACCTTTGCTGTCCATGATCATTGAAGGCCTGCCGGCACTGCAGCAGTCCAAGTACACAAACGAGGCAGAAGTACTCTTGAAGCAGTACACTGATCGCTATCAGAACATTATTTCCTTCGACTCGTATTGTCGTGTTGGTATTTCTGCTACTAGCTTCATGTACCCTGGAGTAATTGATGCCGGCCGCCTCGTGGCATTGGCCCTCACCTATACTTGGGTGTTTGTGGTGGATGACTTGTTAATTGACAGCCCCGGCAATGAGTTTCTTCTGGGCCAGTATGGCATTGACCCCAGCGCTCGCCAACTCCTAGAATACCTCGATTACTTGGGTGCGGTTTTTGGTCAAAAACTGGCGCCCCAGAAGAATTCGGCGATTGAGGTGATCATGTGGGAGGTGAGTGCATTCACAATATAATGAGCCAACCCCGCCCAAATCTAACGACTCTTGACGAGTGCTTAGAAAATTATATCTTCAATTTATGTACATATTAGAAAAAATTAAGAACATTTTGCAACATATTACGAACATTTTAGCACATTTTAGTTGTTAATAACGACTGGTTTCGATCATATTTTAGTCGTTTTGGAGTACCAATAACTTCTCAAACATCATTAAACTTTAGTACACAGGGAGACCGGGAGGCCATTACCCCCGGGGGCATTTTGCATGGTGATGTACGAATACCCTCCTCCTCGACCTACTTGTTTAGAAAGTTTGGGGGGGTAAATCTACATTGGCCTACAGGCTACCCCTAGGGGTAATGGCCTCCTGTTCTTCTAGTGGTATATTGTAGAATGACATACAATATATGTATTTACTAAGTTATATTACATTATCAATTCAAATGATACGATTATTGCTTAATAATCCGTTAAATTAATCACTGGTTACAGTTTCCTTGGCTCATTTTACTGTGAATGTACCCAGGTGGGCCACAAATTGTGGCACATGTCCAATCCAGAATGGTTCAGTGCTTTTCATGCAAGTATGAATGCGTGGCTTCATTCACTTGCGGAGATTTCGAAGTCAAGTGTCGAAGACTTGGAGTTGTACACCGCCATGCGTATGGAAAATGTGGGTGGAACGTTCGCGCAGTTGCTGACAGAGTTTGCCAGCAATGCCTACCTTCCATGTGAGATCCGTGCACATCCATACATGCAAAAATTAACCACTGAAGGTATATTCAGACTTTTCGCTGTCTCATTTTTATCTACAATTCAAAGATAAAGTGTTTTATCTCTTTACTAGTATTTTTTTACAAATAGGTAACAACACCAACTTTTGAAATTTCATTATGGAATCTCTATTTAAGCATAATTATCTTTTGGCATCAATTGTTATTTTTAAAATGATTTTTTTGAATAAGTAGCATTCCCTCTCAAAATCCGCAAAAAGTCTCAATATAACGAATATGGCCTTACTGCAGCCTCTATCCACATTGGCTTTGCGAACGACATCTTCTCGTACCACAAGGAGAGCACACTGGAAGGAAACCCGCTCAATATCATCACAGTTTTGATGACCGGGTTGTCCCGTGTCCAAGCCATTCTTGCAGCAACTCAGTTGGTCAACCAATATGCTCGCACTATTTTGGATTTGGAGTCAGCAGCTTGGAACTCTGCCTTGCAGCTCTACTTGAAAGATATCAAAGCGTTAATTGCTGGCCATGTTTACTATGGGTTCTTCGACGTACGCTACAGGCAGCCTGATTCAGTTTTCCCTGAACTGAGAGATACGACCGTGAGTTGGAAGGCCTGTCCTCCTGTAGGAGCTTGAGGCCTTAACCCCTAAACGTCTGAACGTGCTGAACGTGTTGTGGCGACCAGTAGAATACGGTGTATTTTGGTTGTATTTGGAACAGATCCACACCTTTAACAGGTTTGGGTGCAAAAGAGAAGTTGAAATTTACATTAATGCGGTTCTAATGAGCTATTAAGACCCCAATTTAGAGTTTCTTGTTGGTAGTAAATCTCAATCAGACGACAACGTATATACCATCCCCATGGGACGCTTAAGGGTTAATAGTACTTAACATCACTAACTAAAAAGTGTTTTTTTTTCGAGTAGTTGAGCTCCTAGCTCTTCATATGTGGTACTTTTTAGGGAGGATGTTAGGGAGAATCTAACTTCTTTTCTTTTTGTAGAAAAAGAAGCACAAATCAACCTTAGGCCCTCTTTACACTAGAAACGAGAAGTCGTGGAGAAAACCGGCCAAGGGCCATGGCACATTCTTGAGGAGCCAAACTTTGAATTTGATGTCCTATGGATATAGTGTAAAGTGAGAAGGGGCCACAAAATAATGTGCTGATTTTTTAATACCCCTCTCATTTTCTACCCCACTACTTCTCATTTCGACCCCAAGACCTAGTACCTACTCCACACTCTTTTATTTTATTTTTTTGGGGGGGGGGAGGCGCCAGGGCCTATTCTAAGCTAAAAAGGCAAAAAGAGGGGGAGGGGGAGGGAAAAAGGAAAAAGGAGGGGGAGGAGAAAAAAAGAAAACAGAAATAGAATCGAGCGTTGAGATCTCCTTGACTGTGCGTCTGCCCGTTATGTTCTTGGTACCGTTAGAAAGCTCTTGACAAGGAGAGATGTACCAAAGTCATATCATTGCTTTTAGAGGTACATCGCAAGAGTTTTGGATTTTTGAGTGATTTTTGACATCATAAATAGAATTAGATTTTGAAAAACTAAAATTGGAAGTTTTTGACATCATTCTTGGCATCGTTAAAAAGATCCGTCTATAAATAGGGGTGCACCAAAGTCATTTCATAAGTATTGAATCTATGGCATAAACGTTATGGATTTTTAATCAAATTTCCTCACCATAAATTGAAATAAAATTATGGATAAATAAATCAAAAAATAAAAATAAAAGCAGAAGCATCGCTAAATCACGGGGAGGCCAACATCACACGGCCACACTAGTTGTTGTCTATAATTCAAACATGAAAAATTACAATGATCTTTAATTTTAAATAGAAAATAACAAAAAGCAACTTTGTTAGTAGTTAAGGTGAAAAATTTGTTTTAAATTGAATTTTTAAATCAAACTAAATTTCCTTAAATAATAAAATTGATCTTGAATAGGATTTTAAAATATCAAAATAAAATTTCATTAATTTTTATTTTATTCTAACTTCTTTTTTTAGGTTTTAGGGTATTCTAAAAAATATATGATATTGAATCATTTTGCATTGTTGGAAAAAAGAAATATTCAATATTAATAAATTTATTGTAAATTCTATCACTATAAAGAACTTATGTTTTTTATGACGCATTTTAGGTGACATCACGATGTTTTCATGTTAAGAATAACATCAAACGTAATATTCCGGAAGTTACGTTTGATGTCATTTTTAACATGAAAACATCGTAATGTCACCTAAAATGCATTATAAAAAACATGAGCTTCTTATAGTGTATATAATAAATGAGGTAATCTAAATTGAAATGAAAATAAATGAAATTAAGTTGTAAAGTGAAGAATATACAAAATGATTACAATTAGAGTTGTCATTTTATTTTTACAAAGAAACATGTGTTGAATTTGTATTTACATAACAAAAATGAAAACCGATGCTCTCTAAAATTCATCAATATGACAATTTAAATCTTCATATCATCATAGTTTCACATATGTGATAAAAACTGTATATCAGTATTGAATGAAACACATAAATAGAACATGCCAAAAGTGTTTTTGGAAATTATAAATAGTTTTTTCCGAATTTCACATAAACTATTTATTGAAAATTTCAAAATGATGAAAAATTACCAATTTTTACACATCTTAATATTATTTGAGTGATGAAGCATGAGTTTTGGTGGAAGAAAGAATTGGTCTTGTGATCAAATTCATTCTAAGTCACTCCCAAATGATATGGGATAAGAAGATCTTGCAAGCCCATGTGAATTCTCGCTACACCATATTTTCCAGTAGACTTTGGTGCACAATTGAGCATAGAGAATGATTTTATTTTAAAATATGCATGATTTATCTATTTCTGGAATGACCCTACTACAAAATTCACAAAGTCCAGAAATCAGCGAAAATTTCCAATAGAGGATATAGAAGGATTTTGGCCAACGGAGGATCCTCCGATAGATCACCGCATACTTTCCGCCTACGGAGGATCCTCCTATGTGTTCCATTATGTTCCATATACAGTGTTCAACACATACAATGCTCTTTGCATAGTAAGTAAACTTTGTCTTGTCCAGAATTAGACAGTCCATATTTGAGCCCTTTTTCCAGAACTAGATAAATCATGCATAAATGTTTTCAACTAAGAAAAGCTAGAAGGCCAAGTCATCTTCCACGTCCAAAAACAATTTTGTGATTTGAAGTTTTTATGAATGAGATGTGGACAAATTTCAGTAAGATGGTGAAGAATGTGCATGAGTTGAATGACAAGAAAATGTGTTGTGATCAGACTTTCGAGGCTCAATTGTGCATAGTAGACTAACTTATTTTCAGTAGTGATCAACAAAGAAAAGTTTCACAATCAAGCAATCTTTCACCTCCAAAAAGAATTTTGTGATTTGGAATTTTAATTATTGAGTTATCCACATTTTTGTAAAGGAGTTAACCGGTGAATAGTCAACTTTAAAGCAATTGTCCTACTTTGTCCTATCCAAGAATGAGACCCCACCGGGAGGGGGGGGGGCTTATACCCAGCTGACAGGAGTCTTGACAAACAATACCGGTTTACCAGCCCCTTCCTATGCTGTCCTCATTCTTTAATGCCTCGAATGACGCCCTTCCGGTTTTTTTTTGACATTTTGAGGATGTTTTCACTATCATATGCTTGTATATAAATGCACTAATGACTTGTAATTTTAAAGGACAAAAATCGGAAATGCATAGTAATAGTTGTGGGTAGAAAACGGGTCAAGAAATTGGCCGTCAATAAAAGTGGCCGTTCTGAAAAATTATTTAAAAAAATGAAAATGATTGGCTGTGAGAATTTTGGCCACACGGCCCACCTTGAATTTTAGATACCATGTATTATCTTAATTTGGTTGATTTCTTTTATGATGTTTTGTTTATATAAAAAATTAATGCGTTTATAGACAACATATAGTATACTTTACACCTTCAAAATGATCTAACTTCAAGTTGCAAATCAAGCAATTTTGTGTTGTGTATCATTCTAATAAGATCAACATACATAGGATGTGGGTTTTTAGATTTAGGATTTTTTCCTGGGATGTAGCTTTGGTCATGTGTAACAAGAGTGATGAATGCAATGCAAAAACAAGTCAACTTGACATTTTCTAAAAGTTGGCAACACAAAAGCAAAATGTGCAATGAGTCATAAATCACCAAGAACTTCATGAAAACCACAGGGCATAATCACAACACAAAATGAACATCAAAGCCACCAATATCATTCCATATACTAAATCTAATTCACCTGTGTACTTGTGGTACCAAATTAGGTCGAATATTTCACATAAGATTCAAATTTTCTAAATCTATTCTCTAAAATTCATAATATTTGGGAATATTTTAGACTAACTTTTTTTTGGTTCTCTCACAGTTATCTAAATTTTTGACAGTGACTTTCGAGGGCCTCTTGGAATTGGACTCACCAACAGTAACGCTATGCCCTTGTGCGCCATCCCCTCCGCTCAATCGCCGCCCTCTTTAAACACCCACTGAAACATATTCATCATCGTCGTTTCATGCATTCTTTCCAATAAGGTACTATGTGCACCTAAAATGGCGACACAAGCTAACAGTAACAATTGCCCAATTTGGAAATGTCTTCATCATTCCAGTCGTACTACAACGACCTTCCTTGCGATCGCAATAATGCATGTCTGCTATTCACCCATTATCACAACATCTGTGCAAAATGATAGATACATCAACAAGGGAGCTAAAATACATGAGCATTTCATCACAACACGGATACAAGTTTTGACTTGATAGATTTCTATCCTGACTTCCATTGAAACATTTCAAATCTACCCATACGGGAAAACTGTTGCTACTGTCATGCTACAAAGCTGATACAGTATCTGACCTTCACCACCTCTCACACTCATCCTGCTAAGCATAATAACTTTCTATTATCAGCATACGTGAACAACTCTCAAAACTTTATCTTCAATTCCAGTCATTTAAGTTAGGCGTACTGGAAAAGGAGATACTTCTGTGATGCAAATATCCTTCAGTTCAGGCATGGCTTGAATTCAAGCCCCAGATGGTTCATTCAATCATTCCCTGACAACTTCACCGCTGCAAAATCACATCAAAGTCGCTATTGTAAGACATTCCAGTCATGAGCACGAAAGTCCTTGAAATCTATGGCACTAAAAGATTCTATGACAGACTCAAATGAACACAATCACTATCATTCAACACCAATAAAACCTACAAAATCTTTGCAATAATCATGAGCTTCGACGCAGACCACGGCAAGAACTCCCAATACATCGTCAGACACGATTCCTTCGTGTTTTCAGGATGAGATTCACCATAGTAATGACAAACGAGACGAGAAGTAGGAATGGCTACATTGTCCACAGTCTCAAGTAAATACAAGTAAAATCAAAATCAGGGTCTCTGGGCTCAAGACCTTCAGTTGGGATCTGCTAGTGTTGCACAACTTTCAGCGGATGTGCTCGTACTGCACTCAAATCGAGATTGGAGTCTAGCTCTTCATCCAACTCACCAACCACACCTCTGTACCAACCCACGAATCCCATAAGACTTGAAGTTCACTCAACCTTCATCCAAAAATCAAGGTCCTGACTAGCAACAGAAGATTATGAAGTACTCAACTCAATAGGATCATAACAATAGCCCCCCAAAAACTCACAAGGAATTCACAACAGGCGCTTACATGTTATCTCCTCGAATGATATGCAAACCCAACACAACCTGCTCTACACCAGCCTGCACAGAACAAAACGACCTTGATAACAAGATACACATTTCAACTCAGGGTCAACACGTTACAACTTAAGATGCACATCTCCATGGCTATCACCAAATGTTGATGTCAACAAAATTACAGACCTTTGTAGAGTACACGCGCTCATGTGATTCGTCCAATATCAGGTTCGTGGCTTGATCAAAGCCTCTCAACACACCCTGTAAATAAACACGTCAGCTAATTAAGAAGACGCTGCAGGTTTTAGGCAGGTACAACAAGGTATCCGGAGCAACTAACAAGGGTGGGAAATCCCAAGTAAACTATGTGAGTTACCACACAACGTACCCTACGCAAAGGTCAAATTCAGACAGTAAAGTGAGCATTCTTGGGATTGTTAAAAAATTCAAAAAAATACGCTGAAAACATGTAGAACATATTGGCAATTATTTTGGCTCAATATTGTATGGGGACCTCGCTAATAACAAGACCCTCACTTCTTGTGTCACCATACTGAAATTTTATTTCTAGATTGCTCATTCTTCTGAAAAAGAAACTATTTCGACACCAAAGTGCCTCATCAGGCCTTCAAACGGTAAGATATACTTTTTACCAAGAACATGCAAGCTAGGAATGAGACTGCACTGCGAACGCTACACAGGAAGATCGTTGAGAAAAAGAAAATTACCACGATGTTTCGCCCATCGTTGGTTATCACGGATATGGTCTCTGCATGTACACAGAAACAAAGGTCAAACTCTTCAGGAAAAACACGAAGACAACCTGCGTATCAAAACATTAAAAGTTATGTAGTCATACAAAGCGTATGTCATTGCAACGATCACCTAATAATCTCCTAATCCACACATCCCAGTTTGCAGAAATATCCATCCTCCCGTATTATGAGCTCTCTGACAAATGTATTTAAATTCGGTAAAATTCGGTATAATTCGGTATAAACTCGGATTTTATAATTCCTTAACATTCGGATTAACATTAGAGACCATCGTGAATTATAGAAACAGATGCAAATTGGAAACCACTGGAAAAGAGTACGACAACCAATATGTAAACTGATTCAAAGTCACTGACACTTTCCAGCTCCATCCATGTTCCGAACAACCAGGAATCTACAAACACACTATTGAATAGCAAATACCTGGATTCCAGTATCGAAAAAAGGAAAACCCTAAAAACCTTAGACACGGTACCACAATACCGGAATCTATAGCGTAAACATAATCGCAGGTGTGAGAGACAAAAAGGGTTCAGAATGTTGAGAATGGAATCCTGTACATACGATCGATGAGAGACTCCAGGCCGGTGTCGGTCGCCATAGCTGCTCCTGCTCTTGCAATGCTGTGTTCGATCTGTTGCCCTCAAACTCTAGAAAATCAACACCACGAAGACTTGGTCAAAAATCCTCATTTCCCTGTCTACACTACACACTGTTTAGGTTATTCTGAAAGGACATTTGACATTTCTTAGAGGACACTATCTTGGCGTTCTTAGCCCTTAAACAATTAGAAGAGTGCATTACAAATTCATATCTACATAGCATATTCCTGTGAAACTTGTTTCTGTCCCCCATGCATCAGCTGCAACCAACCCAGAGCCAATTGTCTTTTTGTTAAAAAGTGTGCAGGTATATATGAACTTGCATTCCACTTCCTGCAAGAACCATTTGCTTTCAATTTCATAATGTACACACCTATTCTACCTCATTAACCTAAAAATGGAAAATTGAGTTGTACCTTAGAACAGCTCGAAGCCCAAACAACTCATCTGCACTTCTGCTACATGAGGCCAGCCAGCTGCAATAAGCTCAAGAGAATCAGATATTTGATCACATGGTGCTGTACAGTAGAGTTCATGGAGAGTCTCACACAATTCATTCACTCGTTCCAGAACCCGGTCATGATCTGGACATTGTAATCTGGAACCAGAGAATTTTTTGTTGCTAATTTTAGCCAAATTGCTACATAAAGTTTGGGCTGGCTAATTGATACAAAGGATTTCTGAAAGAAAAAAAAACGAGGAATAATAGCCAGATTTCTTATATGTAGCCTCTTTAAAACCTAGGCATCACCCAGGTATTTCCTAAGTAGCACCTAGGTAGCACATGTGTATTACCATGATATTAAATATATATATTAATATGAAAAGAGCCTGGATTGCAAAAAATTCTAAACTGTCTCCAAACAAAAAAAATCACTGATACTTGCTACCGCAGTATCTCCTTTTGCAGCAACTGTTTCTGTTCTGAAGGAGGAGCATTGTGCAAGACGGACTTTCGTAAACAAGAAAACTAAATTTCTTGACGCATTTCGATGTTGAATTTTCCGAAACCCCAACCCTAAAAACAGAGCAAATTTCTAACGCGCTTCAAAGCACGGACCTCGCTCTCAAATTATACGTGCAATCGGCTTCTGACACCAAAAGTGTCAATCGAAAGCACCAGCAATTGAAGAATCATCGGCAATTACTTGAAGCATAACAAGTAGTGTACTTACTCGATTCCATACAAGAAGATTTTCAAAACGGATCATTACTAAGAAATTTTTGCAGCGATTAATGTTTCTGAAAAGACGCACCACGTAAAGCTGTTGCATAAGTCCGATCAACGATTGCAGCTCCGACTCACGATTGTCTGTCTGTAAGGGAACGAGTCAACCTATAAGAACTTGAACCCTAACTTGAACCCTTAAACCCTAAAGGACCCAGGATTCATGGTTTTTAAAACGACAAGTTTAAATGATCATATTTTGAAAGTTATAATTTGAATGGGACAGAATTTTATATCACTAGAATAAGTGTAGAATATTACATATGTTGAATAATTTATTTATGTTTAATTAACAAAAAGAACCTACATAAAACTTACTCAAGATTACGGAAAAAAACAGGAGCCACTTGGTGGGCTTATGGTCCTTTAGGGGTTAATCTTTAAAGGTTTGGCCTATGACCATGGAATCGTGTTTTATCTGTCTTATTCAATTTTGCTACTAAAAATATTACCAGAAATCAGATTTATATTTTTAGTAGATGAAGTCATACATCTACTACAAATCATGAAATTTTCATAAATTTTGGTGGAATTTTGAAATTATTATGGTTTTATGAAGTGATTGTAAAGAAAATTTACAGCATGTACTAGAAAATTCCGAGTTTCTTTTACTTAAGGTGTAAATTTACAATGAAGAAAAGTTTAATTGATGAAAATTATCTGTGTGTCTAAATTTAGAAATTTCGCTACACCTTTGTGATACCTACCAAACTTGTAACTACAATAAAACATTGAATTTTAGATTTTCCAAAAATTCAAAGTGGAGTAGAAACTAGACTTGGCATGCTTCATTTTGTTAATTAAGCTCAAATGCAATGAAACTCATTTTCATGGCCTAAATTTAGTTTAAGTAGAACAAGCAAAAAAATTCAAAATACACTACACATTGAAGTGTTTTTAAGACTCTTTTTGTAGTTGGGACCCATGTAAAATCTAAAAATAGCTTGAATGATTTGTTTAGCTTGAAAGGGTGGCATCACCAGGAAAAGCCCTTCACATAAAGAATTGGATGGAAATCATTCACGCAGCAATTGGAATTGAACAGTCAGCTTCATTCATAAGCCAATTTTTGGTCTCGGCAGCGTTTAGAGATCAAACCCTAACTTCTAAAGGTTGGACCTATGACCATGAAATCATGTTTATCTCCACGCTCAATTTTGGGACTAAAAATAATACAAAAATTCAACTTTATTTTTTTGAGTAGATGAAACCACATGTCTACTACAATCATGAATTTTTTATAAATTTTGGAGAAAATTACAAAAACGTACTAGAAAATTCCAGTTTTTTTACCAAAGTTGTAAATTACAATGAAGAAAAGTTTAATTAATGAATATCATCCATGTATTCAAATTATTGAAACTGCCATAAAACAGTCAATTTTGGTTTTTTTCAAACATTCAAACTAGAGTAGAAACTAGACTTGGCAAGCTTTGATTTTTTTGTTAAGCTTAAATGCAATGGAACTCATGATTGGTACAGTGATCATGGTTGGAATACATACACCAATAGAACATGAACGAGAGAACACAATTTAAACAAATAAATCAAACCAATAAACTTCCGAACACAAGAAAATACCGCATAGTATATGTGTTATATTTGTAAGTATTTCCTGTATATCCAAGTATTTGCAATATTTTGTATTTTGTTTATAGGTATTTAGATAGTTGCACAACTCCAAATTTAAATTTTTTTTATCTATAAGATGTGTAATATAGAACTTTAACTTTGTACCTCACAATTCAAAATCCAATTCTTCACAAATTTCCTGTTATTTACATTTTTGATACATTTGTGACAAGAATGTGGTCACCTAGGCACTAAAAGGTTTAAGATCAAAGCAACCCTAAGAGAACTAGTCGGTTCTAAAATGAGTTCCAAAATGAGCTCTAAAATAATATTTTTAGCAAAAAATCATCCCCCTTCAATATTCTCCAACTTATCTAAAATAATTTTTTACTTATTAAAATAGTTAATATTAAGTGAGATATACACATCTTTAAACACTGCATATCCTAAAGTCAACTAAACTTTGACCATGCTTAATTCCATGAGGTTTTGTCTAATCATGTTATTTTTTTCAAAGTGTGTCAAACGAAATTTTTTGGTTTTGGGCTTTTTAATTTCCAATTGTAGATTCATATGTCATTCAAATTGAGGAAAAACCAAAAATGGTCTCAAGAGCACTTTTTGATGACCTACTTTGGAGCAATGATTTTGTTGCTAATTTGATCAATTAAGGTACTAAATCACAAATTTTTCTTCAGTTTGATATACACTATAATGTTCCAAAAACAAATTCTTAAAAACTTGAAATGGAAGTTGTGAAAATAATTTTCAAAAATGAGAAAAACTATGACATTTAAAGGTTAACCCCTAAAAGCCCAAGGAGTATTGAACAAAACATAGATGTATTATAATAAGTGCCTTCTATATGTTTGATGAAGTTTGGTTCAATAGGCAAAATGTAGGGCATCAGCTCTTCAAATTATCCATATGATCAAACTTCCAAAACTAACTTTAAATCTTTTTTTAATGAATTTAAAAGCATTAACCTTTGAAATTTTGTATAAATTATAATTTTCACTTTTAAAGTTTAAATTTTAGCATGATTGGTTAAAGTTGGTTTATCTATTGTAAACTTCAAAAAAGAAAAAGAAATAATGGAGGGAACATCATTACTTTCCCCAAATAGCAAAATTTATAACACTAAGACGATGTTGAGGTGATCCACTTTGAAAACTTCTACCGCACGGAGTTTAACCCTTTAGTGCCCAGCTGACCACATTATGGTCACTACACGTCCGAAATGCAAATAGCAGAGAATCCGTGAAGAATTGAAACTTCAGTTTTGAAGTTCAGATTTGCCCACATACATTACGCACCTTCCAGAAAAAGAAATTTTCAATTTGGAATTGTACAACTATCAAAATACCTATCAACAGAACGCAAAAATACTGCAAATACTTGAAAATACAGTAAATACTTACAAATACAACATATGTATTGTGTAGTATTTCTTGTGTTTGGAAGTTTGTTATCTTGTTTTATTTTTTTGGATTGTGTTCTCTTCTTCATCTTCCATTAGTGTGTGTAATCCGATCTTGACTAATGTACCCACTCCTGTCAATTTTCAACGTATAAAATTTTGTCCTAAACCGTACATGGACAAGTCACTTTCACTTATAAATCTCACAATAATTATGTGTGAGTCTATTTTTGATATGAAAGATTGCAACGGAGAGGTGTTGACATGACATAGCTGAACTTCTTTGCTTTTATTTTTGAAAATTTACCTCAAATTATATTTAACTTTGAAGTCACACACCCCCCAAAATCTCATTTTTGAGCGTGCATTATACAGTGCAAATACATCCTATAATCTTCCGATCCCACCATCGGATGATTCTCAAATTTTAATAAAATGTATGCTCTCGAGTTGAGAATAGAATTATACGGTTACTTTCTAATTTAACCCATTCTATTTTTGGTAGTCTCAACCATAGTGGAAAAATCTACTGAAATCCAGGGCTCTGAGCTACAGGGTTAACTCGGATTGACATAATTTCAAATTGTGTTGGAAAGTAGACTTGATGTAGTAGAGTTATCCGTAAAGTCACCTTGAATTTGATGAATCTACAAAGAATTTTGCGTTATTATACTCTTATTTGTTCACTCCAAATAGTTAAAAGGCTGCTCTTCATGTCTGGAACCTGATACATGGCTCAGTATTGTGGCTTTCTTGGACGCCACGTAATGCCCAAGTGTTTCACAATGAGGTTTGGCCACATGTGCTCCGTAAACGAGAGCTAGGCTTAGGTTGTAGCCAGAGGTTTGATAGGAATTGGTGCTTTTCGACTCACTTAGCCACAAGGGACAAAGGCCAAGTAGATTGGAAGTAAAACCTCCCCCCTTTTGAATTCTTTTTTGATACTGAAAATTTTGGCTCGCTTCGTGTGACCATCAAGGTTCCCTGCTTTGCTGTCATTTTTATCTCTTGCAATGGAATTTTTGCTTTGTTTGTACCAAAAAAAACAAAAAACAAAAAAAACAAATAGTTAAAAGGTGTGGAAGACCACCAAGCTCTTAGACACCTTACAGTACCTCACAAAACTGTTCCAATGATTGGAACTTCTAGATTCAAAAGTATGTGTAAGATAAATGGATGTCCAAACTTTCAAGTAGTAGTTTGAGGTATATATTACATCCAATCTAGTACACAATTGTAAAAAAAATCTAACTAAATCAAATATCATTGAAGGAAAAATGAAAGTTAAAAACTAGTATATACATTGGTACAGTTTTGTGAGTGCTCTAAGTAAACTAGCTAATACTTTGTCCATCTTCCTTTTGAAGCTATTACAGCTTCAATCCTTTTGGGCATACTTTCTATAAGTCTTCTACAATCATGTGCAGTAATAGAAGAGAAGACTTGTACTACACGTTCCCATAATTCTATCATTCCTTTTGGAGGTGAATCATATTGATTCAATCTCCTTTTGAGGATGGCCCATAGATGTTCTATTGGATTTAAATCAGGGGATTGGGCAGGCCACGTTAGAAGACTAAAACTTTGCCTTGAAAACCATTCTTGCATCATTTTTGTGGTGTGAACGGAAGCATTATCTTGCTGAAAAATGACTTGTGTAGCATCTAATCCATATTTTCTAATTGTACCATCTATTGTCTGCTCTAAAATCTGACGATATCCATGTTGATTGAGGCGGCCTTCAACTTTGTACACTAGTCCTGGCCCATAAATGGTCATACTACCCCAAATCATGATTCCACCACCACCATGCTTTACTGTCTCTGTAACAGTGCGTGTTGACAACTCATGTGGATCACGACTCCAACACCAAGAGATTCCATCAGAGCAGAATAAGTTGATTTTAGACTCATCAGAGAAAATGACACGACTCCAATCATCTATAGTCCAATCTAGATGGGCTCTTGCAAAGTCTAAACGTGCTTTGATATTCTTGACTGAAAGACGTGGTTTTTTCTGCTTCACTTGTGATTGTAAACCACCTCTACGTAAAACACGTCTCACTGTTTCAACACACACTTGCATCCCAAATGCCTCTTGCACATTTTTTGTAGCCTCTACTGCAGTACTAAGCTTACCTCTAGTCATATTCAATACACAAGACCGTTCCATTGCAGGAGTCATCTTTCTTGGTCTACCTCCATGTGATGATTCTACATTGAAAACACACTTTTGTCGGAGCCTCTGCACAGTTCCAACACCCACATGCAAACTCCTTGACACTTCTCTTATAGTGCACCCTCTTTGCAACATAGAAAGAACGTATGACTTTTTTTGAGAAGATAATGCAGACACCATCTTTTCTACTTGGAAGCAAGAACAACAAAGTACAAAAAACTGTAGGAAAATGGTCTATACACACACTGGAACAAAGTTCTACAACAAAGAGTTGAAGGTCCATCAAGATTGACAAGCTTTTGTAAACATTTAGTTTTGGAAGAGTGCACTCACAAAACTGTTCCAGTGAATCAGATGGCTTTGAACCCTACAATTGTCACGTATAGATAGTCATGCATGTCATTGGTTTTTACATGTGGCTTCCTAACGTAGATTAGAAGCTTATTGCAATGCCACATGGGCATTTGCAATTGCCATGTAGCATCCACAGTCAACCAAAAGAAGATATTTACAGCATTGGAACAGTTTTGTGAGGTACTGTATAACTATTTGTAGTGAACAAATAAGAGTATAATAATGCAAAATTCATGGTATCTTCTTCAAAATTTGAATGACTTTACAGATAAATCTAGTATTTTAAAATATTTTTATTTTATCAAAAACATATTTTTGCTCCCAGGCAGCCCATTAGAAAATGGTCGTTTTAGCGTTAATGAAGTCATGCTAACTGTACTCAGCATAACCCAACTCTCTGTAAAACTCAAATTTAATACAGGAGAAGCCAGTGCTTTGATAGAGGGAATTTGCAAATTCAGCTTAGCTCTGCCATTAACATTCGAATTCCCAATTTGTTCAAACTCTGAAAGATTAAGGTTCCATTCTTGCGCCCACGCTAAAATTATATGCCAGCATCAGCCCTGATTAACAAGCTTCCTTGAACAATAGAACACACTCATAATTGTTCACGGCATTTGATACAAGTTCATACCAATTGGCTTGGTCCCTACTAAAGTTTGCAAAGAATCCGATCACACAAAATACTAAAGAAATTCATTTCTGGTGCGCGCTTGTAGTCTTCCATCCTCCTCAAGTACCACATCCTCAGAAAAGTATTATGCTACTGATGAGGGGAACTTACTCAAATACAAATGCAGAGTGAGCTAGAGCTGTTTCCCACATCAGTAACATTATAGTTTTCACTAATGTGAAAGGGGCCGGCTGTGCTTGCTCCATATAGATTAAGTGTCGCCACTCTTTTGAAGACCTGAACCTGTTTCATCCCATCCTGAGCCGGCACATTAGCAACAGAAATACTGAATTGAATATATGAATATACACTGAAGCCATTGCCGACGATCAATGATAACAGCAACTCAGGAACAAACCTTAACCCCTAAAGGATCAAGGATTCACAGTTTCAAAATGAAAAATTCACTAGATCATATTGTGAAAAACATCATTCAGATGGGTTCAAATTTAATATCACCGGAATCAGTGAAGAACTCAAGGAAGTCCACATAGGATGCTAAGAAAACATGAGGCCCAAATTGGGCTTCTTGGTCCTTTAGGGGTTAAGTAAAATACGACCATCACTTTCAGATTCAAAGAAAACAGGACGATTTGACGACAAGAAATCCTGTATGTATGTCGAGAAACTTAGTTTCTCAAAACGTTTACCACATGGTGCATTCTTCATTGACGAGTTTCACAAAAAGCAGCAACATTCAACCTGTGTATATCACTCGACAGATTCTAGAATTTATAACTTACTTATTTCTCGAAACGATTAACAAATGGTGCATTCTTTATCAAACCTTTGACGGGATGATTCTCAGAGCAGCTACCGTTTTTTTTCCTCTCGAGAAGATGAAAGAGCAGCCACCCTAACCACCTGCAAACATCAGTTATCAATTCTAGATTTAGAATGTGAACACTATTCTCAATGAATTCCAGCTTCAAAAGAAAACTTAAATCAATCATTCAAAGCTGTCCACCACTTTCTACTTTAGAGCTTTGAATCAAAATGTTTACCATATTCAGATCCGTCCGTGATTTAGACACCGTTCGAAGCTGCTACATTGCTACAGAACCTCTGCCTCCGTCAGCATCAGTGCACTCGTGACAACACATGAACAGAGTGACTCGTCTCCAACCTCCGAATAATCTTACTCACACATTAATAGTCTTAATTTGCGGAGAGTTGAGAATAGCAGGAATTCTCTACAAAGATTTAAAATTATACACTACGAAGATTGTGTGCGTAGGAAAATACATTACGGGTCATACACCAGGGTCTCATATGCGATTCCCTGTGTGATTTCCTTGCGAGTCTCACTTTTCCACTAAGTCTTAAAGCTGCTTATTCACCAGTTTAATGTTGACTCACCTGCTTGTAAAAGGAAAGTTTAACAAGTGTCAACTCTTGAGGCTCACTGGGAAAAATGAGACTAAAAGGGAAACGCACACAGGGAAACCATTATGAGCTCCCTGTGTGTCCTGATTTCCTGGAGTAGGCTATGACAAAATTTGCAGAGACGGAAGATTGATTGACCTCCTACACTATCTAATAAACATACCGGGTAAGTCGACTAAGGTGTGGACAGTGCAAGAGGAGCACACTAAGTTAGCATGAAAAGTGACACAGTGCGCTGATGTTGAAGGAGGGAGAGTGTCTGCACAGAACAAAATTGAACCCCGGCAGTCAGTGAGCCTGCGCAAGAGTTGCTGGTACAGTAGATGATGATGAGATCCAAGGGTAGAAGATAAGGAATGAGCCATGAACCGGCGAGACTTATATTGGGAGGGACACTTTGTCGACTTATGAACTGTTCAATGTTATAATAATCCCAAATATGGTAACCGTCGGAGTAGGCTGAGGAGGATTAAGTCTACAGTTCATGCCTACAACTAGTTAACAGCAGCCAGGGCTCACCACTCTCCTCGTGAATTCGCAGTCGACGGACCCTACCAATGTCAGTGTCGGACTTAGCAAACGACACTTTGGTGGAGCCAGCCGTTTCTGTCGTTTACTTTTTTTGACACAAGTAAAAAGAAATTCCAAAACACAGTAGATTTTTCTGTCATTAGAGTTAACCGAAAAGTCAGCTTAGAGAGGAAAGTTTTAGCAAACTCCTTTTGAACTTCTCTTGAACTCATATTGAAATATAAGTATACCGAAAAACTAGTTCATGATGAGTTGGGAGACAATCTAAAGCAAGCCACCCGGTTTCCGACTGGGGTTCTTGTTTCCCTTATTTTTCTCTGCAATTGAATGACCTTCAATTTGTTTCAAAAAATAAATAAATAAATAAATAAAGCAAGCCACTGTTGTTATTCTCCACACCTAACAATGACTCCCACACCTTCTACCAAACCTCCAACCCATAAGGGGACAAGTTATGACACGACACTATTCAACCCAAGTATAGCTCAAAAGAGAGATTAGATGGGCTTCTTTTCGGTTAACTCTATTGTCAAACCATATATGAATCCTTGTACCCTAAACCCTAAAAACTATTACTGCACTATGGTCTGATCCTCGAAAACCTTCATGGTTTTTCTGAAACAAGCCGATTGAACAATTGAAACACTTTATCAGCAGTTGTGGAAATGAAGAACCACAGCGGTCAACCACCAGAGGCAAAGACTATGTGAAAAACAAGAAAACAGGGGACAAAAGAAGAGAACGGAAGTCTCATTTTTTTTTCAAATGAAGTGAAAGTCGTCCGTCACGGACGATCCGTCGTTACAAATCTGATTTTGAGTGAGAGAAGATTTGATTCAAGAGAGTGTGCGCATGGAGAATGTGAGGTGAACAGTGAAAGTGGTGGGCTCGGTGTCAGAGAAGCGCATCCTGGATTTAGGGTTGAGCACGTCACAAAGCTCGAACGAGGTCCCGCCACGCATTCAACAAGTCGGATTTTGTGCGAATTTTGTGAGCTATAACTTAACTTTGAACCAGTGAAGTTAAAGTGAGCGAATTTTCGCCACGTAGCTATAATTGTATTCATGTGGTTTTGTATTCGTGTGGTTTTGTATTCATGTGGTTAATCGTTACAAAGGGAAAAAATTAATTTAAGTGGAATAATCGCCTGATGCTTTCTACCGTCGCGTGATGCGTGGCCTGATTGCCAAGTTGATTGGATATGCCTTAACCCTAGTGACATCATCGTGACCTGCTACCAAATACCTTTGTTGGCCCTGACGTCCGCCCCCTAAATCCTAAATGGCCTTCTTCTGAACCCAAGAGGGTCATATATTGTACACGGCTAAAGATTCAAAGTAAGTTTCAACGTACAACGTATAACGTTCGCTTGTTTTGCTCTTAATAAAATCCACCACCGTACCCCATTCGTCATACTTCCACAAGGTAGGCAGCCTTCGATATTCAACAAAAGCAAAGTGACATCAGCCTTTAAGGCTAAAAAAAATTACTATAAGCCTTTTTGCTAATGAGCCATAACTTATATTCTCCACCTTCATTGCTTTGAACGAGAAAGAAAGCCTTGTAAAATTAAGTTACAACTCCGATTTGAATGTTCACCGTCTCGTGAAAAGGGTTCAAATTCACTGTACCTACATTCTACCTACGTTTCGAAGCATTAAATGCGCAAGCTACTGTAGCTCCCCTTGTTCTGGTTCAGTTTGATAGTGGACCAGTACAGTGCACGGTTTGATAGCAAAGATCGGTACGTGCACGTTGGATGTGCCTCCTACTGTATGAAGCTGAAGACTAATTCTGCAACTAAGGGCAGGCTTCCATGTGAAGATTGGGCCGCTAAATGACAAGAAATGTGAAGATTTGGCCGCTAGATGACAAGAAATGTGAAGATTGGGACGCTAGATGACAAGAAATGAGGTCTCAAGAACCATCCATGCTCCCCTTATTTTGGAAAACAAACTCTTGGGTTCACCCATTTTGGTCGTGAATTGATTCACCACCAATACATAAAAGCCTAGCCTAAATACTTAAGACCCAATTGGATCGTTCATTTCTTAACCCCTAAAATTCCTTGACCGTATTCTCACAAAAAAACCATGAAAAACGCAACATTTGGAAGTTGCAGAAGAAATCATATGTTTTTTATTCTTTTCATCATTTAACCGTAAGATCTAATACCCAACTTGAATTTTCACGTGAGCACAAAATTTGAGAGCAAAATGACCATTAGATTCTTAGATTATAAGGATCAAAGTTACAAAAGAAGATTTTTTGGGGTTCAATCCGGTGACAAATTTGAACTTTAGAAATTAATATCTTTTTTTTGAATGGGTTAGAAATTCATTGAATGGCAAGGCCATGTTGACAATTGAGTTAAGTCTTCAAATATAAAATCTTGTAAGAAAAAAGCTCATATTAATTTTTTCACAAAACAATTACTAGAAGTGGGTACAAAGTGAAAGGAAAAAGAAAATCATTAATAAGTTTGACATGGAATTGTAAAATGTCAATCTTAACGGTGAGAATGTTGTACTTGGAAATCTTCACCTAGTGCCTTTTATTTCATTAAAAAATATTGAAAATTGAGTTTAGAAATGAGCTTCAAAGTTTTTTTTGTCCAAACTGCCCAAAAAACAGATCTCCTCATAACTTTTATCCCATTGCTCAAAATGGGTAGATTTAAAGCTTCATTTGTAGATAAAGATCAACCAATCATGAATCAAAAAAGAAATTTTGAAAAAGAGTAAAAAATAAAAAAATTCTTGCTGCCCGATCTCGCTTCAAAAACTTCAAATGCTTATAACTTTTGCAATACTTATCGGAATGACATGAAACAAAGTGCAACATGTAGAGTGTAGTTTTTGGAAGCTACACTAAAATTTTCATTGAAAATTTTAAAATTATGAGGTCCGTGGAGGCTGCCCAAAAAGTGGAACGACCAGAATATGGTCGCTCTAAATTTTAGGGGTTAAACCAGGCTTCTGTGTGAAAATTAGGTAGATGAAAATTGCTAGAAGATAAGAAATGAGGTCTCAAGAACCACCCATTTCGGCAAGAATGGAAAACCAACTCTTAGGTTCATCCATTTTGGTGGTAAATGGGTAGTTTCCAGGATTTCGGTACCCACCACCAATACATGAAAGTTTGGCTTTATTCCTTTTCATAAATGCAAGTACGCAATATAACCTCTAAACGTTCAACCGTTGAGAAAGTGGACGATGAACAAAATCAAACATAGTTTTCTCATCCGTCATTGATTTTTTGCAACGTGGATCTTTTACTATATATTTTATGGGAAGTTAGCTTCATGCATGTGTGATTAGATTAGAAAGGAGATGATTTGTGAAAAAATTATGCCTCATATCATGTTGTAGTGATTCACCCAAAATTTTGAAAATTTTAGTGTAAAAGTGCTCTTAGAAAAGTCTACTCATAAAATTAAGCAACCAAAAAATCTCCAAAAATCGCTACACTTAGAGTATTACATTTAAACCAATCACAACAAATTTCATGTACAAATTGTCAACATCTTATTTGTAATCAAATTACAAAGGAATGTTGAATTCTAGTTTTCAAATTTTATACAAAAGATAGGTGACAACAATCATAGATCAAACCATATGCATAGAACAAAATATTCATAATGTAAAACTTTTATTCACATATCAAGTTCAAAATATCCCTCTTAGTTACATTTTATAAGACATTTTTGAAATTCTCCAAATTTGGAGTGGGATGAAGACGTTTAAGGGTTAAGCTTATGTGATCTCTACCTAACTTAATGTCACAAGGTGTCCTTGGAATTGAAAATTTAAGAAAAACAATTATTAAGTATTGTTTAGAGCTCGGGGGGACACTTCCCGTTTTTTAATAACCTACGTGCGGCGGAATATAGGGTACATTTAAATAATCTTAGGTAAAATTTATAAGAAATTTATATATAAATTAGGGGACATTAAAAGTGGCATGTCCTTTATAAGTAACATAGGGAACCGGAAAATATGGTCCATTAAAAGTTAGATAGATATAAATTAGGGGCAAAAGAATGGGATACTAGGAAAAAGCTTGAGTTCCAAGCTGGAGAAGCCTCTTTGCAGAAGCTAATATCTTCATACACTTGGTAATTTTTAGGCAATCTTGGGAGTCTTTGTATGAAATGGCAGATATTCTGATCTAACTCCATTGATGTTTGCAATCTAGTTGGGTGTTTGACTTTTTTTTCTCACATGTTATAGAGGGCATTAGAACGGCGTATTTCAGATGTAATTTTTTTTTATCGGGCATATATTTGTGGTCATACTTCACAGATGCACTTCATGTCTGTGTTTTTAAACACATACTGTGCCTAAAATCTCTTCAATACTTTTTCAACCCTAATGTTTTGCTTTTCATGCATGTATTTGTGTTGTATTTGTATTCATGCATTGTTATAACTTGAATCTTTTTTTCTATAAGGTATTTGTTAGTCACTTGTATTCTCATTATTTTTTTAGTTAGTTTTTTTCCTTACAAAGAAAATAGCCTCTAATATATTCCTTTGGCCTACATATTATAAGTAATGATAGATATGATAATATGGGTAATTTTTGCTTTAAGTAATAATAGGGGTCCTTTAAATGCTTTCTAGGAGGTAAATAGCCCCCCAAAAAATACCCCACCGTCACACGTGGGTCCCCAAAATACACAAGAAGTGTCCCCCCCGAGGTTTAGAGGAATATTCTGGGATTGTTATACATATGAAAGTTGTAGGTTTAGAATTTTAGATTTGATATGTATGGTTAGATTTACTAATGCTATCACCAATATTTTATAATAAAATTTGAAAGTTAAAATTGAAAATTCCTTTTAAACTTGATTAAAAAATATATTAATAATTTTTGTAGAAAAGAATGTTGAATTGGATTTGAAACGAGACACTCTTGACATGGTGATTTTTTGGAATTTTCGTGTTCCTTAAATCTATGACCTCATTTTTGCATGGTCACTTTTGAACTAAAGTCAATGCAATTTTGGCTCGGTCAAAATTTCACATACTTATACATTTGTAATCTTAGAGAAGTATGTGCTCTAATAACACCAAATCCAACCGTTGGATAGGATAAAAATTTGATGAAGTATCATTAAAAAATGTTCATTGTGAAGAAGTTCATGAGGAAGGTGAAAACAATCATCCATCAACCCCACATGGGTCAGTTAGGCATGTAAGGGCTAAAGAATTTGTAAAAGAAGTTTCATTCTATTGGCATGGAGCTCATCTGACATCTTTGACACGCCAAAAATCAAACCCTAGAGAGTTGTTGCAAAAACAAGGCTATGAAAAAAGACGGTTTTGGTAAATAATTGAATTCCATGACTAATCAATAAACCCTTGTGAGCCTCGACCAAATGGAATAATATTTAAAGCCTCCGCAGCCTGTGAGCCTTGTCAACGTGCGTTTGTAGCATAAGGCATACATGAATGTTTTGAAAGGTAACAGAGTTATTTGTAAAGGCATCTGGTCTTTTGTCCTCCTTTTTTCATGGACCAGAGCTTGTCATCATCAATCTGACACCACTCTTCTTCACAGTCCCACCCACTACCCAATTATTCTCCCTCCCTCCAAATTTTTATGAATAAAATTTCAATCTATCCAGTGTTCTATTCTGGATCTACAGTGAGATCATGCTGATCCTGTCCTTTCCAAATTACAGGTAAAAAACTCAGGTTTTGAGGGACTCTACAAATAACTCTAATGTACCGGATGCTTTCTCCTCCATCGCCAGCCGGGTGCTTGCTTTCGACAGAGACTGTCTTAATCGTTGTGGTGATTGATGTGTATTACATGTCCCCTGTTGTCTAAAAGTGTGCAAGCAAATTCAAAAAGGCACAAGGCCCTTGGCTGTGGTAGTGTTTTTGTAAACTCTCCTCTCAACTATAAAAGAATAATTCAAAAACCAAAATATATTAAAACCAAAACAAGATTTCCCACTCTAGAAACACATGTAAGGTTTTCACTACAACATACTCCTTTCGTTTCATAATAAGAGTCCACATGTTGTAGTATGTTTTGTTTCATAGTATTTTCTTATGTTTTATACTTCAAACATGGTAGACAATGAGAGTGACACAAAAACTACATACTACTATTAAACATAGATCACTTTTTAATATTAAGATGACTTTTTTTGGCAAAGTAACGTCATGCCAAAAAAGTAGACTTTTATTATGAAATAGAGGGAGTAAATATTAAGACTCCACTTTTATATATATATATATATATATATATACACACACGCGCATGCATATATATGTATGTATGGTTCTCTCAAGCAAACAAAGAAATAACAATGAAAGGGGGTAACCCACAGCCTAAGTACCCCCTATGGTCATCCTTAGGTTTCTCACCAAACTCTACTTTAATTCCAATAAAACCCAATCTAAACACAACTAAAAGACGATCAATACCTTTCTTTCCAACTGCAATTAACACACAATCTAGTAAAAGAAGCCAATTTTTTACCAACAACCCTCGGGGAGGTCACTTAGTGTAAATTTTGGGTACATATGAGCGTACAAAAGGTATTTAATGGAGGGCTATGAAATAATTGGAATATACTACTATTTATAGTATATATTAAAGTATATTCTAAGAACATTCTTAGAATATTCTTCAATTGGTTTTAAAACACCCTATATTACTTTTACAAATTTATAATTTTTATTAAAAAATGAAAAAAAGACACCCTATATTTGTTCTTTCATAGTTTTTTAAATTCTTGACATTGACCTCCCCGAGCAACAACCTTCACTTTACTATTTTAAAACTAACACATAAAATACTAGATGTTTAATTTTAACTAGTAAACGGGCCACATTACAGCATTGTGCTCCTCGTATTCCACATGCTTCATGTGCTCCTCGTGTCCTATATATTGGTTGTGTTCCCCGTTCTCTTGTTTTGCTTTTGTCTTTTTAGAAGAATTTATCCATAATTTATCCAAAATTTAATTCAACTTTTGGTGATAAAATTTGATTAACAAAACTTATAACTTTCACACCATGGCACAAGTTACAGAATGACTCCGGTGTACCCCAACTTACCGAGGGTTTTCCAACAATGTCAAGAATGACATCAAAAACTCTCATATTCTGTTTTCATAATTAAATTAAATTTATGGTGACACAAATCACTCAAAAATCTATAACACTCACCCTTTATGTCCAAAAGTGACTAATAATGATTGATTTCAAATTTGAAATCTTAATCAAAAGATTATATTGATATTAGACAATAATTTACTTTTAATGTAAAATTTCTTATCTTATTAAAGCTTTTAAATTATTTTATTTTATTTTATACTTGATAATTAATTTTATCTTCAATAATGAATGATATACATGTATTTTCTTTTTTACTTCTAAATCTTTAAGTAAATGATATATTTTTTGATTTTTTGATTTTTTGATTTTACCATTAAATCATTTTTATATAATGGGTAATATATATTCACTAAATTTATCTAGAGAATTGTGGAAAAGTCATCTTTCTCTATATGTATGTCTAAATGTAAATGTAATATATATACATATATATATATATATATATATATATATATATATATATATATATATATATATATATATATATATATATATATATATATATATATATATATATATATATATATATATATATATATATATATATATATATATATATATATACATAATACGTGTTATAGCATTTTAAATTAAGAAATATATATTGAGAAAAATATAAAGATTCATAGTATTGCATGCGGAGTATTTCTATTGGCTATGTAATAAGAAAATGAAGGGATATAGAGGTGTGTAAAGGACATTCAATTATTATGGCCTTATTATACATTTATCTTTATTATGTTTATAATAAAATGTATAATAAGTCTTAAATTTAAGGACCATCTTGTCCTCACATTTCTTCAAAATAAAATATCTTATTTTACACATATTATGTGTCCTATCTAATAATAAATCATCATTTTTTATTCATATATTCTAAAAGCTATCAACGTCTTATTTCCAATGAAAATATATTATTATAATAAAAAATAATTAAGTCATATTGTTTTGTAAAATAAGACATAATAAATCTCTTAACAATAAATTGGGGTTGCCTCCTTGATACAAAATTCAAAAGACGCTCCAATTGCTACACTAGCTAATAATATTTCATTAGAAACTTGACATTGGGATTTGTGAGGCGTGTATGTTATTATCACCTAAAGTAACTACACCTAAAAGGGAGTATTTACCTTAAAGCGTGCGTATCTATTACGGTGTGATATTTTAGTTGTGATATGTCACATAGTATTGGATCTGCACGCTTTAAGGTAAATGTTCCCTTTTAGGTATAGTTACCTTACCTGGAGATCTGACTCGATCTTAGTAAATGGGCTTCCAAGATTCATATAATGGAAAACATGTAATCTCCATTAGATTTAGGGTTTCCGCAAACTTGTACATTTTTTGGGAAATCTGAACTTCCAGAACCTGCACGGCCTAGTAGTCCATCTTGTGGTCTACATGTCATGCACCTCTCAAGTCTCTAGATGTTGAAGTCTTCTACAAATCTCACTAATATTTTTTAGTCACTTATTGCTCATTCTTTTTGAAGGTTCCATTTTATGAATTGCGAGAGCCCCTTATACTAGGACAGTGATGAGATCTTAATCCCTAAATGACAGAGGGGGTAAGGGCAAAACCTAAATGTGTTATAAAATGTTGCTTCTACAACTTCGATGAAGTTTGGTCCAAAAGAGAAAATGAGAAGCACAATGTTTAGTAAATATCCGTACGGTCAAACTTTCCAAAATGTTTTAGATACTCATTAAACGAATTTAAAAAAATTTATTGTTGAATATTCACCAAAATTACAAATTTTATTTTTATAATTTGAAATTTGGTATGATTGGTTGAAACTAGACATTCTATTCTAAAGTTCAAAAAAGATTTAAAAAAAAAAGAGGGATCATCATTACTTTCCCGAAATAGTAATTTTTGTAACACTAGGACAATGTTGAGGTGTTTGTCTTTGAAAATTTCTCCTTGATGGAGTTTAACTCGAATTGACATGATTCAAATTGGATTGGAAAGTAGACTTGATTTCTTATTTGAAAATATTTTTTATTTTTTAAAAAAGTTTTTTTCATCTCGGGCAGCCCGTAAAAAAAGGGTAGCGACCATCAAATGGTCGTTCGGTCACTTAGGAGTTAACATGCCACAACAATTAATTAAGGTTGAATGTCCTAAACCACGAACTTAAGAAATATGGTCTTATTTTAACAAGGTTATTTATGAGAAATATTTTTCAGTCATTTGGAAAAAGGTTTCTCACGGAATTTTTGCAATTTAATTCTTAATATTCAAATTGATACAAAATTTCAAAGTGAAAAGAAATTCGTAATCCAAATGAGGCCTTTATGTTTCTCCATGTCCATACCATGTTGTACTAATTTTCACTCATAATGATACCCAAAACCACCAACTACTTCTTCGCAATGTTTGGCATGCCATTAGTTTTCTTGAATAGTGAAATTGGTGGATTTGAGTCTCAACTGTTGTGGCTCCTAGAAAACTCTACATGTCATAATTGGGGGAGGTGGTAGTTTTAGGACATTCAACCTTAGTAACCTTCATGCCCACTGCCTTTCCTTCATGCACTCTACTCATCACCTTGAGCCTCCACCTTTGCTTAGCTACTGATAAATTGTTGGATGTGGAATATTCCACACCATCTACTTTAGAGCTAAGGTAGAGACATGCATGCTACTGAGGACCGCTTCACACTATAGCCGAAGGTCGAGAAGCCATTGATTTCCACCAATCGGATTGCAAGAAACTAAGAATTCGGCCTCTCGACACTTCACATTAGAGGCCAAAGTCCAAAGTCCTTTTAAATTGTGTAAAAATATGTGATTTTTGAAAGTTCTTATAAATAAGGAAATATAGTAATACATCAAATTATGAGTTAAAATTAAACATGGATATGGCTCAAACATTGTTTAACTAATTTTCATGTTTATGAACAATTTCTTTATAAATTGGTATTTTGGATTGTTCCTTTTGCCTTTAACTGGAAAATGAGACAATTCTGGATTTGACAACAAAGGAATGAAAAGGAATATCAAAATTGTTCAATTTTTCTTGCTCAATAGAATTTTGGATGGAATATTACATCATTACTGCTAAATAGAGAATGTGTAATTTCTAGCACAAGTTGAATGAGTCACAAAATGATAGTGTTTTAGTGAGACGTTCCTTTTTGGAGCCCATATCGTGTCATTGTCCTACATGGCAATACTTTTTGACCAAGGCGACAACCTCTCGAAAGAATGTTTGGGTCCGATGGGAATGGAAACCCAAACTATGGTCGAGAAGCCGTCGATTTCTTTTCATAAAAAATGAAAACTGTATTTCATTGCCTATTTCAACCCATTTCTTTGGACTCTCAACAAAGTTTGGTCACTCAATCCCACGGTCACTCGGCTTGGACGGCTATAGTGTGAAGCGGCCCTAAATGTCATGGCTTTTCAGTGTTGAAGGGATGCACTTCCATGGCCTCCCAGTAAATCGTCAAAACATTCCTTTCTCAATACGTCAATCAATCTGGGATGTACCTGAACAGATGGTGAGCCAGGATTTCCTTGCAATTGCGGTTCCACGTCTTGGCATATCAGTGGACACGAGACCGTACCAACAGTTTCAAGCTCATCAGTGACAACCGTTATGCAGACACTCTGATTTTGTACTAGATAACCGGTCGAGCCACGTAGCGGCGAGTCGGTTATCAAACATAACCGGTCGAGCCACGTAGCGGCGAGTCGGTTATCATACATAACCGGTTGTTCACTTTTCAATCACAACCCTTGAATGATCTTTATGATCCAAGGGCATAGGATGCAAGTTGAAGGGAGAGAAGGTTATGAGCTGCAACTTGTGATGGCGATGGGTTGCCAATGGAATGGAGCCACATTGGCGTTGAAAAGTCAACAACCGGTTATAGACTCAGGGACAAACACATGGGAAACTAAACCCTCTACCATGGTCCGTTGTAAAGAACTTCACATATGCCCCAGCAGCCCAAAGCTCTGTGTGCAATGCGACAAACTTATGTATGTTTGGTCGGACTGTGACGAGATGCAAGTGTACTCACTTGAAGAAGATCTGTGAAGCACACTCACTAGTAGCAGACTTGTAGTTTTTCATTCTCCACTTCGTGGGAACAGTGAATAGTGGCTAAATATTATACTTATATTTTTGTTTTCTTGTGACCAAAACCACTCACCAGCACTAACACAACCCATGTGCTTGACGCAATTTCATTCCTTTTTCATTTATAATAAGTGAAAAACGACACATTTCCTACTAGTGACTAAACCCACCACCACTACAGGCATCGACCGCATTGCCACCACGTGAATCAAATCGGCTTTGGCTGGAGCACTCGCGTAGCCCGAATCATCCCATGGCCAATCAGGTGGGAGATAGATGGAAAGTGAAGCGGTCATCCTATGCGGTCAATTGTTGGAGCCAAATATCCAGTAATCCGACAGCTTCCATGTGAAATTTAGTCTAGCTTTGTTACATCAGGAGTAGATGCCATATATTGATCGTTTTTGATGCCTTAGTAGAGATGGTTTGTTTTTCGTAGGTTCCCTATGCATTCAAGAACACTCGGGCTCGTCATTCTGAGCTCATTCTATAATTGAAAATTCACAATTTCAACTCTCTTTTAAGGATGCGCTAATGTGCTTTTATCTCCTGGAGCAAAAACAGTGCTGGTTATGCCTGAGCATCGAAGGAGCGTTCTCGAGGTGCAATATATACAGTATCAGACTATCAGTTTGCAAAGTTAAGAGTAGGAATGGCTTCTTGTGCACAGGAAGCTCGAGACGATCAAGATCAAAGAATTGCCACTCTACTTACTGTCATGCACTTCAGGAGAAACATGGAATTTGTGGAGTAATGCTTACAGTGCATTTAGAATGATTTCAATTGAGAGTATCCGGATGTGTCCGAAGTTCTATCCATGAATTTATCACAAGATGAAGTTCCGGTGTACTGATCAGAAGGCTCAAAGGAGAATTTGATAAGTACTACTGGTATGATACATTGGATTTATATTTCTCCATTCCGATCAGACAGAGGTTTTGTTACAACAAAGACTCTGCTCCGGATGACAATGCGGTTGATGAGGAAGCCGGGAACAACCATAAAATCGACGCGTGAAATATCAACCCTAGCCGGCATGTCGTCGTCTTCTTCGGACTCTGACTCCTGGAAAATGACAGACTCCATGTACTTCTCCACAAATTTCTCAGACTGCGAGACACGAAAGATCCGAACCGAGGGATTGAACGCGAACGCGAGCTTGTGAACCTGCCAAACACACACCGCAAGCTTCACGAACGTTGCTCCGAGTTTGGACGCGAGGTAGGTCGCGACGTCCGTGGAGGTGTCGTCTTCGGAGAACGAAGAGCGCTCGAAGGTACGAGCTATGATTTCCTGCACCATGCTCTCGATCTCGGGAATGGCCGCTCCCAGGCTCTCCAGCTTGATGCGGCAGAAATGCGTGAACAGACTGTCTTCCGTGAGCAGAGTGTCTTCCGGCTGCCCGGCGATGGAGGTAAGTTCTTTGTATTCACGGAAATTGGCTATTCTTTGTTGCTCCATGTCCAGAAACCCTGACGTGCTGTCTTGGAGATCAAAACATTCGTGCTCGAAGCCTTGGAACAGGAGCTTACACGTGATGGCTTCCAACACGTACTTCAGCGGAGCGGCTTTCCCGAGAGAAATGGAGCGGACGAAATTGTTGCGCGCCACCGCCATGCCGTCAATCTTGCCTTGCTCCATCGCCTTCATCAGAAGCCGCGCGAAGAGGCCCGCTACTTCGTGCACGCGTTGGACGGCTCCGTCAAGAAGATACGGCGTCGCTTCGGTTTCTACAAACGACTCTCCGCCGATGTACTCCTTGGAAGGTAAAGAATCCTGTGAGTTGTCTCGATCTTGAATTTGTTGCCTCAGGTCGTCAATTTCGAGGTCGCATTGGCGCAATTTCGACATGTTCTCGTGGAGTTCTAAGTCTTTCGATTGGAGTTGCTGTTCTAAAGCAGAGCATTGTGCTTTGAGTGCTCGCTCATCGTCGAGTGACATCGGCTTTCCTTTCTGCTCAATTCCGATATTTCTCTGCCGCTCGTTGTGAAGTCGTTCGAGAAGACTTTGCACTTGTGACTCTAAGGCTCCCATTTTCACTGCGAGAATTGCGTTTCGCTGCTTGAGGTCGTCTATGCGTTTCGTCTGCTCTTGTTCCCGCTTCTCCAATTGACCTTTTGCATACGTCAAATCTGCGACCTTCGTGCGGAACTGTCCTGTAGTGCTCGTGTCTTGCACTATCTTTCTCTCTTGCTCTGCTTTCAATGCCTGATTCTCTCGTCTGATATCTATCCAAGAATTTTGAAGCTTCTTCAACTCAGAAACTTCGAGTTCTTTCGCTGCAAGGGCATTCGCCTGATCTTGGAATTTTGATTGAAGCTCTCCAACCTCTTGCTCCAACTCCCTGTTTTCTCTCTCCAAGTCGTCAGCGCGCAGCTTAGACTGAAGAGAAAGAGCTTCCAACTTCTCTCTGTTTTCTTTCTCGAAAGCATCAGCGCGCTCCTTCTGAAGAGAAAAACCTTCCAACTCTCCCTTGTACTTTCTGATTTCTTTCTCAAGAGCATCAGCGCGTGCCTTCTCTTGACGAAGACCTGCCAACTCTCCCTTGTACTTTCTGATTTCTTTCTCAAGAGCATCAGCGCGTGCCTTCTCTTGACGAAGACCTGCCAACTCTCCCTTGTACTTTCTGATTTCTTTCTCAAAAGCATCAGCGCGTGCCTTCTCTTGACGAAGACCTGCCAACTCTCCCTTGAACTTCTTGTTGTCTTTCTCAAAAGCATCAGCGCGCGCCTTCTCTCGGTCCAATTCTTCCTTGTATTTTCTGTTTTCTCTCTCAAAATCATCAGCGCGACCCTGTTCTAAATGAAAGTTTTTCAACGTCGCAAAATAATCTTTCTCCAAATGCTTGTATCGATCCTCTGACCTTTCGATCCGCTCTCGAAGATTAGCCTCTAAATCGTTGACGCTGGCCTCTTTGTGAACAGGAATTCGCGGGAGGTCACCAAGGTCCTGTGAATAATTCCCGTTGGCACCTTTGCTTTCAATAACTCTAGACGGCTTATGGTACGACTGTTCAGAGTACTCCGACTTCTGTCCTCCGTATTCATATGGCCTTTGATTTCCTGCACGACCAGTGCCTCCGGCAAAAGAGCCACCCTCGGCCTGTGCTTTTGCATTTGAACGATTCAGAATTGCAGGAAGGTACGAAGTTAAACTTGAAGGAAAACCCCAACCTGAGGATGATGGCACTTCAGGTGGTGGCACTTCAACGTAGGGAGTGCCCCCACCTGCAGCCGCTACGAAGCCATTCCGGCGACCATCATACGTTGCTGGAGAGAAGTCTTGTTCATCTCGCAAGTTTGAGAAGCCATCCCATTTTATATTGATATTGCCATGATGTTGCGTGTTTGTCCGATGATTCTGCATTGTAAGTCAATCTTTTGACAATCTGCTTCAGCACAATGGAGCTCGAGCATTCTGATTCTCTCAGCACCTGGATATCGGCAGCAATGTCGATGTAGTCGCCCTACCCTGTAAAAGCAATCTGTGCACGTTGTTAAACAAGGAGAAAGAAGCACACAGAGACACAAGAAAGAAAGAGAGTAAAATGATGGGAGTTCATCGCAAGAGTCTACTTAGAAGCAGCCCTAAAACGATCAAACAAGCCCGGAGTTGAGTCTATCAGCGGAAGCAACGTCTCTCTAAAACCAACTTCCGCATCGATTCACATTGAAATTGATGCGATCATATGATGAAATGGCTTGTAAACAGGGTTCAGGATGGAAATTCCAACTACGCCAGAGCAGAAACTACGCCTCATCAACACAGATCTCGCCTTGACAGGTACACTTACTCAATTGCGCTTATAATATAGAAATCATTTCAGTGCTAATCGATTCAAAAAAATGCACGATAGGGCTGAAAATAAACTATCAACAGTGCCAATAGTAAATGAGCAAAAATTACGAGCATCGAACTGAGGTGCGTCTCCTATCTACCTAACAGAAGAAACCCTTCGCTCTACCACCGAAATTTCTTAGGTTTTGTAAAAAAAAGTTGTTTGCGCGTCTCTCGCGAGGAACACTTCGTCGAGAAATAGAGGACTGCCAAAATTCTGTCAGTGGCGTAACCCTAGACATTGAATCGTTGCTGATACAGGGGAATGGCCACACGGCGATGGAGGACGGCACCGGTCCCACAATGCTCACAACTCATCTTGTCCAGAGGTACGTAGAAAACCCCGTGCACTCATACAATCGAACTGCAAGGCAATTGTTCTGAAAATACTGCTAGAACTGCGCCCAATACTCTATGCTAGTAGCAAAGTTTCAGCCGCTTACCCTGATTGATAAAAGTCGTATACCTTCAAAACTCGTCCGCAAGCGAAACGATGAAGCATCGTTGACGGTGGTAAGGAACCTCCCAAATCGTACTCCTCAAAATTACGTCTAGCTTGAACTCCGACTAGATGATTTCAGCAGCTCTGAAAATATAATAAGAGAACTTGTGCTGAGCAGCTTCCGAAGGTAGACTAGCAAATTGTCACGTACTGTCTGCAATCGGCAAGGGGTACGTAATTGAGAAACTGCAACCCAGTGCCGCAAAAGATACAGAAACGCGTTGAAAACAGGTAAAGTCTGCCGACATTGCGCTACTATAGGAGGAGCTTTGAAGTTTGTGCAGGCTGTGATTCTGCAGATTTTTCAGCCAGCTTTGGAGTTCGCACCCAATGTCCATTTGGCCTGAGGTATGAAATGTTCTAACCTTAACAAAATATTTCGAGTTTTGGGAGTCGTGCATTTGTCAACTTCGTCACATCAGTTCTCGAGTAAAGGTTCCCGAAAGGTTCTCGATGATGCGCATAATTGGTGGTGGAATTTGTAGGTCACCTGGAAAGTTTCGCTTTGCTTTCTGGAACGCAAATAGTGGGTAACGGCGCGTGACCGGCGTGTTCTGAGGTTCTTTTCATTTTTTAATTTTTTTAAATTTTGTTTGAAATGGAAATCAAGGTGTGTAAGAGCTTGGTGGTCTCTAAACTCAAGGAAATTAATTTAGTAGTCTTTCTTGATGGCTAAATTAGTTTTTCATGGGTTTAAAAATCATCAAGCTTTTACACATTTAAAGTTGAATGTCCTAAAATCACCAACTTAAGAAATATGGCCTCATTTTATCAAGGTTATTTATGAGAAATATTTTTCAGTCATTTGGAAAAAGATTTCTCACGGAATGCACAAATTTTCGCAATTTAATTCCCGATATTCAAATCAATACAAATTTTCAAAGTGGAAAGAATTTCGTGACCCAAATTAGACCTCTAGGTTTCTCCATGTCCACAACATGTGGTACTAATTTTCACTGATAATGATATCCAAAACCACCAACTACTTCTTCACAATGTTTGGCATGCCATTGGTTGACTTGAATAGTGAAATTGGTGGTTTTGAGTCTCAGCTGCGATGGCCCCAAGAAAACTCTACATGTCATAATTGGAGGAGGTGGTGGTTTTAGGACATTCAACTTTGGTAATGAGAGACCACTAAGCTCTTCCATACCTTTTAACTATTTGAGGTGAACAAATAAGAATATATTAAATCAAAATTCACAGTATCTTATTCAAACACAAGGCAACTTTAACCCTTAAACGACATATGCTTTCCTGATACCACACCCAAAATTTCTTTTAAATTCCATTTTAAGCATGATTTTGTTTTTAATTTACTTTGCCACTATTCTAAAGAAGTATAGATCTCTCTAAGGTGCTCGGTTTGGCATTTTAAAAACCCCATTTGGTGCAATGGAGTAGAAGTTATGAGCAAGATTCTCCCAAAATATAACCAAGCCCGTGGGGCTTGCATTGTCGTTTAAGGGTTAAAGATAACTCTAATGGATGCATTATTTCCATTGCACGTTCTTTTCATATCCAGCAACTTGCCAACACAGGTAAATTAGGGCCTCCTTACATGCCATGGCGAAACTACACAACCATACCAACCATTTCACTGGTTTTCTCATTTTTAGGGGTCAAGGTGCTTTTCTGGGAAATTTTAATTTTAAATTTGTGCGACCCTAAATTAGTTTAGGTAGATTTACCATGTTCAAAATACGGGCAAACTTTTGTTTAGTTTTTTACCTCTGGTACAAGTATGTGTGTAGGTTCAAAATGACGTGTTTTAGGTGGCGGGCATTGAGTGACTCAGTTGATGCATAATGTGAAGTGTACCCCCAGCTATATGCTGCCATGTATCCCTTCTAGTTCCTCTTCCACCTCACAGGGATTAATTAACCCCTAAAGGACCAGGACCGTATTCTCACAAAAAACCATGAAAAACGCAGCATTTGGAAGTTGCAGAAGAAATCATATGTTTTTTATTTTTTTCATCATTTAACCGTAAGATCTAATACCCAACTTGAATTTTCATGTGAGCACAAAATTTGAGAGCAAAATGACCATTAGATTCTTAGATTATAAGAATCAAAGTTGCAAAAGAAGATATTTTGGAGTTCAATCCGGTGACAAATTTGAACTTTAGAAATTAATATCTTTTTTTTGAATGGGTTAGAAATTCATTGAATGGCAAGGCCATGTTAACAATTGAGTTGAGTCTTCAAATATAAAATCTTGTAAGAAAAAAGCTCATATTAATTTTTTCATAAAACAATTACTAGAAGTGGGTACAAAGTGAAAGGAAAAAGAAAATCATTAATAAGTTTGACATGGAATTGTAAAATGTCAATCTTAACGGTGAGAATGTTGTACTTGGAAATCTTCACCCATGTTAGATTTAAGAAAGATAATGTGCACAGAAGGTAAATGATAAACATAGTTTATTATGTGACTTGCCACCCAACCATAGAAGTGAGATATTGTCCTATAGACAATGATATCTCCTTCACCCTCCAAGCCATACTTATAGTTCTAGTACCGTCTGTCTACATACCTAGAATATGTACAGACTAACTAGACTATCACTTTGGTGTTCTAACTAACTTGGAGTTATAGACTCTTGGTCTATCAGTTCCCTCATAAGTAACTTAATTACCATATGAGTAACTTAGGCATAGACCCTTGGTCTATCAGTTCCCTCATGGGTAACTTAATTCCAACACTCCCCCATAGTTAGAACCACCTAAAGTAGATAATAATGCAGTGCCACATTATTTACTATAACTTAGTACTACTCTAAGTCCTCTAATTTCCTCTTGAGTGACTTGATAGGTAGAACTCCAAGTCTACTCTTACAGTACTCAAATTTAGCCTTAGGTAGGCTTTTGGTGAATGTATCTGCCACCATTTGGTCTGTACCCAAATAGACAAACTCCACCTCATTAGATTTAACCTTGGATCTAATGAAATGACACCTACATTCAATGTGTTTAGTGCGTCCATGGAATTCGGGATTTTTAGTCATAGCTATACAACTTTGACTATCACAGTAAATTACTGTAGGCCCTTTCTGAGAAAACCCCATTTCCTCTAGAATGTGTCTTATCCATATAGCTTCCTTGGTGGCTTCACCTGCTGCGTAATATTCAGCTTCGGCACTTGATTAAGCAATAGCTTTCTGCTTCACGCTGTTCCAAGAAATGGCTGCATTGGCTAACATAAAAACATAGCCAGTTCTTGATCTCCTTTCTTCCGGATCTCCAGCCCAATCAGAGTCACAATATCCAATCACTTGCAAGTTGTCATCTCCTTTGTAGACCAAGCCTTCATTGCATGTCCTATTGAGATATCTCCATATTCGTTTTACCGAAGACCAATGCTTGAGTCTTGGATCAGAATTGTACCCAGCTACCATACTTACTCCTTGAGATAAATCTGGTCGAGTAGTTATAGCTAAATACATTTGACATCCCACTGCTGATTTGTAGGGAATTGCCTGCATTTATTTCATTAAAAATTATTGAAAATTGAGTTTAGAAATAAGCTTCAAAGTTTCTTTTGGTCCAAACTGCCCAAAAAACAGATCTCCTCATAACTTGTATCCCATTGCTCAAAATGGGTAGATTTAAAGCCTCATTTGTAGATAAAGATCAACCAATCATGAATCAAAAAAGAAATTTTGAAAAAGAGTAAAAAATTAAAAAATTCTTGCTGCCCGATCTCGCTTCAAAAACTTTAAATGCTTATAACTTTTGCAATACTTATTGGAATGACATGAAACGGAGTGCAACATGTAGAGTGTAGTTTTTGGAAGCTACACTGAAATTTTCATTGAATTTTTTTAAAATATGAGGTCCCTGGAGGCTGCCCAAAAAGTGAAACGACCAGAATATGGTCGCTCAAAAATTTAGGGGTTAATGGCCCCAGCACAAGAAAATATATTTTGATGCATAGTTTTTTTTACTTGCATGTAAAGAGGCCTTTAGGGTCTTTTTCAATGTGCTTCTGGTGGGCAGAAAGCACACTAAACGACGAAAGTTCAACAAGTGAAAGTTCAACAAGTGAGGACAAAAATATTTCTACTGGTGATTGGTGTGCGCATAAATCCGGCTTTCCTCTTCACCCATTTTGGTATTGCATCAGTGGGCTCAGAAATTAGTTGAAGTCCAAACTTTAGCTTATTTTATGCTCTACAACGAGTCTGCAGTATGCCAAGATTGCTATACCTTGGTGCACATGGAAGTGATTATCGACTCCCAACATCGATAAATGCAGAATTCCAGGACCCACCAATAGTCACATGGAGAGTGGCCCTTATTGGTAGCCTCATACCAAGTCAAACTTCCGTACACAAGAGTATGGCATGGAAAAATAACATGATAGTTACTTGTTCATAACATTCAGTAGCCTTCATGCCCACTAACTTTCCTTCATGCACTATGCTCATCACCTTGAGCCTCCACCTATCCACTTAGCCACTGTGAAATATTGTTGAGTGTGGAATATTCTCCATCATCTACAGTAGAGCCAAGGCAAAGACAGGGCATGCTACTGAATGTTCTGTTTGAAATGATCAGGCACATGTTCTGCTATCACCAAACCTAACAGAATGCTAAGAGTTGACCAGTCAATGCAATGCAGACTTGTGAAGATTTTTTTGGGGGTTATAACTTATAACCCATAGCACTGCATTCCATGTGATTCCTCTGATGAACACTCCTGGACATTCTTGATTTAAGAGTACATCAATTCATCATGTCCTACAACTTTCTGGAGCCAATTATCAAGTCTGTAAAGGACCTTGGTTTTTGTTGCAGTGAGCCTTATACTTGTTAACTTCACTTCAAACAATGGGCCGATGTAAATAGTTGCTACAAAATGTAGCCTCGTTACATACAATCATCTTTTTGCAAAAATAACTCATCTTTTACATCAGAGAAGCCGCTCATGGAAAGAACTTGGGTAAACTAGTTGTTCATGAGTTTGAAGACCATCAAGTTCTTACCACTAGTAGAAAAGGTGGCACTGTTGAGGGAGATGCCCAAGCAAGTACACTAAATAGGTAGATTAGTGTTAGATACACTAATTTACATAAACATATTGTAAGTTTTTATTGTTGACCAATTTTTTTACCCTTTATATTGGTCAAGATGGAGATCTTTCAATAGTATTGGAATCAATGTCTTTGGTAATTTTTTTTGTCGAGAGTAAAAATCTATAATATTTTCAAATCTTATAATTATCTAACACTAATCTACCTATTTAGTGTAGTGCCCAATTCCACGCATGCACAATGATTTTCCCTGGGCATGTCCCTGGGGAGTGCCACCTTTTCTACTAGTGTACACACTTAATGATGAGAGATCACCAAAAAAAATCATCCCTTATAACTATTTAGAGTGAAAAAAAATAAGAGTATATTAAAGTAAAACACATGGTATCTTATTCAAACACAGCTTTTGTTTTAAGATAACTCTACTGTTCTCGTTATTTTCACGAACCAACTCTAAAGAGTGGCGCAATATAAATACAAACACTTCTAGTTCTTTTTCTTTATTTTTATTTTTTTTGACACAAGTATAGATAATTGTATTGCAAGCAGGGAGAAAATACAATCAACCCCAGCCAAATGCCGCCTCGGGAGAAAGGGGAAGAATAATCTTTATAGTTTCTATCCTAATAGTCATATTATCAAGATTTTCTTGTTTTACCATTGGATCAAGCTCAACTCTTAACTAACATAACATTAAGTAGCCTTCATGCCCATTGCCTTTCCTTCATGCCCACTACCTTTCCTTCATGCACTCTGCTCATCACCTTGACCCTCCACTTGTTCACTTAGCTACTAATGACGTATTGTTGGGTGTGGAATATTCTACACCATCTATGTAGAGCCAAGGGAGAGACAGTGCATGCTACTTAACCCCTAACTACCCAAGCAGGCGTTTTTGGCCTGATGTACAGATTTCATCCATATTTTCTCATCCGTCATGCACTTTTTGTGGTGTGATTTTTTTACTGAAATTTTTATGGGAAGTTAGCTTCATGTATGTGTGATTCGATCGAAAAGGAAATAATTTTTGAAAAAATTATGCCTCATTTTGTGTTGTAGTGTTTCACCGAAAATCTTGAAGATTTTGGTCTAAAAGTGTTCTTGAAAAAAAAACTATTAAAATCAAGCATTCAAAAAATCTCCAAAAATCACTACACCTAAAGTACTACATTATAACCCATCACAACAAATTTCATCCACATATTGTCAATATCTTATTAGTAATTGAATTACAAAATAATTTTTTATTTTATGTTTCAAAATTTATAAAAAAAAGGATTAGTGATAGCAGTCATAGATCTAACCGTATAGATAGAATCTGAAATTAAAATTGTATAACTTTTATTCATACATCAAGTTCTAAATATTCATATTAATTTCATTTTATAATGCATCTTTGCAAAACTGCCTAAACTGGACATAGGTGAGGACGTTTAGGGGTTAATGTTATGAACTCAACCTGGAGCCTGGTTGTGGAAGAAGTACATCCCTTGCAACTTGCATGACTCAGCAAGTACCATTTTCCACAACCAACCTAACTTAGTATGTAACAGAACACCTGATGTAACAGATTGATGTAACAGAGCAATTGATGATAATGTCCTGTTACGATACTCTTGTGTCAACACAGAACACATGGGTACTACTGCTCGATGCTGCTACAAAACATGAATCCCAACATGGCTAACTTAACCCTTAACCCTTAACCCCTAAGTGACCAAATGACCATTTTATGATCGCTGAAACAAATTGTAAAAAATAATTAATGTTTACATATAGGAAATTAAGCCTACTTTTCAACCCAATTTGAATCATGTTAATTCGAGTTAACCCCTAAACGTTTGAACGTGTCGTGGCGGCCAGTATAATACAGTGTATTTTGTTTGTATTTGGAATGGATCCACACCTTTAATGGGTTTGAGTTCATAAGAGAAGTTGAAATTTAAATCAATGCAATTAAAATGAGCTTTTAAGATCTCAATTTAGAGTTTCTTGTTGGTAGCAAATCTCAATTATACGACAACGTATATACTATTCCCATGGGACGTTTAAGGGTTAGACTCCACCGAGGAGAATTTTTCAAAGACGAACACCTCAACATTGTCCTAGTGTTATAAAACTTACTATTTCTAAAAAGTGATGATGTTCTCTCCTTTGAAAAATTATCCTTTTAAATTTAAAAATAAATAAAAAATGTTTAGTTTAATACCAATCATACCAAACTTCAAATTCTAAAAGTAAAAAATTATGATTTTGGAGAATATTCAACGATAAATGCTTCTCAATTCATTAAATGTGTGTCTTAAACATTCTTTGAAAGTTTGACCGTACAGATAATTACTAAACATCATGCTTCTCATTTTCTCTTCAGGACCAAACTTCATAGAAGTTGCAGAAATTATATTTTATAACACATCAAGGTTTTGCCCTTACCCCCTCTGTCATTTAGGAATTAAGGGTCAATATTTATTACTTGATTACATGCTTGCTTTGGCAAACCCATCTCCATCCTCAAGTGATTGAATATTGTAGTACCATAGCAGGGTCACCACTCCGCGAATGAATATTTGATATTTTTTGAAAAATCATTTCTGTTCCTCAAAATATGAATTTCTTGATTTTAGTTCTAGATAAAGATATTAAAAATTGACCCAAAGAAGCACAAAATGACCCAAAATAGCTTAAAACTAGCAAAATATAGCTTAAAATAATTTATACCATTTTCATTCTTTTGTCCTCATAATTTCCAGTTTTGTTAAGATTTTTTATTTTTTTAATTGTATTTTGGCGAACCTACTGTGGTGCTACAGTATGACAATTTTATGCACCTGAGAATTGCAATTTTGCATGCAATATTTTGAATATACTTTGAAATATTTACCCTAGCACAGTAGCCGGAGAAATAGGTCAAATGCCAAGTCAATCAGTGGCTTCAAAATCTTCTCGACACTGTTGCACAAGTGGCTGCAAGCACTAACCAAAAAGGATGTTGTTTTTGATACTCTTTCGACATGTTGTTTTCAAAGTTTGACATTGTTTTTCTCGCCGGGGCCTATTGCCCCTGGTTCTATGTGATGTTTCTCTTCTTTCAACAAAATAAAAGCGTCCGGTTGTTTTTTTTTTTAAAGTTTGACATTGTTTTGTTTTAAAAGTGTTGAGAACAATGTCAAAATAAGCGTTGAATAAACATGTTTTTTTTGGTAGTGAAGTGATTGTTCACTTTCTTCGCTGACAAAGATCACACTAGATATGGTGGTCTTTGCAACATAGTACAGTCAGATCTTGATAAGTGTTAGGGGTTGGGAGCATACTTTTAGTTAACACTTAGACACTAGTAACACATAACACTTATAGAGGGTGATGCCGATGATTTGTAACACTTAGAAGAATTAAAAAGGTAAATACATAACATTTATAGAAAAAATGGATGAAATTACAGAATATTGATTCATTACTCATCTAAGTCCGTCAAAAGAATGAATCAATAGTACTTTGGCGAGTTTCTGCTACACGCCAGGATTCTACTTGCTTTTCTAATGCTTCAATATTCCTAATAGATAACATGGTGTCATTAGGTCTTTCGTCCAAAAACTTCTTCACAGTTTGAAGAGCACTACCTACATCTTTAAAGCCTACAATCTCTTCTACTATATCTTGAGAATTAGCTTCATCAAGATCACTATCTTCGTGTTCACTACCTTCTTGTTGAGATGAAAGCATTTCAATAATTTCTTCATCAGTGGGCTGATAAGGGTTATTCAAATCAAACTCAAGCTCATAATTTAAATACTCTTCAACATTCATGTTAGGGGTCTCAGTCTTAGAGGATATCAAACTTAGATGTTCTAATACAGCAGCAACCTCCTCTACTTCTTTCCTTCGTTGCTCTTGATCTTTTACTTTATGAACTTAAAAATACATCTACCCATCAGTTTGTTTCTAGAATGGACATTTAGAGTCACTTTGCAACTAGAAATTATTACATTACCTCAAAATTATCTCCCCCCAAGCGATGGCTCTTACGAAAAGCCTTTTTCTGGAAACTTTTCACTTACAAAGGTAAAATTAACAAAGTCGGGAGGGCGACATTGCATAACACTTAACACATAACACTCCATAACACTTGCTAGTCTTAATTTTAAGGGAGCGGAAATCTCCATAACACATATAGATTTTTAACACTTATCGAGGTAACACTTATCGAGGTCTGACTGTATTAGTATTGTACTAAGGTGGAATGCCCCATAACTTCCTATAACGTTCTTTAGCCCTTGTTGGACCACACCCTTTACACTGTAGCAACATTGTAGAGAAATTGCTAATCAAATAATTCAACTCTCCAACCCTCTTTGTTTGACCCACCTGAAGTTTAAAAAATAAAATAAAAAATCTTTGCGATTCCTCCAATCCCTTTACAAATGCTTGAGATTCAGAAGTAAATAGTAGGGGGCTAAAGAATATTATGCCCACCTGGGGCTAAAGAACGTTATGCCCACCTCTCATGAATGTCATTTGAGCACCTTCAATAACTACAGTTCAAAGAATCTAAGATCACCAATTTGGGATCCACTTGTGAGCCAATCGAGTGGGTAGAATTAGGGTTTTCAAAGTAAAATCCATTATATTTTTTGCTTTAAAAAAAACACCACCTCTAGGTCACAAGTTGAATATAACCAACTGTCTTACCACTTTGAAAAGTATGACATTTGCAAATTATTAAACTAATAATGGATACTTTGATATTTGAATTTAAAAAAGCCATTGGTCACAACCCTAAACAAAAAAACCAAAAGTAAAAAATTCCATGTCTCTGATTGCGTGCAAATTGAGGATTAAAGTTAAACGCACCTGTGTCCATATAATGGATGACGAACAGACTGCAACCTTTTTCAATACTACATCTTGTACAATTTTTCATCCATCTAAATTCATTTTGGTTCTTGTGCTAATTGACTATCATTTGTACGGTATGGATTTTTAAAATAAGATATTGTGATTTTTTGAAAAACAACACAATTGTTTTATGCCAAGTTTCATTCTTAATTCAAAAAGTGAGACCTTAAACATGATTTTCTAAAATAAGTAGAGTCAAATACTCTAGTATCGTAGTTGGGTCGCCAAAATAATTCCAAAAATAGATAACGTAAAAAATCGGAAATTATGAGGACCAAAAAACAAAAATAGATTTTTTTTTTGCTATTTCTAAGCTATTTTGGGCCATTTTGAATCATTTTTTGCTCAGAAACAAAAACCAAGAAATTCATTTTTTAGGAACAAACTTTAATTTTCAAAAAATACTAAATATTTTTTTATGGGGTAGCGACCCAGCTATGATACTAAAGTAATGGAAACCATCTCATACGGCATGTTATTCCAATTTCATTACAATATTTTATTTTATTTTGTTGATTTTGGATTTTTAATCGAATTTCAAGAAAAAACCTTGCAAAATTCATTAAAAAGTATGATGAATCCACAATGACATTTACAACATTCCTTTGTACATCAACTCCGTTTTTGTTTTTCATCAAACATTTTATAACAAATCTTTGAAAACAATGCTGAATCTGGACGCTAAAGGATTAAATGTTGAACTTCCATGAGCTTGAAAAATGCAAATTGATTTGAAACATGCAAATTAACCTTGCAGAACTTCAATGGTGCATACTATAACACTTGCTCACCAAACTTTGCAACAATGACTCATCATCCTTCCTTTTTCCAAATCCATTCTTCATACTGTTATAGAGGTATTAACCCTAGAGGACCACAAGTGTGTTTCTCCAAACACTCCAAAGTATCCTTTCTCATAAAAAGATAAATAGTTTTTGATCTAAAACCTTTTTGACTGATCCAACCGTAGGACATTTCAACCAACTTGAATTTATTACGACTTAAAAACTTTCAACCGTTTAGGGTTCTTCAATAGTGAGATTATAAGCTTCAAAGTTGGTAGCATTTTTTTTTTGGCTTGTTGCTCAAGTTTGAAACTTTTTGAAAATGCCCAAAACGCAAAGTTTAGTCTCAAATTTGGTAAAATGAATTTGACAGTTGTGTATATGGGGGCATTAGCTCATTGTGTACTGTACAAAAATTCAAATGCATAGCCCATTGTATTAAAAAAATTAGGAGTTGCCTGCAATTAGGTTTTTCACCTTTGCATGATTTTATCTTTTGATCTATACATCATCTACGTACTCAAATTGCCATCCCATCTTTGTTACAAAGAGTAGAATCACCACAAAAAATTCAATAATTGACAATCAATACTCATTCCATACTGAGCTGCCCGAACTTGGAACACTAGCCTTGGTCCTTTAGGGGTTAAAGGAGATGGTTTTCAAAAAGAGAACCAAAAACCAATTTATGTGAAGAAAAATCCGCCTTCTTGGAAATGAGAAATCCTAAGATGCATAATGCCATTGAGGTGAATGCACTAATTCGCAACAATGCACATTTTAGGTGCTCAAAACAAAAATAGTAAGAAATGGGTGGGTCCATCTTATAAAGAACTAAAGTCCTCAACCTGAACTAACATGATGAGGGTAGACTCATAGTTAATGTTTTAGGGCACGTAGCCTCAAAATCCCCTCATTTCATAACAATGGTATCTATTCCTGATCCATCACTGAGGTTCAATCAAAAGGTTCATGTCTCTGGTGCCCACACAAAATGCAATGGACACTGGTTTTGTTGAAATGATTATGAAAGGCCAAAAAGAGGGTCCCCTAGGAAATTGAATCTCATTTGTCAATATTCTGATCTGATAGTAATAGAAACTGTTCAACCTCATAAAGGATTCACGGTTCACCTCGTCCCAAATGCTTGACAGAATTTTGCTTCCTCCATTAGTAGCTTGAATATAAGCCGAGGGAATCTGTTTGGTTATGCACTTGGATGTTTAGAGATCTACAATCCGCAAAATGTTGTACAAAGAATCACAATAGCTTTAGGTGTCCAGTGACATCGTCCACGAGTTCAGCAGGCCCTGTTACATGAAAAGGAAAAAACTTAGCATTCAAGGAAAAAAGAAAACTAAAACATGTTTAAAAAAGGTACATTTCTCAAGCAATAAATAACGGAGTTCGAAAGAGGAACCTTAACCCTTAACGAACATGCAGTTTTTCTCATTTAGAGGACCATATTCACAACTTTCCTTTCATTCTTTTAAGATATTTCTTTTTGAACATTACCAAAATGAAGAAAAATATGTAATTTATTACCTTACGACACACAAGACGGGACATGATCAATCCCATAAAGGTAGCTTCCTCATATCGTATGTAGCACACAAGTAAAATTCTTTTGGAGTTCATATAATGTTTCTACATTACCAAAACAAAGACAAGACATGGAGCTTACCAAGGACCGCCATCACAGTTCTCGAATCTGCAAGACCAAACGAAAAATATTTGTCTAAGTCAGTTCACCAGCAATCTTCATACCCGCTCATCAGAGCAAACTTTGTAATGTTGTGAGCAAGTCTATAGCTTGTGACTAAGCAGCAGACCAAACAAAAATTGAGTCAACAAAACCCATTAGTCTCAGAATCTCTACATCCTAGAGGAGCAACAGCCGAAGTGAAGATTGAAAATAGAATCAATACTTTCAAGCCAACAATCTGAAGAACTTAGGGATAGATGCTTACTAGGAGCAATCTGAGTCCGACCAGCGTCAATTGTAATATGACAAGGCAGCTTGGACTCTTTCGTTTTCACCTGAGCATCAAGTATCATGGACCGAATTAGTCCTAAACTTGCAACTCCGCACTCATTTCCATATAATGTTGTTTACCTTTCAAGTACCTCGAATTATTGATGCTCGATTGTCAATCCTATTTAGAACGGTGGTTTTTTTTGCTTCTTTGTTTTGTTCTGTTTTGTTTGTCACATTGAAATGCTTTGTCACAAACCATGAGGCCCGCCCACGGGTCGCACAATTTATGTCAGAAAGCTCTTGAGAAGGAGGGGCTCCCGGACTTGGTTTCACAAAATTTGGACTTATAGACCAAGTGTTTCCCATACAAAAAAGTACAAAAATTAGTAGAACAGGCCTATTCCGCACATGTAGGAACACTAGAAAAAGGGAATGTGGCGCAGGTTGGGCTATCATAGCTATGGCAACAACTCAGGCCATACCAAGAAGTCCAAATTGGGCCTCGTGTTTTTTTTAGCACTTTTGAATAGGACTTTCATTTGTTTCTTGACCAACACATGCGATGTTCTTCACTGATTCCGGTGAAATAAAATTTGGTGCCATGTGAATTATATTTTTTCACAATATGATCGATTGAATTTGTCATTTTTAACCATAAATCCTTGGTCCTTTAGGGGTTCAGTAGCAGAATGATAAAGAGACCTTTGCAGCGTGATAGGCCGAAAGCAGATCCAAGTTAGAGAAGGATAAGTAGATGCTAACCTTCAACGCAAGCATATCATCCTCAGATTCCACTTTGGTGACCACCTTCACTTGCCCACACATTTCCCACCTGTGAACACAATCATAAGAAAACCATCCGCAAAGAGGACACAGGAACTTGACAAAAAAATCCAGGAGTATTAATGACCAAAGGACATACTGCTCTTCGTCACCAACATGGTCTATATAAAGTTTTTGCTAACAAGTCTCAGCAAACTAGGGTACCTTTGCAGAGCTTTGGGGGCTCTACTGCAGATGTCCTTGTACAGTCCCAATGTAGCATGACTGCAACCAATCAAAAAGGTTAGTTTCCCTCTTCTTCACAACTTTTCGCACACAATACAAAGATTTAAACAAATAAGAAGAAAAAATCCAAAAAGGGAAAGGCTGTCAGGAAAGAACCTGCATTGAGCCGCAATCTTTCCCTTGCCCATTTTCAGGTCATTCCTCACCACCAATACCTATCACATCCGCGTAATTGTGAGTGATAAAGGAGATTGACAGGTCTACAAAAGTCTCATCAATGCATCAACGAGCTTCTTCATTGCAACGACCACGAGCTTTTACACATGAAACATTAATAACATTCACAGACATAATACATACATATAATAATATATTTTGCTTATACATATAAAGCAATCAACACCACACTTGACGCCTATTCCATGTTACTACCCCGGAGGAACTCTCAGGCTGCCAGTTGCTTTAGTGCATTTCTTTACTAAGAAAGAGAATACTTATCCCGTCTCCTCTATTGATCCCTGCTACTCATCTCTTCCAATAAACTTACCTGGCCTTCAATTACCAAGAGGTGGCTAAATGTCTGGCCACTTATAAATCTTTCGGGTTGTCTACTGTCACCTGACTCCCACACATCGTGATAAGAATTTGATCTCAAGAGAGTTTGGCTCTAGTACTCGAAGAAAGATTTCTCTATTGAGTGATCTCCCAATGAAGGCAGGCACGCTTCTACATATTGGTTGAAATAAATGCTTAAAGTGACGGAAAGAGTATTTTCAAACTTACACTATAATTCAAATTCTGGATGACGAAACTTTAAAAAAATCTTCAATTAAAATGTCTAATGCACAATAATAATACTGCCTATTTCCGCAATTGACTGCAACAAAGGAACTCTCAGGCTGCCAGTCGCTTAGCACTAACTCATGTTCCAACAGTGTATTTCATGACCAAAAATTCTGAACTGACCACGTTCTTCAAAAGTGCCACATGGCATCTTGTGATTGGTTCACATTGACGTGGACCTCTCAAAATCTGACGTGGAAATTCAAGTTCGACGCCAGGCTGTCAAATCTGACCCTCGCTTACGGTATACTTCAAACTGATCACACTTTCAAATACAACATCGAATACTCCGCGGAGACCCTAAAACTTCAAGCCAAGAGCCCATCGTTTTGAAAATCCTTGAACCATTTCATTACTACACTAGACTTCAAATTCTTGATGATTCAAACTTCAAGAAGGACAATTTCAATTGAATGAATGCGTACAGCACAACATCGAACGCGGAAACCCTAAAACAGATTCGTGTACCATTTTGAAATCCTCGTAAGACTCCGCGAGCCGGTCCACCTCCAGAGGCTCCTTGCGCCGCCTCCGCTTCTCGGGAGTAGCAGCACCGGCACCGGCCATGGCAGAGCCTGCGTGATCAGAAGCAGAAGCAGTACTACTACTCACACGAGCCGTTGCATTGGGCTTGGGCGAAGAAGTCCGGCCCAGGAAATAGCCCACGGTGAGAAAGCCCGCCGCCATGGCCACCAGATGCGCCGGGGTGAGAGGTAAAGTAGAGGCTACAGCGTCCATGGCTTCCGCCTCAACGTTGACAGCCTCCATGGATTGCTCACTCAATCCATGCACACCAAAACGATCCCTCAAACACTTCGAGAAACAGGATAAGGGTTTGGCGCTCAGGCTCACTTGTTGTACTCTGCTCTGAATTGGATGGATGGATGTGGATATATGGATGACATTCGTCCATTTTCAGACTTATATAACCCATATTGTTTGTCACGGTATGCAACGGCAGCTTTATAAGCACAAACGGAACCATTTCTTCCGTCTCTTCGGAGACATCTGATAAAATTGGAACGATACAGAGAAGATTAGCATGGCCCCTGCGCAAGGATGACACGCACAAATCGAGAAATGGTCCAAATTTTTTTCTCGTTTATTTTGGCAAATCTGAATGCTGCTTCAAAGTAGGGATCCCAGACACATAGCGGTGGGTTGTACGGCCTCGCGAGAGGAAGTTTGGGTCCGACGAGAATGGAAACCCAAACTATGGTCGAGAGGTCGTCAATTTCTTTTCATAAAAAATGAAATTTATATTTTATTGCCTATTTTCAGTACATTTCTTTGAACTCTTAACAAAGTTTGAACTCTCAACAAAGTCTGGACTCTCAATCCCATGTCCTCTCGACTTGGACGGCCATAACTTAGTGTGAAGCGGCCCTCAATCTCTTGAGCTATGGGACTGTTTGTTTTGTTTTGTGGATTCTTCAGCTTGCTTCTGTCCATGAGATTGATGTACTGTAGCCAGCTATCCTCAATTCCTGGCGTCAATAATGAATGATGCTGCGCAAGTTGTTGGGATCACGCAACTGAATAAAGCAATGGCATCTGTCCGGGTGTTGTGGAGCTTCAGAGGATTCCTTCGTCTTCTCACTTCTGACCTAACTTAGACTCTGTTTTGATCATTTCTGTTTCTGTGTTAAATATATATATTCTCTGGTTTGAAGGCGGGGAGGTAGGCGAGGTGGGTATTCAGTCAACTTGATCTTACAAGCAACAAGTACGTTCAACAAACTCATCTCTCCATCTGTTGTTTTGGATTTAGCATTGAAACTAGCATTCAACGTATTGATTTGAATGGATTCTTAGATTTAAACGGTGTGTTAACAGGTGAGGATCTGGGTAATATTATTGTGACGGACGAATTAGCAATTTGTGAGTTACACGAATGCCAACTCTAAATGGCTCTGTGAAGATCATCAACTCTGTGAAAGTCTTGCTCCTCTGTTGCATGATGACTGTTCGAAAGAGTTTAGGCTGTCAAAAAGCATGATTCTCTTGGCGATTCCCGTTTTCCGATAGTAGTGCTTACACAATATTTGATAAAGAAGAGTTCTGAAGAACGCAACCTATGTCACCAAGAAACGAAGCTCAAATGTTTAGCTCTTGAAGGACCAAGAAGCCGAAATTGGGCCGCCTCATGTTTTTCTTAGCAGTTTTGAGTAGAATTTCCTTTTGTTCAAATTATAGAGATCAATTATGAGATCAATTGAATTTGTCATTTTCAAACCATGAATCCTTGCATAGCATAATTCCAGTGACGTAGTTTTGAGTAGGTCATTATGTGAACTTCTTTTGTTCAAATTTGTGTATATTTTTTTACCAGCACATGCAATGTTCTTCACTGATTCTATTGATATAAAATCTGGTTCACAATATGATCAATTGAATAATTCGTCATTTTAGAACCACGAATCCTTGATCTTTTTAGGGTTCAACGCAATCCATGGACACGGCGGGCTTCATTACGCGTCTGCTGGACGTGATGGAGGGCGACATAGCGCCGAAGACGCGCCACGAAGTCTCACGGGGCAACAAGCTGTTCGGCGCGGCGATTCTTCGGAAACCCGACCTCTCACTCATAATCGCCGAGACCAACAACGAGGTGGAGAATCCGCTGTGGCACGGGGAGGTGCACGCCCTCAAGAAGCTGTACGAGCTCCCGCCTTCCTCCCGTCCCTCACCCAGGGACTGCGTCTTCCTCGCCACGCACGAGCCCTGCTCGCTGTGCCTGTCCGCCATCACGTGGAGCGGCTACGACAACTTCTACTTCCTGTTCAGCCACCAGGACAGCCGCGACAGCTTCAATATACCCCATGACCTCAAAATCCTCCAGGAGGTTTTCAACGGGGGTTACAATGCGAAGAACGCCTATTGGCAGAGTCATAATATCGTGCGCATGATTGAAGGAATTGAGAATGATGGTGAGAGGAACCGTTTGCTTGAGCGCGTGCGGAAGATTACTGCTTTGTATGAAGAGATTTCTGCCGTCTATCAAGCTCACAAGGGCGATAAGGGCATCCCGCTCGCGTAGCTTGCAAGCTCACAGGGTTCATTTAGGGTTCACTATGCTTACAGGTTTTGACCCTTAACCCCTAAAGGACCAAGAAGCCCAAATTTGCCCTCGTGTTTGTTTTAGCAGTCTTTTGTGAACTTTTCTCTTGTTCAAATTTCTTTGTTGCTTGACCAACACAGACAATGTTCTTCACTGATTCCGGTGACAAATTTTTTGGTTTCATCTGAACTCTATTTTTCACAATACGATCAATTGAATTTGTCATTTTAAAATCATGAATACTTGGTCCTTTAGGGGTTAAAGGACAATGCAAGTCCCACGGGCTGGATATTATTTTGGAAGAATCTTGCTCATGACTTTTACTTCATTGTACCGAATGGGGTTTTTTAAGTGTCAAACTGAGCACATTTGAAGGATCTATACTTCTTTGGAATTGAACTAAGAGCATCATCAATTGTGGCCAGAACAAGCCGCAGAATCGCTGCTTTTGAAGCGGCAGGGATACAAACCGCATTTTCCAGCACCCAATGCTGCCACGGCACCGCAGATGCCGGAACTGCGCACGCCAAATGTGCTCTCCTGGCCGGCAATTTCAGCATTCTTCTTGCGCCCTGTAGATCGCCCCAGCAGAGCAGTCAACGCGCCACGATTGGCCAAGGCGGAGTGCAAGGCGGAGTGCCCAAATAGCATTGACGTGACAGTTTTATGGTTTCCTTTTCAGGGCGTCCACTGGCTCAGATGGCCTGGCTCCTGGGACGGCACAGCAGGAGGCCTGGACCCCAATCTGCAAATTTCACATACCGTGGTGATTTCCAGCGCATCGATTGATGATGCTCTAAAGCAAATTAAAATGAAACTCATACTTAAAATGGAATTTAAAAGAGATTTTGGGTGTGGAGTCGCGAAAGCATATGTCCTGTAAGGGTTAAGCTCACAGGCTTGAGGTTTTAAGCTTAGAGCAATCCTAAACCCTTAACCTTAAGCTCCTGGTAAACCTAAACCCTTAACAGGCTTAGGTTTTTAGGGTTGAAGGTTACAGTAGGGCTGAAGTTTACAGGTTTCAGGGCGAGGTTTAAGCTTACAGTGAGGTTTAACCCCTAAAGGTCCTCACCTCTTTTGCAAAAGTCAAAGCACTATAATTTGCATACTTTAAATATCACATTGAATGATTTATAATTTTTCATAGATAATCATCGACATTATGAAAGTATGACAAAATTTTCAACATGATTGGAAGATATTTTGAATATTTACAAATTTTATGATGTAAACAAGGTAAAAATTCAAAATAAATATGTTTTTGTCAAATTTAATATCAAAAATTATATTTAAGATAGATAAAAGTTATATTTACATGGAGTAAAAAATTGAAGGTGAAGAAACTAAAAGAGACTTATGATTGAAGCATCTTTAGAAAGCCCTTTGTATTTTGGACACTCAAAATTCAAAGTTCTCAACGGTGGAAAAGCTTCAAATGAAGTTTATTCTCCAATCCCAACGGTCAAAAGATGTATCATAACTTAACTTAAACATCTAATGAAAACACCGACTACAATAAAGCTAAGACACTTGATTTTTGGGGCCTTTGACCAAAAATCAAGCATAATTGGGTTGATTGGTCCTTTAGGGGTTAAGGGTGGGGTTTTTAAGCTTACAGGTTGAAGGGTTCGGGAGAAGGGTTTAGGGTTAAGGGTTTAAGTTTACTTTTGTTGTCATGGACCTCAATCGAAGGGTTTACTGTTGTTGTCAATTCCATGACTCATGGCCCATTCAAACCAAGCCCTTGTCGCACTTGCATCTGCGTTCCCGAAATGGAGGAAGGTAAAACCGAGAAACAAAAATATTCACAGCCTTGTCTTTTCTTGCTGCAACTATTGTTCAAGCACTGTGCAACTGCATTACAGTGCCGCAAGTAGAACCATGCTCCTTTTTTGCATTGCGTTTTTTTCTGTTATACGTCAGAGTAATTTCTAATTGCGTATTTTATATTTCTTGATTGACAACGGATTCTTATATTGCGTATTTTACGACGGATTCCTTCAAAGTTATGTGACACATGCATGCAGTAGCATTGATGTATGTGAATGGGCCATCAAACAAGGAGGCCAACTACTTTACACGGCTGGCCTCAGCATGTCTGTATCTGCTGAAATCGTCAAATTGTCAATTGAAGTCAAGCTCTGTTATATATTATCCCCAATCTTCTGTTAGAGAAGGTGAGAGCAAAATTTCAGAAACTGGAGTGGTTGAAGAGGTTGAGCAGTGGATTGCCATGCAAATGGATCTTCGAGGGCTTTGGAGCTTACACTAGTAGGAAATGTGTCGTTTTTCAGTTACTATAAATGAAAAAGGAATGAACTGCGCCAGGCACATGGGTTGTGTCAATGATAGTGATGGTGAGTGATTTTGGTCACAAGAAGATAGAAATAGAAGCATAATATTAAGCCACTGTTCACTGTTCCCATAAAATGAGGAATGAAAAACGACAAGTCTTCTACTAGTGTTAACATTTGGCTGCTTCATTCATTAGCAAGAGCATCCTCAATGCATTATGGGTATGAGGGTACACTAAAGCCCATGTGTCATGAATAATCTCAGTCCCCTCAATTTTATTGCGCAAGTTGATGAGAGTGTAGATCCAAGGGAGGGAGTAGAAACAAGCACGCTATTTGTTGAGCAGAAAAGTTGTACTTGGGCACCATGCTACAGTACCTCACAAAACTGTTCCAATGATTGGAACTTCTAGATTCAAAAGTATGTGTAAGATAAATGGATGTCCAAACTTTCAAGTAGTAGTTTGAGGTATATATTACATCCAATCTAGTACACAATTGTAAAAAAAATCTAACTAAATCAAATATCATTGAAGGAAAAATGAAAGTTAAAAACTAGTATATACATTGGTACAGTTTTGTGAGTGCTCTAAGTAAACTAGCTAATACTTTGTCCATCTTCCTTTTGAAGCTATTACAGCTTCAATCCTTTTGGGCATACTTTCTATAAGTCTTCTACAATCATGTGCAGTAATAGAAGAGAAGACTTGTACTACACGTTCCCATAATTCTATCATTCCTTTTGGAGGTGAATCATATTGATTCAATCTCCTTTTGAGGATGGCCCATAGATGTTCTATTGGATTTAAATCAGGGGATTGGGCAGGCCACGTTAGAAGACTAAAACTTTGCCTTGAAAACCATTCTTGCATCATTTTTGTGGTGTGAACGGAAGCATTATCTTGCTGAAAAATGACTTGTGTAGCATCTAATCCATATTTTCTAATTGTACCATCTATTGTCTGCTCTAAAATCTGACGATATCCATGTTGATTGAGGCGGCCTTCAACTTTGTACACTAGTCCTGGCCCATAAATGGTCATACTACCCCAAATCATGATTCCACCACCACCATGCTTTACTGTCTCTGTAACAGTGCGTGTTGACAACTCATGTGGATCACGACTCCAACACCAAGAGATTCCATCAGAGCAGAATAAGTTGATTTTAGACTCATCAGAGAAAATGACACGACTCCAATCATCTATAGTCCAATCTAGATGGGCTCTTGCAAAGTCTAAACGTGCTTTGATATTCTTGACTGAAAGACGTGGTTTTTTCTGCTTCACTTGTGATTGTAAACCACCTCTACGTAAAACACGTCTCACTGTTTCAACACACACTTGCATCCCAAATGCCTCTTGCACATTTTTTGTAGCCTCTACTGCAGTACTAAGCTTACCTCTAGTCATATTCAATACACAAGACCGTTCCATTGCAGGAGTCATCTTTCTTGGTCTACCTCCATGTGATGATTCTACATTGAAAACACACTTTTGTCGGAGCCTCTGCACAGTTCCAACACCCACATGCAAACTCCTTGACACTTCTCTTATAGTGCACCCTCTTTGCAACATAGAAAGAACGTATGACTTTTTTTGAGAAGATAATGCAGACACCATCTTTTCTACTTGGAAGCAAGAACAACAAAGTACAAAAAACTGTAGGAAAATGGTCTATACACACACTGGAACAAAGTTCTACAACAAAGAGTTGAAGGTCCATCAAGATTGACAAGCTTTTGTAAACATTTAGTTTTGGAAGAGTGCACTCACAAAACTGTTCCAGTGAATCAGATGGCTTTGAACCCTACAATTGTCACGTATAGATAGTCATGCATGTCATTGGTTTTTACATGTGGCTTCCTAACGTAGATTAGAAGCTTATTGCAATGCCACATGGGCATTTGCAATTGCCATGTAGCATCCACAGTCAACCAAAAGAAGATATTTACAGCATTGGAACAGTTTTGTGAGGTACTGTATAGTGCGAGAGCATGGTGCCAAACGCTCATTTTGGCATCACCCTCTTGCAATGTAGCATGGTGCCCAAGTACGACGTTTCTACCAGTGTAGTAGGAGAGATATTGGGACTAACTAGAGTGTATTGGGAGGTCATTGTAGGAGCATTGGGAGGAGTATTAGCACGACTGGCTATTGACAAATCTTTGACATTATGGGGATTCTACTGGGTGCGAATTTTGATTTGAAAGATGCAAATTTCAATTTGGAGGAGAAAAATAGCACATTTTGAAACTTAAAGAATAACACCAATGACCTTTGTAAACAAACAAACCTTCATTTTTAAGGTAAGCCACCCTATTGATGCCATGTGACTATTTGTATCACTTTGTAATCATTACGTATCAATTTCTTCCATTTAAATTTTTGAAAAGTACATTATTGGTACATAGTGCCACAAATAGGGTGATTTCCAAATTGTGGCACAAATAGGGAGTCTTATTGTAAAAAGAGAAGATTCTCCGATGGAGCTCGAAAAACTTCACGAACAAATGCTGAACTCCACATCAGAAATGAGTCAACTAGCCTTTTTAAGCTAGAAAAATATAGCTAGAAAGCAAAATTACTTTTGAAAAGAGCTAAATTTGGACCAAAAAATCATTTCTTTATCGCCCAAATATTACCCAAATCTTCATCCCTTTTACATATTTTCATCCATTTGAGAAAATTCTCATTCAACCATGATGACGTCATCGACGAAAGTGCTACAAAGTTTGGTTCACTGGTGCCACCTGTTGACTTCGAAAAATGAAAAATTGAAGAAAAATCCCATGGGGTCAGCCAAAAACTGACCATGACTGGCAGGTAGCATGCACTCTCCAGAAACAATAATTCCCAATTTGCAGAGTCTTCAGTTGGTCAGTGAGTTCACTTGTGGTTGTACAATTCCACTGTAGTTGGCCAGCTGCAATAACTTACCTTATTACCGGTAGTTTGGATTTGTCGCGTGGTTCAAGTGAGACTGTGCACCACACGGCGACATCTCCAGGGCAGGTATATATGGAGAATTTGTCTAGCATACTCTGTTTCAATAGAAAATACTCCCTCTTTTCCAATACGGTATTCACAACATTCAGCAGCCTTCATGCCCACTGCCGCTTTCCTTCATGCACTTTGCTCATCACTTTGAACCTCCACCTGTCCACTTAGCTACTGATGAAGTATGGAATATTTCACACCATCTACTATATAGCCAAGGCAAAGACAATGCATGCTACTAAATGTTAGAGCATTCACACCCATGCACTCTAGAGTTAACTCACTAAAATTATTCATCTACATTTGAAGAGCTCTTGCACTTACACTCCACCACCCTTGCACGCCCCTCACACGTCAAAAGTGCACATCAAATAGTAAACGGACCGTTTATAAGTAGAATGTGGAGATATAGTAAACTAAATAGTAATTTAAAGGGCCATTTCTTAATTCCCTAGGATTGAGAGTCAAGAGGCATTTTTGAAAGGCCCTTTACACTTTTCATCTACTTCTTGAGTGTGAGAGACTTTGGGAGGGTATGGGTGGCCATGCTCTTATGCTAAGCGCCCCCGACCCTAAATCCCTCCTTTGACATTAATGCAAGAGGAAAAAAGTTGTCCCCTATTTGAATTTAGAGATCAATCTTCTGTTGCAAATGAATGCCCATGCATCCCACTTGAAATCCAAAGTAGCACTATTTTGTGGAATTTCTCAAAGGGACGCTTCACCCCTAAATGCCCGAGGGGAGTCCTCCACCCAAAATTGTCTCATTTTGGTTATTTTCATTGATGATTTTTGAATGCTTTTCAAAATCCCTTTATCCACATTCCTATTGTAGGATCTTCATTAGAAGGAAATTGAGGCCAGCAGAGGGCTGTTCCCCAGACATAAAGAACTCAGAAAAAATTTATTAAAAATAAATAAAAAATAAAAAACTGGGAATTGAGGCCAACAAAGGGCCAGCGAAGGGCGAGCAAAGGGGGGCTGCAAAGGGAGGACCAGGGAGCATGCGCCAGCAAAGGGCCGAATTGTTTTTATAATATTCTGTATTCCGACCATGTCAGCAGCCTACATGGCATCGTTTGCATGGAGCTCCCAAGCTTGGGAGCTTGAAGAGAACTCACAGCCCTTTGGAGGCCTAAATTCCCTTCTAATGATACTTCTAGGCCTTATGAAAAATCCCTCAAATTTTCAAAGCATTTTACCATACGGATGTCAAGATTATAGCAAGTGAAGTTGAAAATTTCAGGCCCTAAAAAATCCGGGCAACCTTGCTTTGATGGGCTCCCAAACCAAAAAAAGTTGAAATGATATGTCATTTTTACCAACCTCAAGATGAGGTAGTTAACAAGATGCTTGATACAATTTGTACCAAATTAGAGTATTCCTTTAACTCTCATTCAATTGGAAGAGTCCACAACTCATAACATGCAACCCATGTCAGCTGAAAAAATGTTCCTTTGAGGTTCCCAATGAATTTAATTGACTTAAAGTTTTTGGCAAGCCTACCCAAAGTGTTGAAGTTGATTTCAACATTGAGGTGTTTCACTTTGAATAATTCCCTTAAGTGGAGTTTGATTATGTGGACGTAATTCCAATTGCATTGGAAAAAAGACTCACGTTCACCTATGACATCATATTTTATTTTTTATTTTTTTGGCTTGGGAACCCGGGGATATTGGTGGCGACCAAAAAATGGTCTCTTGGGATCTTAGGGGTTAACCCTTAAACATCAAGAGGCCCTGGTTGGGGTAGCCTAAATGGCATCTAAATTTTTGGAGGGGAAAAACAAACGAAAAATGAAAAATGGCTTTGCGGGCCTACACTGTACCACTGCGGCACTTTTCAAAAAACGACCTCAACTCTTGCTCATTTTGATAACTTTGATTGCTTGCCAAAGTTTCTACAATCTCCCAAATGAGGCGCAAATTTGGAATCTAGATCACTTTTTCAGTAGCTTTCCAATGCACCAATCCTCGCTTGACTTGATTGTGAAAATCTACTTTTTTCTTCATTATTCTCTCACAAATAAGCCCATGGGGCTTACTTTGACGTTGAAGGGTTAGAGAACATACTAAGTGTGTCAAAAAAATTCCACAAAAAGATAAATGCTTGTAGAGTTGCATCCAAGTGAAATCATATATTTTGGATGAGATTTGTAATTTCTATGAATTTTCAAAGTGATTTTCTCAAAAATACAAAACCGTCCCTTGATGGGATTCATGAGCATTCCAAAAATGCTCTGTGGTGTTACAAATACTCTCTGCAAATACTAGAATGTGATATTGGAGAGTGTCATACTAAAAAAATCAAAACCTATTTGATTTAACCGAAAACAAAAGAGGTTGCAATATGAGTCAAACAAGAGTTTTGTCACTAAAAATAAGATTCACTGTCACATATTATTAGTGAATAGTAACTTGGTCTCGAATTGAATAACAACTAAGGGTTGGGGGAACGTGTTTGCAAGTGAGGGTCCTGCAGCTAAGATTTTGTCAAGTACTTGTTTTAGAGAATTATGAAACTCGACTTAGTCTCAGTTTTGGAACTTTCTTCAATTGAAAACGAGTGTAACATGACTTTGAGCTGAGTTTCCTCTTTTGGAGCTTCTTTTCAGTTAACTCTATTGTGAAAGAACAAACACACATTCAGTTCTTTGAAGGATTATTGCACTCCAGTGTATGTGCAGTACAATACAAGGCCATCTGTAATCCAGTCATTGTGCCATGCCTAATGTGTGAATAAAACCAGCTGGATGTTTGTAGGCTTGGGCTTGCTTGTACATTACACCAGGTTGTCCATGTCCTGAGGAAAGGGGAGCTGGAACTTTTCCAAACTTGAAACATGTGACCTACAGTGGATGTGGATATGGGATAACCCACATGGAATAAGCAACTGGTCGCGTGGTCTCTGCCTTGGTATATACCCTAAATTTTACGGCTTGTTTATACTGTTCAACCATGTAACTCTTTGAAAACAAAGCATTTTCGTAGTCTCTTCCATGGTGCAACAGAGACAACAAATTCCCATGATACCAAGTCAACTCAATGGTAAAATGTTCATTTTTCTTTAAATAACAAGTTAGTACCAACAAAAATGTGCATGGGGACCATATCTGCCATTCATCCTCCAGAGCAGTGAGATTGGGGTAAATACCGCAGGCTAAAAGGCAGGTTGAGCAAAAAATAATAATGCCGAAATTTTAGGAAATTATTTTTTCTAAAAAGCCTTGCAAAGATATCAAGGATTTTTGGGGTAATATTTGAAATGCTCAACTCAATTACCGCACTTTAATTAATCATTGGGTAATGATGTGTCCAACCTACCCTTTGGCTACAATACACCTAATTGTGAGCCTTATCCAAAAATGTGCATGAGTGCAGACCGTATCTGCCATTCCGTCCTCTAGTGCAAAGAAAATTTAGGGTAAGAATGTAAAAGCAAGCCCAACAGTTTGATCAAATTGTCTAGGTTCAACGACAACACAATGTTGTCTTTAATTTGTTGGGGGAGGTTTAGCCCGGAGAAGTCACTGTCCAGAATTCAGATAACTATGCGAGAACAAATATAGGGTGTCTTTTATTCATTTGAGATAAAAATTATAAATTTATAGAAGTAATATAGGGTGTCTTAAATCCAATTGAAGAATATTATGAGAATATTTCCTAAATATTCCCTAAATTTACTATAAATAGTAGAATATTCCAATTATTCCATAGCCCTCCATTTAATACCTTTTGTACGCTCATATGTACCCAAAATTTACACTAACTGACTTCTGAGAGGTTTAGGCATTCATCTCCATCAATAGCCATAAATTCAAAAAGAAAAATTGCACAACCCGTGAACAATACCTACGACACACAACCCCGCAAGTAGTGGTAGAGGGTGAGGTGGCCTGTAGCCGGAGTCAACGCCCCATCAACCCTGTCAACGCACACCAATGAACAAATGTATACAATCTCTCCCACAAGCGAGTAGGTAGTTGACTCAGAGCATCTCCACCCTTACTCCAGATGCACCACTCGCCAAAGGCCTTTCCACGGGCTCCAAATTACAATTGGGCCGCGCCAAATTTTGGAGTCCTCACCGCTCCGCATGATCAGACGCCGGGACAACTGGGGAGAACACCGAAAGACCGGCCATGACTGCAGATCGCCGAGTATCCAGGGCTTTGAAGAAATCAGAACCTGGCTACCAAGTAGCAAACGAGCAAGACGACAAGCATTGGGAGTAGGCACGAGCTAAATTTAGTGGAGGGGCAGGAGGGGAAGGCGGATGGCCAATGCAAAAAATAAACAAACACCTAGAATAGACAAAATCTTTGTTTGAATCTCCGAGGAATGGGTGCGCTGGAGAAAACGAAGGACTCTGAAAGCTGGCGTGTCGAAGTAGTTTTTCTAGGAGCCCTGGACAAAAAAGGGCCTTGCCAGTGGCGCGGTGAGGCTGTTTTTTCAGCCCGGGCCCACGAAAGGGGAGCGCGGCCACTTCTCTGGAGGAACGGTGGAGATGCTCTCATCATGTTTGAGGCTAGTGCAAAAGAAAGCCAAATATGCCAAATGTTCCCCCCCTCCCTTTCAACACTAATGTAGGGAGACAAAATTGCCCCTATTTTGGTCCGGTTGAGGGTCCACCTAGAAAACCCCTTCCAGTTGTAGCTTTTTATTGCCAAGTAGGCCCCCTACACTAAATGAAGCTGTAGGTTTCTAAAATGCAAATTGAGGCCCATAGGTGAATAGTGTCTACATTAACGTCAAAGAGGGTTTAATTAGAGTCAAGACCCAAAAATCAGTGGCTTATATGGATTATTCCCTGAATAATATTTATATCCAAATTTCTTAGTCGCATACTTAGCACAATAGCATCAAAATCTTGGAAATAAATATTTTCACTTTGAAACCTCCCTTGTATAATTTGCATTATTACAACCTCTAATATCCCAGTACAAGTACGATGATATAACATGAAAAGGATAGAGGTTTTAGAGGCAAGGATTTATCACAATTTTTTTTGTAATGTTACTTATCTATGGTGCTTACATGTTCATATTATTAAGGATAATAGTGTAGTAGTAAGCTTGCCCTATCCAGTGGGCATTATCCGGTTGACATTACGAACGGACACTTTATTCACGCCGGCCTCAAAAGAAGTTCGGAGTTTCTATCTATCTATCTATAGTAAGCTCGAAATTAAGGCGCAACACAACTGGCACTTCATTTTTATAAAAAATATTTTTAGTATTGAAAGGAACGTTGGCTTGAGTGAATAAACATTCTATTGGAAGAAGTGCTACCAACTTAGCCACGAGGACCAAGATGGCGTTTGTTGCTCTTGACGCTCTCTTTCGAAGGTAGACTCTATTTCTAATACTAAATATTTAACCCTCAAAGGGCTAATGGGGATGGTAAATACGTTAGCTTATATTTGACAGTTGTTGCAAATAGAAAGTTTCAAATTGAGACTCCAATAGCTCATTAAAACCATGTCGATGTGAATTTGAACTTCACTTTTGATCTTAACTCCTAAGTGGTCGATCAACCATTTTCTAATCGCAGCCGAAATAACAATGACTACCCATGGGCAGGAAATGACATTTTTCAAGTTTTTATTTTTTAATGATATTGAGGGTAGAGATTATGTTCTACTGTTGTTTGATACATTTCATTTGTAATATTGAGGTTCACTAAGGAATTTTTCAAAGACAAGAACCTCGATATTGTCCTAGTGGTAGGGAATTGGAAGAAGCAGCCCGGGAGAATGCTGAGAGCTCTGAAGCGCCGTTAGGCTGATACTGGGCGGAGGCTTGCACCGGTGTCCATGTGATTGTTTGCGCTGTGTATCCAAGCTATGAAGGTGATTCCGAGTTTGGTCAATCTGTGCAATTAGCTTACGTTGTTTGTAACGAGGGGTTGCTTATAGATCCAGATCTGTGTGTATTGATGCAAAAATTGTAATCTGACGTTAAAAAAGCGAGCATAGGGAGCAAAGTGGGATGCTTTGTAAGTGTTGGAACCAGATCCTTAGCATCCGGGTGCTTAGGAACTGCTGCATTAGCATTACAGACCTGGAACTCGCAAGCCAGCATTACACACCTCAGTCTAGCGAGTTGCAGTAACGAGAGCTCACTTCATTTGCGTCACAAGTAATAGATCCGCCCAGTATAGCTTCCCAATCTTCATGTTCTCCCAACTCCTGCGACTTATTCGATAGATCGCTATGTTATCCGCATTAGTTCATCCCCTACCCTGCCGATCCATCTCCGTGTCCCACCTGTCAGCTAACCAGATTCATAGAAGTGTGGAATAGTGCCGTATGCAGCACTAGCACCAGCTCGCGCTCTTTGCTTGTCCTCAAAGTTGGCAGATCTATCTCAGTTCGACCTGCCACACGTTCATGCGGTTCGCATCATCAAGCAACGGAACCATCTCAGAAGCTAGTCAACTCCTACAGCAGATCGACCGATCAAATCCTTGCCCAAGACTCCTGGTCCTAGATCGCGCCGCACCTTACTCAACCCCAGCTTCATTTCAAGATACGCATCATTCTAGCAAGGCTAGTGTATCTCCTATCTTTTTTACAGTTTATTGATTGATTTCTTTTGCTTCTCTACTCGCATCTGTTTTCTATATCTGTCTCTTCAACCCTCTCCTGCTTTCCCCTAGATCTCACATTTTTCTCCTTATTAGTAGAGAGTATCGTTGTCCCAGTTGTAGATCTTGGAGTATCCTATCTAGCTTCAACTCTGCATCAGCCGGGAAAACTTCACCAACCATAGCAATCCTCCCGGCTCAAGCTCAGATCTGCCACCGCTCGAGCTACCTCAGCACCATCTAGCAGCGTGACTACCGCAATCTCAGATCGACTTCAGCCTCAGAGTCTCTCACGTCAATTTAAGTACGTGGCATCCCCCCTTCTGGCTCGTGATGACCCAACAAGCATAGCAGTAACCCAACTTCAGCTCGCAGCCCAGAAGTTAGCAAAGTAGAGACATCGTGTCATATTCACTACTCTGCTAATCATCACCGGATGCACATTGGCTCATCATTCATCTGCCCGTCAATTTGTCAAGCTGAATCTGCACCAACAGTTCCAAAAAGGTAAGCATTCTCACATGTTCCCTTCCTTTGTTTGTTTTTTTGCAAAAAGAATAATTATGTCTACAATAGGAGTGGTAGCCATGGTAAGTTTCTTCACCTAATCCCCTCCCTGCTGTCATTCCCTTCCCACTGCCATTTACTTGTTGCCCAATCTCTATACAACTCTTGTCCTGTGCTTTACAAACTAACCATAGAGACCATCGAGGCCAACATGAACACTAGCCAGAATGACTGGCCGAGTCTAGAGAATCGACAGTCTGCATCGATCTTCTGCCCTGCAGAAGATCGACAAGAGACTGACATGGACGTGGATGCTCCATCGACCAACTTGAAGAGAACCCTCGAAGCAAAAGCAATCAAGGAAACCAAGAACGACAACAACAAGAAAAACAAGAACGACAAGTCGCAGCCCACCACTGACCTTGATGAAGACACGGTGATGTTCGGCGATGACACTGACGCCGGAAGTGCTCGCACCCAAGCCGCAGACCAAAGCACTAAAGAACGGAGCCGCAAAGAAGTCGCCGACGAAGCAATCGACAGCCAAACTAGCGGCAAAAACCGAGTCCACCGAAACCCTAAGGAGACGCTGGGAAGCGTCAACCAACCGCAAAGTCAAGCCAGCGGTGAACGAGGCAGAAGCAGTAGCAAACAAAACGCCGCAAGCGCCAATGATCGCGGGAGGAGCATCAGTAGACCAAAAACAAACAACGGCAGAGACCGCAGCAGGAGCATCAGCAAAAAGGGTTGAGCAACAACGACAATCGCACCAACAACACCGGAGACAACAACAACGTCGACCCCAACGGCAACAAGAGCAACCCCGACACGGCTAACTACAGCAACTAGAAGAAGGCAACTGCGACAAAAAGCGACACCACAGCAGGGTCGCGAAACAAAGGGAAGGCCGCAGCAGAGTCGCGAGACAAGGGCTTAGCGGGAGCGGGAGGCAAGAACGACTTCGCGGCAGGAGCGAACAAGAAAATCGAAATAGCAGCTGGAGCGCACGAAGAGAACAACGAAGCAGATGACGACGAGAGCAACAGCGACACAGATAAAGAATCAGAAGAAGACGCCTCAGACTCCGTAACCCCTGATAAGGTAAACCCCTCTAACATCCAGCATAAGAACGTGGAGCTTGGGCCACGAAAGCCAAATTTTTGGCTTGGGTTTAGCCATATGGAAAGGCTTGGCAAGGAAAATGAGGAAGATAAAAATTTTATGGACGAAACCCTAGAAGACATGGTAACTAGGGGTATGATTAGAGAAGAAGCCATAGAAGCTCGTGAGGCAATCGTGGCTTACCCACGCACCCCACAAATCCTCTACCCTAAAGAAAGGGAAGATGGAATTGTGGGGCAACATTTTAACCTCACCCAAATACCATTTAACATACCGGTTAACCCCGATACCGGTCTAGCTCTCGATTTTCACATCGAGATTCACTTTGAAATGCATTTAGAATGCCCAATTCTCCATGATGAAGCCAAAACTATGATTTCTAATAGGCTTCATGACATGAACATTCCTCTTGGCCATGGGATCATAGATCCCATGGCGGTGCTTTGTTATAGTATCAAGAGAGGGGGGCAAAGGGGAGTTTGGAGTGGAGTTGTCAAACTCCACCTCCAAAACCCTGAAATTGACGGCATTAAGTTGCTTCAAGGGCTCCGCCCTTTTGTCCTCTACTATGACACTATTATCGAAAACTCTAACCATCCTTGCACAAAAAAGTTTTTGGGCAAGGTTTGTAAGAGTTTTCATAACGTTGCTAGGAATGATAGTCTAACGGTTAAGATTAAGAGTGATAACCTCTTAGACACCACCGCTAGCTTCCTCTTTTATGACATCTTGAGGAATAGCTTTCTCAAGAAACATGACTTCGAAGTCATGGATGTCCAAAAGAAAACGCATGAATGTCATGCGTTCATTCTTGCACCCACACCTAACCAAGCCGATAAGATTAGATTGCATCATGTGGCCGCTAATCACGAGGTGATTATGCCACAAAAAAAAGTGTTTAACACACCACGTATCTCTCCCGAGGCCAAGGCTAAGAAAGATGCCTTGTCCCTCACACTTTCTTACCTCCCAATTTTGATGTCGGTGGTTGACACCACCGAGGCGATCATCAAAACCATGGAGAGCAAGAATGTTGCCTCCGTATGGTTTCATAGGGAAGTGGGAACTTTGCACAACGGTAGTGCAAACGTACAATGCACGAACCCTATCGTTTATAGGTCCTTTGTGAACAAAACTTTTGTGATTGGTGGTCACTATGTTTTGTTTGCACCGCATCGTAGGAGTCTTGATGGCATTGAACCCCCCACTAAAGAATTTGTAGAGAAGTGGGGTTTCAATGATATCAATGTGGCATTGGTAAATACCGTTACCACATTGGTAACGGCAACCCCTTCTATCACCAAAGAAGATGTGAAGAAAATTTTGAAGGAAGACATGAAAACAATATTGAAAGACAACAACAAGACCATGAGGGAGGAGAACAAGAAGATGACGATTGATTTGGAGGTGTCTACGGAGAAGAAGATGAATGAAGAAAGGATCATCAACGACGCCAAGCACTATGAATTACAAGCAAAGATTGATGCCGTACACAAGAACATTATGCTAGCAATCCAAGGACTTGGAGACATCAAGGGCAGTGCTTCTCGCCCAACCATAGAGTATTCAAAAAATGTAGATTGAAAAAAGTCCAAAGAGTAGAATACATAGTATTTTTTATACTTCATAGTATTATTTCCTACTTCATACTTTATACTATATATTATTCAGTATTTATACATTATTTATACGGAATACTATCCAATATTATACAGTATAGAAATACCAAATACATATACATACCTTTTCGGTATACATATACTGTAATACTATACACCGTGTATAAAAAAGTATATACTAATACCAAAAAATACATATACGTTTATACAATACTATTGTGTACAAATACCAATACAAATACCAATACAAATACAAATACCAAAACAAATACCAATACAAATACCCACACAAATATCAACACAAATAATAAAACAAATATAAACACAAATACCAATACAAATATCCATACAAAAATCAACACCAAAACAAATACCAAATCCAAAATTAATACCAAAAACAAAAACAAACCAAACAACCATGACAAAATAAATAAAAACAATCAACATACAAAATACATAACACATAAAACAAAAAGAAAAAATACACAACCCAACAAAAATTAAATCAAACAAAATAAATGGACTCAGCCTAAAGGCCTCGTTAAAAAAAAACACCATCAACAACAATGGACTCGGCCTACCGGCCTCGTCCAAAATAGACAAACAAAAAGGAGAAAAGAGAAAATAGCCCAAATAATCCATACTTGGAATACTTGGGGTCCCCAGGGACCCCAAGTAACTAACCATACTTGGGCGACTTGGAGTACTTGGGGTCCCCAGGGACTCCAAGTAACTGAATTAGGACAACACATTAATAGACTCCACAACATATCAAATAGTCTACAAAACACAAAAAAAACAAAGACAATATATAAAAATATTAAAGTAAAAATCTATAATAATAGAAAAGAAAAAACAATAGTTAAAAATACTAAAGTAAAAATCTATAATAATAGAAAAGAAAAAACAATAGTTAAAAATACTAAAGTAAAAACCTATATTAATAGAAAAGCAAAACATACTAAAAGTAACTATAAAACCAAAAAAGAAAATACAGTCCAAAAATCTCCTTTAAAAAGAAACTTTTTGCACCAAATATTACTATTATGTGGGGACATTGAAACCAACCCCGGACCTATGCCTGACATACTAACAACACATCCATCTACACATAAAAGAAGATCCAAAACATACTTTATACCAAGCACGATTAAGTTACAAACAGAATACCAACATTTAGCAAAACAATTCGCACCTATCATAAATATAACCCATCCAAATCATGCGGAAGCCAGCAACGACTATCCACACATATCAAATTATATTCACCAAAATCAACATCATTCATCACCAAGAATCCTATACGCACTCATAGTCACAATAAGTCCATCAAAAGAAACATGTGATCAACTTTTAATACAAATTCCCAACCCTGATTGGACAACATTACTGCTAGAAAGAATATCCTTACTCCAAAACCCACCGAAAAAACACATATTAACTACACATCCATATACAGAATTTACAAACAATAATCAAAACATAATAAACCCACCAAATACAATCCATAAAGAAATCTATGCTTTTATTCATCAATATAATGGTCCAATAACCCTTCAAACCATAATCGATGAATTCCCATTCCTCCCCATCAAACTGTTAGAAGAAACATTAAAATATATGAACCATTACAAGAATACACTCACCCCCCACCACTCCGAGACATACCTATAGTACAACCACAAGAAATTCGTACAACAAACCATAATACGAGATTTATTACTTGGAATGCATCTTCACTAAATACGGCCCTTCCAAACTTACAGGAACTAATCAACACACCAGATGAACCCGCTATCATCACAATACAAGAAACCAAAATAACTGCTACAAAATCCACCAAATACATACAAAATCTATTTCCAAAATACAAATTGATTTTTAACAACACACACGCCCTAACTAGATGCATGCAACAACGAATGCCATATGTACCCGCAAGAGGAGGTCTCCCCACACTAATACACCAAAAATACACGTGTCCCGGCAACATCACCAAAATCCCAACTCCCAAGGAAATATCACCCTATTTACAAATAATAAAAATAGACAATAATCCACTACAAACTTGGCTAATTATTCACATGTATATGCCGTCTCATGTAGAAGATACACAATATATACCATGGATTCAACAAAACATAACACAACAAATCAATGCACATCCAAATACCACATACATATTGTGTGGAGATTTTAATAGAGACATAGCACTTATTGGATGCAAAAATAATACTGACACAACCCCACCACAAATGGAAGATATAGAATGGAGAACATTTACAAATAATCTCCAATTAGAATATATCCCAACAAACTGCCCATATTCTAGACAAGGGGGTCTAAACTATAATCAAACCAACCTAATAGATGGATACTATATTAAAACACCAGATAATACTTTATACACATCAACTACAGACAACGACCACAACCTTAACTCTGACCACTCACCAGTAACACTACACATACCACCAAACGCCTTATTAGCAAGACCCATTCTAATAACAAATAAAACAACAAGAATTTTAAACCCCATACCACAAGAAAATATGGAAAAATTCAAAATAGAATATTTTGAAGAAAATGCTCTACAAATAAATGAACTCGTCACAATACTATCAAATGATCAACTAACAGATGTTCAATGGCAAACATCATGTTCAAAACTAGATCACTTGATACAAAAAATATCAGACAAAATCCAAGAAACCTGTAGTGCACCACCACTCCCAACACTAACAAATCGCACCTCTCAACAAGGAAGATTCTTACCAAGAAAACTACAAAAATCATGGAAAAAACACCTATCCACCTACCATCTAATTAGAAAAACAATTTACACAACAAAAAATACACAAAACTGGCAAACACATCCAATAATTGAAGAATTAAAAACCCATACAAATGTAAACATCCCACCACTCCCAACCCAAGAACATGACCAAATAGAATGGATCCAATCATTAGTAAAAATAGCCAAAATAGCAAAAACACAAGCACGTAAAATTACCACAAAATACACCCAAAGTAGTATAGAAAAGGCAATTCAAAAATACAGACAACTATACGATAAAAGCCCAAAGAAAATAAACAAGAAAGTCTTCAAAAATCAAGAAACACCACCACTAGACTGCATTATGGACAGGAACAACAACATACAGACCAACCCAAAAGACATAGCAAATGAAATCCACATACAACAATCAATTAGCAATAGACCTACAGTACCAACATGTTACTACCAACCCGACCACGCAGTACAATGTACTTGCGGAGTTAGACAATACCCATGGCACAACCTTGATGGTTTTGTAATAGAAAAAAGAGGACATCCACAAACACCACTTTATAAACACTTTGATAAAGAAACATATGAAATGTGTCTTAAAAACCTATCCAACAACAAAACACCAGGCCCAGACAAAATCCCCAACTCAATATTAAAAAACATGCCCGAGAACTTCCAAAAACTACTCTTTTTATTTTTTACTCACTGCTACAAACAAAAACAAATCCCAGCCTCATGGAAAATTAGTCTAACCATATTACTTTATAAAAAAGGAAATCCAGCACAATTGCCAAACCACAGACCAATAGCACTTGCAAACACAATATACAAACTCTTCACCAGTACGTTAACATACATATTATCAGCCTACGGTGAAAAATACCAATACTACACGATAGTCAAGAAGGATTCAGAGCAAAAAGAAGTACAGCAAGACAATTACAACTCCTCATAGCAACACTAGAAGATGCAAAATTTACAAACCAGGACATATATCTACTTTATATAGACTTCAAAAATGCATTTGGCTCACTAGATCATCCAAGACTCCTAACTATAATGAAAGACCTTGGATACCCAGAAGATGCAATTATGCTAGTTGGCAACATCTACTCCTATTCAAACACCATTTTTACCGGTGAACATTTTGGTAAAACAAAACCAATACCGATTCAAAGAGGAACCATACAAGGAGATACACTTAGTCCATATCTTTTCATAATTTTTCTTGAACCACTCTTGAGATGGCTACAAAGAGGGGAAAATGGCTACAAATTTGGTACATCAGAAATCCAAATTAGCTCTGCAGCATACGCGGACGATTTAGCAGCTATATCAAACAATACAAAATCACTACAAATACAACTAAACAAAATCGACAAATTCTGTGAATGGGCAGGCATGGACTTGGGAGTAACAAAATGTGCCGTTACCGGTTGCCCAAATAAATCCAAAATGCCACCAAACAAATTTAAAACCCACATCACAAACCAAAAAATCAATTACAGAGACCAGACATTACCAGTACTCCATCAAAATGAACCGTATGTATACTTAGGCATACAATTAGTTCCATCACTAAAATGGAAACTCCAAACACATATCACCACAACTAAAATAATAGACCAATGTAAACAATTATCAAAATGCCCTGCCACCATCAAACAAAAAATCAGTATGGTGGACACAATAATCAGAGCAGGCATAGCCTACAGCTTCTTTGCAGTCCCATACTCACTACCAACCATTAAAAAACTTGACAAGAAAATTATTGCAATCCAAAAAACAATATGCGGACTACCTAAAAGCACCGCAAACATAATAACTCAACTTCCTCAGGATTTATTTGGACTAGAAGCCTTCTCTCTAAAAAATGCCTACTTTAGATGCATTGGGGAACAACTTCGTAATGCACTTAACGACAAAGGAAGACTAGGAATAATATATAAAGGACTTATACAACACATACTTGTCAAAGCCGGAGGTGCCGATTCCATCCCAAGAATTAAACTTCAAGACTACATTACATCACCTACAACACGTACACTATTCCTTCTAAAAACAGAAGTTGGAATACACCTTAAAAGCACATAAGAGAATTTTCAACTCGACATGACTGAACTAGAACAAAAATGGCGATCTGCAGTCATAAATGACCTACCACAATTAGATCCAAAACTCTCCATTAAATTATTATATAAATTAATGGCTCACAAAATTTACAATATTAATCAAATCATCCTCCCCAATGGCACACAACTAATGTCACCAGAAGAATTTAAAATATACTATCAAAATCCAACTAAACTAGACAAAAGTGCACTAAACATAGCAGAACAACTCTTCTGTGAACCAAAATGTACCTTAGATTGCCCAAATCCATGTCAAATACACTTACCACCCCGTACACTAAAAGAAAAATACAAAATATATAACCACATAATAATACCTAGAACACCAATAAATCCCGTACAAGTCCCTCAACCTCCACAACAACCAGCCCCACCACAAAACATAAAAAACGATCCCATAAGATTCCCCATTCATACAATATTAAACCACAAAACAATTACAACAAAAGACAAATATAAAATACCAAAAAAATACAACACCTATCTATGTCAATGGATAGATTCAAACCACATAACATACAATAAATGGTTACAACAACGCGAACTATTTCCACTAAATCTACCAACAGTAATAGACCATAACCTAAACCTACTTACAAAATACTATACAGAACTTAAAAACAAACACTACCAAGACATTACAAATACACAATTCACACCCGAACAAAATAGAGACACAAGACACATCCCACCCCCAACAATAATCCCATACATTAAAACATCCACAATTGAATGCAACCCAGAAAGAGACATAGACACAAACAAGTGTACCATTCAAACACAAAATGATAGAACCCACATATATAATGACACCGGTAAATATATTACGACCATTCCAACTACAAGAATAAAATGGTTATGGCAACAATATAACAATAACAAATACAACATCCACAGACTAATACCAGCTATACAAACATTTGAAACAGAAGTAGTCTGGTTATATCAAAGATACGAACACAAAAACCACAAAAAGCATACAATAAAAACACCACACCATACCATTCCATCCAACATTCTAGATACACTAATAACAACATTTAATATAACACATTCATACTTTTCCTCACCAATTACATGTTCCATGAAATCTACCCAATTCTACTCAACATTCGCTAGAGACAGGATTTTTGGCTCACTAGGAACAGCATTTCAATACAAATGGAAAGGTATTGGATATGCTCACCCAAATGACGCCGAAACAGCACAACAAGCAATACATTGGGCTAGACTAGCAGCAAAACAAGACCCAGAAACTGTCACCATTTTAGCAATCCCGGACACCAACTGGTATCAAAACCTATCACCGTACAACGGACCCTTCCCGGATACGCACGCCATTATACATTTTGCCGCGGACACCATTACATATGATGAACCAACAATTCCATTAGTACCCAACAAAACCCGAAACGAACCACTTGCAATACACATATGGTGCATTCACCATCAAAACAATAACATTGGCACAATAAACCAAATAAACACCATAAACACAGCAATTGAAAATCTACAAATCTCGCAATACCATACACAAACAGCACCACCAACACCATTAGACACAAAAGTTAACAAAAGCACAAAATGGAACAAACTAATATACCCACATTACAACAATTTACAAAACATGTGGGTAGATCCCCTTCCAAATTTTGAAATAAACACTACACTAAAATTTCTACCACAATACAGCTATTACACAGATGGATCCTTTTTACCACCTGAAGAAGCTAATGATGGCCATTGGAAAAAAGAAAAAGCTGGATATGGAATCTACAACTCATCTAAACCAGATGTACAAATATCAAAAAGACTGCCTGGACTACAAACATGCTTCAGAGCAGAACTTATGGCCATATATGAAACACTCTCAATAATCACCACTAATTACATACATGAACCTGCACACATCTTTACTGATTGTCTCAATTGTATACATGTTCTAAACACACAACTAAAACACCCAACCCAACAAAACAACCACGCCGATAAAACCATATTAGAAGACATGGTGAAAATGCTAAAAAAACGAACACAACCAACCACAATATACAAAGTTAAAGCACACGCTAAAATTACCGGGAATGAACACGCAGATCAACTCGCAAAAGAAGGAACCACGAAAAGAGGCTATCAAAAAGCAGCAAGTTCATACGAATTTGCACATACCACACCGTACTACTTCCAAAAAGACACATGGCCCGGTCGTATCAAACGACCATACAAAGGACCAGTTAGATGTTTGGAAGAATACATAAAGAAACATGACCGAGAAACTAACCTCGAAATACTGGCAGAAGACTTTCCCAACATTAGCAAATGGACAACAAACTCCATCATAGACAACGAAATGTCCAATGACTTTTGGAAAAATCCAGAAATAACAGATGCACAAAAAACAAGCATACTAAAATTTAGAACCGGTCAATACATGGGTAATGCCAGAAAACAATTAATTTTTGGCATACAAAGATTCCCCTCTAAAACATGTCCCATCTGTAATTCACAAGACGCAAATACTTGGCTACATGTACTGTTACAATGCAAACAACACCATATACACGCACTAAGAACCAAAAGACACAATAAAGGAGTATGGGAATTAAGAAAATTAATACTATCCTCAAATAAATCAAGATGCTACACTCTCATGAATGCGGGCACATTCAACAATAACCCACAAGAAAACACAGTTCCTTCATGGTTATTACCATGTACTTGTAATCAACAAAGATGTCAATGTAATGCCAGATTCAAACCAGATATATTATGCATTAAAGGCCTCCCATACCAAAGCCCACCGCCTCTATACCCCGATGATAACCTAACCATACAATTCATAGAATTCACATACACAAACGACAGATTTTCACCAGAAACAATTGGCAGGAAAATTGTAAAATACCAACCTCTAATTAACAATATCATACAACAAGGCTGGAAAGTAGATCTCATCATAGTCATTACAGCTGGAGCCAGAGGAACCACACACGTCCCCTCAATGAAACAACTGGAAACAAAATTCAACATCTGTGAAACCTCCATAAAACACACATTCAAAGCAATAAATACCATTGCCATACAATATGCCGGATCTATCCTTCTACATAAAAGACGTATAGAAAATAATCAAACAATACCAACAGACGTAGTACATTAAAAGAGGGGGGGTAGTGGTGAAAACCACTGCTAGCCACTCTTTTCAAACAACTAGCTCAGCTTGTCTCAGGGGATAGGACGGGCCGGTTGGTTGATACAACTTTCCTGCCATGATAATTCACTAGCAGCACCAAGCCATGTGTATCACACCACTGCTCAACGAGCCCAACTGGTTTCGAACCCGGACCACATAATTGTGATACAACGCCCTTCGCCAACCAACCAAAGAACTCATGATTTGGTGATAAAACTTAACACTAAACATACCTTTATTTCAAATTTTCACTCAACCATCATTACTTCGCTCTTTTCCTTTCTGTTACTGTTACTGTTACTTTGTTTTGGTTACTATAGTGTCCATCCTCGAAAGAGGAGAGTAGTATTGTTCCAATGTCCCTTTGTCCCGTGGGCATCGGGTCATTGACATTACGAACGGACACTTTATTCACGCCGGCCCATTTTTGGGTTGGTGTTTCTATCTATCTATCCTAGTGGTATAAAACTTACTATTTCGGGATGTTCTCTCATTTGAAATTTTTTCCTTTTAAAATTTTAGAATAGAAAGTTTAGTTTTAACCAATCATATCAAATTTCAAATTTTAAAAATAGAATTTCAAATTTTGATGAATTTTAAATGATAAATGCTCTTAAATTCATTAATTTAATATTTAAAACTATTTTTGGAACTTTGATTGTACAAATAATTACTAAACATCATGCTTCTCATTTTCTCTTTTGGACCAAACTTCATCAAAGTTGTAGTAGTAATATTTTATAACACATTTGGGTTTTGCCCTTATCTCCTTAGGGGTTTAGGGTTTAGGGTCTTAGGGGTTAGACCAATAAGAAATGTGAAACTATACCAAGTACAATGGAATATTACTGTATAATACTGGTTGGAAAGAGCAGTCCGGGCCTTTAAAGATTAACCATGAGAAGCTTCCTCTCCAAGTAGTTCTGAGAAGTGTTTCATTCTTTTGACAGGTAGAAGCAATGGGTCTGCGAGGCATTGTTTTGTGGTGCTTCATATTGGAATAAAATATTCTTTTCATGTTAAAAAAAACCAAAAGAATCATCGCTCAAAACAAACTTTCTTCTCATTTGACTGCACTTTAGTGAAAACAACGATCTTTACACGGTGGTGATTGAAATGAGATAGTGGTACTGTACTTCATGTACTTGGTGAAATAACAAAATGAATACCGTTATGATGCTTCCAAAGTTCATTCCTTCAACACTGAATAGGGGCCCATACTAATTTATCAACATTTCACACTATATAAATATTTATCGTACAAAAACACGATAATTTATTTTTTATTTTTTGACAAAAATAGTCAAACAATCACAAATTTTATTTTATTATGCAAAACGGTCTTCTTATTTTACATGGTAGGTCCTTTTAATTTTTAATCCACTAAACACCTCTATTTAGTGAAGAAAGTTCAACCTTTTCAATATTCATAAGCCTCATCAAATAGATAGATAGAACATCTCAAAAATTTTGAAGTGTAATTTTCATGTAACATCTACATAATTTTACACATTGTACCTTGCAACATTGCGTGTTATGTAAAAGTTACATGAATGTTACACTTGTAACTTTCATGTGTGCTTTCCGTTGTAATTATCATATAAATGTTTTGAAAATAAATGTTACAAAATTTTTAGGAATATTTTATATAATTTTTACAAAATGTTCATGTAGATGTTCTATGAAAACAAATGTAAGATCGTTACATGAAATTTATGTGGATGTTTCAACAAGATTATGCACATCAATCAAAATTGTTATATGATATTTACATTTGAACGATTTATGTAGATGTCATGTAAAGTATACAAGCAAAAGTTTGCATGAAAAACATGTGCAAAGTCCATTTATAAATTCTACACAAAAAATCTATACTTTTTATATAAAAGTTACATATTTTTTCCAATCATAAAATATTTGTAACATTTACATGATTTGGGTGTAGATTGCACATTCCTAAATAGTATATGCAAATCACAATGTAGATTTTATGTAGATGTTACATGATTTGTATATTGTTTTGGTGTAAATGTTACAACTTGTAACATCTACATGATTTCCATGGTGCAACTTACACTTCTACATTTTTGAGATGAAACTCCAGTCCTCCGGACAGGCCGGCGTGAATAAAGTGTCCGTTCGTAATGTAAATGATCAAGTGCCCACCACACAAAGGATCATTCGAACAAAACTACTCACCCCTTTCGGGAATGAACACTTTAGTAACCACCTCATCATTTTCATTCAAACTTTCAAACCATGAGTAGTGAGAAGACGAAACTCCCATAACATTCAGCAACCTTTGTGCCCACTGCCTTTCCTTCATGCACTCTGCTCGTCACCTTGAGCCTCCATTTATTCCTTTACCTATTGATGAAGTCCTTTTGGTTGTGGAATATTCCACAGTATCAACTGTAGAGCTACGGCAGATACAGTGCATGCTATCGAAACCCACTCAAAACCCAAATTTAGCCGTTGAAAGAGCAGTATCGAATTTTTCAACTCCTGTTGAAACTCCAACGGAAAATACCGCCACTGTCACCGCCACGGAATACGGTCTTCCAGGACCGTATACCGCGCTTCGCCTGGACTCGACTGTACACACGTCTTCCGCCGTTGATACGGTCCGCCTTCGTTGTCCAGGCCCCACGCAAACTCCTCAACACGCAGTCAAGGTGCGCCGCGGTTTTCCATTTCGTTCTCCCCTGCGTCTGCAATACGAGTTGATCGATCAGTCGACCCATCTTCCTTGTTGCCCATTTTCATTTTAATACTTAGCGAGCTCAAAACACCTCAGTCTATCAAATTCCAAAACAGCTCACTCGAAACTGTTGAGTTTGCGCGTTGTTGTTGTTGTTGTTCTTTTTTTTGTTTGCAAATCGATCGAGAACCGGAGTTCTTCGTGTGGCGTTTCGGTGGTTTGAAATACAGGTGAGTATTGTAACAGTCCAAGTCCTGTGACAATGGCATGCTTAATTTAGCACCATCGCTCCGTGATTTTCGTTCCCTTGAGGTTTTGTTGCTGCTCTGCATGTTTTGAGCTTGCAGTATTGTGGAAGTGGTTGCCGTAGATTGATGATGCAATTACTTTCTTCTGGAGTAGGAGGAAATCAGTTGTAAAAAGATAACTCTAAGTGCAAGTTGTTAAGTTCCAAAATGTATTGCATGATCTTGGAGTTCAAGCCTTAAATATCTCGGCAAAGTTTTCGAAGGCAGGAAACTCTATGGATTGCAGAGTAGGGTTGAGTGTTGGTTCAGGTCGTTGTGCTCGAAACCTTGTCAGTCTATCAAACTCTAAAACTGGGAGCTTGAGACGACGAAGCTTCGAAGTTTGAGTGTTGTTTTTGTTGCATTGTTTGCGAATCGAGAGGTGGAATTGTTCGGAGCGATCGGTGTTTTGGACGCTGTTTTGGGTACAATATTCCTGATGTTGCGTGCTTTGGTGGATCAATTGCAGAGTTTTGGGTTAGGTTGTGAATTTTCATGGTGGAGAGGTGTAGGTGGAGCTAGAACGAGCAGCCATGGCGTCGACGTCGCCGACGACGTCGCGTCGTCTGTCCATGCCGGGCAACAGGTCGTTCCGGAACTACAACATCCCGCGGGGAGGCAGCCCGCGGCTGGAGCGGTCGGATTCCCCCGTGTCCACCGCGCACCCGCGGCGCGTCTCGTATGGGACGACGTCCGAGAACGAGCTGGACGAGTCGACGACCTCCGGGGGGTTCAACCGCTACTCGGTGCAAATCCCCGCCACGCCCGATTTCCAGAACCTGTCGAGCAGCATACAATCCGCGACGAACAGCCGGCCCATGAGCCCCGCCATCGCGGGGAAAGCTGAGCAGCAATTCGTGTCGTCCACGATCTTCACGGGAGGGTACCAGAGCACCACGCGCGGCCACGTGATGGAGAAGATGATGGAGATCGAGGGGAACCACCCGCAACTCGCCTGCGCGCGAGGAAACTCCTGCGGCGTCCACGGCTGCGACGGGAAATCGCTTCGTGACGAGCGCGGGGAGGACCTCTTCCCTTGCGAGTGCCAGTTTCGTATCTGCAGGGAATGTTACCTCGACGCGCTCGCCACGCCCGCTGCGAAGTGCCCGGGCTGCAAAGAAGATTACAAAACTGTCGACGAGTCCCCGCGCTCCATCTTGCCTACGATCGAAATGAACCCTTCTCGCATGGAGCGAAGATTGTCGCTTCTGAGATCCAACAAGCCCGGCCCGATCATCAACAACGACTTCGATCACTCGCGCTGGCTTTACGAAACCAAAGGGACTTACGGTTACGGGAATGCTGTTTGGCCGAAAGACGACGGATACTCCAAGAGTAACATCGGCTCTGCGCCTACGAATTTCGTCGACAAATCGAAGAAGCCGTTGTCACGCAAAGTGACAATCTCGGCTGGAATTCTCAGTCCATACAGACTGCTCGTTTTGATTCGAATGGTGGTGCTGGCGCTTTTTCTCACATGGCGAGTGCAGCACAGCAACCCTGACGCAATGTGGCTGTGGGGAATGTCAGTCGTTTGCGAGATTTGGTTCGCGTTTTCATGGATTCTCGATCAATTGCCCAAGCTCTGTCCCATCAACAGGATGACCGATCTGCAAGTGTTGAAGGAGAAATTCGACATGGCTTCGCCGTCGAATCCCGACGGTCGCTCTGATCTTCCCGGAGTCGACGTGTTTGTGTCCTCAGCTGATCCCGAGAAGGAGCCGCCACTGACGACGGGGAACACCATTCTGTCGATTTTGGCAGCTGATTACCCGCTTGAGAAGCTGGCGTGCTACTTGTCCGACGACGGGGGCTCCTTGCTGTCGTTTGAGGCGTTGGCGGAGGCAGCCAGTTTCAGTAGAGTGTGGGTTCCGTTTTGTAGGAAGCACACCATTGAGCCACGTAACCCGGAGACGTATTTTCTGCTGCGCGGGGATCCCACCAAGGGGAAAGTGAGGCCTGATTTTGTGAAAGATCGGCGACGTGTGAAGCGTGAGTATGACGAGTTCAAAGTGAGGATTAATGGCCTTCCGGACTCCATTCGGAGACGCGCGGATGCTTACAATGCGCATGAGGAGATTCGTGAGAAGCGCGCGCAGTACGAGTCCGGGATTGACCCCATGGAGCCCATCGTGGTTCCTAAAGCGACCTGGATGGCTGATGGTACGCACTGGCCGGGTACTTGGACGCAGTCTGGGAAAGAGCACGGCCGCGGCGACCACGCCGGTATCATTCAGGTAATCACACCTCCCTGTTTCTTAGGGTTTAAGGACTGTCACGTTAACCCCTGAAGGACCATGGATTCATGATTTAAACTAATCATATTGTGAAAGATATAATTCAGATGGGACCAAATTTTATATCAGTGAAGAACATTGCATGTGTCGTTAACAAAAACTAAATTTGAACAAAAGGAAATTTACGTAAGATCTACTCAAAACTACATGAAGCTGAATTTGGGTTTCTTGGTCCTTTAACGGCTTCACCAACTACTTCACGGATTCTCGGTTTCTAAATTTGGCAGGAGTACCTAGTATTCAGAATTCATTACCTGGGAATTCAGTGGCCAGTGTCATGTCATGGTGTATGATTCAGCTTGTGAGAGGATTAACCGAGGTTTTAGCTTGTGATGAGACGAGGTTTTACAAATTTTTGACACATTTGGAGTAGCATTAGGGGTTGTGATCAGGCTGTTCTTGTACTGTGGCATGATGGGTTTGGCAATCAAGGCATGAAATTCTAACGCTCGGTGGAAATGTGATTTTGTGGAAATGCTGCAGGTGATGCTGGCACCGCCGACGCACGAGCCGCTGATGGGCAGCGACGACGAGGAGAACATCATCGACACGACGGGCGTGGACATTCGGCTGCCAATGCTGGTGTACGTGTCCCGGGAGAAGCGTCCGGGCTATGATCACAACAAGAAGGCCGGCGCCATGAACGCCCTGGTGCGCACGAGCGCCATCATGTCCAATGGGCCCTTCATCCTGAACCTGGACTGCGACCATTACATCTACAACTCCCTGGCGCTCCGCGAAGCCATGTGCTTCTTCATGGACCGCGGCGGCGACCGCCTCTGCTTCATCCAGTTCCCGCAGCGCTTCGAAGGCGTGGACCCCAACGACCGCTACGCGAATCACAACACCGTCTTCTTCGACGTGAACATGCGCGCGCTCGACGGGCTGCAAGGACCCGTGTACGTCGGCACGGGCTGCGTCTTCCGCCGCACCGCGCTCTACGGATTCGACCCACCTCGTTTCAAAGAGCATCCCGGCTGCTTCGAATCCCTCTGCTGTTGCTTCCGAAAGTCCAAGAAGTCCAAGTCGAAGATTAATCCCCGTGAATCGGAAACCGTGAACGATGAAGACACAGACGATGAGCTGGAAGCCATGATGTTACCGAAGCGATACGGCGACTCCGCGGCGTTCACCGCGTCGATACCCGTGGCACAGTTCCAAGGGCTGCCGCTGCAAGACGGCGGAGTGAAGAACGGCCGGCCCGCCGGCGCGTTGACGCTCCCCAGGGAGCCGCTGGACGCCACCACAGTCGCGGAGGCCATCAACGTGATCTCGTGTTACTACGAAGACAAGACAGAGTGGGGCGGGCGCGTGGGGTGGATTTACGGGTCCGTGACGGAGGACGTCGTCACGGGATTTCGGATGCACAACCGCGGCTGGCGCTCGATCTACTGCGTCACGAAGCGCGACGCGTTTCGAGGCACCGCGCCCATCAATCTGACGGACCGCTTGCACCAAGTCCTGCGCTGGGCCACTGGCTCCGTGGAGATTTTCTTCTCACGCAACAATGCGCTTCTCGCCAGCCCGCGCCTCAAGTTCCTTCAACGCATCGCGTATCTCAACGTCGGAATCTACCCGTTCACGTCCATCTTCTTGTTGGTCTACTGCTTCTTGCCTGCGCTCAGCCTGTTCTCCGGCGAGTTCATCGTCTCCCAGCTCAACATCACGTTCCTCGTGTACCTGCTCACCATCACCGTCACGCTGTGCCTCCTGGCCATTCTCGAGGTGAAGTGGTCGGGGATCACGCTGGAAGAGTGGTGGCGGAACGAGCAGTTTTGGGTGATCGGTGGCACGAGCGCGCATCTGGCCGCGGTGTTCCAAGGCTTTCTCAAGGTGATTGCAGGTGTGGACATTTCCTTCACGTTGACGTCCAAGTCCGGCGGTGACGAAGCCGGGGACGAGTTTGCGGATTTGTACGTGGTGAAGTGGAGCGCGCTCATGATCCCGCCCATCACCATTATGATCACGAACGTGGTGGCCATCGCTGTGGGCACGTCGCGCCAGATCTACAGCACCATTCCCGAGTGGAGCAAGCTGATCGGCAGCGTGTTCTTCTCCCTGTGGGTGCTAGCGCATCTGTACCCGTTTGCCAAGGGGCTCATGGGCCGCAAGGGCAAGACTCCCACCATTATCTATGTCTGGTCCGGGTTGCTGTCCGTCATCATCTCGCTCATGTGGGTATATATCAGCCCCCCCTCCGGCTCCACCGCCACCGGCAGCAGCACCTTCACCTTCCCCTAAGTATATCAAACCATGTTTGTTACAAACCTCAATTGCCCTGAAGGTGGAAAATCAAGCTCAAATGACGCCATCTCGGTGCTGTGTACACCCCCCCCCCCCTTCAGGCAACTTATTAGACTATCAACAGCTCACGACATTGCCCTTTGCAAGCTTTCAGCAATTTGCGGTGGAGGCGAAAATCTTCAACAAAATATGACAATGCAGTGAAGGTGTAAGTCTTTGCTGTTAAGCTCAAATGGTGTTGATTCATGGAGCTCATTGACATCCTTGATTGATCATTCAAGACAGCCATCTTTCTTACCGACACTTTGGGGACCGGGGCTGCGAATATTTTTATATCAGCAGAGCATGGAATTGGTTTTGTGTGTAATAATCTGCACAGGATCAGACGGTTGAAGAAAGAGAAGAAAGTGCGACTGAGGAGGGCACACGGCAAGTTGTAAACAAATTTCCAGGAGTTGTTAGAGGTATGTAGACATTCATTACGACAGGGATTTAGATATGAAGAGGCTGCCTTTGCAAGTGATTGATGCTGTGCTCATGCATCAATTAAGTTTGAATGTGCGTATGATGATTCTTTGGCATCGAAGCTTGATCTTCGGTGTTGTGGCGGCTCCTCTCCTCTGGAGTTTGCTTTGTTCAGTAAGTTAACCCATTTTTTTGGCCTCACACGTCTGGGATTCTGCTTTGTGATCCTTAGTAACCGTCTCAATGGTTCCTCAACTATTACAGTGCCCCTGTTTCATACAAAAAGTGAAACATGATTGCAAAAATGAAGTTGCAGCTTTCTACTTTTGTTCAACAATGTGTTATTTTTACAAGTGCATGTAAGGTAGAAAAACCGTAAATCGAAAAAATAAGATGTTTTGCATCTTTGAAATCACTACACTAAATAGGTAGATTAGTGTTAGATACACTAATTTACATAAACATGTTGTAAGTTTTTACTGTTGACCAATTTCTTTACCCTCTACATTGGTCAAGATGGGGATCTTTTGATAGTATTGGAATCAATGTCTACCTATTTAGTGTAGTAGAAAAGGTGGCGCTATGGCGCTCCCCAAGGAGATGCCTAGGCCAAACCACTGTGCATGCGTGGAATTGGGCACCACATGCCTGGACAAATACCACCTTTTGTACTACACTATATAGTGTATTTAGTGTGAGGCACTGTAATTGCGAACGTCACTCTAAATATCAAAAAACCTACTTTTGTAAAAACACTAAATGTGAATTCTCACACTATTTATGAAGAATAGTAACGTTCTGACATTGTGATCTTTTGAGATATGGATATTTAGTGTGAGTAAGGAATGAAACTTGAGATGAAAGTTTAGATGGAAAAACTGAAATTTTAGAAATGGAATGAATCAAATTGAATGATAACTGAAAATGAATCAAATTGGATGATAACCGCCAACACTAATTACCCACAAATTGACAATTAGTGTTAGACAAGTAGTAGGCACATTATTCATCACCTCACACTAAATACACTATTTAGTGTAGTGAATGGAAGTTTGAAGGATATATTTTTCTCAAATAGAAAAGAAAAAATCATGAAAAGACGAAGTGTTTCCATATGGTTTTTTTTTCCAAATAGAAAGTTTCCTACAATTTTTGAAAGTCGAGCAACCACGTAATAAGAGACTCACTCAAATCTGAGTAGCCAGCTTAGAGGAACCAAGTATGTGAGAACAATGGCCCAAAATAAATACAATTCAATTCAATTGATGTATATGGGTGGCGTCCGTGCTGATACTATGGCAATATGGGTCTGGTTTGCATATGTGGCGCATCAAGCTTCTAACAATCTATACGTTAACCCTTTAACGTCCTGAATCAACATTGTTTTCAAAGGTTCGTTAAAAATTGTTTGATGGAAACAAAAATGGAGATCTCCCCAACCGTGAGTCCGCCAAGTGCATTCTTGGTATTGTCAGAAAGTTCTTGAGGAGGAGGGGTGCACGACGTTTGTTTCTTTGTGTTTGAACTTACAATGTGAAAGTTATGAATTTCTATATGGAATTTGTCACTATAAATAAAATCAAATTATGAAAAATGGAATATTTGGACCAACAACACATTGATGGCTATATTAGTCTATACATTAAAGAAGGTAGTTTGTTTTGTTTTCTATGTTACATTGAGATCTCTCAAATTGTAAGGCTATTGGCCACGTTCTTGGTGTTTTCAAAAAGTTCTCGACAAAAAGGAGTACATCAAAGTTGTTTCCTGACTTTTGAACCTATAATGTGAAGGTTATGAATTTCAATTGAATTTCGTCATCATAAATTTAATTAAATTATTAAAAAAATTAAAAAAATTAAAATTAAAAACATGATTAAATCACGAGGAACAGTGAACTAACGGCAATGAGCTATCAGAGAGAAATGTCCCACTAACAATAAGTTGAAGCATAAACGATTTATTCCACTAACAATAAGTTTCTCATCCACGAAATGGACAGATGAAATCCATCCACAATGTAACGACATTCATCCATGACGAAGCTCGCTCGCTCGCCCCTGCGCGTTGGATTCCCGGTCACGCAATTGTCACAACAATTGCAATCTGTGTTATGATCGTGTTATAATCGTCAGAGCTCTGTAACTTATGAAGTTGAAATTTCCGAGAATTTGAGCTTGAAGTCATCAAGTTCAGTGAAGAACTGATTGAGCAATCTCTTTCTCAGCTTTCTGTACATTTTTCTTTCGAAAGCTCACTATTCGTTATATATCAGCAAATTTTCTCAACTGGATCGTCGAAATTTAGGGAACGGAATCGTGTTTCGGTTTTTGTCCGCGTTTTCTTGCTCTTCAAGTTTCGAAGGAGCTTAATTAGGATAACTTTTTTGATGTCGTATCAGCAAGCGCAGCGCACGGTTTCTTTCATTTTTCAGAATTTTTTGATGCTCTGAGTTAAGTGCTGTATAAGCAATTTTTTAGTCAATTTTTATTGTTCGTCTGCGGCATCAAAATTCTAGGGCGTGAGTAGTGGAGGGCTTCGCAATGAAAAATCGAGGTACGCCGATCTTGCTGTTGTTCGGGGAAAATGAATTCTGAGGAAATGTAGGTGGCTGTGGCATTGTTACGAATAACGGTCGATTTTGCTAACTAGTTTTGTCTATTCTTTTTCAATATCCTGTGTTCTTGAGCTGTAACCTCGTATGTAATTGAATAAACGATCAAGCGAGAACTTTCTTTGTAACTATGGCTATGGCACATGTTCACAAGGGCTTATTATTGCACTGTTGGTTGAAGTAGAGATCGGAATTGGTCTTACGGGATTCGGAGTGCTGTTTACTTTCTTAGGCGTCCTCTTCTTCTTCGACAAGGGACTTCTGGCAATTGGCAATGTGAGTTTTGATATTCCCGTGTCAATTTTCTTTCTGTTTCTCACTTTAGTTGTCTTCGAAAATCGGTAGATGCGTGGTTTGCACTCGTGTGCTTGCTAGCACGATACAGGAACGTCATCTTAGAGGAGCTTTCCTTGCGCATCCATTTTTCCTAGCTTTTGTTGTGAATGATTTGTCAAGTTTCTAGGGTTTTACACTAGATCGGAACATCTCTCGCGATTTTGAGGTTTAACCCCTAAAGGACCAAGAAATCCAAATTGAGCTCCATGTTTTTTTTAACAATTTTGAATAGGTCCTATTTGGACTTTCTCTTGTTCAATTTTTTAATTTTTCTACCAACACATGCAATGATCTTCACTAGTTCTGGTCATATAAAATTTGGTCACACCTGGATTATATTTGATCAATTGAATTTATCATTAAAACCTGTAAATCCTTGGTCCTTCAGGGATTATTTTGTGGAAGTTGTTGCTAACGCGACAATGTGTTAGCAGATACTCTTTTTAGTAGGAGTGACGCTTACAATCGGAATGAAAGGAACAGTTTCCTTTTTTCTCAAGCCACGCAACTATAAGGTATCGGGATTTTTTAACATCTTGTCTATGATTAATCGTTGCTTACCTTGACAGTAAACTTTTATTCGTTTTACTGCACGGTCATATATTCGTTGCTTTTCAACTTGGAGATACGTTCCTCATGTTATGACTATCACGCAGGGTTCCATTCTATCGGGTGCAGGCTTCTGCCTTGTACTTTTTGGCTGGGCCTTTCTCGGTATGATAGTAGAGGGATACGGATGTTTCCTTCTCTTCAGGTAAATTATTACTCCAAAGTGGCTAACTATTCGTACAATTTTTCAACCAAGCTACATCTTGGTATGCTATTGCAGCTGTGATTGAAATAGTGGGCAATGAACACATGTATGTCTAATGTGATTGCTAGGAGTGGATCTGGCCGAAATTAATGTGCAGATGTCATCTTGTAATGTTATTTTTTTGCAGCGGATTTTGGCCTACAGCGTTAGCTTTTATGTCCAGACTTCCAATCATCGGCCCTATTCTACAACAACCCTTTTTAGTGGCGGTGAGTGTTACTTGTAAATGTTATATGTTCAAGTGTGAGGTGTATCATAGTGTATCAATCTGCTTCTTAATGGACTCGTATTTCCCAATAGAAGTTTCACCAATACGTCAACCACGTCTACAGATGCACTCTTTGGAAAGTTTTATACATTCTGAGCTGTTATTGATCTGAGCAGTTCTTTGATCGTTTCCGGGAGCGGCGAGTACCAGTTTGACTTGAGAAGAAGAAACGGAGGCAGCATTCTCAGAACAAGGGAGGGCTTTGTTTAAACCTTTTTATAAGTGAATATTGTCAAGGGCATGTTGCCATGGCCCTGACTCAATTGCCAGTCAATCTGGTCAAGGCCTAATCTGCAACATTTGGACTGCAAAATTGGCTTTTCGGATAGCCAGATGTGGCCTGACAGGTGAGGCATGGAAACATGGCTTAACATTGGTGTACCATAAATTAGACCAGCTATTGAGCTCATTCTGGAACTCCAGATGTTTTAGATGCAATTCAAGCCGTCTCTTTAGTACTTGGAATGATGAAGGGATATGGTAGCTCAATTTTAATGTAGACATTGGTAACTAAACCTCTGAAGCTCTCTCTATCCCAACCAAAATGATTTTGGGTAGGCCAAATGAAACTTTACATATTTTTAATTACTGAATAGGGTAGTTCCTAATTGTCATGTTCTACATGAAAAAAATTGTTTCATGTGATTCCAATAAATATTGCAAAAAATTATGAGGTTTTTTAAATTTAGAGCTAACGTGGGAAATTTAATATTTTAATTTATTGATTTTGATTAAATAGATCCATATGTAGAGAGAGAGAAAAAGGCTTGAGTTACTCTATTTTGATTAATGAGATGTAAATTATGAGATGTTTTGCAAGTGGTTGTAACCCCCAAATGTCTACATTCCTTTCCAAATTTGGCAATTTTGCAAAGATGCATTATAATGTGCAACTAGGAGGGATATTTTGAACTTGATGTATGAATAAAAGTTGTACATTATGAGTTTTGAATTTTATCCATACAGTTAGATCTATGATTGCTATCACCAATATTTTTGTACAAAATTTGAAACTCAAAATTTAAAATTCTTTCTTATTTGTAGTAGAACTAGTGGGACCCGTGCCGTTGAGCACATCAACGTTAGTTGTTTTTGAGCTTGGGTTGTCTCCTCGACGGATTCCAACGTAGAACGGTCAAGTGAGACAAACCATGTTGTATTGTATAATAGATTTCAACAGAGAGCTTTCATTACATTGATTTTGAGTGGACAAGCCAAAACCCTGGACAAAACACTTGAAAGATAACTCATATGAATCTCATAGATACAATGTGCATCGGACGGCTACAATAGTTTCATTCTACATATATTATGTAGTAATCTATTATACAATACAACTCGGTTTGTCTCACTCAACTGTTCCGCGCTGGAATCCGTCGAGGAGACAACCCAAGCTCAAAAACAATGTGCTCAACGGCACGGGTCTCACTAGTGGGACCCGTGCCGTTGAGCACATTGAGCTTGGGTTGAGCTTGGATTCCAACGCGGAACGATCGAGTGAGACAAACCATGCTGTATTGTATAATAGATTACAAATAAGATATTAACAATTTGTGGATGAAATTTGTTGTGATGGGTTGAAATGTAATAATTCTAAGTGTAGTGATTTTTGGAGATTTTTTGGTTGCTTGATTTTATGAGTTAAATTTTTCAAGACCACTTTTGATTTGTTTTGAACTAAGACCTTAGAAGTTTTTGGTGAATCACTACAATATGAAATGAGGCATAAAAACTTCACGAATCATCCAGTTCATACATCCATGAAGCTAACTTTCTATAAAATCTATAGTAAAAAATCTACACTACAAAAAGTGCATGACGGATGAGTAAACATGGATGAAATTTGTACATTGTTTAGAAAATGAATGCTTAGGCAGTTAAAGGTTAATACAATAATATTTGAAGTTCTTTTTTTAAATCAATTTCAATCAAAGTGCGCACTTCATAAAGTTGGATAAAGCCAGTTTACGTTCGTAAACAAAGGTGAAAAAACCAAATCTTTCTTCCAAAAATGTAAAGGTATGTTTAAAATTCACTGGAGTCTACGAACATTGAATTGTAGAGGATTGGAGTCGAGCTATCTTCTCATATCAAAGTAAAATCAACGGCTTTAATTTAAACAAAAGGTTTGGTGTTGGACACAAGAGGCAAAGCCGCTTTTGGTACGAACTATCAATCAACAGTAAAATATAGAGGTGGGGAGATTATTGTTTGAAGGGGTATGCATTGATGAACCTTGATTGATATCCAAAGTAGAGGGGCACATTAATCAAATTCGTTATCGTGACGTTCTAAAGGAAAATGTCCACATGGTAGTTTCCAAGTTCAATTTAGACCCTTCCTGTGTCATCTTTCAACAAGACAATGCTCCCATTCACACAATGAAGATGCTTCAAGAGTGGTTCTCACATCAGCATTTTACTCTTCTACATTGGCATGCTCAATCACCTGATTCGAATCCTATTGAACACCTTTCAAACGGAGACTCAATCGATATGAGAGACCTCCAACTGGATTGACAGGATTGTGGGATTGCTTGGTAGAAGTTTTCCACTGTTATTCCAAATGATTGCAAGCAGCTTGTAGAAAGTATGCCACATGGAATTTTAGTTGTACAGTACAAGCAACAAAACTTTTGTAATCTTTTGTAGAGCTCTATTTTGAAGGTTTTTTTCTCTATAATTAACCAAAAAGAAGCACATCTAACCTGCCTTTTTGCTCTACTTCTAACCTCTATATTTGAATTGAATAGTGTCATGTCATAAATTGTCCAAAGTCTTTGTCAAAGTTTAAAAAGTATAAGATGGAGATGCGGGGTATCGATCCCCGTACCTCTCGCATGCTAAGCGAGCGCTCTACCATCTGAGCTACATCCCCATGTGAACCCCAAACAGATGATATCTTACACCCGAAATAACAAGTATTTATCACCTTCAGGGCTTTCTTTGGTTTCACATTTGCTTACAGTCCATTTCGCAAGTAGGAAAGTGACAGGTGCGATGTGCTTGAATTCACATTAACACCAGCGATTCTCATCCACACAATTCTCTTGCAAATCCCATCCTCACAATGATCAACCAAGCAGATCATGTGGCACATTTCCGGGACAGTAGGACCAGCAAATGCAACGTGCCAATTGGATACCTTTACACGGCAAACAACGAACACGGAGTTCTGAAACGACATGGATATGCACATCAAGTGACCAAGCAAATGTTCCACAAGATCAAGATGAAACCAGTAACAAGGGGCCCAGAGTTCAATAACAACAAAATAATATTAGATTCATAATTGCCACAAAACACCATTGTTCCTGGTTCATTGTCACAACCCCCACTACCCGCCTACACCACAAAGCATACCCACAAGAAGAATGAGCTACAACCATGAAGACGACTATTTGATCTAACTTCTTTTTTGGGTGAATCTCTGCCACGATTGATGTCTACACCCTACAGGGATCTGCCCTATCCCTCACAAACACAAGCCTACGACCATGGCGGTGCCCTCCCAGGCATTTATACTTATTTAGGTCAACACAGCCACTGCACCATGTCTTAGAAACCGTGAATCTTGATCAGATCTTTCTTCACAATTCCAGCCTACAGACAATCAATCAGAGCCACATGATTAGCCTTATAGAAAACAATATGCATTAGATCTGTTATAAATGATAACAACGAATAACGAATAACCTAAATTTCATAGATAATTGATGCTCAAAAGATAGTAAATTACGGTTAATAATATCCATGTACCTGGACAAGAAAGTTGGAGACATTCTTGCGCTGGTCACCCTGGAGCTGGATGACCTGACCGAGTTCAGGGTCCTGAACAACCACGCCGTTGCAACAGAACTCTTTCTTGAGATCCTTGAGAATCTTATTGTAGTTGAACTCCTTCTTCAGTCCTTGAACGGTTGTCAAGCTCTTTCGTCCATTCCTTTGCTGCACCCTAACATGCACATAGCCACTTCCTTTCGAGCCTACCCCGCTGTCCTCAACATTCGCCTCGGCGAATGGATCTACATAACATCATCAAACTCATCCCGTCAGTCAAACAGCCCTCACAATCACAAAAACACACAAGTTAAACCTTGTACAACAAGAGGAGCTTCTCTCGATCGAGTACAAAACAGAAATCCGATTTAGCAACAAATTACTTTGAATACCTCGAACGAAATACATACACATGTAACATCGGAAAGAAAAAGCAAGCGAGAAGCGTTACCAAAAGAGGCCGGAATCTCCGTGTCCGACAACTCCAACATGAACCCCGACGTGCCTGACTGCTTTTGCGCCGGATCTGTAATTTTGGCGAGCGTTCTGAACTCGGGCGAAACCCTGATTATCTCGAACTCGCTCGAAACGGAACTAAAAGACGTGCGGGAAACTGCAGAAAGAGAACTTAAACTGCGAGACCCGACGACGCAGGGGGGCTTATATGGAGAAAGGAGAAGCCGGCAGAGGTCGGCGGCAGCGTGGGGGCGAACTTGCGGAGCGGCGAGGAGAGAGAGACGAGGCAAGACAATGAGCAGACAGCGCGTGCCGTGGAGTACAAGGAGGAAGCTGCAGAGCCGAGCCTCGGAGGTTCGGCCCGGGCCTTGGTGGCTCGGGCCGAGGCGGGTGACCGTATAGTACACGTACAGTATAGTAGGTGGTTGGACTACGTTGACTGTGACGCAGGTACGGGCGGTTCCGTCAAAGAATGGGGGCTGCCCGGCCGGCAGCCGGGCCGGCTGCAACCAAATTAGGGTTAGTTTATTTATTTGGGTTCATTCACACCAAGGAGGATAATTTTGAATTTGAGAGTGATAAAGTAACTGAAATCCACTGTGCTTTTCCATGTAATGACTTTGGGGGAGGAATTTGGGGTGTTGTGGGTTGAAATATCTCCAAAAAGCTTACCATATTTTCATAGTTTGAGTTCACGTGGCCTAGAATTGATGTGTCCCTTAGTAATTGCATGGAAAACGGTGTATACCATATAATGCAACGGTTGAAATGATTTTGTTCTTGATGTCTCAAATTTCAACCTTTTGTAATTGCATGGAAAAGTGTACCATATCCAGGTGAAAGCACGAAAAACTCTACCAAAAAGTTAGCCCTTAAACGTCAAGGTAAGCCCCTAAACGTCAAGGTAAGCCCCATGGGCTTATTTAAAAGAGAATAATGAAGAAAAAAGTTGATTTTCTCAACCAAATCAAGCAAGACTTGGTGCGTTGGAAAGCTACGGAAAAAGCGATCTAAATTCCAAATGTTCGCCTCATTTGAGAGATTGTGGAATCGTTAGTAAGCAATCAAAGTTATCAAATTGAACAAGTTTTGGAGTTGGGGCAGTTGAAGTTTAGCAGTGCCGCAGTGCTATAGTGCTAGCCAGCAGTGCACTGCAAAGCCGTTTTTGCAAAAATAAAAATAAAAAATTGTTTTTATTTTTTTCCCCAAAAAATTTAGATGCCTTCCGGGCTGCCCCGTTCAGGCCCTCTTGACGTTTAAGGGTTAAGCTGCTTTACTGAAATCATAATTGCTTTGGTTAAAGGCCATAAATTTATATCAAAATATAATGTATTTTGGTTTTAATTTCATAAAGCCTTCTAGAGTTTTTGAAGGTACTTGAGCCCAAATTTTTAGAACAAACTCTTCAAAAAAGTTTACAAAAAGTGGTGTTTGAAAATAAATACCGTACGTGGAAGGGAGGGTCGGCAGAAAATAATTCCCCAAAAAAATGCCAAAATAATAAATAAATTTATTAAGTATTTTGTCGAAGTCAACAAAAAGAAAGTCAACAAAAAGTCGAAAAAAAATAACACTCATAACTAGATGAAAAATTAACACTCAACAAAATCGTAGACAAAAAAATAAAATAAAACTTTTAGCGGCCGGGAAAAATTAATGTTAGCTAACATGTTTTCACCCCTAAACGTTCTCACCTTTTTCAGATTTGGCAATTTTCCAAATATTCATTATAAAATGCAACTAAGAGGGATAATTTCAAGTTGATGAATGAATAAAAGTTGTGCATTATGCATTTTAGATTCTATCCATACGGTTAGATTCGCAATTGCTAACACCAATATTTGTGTATTAAATTTTAAACTTTAACTTTAACACTCGTTTGTAATAAGATTATGAATAGGATATTGACAATCTAACAGTAATTTTTTTGGGGATGGGTTGAAATGTAATACTCTAAGTGTAGTGATTTTTGGAGATTTTTTGGTTGCTTTATTTTAGTAGTTGACTTTTTCAAGAGCACACTTAGACTAAAATCTTCAAAATTTTGGGTGGAACACTACATTTCAGGCATAAAAATTCATTATCATCCCCTTTCTAATCCGATCACACATATACGGAGCTAACTTCCCATAAAGTTCCGGTAAAAAATCCACACTGCAAAAAGTGGATGATGGATGAGAAATCGGAGTTCAAATCCGTACATCATGCAAAATATGCATGGTTGGGCGGTTAGGAGTTAATAGCGAAATTCTTAATAATTACTTTTGAAAGTGCCGACTTCCACTGTTTCAACTTTTATTAATTATTTGATATGAAAGTGCCGACCCTGCCTTCTACGTACGTACGGTACCTAAATCCAATCTCGGTTGGGAAACTGATGGCCTTAAATACACTCAATGTAAATACATATTTTTATAACCATTGAGATAATGATAAAGTTGAAGTCCTCATCCAAAAAAAGTAGAAAAAAACATGTTTTGATATGCTTTTTGCTTGTTTTATTTCAACTTTGTTGATTGATACGTAACTCCTTTTCCAATTTTGGCCACTTCTATGTCTATAAAAAAAATATAACTACTTAATGAAAATCATTTCTTTTTAAATTGCTAGAATTTATATGAAAAAAATATGTTTTTTTGTTGTTAATTTTTTTATAAAATTCAAATTTATAATGTAATTTTGAACCTCGCATTGTTAAATCGTCATAGAGATCAAAGTGGTAGATTTTTTCGTGCTTACACCCATCTACTTATACATTGGAGGAGGGTGTTTTTTTGTGTATGTATGCATGAAAAACTTGATTGCTTGTAGTTTTTGACTAATTTTATGAATGTCGTGTGTAATATTTTGAATTATTTTCACTATACATCAAGAAGTTCACTTCACTTCATAAATTAATATATGTCTATACAATTTGAAGCTGTAGCACAAATTGAAAAATAATTTGGTGACAATTAAGAAAATTTGCAAGAAATAGACTAAAAGTGCATTAAATTATTTTATTATTTATTTTCTTCTATATGGAGCACTCAACATCATCATGAACTTCAAGAATATTTTAAAAAATCAAATTGAAAATACTCAACGTCATCAAATTTGCGTTTGAAACCAGATTTTGACATTTTTTTCAAACACTAATTTTAGTACAAGAATTTGAAGATATTATTTTGAAACTTTGGATTTAAGTATATAGAGCATCAATAAAGGGCTCCATGAAAAAAAAAACCAAAATAAAAGATAATTTGGTATAATTTTATAGCCTTTGGCAAAAAAATCGGATTTCAGCATAGTGGCGCAACTTTTTGGTACAAAATACCATGCTTTATGAACATTCATACATACAAGAAAACTTCACTATGACAAAGGAGAGTGGCAAGGGGGCACGACACCCCTAAAATTTCATTTTCAAAGAAAGAGAATGTGATTTGAATTATTGTTATAATCTCACTTCCACCGTTGGATTCTTTTATTGTGTTTGCACAGTATACATACATCATGTGGAGTAGATTGGTACAATTGGGGATTATTTTTATTATCCTATATTTGTCATCACATTTGGATGAAAAATAATATCAAGGGTAATGAACAATATTTTGGACACTAATTTTACCCCTAAGTGCCCAATCAACCATATTGTATTGGATTTTTGGTTAAAGGTTCAAAAAATAAAGTGTTTTTAATTTTATTGGAGTTGGTGTTTTCATTAAATGTTTAAGTTAAATTATGATACATTTTTTTTACCGTTGGAATTGGAAAATAGACTTTACTTGAAGATTTTACATTGTCAAGAAATTTAAAATTTGGGTGTCCAAAATATAAAGGGATGCTTCAATCATGAATTCTTTTACTTTCATTTTTTAACTACTTGTAGAGATAACTTTTACCTATCTTAAATATAATTTTAAATATTGAATTTGACAAAAATATATTTATTTTGAATTTTTATCTTTTTTACATTATAAAAATTGTTAATGTTTGAAATATCTTCCAATAAAGTTGAAATTTTTGTCATACCTCCATAATGTTGATGAAAATTTATAAATCATACAATGTGATATTTCAAGTATGCAGACTGTAATGCTTTTATTTTACAAAACATGCATGGACCTTTGGGTTAAAAGATTAGTTACCTAAAACAAGAAATTCATGACAATGTCATTTGCATAGGTGTATCCATAAAGTTCTTGAGCCTCACTATTGCTCACCTCCGAATCTCAAGCATCTGTCAGAGGATTGGAAGATTCACAAAGAGTGACGCTACAATATAAAGGGTGTGTTCCAACAAGGTATTAATCCTTTGACGCACATGTGTTCATACAATGAACGACAAACAAATTGTAAGCATTCTCTTGACTACATGCCGTACAATTTTTCATCCATCCAAAATTTCTTTGGTTCTTCTGCTAGTTGACTACCATTTGTACAATATGGATTTTCAAAATAAGATATTCCAAAAAAAATTTAAATGACAAAATTGGTTTATGTCAAGTTCATTTTTAGTTCAAAAAGTGAGACCTTAGCAATGATTTTTCAAAATAAGTAGAACCAAATAAAGGAAATTATACCATCTTGTAGTGCATATTTCAAATTTGTTATAAATTCTTTTGATAATTAATTGTTAATTTGGGATTTTAAAGTGAATTTCAAAAGAAAACCGTGCAAAATTGATTTAAATATAAAGAAATGTAAAAAATATGATAAATCCAACTGTACAAATGTGATCTGCACATTGAGATTTACAATCTTCTTTATACATCAACTCCATTTATGTGATTCATCAAACATTTTATAACACATATTTGAAATCAGTGGTGGATCTAAACGTTAAAGGGTTAAGAGCTTATCCTGCAACTAGTTGGAAACACTTAGAAAAAGTGGCATTGCCGAGGGAGATGCCCACACAAATAATACCCAATTTCAGGCATGCACAGTGATTTTGCCTAAGCATGTCCTTGGGAGCGCCACCTTTTCTACTAGTAAGAATATTGATTGCAATTTTGCTGACTGGAGTCCAGTCGGTCAATCCCTCGTGGAACCATCCTAATAAACATGTATCATACCATGAAATCAAGGGAGCATGTACTGAAGAATTCTTCTTGCAGCTGGTGAAATGTAGCCAGTCTAAAAACTAACTTTGGACAAAAAAACTCATTCCTTTTTTGTCAAAAATATTCATTTATGTTGACATTTTTAATCCATTTTAGAGTATTTTTATTCAATTATGATGATGTCATCTGAAATCTAAATGAAAGTGCTGCAATATTTGTTTAATTGGTGCCACTTGTTCTAAAACAAAAATTTGTAGAAAAATCCACGTATTGAAGGTCATGCCACACATGCCAGAAAATGACATTCAACAACAAAAGCTTTGTAAAAAACAAGTGGAAACTTTTACTTATTTTGTTAAACAATAAGGTAAACTACCCCTATTTGTGCCACATTTCGGGAGTCACCCTATTTGTGCCACTATGTACTAGTAGTGTGCATATTAAAAAAAATTAATGTTAGACATTGATACGTAATGATTACAAAATGGCACAAGTAATCACATGACACAAAGAGGGTTGTTTAGTGATGTTGTGTTTTTACAATCAAAATTTAGTTTTAAAGTGAAGGCTTGGTGTTGACAAAGAAGTGTTTACAGACTTTGTTCTTTGACTGATGAAAAGGCTTAGTGAAAAGGATATACTTGGCCAAAATTCTTTAGCAGCCCTACTATTCACCCTTGGGAATCTACATCCCACGCCATAATAGTTGCAAAACTTGTAGTCTTTTGGAGAATCAAAGCTATCTTTAGCTAAGATGGATTGACAGCTCAACAAGTTTTTGTTTTTTAATAGTTTATGCATGTTCCAAATCATCAATTCCATGTTCAGATGTTGATTCTCTGCACAAGCAAATGGATGGGTCACAGTACTAGCTAAAGAATGTTATGAAATCCTATGTAATCTTGAACTCATTTTGAACTTATCTTGTCTCCATAGCAGTTTACGAAAATATATTTTACCATCGTCTGTTTCAAACCGTTTACTTCATGGCATTCAACAAAAAAAAGTTTGCAAAAAAAAACAAATGACAACTTTTATTTGTTTGTTTAAGAGGAGTTACATTAAATTTTCACAATTAAACTTCCATTCCATTTCAAACTCGAGATTCTTGTGTAGCCTTGGCAAAATGGCTTTGCCAAGCATCTAAAATATTATAGGTGAAGGGCAGGGACAACAATTTTGTGCCAAATTGCTTTAATTTTTTTTTGGCAAATGGAATATTTTTCAATATTTTTCAATATTTTATTTTCACCATAAAAAAAAATAAAAAAAAATAACAACAATAAAATTAAAAATTTAGAAAATGATAATTTTTTAAAATTTCAACATTTATTTTTGGAAATACATTTTTCCGACCCTGCCCTCCACGGCTTCACATCTGGTACATGAACTATTCTTGTGTACTGAGTTAAGTTACAGCAACTTCTGAACAGCATCAGTGTCGCATTATTCATTATGAACTACTGCAGGATGAGAGCATGGCCACCCATGGCCTCAAAGGGTCTCTGACCTCAAGAAGTGGATGAAAAGATTCAAGGGGCCTTTCAAAATGCTTCTTGACTCTGGATTCTAGCGTGTTAGAAATTGGGCCTTCAGAACACTATTGAGTTGACTATTCGATGATTATTCCTCCCATTCTACTTGTGATTGGTTCATTGACTATTTGATGCGCTTTTTTGATACGTTAAAGGGCGTGCAAGGGTGGGGGAGTGTGAGTGCAAGGGCCCTTCCCATATAGATGAATAATTTGAGAGGGTTCGTCCTAGCGTGCATGGGTGGGAATGCTCTGACAAAGTCTTTACATAATTGTGTACAACACAAAGTTGGTGGTACGGATTTATAGTGCAAAATAATGAATCAAAATGATATTTGTGTGCATGGACATAATAATATAGCACAGGTTCATTTGTTTGTAGATGAAATCATGAATTTTGTTTGTCTAAGGTAGACGACCTGTTTCCCATCACCTTAAGCAATTCAGCATACTTCCTGTGGAGTAACAAATAGCCAAATAATTTTGCAGTGTAGGGAAATAGATTTGAAGAAGATCACATATTTTTGAACAAATTTTGGGGCAATATTGAATTTACTACAAATTTTCAAAGTGAAGATTCTCTCCAACCCGTTCTCGCAATATAGGCTGACCTATTTCCAAGAACTGTAAAACTAGATTTCGAGAACACATGATATCATACTAACTCGGCAACAAGTTTCCATTCTTGGCGCCAACCATTCCATATTAAGAAGAAACATGTTTCCGTAACCGTTTACAAATGAATTCAAAAATAATGCAGGCCTATTCACGAAAATAGGTCGCCCTATATTGCGTGATTGGGGGCTTGATCGGAAATAGGTCATCTACCTTACATCATTTTCTCAAACTTGAGAGTTTGAAGCAATTAGAGTTATCTGTAAACTCAAGGAAGGGTAACCCCTTTGCAACACTAAGTTTTCAAACTTCAATTAGAAATTGTATAGATTGTTAATTACAAGGAGCCAAGTGCTTGCTTTAAGCAAGCATGTGGGTTGGTATGGGGGCACGTGCAGATTCTGAGGTAGGTTTTAAATGTGCAATGGAGGAGCTTCTCTAGCTTTAGCAAGGTGCTATATTGAAATCCCCATGACAATGTAATGCGTTTTGATTGTTAGAAAAAAAGGAGCCAAAACTTGTTTTTGCCGCCTTCTAAACTAAAATATCAATTACGCCTTGTCTTTCTTTTCATGGAATTCTTGGCTCAACTTTACAGACAACTCTATTAGGTGATGATAGTTACATCAACAAGAACCAAGAGAAATTTTGGATGAATGAAAAACTATACAAAATGTAGTGTTGAGAAAGGTTGCCATCTATCCGTTGTTCATATAATGAACACAAGCGAGTCAAAGGGTTAGAGCAAGCCCAACAACTGTAGACCAAATATGTCCACTAAGCATTAACTTGAGGGTTGTTTTTCACTATGAGATGTTAGACAAGAACTAGCCCAACAACACTCCTTGTACGAACACCAAGGCAACTTATTAACCCCTAAAGGACCAAGTGTCCTAACTAGGACATTTCAATGTTTGGGTAGGTTCCCATGGTGTCAATTTTTATTTTAATTTTTTGAAATAAATCATGTGAATTTGGTATGTCAATACAAAAATGGGAATCTAATTTTTTTTGATTCCGACTTTTTAAGTGGAAGTTATGGAACAAAAAGGGTTTTTTTTGGGGAGAATGGGCAGTGCAGGCAGGGCTTAAAATAAACCTCAAAAATTATTATTATTCAACTTTAACCGTAGGATCTTGTTAAAGATTACCAAGAGAGTGCATGGTAAAATTTTCATAGAATTTGACCGTACAGATTGCAAGATTATACCGTTTGAAGTGAAAAAGATGAAATTGCAGCCTTTTGGATATTTTTTGACCGTCTTTGAAGGCATGGGAAAAATTGTTAAATTGGTTAAAAAAATCTTAAAATTTATTTAAATGTTTAATTTGGTATTTTCTATCAAGAGGAAAAAAATATTCATAAGAAAATGAATAGAAAGAGGTGAAAATGATGCTAAAAAACAGGAAACATCGCGGTCCTTTAGGGGTTAAAATAAGATTTTATGAAAATAACTTAATGACATTGAAACATGAACCTGTGAATAGTCTTCAAGCTCATTATTTAATTATTGATTGAGCAAAGATGCTTGCTTGGTGTGAGTAATTTGCTTGCACCAACGCTTCTACAAGTGACACAGAAAACTCAAACTTTGGCCTCAAATATTATTTTTTTGATGTTAACCCCTAAACGTCCTCACCTATGTCCAATTTGGGCAATTTTGCAAAGATGCATTATAAAATGCAACTAGCATAAATATTTGAAACTTGATGTATGAATAAAAGTTTTAGATTTTGAAATTTAGATTCAATCTATACGGTTAGATCGTTGATTGCTATCACTAATATTTTTCTATAAATTTTGAAACATTAAATAAAAAATTATTTTGAAATTCGATTACAAATAAGATATTGACAGTATGGGGATGAAATTTGTTGTGATGGCTTATAATATAGTACTCTAGGTGTAGTGATTTTTGGAGATTTTTTGGATGCTTGATTTTATGAGTTTATTTTTTCAAGAACACTTTTAGACTAAAATCTGCCAAATTTTGGGTGAAACACTGCAACACGAAATGAGGCATAATTTTTTCAAAAATTGTTTCCTTTTCGATCGGATCACACATACATGAAGCTAACTTCCCATAAAAAATTCAGTAAAAAAATCACTCTACAAAAAGTGCATGTCGGATGAGAAACTGCGGATGAAATCTGTACATCAAGCAAAATATGCATGGTTGGGCGGTTAGGGGTTAATGGGTAGTTGTTGGGCCAAACTTCGAAGCAAGTGGAGCTAGCTACCACCAAATCTTGGTGTTCGTTCCTCAAAAGCACATGCTGCTGGGCATGCTCTTTAAAGCTTCCAACAGATTAGTTAATTGTTCCTGGTAATCATTATCTGAGTCCGTGCCTTGCTTTTTGTTGGACTCAGAAAATGTTGTATATTCTGCACGATTCAACACCAAATACCACCAACATTGTCCGAGTCCACAGTCCACACTTTACTAAAGTAATGTACAATCACTGTAACAAAGCAATAGTGTATGTAGTGTACTGTAGTTCATAAACATCCCCATTCCGTCAAGCACGATTGCCATCAGAATAAAATGTGACAGAGGCAGCAGGTACGGTACATAATTAGGTGCACATTATTTCCACTCATAACTCTTTTATATCACCCCTTTGTTAACCAATGTACATGAGGTCAAAACTTGGCATGTGGAAAGTGACCATAACATTCAGTAGCATTTGACTGTTGTCTTCCCCTAACAGAATGATGTGGAATATCCCACATCATTTCATCCCCAAATGAAATGATGTGGGATATTCCACATCAATTGCTCTTGGAAGGCTACTGAATGTTATGTAAGAGCAAATATTGGAGAGTATTAGTAATGAGTGTACAACAAAAGACTAACTCTTGAATGCTACACAATAAAAATAGATTTGAGACTTTATTTTTTTAGTTATTAGAGTTATTCTTAAAGTCACCTTGCATTTGAATAAGATACCATGAATTTTTCTTTAATGTACTCTTATTTGTTCACCTCAAGTAATTAAAAGGTATGGAAGAGCTTAGTGGCCTCTCATTATTAGGTGTGTAGGAACTTGGTGGTCTTCAAACTCATGAAAAACTAGTTTAGCCGTCTTTCTTGACAGCTAAACTAATTTCCCTTGAGTTCAGAGACCACCAAGCTCTTACACACCTAATAATGAGAGACCACCAAACTCTTCCATACTTTTTAACTATTTAAGGTGAACAAATAAAAATACATTAAAGAAAAATTCACAATATCTTATTCAAACACAAGGTGACTTTAAGGATAACTCTATTGATAAAAAATATTCCTAGAACATTTTGATCTTGACACAATATTATATATGGATCTTTATAAACTACATTGATTTATAAAGATCAATATTATATTCATCTTTATCTTCATATGATACTGATCTTTATCTTCATTCAATGTCCAGAATCGGGACACTATAGCCTAGGTGCATGAGCGGATTCTGCATCTACAACTTAAGCATTCAAATCCACTAGACCAGAGAGCTTACCTCTTACAATCTTCAAAGGGTATTGCCTCTCATGATGCCAAAAGAGCATGATTCATAACTTTACTTTTTGACATGCACCACAGATAGGGACATTAGTTCATGCCGGGAATCACATGCACAATTCGTCAATGTTCTCTTACTTTCTCTCAAGAACCAATCCCAATGCTTCCAATGAGGTTCACAGGGCTAGAAACTAAGCAATGTTCTCTACTTCAAGGCAATTGCACTCACAAATTCAACACTTCTGCAGCATACTGGCTCCAATCTCAAGTAGACTATCCTGCAAGGGCACTTTGTCTCACGCAATCTCTGACTGCAAGTAATTGCATTAGAGGCCAAATGATAATTTCTTAATTAGTTTCGTCTGCACTCAATTCCACAGACTAGAAAGACTAACTTCAGACTAGGAGCCAAGCTATTTCATGGAGTAATTATCAGCCAGAATGAGACTGCTTTTGCAAACCATTATATGTACATTTCTCCTAGAAGTAGTTTTAGCATACTGTTACATTCCTAAATCTATCAGCTCCGGAGTAGCTGTAGATGTTTCACTGGACTTGACAGAAGTTGATGCATGACTGACTTCAAATGGTCAGCTCTTATACCTTCTCATGATAAATCTAGAGGCCAACAAACTGTGTTCAACTCCATATTGGAGTTGCATCCCGGGTTCTTTTTCTTCCGAGTATTGCTGCTCTCTCTAGACGAGGGCCTTGTAGTCGCCATTTTTTGAAAGCTTTCATTGAATCCCGGCCCGCTTCAAATACTTCAAAAGAGAAAATAATCCACGCATGTACTTGTCAGATGAGGACGCAATCGTCTGGAAGGGGAACATTCTAACACTTTGATAAGAAAAACGGATTCATAAACGATTCCCTCACTGCTGACTTAACCCCTAAAGAACCAAGGATTCTTTCAGTTGCAAATGGGACCATTTTTTTTACCACAAGAATCAATGGAGAACATTGTATGTGTTGATAGAAATAAAAAATAAAATTTGAAGAAAAGGAAGTCCACATAGAATCTACTCAAAGCTGGTAAGAAAACACATGAGGCCTATTTGAGCTTTTAGGTCCTTTAGGGGTTAACTAACAATTGGAATTCGAGGACACAAGCACATGAATAAGAACCATATGGCAAACATATGGCAAGGGAGTTAGTGACTCACATCGCGTTTCCTCCTCAGTGAGAAGAGGCACAAACTTGGGATTTCCAGTTAAAGTTGCCGTGAGGGCTTTGCATAACAAATCCTTGTAACGCCCTTGCAGAGCGGTCAATAAGAAAGGACCCAGTGTAGGATCCACGTTCCTGCAATACAACAGAGAAGCTTTTAAAAGGAGGATTTAAGTCCTGCCATTCAGGATGGAGAGCAGTGTGATATCCCGGCAATACATATTTTTTGGGCGCTTTTCAATAAATTAGACTATTTCAAGAGCTTTTATAAAAACAATCTTCTCCATGATTCATAAGGAGGTCTCCCTATGGTCATTCATTGGAGGCATAGGGAGGCCTCCATGTAATTACTGTAATCAGAGGGAGACCTTTTCATGAATCATGGGGAAGACTTTCTTAAAGATATTGTCTAAAGGTCCCTGAAACAATCTGAGACTTTGTTATCAAAGTGTTTTGTGCCGACAATTTCTTGTATATGCATACAACACTTGCACAACGTAGAACTCCTGAAGAGAAAAACAAGGCAGGGCGAGACAGAAGCTCACAATTCGACCAATTTGCAGCCCATCTCGTAGTAGAAAGGGCACTTGCTACGAAGGTCTACACATGCTGGATCTGCTTGCACCTCCTTGCGGATCCTAAGCACATTTTCAAGTACCAGAAAAGCAGATTAAACCAATGTCCGAAATAACATCGAATATGCAGCACGTCATCAGTGTTCTCCTTGAAACTGTAAGAGACCTTGCATCTTCTGTATCCCCTTCCGCAAGAGATTTCTATCATATTCGAAAGACACCAATTGGAAACACCATTTTAGCTTGAAATTTTATGAATGTACCAATCCGTTCACCAAAAGAGTTTTTAACCCTGTCTTAACCCCTAAACGTTCCAATCCTTTGAACAGAAGTAGATTCTAGCCTCAAAAGCAGATATTAGCATGTCTCAGATGTACATGAAGTACATGAGAAGACCATTGCAAGCATAAAATCTACTCAACAAATTAGTCATACTTGTAGTTGGAGGCCTCTCCAATATTATCAACAACTCTCCATCACAAGAGATTCATTGTAAGTGGTACAGAATTGAATAGGCTTTCAAAGGTGACTTGGATGAAAATCATCTGTGGTTGCATGAGAAAGTTACAAGGCTTTGAATTTGTTCATGATCCAGTTTCTGGATGCTGGGACTTTTAGGGGTTAAAATGCAATTGCTTATATACAACAAATAAGGTAGAGGAGATTAGCAAGTTAGGTGTAAGAATGACTTGGCTAAATGTCTCTGGCAACTGATCTTTGAATGGAATAGGGTTGTCTATTATCCCTTCAATAGTGATCTACAACCTCTCACTTAAAACGATTGCATAAGAAGTTCATGCACAATTATAAAAATTTAATTTAAAGAGAGTTTGCCTCTTGTACCCAAAATGATATCTCCAGTGAGTTCTATTAGTTCTACAGTGATCTCCCACTATAATGATCTCCCCATGAAATGCTAAAATGCTAAAACCAACGGAAAGAATATCCTCCACCTTAGTGGAAAGCGTTTCATGGAAATGATTTTCAAAGAATGAATTAATGCAAACCTTGCGTTAAAGCAACCGGGTAACTTCACATGTACAATTTGTCGTTGAACTAGGTCTTGAGCTAACCAAAGAGGAAGATCCACGACCGATCCCCGTGCCACCTGAAAACAGATTCATACAACCCTAATTATGGCTATTCAACACCTCGCAGTCTAGGCATCCAATATGCACATGGTTTTACAAAGCTCTCTAACAATGTAAAAATCAATAGTGTTGCATCTGAAAAGGAGATTAAAGTAGTACTCGAAGTCGTTAACACTTAAAGGTTCAGATTGGCCATTCCGACTAGTATTATACGGCCATATTTCATTGTATTTGGAATGGTTCTACACCTCCTATGAGTTTCATATCAAAAGTGAAGTTAAAATTCATGTCTACATGGTCTTAAAAGCTATTGGGATCTCACTTTGAAACTTTCTACTTACAACAAATGTCAAATATACGGCAACGTATCTACTATGCCCTAAAACCTTTAAGGGTTAAAGAACCCTTTCCACACTTGTCTAGCTCCTTATTATCACAACTTCTTTTGACACAACAGTACAGAGTGGGAAATTCTATTCCCTAGGGTTTAGTGAAAGAACAGAGGATGCTAAATGCTAAAACCCCCAAAAACTAAAAAAAAAAAAAAGCACTCACATTGTTGTCTTCCGAAGACGGATCGAGAAACCCAGCGCCATTCGCTTTGTGCAGGAACACCGTCGATACATTCTGCAATGAAATTCTCCAATACCAAATAATTTTTTTCAAAATTGAGCCCAAAAAGAAAGCAATAATCGCGAATTCTAGTCGAAATCAAAACGTAAAACAACCACTGGCACTTGAGAAATGATTGGACAGAATTTTTACACACAAGAAGAGCGCAGAATGGATGGAGTGAGTGAGTGACGCACCTCATCTTGCATGAGAATGTCGTGGATGTCGTAGTAGTTGGCCATGGCCGAAGCTCCGTCAGCTGCTCCACGAATCGAAGCAGGAGTTTTGGCGGAGAAGCATGTGGAACCGAAATTTCAAAGATGCAAAGAACGAAGCAAAGAAGGAAGGATTGATCGCAACGATGGTAGAGCGGAATTTGGAAAAGAGGGAGGGAGAGAGGGAGGGAGAGGCGGGGAATTGAATTTGCGAAAACTTGGCGGGAAGCCCTTCTGCGGATGTGGCAGCGGGATGGATGTGGGATGAATGTCGCGGATGGATGTGGGATGAATGTCGCGGATGGATGTGGGATGAGCTTGTGGATGGATGTAGAAGGGTGTGGGATCATCAGAAAAGTTGGGCCAGACTATTTTGGTGCCTTTTTACACTAAATGACTAAATGACGCATATAGGTTATTCTAGTGTCATTTTATCCATACTAGGTTGATATGGAGGATGGCACCAAATTATCTTAATTGCATTTCAATGCACCATCATTGCACCATGTTCACATGCCTTGAAGTTCCTGATGATGGTCAATTGTCGATTCCCGTCAAATTTTTTGTTAAAAATTGAGGTCCCGATTTTACTTGGAAAGATTTCTTTGGCCGTTGTAAAGCCCTCCATGATTATCAGATTGTACAAAAATTGTCGCATTATTTACTTGAATATGTGGCGAGGCGTTCTACGGGCAAAACTGCATAATGCATTCCATAATTTATAACGTATCGTTCGTAATGCCTTCCATACACCTCAAAGAGGTTGTAGGTTTCATCTTGAGACTTCCTCAACCAAATTTCAACAACCTAATACCTCAATTTATTTAGAAACCAAACACGCATTAGATGATTATTTGGCTTTATGATGGCCAATCACCAATTCCACGGGCTTTGTGGGATAATCCCTCAGGTTGCGCCTCGGGAATCGGTGCTTTTCGTATACAAAGCGTTCCAAGCTAGTATTTTGATTTTGAATACCAACCAGATTCCTTTTTGTAAGCAAAATTTAGATTTGGGTTAAAACACTAGGTTTAGAAATAGAGATACTAGCCTCATTTGTGGGCTCACTCTTACCATCATATCGAACTTGGTTTGCAATATTGTACGTGAAAGTTAGATTCAACAATCTAATGTCAAAATTGAATTTCCAAATCAAATTTTGAAAGGTCCACATCACTCTAAATCAATCACAAGATGTCATGTAGAACTTTTAACGCCTAAAGAACCAACCATGCATTTTTTCGACGATGTGCAAATTTCATCCACGATTTCTCATCCATCATGCACTTTTTGCAAAGAAAAGAAATACAACAAAATTCTATGGCAAGAGAACTTCATGTATGTGTGATCCGATTAGAAAGGGCGATGATTTGTGAAAATCTAATGCCTCTTTTCATGTTGGAGGGATTCACCAAAATTTTCAAAGAGTTTAGTCTAAATGTGCTCTTGTAAATATAAACTCATAAAATCAAGCAACCAAAAAATTTCAAAAATCACTACACTTAGAGTATTACATTTCAACCCATCACAACAAATTTCATCCACAAATTTACAATATCTTATTCGTAATTAAATTACAAAATATTTTTGAATTTCAAGTTTCAAACTTTATACATGAAATTGGTGATAGCAATCGTAGATCTAACTATATAAATAGAATCTAAAATTTATAATGAACAACTTTCATTCATACATCAAATTTAAAATATTCCTCTTCATTGCATTTCACGATGCATATTTGCAAAACTGTTAAAATTGGATATGGGTAAGGACATTAAAGAGTTCAATAAGAAAAGATATATATTTATGTCAACATTGACCATGACGTAGACTACAACATAGTACATATCAATACACAGTAGTATACTGTATGCCTTGGCCTCTTGAGGAATCAACATAAGAACTTTTATATATATATTTTTATAAATGTAAGATTGAAGTCTAAATAGCATCATGGCTTAGCCTCTTAAAGAACGTGTGGCCTCTCATATAACAATATTTTAAAAAGTGAACAAATGAAACCTTGAAATGAAAAAAAATTCATTTTTTAATATTTGGACCTTGAATGTTGTAGGCTACAACATTACAAATTGTATAAGTTGTAAATAATGAAAGACTTTAATCGGCTAAATCCACCTTGTTCAATTAACATTAAAGGCATACCATCTTCTAGTGCATGTTATTCCGATTATATTAAAATATTTTTAAAAAGTGTGTTAATTTGGGAATTTTAATTGAATTTCAAGAGAAAATGGTGAAAATTCAATTACAATTTATTAATTAAAAATATAATAAATTCAACTGTACAGATGTGATTTACACATTGAGATTTACAAATTTTTGTTATATATCAACTCCATTCAGTATGTGATTCATCAAATATTTTATAATACATCTTTGAAAGCAGTGGTAGATTTGGATGTTAAAAGGTTAATTAAAGTACTTGTATGAGTTTTTGCACTCATGTGAATTCAAAAAACATATCAAATGTACGAAGTTAGTTTTCACGAGGATACCAATTTTTCAAAATTTTATCCTACATGGTGAAATGATTACAAATTTTCAAACACAAAAGTACATCTTGACTAATGATCAACACGTACGTTCATCAACCAAGGCCAAACTACTTGTTCTCAAAAGCCACTATGCTTGAGCTGTAAAGCCACCACCAATGCTTGGTATACCATGAACTTTGATTAGTTTGGTGTTGATTTTGGAGAAGTCTACAATAATGAGGGTTGTGGTGGTTTTGGATATTCCTACCATATTGGGGGCAATTCATCTATCTCCGCCAACTCAAAGACATAGGTAGTGCTCGAGGTTTACTCTTGGTGCCTCCTCTAAGAGGTAGACTCTATAAGTAGGAGTTTGAATGAGAAGAGAGTGCGAGAAACTCAAACCTATAGGACCAACGTGAATGAAAAGTCTACTTGAGGAAGTGCTCCCAACTTCGACCAAGTTTGCATGTGCCATTTGAGAAAATCTACTAAACTCCACAAAGGCATCACTACTAGCAAAGGTGTCGCTTCTGACTTATAAGAGTGTTAAAAATTCATTGTACACACTTGTCCTACGTGACAAATTGCACTCACCAAGTCTTGAGCGCCTAGCTAGTGAGTGCGAAGTGGCGCCGTTTGACTCACCTACCTAGTGAAAAAAAACGCCTTCTCCTTGTAGTGCATCCTTGGATGATGGCATGATAATTATGGGTACCCTCTCCAAAAATAGTGTGATTTTTGAGAAATATCTTTTTGGTAAGAAAAAAACATTGGAAAATTACAAAAATTTAAGGGTGTTGTAGACATTGGCTGCAACTATATACATGGTGTTAACCCCTAAACGTCCTAGCGTCCAGAAACTGAATCACGAACAGATTCAAAGCCTTGCAACTTTTTCATACAACCTCGAATAACTTTCATCCAAGTCACCTTTGTAAGCCTATTAAATTCTCTACCAATCACAATAAATCTCTCGTGATGGGGACTTGTTAATAATATCCGAGCACCCAGCATCTACAAGTATGTCAAATTTGTTGAGTAGATTTTATGCTCGCAATGGTCCTCTCATGTGCACCTCATGTACATCTAAACCATGCTAATATTTACTTTTGAAGCTAGGATCTACTTCTGTTCAAAGGCTTGGTATGTTTAGGGATTGAAGACTGAATTTCTAATATTCATAGAATGGGATAGACATAAGTCATACTATGTGAGACGCATAAAAGTGGTACCCATATGAAGCCATGGACACAGAGACAGACCCATGGAGTTCGATCAAATGGCATCCACGGGTTTCTTGAGCTCCTGCTCGCTCCGGTGAGAGATCCCCGGAGCGGCGCTGCGACTGCGGCTCACGGGCCTGCCGGCGATCTTCTTCTGGCGCTGGCGCAACCACAGCGTCCAGACGATGATCTCCATGACCATGCTGGTGCCGCCCAGGACCGTCAACACCACAATGTACGCATTGGTCCACTTGTCTCCCGGTTGCAGCACATCCAGCCCTTCGAACACGTTCACGATGATCAACACAATGGTGCTGTATCCCACGCAGTGGTGGTACACGTTCCACTGCTTCCAGTACTTCGCATCCGGCCTGGGTCGCAGCCACAGCGCCAGCATCTGCATGTGTCGCAGCCACGTACAGGCAATCAATTAATCATTGAGCTCCACCATTTTGCTCGATCCACAGAGTTCAATTCACAGGGCACCTTGACACATTCACGAGGTAGTAAATGGTACAAGAATGATGGTGAATTCGTGGTGAACACTTGCTAAATTCTAAATTGAAGTGGTTGCTCAATGTAGGAAGTGTTCACCGCGAATTCACCATCATTCTTGTACCATTCACTTGGTGAATCGGTCAAGGTTCCCTGTGATTGATCAATATGTGTTCCTTGTGGTACACAAAGATCGAGCTATTTTTGCATACTGAGCAAACAATATATGTGTACAAGGTTATGTCATGTGTTGATACCCTAAACCCCTCACCAAAGTCTCATAGCTTGTGAGTCTCATATTTCCCCACATTTATTGTCTCTGCCCCACCAGGGGAGAGACTACAGAAACGCTTCATTTTTCAAGGAGTTACATGGTTTGAACTGTACAAACAAGGTGTAAAAGTAAACCTAGGATAAATACTTAGGCATAGACTATACGACTAGCCGCTTGTTTATTAAGTTTTCCTTTCAAGCTGCAAGTGATGTAGACAAAGTATATCTTATTTTGAATTTAAGCGCATGTGCACTACTAGGATCATACACTGTGGTACGTTTGGGGTAACTCAGGCAATGTTACAGCTGATTGAGAAGCCGTAATGTAGCTGCTCCTGTATTGTTGCTACCAAATGTAACAATCAATGTATGATCCTAATAGTGACCGATTTTGAAAAGAGAAATGCAAGACTGACACATGGAATCGCATGTGAGATCCTGTGTAATTCTCCACTGATTTCCCCACAAACCTCGACATTCACTAGTTATGATTTGAACAACTTTTATGATCTAGAGAGGTACGTACAGTCTTGTTTTGAACATTGAAGGGAATTAAAGTGAGACTCGCACAAGAGGAATTTACCCATGTGTGGCTCTCCCCTTACGCGTCTAAAACGCCCATTTGCATCACGAATTAAACTTTGCAACGGTGGCATTTTCTCAATTTAGCTCGGTTTTCTGATTGCAGTACATCATTTTAAATCTCATGTTCTATTATACAAGATCAACAATGTCGTTCGTGTCAAACTGGAATCATTTTCACACAGACAGATGATTTGTTGCAAGGGGTCCAATTCTCCTACAGTAGAGAAAACCCACAGTGGACGCTTCGGGGTTAAGAAAAGCTAGTTCATGGTAGGTACATCAAGAGCTCCCGACTTGGAATGGAATACCAAGTCGGTATTCAAAATCAAACGTTTAAATAACTATTCTTGAACAAAACAAACTGTCACTTGTTAGATGTCATACATGTGTGAGTTCACGCACTAGTAGCAAACCTGTCGTTTTTCATTCCTCATTTCGTGGGAATAGTGAATAGTACCGGAACATTATACTTACGTTTCTGTCTTCTTGTGACCAAAGTACTCATCATCACTAACGTACACACTAACACAGCTCATGTGCTTCATTTCTTTTTCATTTATAGTAAGTGAAAAACGACACATTTCCTTCTAGTGACGCCAGGTGCATTTTGTGTCAGCCATGGCCGCAAGCAAGCTACAAGTCAAAATAAGACGACCGAACAGAAGATAGGTTCACGGACGATTGCAACAGACCTGGAGTGAGGCGAATGTGAAGATGGTGAGGCCGACGTTGCGATGCTTGGTGGGAACGGCCGCGCCTTCCTGGACAACGTACTTGTGGAGCTGCAACCCCATCGCCCATGCGGCCACTCCCAGCGTGTAGCCCGTGCATTGGCAGGCGACGTGGATGTAGAACCACGCCGGGTTCGCTCCCGACAGGGGACGCAAGTAGCGCGCTGCCATCACTCCTAGCGGCAGCAGAATCCCCCACGCCACTCCACTGATCACGCCATGCCGCTGCAACACCAAGGAATCCCAAACCATCAAACCGGGTTTTAACTAAAGGTGGACTTATACGGAGATTTCTGAATTCAGTGCATGAAGATAACTTCAAATTCATAGGGAAAACGGAATGGGAATGATCATGGTATTGATCGGCATCAGACACATGTACGGGGTGATTGCAAGCTACGGTCACCCAAATTTTCTGTCTCGGTGTAGGAATTGCTGCACTTTTTCAGTCTTTGAAAAATCACCAATAAATATTAGGATGGAATTTTGTGACAAAACAAATTGCATTGTTTCTATGATTCCAAAGTTACGACGTCTACCGCAATAAAGTTTGCAAAAATTCAATCTTTCTATCCAAATTAATCATTTTGGGACACATGTAGTATCGGGAACCTCACCTCGGCAAATGTACCCGTTGGCTACATTCTACACGATATAATACACGGGAGGTTCCCGATACAACATCCTAGCCAAACATTTCTACTTGGATTTGGTAGAGTGTCGCTTGTCAAAAATGCACCTATGTACACTAAGGAATCCCATGTGTTGGGGATGATCTATGAGTATTGAAAAAAACCTGGCTACAAGGAAAAATCGGAAAAAAGGAATGTACGCGGAAGAAGGAATGAAATGGGTTCGGCTGACTTACGTTTTTGAGCGTCTGGTGAGGGAGGTGGAGGGCAGTGAACGCGACGTTGGTGGCCAAGTCGACGGCGGCGACGGACGCGAGGCTGTCGCCTGCGAAGGCGTGGGGACCTATGGCGTTGGTGGCCAGGTCCACCGCGGAGCCCTGGTTCCACACATGGTTCATGACTGTCCCGGCGTTTCCCGGTTTCACGTTCAGCAGCGTGACGAAGATGGTGATCTCCGTGCCTGCTGTGATCTCCGCCGACGCGTTCGTGAAGTTGAGCGTGAGGTTGCCCGGTACGAAGGGCGCCGCGCCGCCCTTCATGGCGCCCGTGATGGCGTACGTGTGCACCACGGGCGTGGCGTTCGCGGATTGGAACGCGATCAGCGCCTGCGTCCCCACCATCGCCTGCGCCGTCGGGTTGATGCCCCTGCCCACCCACCCGCCGCTCGACGACGCCGACCCTGCATGCAGCAAGCATTCGGAACCCGAATGAAATTCCATCACAAACAAATTATGAAAGTCGTGCAACTCAAAAAACAATTCAACCTGTTTCAAAGCTTAGAGACTTTTCTCTTACAGGAAAACTCTAATGCGTGGAGCTCAGAACGTCGACGTGGTCATATTTGTTAAAATCAATGGCGTATAATTTCAGATCGCAAGAATTGCACATTATCGACTTTCAAGCACCTAGAGCTCTGAAAACAAACCATGAAAATCCGAATCATAACAATCAGGCTCATATTCGTTGAATAGCAAGAGATTGGCAATTTTCTAGACCCAACAGATCATTGAATGCCAGCACTAGCAATGCAGCGCAAAAGACACTGTATTAGTTATATAAATCGCGTATTTTTTCAGAGTGCCAGCGTTAATTGCTACTTTCAAGCGCCCGAAGCTTTGAAAACAAGGACTGAAATTATAACAAGCAGCGAAAAGTCGATCACAACATGCAGTCGATGAAATGGCATCAATTGACAGTTTCCAAGAGTGGAGCCGCCTCAGATCTACAGATATTTTTAGAGCTCTGGGCATAATTTCAATTCTGGCCCTCTGAAACACGCCATTTAACGAGATCCCGTAAGTCTCCAAGGGAAATGATATTGATGACTGACTGAACCACATGCAAGTCGTATGCAATCCGTGGACTAAACTGTACTGTACAAAGCTCAGCAAACTACGATAACAAGTGGAATTCTAGCTCGAAGACCGTGAGTGTGAAAGATGACAGCCATTGTATATCGCGTAGAACTTACCGGAGAAGGCGAAGTCGACGCTGTTGGTGCCGTTGTGGATCGTCCATGCTAGCGAAGCTCCAAGCTTCGGCAATGTCTGACAAGCTGTCAAGCCCTTATTAGAGCTTAACAAATCACTGCAGCTCCGAGCACCTAATCCCACTTCCAAAAACGCACTCATCACAGTGCACCACAGCAACAAATTCCTGTGAAACTGCCTCATCGTGAAGCCACCCGTCTGTCTAGCCTGAACTTGTCGATCAAACCTGAGCTTGTCGATCAAACCTGCGCTACACATCGAAATCCACACCCCCAGTTTGCCATCAAATTACTCCGCTGTACTTAGAAAACTTTGCTTCCTGCAGTCTGAACCCTAGACATTATTTACAGACTTTCCTAGACATTATTTACAGAAGTGCGGAAGTTCTAAAACTGAAAAAACAGGTAAAGAAACGAAGAGAATATATCGAAGTTCGGCGATGGAGGCTGATCGATCAGGTTGAGTACGAAGCGGATTGTCCGGTTCTGTTAGTAGAGATTTGATTGTCTTAGAGCATGCCCAGCAGCATGTGTTTCGGAGGGACCAACGCCAAGATTTGGTGTAGTCATCTCCATTTGCTTCGAAGTTTGGCCCAGCAACTACCCACCAACGCTATATAATAGTTTTTGGAGCCAAAGTTTGAGATTTCCCCACCATCCAGAGAAGCTTTGGCGGAAGCAAATTTCTCACACCAAGCAAGTAAAGATGCTCAATCAACAATTAAAAAACAAGCTTGAAGACTATTCACCGGCCCGTGCTTCAAGGTCAACAATTAAATAACAAGCTTGAAGACTATTCACCGGCCCGTGTTTCAAGGTCATCAAGTTACTTTCATAAAATCTTAGTTTTATAAGTTTCGTTGGTGTTCGCTCCAGGAATGTTGCTGGGGTACTTCTTGTATAACATTCCTCCAAGTTAAAATTGGCCCTCAAATTGATGCTTGGCGGACAGATTTTCTCTTGAACTGCTGGGCATGCTCTTAGCGATTACTTCTGCCTGTCTGACCCACCGCTAATCACGTGTTAGTTGCGTGAGAATTAGTACTAGCAAGCACACAGTACATAACTTAAACTTAAATTCCCGGTGAGCAGTTGAGGTCACTTGAAACTAACTGAAGACTTGGATTGGGATTATTAATTTAGTAAAGATTTGTATCAGTTGGGTTTTTATCACGGGTGGAAGGTTCTAATTGCTGCTGCAGCTTTTGGTTGTGCCTGTACGTGACATGAGTTAATGCGGTGTGGTTCATGAGGGAGTGCAGCAATAAAAACAATTGATTCAGGGGCTTTTAGGTAGTCTATATAGTGGGATTTCAGTCATTGAATTAATGGCACGGCCGGCGGTAGCTGGTTACTGGACTGGACTGTACGCCATGCAGAATCAGTTGATCTTGACTTCCTAGAAAGTCATCAGAGTTTAGGGTTTAGGGTTTTGTGTTTTTTTCTTTTGAAGCAAATGAAAGTCAGTTTGTGTCCTTTTTGGTAACTTATTGTTTGGGTCCTTCGTTGAGTTTGAATTGTTTTGTGTACTAAAACTCATGGGCCAAAAATTGTAGAAAGTTTTGAAATCCAAGAATGTAATATTGTCAGGATTAGCTCAAACTTTATATTATTTATTTCTATTCAATACTCTACACGTTCCAATGAAAACAAAAACTTACCAGTTCTTTATTTGCGAACAAACTGCAAAAACTTCATGCTCCTCTTGATGAGGTGGCTTGTGTGAGCGGGTGTCAGAAAATTCTATATCAAGATTAAAAACATCATGTGGTACTCAGACACGTACCTAATTCTCGCTTTACGGATAACTCTAATGTTTCAAAAGCAAATAGCCTTCAATAAGAACTCCTCAATTCATGTGCTTGTAAAAAGGGAGTGAAAGAGCATCAATTCCCTAGGTTTTATAGCCAAAAAATTTCCCACCTACTGATGTCAACTACCCTAATCCTAGTCAGCCCTAAGTTCATCGCTTTAATGATGTGAAGATGCATGGAATGTTCTTTTCGTACATGCATGGTTCATAAGTTTAGTTTATTTTTAGAATCAAATGAACCCTAAATGAGCAAAGATTCATTATTTTAACCCTTTGACACATATATGAATGATGAACAAATTGTAAGCCTTCTCTTCACTACATCTTGTATAGTACTTCATCCATCCAATTTGAAGGGTCGAGAGGCCAAACCCATGGTTTTTTACAATTTGATTAGTGGAAATCAACGGCCTCTCAACCTTCGGCCATAAGGTGAAACGGCCCTAAGTTTTGCCAAAACGCCGTGCTGATGTGGACCTGAACCAAGACAAAACTAAGACTGAACCAAGACAAATTTCTCTTGAATGTGATCCAAGGCCGATTTCTAATCCATACAGAAAACCAAAACGTTTTCTATTGAATTTCTCTTGACCCTTAAGCGTCCACACTAAAACTACCCGGTCAAACTTCATCAATTCTTCACATTTTAAAATATATTATATTTATCAAGTATTTTTTTCTGATATAAGGTATTGTTACACTGATTTACACTGTTTTCCCCATAACTATTTAAATTAAAAAAATTATAAGATTTTTCAAAGTTTTTTTCTTGTAAAAATTATAGTAATTACAAAAAAACTTAGAATAGTATGAATTATTTTAGGGAAATAGTAAATAATAGTGATGAACAACAAGGTGTAGGTGGCATGCTTCTTGAGCTTACTTAAATAAATTAAAAAATTGATAGAAAAACATTTTTTCCAGTGTAAATTGGAATTTTAGAGCTTTGAGCTTTAAAGTGCTATAAAAAACGGAATTTTAACAATTTGAAAAACGGTAAATTGGATTAGAAAGTAGAAGGTAACCCCCACATTTTCTTAAGTGGGACACTTTTCATTTGAAATTAGAAACTAAATGAAAATCAACATTTGATTGAATACGATCAAGCATGATCCCACGGGGCTCTTTGCACATTTAAGGGTTAAAACGGATCATATTTCTTTGGTAGTGTGACCATATTTCGAAGGAGATGTTACTTAGAATAGAAAATATGATATTACCAAAGAAATTGGAGGCGATACAAATGGAACAATATAAGCTTCTGAAGAACATGGAAAAATAGTTTTTGGTAATTTTGCAAAGTACAGTGTAATTGTGACCAAGACCAAGTTGAGTATGCATGCCAAAGGAAGGTAGAGGCATGACTCATTCAAGTTTGTAGATAGATAGATAGATAGAAACACCAGCCCTAAAGAAAGGGCCGGCGTGAATAAAGTGTCCGTTCGTAATGTCAATGACCCGATGCCCACCGGACAAAGGGACCTTGGAACAGTACTACTCTCCCCTTTCGAGGATGGACACTATAGTAACCCAAACAAAGTAATAGTAACAAGGAAAAAAGCGAAGTAATGATGGTTGAGTGCTAGTTGTATAAAGGTATGTTTAGTGTTAAGTTTTATCACCAAGTCATGAGTTCTTTGGTTGGTTGGTGAAGGGCGTTGTATCACGATTATGTGGTCCGGGTTCGAAACCAGTTGGGCTCGTTGAGCAGTGGTGTGATACACATGGCTTGGTGTTGCTAGTGAATTATCATGGCAGGAAAGTTGTACCAACCAACCGGCCCCACCTATCCCCTGAGACAAGCTGAGCTAGTGAATTTGAAGAGTGGCTAGCAGTGGTTTTCACCACTACCCCCCTCTTTTAATGTACTACGTCTGTTGGTATTGTTTGATTATTTTCTATACGCCTTTTATGTAAAAGGATAGATCCGGCATACTGTATGGCAATGGTATTTATTGCTTTGAATGTGTGTTTTATGGAGGTTTCACAGATGTTGAATTTTGTTTCTAGTTGTTTCATTGAGGGGACGTGTGTGGATCCTCTGGCGCCAGCTGTGATGATTATAATAGGATCTACTTTCCAACCTTGTTGTATGATGTTATTTATGAGAGGTTGGTATTTTATGATTTTTCTGCCAATTGTTTCTGGTGAAAATCTGTCGTTTGTGTATGTGAATTCTATAAATTGTATGGTTAGGTTATCATCTGGGTTTAGAGGGGGTGGGCTTTGGTATGGGAGGCCTTTAATGCATAATATATCTGGTTTGAATCTGGCGTTGCATTGACATCTTCGTTGATCACAAGTACAAGGTAATAACCAAAGAGGGACTGTGTTTTCTTGTGGATTATTGTTGAATGTGCCCGCATTCATGAGAGTGTAGCATCTTGATTTATTCGAGAATAATATTAATTTTCTTAATTCCCATACCGCTTTGTTGTGTCTTTTGGTTCTCAGTGCATGTATATGGTGTTGTTTGCATAGTAAAAGTACATGTAGCCATGTATCTGCATCTTGTGAATTACAGATGGGGCATGTTTTTGAGGGGAATCTTTGTATGCCGAAAATTAATTGCTTTCTGGCATTTCCCATGTATTGACCGGTTCTAAATTTTAGTATGTTTGTTTTTTGTGCGTCTGTTATGTTTGGATTGTTCCAAAATTCATTGGACAGTTCGTTATCTATGATGGAGTTTGTTGTCCATTTGTTAATGTTGGGAAAGTCTTCAGCTAATATTTCTAGGTTATTTTCTCGGTCATATTTCTTTATGTATGTTTCCAAACATCTAACTGGTCCTTTGTCTGGTCGTTTGATACGACCTGGCCATGTGTCTTTTTGGAAGTAGTAAGGTGTGGTATGTGCAAATTCATGTGGGTTTGCTGCTTTCTGATAGCCTCTTTTCATAGTACCTTCTTTTGCGAGTTGATTTGCGTGTTCATTTCCGGTGATTTTAGCGTGTGCTTTGACTTTGTATATTGTGGTGGGTTGTGTTCGTTTTTGGAGCATTTCCACCATTTCTTTTAATATGGTTTTATCGGGATGGTTGTTTTGTTGGGTTGGGTGTTTTAGTTGTGTGTTTAGGACATGTATGCAGTTGAGACAATCAGTAAAGATATGCGCAGGTTCGTTTATATATTTTGTAGTGATCAGAGAAAGTGTTTCATGTATGGCCATTAGTTCTGCTCTGAAGCATGTTTGAAGTCCAGGCAGTCTTTGTGATATTTGTACATCTGGTTTAGATGAGTTGTAGATTCCATATCCAGCTTTTTCTTTTTTTCCAATGGCCATCGTCAGCTTCTTTAGGTGGTAGAAAGGATCCGTCTGTGTAATAACTGTATTGTGGTGGAAATTTTAGTGTAGTGTTTATTTCGAAATTTGGGAGGGGATTTAGCCACATGTTTTGTAGATTGTTATAGGGTGGGTATATGAGTTTGTTCCATTTTGTGCTTTTGTTAACTTTTGTGTTTGGTGGTGTGGGTGGTGCTGTTTGTGTATGGTATTGCGAAATGTGTAGATTGTCAATTGTTGTGTTTATGGTGTTTATTTGGTCGATTGTGCCAATAGTGTTGTTTTGATGATGAATACACCATATGTGCATTGCAAGTGGTTCGTTTCGAGTTTTGTTGGGTACTAATGGTATTGTTGGTTCGTCATATGTAATGGTATCCGCGGCAAAGTGTATAATGGCGTTTGTATCCGGAGAGGGTCCATCATATGGTGATAGATTTTGGTACCAGTTGGTGTCTGGGATTGCTAAAATGGTGACAGTTTTAGGGTCTTGTTTTGCTGCTAGTCTTGCCCAATGTAGTGCTTGTTGTGCTGTTTCGGCGTCATTTGGGTGTGCATATCCGATACCTTTCCATTTGTATTGAAAGGCTGTCCCTAGTGAGCCAAAAATCTTGTCTCTAGCGAATGTCGAGTAGAATTGGGTAGATTTCATGGAACATGTAATTGGGGAGGAAAAGTATGAGTGTGTTATATTAAATGTTGTTATTAGTGTATCTAGAATGTTAGTGGGAATGGTATGGTGTGGTGTTTGTATTGTGTTCTTTTTGCTGTTTTTGTGTTCATATCTATGGTATAACCAGGCTACTTCTGTTTCAAATGGTTGTATGGCTGGTATTATTTTGTGGGTGTTGTATTTGTTGTTGTTATATTGTTGCCATAGCCATTCTATTCTTGAAGTCGAAATGGTGGTGATATATTTACCGGTGTCGTTGTATATGTGGGTTTTGTCACTTTGTGTTTGAATGGTGCATTTGTTTGTGTCTATGTCTCTCTCGGGGTTACATTCTATTGTGGATGTTTTAATGTAGGGAATTATTGTTGGAGATGGAATGTATCTTGTATCTTTATTTTGTTCGGGTGTAAATTGTGTGTTTATAATATTTTGATAGTGACTATTTTGATATTCTGTGTAGTATTTCGTAAGTAGGTCTAGATTGTGGTGTATTACTGTTGGTAGGTTTAGAGGAAATAGATCACGTTGTACTAACCATTTAGTGTATGTTATGTGGTTTGAGTCTATCCAGTGGCACAAATAGGTGTTATATGTTTTTGATATTTTATATTTATCTTTGGTTGTGATTATTTTGTGGTTTGATATTTTGTTAATGGGAAATTGCGATGGATCATTCTTTATGTTTTGTGGTGGGGCTGGTTGTTGTGGTTGAGGTGGTTGAGGTGGTTGAGGGATTTGTACGGGGTTTATTGGTGTTCTGGGGATTCTGTGGGGGTTATAGATTTTATATTTTTCTTTGAGTGTGCGTGGTGGGGAATGTATTTGGCATGTGTTTGGGCAATCTTCGGTGCATGTTTGTTCACGGAAGAGTTGTGCTGCTATGTTTAGTGCACTTTTTTCTAATTTAGTTGGGTTTTGGTAGTATATTTTAAATTCTTCTGGTGACATTAGTTTTGTGCCGTTGGGGAGGGTGATTTGTTCTATTGTGTAGATTTTGTGTGCCATTAGTTTGTGCAGTAATTTGATGGAGAGTTGTGGGTCTAAGAGTGGTAGTTCGTTTATGGCTACAGTTCTCCATTCTTTTTCTAGTTCGGTCATGTGAAGTTGGAAGACTTCTTCTGTGCTTTTTAGGTGTACTCCACCGGCTGTTTTCATAAGAAAAAGTGTTCGTGTAGTCGGTGATGTAATGCAGTCTTGACGTTTAATTCTTGTGATGCCTTCAGCACCACCGGCTTTAGCAAGTATGTGTTGTATTAGTCCTTTATATATTATTCCCAATCGTCCTTTGTCGTTAAGTGAGTTTCGAAGTTGTTCACCAATGCATATGAGGTAGGCATTTTTTAGAGAGAAGGCTTCTAATCCGAATAAATCATGGGGGAGTTGGGTTATTATGTTTGCAGTGCTTTTAGGCAGTCTGCATATTGTTTTTTGGATTGCAATAATTTTTTTGTCAAGATTTTTAATAGCTGGTAGTGAGTATGGGACAGCAAAGAAGCTGTAGGCTATGCCTGCTCTAATTACTGTGTCAACCATACTGATTCTTTGTTTGATAGTGGCAGGGCAGTTTGATAGTTGTTTACATTGGTCTATTATTTTAGTTGTGGTGATGTGTGTTTGAAGCTTCCATTTTAGTGATGGAACCAACTGTATGCCTAAGTAAACATAAGGTTCATTTTGATGTAGTACAGGTAGTGTTTGGTTTCTGTAGCTGATTTTTTGGTTTGTCATGTGTGTTTTAAATTTGTTTGGTGGCATTTTGGTTTTATTTGGGCACTCGGTGACAGCACATTTTGTAACTCCCAAGTTCATGCCTGCCCATTCACAGAATTTGTCAATTTTATTCAGTTGTGTTTGTAGTGATTTTGTATTGTTTGATATAGCTGCTAAGTCGTCTGCGTATGCTGCAGAGCTGATTTTTATTCTCGATGTACCAAATGTGTATCCATTTTCTCCTCTTTGTAGCCATCTCAAGAGTGGTTCAAGAAAGATTATGAAAAGGTATGGGCTAAGTGTGTCTCCTTGTATGGTTCCTCTTTGAATTGGTATTGGTTTTGTTTTGCCAAATTGTTCTCCGGTGAATATGGTGCTTGAGTGGGAGTAGATATTTCCAACTAACATTATTGCATCTTCCGGGTAACCAAGATCTTTCATTATAGCTAAGAGTCTTGCATGATCTAATGAGCCAAATGCGTTTTTGAAGTCTATATATAGTAGGTATATGCCTTGATTTGTAAATTTTGCGTCTTCTAGTGCTGCTATGAGGAGTTGTAATTGTCTTGCTGTGCTTCTTTCTGCTCTGAATCCTTCTTGACTATCGTGCAGGATTTGGAATTTTTCGCCGTATGCTGACAATATGTATGTTAGTGTACTGGTGAAGAATTTGTATATTGTGTTTGCAAGTGCTATTGGTCTGTGGTTTGGCAACTGTGCAGGATTTCCTTTTTTATAAAGTAGTATCGTTAAACTGATTTTCCATGAGGCTGGGATTTGTTTTTGTTTGTAGCAATGGGTGAAAAATAAAAAGAGTAGCGTATGGAAGCTTTCGGGCATGTTTTTCAGTATTGAGTTGGGGATTTTGTCTGGGCCAGGTGTTTTGTTGTTAGATAGGTGTTTGAGACACATTTCATAGGTTTCTTTATCAAAATGCTTATAAAGTGGGATTTGTGGGTTTCCTCTTTTTTCTATTACATAGCCATCAAGGTCGTGCCATGGGTATTGTCTCATTCCGCAAGTGCAGTGTGCTGGGTGTTCGGGTTGGTAGTAACATGTTGGTACTGTAGGTCTATTGCTAATTGATTGTTGTATGTGGATTTCATTTGCTATGTCTTCAGGGCTGGTTAGAATCTTGTTGTTTCTATCCATAATGCAGTCTAATGGTGGTGTTTCTTGATTTTTGAAAACTTTCTTGTTTATTTTCTTAGGGCTTTTGTCGTAAAGTTGTCTGTATTTTAGAATAGCCTTTTTTATACAACTTTGGGTATATTTTGTGGTGATTTTACGCGCTTGTATCTTTGCTGTTTTGGCTATTTCTACTAGTGATTGGATCCATTCTGTTTGATTATGTTCTTGGGTTGGAAGTGGTGGGATGGTTACATTTGTGTGGGTTTTTAATTCTTCGATTATAGGATGTGTTTGCCAATTTTGTATATTTTTTGTTATGTAAATTGTTTTTCTCATGAGATGGTAGGTAGATAGGTGTTTTTTCCATGATTTTTGTAGTTTCCTTGGTAAGAAGCCTCCCTGTTGGGAAGTACGATTTGTTAGTGTTGGTAGCGGTGGTGCACTGCATGTTTCTTGAATTTTGTCTGATATTTTTTGAATCAATTGATCTAGTTTCGAACAAGATGTTTGCCATTGGACATCTGTTAGTTGATCATTTGATAATATTGTGATGAGTTCATTTATTTGCAAAGAATTTTCTTCAAAATATTCTATTTTGAATTTTTCTATATTTTCTTGTGGTATGGGGTTTAGAATTCTCGTGGTTTTATTTATTATAGGTATAGGTCTTGCTAGTAGTGTGTTTGGTGGTATGTATAGCATTACTGGTGAATGGTCCAAGTTAAGGTTGTGGTCATTATCTGTAGTTGATGTGTATAATGTGTTATCTGGTGTTTTGATGTAGTACCCGTCTATTAGACTGGTTTGGTTATAGTTTAATCCGCCTTGTCTAGTGAATGGGCTGTTTGTTGAGATGTATTCTAGTTGGAGATTGTTTGTAAATGTTTTCCATTCTATATCTTCTATTTGTGGTGGGGTTGTGTCGGTTGCGTTTTGTCTTCCAATAAGTGCTATGTCTCTATTAAAGTCACCGCATAATATATGTGTGGTATTTGGGTGTGCATTGATTTGTTGTGTTATGTTTTGTTGGATTATTGGTATATATTGTATGTCGTCTGCATGTGACGGCATGTACATATGGATAATTAGCCAGGATTGTAGTGGTTTATTGTCAATTTTTATTATTTGTAGATAGGGTGATATTTCTTTAGGAGTTGTGATTTTAGTGATATTGCCGGGGTATGCGTATTTTTTATTTATTAGTGTGAGGAGGCCACCTCTTGCGGGAGAGTATGGCATTCTTTGTTGCATGCATCTTGTTAGGGCATGTGTATTGTTAAAAATTAATTTGTATTTTGGGAAAAGGTTTTGTATATATTTGGTGGATTTTGTAGCGGTTAGTTTAGTTTCTTGTATTGTGATGATAGCGGGTTCAACAGGTGTGTTTGTAATTAGTTCATGTAGGTTTGGAAGGGCGGTATTTAGTGATGAGGCATTCCATGTAATAAATTTTGTATTATGGTTTGTTGTATGTATTTCTTGTGGTTGTATTGTAGGTATGTTTGGAAGTGGTGGGGGATGAGTGTATTCATGTAATGGTTCGTGTATTTTTAAGGTATCTTCTAACAAGTTGATAGGGAGGAATGGAAATTTATCAATCATGGTTTGAAGGGTTATTGAACTATCATGTTGTTGAATAAAAGTATAGATTTCTTTGTGAATGGTATTTGGTGGGTTTATTAAGTTATGATTATTGTTTGTGAATTCTGTGTATGGATGTGTAATTAAGATGTGCCTTTCAGGTGGGTTTTGTAGTAAGGATATTTTTTCTAGTAATAGTGTTGTCCAATCAGGGTTGGGGATTTGTATTAAGAGTTGATCACATATTTCTTTTGATGGACTTATTGTAACGATGAGTGCGTATAGTATTCTTGGTGATGGATGATGTTGATTTTGGTATATGTATCTTGATATGTGTGGGTAGTCATTACTAGCTTCCGTATGGTTTGGGTGTGTTATATTTAGAATGGGGGAAAATTGTTTTACTAGGTGTTGGTATTCTGGTTGTAGCTTAATCGTGCTTGGTATAAAGTATGTTTTGCATCTTCTTTTATGAGTAGGTGGATGTGTTTTTAGTAGGTCTGGCATGGGCCCGGGGTTGGTTTCAATGTCCCCGCATAGTAGTAAAATTTGGTGTAAAAAGTTTCTTTTTAAAGGAGATTTTTGGGTTCTTTTTTCTTTTTTCTTTTTTGTTTGTTTATTTTTAACATCTCCACAACTAAGAAGTAGTAGATTTTTTTGTGAGTGGTTTTTTGTGTGTGTTTGGAGAGTTAGTAAAGAATGTGTTTTTAGTGTGTGAAGAGGGTAGGATTGGGAGGGGGTGTTGTTTGTTTTGCTTAATATTATTATAATTTTTATTAGGGAGCTATGGTTTGTGGTTGAATTTAGTTTTTTGGTAATTTTTTGAATAGGTTTGGTTTTGATAGTTTTCTTTATATTAATAATTTTTGTGAGGGGAGTATATTGAAAATGGGTGTTGCAAGATTTTAAGGTTGTTTTTTGGAATGGGATTTTAGTTGTTTGGACGAGGCCAGTAGGCCAAGTCCATTGTTGTGTGATTTGTATATTTTGGTTTGTGTGGTTTGTATATTTGGGTTGGGTAAAAGTAAAAATATGGTTATTATTAAAAATAATGGTAAAGGTAAAAGTATGGTTATTATTAATAGTAAAAGTAAAAACATGGTTATTATTAATGGTAAAAGTAAAAGTATGGTTACTATTAAGAGTGGATATATGATTATTATTGGGGTTCCCAAGAATCCCAAGTTCGGACTTGGGGTTCCCAAGTAGCCCAAGTTCGAACTTGGGGTGCCCAAGAAGCCCAAGTTCGAACTTGGGGTTCCCAAGTGGCCCAAGTTCGAACTTGGGATTCCCAAGTAGCCCAAGTTTGAACTTGGGCTTTCCAAGAAGCCCAATTCCCAACATGTTCAAATGTACATGGAAGTGGGTTGTTGTAGAGGGTGTGTGGGGGATGTTAGGCATTGGTCCAGGATTAGCTTCTATGTCCCCACATGTGAGGAGGAAGATGGAGTTTGGAATAAAGTAACCTTTGTAATATGAGAGTGTAGGTTTACGTAGGTGTGTTTTTGTGTAAGAGTGTAGGTGTATGATTGTGTGAGAAAATAGGTTAGGCATGGCTTGTTCTTTAGTTAGGTAATTATTTTGGTAATAGTTTTGGGTATTATTTTTTATGATTACATATATATATTTATTTATGTTATTTGTGTTTATTAGTTGTGAGGGTTTTGTGTTTTTTTGGGTAGAAGAAGGTGAGTGGTTAATCGGGGTTAGTTTATATATTTTTGTGTACTGGTGGGGGTATAAATTTTGGTGAGAGACAATTTGGTGATGAAGTTGGTGAGGACAAGGCGGACGTGAGGGTTTGGTCTTGCGGTCGAGGTTTTTAGTTCCGTGGGAGATTGTGCATCGGGGTTGGGGCTCATGGTTTGTTGAAGGCGCTGGCTGTAATGTAGCCGCTTCAATTGTGTCGTGGTAGCAAGGGATTGAGGGCATGTAGAGGCGGTCGTTGTGCGGCTGGGCTTTGTGGGATTTGCGCTGTGAGTTTGAGTTGCGGCGGAAATAGGGATGTCGGATTTTGAGACTAGTGCGAGTAATTTCGAGGGGTTTCTGCGACTGCTGGCATCGTGCGTGGAGTGTTGGCATCTGCTGGTGTTGGCGACTGCTTTGGTTGTTTACGCAGGTGCGGATTCGAGTCTTGAGATTTGCCTTTGTATGAGGGTACGAGTGTTGTGAGGGATTCTTGTAGAAGGATTTTGTGGGCGGTAGAGTTACGGTACGGGGATTGAGTGGTGTTTTTGTTTGTGGGTTTTTGGGGCTTGGAAGGGCGGAGGATTTAGGAGCGGGATTTGTGGTTTTATTGAGACTTGCAAGTTTTGTAGAAACAATTATAAATCTACTGTGATTGGAAATTGAATTGAAATTTGAGGGCCCTTTTTGAATAGAGGTGTTTGAGGTACTAGGGTAAAGGCAACATTGTGAGAAATGGACTTTATTGAGCAGTTGTGTGCACTCTGGCTTTGCACTGGGAACAATTGGGACTATTACAGTAGTCAAAGCAAGCAACAAAATTGCGAAAAGGAAACAGACTCTTAACGATCCATCGTTGTGTCTAATCATGCGCGACACTTTCTTGGATAGGTGCGATGTTGGCCTGTGGATTCGGGTCTTGGCCTTGGATTATTGCTGAGGAGATTCCAATCATCTTCCGGTTGTATTCTTGTGAGGCAGTTGTCAGGTGCTGGAGTTGGCGGAGAAGGTGTTCTTGGCGAGACATCAAGGTAGTAGTGGCAGCATCTGTTGTGGCAGTGGTGTGGTGGTTAATTGTTTCGCGAAGTCCGTTGAGGCGAGCTTCAATCCGGTCTTCAACTCCTTTCAGGGAGGATTCGAGTTGCAGTAGAGATGGTGCAGGAGTGGCTTGGTTTTGGAAGGCAGCTATCTCGTCTGCGATGATTTCTCGGGTCGGGCGGGCGTCGTGAGCACGGGAGGCAGCGCTAGGGTTGGAGCCGGCCAAACTGCGGCGGTGCGGGATGAAGTCAACCATTTTGCCGAGTAGGGGGACTGCCATCTTGTTACTCCAGTGAGTATACACCGCTGCGTTGAGGCAGTTTATGATCGCTGATCCTTCATGCCGACCCATGTCATCTTTGTCAGCATTGGTGTAGTGGATTGTGACGACATTTTTGGCCCCTAGAAGTCGATGGATGGCTATGGTGACTTGTAACTGCGAGTACTGCAGCGGCAATCCTTTGACTATAAGGGTAGTGGTGAGTTTGTCTTTGCTGGCCGGGTTTGGAGAAGGTGTAAGAGAAGGAGTGGTTATGTGTATGCGTTGGCCTTGAAGAAGAAGCGGGTATTGTCTAAGGTGTAACATGGTGTTTTCTGCCGCAACTGTAATGTCTGCTGTAGTCTGTTCTTTTGTGCGTTTTGAAACGCCTATAAACTCTAGGTTGCTACCGGACGCGTAGCCAAGTTTGATCAGCTCAGCTAGAAGTTGTCTAGATGTGAGATTTCCTAAGGCTGGGCTTTGCATTTTAAGTCTGCGATTGATGGCGGTTGAGTTAAACTCAAACCCCTTCTCGGCCTTGCCAACTACGTACTCGCCGTTTTGTAACTGGAGAGTAAAGATCCTGTGTCCTTTGAGCAAGGCTATGCCGTCTGAGGCGGGGTTTAGCAAGTCTAGTTTGAGAAAACCCATCCAACCGGATTGTGTGACCAATGCCGCGATGGGTTCTCTAAATCTATTGGCGAGTGGGATTCTCATCTGCTCGAGTCTAGCATGCGCTGCTTGTTGGACTTCTATCTTGGTCATACTGTGATAGTTAGTATCGAACCTAATTGTGACTTGGTAGGTTGGGGCGAGACCTGTAGCAAAGTCAATTTCTGAGTTTTGAGGGAGCTGTGTTAAGTGGTAGTATTGGCCGGCTATTCCGTCCGGGCGTGTAGTTGGATAAAGGAGTTGTGGGACATGCGGGAATGCATGCCGACAGTGCAGGTATTCCTGAATTTCTGACAATGGTGTACCTTGTATAGCTAGGTAGTTAGAGGAGTATGGGAGCCTAAGTGGGCGTTTGTCTACAATATTGAGGGATTCATGCACAGAGTATGAGTACCACAAAAAAGGGAAGAATTGGTCAAGTTCACCTTTTTTTGCTGCAGTTGGAGGAGGGGGAACTATGGTGTGTTCCTGAGGCGAGGCTATGATTACCGGTATGCCCGGATCAGCTGCTGTGGTGGTGATGTCTGTGGTCGGAAATTGTTGCAGCAGACTGTCTCCTGCGTGGGTGTTGATCAGGGGGTGTTCTTCGAGGACTGGAGTGTTTCTGGAGTCAGAGTAGTATGTCGATGATGGCGGGGATTGTTGATTGGACAGGGGATCTTCCTCGTCCGATTGTGCTCCGAGCTGCAATTTTCTCCTGGTCTTGTGAGGGGCAGCCGTGTCCATGGGGCTGTTGTCGATGTTGTGGCGTGCAGGCAGCGGGTTGCACCCTGCAGGAAAGTCCCTGATGGCAATTGGACCTTCTGAGTCATCAAGGGGCTGTGCGAAGGTGCGGAGCGCGAGGGACTCCATTCGTATGGTGATCCTTTTTTTCTTCGAGCTGGAGCCTGACTGTGACTTCAGTGAGTAGACTGGGCGGCGTGATTCAGAGGATTTCTCTAATTGTGCTGCTTCTTTGTTCTTGCCCATCTTGGCTGTGAGTGGCGGTCTCGTGTGATCGTGAATGCTTGGGGAGTCTGTGAGAGACAAGAGTGTGTGAGATGGAGTTGGAAGAGTGTGGAAAGGGAAAGTTGCAGTAATGAATGGGAGTGTAGGGAGACGGTTACATACCTTGTAGGCGCAATTTGGTGTGTGGTTTTGAAAGGAGAGATTTGTGGTGTATATATGCGTGAGGAGAGTGGGAATTATGAGCGGTGGTATGGGTGGAATTAGTGGACAGTTCTTGATTGAGGGTGGACAGGAGGTGAGGCAGGAGTGAGTGGGCCGTCGCTTGGGATTGAGGTGTGTTAGTGGAGAGGCTAATTTTAGTAAGAGCTTAATAAGTGGGCTTGGAATTAGTAGAAAATGTTTAGTGTTAAAGAGGTAGGTGTAGAATGCTGGGTTGCAGGGGGGACAGTTAAGACGTGTAAGGATGTACAGGTGGGTGGCGGCGTGCCAGTGGCGGCAGGGGTTAGTTAGATTCAGCAGGGGAGTGTTAAAGAATTTTTGGTGTCTTTGGTTGTGAGTGCGCTGGGGGGGTGGGTTTGTGCAGGGATTAGGTGGATGAAAATTAATGCGAGGCTGGGGCTTAGAGTGTGTCGCATGTGTAATTTTTCGGGAGGAGAGGTACCGGATTGTGGGTAGACTCCTCGTTAAATGAGATGAACAGTGTTTTGTTTGTCGAAGGTTCTTGGAAAAAAGCTCCTGGTGTGAGAGGGAAGCTGGGCAAGTGAGTTTGGAGGTGCGGCAATGGGGAGTTTGTGCGTATGTAGAATGGTGGCATGAAGAAGCTGTAGGTGCGTGTGTAAAAGAGTGTAGTGGTGGATTTGGATTAGGATGGAGGGCAGATGCTGGGTGTTGAGGTTGGTGCAGTTGGTATGGATAGATTACAATTAGTATGAATAGGATTTTTGGTGTATCTTGGGTAATATGAAGTGAAATGGCTTTATAATTGGTGGTGTTTCTGTGCATGGATTGTATGGAAGATTTGTGATTGTATGAATTGCTGTGGAGGCGTGAGGGAGGGGAGGGGCTATATGTGTGCGATTGTGTTTTTCGGTGGTGAGTGTGATTTTTGAGGCTGGGAGTAGCATGTATGGGAAGGTGTGATGTTGTGTTGGTGGCGTGCTGGAGTGTGTGATTGTGTGCGTGGAGTTGTAATCGTGATGCTATGAGAGAGTTTCGTGTGTGGGGTTGGTGCTGTGTTGGTGGTTTGTCGTTGTGGATTACGACCCTCATGCTGCAACTCGCGCCTGTATTATCGATACTCAAGGCTCTCGTGTCTGTACGAGATCTGGTTGTACTGCATCGTTGTCGCCTTGGAGGAGCTGAGAACTGCTTGATGTTGCTACTGAAAAACTCACTAGGCGTCCACTTGTGTGGAACTCGATTGGTACTACCATACTGAACATATCTGCAAGCTATGTGATACCTCCTATACGTAAAGGGAGATGCTAATTCTACAGAATGCAATGGGTGTGGCTTTGCTATTGCCACAACGGTTAACAAAATGTATAACACTCGGAGGATATCGAGTGTAACGTGAGGGAGGATCGTCATGGCAGAGGCGTAGCTAAGGCATGAGGGGTGCCTCACAGGGTGCCGTGGAGCTCAGAAGCTCCACCGTGATCTCTCCATCAAAGGCAACTAAGGATCCCTCATATATATATATATATATATATATATATATATATATATATATATATATATATATATATATATATATATATAGGGGAGAGGTGAGGGGAGGGAGAAGGAGTTCTTCAAGTTTGTATTACAACTACAAGATTTGGACATAGAAACCAAAAAAAAAAAACCACAAAAACCACATAGAAAATTTTGTACTACAATCGCCAAGATCCTATAGAATCAAAGTACTACGTTGCAGAGAAATTGTAAAGATAAAATGAACATTAGTTAAATTGCCTAAGTTGTGTAAAGAATAATGAGGTCTAAATTTTTTTTTTTAATGGAGTCACCAATATTGAGTGCCACAATTATGGACATGTGATTGTAAAAGGAGGTGATAGTGTTGCACAAAATAAGGAGGGATGTGAGATCAACCAAACTTGAACACATGGCCAAACATGTGGAACATTATTTCCAAATTTATAAAATTTGGTTTAGGTGGCATCGACATTAGGCCAGGTACAGAAGGGAAAATGGGCCGAGGCAAGGGAATGGAGCTGGACCACTAGAGGACAAGCATAGGGCTCACTGTAACTGAGCTAATTTGGCCATACTCATCCATAAAATTAATTCTACACATGCTTACAACAACTATTCTTGCTCTCATTGTTCATAACATTCAGTAGCATTCAGCCACTTTGCCTTTTCATATATCATGTGATTTATATTGCATCATATGAATTCCATCCATGTAGGGCATTAAGTTTAGTTCTTTATTTTTGATTTTTTTAAAAGTAGGGAAGGTGAGGAAGGAAGCAAGAAGGTCGTAAATCATTGTCAATGGAGGAACAAAAGAAGTGGCCCAATGTTCAAGGAATTTTTTATTCAGGTTACTCATTTTCTATTGGTTAGCCATGCACCATAGCATTCTTAGGTTAAAGTAGTATTACTTTATAATGTTGTTTTTTTTAAAAGTAAGGGACATGTGTGGATGTGTCAACAGAGACCATGCATGATTTCCTTCCCTTCTAACCTTCCCTTCTAGTTTTCCAAAACCTCCATCTGTAAAACATGGGTAGCTACGAATTGTTCTTAGATGATAATGCAAAATATGGTGCACATTCTAGAAAGGCAGAGGCAGTGAAGGCTACTGAATGTTATGTTTAGTTACCATTTTCACACCAAGCATGTTTCTTCACCATGATGATATCTTAATGTTATGTTTATGCTTAGTTACCATTTTCACACCATGCATGTTTCTTCACCATGATGATATCTTTATGTTATGTTTACAGTTGGAAATAAACAATTAATTTCAATCACATGAACTCACGACCCTTTTTTGCTCACATTAATACCAAATTTTCAGATAATAACAAAATTCATAACGTTATTTTTTTGAGAAAATGCAAATCGACCCGAAGTATGCATTGTGTGGTCCACCTCACTGGGTTTCTATCATGTTTTGATATTAAACACAACGGTAGAACGTCAGACAGAATGCCCCATAAGCACTGCCAACTGTGCCATTAGTATCCAGTACGCAGACTCCCAACTAGAAAAGAAAATATATGAAATAAACTATATGCACATTCATACGCAAATTTTTCCTACGACCTCCGTCCTCAAAAGCACCGCAAATGACTCGATGTAACTGAAATTTCCCACTAGCCTGATCCGCTTGTTGAGGTCGCACTAATACAAGACATAGAGATAATATACACTGAACTAAGTTAAGTTTGCTGGAGGAAGAAGGAAGGCCCATCGTTTGTTTCCAGTGCAAACTTTTGGAGGTAATAAATCAATCAATCAATCAATCAATCAGTCACATGCTGGAGATAGGCCCATCAGAGCCCTGACGTTTCCGAAGATTCCAGTGCAAACCCTCACGAACACTTCGAAGGAAATCACATGTTGATTCCTTGTCACATGCAGCTGGAACAGGCCATGCAGACATGTGACATATCAGAGCATCCCCTTCACTCAGCTGCTGCCTGTCTTTCCCATCAAAACTCGCCCAAGCCTGGCCCCTACTGTTATGGGGCACCTGCAAATGGCAATGAATCATCAATATATGAATCATCATTTATATATTAAAAAAAAGAAGGCTTTTTCGTCTTGAAGAATTAATCCACCTAAAATCTACTGACCAGAAATCCAGTACCAATCAAACACAGACCATAAGTAAGTATCTTTTAGTTCAATAATCAGTAACACCCACAAGTATTTGACCTGAATGAGTAGAAGCACATTCACTGTGGTACGTGGATACACAAGGAAAGCTGATTCACCTGGACTCTGATTGTCACGTACTCCGGTAAAATCAACGGTCTGAAGGATAATGAATGGGGGCAAATTGGTGTAAATAGAATGCCTGGAACCTGTAACATGAAACAGATGCAAGATAAACATCACGATGCCAAAGAAAGGAACATTAATACTTTTCAGACTATCCTGTCTGAAGGCCGCCTCTCAGCTTCCAAACGTCCAACCAACAACCTGTGTGAGAAAACGTGCCCTGACTTCAATGGCATCCTTTTCCAAAAGAGGGTTGTGAAAGTATGGACACCCGTGGAGCTCTAAAGGGTTAAGAAATGAAGCACATAGAAGTCTTCTAATAAGCATGTGAATGAAGCCCTCCGAGCTGGTTAACAATTTAACCAGAACATAGATTGTGCATGTAAAATTTTACAAATCCTGGGAAGGAACCCACCTGCGGGTGAACCATGGAGCCCCCGGCTGCCAAAGAGTATGCCGTGCTCCCTGACGGAGTAGAAAGAATGAGGCCGTCTCCCTGTACTGATGTGACGAAAATGTCATCACAGTAGCATTCCAGGTTTGTAAGAAATGATGACATGCCTCGGTCGATAGAGACCTCGTTCAACACCAGATGGATTTCTGGATCACGTGGATCTTCACCTTCCTTGAGTTTATCTGGGTTGCGTACAATTTGGCAATGCAACCGATGACGAAGAGTGATATATACAGGGCCCTTTATCAAAGTTTGCAAACACTCCTTGTAATGATCAGTTTCTGTAAAGGACAAAGTTAAGGATGACCAGAAATAACATGCAGCAGCTATAAGAAAACCGACAATTCGTGATGTAGTCAAGAGTAGCGGCCTGAAGAAATTCATTCTAAGGAACTGATAATCAGACAACTGTGGCACAAGTCATCTATAAAGGAAAATGAGTGTTTCAGCTATCAAGAACATCTTGAAAATTATGTAGGATACGGAATGGTGTCATAAAACCAAGGGAGCCCATGGAAAAAGAAACAACAGGGGGCACAGGACCCTTAAACATATTTGCTGCCTGCACATGGCACCATCGTTCCATCTCCCATTAGTAAACAAGAAGATATGCTGTCTAGGAGGGAATAGTACACAGAACGAAACCAGTACACTGAGGTTTACAATACTTGCTGCAAACCCCAGATTGCCGAACTCCAAGACCATGAGTTCTGCACCAGATGGTGTCTTACTGGATAAGCAAACCGACCGGAGAGTGACAGGGACATTCAACTGCAAGAGAATGTGGAAACTTCCGACTATGCATTCCAGAATTTGTAACTGATAGCTTTGTTCAATTGATTTCCTCCAAAAGAAATAGTTGAAGTAAAAATTTACCCAAAGAACTGTTCCATCACCGCCCAGCGTGATTACCAAGTCCACTTTGTTATGCAGCTGCAATACCTCATCCTCTGTGTAGATAGAAGCAGCACGAGTATATTAGTACCATTGTCATCATCAAGTCAACCTAATACAAAACATGGCCAGGAATACTCACTGGTTATGCAGAGAGCGGCACTCATTGTCGCCCTTGCGTATTGAGAGTGGCAATCGAAAAAAAACTAATAATATGAAGCAGGACCAGCACATGACATTCTTCCATTGAGTGATGCATACGCAGCTCCTTGGCCAAAAATCTGGATAAAACACAAAACTCTTTGACTGCGCACCTGAATCACAAGATTGAACGCAACTGAAGTAGGAGTTGTCTTCCAAAAGCTCCTTCTTCATAGGAGGCTCTACGTACACTCCGATTCCCTTCTCCTCCTTCAACCACCTGAGCAAGTCAAGACCGTGGAGGAGTAAGTAACTAGTACCTCCTACAGTTCCTGCAAGCATTTTAGAAGATTTCGTGATTCTACACCAGACAGGAACAGCGGTCCAAACAATTTATCCTAAGAACTTAGTGCATTCTTTCCACTGTATTCACTAAACAGATTGAATTCATTGAACAGAGCCCAGCAAATTCAACCGAGTCATAGCAAAGTGCTAAACGAGCCCAAGCAAAAAATAGAGTTTGACATCACCCACTATCCATCCATTTCTAAGATTAAAATAAAAATGGAACAATATCCTTAACCCCCACGTGAGCAAGATAAAAATAGAAAGTCCATTTTGGAAGCTAATAGTATATTATAGTAACTTTCGAAACATATTTCTGTCGTTCAAAAACGTAGAGTGTTATTGTTTCTTCTTTCTATTGGTTCATTTAGTTACCTTCCTTGAAGCTTCAAAAATAATTTATTTCAACTCCTAAAGATATGGAAGCGGTTACTTTTGGACATTTGGGCACCTAGGGGTTAACAGGTGGTTACAGTAATCCGGTAAAAATTCACCTGATCATCTCTTTGCAGAGGGCAGCGACTATCGGAGCATTGGGCTTTGACAAAATAAACACAGACTGAGGAGGTGAGTCCCACACCAACGTTATCTGCAAGCAGCTCACGTGAAAAAAGACCCTGGATTAGAATGAAGTTATTTTAGACAAAGCACATCCAGAATCATGAGGCCCACGTAAACATGTTTCTTGAAAAGTTGACTCCCCAACAAACTACACCAATTTCCCACAACCCGCAGGACTGAATAATACATACATGGCATTCATTGTGGGAGAAACAGAAACCTCATAGCAAGATAGAATAACCATGATCACACCTGTTTGCTACTCCGACTCGCTGTTGTAATATTTCCACACTCAAAGGACACAACGTCATGCGTGTGCTTTCTTGGAGCTTTCTTGTCCCCGCAACCCCATTGTAGTCTGAAAGACGCCTGTGAAAAACAAACCATGTTAGTTAATGGAGATCTGCTACCTATAGAGTGAAACGGAACACATAAAACAAATGGAATAGAGGGATTTCAAGGACTGGGTAACTGACAGCAATTAATGTCATGAGAGTCTAGCCCACCTTCACTGCAGCTTGCGGTGCATCAGACAGGAGTGACACGTTGCCAGATGAACTGCTATGGCAGCGCAATATTTGCTGAGAGCAGATGCCATCTTTCTTGCAGCATTCCGAGTTGCTATGAGGAGGACAACCATTCACAGAACCAACTGGACTTTGCTCCCCATTCCCATTCTCAGTACTGTCGGGTTTCTCCAAATCTAACGGTTCGCCAGCACTCCAAGAATCTAATCAAAGGAAACATACAATTAAGAAGTTAGAAATGATAACAGTTATCCTATAAGTTGTTAATAATATGATTTCCTAAAGAGAAAACTTGGGTGAAGTGAGGGGGAATTACTGCTATAGCCATGCATTTGCAAAAATGAAGTTTCAACTTTAGTTACCTCAACCACCTTCCCAAAGCCTCTTTACACCATTTACACCTCCCCAAAGCTACTAGAGACTCACCAGGAGCCACTTTGTGCTCCAAAACTATGATCCAGTAAAGGAAAGTTGGGTGAAACTCGAAATAGGTCCCTTTTTTATGCTCTTTTGAGTTTCACTGAACATTTAAGCCGAAGGCTTAACCTCAGGCTTAAAAAATAGGATCCCTAGACTTGGGTTTTTCATAAATACAACATTAAGACGGTTACAAAGTTCAGATCAATCAAATGTAGAACCACCAAGGTTCCAAAAGATCAAGGATGTTCTCGAGACTAACCAAGAGATGACTGGCATTGCTCCAGCTCCTGCTCAGTCTGATCCCGGTCATGGTCCAAAGAAGCAGCACGCAACCGCTCCATTTCATACTTGCGTTTCCACTCAGCTGCTTCATCTTGAGCTCTACCTTTACTCTCAGCCAACTGCCGAAGAGCCTTCTCCACAGCTGCATAATTTCCAGGGAGAATCCCAGGTGAACATCAGCTGCTACAAGAGTGAACTTGACGGCCCACTCAGGATTGAGGACAGATTATTATGCAGCAATGACTAAACGCATAAATTGCAGTACAAGGGAAATAGCGAACTTCACAAGAGAAAGGGTACTAGCTCCTACTTCGCATTGCATCGGAGAACTCAACAAGATGGGTGCCGCCATCTCCAATGGACGTTTCCTGAAGGTGTTCTTCAACTGAGCGTTGAGAGCAGGCGTGAATCCAACCATTCTGATGTTTTCCACCATCCGTCTCCATCTGTTACAAGTGCAAAGTGACATCGTTTCAGAGAGATCAGGAGACCCAGAGAGCCCTTAGACCGTCAAATCATTGCATCTCCAAACTCATCTCCCAGGTCTGTACACCGATTGAGCATACAAGTTACTGTTAATATGAAAAGGACTAAAACATGACTAGAAGGGCAAGTCGGACCAAATTTCTGTTGAGTATCATTAGTAGAAAAATCACCCCTGGAGGCATCCTGAAAACCCTATCCGCGTTACAGTTGACAGGGTTTACATTAGAAACTGCCTTACAATTGGCAGGGTTTAACGTGGATAGGTTTTCTGAGGAATTCTAGAAGTGTCTTCAAAAGATGAAAAGATTCCTCGGAAAATCTCAGGTTTACTGAGCACTTTAAGTCAATTACGAGAAAAAATTGGATAATAAAGAAGATTGGCAAACCTAGTACATGTTCTAATCGACAATGTAATGCTCAAGCAAAAACAGTGAACACCTGATGCATAAAACAACCATATCCTATACTCAAGCACACCACACAACAGCCGTAGCAAAACCCTTTTCCAACAATCAACTGTTGCTTGTCAAGCAACATGATCAATAACAGCAACGAGTTAATTACACAAAATACTGAAGTCATATCATAAGATCAAACCTGTGATTTTATACAACCTTACCCTAGTAGTACTCGTTTTACACATTGTGGTGCGCATCGTCTTTTGACGAGATCCCAAATTCTTCGGAAGAGGTGCTAGTTGCAGTACATCCGGTAATACCAGAGTCTCAACTTTTAAAGCACCTTCATCTTGTGGAAGGGGACTTATTAAGTGAAGAACTTCTTCCGTTAAATTCATCTTTCAGAAAGTAACTTCCTTATAAACTTTACTGCTTCTGATCACCAGTCATGCTGTTAAGAACACAATTGCCAGTGGCTTAAAAATACTTTCAGAACATAAATTTCCAAGTAGACTCTCAATCTCAATCCCTCCATGTAGGGTCGTAACCTAATTAGAGACAGGCATCAAAATGCGACACCCTAATCTTACATGTTGATTTTAAGAATGTACACCACCTTAACATAAGAACTCTTGTCATCCACCAATCAAACTTTGATTCCTTGTAACTTTTGCATACGGTATCCAAATAACGCATTCTTTGAATTCTCTTTGAATTGCTAGCAAGAATATATAAAATTTTAACCATCCTACTGATTAGTAACTATGCACAACGTCGCTTTTAGGTGTGGTTACCTTAATGTCACTCCACTTTTTGCAGTACAAAGAAAGAGTCACATTAGTCTTCCTTTCAACGTTTGATGATAAGCCTGCCGCTAAGCCTGAAGTTATGATAAAGCTTAGAGGAAGACGAAACCCTAGTTTCCATAAAGCTTCTCAAATACTCATATTAAACCCTCAGTAATGACCAGATCGAAAGTACAAGCATTCCCATGCAACGTGGACGATACAATCTCATTCAAAGTGCACTGAAGTCCGGGGGGAAAAAAGAACTAGCACAAATAGTGGACAGCTATCCCTATAGTACCCTCGCAGGTTGCTTTCGCATCCACTTTCGCTTTCACATCAACTTTTACTTTCGCACGTCAATTGCGTACATCTCACATTCAATGCCGTAGTATTGACGGAAATTAAAAAATTCCAGTAAGTAAGGGTTTCAGTACCTTGGAGATTTGTAAACAAAAAGTCGGTAAGTGTCCTCCTGCCTCAAAAAATCAAGGAACGTATTCCGTCGAATTATTATCAAACCCCTCCAACTCGCTAGAACCTGAATCGATTTCAATTCCGAGTTCAGAAATCTTGTCATCGTCAAAACTAGAAACAGAAGAGAAAAAAAATTCCTCTAGAGGCAATCCACCGACAGCGGGCAATGCAGCTTAGCTGTGTAACAAAGTCGGCTCAAAAACAAACGACTCTCAACGCGAGCATTGTAACCTCAAGCCAAAACAGAGGCGCTCCATCAAAACCCTAAATAAAATCGTCGTCGCCACCAAAAACCTCCAATTACTCCGAAAAACGAACGCAATGCTCCTGTTTTTCTTCCGAGACCAGTTCAAAAAATATATCAATGGCACCTCGGATTCCCGGAGCGAGCCTCGACGTCCCCTAAATGTTTCGAAAGCAGCAGAATCACAGAATGGTTTTAAAAATAGAAAAAAAAACGTGAAAAAATTACGCAAAATCACGAAAATTGCACCGGAAGAAATGAAAAGCGGAGGCTCAGACAGCGCAATTGCAAACAACGCATGATTCCTTGCGTCCCTTGCGGTCAAAACGTGCGTGCCTGAAGTTGGTGAGGGGAAGGTGAGGGAGAAGGAAAGACTCGTGCTGGCAGGGACCCTGCCAAGTGGCAGGCCCAATGGGCTGACGTGGAGGGGTCGGAATTAGAATTCGGCTGACGTGGAGGAGCCTTTTGCCTCAAATTTCTCCCAGTTTTGGAACTTTTAGGTCTTTCAATTGAAAAGCACCTTGGGTTGCATGTAATTGGATTTCATATTTTTTTAAGATTTTCTTTGCATGAGTATTCCTTGTTTGACAATTGGGGATCTCGTGGAGTTTAGGCTTTTTGCTTTGCTCACAAGTCAGAGCTGGCCATTGCATAAGGTAGTGGGACCAATTCCCGACTAAATTTCAGGTTTGCATACTTAGACTTGTGAAAGAATTTTTTTATAATTTTTGGATGCTCTGCAAAGCTATTGCAAAGGCATCCCCAAAAAAAAACATTTTTTGAGCATTTCTACAATTTTCTATGATTTTTTAAGTCTTAAAGCTTAGAGTGACCATTAACCGCTCATAGAGTCATGGTTTTCATGAGAGGTTGGATTCTGAAAATAGAGTGCTTCTACACCAATCAGAAGCTCTTGATTTTTCCAAGCATGGACGAAATTAGAACACTATTGGACACTATTTGAAACCATGCTGGTTGGTTTCTGACACCCATCCCCCAACTAGTAGGGGTCGGAAATACAACCCAGTCGGGAATTGGTCCCACTACCTTATTGGAAGCAGTGAAATTAGACCCGCTTTGCATGAAGGCGGCTTTTGCAGCCCCACAAGTTTGAATCCTTGTTTCTCATTGGTTGAATTCACAAAACCAACTCTAATACCATCACATGATGAAGTCAAGGACAATTCTTGAAATTGATGTTTTAATGCATTAAAGACAAACCCTGACATAGCCCTAACTCCAAAACTTGGGTTGAACCAAAATAAAAACCCAACTCTCCTTTTTCGAGATGTTCCAGAATTGTCTTCCTTTTTCACGTCCATACTATGTTTAATTGAAGTTGGCTTTCAAATTTTGGTGGCGTCCACCCTCGTGTATAGTGTGTTTAATTTACATACACTGTCAATTATCGTAGTTAGTTATTAGGATGAGCAAAAAATAATTATAAGAAAAGGAGCCCAAATCTTTAAGGAATTGTTTTTTCAAAAAAAATTATTTGTATGATGAAAAAGAGAATATTCAAGAATATTCATAGGATTTGATATTTGTTGAAAAGGAATTTTCTCCAAAAAAAAATGATTTGGCTCACTTGCCCACCATGACAGTTGAGTATGGTAGTAAAAAAGTGGTCTTTGGTCACCAAGGGATAGTACCATATACTTATGTAGATGAAAGGTTGAGTCAAAAGATTTGTGCCAAATATTTGATTTATTTTTTAAAATAAGTTTTGGAAAATGGAATACTCTTAAATATTCTTCAAAAATAAAATTTTAAGGCACAAAAAAAATTGAAAAACAAAATTTCTCAATAATTTTGGGAATAATTTTAGAAAATGAATTTTGCAAACCTTGTCTTTCATCTATGGTACCAACAAAGCATAATAGAGCAATGAGAGCCAACACCCTTTTGCAATAAGATGGCAGTCTACTGTAGCTTCGTAGCATTTTGATCAAAAAATAAATAATTAAAAGGATGCCTAAATTTTTGGGAAATTTAGGCACCTAGTTTGCCTTAAAAATTAAAACTAAAGACTAATATTATTTTTTATATGTTACTGCCCAATTTTAATATACTGTTTTTTATGTTACCTAACTATATTTTGCACTTTAATTGATAATTAGGCAAAAAAGTTGCCCGAGCTGCTAAGAAGCTACGGTAGTTACAATTAGAAACTAAATTTATGTAGCAATGACAGAGTAGTCTCTGATTTCATGGAATATAAATAGTATACCTTCATTATTTGGAAAAGGAAAAATCTGAGTGAAGATTCTTCTTTAATCCAATTTTCAAAAAGGTGCTTTATTGCACTACTCTATTATGCTACGAGAGTGTGGTGTTCAAAATCAATATCAGTACGAACTTGTTGACAATAGTGACTTTGGGTACCATGTTTTGGTATTATATAGAAATTGAATGAAATAGAGCATGAAACATTAAATACCTTCAAAAAGTTGAGAGTCTCTTGCTTTATTTCATCAATTTTTCTCTTTTTGTCACAAGATGGATTAGGAAAAACTCGAATACCTTGGGAGGGGTTTGAAATGGGATGTTCATTTTGATTTGCAAGGTTCTTTATGCTTTAATGCAATATATTTCACATTGTTTTTCATGCCTAGTTTGTAGCTGGAGAAACTTGCTATCTACTTCCAACCTCAATATCTATCATTCTATACATCAAATGGTTAAACTCTAGTCATGCTTGTAGGTTTGAGCTAGTTTAGAAGTATGGTATTAATAACTATGGGTTCCATTTGTGACTATCCAACGGATGTTGGGTTTGTAAGTGAGCCGGGCATTCTAGGGTAGGGTTTTCTATGATGTAACCTTTCTATGATGTATATATAGCCTTTCACATTCTTGAATGGTCTTCCTATGACCGTTCATTCAATCCTCGAAGACCATTATGTGAAGTAACTAAGGCTTTCACATCTTATTCAATAACTTGGCCTTTCACTTTATCACTAGTGGTGTGGAGAGAAGCGGAGTTCTAGTTGATTAAAAGGCTCAATTCATAAAGTTCAATTAGTCTATTTTCTAATTTGTCATGTACTTTTTGCAGTGTGATTTTTTTACTATAGATTTTATGGAAAGTTAACTTCATTCATGTGTGAACCAATTAGAAAGGAGATGATTTGTGAAAATTTTATGCCTCATTTCATAATGCAGTGATTCGCCAAAAAATTCTAAGATCTTGTTCAAAAGTGCTTTTGAAAAAATCAACTCATAAAATTAAGCAACCAGAAATTCTTCAAAAATCATTACACTTGGAGTATTACATTTCAACCCATTACAAAAAAAATCTCATTTAGAAATTGTCAATATCTTATTTGTAATCGAATTACAAAAGAATTTTGAATTTTAAGTTTCAAATTTTACACAAAATATTGGTGATAGCAATCATAGAGTGATCAAGTAGGAACCTCAAATTTGGACTTGAAATGAATAAATATCAGAGGTTAAGAATGGAAGTTTGTGCAATGTAGGCTCTTCTAACCCTTAAAGGGCTGATGGGGATAGTAAATACGATAGCACATATCTAACATTTGTTGTCAATAAAAAGTTCCAAATTGAGACCCCAATAGCTCATTAAAATCATGTAGACGTGAATTTTAACTGCACTTTTGATCTTAAATCATAGAAAATGTGGAACCATGCCAAATACAATGGAATATTGCTGTATAATATTGGTCGGAAAGGGCTCTCTAGACCTTTAAGGGCTAAGGATGAAAATTGCTCGTGAAAATTGCTCGCGAAAATTGCTCATGAAAATTGCTCAAAGGATGGCACCAACACTCGGCGATCAACGAGCTGATCATTTACGGTTTCGCGACTTGTTTCTACATCAATTCAACATTGTAGACCTCCTGAATCAGCAAAGCACCTTCTGTCTCGTACGAAAAAATTTGAATTTGCATTGGCCTGCAAGGGCGGGAAGACACTTGGCCGACATAACAATCCATGCAGGAACAACTACCGATTATTTACGTTGAATTTTAAAATTCATTGGTATCCATAGCCTCTCATAAAATGTCCTTGTATAGGATAGGAAAACAACAGGGATTTCTGGAGAGGAAGGATCCGGTTGTATTGGTGTCCCAGAATTTGAACTAAGTTGTCATTTAGGGTTTCGACATGGCGGACTTCGGTGATGACGATGAGGAGGAATACGAGGAGGAAGGCCAGGATGAATATGAGAAAGACGGATTCGTTGTTGATGAGGAAGAGGACGAGGAGCCGGAAGACGAACCGCAGGAGAGTAGCGACGACGAGCGGGAGAAAAGAAAAAGAAGCGCAAGAAGAGGTACGGGAATTCGTGTGCTTTTGACGGAAATCAGTCCAAGAGGTGTAGCGGCCGGCTACTTGTTCAAAGGCTGTTCTGTCCATGATGTCATGTTATTTGCGATTATTTTTTCTGGCTACATTTCGCCAGATTCTCTATAACATATGGCATTTCTCTTTTCCCCAGAGTTTCTCTATATTTTTTGTGAAGATAGCCAGATTTTGTGAAAATTACCAAAATAAGAAGAAATTACATAAAAGTATGATCATAAGCCTAAACTTGATCACCGCATGTGCATTTTTCCTTCATGAAAACTGCAGAGGGGAGGAGACCTACGAGGATGATTACGATCTGCTTCAAGAAGCGAACATTACGGGATTTCATCGACCTTCTAAAGCAGTACGTTCTGTCTCGTGTACGTAGCAGCAATTTGCATTTCAAGAGTTTAGTCTTTGGAAGATATTTGGCCAATCAGCATGGCTATTAGGAGCGATTCGTTGATTATTTGCGTTTCTATTCTTGAATTTGACGATTCATTAGTACTCTTGTCTTTCATTGACGTTTATGTCCTGTTCTTTGTGTAGGATGGAAAGACAAAATTTAAGCGACTGAAGAAAGCTAGAATCGGTGGAGAGAAAGGATCCGGTGGTATTGGTCTCTCAGATGACGACGAGGAGGACGATGGCGGTGGCAGGAGAGGTCGTACAGCCAAAGAGGAGCTTAAGAGGTCTTTGTTTGGAGAAGACGATAATATGGAACTTTTTTTGGTGAAATATTTTCTTCTAGCTTCAAGTTATCTTTCACAGGTTTTTATTCAGTGCTTTGTATGCTGATTCAAGGTCCATTTGAGTAAGAAGGTGCGTGATTATTCTGTGACAGGGGCCGCGGCTGAGGATGTGGTCTAGACTTCAAGTACGTGTCCTTACTTGCAGTCGTTCTTTTGCTTGTTTGTTTTTGAAGTCTTTCTTTACTCGCAAGTGCATTCAACTGCTGGGCTTCAAACTGGTGTTGATGTGGCGTCTCAGAGGATTTTGGATGTGCCTGGGACATTTCCGTGCCTGGGAAGCGGTGATTTACTGTCCTGCATTTCTGTGCACTTAAACGATCTTCAAATACTTATGGTTTATCCGCTTCCGAGCTCACCTTTTCAATTCTTGGAGTGCAGATACTGGAAGAAGCTGCTGGTGCCTTACCTTCCTCCCATACGGCAATTAGGCAAGCAGCTGAATGGATTTATGACAGGGTATTTGGTCATCTTGCCGTGCCAGCCCGACGTCCTGAATTTGAGCACCTTGCCCGCTACAGAGATCTCATTCCCAGGCAAATTGCAAACATCTTGCATTTCATACACGATGATAAATTCGAGGTGCGCTGTAATAGATAGACATTTCTTCGTCTGTATTGAGCTTTTAAACCAACAAGATTTTAAGAGTTATTATGAGTGTCCATGGGATTAGCAGCTGGAATAGAAAAGAGAGAGTGCTGTATTTATGGTTTATAGTATTGGCGTTCTTGACCTCTTATATCTTTACAACAGATTCCATTTATTGCAATGTATCGGCGCGAAGACTGCTTTGGTCTTTTGAAAGAGCCGTCGGATGATCATGAAGACAAAGAAAGGCCTATGATTCAACAATATGGGGTCCGTTTTCTATCCTGTAATGTTGATTGTTGACCCTGTGCTAGTAACTGATATTTGTATGTCCTGTTATGTAATCTCTGTGATGGTTATTGGTTGGTTAATCATAGAACTTTGTGTGTTGGGACTGTATACGGTAATGGAGTTATCCTAAAAGTCAAGTGGTTTTTGAACAAGATACCATGTGTTTTGATTTAATATACTCTTATATGTTCACTCTAAATAGTTCAAAGATGTAAAAGAGTTTAGTGGTCTCTCACTATTAGGTGTGTAAGAGCTTGGTGGTCTTCAAACTCATGCACAACTAGTTTAGCCGTCTTTTAGGCTAGGATGTTGTATTGGGAACCTCATGTGTATTATCTCGTGTAGAATGATTCAATCAGCATGATGAACATTTTAAAAGGACACCCTTCACCAATATAAAATTCCAGACATGCAAGCAAAAGACCTAGACAACTATATCCGGTACCGAGAAAGCTTGCGTGACTGTTATCAACGTAAATAACCTAACTCAAAGGAACATTTATTTGTCGCATGCAATTGAGCCCAAATTAACACAGTTGATGACTATAGAACCCACAGTCATGGCCACGCAACGCCAACCCCGCGAAACTCGAATACAACCTATCTTTTTCGATTCGCTTGAGCCAGATGGATCCAATTACTTAGAGTGGAACATTGATATGCGTGTAGAGGAACTGGATGCTACGATTGATCCTGAACCGAAAGCGGAGATCCCAGCCCTATACAAATGGTAGATCCTACTCATCTTGCGCTGCCACCTTGATTCTTCACTTCGACAGTAGTATATCCAAGTCGAGGCTCCTGCCGAATTATGGGCAGTGCTGGCGACACGATTCAAGCACGAAGAGACCATTTTTTTGCCACAAGCGTGGAGCGACTGGATCGGCCTCCGCGTGATGGATTTTCCAAATTTCCTCGCATTCAATTCCGAGCTTCACCGCATTGTAGCTCAACTCATGCTCTGTGGTGACACCATCAATGACACTGGGATGATCGATAAGACCCTCTCTATTTTTCCTCATGCTTGTGCAATTTTGACTCAATAGTATCGCAATATGAAGTTTACTACACATTCTGGACTCATGTCCTACCTTTTGTTAGCCAAAAATCAACAACAACTACTCAAAAATGAAGAGTCACGGACAGCTAAGGAGATTTACAACAACAAAGTCCAAAACCCAGTAGCTCGGCATCTATACCTCACCCGCAGCCGGGCAATCCAAGTAGGGAGTCCCACATCTCCGACGCACCACGTCGGAATCCAAAGGGAAACTGGAAGTTCAAGCACACGTGGAACCGATCTTCCAAACCCCAAAGGTATGCGAAGCAGACTAGAACCGACCGGTCCTCTTAGTCGTCGAGAAAAACAAAGAAAGGAGCTTGTCATAAATGCGGCAGAAAATGTCACTATGCTAATTAAGGAGTGCCGTGCTTCTAATTATGTCATTACAATGTACAAAGAGCTGCAGTCACTAAAAGAACGAAAAAGGGCTACTCACATCTTCGATGCTCCTTTTCCCAAATTCAGCAAGTTAGATCCCAAAATCTACATGATTCAGAGTAGCCATTTTTCATTCCCTTAGTAACTGCAACTCTTTGTACATTGCAATGACATAATTAGAAGCACAGCACTCCTTAATTAGCATAGCAACATTTTCTGCCGCATTTATGACAAGCTCCTTTCTTTGTTTTTCTCGACGACTAAGAGGACCGGTCGGTTCTAGTCTGCTTCGCATACCTTTGGGGTTTGGAAGATCGGTTCCACGTGTGCTTGAACTTCCAGTTTCCCTTTGGATTCCGACGTGGTGCGTCGGAGATGTGGGACTCCCTACTTGGATTGCCCGGCTGCGGGTGAGGTATAGATGCCGAGCTACTGGGTTTTGGACTTTGTTGTTGTAAATCTCCTTAGCTGTCCGTGACTCTTCATTTTTGAGTAGTTGTTGTTGATTTTTGGCTAACAAAAGGTAGGACATGAGTCCAGAATGTGTAGTAAACTTCATATTGCGATACTATTGAGTCAAAATTGCACAAGCATGAGGAAAAATAGAGAGGGTCTTATCGATCATCCCAGTGTCATTGATGGTGTCACCACAGAGCATGAGTTGAGCTACAATGCGGTGAAGCTCGGAATTGAATGCGAGGAAATTTGGAAAATCCATCACGCGGAGGCCGATCCAGTCGCTCCACGCTTGTGGCAAAAAAATGGTCTCTTCGTGCTTGAATCGTGTCGCCAGCACTGCCCATAATTCGGCAGGAGCCTCGACTTGGATATACTTGCAATTGCCGCCTCTGTTCTCTTGCAAATCAGTCGCGTTATCCTCGCAGCTGCTCCGCCTCAAAATCGCTCGTTGTTTAGGTCCGCGATCAAATGCCATAGCGCTCCAGCGTTGGAGTCGCCTCCTCATCTTCTTATCCGCTGTGTCCTCTAATTCCGTTGGTCCATACTATAGATTGGGTCCACAAAACCCCGTCCTTGTTGCCGATTTCAGCCAGCGATCCGTTCCTGCAGCTCCCCGAAGTCGCCTTGTCTTGTGAGCTGCAGCTGCCTTCTCCTCGTGATTGTACCCTCGATCTGTCATGCCGCAGATCGGTCTCGGATTCGCGTCCAGTCTAGGTCTCGATGTACAAATCCTCCGCCTGGCTGCCTGCGGAAATCCTCAAACGACCAGCGGCCCTTCTGGCGCCTCTAACCGCAGTTGTTGCCCGCCTTCGCGATCTCTAGCGTTGTTGTCGTCTTCGTCGGGCTCTTGAACTGCTGCGCCGCTGGTCTCTTCTGCCGCCTAATTCAGCCTTGCTCAAACTCATCGTCGTCTTGATTTCTACCTGGCGACTCAATCCAGCAGCACACAACCCCCTGGTTTTCTTCTCTTAATGCTGGCCGGCCTCATTCCCATGTACACAAAGAATCCACTTAATCTTTAACCACACCTACTCAATCTACAAGGCTTCACGATTATTCTCCAATCCAATTTCAAAGATTGTGCTTTTTCTAATCACTATTTTCCACACACAAGAATTCTACTACTAACTCTATGCAAAAATGAAAAGGTCCAGATCTACATCCAAAACACTAATGTCTCTCCTCCAAAACTCCAAGCACACACACAAACAACTAAATGGGGGCCTCAAGCGACAGAGTGGAATTCAAAGTCCCACTCAATGTACATGTATTGCACACAATTCATCCAGCAAATTATCATCCACACATAAACCTAGTTCAATCACCAACTAATTAAACTCCCACTTCACCCATAGAACACCGGGAGTCCTATTCACTCACAAATAATCTACAATGGTAGTTGAAATAATCAACCACATAACAACTAAAATAAACTATTACATTAAACTAATGTACTAAAATAATAAATTAAAGTAATAGACTAAAAGAATAAATTAAAAGGATAGAATCAATAATAAGCTAAAAGGATAGAATAAATAGTAGGCTAAAAAGATAGAATAAATAATAGGCTAAGAGGATAAAGTAAAAGGATAGGACAAAATAATAGAATAAAGTAATAAACCAAAAGAATAGATCAAAGTAAAAAATTAAAATAAAAGGCCAAATGGTACAAACACCAAAAATCCCACGGTCAATTGGTTAGGAATCAATAAACAAGCAAGATTACTTAAACAAAAAGATATAATAGAAAAGGCCATCCAAAGCCAAACCCAAATACCACATCAAGCAGGAAATCGTTTAATCGGCTAAAATGCTGCATATAGACAAATAAATAATTTAAAACAAATAGAAAACCTTGTAGTAAAGGTTTATCTCTAATGTGGACACTCTCGACGGTTCACACCTTCCATGACCAAAATCCCTTCTCTTTCATCCCTACGAATACCGTACTCAGCCGTTGCGGTCAGCAAAAAAAATTATAAAAAGAAAAGCCTAAATCTACATGATTTTTTAAAATTATTTTCTACGATTAAAAAAGAGAATCTCAGAGAATATTCATATAATTTGATATTTGTTGAAAAGCATTTAGATTTTTTTTTAATTATTCAGCATGACCTGCCAACTCGGTATAGTACACACTCCATTTTAACCCTTAACCCCTAACTACCGGCAAGACCAAAAAATGGTTTATGAATGAAGTCAACTGTTCAATTCCAACTGCTACGTGGATGATTTCCATCCAATTTTTTATGTAAAGGGCTTTGCTTGGTGATGACACCCCTTCAAGTTAAATTCAAATTATTCATGCTATTTTTAGATTTTACATGGGATCCCAACTACAGAAAGAGTCGTAAAAACGGTTCACCGTGTAGTGTATTTTGAACTTTTTTGCTTGTTCTACTTAAACTAAATTTAGGCCATGAAATGAGTTCTATTGCATTTGAGCTTAACTAGAAAAATGAAGCTTGCCAATTCTAGTTTCTACTCCACTTGGAATTTTTGGAAAAAATTGACTATTGAGTGTTTTATTGTAGATACAAGTTTGGTAGGTATCACCATTTATAGCAAAAAAAATAAATTTAGATACACGGATGACTTTCATCAACTAACCTAATAAACAAAAACATGAAGCCCCCTGGAGGCTTTATGGTCCTTTAGGGGTTAAAGATCTCCAAAGCGCCAATTCCTAAAACCCTAAACCTCATGAAAATTCTTGTCCAATTGATGCCTAATTGCATTTACGAAACCCTAGCTCCGATTGATTCAAGACATATTCTACCACATTGGCTTCCATTCAAAAATCGCCTCCCTAATTCATCAGTGTGTCTGATTGCATTTCCAATATAAGCGCAACCACGCAATTGCAAGAGCAGATTAGATTGCGATGGGAGCTAAGCAAGTGCAATCGGAGAATTGAGCAAGAAATCCTCGGGGGGTGCACTGTACTAAACATGTACGAGTATACGTGAGTGCACAGAAGGGGTATTAATTTGAACATTGCCGTATTACGTATACATACAATAAACACATTTAGAGCTAAAAATATTCACGTATACTTACACTAAACGTATATTTAAAACGGAATACATGTGTATACAAAGGTATTTTAGACATACAACCTCTTGTATACAGGGGGTTTTTAGAAGGGGTCATGAACGCACGTGATTCTCAAACATAATGTGGAGTGCACCCCCCGAGAAGAAATCTGGTCAGTCAAGAATTTACACCTTGGGTTAAAAAATTGAAATTTTCAAGTATATTTTGTAATTGATATAGATTTCCTTTACAATCACTTCATAAAACCATAGTATTTTTATATTTTCACCAAAATTTATAAAAATTCATGATTTGTAGTAGACATGTGACTTCATGTACTAAAAATATAAATTTGAATTCTTGTATTATTTTTAGTAGAAAAATTGAATGTGACAAATAAAGCATGATTCCATGGTCATAGGCCCAACCTTTAGGGATTAAGTCCGAGCACTATTTAGGAAATGAAATTATTCAAGAATTTTATGATCGTGTGGTCATAACATTATTAAGGCATTAATAACCTTGGAACGTCGTTAGAAGATGCTAGAGCACACATAAAAATTCCCAATTCATACTTCATTACAAATCTTCATGTGGTTAGCTTTAATTAATTGACGCAAAGAGTCCTATGGGCTTTTTAATGTTTTGGAAGAATCTTACTCATACTTTCTACTCATTGAACAAAATGGGGGTTTATAATGCCAAACCAAGCATAGTTGAGGAATCTATGCTTTTTTGGAATATAACCAATTGAAAGTAAATTAAAAAGAAAATTATGCTTGAAATGAAGTTTAAAAGATGTTTTGGGTAAAATTAGGAAAGCCATGCCCATTAACCCTTAAGCGTGCAAGGAACCCCATGGGACCATGTTTGGTCGTTTTATAATCAAACGTTGATTTTCACTTAGTTCCTAATGTCAATTGAAAATGGTCCAAATTAAAAAAGTGTGGAGGCTAACTTTTACTTTCTAGTCCAAATTTTCATTTTTCAAAATTGTTAAACTACAATTATTACGACACTTTAAAGCTCAAAACCCTAAAATTTCAATATACACTGCAACAAAAATTTCTATCAAATTTCTTTTTATGTAAGCTCAAAAAACATGCCACCTACAACTTTTTGTACATCACTATTATTTACATTTTTCGTAAAATTTTCATACTATTCTAAGCGTTTTTGTAATTACTATGATTTTTATTAGAAGACCATTATGAATAATATTATAATTTTTTTGTTTAAATAATTATGAAAAATTCATGGTGAATTGTTTTAACAATATCTTCTATGAGAAAAATACCAAAAAGTATAATATATTTTAAAAGGTGAAGAATTGATGAAGTTTGACCGGGTAGTTGGAGTGTGGGCACTTAAAAGTTAACCCCTAAGTGAGCGATCGACTATTTTCTAATCGCAGCCCAAAGAGCAGTGACTGCCCATGGTCTGGAAATGACATTTTTCAAGTTTTAATATTTTGTCAAAATTGGGGGTACAGATCATGTTCTCTCATTTTCTCTTTTGGACCAATCTTCATTAACCCCTAAAGGCCCTTAAAAGCCAAAATGGCTTTTTGCTGTTTCGGGCAGCTTAGATGGAAGGTCTAAATTAAGAATTTTAGACTATAATTTGGCGTGGGCGTGGTCATACATACAAGGTGTGTGTGGTAAAAATTACAAAGTCAAATTCGGATTTTATAATTTTTTTATTGAAATTTTTGGTTTCAAACCCAACTGGGTCAGAAAAAAACTTTTTATTATAATCATTTTTTCAATTTTTTTTTTTGGAGACATGCTCTTCACCACATTTAGGCTCAGAATTTGAAGTGACCCATGTTGATTATATTCTTCGCTTGACAAGGGCAGCCTCCAAAATAAAGAACAGCAACCTCCACGGTTTTTTGTAATTTCACATTATTTTCTTTCGAAATTTGTCAAAATTTGAGATTTTGAAATTTTTTATAAATAATTTCGCCTAAAATTTATAAAATCATAGAGGTACCTAATCACCGTTCATTTTTTTTCCAAAAATCAAATACAATTAATGTGATGCATGTTTCACCAAATTGCCATTTTTATACCTTCTTCCGGAAATTAATTTGCATGAAGGTTTGAAACGCGTAATGAGTCTCTAAAATTTTGCATGAGCGTACCCAACTTAGTTATCTACATGGAAAAAAATATGAGCAAAATGTTTGGAGTAACAATCTTCAAGTCCCCCTTTGCACTATGGAGACAATGCCTCCCAAACAATGCCCAGAAAAACTTTAGCACAAACTTTGGATGTTATGATCTTGCAAATGATAAACATCCAACGATCAATTTTTGAAATAGTAGCTATGAATAGGCTTAGGTACAAGATCTTACGGTTGGAATTCTAAAAGAAGTTAAAAAACTTGGTTCACATCCCCGGGAATACATAGAGGTAGAAAATCGCAGTTTTGAGGTTTCAAGCTCCCGAAAACACAAGGAAATTTAGGGGTTGAAGGCCCCAAAAGTAACATTTTATAACACATCTAGGTTTTGCCCTTACTCCACTGTCATTTAGGGGTTAACCCTTAAACGTCAAGAGGGCTTGAATGGGGCAGCCCGGAAGGAATCTAATTTCTTTTGGGGAAAAAATAATAAATAAAAATAAAAATAAATTAAAAAATTCGCAAAAACGGCTTGCAGTGCACTGCTGGCTAGCACTGTAGCAGTGCGGCACTGCTGAACTTCAGCTGCCCCAACCTCAAAACTTGTTCAATTTGATAACTTTGATTGCTTACCAACGATTCCACAATCTCTCAAATGAGGCGAAAATTTGGAATCTAGATCGCTTTTTTAGTAGCTTTCCAACGCAACAAGTCTCGCTTGATTTGGTTGAGAAATGAAACTTTTTTCTCCAATTATTCCTTTATACCAAGCCCGTGGGGCTTGATTTGACGTTTAAGGGTTAAAGGTCAAAGTTTAGATTTGACATGGTGCACAATATTCGAATAAAGTGAGTAAGGTCAAATGGTATTTCTAATAATTTGTAACGAATTTTCTTGAGAATTGTATAGTTGGAATTTTGATTCATGTTGCAATTCTTCACAAAAACATTATGACAAAGTTGTAAAGCAATTTATTTTCAAAGCTTTTGCTTCCGTCTTTCTTTTAATTTTTTTTGCTTCAATGCAATTACCACATGTTCAAAGTTTATGTGTTATTAGGGGTTATCAAACCTTGATTATTTATGCCTTCATCATAATTAGGATCATGTCTTCTTTCACTTTAAGAGTAAGAAAAAATAAGGGTTATGATTGGTGATTCCTTTAACCCTTGAATGCCTACAACCCTCTTTAAATTTGGAGAATTGTAAAAATGTATTGCAAAATGCAACTAAGAGGGATATTTTGAACTTGATGTACAAATAAAAGTTGTACATTAAGAGTTTTAGATTCTATCCATGCGGTTGGATCTATGATTGCTTCCACCAATATTTTGTATAAACGTTGAAACTCAAAATTCAAAATTTTGTAATTTGACTACGAATAGATTTTTGGAGATTTTTTGGTTGCTTAATTTTATGAGTTGACTTTTTCAAGAGCACTTTTGATCCGTTTTGAACTAAGATCTTAGAATTTTTTGGTGAATCACTGCAATATGAAATGACGCATAAAAATTTCGCAAATCATCCCCATTCTAATCAATTCACACATGCATGAAGCTAACTTCCCATAATGTCTATTAATAGTAAAAATTCACACTACAAAAAATGCATGACGGATGAGAAAATATGGATGAAATTTGTACATCGTACAAAAATGAACGCTTAGGCATGTTAGGCTTAATCTTGATTATCTTCACTACCCTACCCGTTGGACAAGTCACAATATAGTACATGAGTTGATTATGGTATCCAACCAAGATTCAAATTTTTTTCACAGAGATTCTGAGACACCCTAAGGACAATTCACCCATGCCTATTATGTTTAATGTTTTCTCCAAAAATAAAGTTCAACAAAAGAAATATTCACAAATATCCTTCAAAATTCTTTCTAGAAATATTTTCTCATGGAGTATCCAAATAATTTTGGCTGTCACTAGTACCGGTTTTTTCAAAACCATATCATACTTTCACCAAAATATTTGTGCTGCTTTTTGGCATTTTGTTTCATGACATATTTGTCCTATGTATTATGCTTCAAACATAAGTTGTCCACTTCAAACGGGGCAAACAGTGAGAGTGACACAAAAACTACGTACTATTTTGGAAACTAGGACAGTTGTTTCCGGACAAAGGGAATACCAGGGAGTAGCAAAGATTGACAAGCACTGACTGTGGTGAGTTTGGCATGAACCAAAGAATCTCATCTCGGCATGTTTTGGTTAGGATACAGCCAGAGCATACAGTGCAAAAGACATATTCCAGAAAGCAATGCCAAGTCTGCTACATCACAACCAACATTCAAGTTTAAACCTAAACCAAGTTTAAATGCACAAGCATTGGAAAAAAATGCCTTACTGAAAACCTGCAAACAGAAACCACAAATCTCACACAGTGATCTGTGAACCTGGATTCCTGTCATTAGTTGGAATGTTACATCTGGTGTCAATCCTTCCCACATGACCAAAACTGGCACCTACCCTATTGTTGTTGTTTCAGCGAGTCATAATCAAACTCGTGAAAGTAATAATCTTCCTGCAAAACACGCCTTCATTCAAAACCTAGACTGACTGCGGTCCCATCTAGAAACTTCCCTCAGTCGCCAAGGTTTTGAGAGTTTTGCACCAAATCTCTTTTGCACGAGTAACAATGGAGGACGCAACAATTAAAGGGCCCACGGCAGTGGAGCAGTAGTCCGGTCAGTAGTAATGTATAAAATAAAGTGACGACATGTCTTGTGAGTCTCTTTCTGGGCAATGCTATCACCACAAGAAGAGAGACTCCAAGACAACCCTAATTAGCGAAGTCAATAAGATGAGAGACCTAACAACATGCCTCGAAACGTACATTTGAAACTATGATCAACCAAAGCAAAAGGGTGGTGGTGGTTCAATTTCTAATCCTATCTCTAAGCAGAGGTGATTTCCTCTCAGATGAATGATCTGTAACTCTCTACAATAGCAGCAGTTGCAGCAGCAGCAGCCCCTGGTCAAGAATACAGTCGTAATAAAAAAGCTTTTTGGCTTAGAATCTGTACAAGCTTTCTGGCCAAGTTCGCACTGGAGTCATCTGTCCTTTCTTAGTTCTTCTTCTTGCTGCTGCGCCTTCTTCTTCCTGTTCAATCTTTCCACAAGCGCTGCAACCTCGCGCTTCTGCTGCTCCATCAAGTAACCCTGTGCGGACGCCGTGATGATCGACGCCACAAACCCAATCATCATCATCTGCACAAGCGTATTCCACAAGAAACCAAAGGAGTATCCGCCTTTGGCAGCCTCGGCAACGCCCGCATTCCCAGACAGCTTGTCCTTGGCGGTACCCACAGCAGCCATGATGCGCGGCGAAAGCCGATTCAAGAAGGGGAGATGGCTGATGACCCACGCCAGACCGGTCTCAAGCGCTTCCAACACATGCGGATTACAAGCGAAAATCACAGACAATGTCTGAATGTGAGTCTTGATGAGGGCTTTCCCAATCAGAGTAGCCAAAAAGAACTTCCAGAACGGGACCAAGAAGTGACCACACATGAGCCCTGCGAGATCAAAGAGCGGATTTGGAACGGAGGCGAAAATCAAGATGGCAAAGAAGCCCAGCTGTGAGAATCGCCGGAAACCCCAGACTTTTAGACGGCTGTAGAAGCTGGGATGGTCCTGCTCTTCAGGCAAGTTGACCAGGTCTTCAAGCTCCTTCACTTTCTCCCCTGAAAGCCGCGCTGCGCGGGAGACGAAGTAGGGAGGGAGCTCGCCGATGGCGGTGCCCAAGCCCCACAGGACGGCCTCCAGTTGCACTTGCAACAAGACCTTAAAGACAGGAACCACAAAACTCTCCAAGCCCTCGCCCGGGAGCCGGGGAAACAGAGGCTCCCCGAGTTCAGAGCACTCTTTGTGCTGCCAGGAGGAGGGGAAGCCCCACTGCGGCGTGTCGTAGTGCACGGCTTTGAAATCCACGCGGCCGCATTGCGAAGCACGCACTGCAAACATGGCGATGTGCGGCCCGAGGTACAAAACGAAGGTGTGCAGGCCGGAGCCGAGGCCAATGGAGGACGCCACGCCCAGCCCTATCCACCAGACAGCAAACCTGAAATACGCCATGGCCTCGCGCACGTAATACTCGTGCGGCCCGTCCACCATGGCCAGTGCAATGACAATCACAACAGAGAGCAGCGCCACGGCCACCACGCGCTGGTGGTGGCTCAGAACGTGGATCCACAGCATTCTGCATTGGTTCAACAGGGAGAGCACCGCGAGCCGCAGCGTCTCAATTGGCTGCCTCGCCAGGTTCACTCTCTCCCGCTGCAAGGTATGCAACCTCTTGAGCTTCGAAACCTCGGGCAGATTCGTCACCGCGCATTCATCAGGTTTCTTTGACAATGGAGGATCCATGTTCTCCGATTCCGCCACCTCCCTGACCTCCTCATCGCTCATGTTGGAATCCATGATTGACTCCTCTCGTTTTCCTGTGAAAATTTATGCCACCCCTCAGCAGAATCAAAATCAGAACGCTGCTTTTGATGCAGATCAAAGTTCCGCAATCTGTGTTTTCTACTGCACGCATAGATCTAATGAGAACAACGTAACAATTCAACAATAATGTAACAACACGTCAATTCTCCTGCCACCGCTTAAACCCGATTGCAATCCCCGAAACCCTAATCAGCACTCTTGCTTTTTGATAAAATCGAGAATGCACGTCAATTGAACATCGAGATTACTCGACGCGGTCGCGTAATCCGTAAGCTATCGCGTCATCAGAAAGCTTACCACCGCGACAATCAATCAGTCAATCAATCCGACGTCGTCGTCGTCGTCGTCTCCCGCTCAAACTTCGCGAAACCCTAATTATTCATCCCCAGACTCAGAGAGAAAGAGCCAATGCAGCGAAGCTCCGCGGGGGTCACAATGATACACTCAATCTCATTTTTTTCACCACTAGATACCATCCACCACCAGATGCGTCGGTACTTACTATTATTCTACCACCAAACTGAAAAAGTAAAAAAATAAAAAACCCCGCCACGACTCAACCCTGTCCGTCGTCGCCAAGAAAAAAAAAAAAAAAAAAAGCAACAACAATAACCCACCACCTCACATTAAGGCACCGTTAAAACTACGAGATGAGTGCACACTACTACATGTACATGTGGCGGAACGAAACTAATCACCGCGCTCGAGGAATAATTACGTTACACTGGAATAATCCTACGATGGATGGCAGAGCACGCAAGCTGAGTGAGAGGGGCTAATTGTGCCTTATGCGAGACGGACGGACGGACGGAAAAGCTGGCTGCACAAGAAAGAGAGGGAACTTGGCATGAGGTTGGGCATTTACATTCATACTAAGAAGAGCGGATTCATTGCGAGGCGTGAGCGAGCGGATCTCGCAGTGATCATCTTGTGGGCATGCGTGAATATTCCGCCCGGTGATTGAACGAAGAAAAAGAGAAAGACAGCGAGACAGAGAGAGAGAGCCGGAGGGAGGAGAATGTTGTTTATTTGTTGCCTAAGTTAAGGTAAACTGCGAAGAATGAAAAGCGCAGGGGGAGCTCACAGCGGTGACGCCGTGACGGACGCGAGGCTGCGGTGATGCCGCGACGCGCCGTGACTGGCTGGCTGGCCGGGCTAGCTGGCTGCAAGTTTCTCCACACAGGCCGGGCGGCGACGATGCGGTCGAGGTTACACGCACGTTTAGTTAACCCTTAAACATCAATGGGCTTATTTAACCCCTAAAGGACCACGAGGCCACCACGTGGCTTCTCGAACTAGAAAGTAAGGAATTTCAAGTTGCTGGACCGTGAATTGTAAAGTGAGCAACAAAGAGACCCTAGTTCTTTATAAGAGCTGAATCCGTGAGTACTTCTTGATCGAAATTTCATGAAGTGTGCAATTTTTGGTGATTTTTTTGAGTTGCACGGTAGGTATTTAGGCGTTACTTCAGACCCTCACATCTTCTTCCTCGCACCTCCAAATCACTTGAAATTTTTTCCACATTTTTAAAATAATTATTTCTACCCACAATAAAAATTTCAGATTTTTTGGAGCACTTTCGATCAATCCGATTTCAGCATGTGTACAAAATACCCTGAACAAGTTTCATCAATCTTCTTAACGGTGGCATTTTCTCAAAAATTGTGCGATTTTGTTGATCTTTTTTTCATACAAAAGCTATGTAAGTCTTCTTTGATTTCAACGGTGCCGATCGTCAAAATTATCCCACACCAATGAGGAATTGAGCTTGTTATAAGAGCTAGTCAAGAAAACAAGAGCTAAGCTAAAAACACCCCCGGTCCTTTAGGGGTTAAAAGAGAATAATGAAGAAAAAAGTGGATTTTCTCAACCAAATCAAGCGAGGATTGGTGCATTGGAAAGATTTTGAAAAAGCGATCTAGATTCCAAATTTGCGTCTCACTCGAGAGATTGTGGAATCGTTGGTAAGGTAGAGGCACCTAAAACCGACATAGTACCCAAAGCCGATAATTTCTACACATGGCTTTCATTTTAGAACGCACATCTAGGTAGACCATAGATGGCTTATCGTTTTGGTCAACAAACACTAAAGGCTCTATGACATATTTAGATTTGCGTTCTAAAATGAAAGCCATGTGTAGAAATTATCGGCATTAGGTACTATGTCGGTGTTAGGTGCCTTGACTTTAAGCAATTAAAGTTATCAAATTGAACAAGTTTTGAGGTTGGGGCAGTTGAGGTCATTTTCTGAAAAGTGCCGCAGTGCTACAGTGCCGCAATAGTGCTGGCCAGCAGAGCCTTTTTTCCAAAAAAAACCAAAAAATAAATCTTTTTTTCTTTTTTTCTTTTTTTTCTTTCGCCTCCAAAAATTTAGATGCCTTTCGGGCTGCCCCATCCAAGCCCTCTTGACGTTTAAGGGTTAACTCCTAAATGTCCCAGTGTACATAAACTAGATCACCAACAAATTCAAAGTCTTGTAACTTTTTCATTCAATCTTGGATGACTTTCATCCAAATCATCTTTGCAAGCCTATGAAATTTTCTACCAATTAGAGTAAATCTCTTGTGATGGGGAGATGTTGATAATATTGGAGAGGCCTACAAATGCAAGTATGTCAAATTTGTGGGGTAGATTTCATGCATGCAATGGTCTTCTCGTGTACACCTATTGTACATTTAAATCATGCTAATATCTATATTTGAGGCTAGCATATATTTGTGTTCAAAGGATCGGTACGTTTAGGGGTTAACCTCTAATCGTTTTCACCCTCTTCAGATTTGGCATTTTTCCAAAGATGCATTATAAAATGCAACTAAGAGGAATATTTTCAACTTGATGAATGATTTGTGTATACACTACTAGAAAATCCAATTGTTTTGTTGATTTGGTCACGTTGATCAGGGACACCTTTCTGTTGATTTGGTCGGGTTTTTGTTCAAATCAACATAAAAGTGTTCTTGATCAACACAACCAAATCAACAAAACAGTTGAATTTTCTAGTAGTGATAAAATTTCAAACTTAAAATTTAGAACTCTTTTGTAATATGATTACGAATAAGATATTGACAATCTAATAATGAAATTTGTTAAGATGGGTTGAAATGTAATACTCTAAGTGTAGTAATTTTCGAAGATTTTTTGGTTGCTTAGTTTTAGTAGTTGACTTTTTCAGGAGCACTTTTAGATTAAAATCTTCAAATTTTTGGGTGGAACACTACAACATGAAATGAGGCATAAAATTTTCACAAATCATCCCATTTCTAATTAGATCACACATGCACGAAGCTAACTTATCATGAAAGTTTTAGTAAAAAAATCCACATTGCAAAAAGTGCATGATGGATGAGAAAACGGATTTCAAATCCGTACATCATGCAAATTATACATGGTTGGGCGGTTAGGAGTTATCCCCTACATAATAGAGGGGGTAAGGGCAAAAACCTAAATGTGTTATAAAATGTTATTTTTGCAACTACGTTGAAGTTTGGTTCAAGAGAGAAAATTAGAAGCATGATGTTTAGTAATTATCCGTTTGGTTAAACTTTCAAAAAATGTTTTAGACACTCATTCAATGAATTTAGAAGCATTTACAATTAATATTCATCAAAATTACAAATTTTATTTTTGAAATTTGAAATTTGAAATAATTGGTTAAAATCAGACACTATATTCTAAATTCAAAAAAGAAGTTTTTCAAAGGAGAGAATATCATTAGCTTCCTAAGATCACAGTGGATTTTATAAAATTAGGACAACGTTGAGGTCTTTGTCTTTGAAAAAAAATTGGTGGAGTTTAACTCGGATTGACATAATTCAAATTGAGTTGGAAAGTAGACTTGAATTCCTATTTATAATAATTCTTTGTTTTTTATTAAAATATTTTTTTCATCTTTGGCAGCCAGTAATAAAGGGCAATGACCATAAAATGGTCGTTTGGTCACTCAGGGGTTAAAGTAACTAAGTGTAGAAAAAAGCCAACGTAACATTTAGGCTCACTTTACTGTCAAATACAAAAAGTGTATGTAATTCTACTTTTCATTTATTACAAACAATTGAATTAAGGTATCAGCACTAATAATTCAGAGGGATCAATTGTCGAGCTGTAGGTGTACCAATAATTAAAAACCATGAGACCAATATCCTAGAAGTCCAAATGTGAGAGAACTCCTCATTGTTTTTTGGTTCTCTTGCACACGGTTTTAATAGCCACCTTACGCCCATTAGTCTTCATGGCTTCAAAACTTTAAAAACTCTTATAAAATTGAATACAACTCAGAATCATGTGATTTTTGTCCCCTCACCGTTCTCTTTGCTTGTTAGACCTCTAAATATATTTTCCAATTTTTTTTGACCAAATACCCAACCAAGTGTGTCTAAAAGTCACGGTTGTTGATATTGCTACCTCATATATAAAGTAAACTCAAGCTGGCCTCTCGATCTGCAGCCTGAAGTTTTCATACAAGAAATTAATTTTATATCCTACTATAAGACACCAACAACCAAGCAACTAGCTTAGGTGATCATGAAGCCGAAGTGGCTCAGACACAGTAAGATTTCACTATAGAAACTCAAGTGTAGTTTCAAGAAGCTTCTCTCGCATTGAGAAGGTGGCATGTTCAAATCTCTTTGACAAGGCAAAGTATTGTGATTGCAAGGTACGGTCTACCAAGTGGAGAGTGCAACTTGTGCAACTAAGGGCCGTGCAACTCATGCACTAGCGTTGTAATGTGAACCTCTCAACTTTCAATTATATCAAAAATTTCACCATCCCAAATAGGGTTTATGCTAATACTTTCACTTTAGCAATTGTCAAGTTAATTTCAAGACTTTGGGCTTTACTCAACAGCATTTTTTTGTTTTTTACCCAGCAAGGGTAATTAGAGCCTTTTTTACATAACATCTTTAGCTAAGTTTTATGAAAAATGCATTTCATATCTCACCTCTCAAAATGAAACCATTATTTCATTTCCAAAAAAAAATCCAAAAAAAAGTTTTAACTGCACGAAAATCTTCAAAAACAAAGACATCACAAAAAAATTAATTATAAAATAAGTAAGCGTAATACCAAAAAAAAATTATTGTAGCCTTGTACACACTTGTGGTATTCTGCTATAAATTTTTGAAGTTCAAATTTGACCCCCTTCTAGCATTTCCCATAAAATAGGTGCACTTTCGACAAGCGACACATTACTAAATCCAAGTAGAAATGCTTAGTTTGGATAGAAAGATTGAAATTTTGCAAACTTTATTGTAATAAACATCTTAACTTTGGAATTCTAGAAACAATGCAATTTGTTTCGTCACAAAATTTCATCCCAATATTTATTGATGATTTTCCATAGATTGGGAAAGTGCACCAATTTGCAGACCGCGACAAAAAGCTTGGGTGACCGTAGTTTGCAACCACCCTTAGTCTAAGAGAAACAAAAGCAAAACTCATTTTTTTTGCCTTTGAAGCTAAAAATCAGTATTGCCTTGTCTTTCCTCATCTAATAACATTTTATGAGACTTTATAGATAACTATAATAGCCACTTCTTTTTCTAAAATGAGACTCTTCGAACCAATTTGGCCATGTTGTAGTACTCAAAATGCACTATACATACAGTTCAACTGTCATCTTAAAAACAAATATATTTGGATTTATTCTTCATTCAAATGTAAACCATCGTTTAACCCCTAACCGGCCCGACGTCCATATTTTGGACGTTTTTAGGGGACATTCACCTTAGAACAGCTGTGCCTTTTGCAAAAAGTGTTTGATTTTGATGGAATTCCAGAAAAGCAAACCGCATGATGTATGGAATGAGTAGTAAAAATATCAGACGAATCCAAGATGTATTGAATTTTTGGTGATCATTTGAAATTAGGGGTCTTTTTTTATGCATTTTGATGCCTGCAATTTTGGAGGCTTGTATCTCCTTCATTCCATGTCCGTTTTCAATAAACATTATTGAGTTGCATTTCCTTTGAAGTCTAGTTATCACAGTAAACATTTCATGTCAATCCATGTTGCTATGAATGTTTGGAAGTCATTTCAGTGCATGGGTCTAGTTTGAACAGTTTTGGCTTTTGGGTCAAATGGGTCGCTTTTTGGGCTACTTTTGACATTGCAAGGCCATTTTAGGGCAATTTTTTCATGAGCTTTTTCTGGTATCATATTTTCATATGATAATTTGGAACTACTTTATAGTCCAAAGTTTTTTCATTTGAGTAATTTGAAAAACGAATTTCACCTCTAATTGTGTTGCTAGGAAAATTTCAGCATCCTTTTCTAGCACTAAAACACTATGATCTTGCAATCTATATGGCCAAATGACCCCAAAATTGATCTACATAATCTACAACATGTATATTACAAGGTTGTACGGTTGAGATTCATATACCTTACTTACATTTACAACTATGACACATCAAAAGCAATGATGAATTTAAGCCCAAAAAAGCTAGGGACGCTTAGGGGTTAATATTCAATATTTTAACAAACAAACTACTCCAATAGATGGTTTGGAAAATTTGGATGGGGATGATTTTATTTTTTATTTTTCATTTTTAAATTTATTTATTTATTTACTTTTGTGTTACTTTCAAATCTCTCCAACCGTGCACCCCCAATTGCGTTTTTGGTACCATCAAAACACTCTTCTTGAAGAAGGGTGCAAAAAGTTTGTTTTGTTACATTTGGATCATTGTGTATTAAACTACATTATGAAAAAATGAAATATGAGGGTTTTTGATGTCATTTTTGGCATTGTTGGAAAGCCCTCAACTAGTAAGAGTGTTTTCAAGTTGTTTTATCGCTTTTAAACTTACAATGTGAAAGTTATGGATTCTTATTCAACTTTTTTCATCATGAATTGAATTATACTATGATTAATTTATTTTAAAAATAAAATAAAAAAGAAAAATTATTGTTGAAGCATGGGGAACACTACACAAAGCTACACTAGTCTATACATTAACCCCTAAACGTCACAGCGTCCAGAAACTAGACGACGAATGATTTCAAAGCCTTCTCACGTTCTCATCAACGCTTGGATGATACTCATCCATTTTTTTGGAGATTCTTCACCAAGTTGTTGTCCTATCTAATGGCTGGATTTAGTCATATTAGAGTACATATTTTTCTAAAACTGCAAATGTAGAAGTATGTCAAGTCGTTGACCAAGCCAAAATTGCATTGACTCTAGTTCAAAGTGGAATCCTGAAAAATGAGGTCATAAATTTAAGAAACACAAAAATTTCAAAGTATCACCACACTTAAGAGTATCTCATTTCAAACTCATTCCAAAAAAATTTACTCAAAAAATATTGAAATTTAGTTTGTAATCGAATTTAGAAGGAATTTTTAATTTTAACTTTCAAATTTTATAATTAAATATTGGTGATTGTATTAGTGAATGGAACCGTACGGATGGAATCTAAAATTCAAGATCTAGAACTTTCATATGTATATCAATTCCAGAATATTCTTCTAAATGGTAGTTTATAATGTTTTCTCTCAAATTGTCAATTCCAGGGACACCCTGGTACGTTAAGGGGTTAAGGAAGATAAGTTGTTTTGTTTTGTTTCTTTTTGTGTTGTTTGTTTGCATGTTACGTTAAGATCTCCCGAATCATGCAGTTTGCCAAAATCTATGAACATATGATCTCATAAAAGTAAAAAAAACACTTTATTCACGCGGCCCTTGAACAGAGCACAAAGTTCTTTTTCTATCTGATCCCATAAATCTACACTTGTTGGTCCTTGAAATAGTCCAAAATAATCCAAAATAGACCAGATGATAAATGTTTAGGGTCACACGCTTCTTTGTTTGAGATATAGTCTACATATTGGTCTAGGTGCATTCTCTGTTTTGGGTACTTCTACCTTTACATATAAATTCACTACTAAATTCTAAATATCTAGACATCACCATGCTGAAATCAATACAATTTAGGCCTGTAGGATCATAACAAAATTTTCATGTCAAAAATTTGTAAGGATTTCATTGTAGGGGATGAAAGTATGAAACAATATACATTCTTCATGATCCTTTTTCTCTTTGATTTAGAAGGAGATTTTTAATTTGAACTTTGATGATTTATAATAAAATATTGGTGGTAGTATTGGTGAATTGAACCATACAGATGGAATCTAAAATTCAAAATCTACAGTTTTCATTTGTACAATAATTCCAAAATAATCTTCTGAACAATATTTTATGATGATTTTTCTCAAATTGTTAATTGTAGGAACACCCTGGTACATTTGGGGGTTAACCTTGAAAGGACCAGGGGTGTTGAACCTAGCTCTTGTTTTCTTGACTAACTCTTGTAATAAGTTTAATTCATCATTGGTGTGGGGTAATTTGACAATTGGCACCGTTGAAAGTAAAGTAGACTTCCGTAGCTTTTGTATGAAAGAAGGATCAACAAAATCACACAATTTTTGAAAAAATGCCACCGTTAAGAAGATTGGTGGAACTTCTTCATGGTATTTTGTACATATGCTGAAATCGGATTGTTCAAAATGTTCCAAAAATTCCAAATTTTTACTATTTATAGAGATCATTGTTTTAAACATGTGCCAAAAATTTCATGTAATTTGGAGGTGTGAAGAGGAAGATACGAGGGTCTGAAGTGATGCCTAGATAGCCTCTTTGCAACTTAATAAAATCACCAAAAATAGCACACTTCATGAATTTCCGATCAGGAAGTACTTACAGATTCAACTCTCAAAAAGAGCCAAGGTCTCTTTGTTGCTTATCCTACAATTTAAAGCCCAAGAATTCAAATGTCCTCACTTTCTAATTCTAAAAGCGGCGTGAGAATCTTATGGTTCTTTAGAAATTAAGTTTCGGTTTTAGGTACTTCTAACGTTCTCACTTACATAACATTCACTAGCCTTCAGTTCATGCACATTGCGTTTTCCTTCATGCACTTTGCTCATCACCTTGAGCCTCCACGTGTCCGCTTAGCTACTAATGAAGTACTAAGTTATTGGGTGTGGAATATTGCACACCCAAGGCAAGGACAGTCGGTGCATGCTGCTAAATGTTATGTTATCAAGATATAGGTGGAATTTACATGTGGAAATGTTGTGGGTCTGTTAAAGTAAATCAATTATCTCCCTGTCATGGCAGGGTGGAAATGTTGGAAAGGAGTCAGCAAGGAACAATACGAGGATCACAGCGTCGCCAGAATGAGCAGCCCAAGAGAACAGCTGGTGTGAAGCTTTGGTTTTTAAATTTTTATTATAAATTTTTTTATCATGTACAGTAGTAGAGCAGGGTTGTTTTTTTCTGGGCCAACCACTGTCTGGCACGCCCTCCAACATGCTAAAAGAAAATTAGTTGTAGGGGTGGTTGCCAGCTACGGTCACCCAAACTTTTTGTCGCGGTCTACAAATTGGTGCACTTATCCAATCTTTGGAAAATCATCAATAAATATTGGAATGGAATTTTGTGACGAAACAAATTGCATTGTTTCTAGAATTCTAAAGTTAAGATGTCTACCACAATAAAGTTTCCAAAATTTTAATCTTTCTATCCAAATTAAGCATTTCTACTTAGATTTGGTAGCGTGTCGCTTGTCAAAAGTGCACCTATTTTATGGGAAATGCTAGAAGGGGGTCAAATTTGAACTTCAAAAATTTATAGCAACATACCACAAGTGTGTACAAAGCTACCATATTTTATTTTTTGGGGTATTACGCTTACTTATTTTTTAATTAATTGTTTTGTGATGTTTTTGTTTTTTAAGATTTTCGTGCAGTTAAAACTTTTTTTTGGATTTTTTTTTTGGAAATGAAATAATGGTTCAATTTTAGAGGTGGGATATGAAATGCATTTTTCATAAAACCTAGCTAAGGATGTTATGTAAAAAAGGCTCTAATTACCCCTGCTCGGTAAAAAACAAAAAAGGCTATTGAGTAATGCCCAAAGTCTTGAAATTAACTTAACAATTGCTAAAGTGAAAGTATTAGCATAAACCCTATTTGAGACGGTGAAATTTTTGATATAATTGAAAGTTGAGAGGTGCACATTACTACGCTAGTGCACGAGCTGCACGGGCTTTAGCTGCACAAGCTGCACTCTCCACTTGGTAGACCGTAGCTTGCAATCACCCTAGGTTGTATTACCCAAAAAAAAACAATAAGGTAGGAGCACCCAATTCCGACATAGTACCCAAAGCCGATAATTTCTACACATGGTTTTCATTTTAAAACGCACATCTAGGTAGACCATAGATGGCTTATCGTTTTGGTCAACAAACAATAAAGGCTCTATGACATATTTAGATTTGCGTTCTAAAATGTTGCCTTGACCTTAATGCTCAAAAAATGGGTCTACGTTACATGATCATCCTGTCCAATTTGTTGTTTGTGCCGGGGAGAGTCTATGGAAATGCATTGTCTTCAAGCAGTTACGTGGTTGAACTACTGTACGGGGAGATTTGGCAGTTAGTGTTAAATTAGCCAAATGAAATTGCCCGATTACCAGTTGAAACTCATAGTTTTTAGACTAAAATCCGGATAAATTTTGTGATACTAACTTGATAAAACGAAGAGGAAGAAATCTTTATAAACAAGACATTGGAAGATATGATCACTAGGGGAGTGCCATCGACGAAAGTCCAAGAGATTATTGATGCAACTGTGGCATTCCTACCAACCCCCCAAATTCTCTATTCAATGATATAAGAAGATGGAGTCTTAGGCCAACTTTATAACTTAACACAAATCTTGTTCAAAATTCATGTTAACGCCACTAGGGGTTTGGCCCTTGATTTTCATGTGGAGATTTATTTTGATGTCCAACAGGAACTCCCTATCTTCAATGATGATACAAAAACCATAATCACTTGGAGACTTATGGAGATGAATATCCTTTAGGCTCAAACATAATTGAACCAATAGCGGTGCTTTGTTTTAGCACCAAGAGAGGAGGCCAAAGAGGGGTTTGGAATGGTGTGGTCAAACTACACGTTCTCAACCCCAAAGTTGATGGCATTGGAATGTTAACCCCTAAAGGACCACAACTATGTTTCTCTCCAAACACTTCAAAGTATTCCTTCTCATAAAAAGACAAATAGCTTTTGATCTAAAACCTTTTTGACCGATTCAATCGTAGGATATTTCAACCAACTTGAATTTATTATAACCTAAAAAATTTCAACCGTTCAAGGTTCTCCAATAGTAAGATTATAAGCTTCAAAATTGGTAGCATTTTTTTTTGGCTTGTTGCCCAAGTTTGAAACTTTCTGAAAATGCCCAAAATGCAAAGTTTAGTCTCAAATTTGGTAAAATGAATTTGGCAGTTGTGTATATGGGGGCGTTAGCTCATTGTGTACAAAAATTCAGATGCATAGCTCATTGTATGAAAATTTTCAGGAGGTGCCCGCAATTAGGTTTTTCACCTTTACATGATTGTATCTTTTGATCTATACATCATCTACGTATGCAAATTACCATCCCATCTTCGTTACAAAGAGTAGAATCACCACAAAAAATCTCAATAATTGACGATCAATATTCATTCCATACTAAGCTGACCGAACTTGGAAAATTAGCCTTGGTCCTTTAGGGGTTAAAGAGGCTACGCACAGACCCCCCCCCCCCCCTCCCCCTAATTCTACACTTAGACACAATTGAAGACTACACAAAAACTCCATTTGTGAAAGAAGTATGCAAAAAAATTTACAATGCTGCTAGAAAAACCGACTTCTTGATTAAAGTCAAAAGTGAAAACCTAGTGGATACCATTGCTAGTGTTTATTTTCTAATTTTATGGCATTTTGAGAAATAGTTTTATCAAAACTCACAACTTTGAGATTGTAGATGTTCAAAAAGGCACTTGTAAGATTGTAGTATAAAAAAGTAGAAACGAACACCCCAAAAAATACACTAAAAGGTTGGGTTTTTTCCGAGGAAGACTCAAGTTAGTTAGAGTTTTAAATAACTAAGGTCACACACAAGTAAACGATGTTTTATTTTTAAAATAATGTGTTAAATAGATTAAAATGAGATGTGAATTATGAAATCCCCGTGCATAATCCCGTGAGTGAGTTTTGTAAGGACGTCTGTCGATTAGTAAACTTATGAATGCAATCTCATGCAAATGCAGTATCCTATAAATAAATTATAAAACACAATGGGATAAGGTTCTCTCAATGCACATCACTCATTAGGAATAATCAATTAATGTATAGTGAACTGTTAGGCAATAATCTTATTTCCATAGTTTTCATTGTTCATTTTCATGCCTTATGCATTTTCATGTATTTTTACATTATGCAATACCATTCATTGTTCTCATCTTTTCCATTGCAATAATCATATCTAAAATTGTCTATAATCAAATATCAATCCAAAATATATACATTGTATTTATTGTCTTTGTGAAAAAAGTATATATTATGTTAATCCAACCACCAAAGCAAAGAAGGATTCGGAGCAGAAAGAAGCATGTCTAAACAACTCTGACTCCTCATAGCAGCGCTAAAAGATGCAAGATTCACCAACCAAGATGTATACCTACTTTACATTGATTTCGAAAATGCATTTGGTTCCCTTGACCACGCAAGACTACTAGCTAGGCATTGTAAAAAACCTTCACTACCTAGAAAATGCAGTAACATTGGTAAGAAATATTTTCTCATAATCCAACACTATATTCACTAGAGAGCACTTCAGAAAAACAAAGTCAATACCCATACAAAGAGGTACCATACAAGGGGATACGCTCAACCTATACTTATTTATAATATTCTTAAAACCATTATTACAATGGCTACAAAGAGACAATAATAGAGATACATTTGAAACTTCTAAAATAACAATCAACTCACTAACATACGTAGACAACCTAGCAACTATTGCAACCAACCTTCAATCACTACAAACTCAATTTAAAAAATTTAACAAATACTACAAATGGGCAAGAATGAAATTTAGATGTACCAAAATGAGCTATCATTGGATGTCCTAACAAATCAAAAGCAAAACCCAACACTTTTAAAACACAATTCTAAACACAAAACATCAACTACAAAAATCAATTATTACCTGTGATACACCAAAACAAACCTTATTTTTATTTAGGCATATAATTCGTACCATCATTAAAATGAAAACTCGAAATACATATCACTACAACCAAAGTAATATACCAATGCAAACAACTAATAAATTGCCTAGCAACAATCTAAAAAAAATCAACATAATAGACATTGTCATCAGAGCTAGAATTGCTTACAATTACTACACAGTTTTATGCTCTCTACCAACTATTAAGAAACTAAATAAAAAGATTATTGATATTCAAAATATCATATGTGGACTGCCAATTGAAAATGCATAGCAGATGTAATAATCCAACTCCCACATGACCTATTTGAACTAGAAGCCTTCTCACTTATCTATGGTGCATTGAAGAACAACTCAGAATCGCAGTAGATGGCCCTAGTAAACTAGGAACAATATATAAAGGACTCATACAACACATACTAGCAACACATGAAGGTGCAAAATTAAATGTCACGACTATATTGGATCACCAACTACTAGGCCAACTACAAGGGCGCTATTCCTCATGAAAATGATTAGAAGAATCCACCTCAAAAGTATAGAAGCTAGATTACTTTAACTACATATGATAGAACTAGAACTAAAATAAAGATCCAAAGCCATGGTTGAACTGCCACACTTATACCTCAAATTATCTCTAGGCTACTATAAAAACTACTCACACACAACATATATGAAATAAAACACATCACCCTACCTAATGGTACAAACCTAATGTCACTTGAAGACTTTAAAAATACTACCAAACTCCAACTAATCTAGGAAAAATGCACTAAACATTACCAAACAACTTTTTTGCTACCAAAGTTGTATTCTAAACTGCCCAAACCTATATCACAAACACCTACAACCTCGCACATTCAAAGCAAGATACGTATCATAAAATCGTGAACTAACACCAAGAACACTGGAGAATCCTTTACATCCACCCTTATCACAACAACCACAACAACTAAATCTACTACCAAACATAAAAAATAATCCTATCAGATTACCCATAAACACTATACATAATTACAAGTCATACAAAACAAAAGATAAATACAAAATAACAAAGGAAAAATACAGTCCATATCTATGCGTATAAACAACGGCCTCAAAACAACATAACAGAACCTCAAAACCTCTATCCGTATGAAGTTCTCAAAACCTCCCTAGATAGGTTGTCGTGTTCTAGAATGAAAGTCAGATTTTGTCCCACAAGGTTTTAAAATGAAATAAAGTGGTCAATATTTGGATTTTTTGAAAATGGAAAGTGAACCAATAACTAGATTTTATATTCTTGATGTTTGAAAAGTTTTCTGAAGAAGTTAGGGCAAAGGGTGAGATGAATTGCTTTTGAATAAGTACCAATTTATGGTTGTGAGTGATAGGCGACAATATTATTGTTAGGGCACTATACATCGATGCCTTGTTAAAAAAAATTTAAACTTGGCAACATGGTGATTTGGAACCTAAAAGTATATACATTTAAAAATTGCATTAAAATGTCTTTGATGTAGGTGGAAGGCATGATCAATATAAAATGTTTCTAAAAATAAGTTTCAAAATTTTGTGATCAATTTTTTTTTCATTTGTATTGATAGTGAAAGTAGAACGTTGAAGAGCATTCCTGAATGTTCCATATGCCAAAGCATATTTTTCTCCAAAATAATAAATATTTGATACATGTGTGCAAAACCTTGTCCTCTATTCACGGCATACTATGTTGGCTTTATGGCTACCTCCGCATGAGAATTTGTTCCGTTGGTCTCACTTGATGTTTTCTTCTACTCAATGGAATACAATGACAAATTGATTCAAAGATAAAATAAAATACTATGGGACTATCTTATGCATAGATAGATACAAAGTTTTTTCTTCTATTGAGGCCAGCGCAAATAAAGTGTCTGTTTGTAATGTTAATGGGCGAATGTCCGTAACTTATGCATAAACATATTCCTTCATGTTTCACAAACAGATAAGGTGGCGCTCTTCAGGGAAAGGCACAGATGAAATCACTGTGCATGTGTAAAATTGAGCAGCACATGCCTAGGCAACTCCCTCAGCAATGCCACCTTTTTCTACTAGTGTTTGCATGCTTCATGAGTTAAGTTAAGTGGGATCTTCAAAAAGTAGACGGATCATTACGAATGCTATGGGATTAACTTAGAGCAAGCCCAACAGTTCATCAATGTGCACCAAGTCCACATGCAAGTTGGTGTGAGAGATTAGGAACTTCCCCAGCAACAAACATCAAGCATGCTTAGAATAAAGATCATCAATCAATTTTAAACTACTACTTTTGTCTCAACTCGAGACAATCATAATGATGGAGAATATGTTTACTAAAGTTAACTTCATAAAGTGTGAGCATGGTCTTGTCAGAGCATGCCCAGCAGCTCCAGATCAAATAAGTCCACCAAGTATCAAGTTGAAGGCCATTTTAAACTTAGAGGAATGTTGGAATAGAAGTACCCCAGCAACAATCCTTGTGCGAACTCCAAGGCAGTTTATTAAAAGAGAAAGTAATTTATAACACTTGATGGCCTTGGAGTATGAGCCAATGAATAGGCTTCAAGGCCATTAACTTACCTTTGATTGGCAAAGATTCTTGCTTGGCGTGAGCAATTTTCTTCCTCCAAAGCTTCAATATATGGCGGAGAAAACTCAAATAAAACCCACTGCCAAGGTTTCTTGGTGATTGAAATGAGAATTTCTACTGCTGCTGGGGCCATGTTCATGCCAAACCTCCGCCACCTTGAGGTTTGACTGGTATTTTTGCATGCTGCTGGGCATGCTCTCACAGAGTAGGACAAAGTGTTTGATGGGGAAATCACCTCCGCCATATGGACAATATTTGGAGTTGAAATATCAAACTCCAAACTATGAGAGGCACTTTAGAGCATGCCCAGCAGCATCCTTTTTTCACTCACCAACGCTATTTTTGACTGGTAAAGTGCCTCTCATAGTTTGGAGTTTGATATTTTAACTCCAAATATTGTTCATATGGCGGAGGTGATTTCCCCCATCAAGCACTTTGTCTTACTCTGTGACAAAATCATGCTCCCACTTTATGAAGATAACTTTAGTAAACTTATTCTCCATCATTATGATTGTCTCAAGTAGAGACAAAAGTAGTAGTTTAAAATTGATTAATGACCTTTATTCTAAGAATGCTTGATGTTTGTTGCTGGGGAAGTTCCTAATTCTCTCATGGCCCATTCACACCAAGCCTCTGCCGCACTTGCGTTCGCGTTCCCGAAATGGAGGAAGGTAAAACCCAAAAACGAAAAAATATTGAAAGCCTTGTCTTTTCTTGCTGCAACTACTGTGCAACTACAATTCACTACCGCAAGTTGGGCTATGCTCCTTTTTTGCGTTGCGTTCCTCCATGCGTTGCGTTGTCATGCGTTCGAGTAATTTCTCATTTCATATTTTATATTTCTTGTTTCCCAGCAGATTCCCTCAAAGTTACCTAACGCACGCATGGATGCTGAAGCTCTGCTATATGTGAATGGGCCTTCACACCAACTTGCATGCGTTGGTGAGTGTAAAAAGGATGTTGCTGGGCATGCTCTTACCAGTCAAAAATAGCGTTTGTGAGTGAAAAAAGGATGCTACTGGGCCTGCTCTTATGCTTACACATATTAGAGTTAACCGAAAAGTCAGCTCAAAGAGGAAAGTTTTAGCAAATTCCTCTTGAAAACCTCTTGAACTCATATTGAAATATAAATAGACCGAAAACTAGTTCAAGAGGAGTTGGGAGACAATCTAAAGCAAGCCACAGTCATTATTCTCCACACCTCGCAATGACTTCCACACCTCCTACCAAAGTTCCAAGCCCATGGCCCACAAGGGGACAAGTTATGACACGACACTATTCAACCCAAACATAGCTCAAGGGAGCTCAAAAGAACGCTTGAAAGAAGGTTGAAAAGGCATGTTCCAAGGCCTTCTTTTCGGTTAACTCTATTCCTTCATGTTTTTTGTGATGCACATAAGAATGTTCCCAACTGTACTGTCAATTTGTATTTTAGAAACGAGGTCTCCAGCTGGACTTAGTTGGAAACATGTGCAGGATGCACTTTGTCCCCTGCAAATTTGAAGGGAAAAATAAATAAATCTGAATCAAGTGGTTGAACAGAGTTGATAAGTTATCCTTTAAGGTCTTTTTGAACAGAGTTGATAAGTTATCCTTTAAGGTCTTTTTTGAACAGAGTTGATAAGTTATCCTTTAAGGTCTTTTTTGGATAGCAGATACTTTGGTGTATATTTGGCATTTGTTGTAAGTAGAAAGTTCCATATTGAGACTTCAATAGCTCATTAACCCTTGGATGCGCCTGCGTCCAGAATCTAGACGATGGATGATTTCAGGATGCGTCCCTTCACCACGCACGGGGATGTTTTCATCTATTCAATTTTTAAAAAATTCTAGTGCTAGATGATTACCATTTGTACGGTACGGATCTTCAAGATAAGATATTGAGAGTTTTTGAAAAATAGTAAAAGTGATTTATGTCAAGTTTCTTTCTTAGTTCAAAAAGTGAGACCTTAAACATGATTTTCCATAATAAAAAGAATCAAATAGTGAAAACCATACCATCTTGTAGTGTATGTTATTCCAATTTCATTACAATATTTTTAAAAAATTTAATGTTAATTTTGGATTTTTAATTGAATTTCAAGAGAAAACCTTGCAAAATTAATTAAAAAATATTAATAATAAAAAATATTATGAATCCAACCGTATAGATGTTATCTTCACATTGACATCTATAACTTTGCTTTGTACATCAACTCCATTTTAGTTTTTTATCAAACATTTTATATCGAATCTTTGAAAACAGTGTTGAATCGGGACCTTAAAGGGTTAAAACCACATTGACATGAATTTTAACTTCACTAACTCATAGGAGGTATAGAACCATTCCAAATACAATAGAACATCGTTATGTAATATTGGTCGGAATGGGCTCTCTAGATCTTTAAGAGTTAACCCCTAAACGTCCTCACCCCACTTGAGATTTGGAGAATTTCAAAGATGTCTTATAAAATGTAACTAAGAGGGACATTTTGAACTTGATACATGAATAAAAGTTCTACATTATGAATTTTTGATTCTATCCATATGGTTAGATCTTATCCATATGGTTATATCTATAATTGTTGTCACCAATATTTTTGTATAGAATTTGAAACTTAAATTTGAAATTCTTATGTAATGTGATTACAAATAAGATTAGATTTTGTGTTTGGTTGAGTACATTTTTCACTTTTTGGAGGTTGGACGTTTATGGGTTAATACGTTTTTCATAACTTGTATACCGGTAGTATCCTACAATAAGTACCTTTCACCTTGGGTTTACAAAGGTTTGTCATTAGTAAATGATAGAATTAGAAATTTATAGCTAAATTTGAATATGTTGCAAAACACAAGAGACACAATACATATTTTTGAGATGTATATAAAAAAAGATTCTTTACCATTTTTAACATTAAATTCAAACGACAATAAACACACATTTTGTTACTACAATGTATAAAACTCTCAATGATGGACAAAATGCAAATCCTCTATATCAAAAGAAATCATGGTTTTTGGAGGCGTATTGACTATAAAATTACTAATTGAAATGTCTTATTCTAAATTCCTTGATTTCCAAGTGATTTTTATTTTTAAAAAATTTCACCCTAAGTGTGAAGAAAATGAAAAAACTTATATACATTATTCTATGAAATGATTACATATGCTAAAAACATTATTTTTATGTTTCTGGGATGAAATATTAAAAAATAGAAAATTCACTTAAAAATTAGGTAACTTAGGATAAGACATTTCAATCAGTAATTCTATAGTCCATAAGCTTCCAAAAATCATGATTTCTTTTGCATATGATTCTATAGAGGATTTTCATTCTTTCCATCAAGATTTTTATACATTATAGTTAATTGAAAAGAGTGTCTCAAAGTGGAAAGATACCTTAGACTCGCCTTAAACTTGTTTTGGGTTCAAAAAGACTATAAAACTAGTCTATGGTGAGTTGGAAAATAATTTAAAGCAAGGCCTACAAGGTGTGGAACTTGTGACTTCCTTAATACCAGAAGAGAGTTCCCACATGCTCCCGTGAACCAACCATGTAAACTATTCATGAACAATGATTGTCAGAAAATATAATTACAAGAAGAGAACTCCACTTGAACTCCGCTTGAAAAGCAGTTAACATACAATTCGCATTTGGCCGAGTGCGCTCATTTCACAAGCATATTTGAATTTTAAAAAAATTGGTTAAAAAGTTCTCTAAAAAAATCAATGTTGTCTTTCTACAATCACTTAAATTGTAAAAAATAATAATTATTTAAATTATTTATTATTATTATTATTATCTTTTCTTTTTTATCTTGATTTCTTATTTGTCTTCTTTCTTGTCTTCCTTTTGTCTTTCTTCTTGTCTTCCTCTTATATTTCTTGTTTGTTTTTCTTCTTCTTTTTCTTCAATTGTGGCTGCTAAACCCTAAACAATGGGAACAAAGGAAAAATAAAAAATAAAAAAATTCTTTCTTGGTTGGCCGTGGAGTGTTGCTGAACCCTAAATGGCGGCCGCCCAAAAAAACAAAGGAAAAAAAACAAATTTTGTTTTTTTTTCTATATTTAGCCTTCAAGGTGCACGGCCGCGCACCCAAAGACCCTCCCATCTCTCTTCTCCATCTTCATCTCCTTTCCCCTCTCCTCATATATATAGGGGAGAGGAAAGAAGGGAGGGAGAGGGATTGGGAGAGTGAATGGGAGAGACCCTCTCTTCTTCCCTATATATATATGAGGAGAGGGGAGATATTTAGGAAAATGAAGATGGAGATGAGGGAGATGGAAGGGTCTTTAGATGTGCGGCCCTGCACTCTAGAGGCTAAAAATAGAAATTTTCAAAAAAAGACTTTTTTTAAATGGCCGCTATGTAGGGTTCAATGGCACCCCATGGCCAACCAGAACGAAGAATTTTTATTTGTTTTTGGTTGCTTTGCTCCCATTGTTTAGGGTTCAGCAGCCACAACTAAAGAAAAAGTAGAAGAAAAAAAAGACAAAAAGGAAGACAAAAAAAAAAGACAAGAGCAAGACAAGAAAGAAATCAAGATATAAAGAAAAGATAAAAGAAAAGATAAAGATAAGAATAAAAAATAATTAAACTAATTTTTTACAATGTAATAAGGGATTGAAGAAAGAGAATAATAGTCATTTAAAAAAAAGTTAGACAAAAAAAATTATGCGCTTGGGTCCAAGTGCATGATTATATGGCAAAACGCATAAATAGCAAATTGTGTGTTAGTTTTGTTTCTGAATCACAAAATCTTTATTTTTTGTCGTTTGAATTTACAAAAGCTTCAAGTGAAAATGGATAAACAAAATTATTTTTATCAAATCTAGACATTATGTGTTGTATATCTTGTGTTTTGCAACATATTCAAATTTGGCTCAAAAATTCCGATTTTATCATTTACTAATGGCAAACCTTTGAAAACCCAAAGTGACACATGCTTAGTGTAAGGTATTGTACACAAAATGGTGGAAAAGCCATGAGGGCCACTTTACAGTAGGGCCCAAGTTCAATTTTCATAAGGTCCAATAAACCCATGTATTGGACTTGAGAAGTTGAATAAAACAATAATAAGTGTATTGAACCAAGATCCAAGTGTATAACCATTGGGTCCGATTTCAAGGTTTTTAAAGTCGGATTCAATCTTGATTGAACTTGGACCCAAGTATAAAGCCTCTAGGTTGGTTCAATAACAGGTCCGATTTTTAGTTGCCCAATAGGAATGCTCCAAAAAATTAGTATTTTATTAAAATGTCTATTGGATCCAAGGAAGGAGTTGAATTCTCAAAACTAGTACTCTTTTGTGGAGCCTTGAGTTCAATGTTTGGGTCTAAAACTTGCTGCTCATGTTCCACATTATTTTGGGACTTGGAGTAGTTTCTTGGTCTTGGACCCTAATGTGAAGCCCTTGGGTCAAATTTTTTAGCCCTTGGACGATAAAATTGCTTGATTTAAGGGTTTTTTGAACACAAATGCTATTGTAAAGTGCCTTGAGAAAACTTGTTTGAAATTAGAGACTAATCTTGAGTTGAAATTGTTGCAAGAATTAAAGAGCTATGGATGTGGAAGATTTGAACGTAAATTATTCTTAAATGAGTGTAAAGGAGAGACCTTGTATTAGCACAAAAGCATACTAAAGCAGAGAGAGGGAGTACCCTTTTCCAAAGAGCATCCCAAAGGAATCTTCAGTTGAATCCTCTTTTATAACTCAAAAGGGAATGCCATGTACATACTATGAATTGCGGGATTCATGAAGAAATACCATACAATCTTCATTTCTCTTTTGAAGTGAAATGATAAACCACATTCAAAAGGACACTTCCACTCTCTATTCTAGTATATGCTATAGCATAGAAGAAGGGTGACATGACCTTATTTTACTAAAAAGGGAGGCGTTGATTGTATGCCTTCAAATTTATGAAAAATGTATGGATGCAGAATCGCCACTTAGAATCATGTACAAAATGCATTCATTTTAGGTAGCCATGTTAGGTTTGCATGCCTGATAGCTCAACTTTCCCTTGCAATTGCACCATAACGTTCTTGAGCCTCCCCATGATTCACCTCCAAATCTCAAGCATACGTAAGAGGATCATAGGAATGACAAAGAATTTTCTTTAGCTTCAGCTAGTCTAAGTGAAGAGGGTTGGAGAGTTGGATCATTAGCAGTTTCTTTACAGTGTTGCTACAGTGTAAAGGGTGTCGTTTAAGAAGGTATTAAGAACTTTATAACCCTTCAATGCCAATTGTTAAGATCTTTTTTTAGCAATTTTCTTTTGCAAGTTTGGATCTTGTGGCTTGAAATAAGTTTAGGAAGACCCTCTCAGGGTTTTTAAACTCTTGGAAGAAGGAGTTATTTTTTAAGGTGAACCCTACATGCACAAAATAGGGACAGCTTTTGTCCTCTTGCATTAACCTTTAAACGTCAAGAGGGCCTGGACGGGGCAGCCCGGAAGGCATCTAAATTTTTTTGCCCAATTTTTTTTTAATTTTTTTTTAATTTTGCAAAAACGGCTCTGCAGTGCACTGCTGGCTAGCACTGTAGCACTGCTGAACTTTAGTTGTCCCAACCTCAAAACTTGTTCAATTTGATAACTTTGATTGCTTACCAATGATTCCACAATCTCTCAAATGAGGCGAAAATTTGGAATCTAAATCGCTTTTTCAGTAGCTTTCCAACGCACCAAGTCTCGCTTGATTTGGTTGAGAAAATCCACTTTTTTCTTCATTATTCTCTTTTAAATAAGCCCATGGGGCTTACCTTGACGTTTAAGGGTTAACGTTGAGGGGATTTAGAGTCAAGGAAGTTCATGTATTGTACTTTGCTTTGTAATCAAGTTTGGAATCTTGTAGCACCCACTTTTGCTGCAGTAAGTGAGTAGTGTTACAATCAGGGTTTCTGTTTTGGGGATACTCTACAGAAAAACCAGGGTGCGACACTCCTTCCAACATTGGAATATGAGTGGTCCTCCTGGAGGCTCAAAAATAAAAAATAACAAATAAAAAATCCTTGGTCACAATAGTCAATGAGATGAGATTCATATCTATCTCGGCAACCTTTTCAGGCACGGTACTTATGTACTTATGAATCAAATCATAAGCTTTTTGGCAGATCACCAAGTGTAAACTTATGTACCGCTCATGGCCCATTCACACCAGACCACTGCCGCACTTGCGTTTGCGTTCCCCAAATGGAGGAAGGTAAAACCCAAAAATAAATAAAATATTGAAGGCTTTGTCTTTTCTTGCCGCAACTACTGTGTAACACTGTGCAACTACAATTCATCAACGCAAGTTGAGGCATGCTCTCTTTTTGCGTTGCGTTCCTTCTTGTGTTGCGTTCCTGTAATTTCTCATTTCATATTTTATATTTCTTGGTTTCCCACAGATTCCCTCAAAGTTACCTAACGCACGCATGGATGCTGAAGCTCTGCTATATGTGAATGGGCCTTCAGTTGAGTGTGTTTCATGGCCCATTCACACCAAGCCTCTGCCGCACTTGCGTTCGCGTTCCCGAAATGGAGGAAGGTAAAACCCAAAAACGAAAAAATATTGAAAGCCTTGTCTTTTCTTGCTGCAACTACTGTGCAACTACAATTCACTACCGCAAGTTGGGCCATGCTCCTTTTTTGCGTTGCGTTCCTCCATGCGTTGCGTTGTCATGCGTTCGAGTAATTTCTCATTTCATATTTTGTATTTCTTGTTTCCCAGCAGATTCCCTCAAAGTTACCTAACGCACGCATGGATGCTGAAGCTCTGCTATATGTGAATGGGCCTTCAGTTGAGTGTGTTTCATGGCCCATTCACACCAAGCCTCTGCCGCACTTGCGTTCGCGTTCCCGAAATGGAGGAAGGTAAAACCCAAAAACAAAAAAATATTGAAAGCCTTGTCTTTTCTTGCTGCAACTATTGTGCAACTACAATTCACTACCGCAAGTTGGGCCATGCTCCTTTTTGCGTTGCGTTCCTCCATGCGTTGCGTTGTCATACGTTCGAGTAATTTCTCATTTCATATTTTATATTTCTTGTTTCCCAGCAGATTCCCTCAAAGTTACCTAACGCACGCATGGATGCTGAAGCTCTGCTATATGTGAATGGGCCTTCAGTCTTTCAGATGATAATAATAATGAGATGATGGAAAATACCGACTGCCGTTTTAGGTTGTCTTTTCAGCCCCAACTCTAAGGGTGGGCTTCCATGTATGATTGGTTCCGGTGGAATCAGGAAAACGACAAAGATTGAGGTCTCAAACTTTACCGGAAGAGGGTGAGTGGAGAAGCAAGACATTGAGTTTCACTGCTCATCGGTGGCACCTTCCATTGGCTCCTTTCTTTGTTGCGTTTAAGTTTAGGTGCATGGCAAGCATATTTGAGTGTACATATAGGCGGGGCCCCTCTTTACCGATGCACACGGAAGTGCTTTGCAGATTTCGGTGGTGGTGAAGTCATTGTTTATTGCCAGACCGATTCAAGCATGAACGGAGGTCCTAAAGGCAGGCTTTCGTGTGTGAATTGGTTGGGTGAAAGGCACTAGAAGACAAGAAATGAGGTCTCCAGAACCACCCGTATTCCACCCATTTTTGTACAAATTAAATATATACTCTTGGGTTCTCCTAGTTTCACATGTTTCGGTAAACTTCCTCCTTTTGACGAGCCTTTTGAGGATTGGCCACCCACACATGGAAGCCTAGCCTAAATCCCCCTTGTCGTTAATGCAAACACTATTCACCTATGCGCCCCATTTCCTAATATTTTCATTTTAGGCACGAGAGGGTTTTTTTGGCAATTTTTTTTTCAAATTTAGGACCTATGGCTCCATATTAATCTAAAAGACTCCTATGGAATTTTAAACCCTTGAAATAGGGGGTTATGTTTTTAAGGTGCGCCCCTACATGCACAAAATAGGAGTGGTTTTTGTCCTCTTGCATTATTGTCGAGGGGGGATTTCGAGTCGGGGTCTTTTCAGTTGTTTATGGGGGTCTACACAAGCACTAATTTTAGAGTATGTGATACTGGATTTGAATTCAAGATTACATCTAGCAATTGCAAGGTCCACATAACATTCAGTAGCCTCTGTGACTACTACCTTTTCCTAATAGAATGATGTGGGATATTCCACATCACATCAGTAGCTATGGGGGCAGGTGGCATTAAGCAAGAGCAATCAACTATGGTGAATAATAATGGAAAGCACTCCTTAATTACAATGAATTCAACAACTTATTTATTTGATTCAATAGCACATTCAATTACAAATCACTTGTCACTTCATAAATAAAGGTGGATGAAACAAAAGACATCCTTCTTGAATGTTATGCATGTCTTGCTTCTTAATGCAGCGTTTTTCTTGTTTTTTTTTTTCTTGAAGCCTAATTGGTGGCGTAAAAGAATTTGGGAAAGAATATTTGGCAAAATCTTAAGTTTACAATCATATTTTGATAGAATTTCTTCATATTTAGGTAGTTTTCTTCACAAAATCTAGCTATCTTCACTAAAAACTTGGAGAAATTTTTCAAATTTTTCTCATTTTTGCCTTAGCAAAAGAGAAATGCCATGTTTAAAAGAGAAATCTCCTGAAATATAGCTAGAAAAAAGTAAAAAAATAAAATTGCATGCATGTAAAGTAAACCACCCTATTCGCACCAATATGTACTAGTAGTGTGTACATATTCAAATTTGAAACGTAAGACGTTGATACACAGTAATCACACAATGGCACAAATAGTCATATGGCACAAATATGAATACAAATAGGGTAGTTTACCTTAACAAACTAAGTGGATGATGAGTAAGAGCATACACACTCTTTTCTCTTCAATTCACCTCTTGACCACTATCATCACATTCAAAATTTGGTATGGCTACTTATTCTCTCTACACCCTTAAAATACTACGTGTCACCATATATGTAGTCCATGAACCAATCACAATCACTATACATGGGCAATCATCATTGTTCATCAATCTAGGATACCGAGCCCTTCTTTAACACGTGAACGTTAGGCCTATGACCATGGGATCTTACTTTACTTGTCACACTCAACTTTGGCACTGTAAATAAGATAAGAATTCAATTATATATTTTTAGTAGATGAAGCGATGGGTCTACCACAAATCATGAACTTTTCATAAATTTGGTGAAGTTCCAAAATTACTATGATTTTTTGAAGTGATTGTAAAGAGAATACATATCAAACATAAAATGTACTCAAAACTTTTGATTTTTTTACCCAAGGTGTAAATTACAATGAAGAATAGTACAGAGAATGAAAATCAACCATGTATTTAAATTTAGAATAACTCTCTTTACCATGGTAATACCTACCAAACTTGTAACTCCAATAAAACACTCAATTTTCTAAGTTTTCCAAAAATTCAAAATGGAATAGAAACTAGACTTGATAAGCTTTATTTTGTTAGTTCAGTTGAAATGAAATAGAATTCATTTTCATAGTTTAAGCCAAAAAAAAAAACAAATCCAAAATATACTAGAGAATACACTACATGGTGAATTGTTTTTACTACCCTTTCTATAGTTGGGATGCCATGTAAAATCTATAAATAGATTAAAATGACCTTAATTTAACTTGAAGAGGTGGTATGAGCAACAAACAAAATTGAATAAAAAATCCTTCGTCTACTTGGTGATACTTTAGTTCATTTTGGATAAGTTACATGCATCTCTCAGTATATGACTGCAGCGCCATTTTATGATTAAATTAGGTATGGAGAGATGTAGCGGGCACTGGGTCATTGACATTACAAACTGACACTTTATTCACGTCGGTCTCGAAAGAGGACCAGAGTTTCTATCTATTTATTTGGAGAGATATATTCAAATATCACTACATCCTGCTCACATTTCATGGCTCTTTCACATGCACTGAATTTTCAACATTAAACACAAACAATAGAGTTAACCGAAAAGAAGGCCATGGAACATGCCTTTTCAACCTTCTTTCAACCTCTCTTTTGAGCTCTTTTGAGCTATGTTTGGATTGAATAGTGTCATGTCATAACTTGTCCCCTTGTGGGCCATGGGCTTGGAGCTTTGGTAGGAGGTGTGGAAGTCATTGCGAGGTGTGGAGAATAATGACAGTGGCTTGCTTTAAATTGTCTCCCAACTCACCTTGAACTAGTTTTTGGTCTATTTATATTTCAATAAGAGTTCAAGAGGAGTTCAAGAGGAATTTGCTAAAACTTTCCTCTTTGAGCTGACTTTTCGCTTAACTCTAATGTTCATTCACTTTTCAAAGAATCTCCTCCTTTCAGTGATAGGGTGCAGAACTGCGGATCAGCGGATGCTTCAACTTAAGGTAGAGGGTCATATTTCCGACCGGGTTGTAATTCCGACCCCTACTGATTGGGGGATGGGTGTTAGAAACCAACCAGCATGGTTTCAGATAGTGTCCAATAGTGTTCTAATTTCGTCCATGCTTGGAAAAATCAAGAGCTTCTGATTGGTGTAGAAGCACTCTATTTTCAGAATCCAACCTCTCATGAAAACCATGACTCTATGAGCGGTTAATGGTCACTCTAAGCTTTCAGACTTAAAAAATCATAGAAAATTGTAGAAATGCTCAAAAAATGTTTTTTTTGGGGGGATGCCTTTGCAATAGCTTTGCAGAGCATCCAAAAATTATAAAAAAAATCTTTCACAAGTCTAAGTATACAAACCTGAAATTCAGTCGGGAATTGGTCCCACTACCTTACTCAGTTCCTGTCACTCAACTCAACAGTACCGTGCAGTTTGTCAGTAACTGAACAGTCAGTCCCTCAGTCCATTCATTCCGGCATCTCACTTAACATTCTTATGTCCGGGGAGTTTTTTGCACATTTTTATTATTGTTATTTTAATTTTAAATTTAATTTTAATTTTTTTTGTTGTTGTTGTGTCGATAACCTGTTAATTATTTGCCATGGTTGATTTCCTGGATTCAAATTTTGGTGTTCTATATTTATTTTATTTTATATTTTTGTGTTGTGCTATAACTAGCATCCAAACTTAGGAGGTTGAATATGTCTCCGAATTAGGGTAGAGATGTCTAATCTTCATTAGTTCTCTCCAAAAATCTAACTCTAATTTTTATCAAATTTTGCTCCAAGAATGGTCGTTCATAAGTGGCAGTACTCACGTAGTGGACTATGTCTAATTCGATAACACAAAGAAGTTAGGATAGCAAGTTTGAAGGTTGTGGCTCTAAGTTACTATATCCCATAGATCTTTGGAGGGTCAAAATTTATCCAAACCAAGGTAAACCCTACACAATCAATTCCCTTTTTAAAAAATAAACTTTGTCTGGCCCATTTCCCCATCCCCTAGTATAATTCCGGATAACATTTGAGGAAATTGACCCCAAGACAGTTGATTTCCCCAAACCATCCTTTCATAGTCGGAAGTGCATCCGTCATCTTTCATTTCATTCAGGCAATTGTCAAAAAAACTCGGCTTACTTGTAACTAAAGGTTAGTTCTCCTTGTACCTTGCATGAAATGAAGAAGAAAAGCAAAATAAATGATTTCTCTGTCATAACATTCAATAGCCCATTCAGCCACTTTGCCTTTTCATCCATCTAGTGATTTGTAATGCATCATGTGATTTCCATCGATGTAGTGCATTAAATGTAGCCCTGTATTTTTCATTTTGCAGAGATTAGAGAGGATGGAGAAGGAAGCAAGGTCATATAGTGGATGGCCCACAAACCAACACTTTAAGCTTTTCACACAAATCTAGTACCAATATAGAATTTGAAGCTTTCAATAAACACCTATTGGTCCGGAGATATTGTTGGTTTATAGCACACGTCAGTTATTAGATCATCCACCTTACACCATCATCAATGGACGGACAAAAAAAGCAGCGCACGGTTTAAGGATTTTTTTTAATATTTTGGTTGTCCATTTTCTATTAATTAGCTATGCACCATAAAAGTCTTGGGTTAAAATATTATTACTTATAATGTTGCTATCTTCAAAAGTCAAGGACACATGGGGATGTGTCAACAAAGACCATGCAGGGCTATCTCCCCTTTCAAGTTTTCAAAACCTCCAACTGCAAGAAAACATGGGTAACTATTGATTTTCCTTGAATGATGATGTATAATATGTTGCACATTCTCCTCAAGAGTAAGGCAAAGCCAGTGAAAACTACTCAATGTTACGGTAATATCAAGAGTAGTAAAAATTCTGGACCTTTCCAGGTTGGCATTGAATAAAGTACACATGTGGTTCAATGTCCACCAAACAAAGGACCAATGGTGCAAGAATGTAATATCACTGTACAAAGTGACCTTGTGAAGGTAGATAGATAGAAACACCAGCCCTATTCCAGGGCCGGCGTGAATAAAGTATCCGATCGTAATGTCAATGACTCGATGCCCACCGGACAAAGGGACATTGGAACAATACTACTCTCCCCTTTCCTTGTGAAGGTATGTAGTATTAAATTGTGAAGGTAAGTAGTCTTAAATTGTGAAGTCACAATGCTCCCACTCCTAGAGCACATGTTGATTCAACATGAATTTACCTTTACCATGGAGGGTACTATTAATACACAATAGTGCCTACCTTTTACACAATCCAGTTTGAGAATTGATTTAACCCCTAAATGTCCTCATCTATTCTGTAAAAGTCAAATCACTACAATTTGCATACTTGAAATATCACATTGGGTGATTTATAATTTTTCATTGATAGTCATCAACATTATGAAGGTATACCGAAAATTTCAACATAATTGGATGATATTTTGAATATTTACAAATTTTATTATGTAAACAAGATCAAAATTCAAAATAAATATATTTTTGTCAAATTTAATATGAAAAAATGTATTTAAGGTAGATAAAAGTTACATTGACAATAGTAAAAATACGAAAGTGAAGAAAATATAAGAGACCTATGATTGGAGCATCTTTAGACAACCCTTTGTATTTTGAACACTCAAATTGCAAATTTCTCAACGGTGGGAAAACTTCAAATGAAGTCTATTATCCAATCCCAACGGTAATAATATGGTTGATTGGGCACTTAGGGGTTAATTAGCAATTTAATCCCAGAAGGTCCGCGTGAGGGGTAATGAGCAAAACTAAGATGAATCATAAAATGTGACTTCCATAATTTTGATGAAGTTTATCCTAACAAAGAAAATGCACTCCAACATGATTTTTGAAAATCATCTATATACGGTCAAATTTTCAAAAATAGTCTTAGATCTTCATTTGATGAATTTAAAAGCTGTTTACTTTTATAAATTCATCAAAATTACATTTTATTTTTTTTAAATTAAAATTTTGGTATTATTGAGTTGAAATCTATTTTTCATTCCAAAAATAAATAAAAGCAAAATAATGGATTAAAAGAATCACATTACTTTCTCCAAATAGTAAATTTTGTGCTAGCAATCATTGCGACGGCCACGGTTGGAAGCCTTTCTCTTGTTTTTATATATTTTTCTATTGTTTTTTTTCTTCTTTGTGGTATCAAATTCACTGTTGTATTGTTCATGAATTCTGACATGGCAGCTCATGGTTGGTCATGTTCATGGGCACCAAGGGCAAAACAATGGACAGTTTGAGGGCCTCTTGCAAGGCAATATGATCTTTACATGTACACAATAGAAGGTGCAGCCGCAAATTCTCGTACTAGCAACCTCTTGTTGTTACATTATCCTGTAAAGATTATTTAACCCCTAAAGGACCAGGACCGTATTCTCACAAAAAACCATGAAAAATGCGGCATTTGGAAGTTGCAAAAGAAATCATATGTTTTTTAGTTTTTTCATCATTTAACCGTAAGATCTAATACCCAACTTGAATTTTCATGTGAGCACAAAATTTGAGAGCAAAATGACCATTAGATTCTTAGATTATAAGGATCAAAGTTGCAAAAGAAGATTTTTTGGGGTTCAATCCGGTGACAAATTTGAACTTTAGAAATTAATATCTTTTTTTTGAATGGGTTAGAAATTCAATGAATGGCAAGGCCATGTTAACAATTGAGTTAAGTCTTCAAATATAAAATCTTGTAAGAAAAAAGCTCATATTAATTTTTTCATAAAACAATTACTAGAAGTGGGTACAAAGTGAAAGGAAAAAGAAAATCATTAATAAGTTTGACATGGAATTGTAAAATTTCAATCTTAACGGTGAGAATGTTGTACTTGGAAATCTTCACCTAGTGCCTTTTATTTCATTAATAAATATTGAAAATTGAGTTTAGAAATGAGCTTCAAAGTTTTTTTGTCCAAACTGCCCAAAAAACAGATCTCCTCATAACTTTTATCCCATTGCTCAAAATGGGTACATTTTAAGCTTCATTTGTAGATAAAGATCAACTAATCATGAATCAAAAAAGAAATTTTGAAAAAGAGTAAAAAATAAAAAAAATCTTGCTGCCCGATCTCGCTTCAAAAACTTCAAATGCTTATAACTTTTGCAATACTTATCGGAATGACATGAAACGAAGTGCGACATGTAGAGTGTAGTTTTTGGAAGCTACACTGAAATTTTCATTGAAAATTTTAAAAATATAAGGTCCCTGGAGGCTGCCCAAAAAGTGGAACGACCAGAATATGGTCGCTCAAAAATTTAGGGGTTAAAAGGTAAAAGTAGAAGCCAATTCATATTTCATTCTTAGGTTCAATGGATTTCTATAAAAAATGCACATGTTAGCCCCTACATGACTGAACGACCATGTTATGGTCATTTCCTTTTTATATGGATTGCCCAAGACAAAAATATATTCTTATAAAAAATAGAAAATATTTTCAAATAGAAAATCAAGCCTACTTTCCAACCCAATTTGAATCATGTCAATCCAAGTTAAGCTCTACCGAGGAGAATTTTTTAAAGAAAAAGACCTTAAAATTGTCCTAGTGTTATAAAATTTACTATTTGGAATTTTAGAATAGTTTTAACTAATCATACCAAATTTCAAATTCTAATTTTTGTTTTTGTAATTTTGGTGAATATTAAATGGTAAATGCTTCTAAATTCATTAATTTTTTTTTTGAAAATTTGACCCTGCGGATAATTACTTAACATCATGCTTCTTATTTTCTCTTTTGGACCAAACTTCATCAAAGTTGCAAAAATAACATCTTATGACACATCTAGGTTTTCCCTTATTCCTTCTATCATTTAGGGGTTCACCCCTAAGCTCCCAAGAGGCCATTTTTTGGTCACTACCTGTTTTTAACGAGCTGACTTGAAGTAAAAAATAAGTTTTTGAAAAAATAAAAAACATTGTATCAAGTCTACTTTTTAATGCAGTTTGAATTATGTCAATCCAACTAATTAAACTCTACCGGGGAGAATTTTCTTTTGCTTTTTTGAAGTTTACAATAGATAAACCAATATTAACTAATCATGCTAAATTTTAAACTCTAAAAGTGAGAATTATAATTTTTACAATTTTTGGAGGTTAATGCTTTTAAATTCATTAAAAAAATATTTAAAGTTTTTTTTTGGGAAGTCTGACTAAATGGATAATTTGTAGTGTAGACGATGACCTACATTTTGTCTATTGAACCAAACTTCATCAAATATATAGGAGGCACATATTATAACACATCTATGTTCTAATACAAAACAAAATTATGTCCAAAATTTGAAGGAATCGCCTTTGAGTTTTTGTCCTTCACCCCTTAAAGACCATAAGGCCACCATATGGCTCCTCTTTTTTTCAGTGATTTTGAGTCGGTTTTATGTAGATTTGTTTTGTTAATTTTATTTTTGTTTTTAATTCAACATATGTAATATTCTTTACTGATTCTAGTAATATACAATTTGGTCTCATTCAAATTATAATTTTCAAAATATGATTGTTTAAACTTGTCATTTTCAAACTATGAATCCATGGTCCTTTAGGGGTTAATTTTTTTTAAATGTTTTTTTTCTTGAAAGGCATTCTAACTTGCTAACTTTTTGAAAATTTGAATTAACATACCGAGTCCTATAGATTTTTGGGAGAATCTTGCTCATAACTTCTATTCCGTTGAATCGGATGAGAGTTTTTAAAGTGCCAAACTGAGTACATCTAAGGCATCTATATTTCTTTGGAATAGAACCAAAGTAAATATAAAAAAGAATCAACATTGGGTCACTGTCATTACGAACAGACACTTTATTCACGTTAGCCGTGAAAGATAATTGGAGTTTCTATCTATCTATTTAATAAAGAATCATGCTTAAAATGGAGTTAAAAAGAGATATTGACGATGGAAATCAAGAAAACCATACCCTTTAAACACGGTCCGAGAAAACCGCGTGCACAACATTTTGTGGCCTTCATGCCCAATGCCATTCTTTCATGCACTTTGCTTATCACCTTCAACCTCCACATGTCGACTTAGCTATTGATAAAGTACAGTTGAGTGTGGAATATTCCACACCATGTTTTATACAGGCAAAATATGGATAGTACATGCTATTGAATGCTATGTGGGAATCATGAAAAGCATGTTTATTTTTCAAGGAAAAAGACAATAAAAAATAAAAAATTCATTATTTTAACACACTAGTAATAGAATTATCCGCTAACTGACTATCTTAAACACGGATTCTTTGCCTCCCGTCAGAAAGAAAGGCAAACTGAGCACCTAATAATCATATAGACAAAAGTAGACGACAAGTTCTACATTGAAAATGAAAGAGGGATCATTCGTAGACACTACTCACTACATGACCATCAATAACACACATATATATATATATATATATATATATATATATATACGAGATAAGGCACTATTCACTGTATGAACGGGACTTGCTCATATTCACAACATGAGCACTCACTCTCCTATTCTTCAATTAGCCAAAAGCCCCTTTTTGCTATGATTGTGGCAGTTCTTCATGTTCCAAACTTTCAAACTGAGGATCAAACTCAAAATCGGTTTATTATTATAGTTATCTGTAAAGTCCCTCAAAAGTGAGTGAGTGGACCATGATTTGAGTGAACAGTGACAGTAATGGCCTCAAAAAAGAATGTGTGTCGAGCACTAAAAAAAAACTGTGTATGCAAACTTTGAAAGCACCAAAATTGGTGCTAAAAAACTTCTCACCCAAGTTTCTATTATTCACCTTCACACATGAAGAAGATGATTGCTAACCCCTTTTCTAACAATAGATTCTCGCTATATATACCTAAACCGTCCCCACTCACCCATTCTTTTGATTTCCTAAAACTTCTCTCAACAATTTTCGTTTTTCCAAATTTTAGTCAAACTGAAGCTGACTAAACCCTTTAGTTTACGGATAACTCTATTCAGCAAAATGATTTCACGTCCTCAGTTTATTTTTGCAGAAGAACTGAAGTTATGTTAACCTCTCTTTTAGGAGAATGTAAGATCAACAACCCCACTTTCTATGAGTTTAGCGGATAACTCCAAGTTAGGCGTTTGGATAACCGAAGTCACTAAATCCCCGGTGGTCTTGAATGAATGGGGACAAAAGTGCCCCCTATTTTTGTCCTTGTCAGAGCCCACCTTAAAAAACAACACCCTCCCCCAATGGTTTTTTATTCCCAAATAGATGCCCCTAGGGTAATTTGGGGCCGTAGGCCTCAATTTTGCAAAGAAATTTGCCAAAAAAAGGGGTCTCGGTGCCCAAAATAGAAATTTCAGAAAAGGGGAGGGCCATGAACAGTGTCTCGCAGGGGTCTCGCATTCAAGACCACCGGGGATATAGGAACGGGGTTGGATAACTTTCCCAGAGTCACTCTAACACGGCATTGGGCTTGAAGAATAGGTCCAATTTCAATAAACTAATGCCCCAGTCTTTCACGGCACCTTCGGGGCCACCAGCCTCGTCTCGTCCGTTTGGCGTTATCCTTCGCTTCCTCTCCGCCATAGCTCAAAGCAACGAAGGTTTTTCTTTTCTAAAACTACAAGCTCCCTGGCTGATGAGTTGCTCCATGTAGGACGTCCATTGTTACAGCTCCGAGACACTCTTCCACCATTTTAGAACCATCATGTGTAGAGTGCGAAGGTTTCAGGCTCAGCAGTCGACGCGCTGGATTCTCTGCATTCCGAACTTGCAGAAACAATCATCGACCGCGGCGGCTTAAACCGAGTCTCTGCGAACTCTCTGCCGTCCGTAGCGAGTATCCGAAGCCCGAGCTTCAAGAGCTTGGAGAAACAACTCGGTAAGTGCTCCGAGTTTCTCCTAGATTTTGAGAGAATGCGCCCCCAGGTTACCTTGGCGAGGATGGGGTTTCGTTTCTACTTGCTCCGTCGTTGAGTTTGTTGCAGCACAGTTGCTGTACTTACTAGGAGCTAGTGCAAGCTTCGCCGGCACCCATCTGGGTTAGTTACTGCAGTTTCGCTGGTATAATTACTGCAGTTTCGCTGGTATAATTACTGCAGTTTCGCTGGTATTAGTGCCGAATGTGAACGACGGGTGAGTCCCGAGGACGGAGACTGACTCTTCCTCGGAATCCGAACCATTCGACACTGCGCGTAGAGTACAATTCGATCATCGGTTGAGGGCTCGCTTTACGTGGAGACGAAAAAGAAAAGGCCTCTTCGGGCTTTCTCTCTGTTGCCACCAAAGTGGTGTTTCCCTTCGAGCCGCCCGAACTAGGATGTTGCGCGCCAGCGTGAAAACTTTCACGAACCGAGGAGAATCAGAGTAGTGCAAGTGTTGAATCATCTTAATTTCTTGGTGAGTATCCGAAGCTTGAGCTTACAGTATGGTAAATGCTCCTCCTCCTAACGTAGTTTTCGAGCCTCAGCTCAGAATGCGCCCTCGCTCTTTTGCTCACGGCGGGGACGGCGTTTCGTTCTACTTGCTCGTTGGTTTTGTTACACTGCGCGTAGAGTATATTCGATCATCGGTTGAAAGCTCTACTTGGAGACGAAGAAGAAACGGGCTTTCTATCTGTTGCCATCAAAACCGTGTCTACGGTGTTGCCACCGTCGTCTCCCGTGAAAACGAGCAGAATCAGAGTAGTGGAAGTGTCTCATTTTTCTTGGTGCGTGTGAAGGAGTTTGCAAGTAACTTTTTTTCTGGTTTTTGAGCAGGTGCGGGGGGTAGGTTTGTGAGTAACTATGCCGGAGCCAATCAAAAACGAGGAGACTGAGAACAGGACCAATTCGTTGTGTCTGTTCGGGTTCCCGGGCATTACCCTGCTGAACAGGTGCGACAATTGTCCGGGTGCAGCCAGGGCGCCCTTCAGTCACCGCCGGTGTCCCAGGGATGTCTCGCGGCCGAATATTTTCCATGCGATCGAGCCAGAAAGCAGCAATATACCAACCAAGTATGAATCTCTCACTCTCAGTAACTCAATCAGTTTTTCTTCCGGACTTGGGGGGTGGTCTTCCTTGTTTCCTGCAAAAGAGTCTGTTGCTGCTAGTTTCAGTCTGATTCTCACACAGGAGAAAAAACTATGTGACTACATGTGGTGCAAGTGTCTCGTTGTGCTTTATGGGACATTGCAAAGACAAGAAGTTTTTTCTCTTATGTCGACTGCATAACATTCTCCTGTTACAAGAGAATAGAATTTATCTCTCTTAGGGATTTTTTGTGAAGGAATTTAATCTTAACATACTACCCTACGTCGTGGTCAGTTTCAACATTAATTAATTACTTTTTGTCTAAAAGTGCCACATGTCATCTTGTGATTGGTTTATGGTGACGTGGACCTCTCAAAATATGATGTGGAAATTAGATTTCGACACAATACTGTCCAAATCTGACCCTCACATACGGTACCATGTATCTTGGGGTCCGTATTTTTGTGAGAAGCAAAGAGTCATGGTACTGTTGACAATGTTATATGGGTGTAATTACTGTGAAGAAATGATTATGAAGATATAAGGTAAACCTGAGCTAATCAACTGGTTAGATATATTAGTGTCACGTTAGCGTTAGGTTTCTATTAGTGTCAGATTCTCTTCCTACTAGCAACTCTGAATTGCACTCTGAAAGAAATGAGACCTCACCATGGAGTTCCCCAGTTTGGTTACCAGATGGTCATGTCATAAGTTCTCAGTGATGTTTGTCACGTTTGTCACCGACTCGTGGGAAGCCACGTGTGACTGGAGAATCAGTGTGGTTACTTGGTTATAGTGTGTGTACGGTGATGTGACACTGCTCATTTCTAACCAGTTCTAGCAAGGTCCTTTACTCCTTTTGCCTCCCACAATAAGGTTTTACTGTTTACTTTTCTCATCAAGTATCTAGAGCCTATGACCATCCAGAACAGTGAAGAAAAATCATCCGCCAACAAGGCGAGAGGTTGAATTTTTTGCCGCCACATCCTTGTCCTTTTCCTTACAGAGTTAAGTGAGATTCTTATTCAAGAATCTAGGGGAGGAATATTCCACCTGCAATGAGGTTTCTTATATGGTCTAAGGGAAGAATTCTTTGGGTTCGTAGAATTATGAGATTAGGCATAACATTGTACAGCAACCTTCGAATCTCCCTTTGAATACTATATGGGAAGGAATATCCCTCCCCGGGACACCTAGATGACTATGTATAATAGTATTTTTTTCAGTTTATAGTTGGTTTAGTGCATCCTATATTCCCTGTAACACTCTTAGATTCCTGGCAAAAGAGGAACCCATGTAAAGAAGATATGGGCTGATAAGTAGGAAGTCTTTTTGTTGCTTTGGAAGTGGACAAATGGCATGCCAGTGTCTTCTCGTTAAACTCTTTTAGGTTTTTTTTTTTCAAGTAATTGAATTTTATTTTATTTGACATGATATTTCTTGTTTCAATATGCACTGGAAATTTGACTTTGTTTAATGATTTATGCGTAGCAGCATGTCCTGTAGCTCGCAGAGAAGAGTTGCGAGATTCTTCTTACTGTATTCGCCGCAGAAAATACTGTTTAGCAGTGACATCTATGTGTATTACTTGCCTATCTGGCAATAACTAGTAGATTCCGGTAGATGGATTATCAGCAGTGGTTTTCACTCAGAGATACTGTTACTTAGCTCTTTTATGAATCGAATATACCAGCTACATGAAGCAATGGATACTTAGCGCAATATTGTGTTTTGTTTAATTCCTTCTTTGAAATTTGAGTCAAAGTACATGATCAGTTTCTGCTTTCTTTTCAAAATCAGTGATCACTTGTTTCTTGTTGCTGGTCACTTGTTCATGCCATAAAGAGTTTGTCTGATAGGAGAAGGCTATCAAAGATAGCACAGTCCCTCTACCTAGTAGAACTATCCGAACTTACAGTCTTAATTCACGATGGTTTTAGGATCAACCATTACTTTGACTTTTGAGTCTTGTTTGTACATGACTTTTGAGTTTTCTTTGAAATTTGAGTCAAAGTACATGACTTTTAAGTCTTGTTTTTCTTTTGAGTCTTGGCTAAATGGCACTTTAGTTGAATGATATTTAAATTGTGTCATTGAGTTACATGGCATGTTGGCCTTGCTTGGAGTGTCAAATATGTCCAACCCATACATACATGCATCTGAGTTGTTTGTCGATTTTCTCTGATTGCGTGTCGTGAGATGTGATATATTATTAATGTAGAATATGGAGAGCATTTTTCCATCTCATAATCAGTTGTCCTTTAGTGTTATGGTGTATCATAGTGTAGTTCTTTTGCAAATCTGGATTGAGCATGATTGCACTAGCGAACCCTAAACCCTGAATTAAGCAGTCAGATTGAATTAAAACCAACCATTAACAACATGTCTGCAATATCCCTCTGTCTAGAAATAACTGTCCTAGTTTTTGTCATTTTTCAACTTAATATATTTTTTTCCCCAAAATAGTTGTCTCAATGCTCAAAAAATGGTCTATCTTTAATAGTACCAGTAGTATGTAGTAGTTTTTGTGTAACTCTCATTGTCTGCCTTGTTTGAAGTGAATAGGGCTCACATTTGAAGGATAAAATATAGGACAATTATTTCGGAGCCCATAATTTGAGCCAATAGTTGTTCCTATTATTTAGAAGATCAATATTGAGTGGTAAAAGTAACTTGCACTAAATTCAATCATTGTTATTATAGCATTGAATCGGTGATCATATTGTGTTGCTTTCGTGACATTGAATCACGAACCTATGACCAACTGAAACAACACGAACCTGTGTTGGCAATTAGTGTGGGTGATGAATACTGAGTGGTAAATGTGACTTGCAGGTCCGAATCGGCGAGCTCCAGCGAGGGGAAGGGGAAGCTGCATGATGAAGTGGACACGCTGCTGTTGCACCAAACTGCAGCTCTGTCAATTGGAGACGAATCCACCACCATTCAAAACACAGAGCAGTGTGAAAACGGGAAACGGAAGGTGAATTTGGAGTCTGATGGACAAGCCAAAAACAAAAAGCAGCTTGTGAGCATGGAATATAACGAGCTCAGCATTGAGGAACATCTGCGGAACGTAAGATGCTGCACCTTCTCTTCCACAATTAACCCCTGGAACTAAAATTGAATCGTAAAATGACAAAGTAAAAGGGTGATGGCCTGATGTGGGTACCCCTCCAAAAGTAGTGTGATTTTCAAGAAATATCTTTTTGTAAGAAAAAAATGGGACACATGTAGTATCGGGAACCTCACCTCGGCAAATGTACCCGCTGGCTACATTCTACATGAGATAATACACGGGAGGTTCCCGATACAACATCCTAGCCAAAACATTGAAAAATTACAAAAATCAGAAGGTGTTATAGGCACTATGGCTGCAACTATACACATGGTGTTAAAGACAAAAAATTTAGCACACATAAATTGATCTAAGTATTGATTTTAAGAATGAAGTGTACTTTCCAAAACATGAATTTCTCAATGCTGGAGCATTTAAGGATTAACCTTGATCTTGTGGTTTGATGATTTACAGAAGCCACAGAAACCGTTTCGAGACTTGGATTCAGAGAATCCGTATGTGCCCGGTTCCCGGCGCGTGGCCCCAGATTTTTGTGCTTCATTTCCAGACGCTTTTGTTCCTGGGTATATTATGGACACCAACATGGAGGGGCGTGGAGTGTCTGCATGCAAAGATGGAGTCAGGGAGATGGACTGGCAACGGAATCCTGAAATCTGATGTGACGTTCAAGGTATGCTCCATTTTCACATTAAATTTATGCGTTAAACGCTTGTTTCACTTTCTGTTACAGTACTTCAGTACTGAGTTTGTTACCTTACAGGGAGGGACATTGACCTGGGATATGGTGCTAGTGTCCTGGGTACTTGCCAAAATTGAACTAGCTGGTACCTGGGACATTCACTACAACGGGACACTTGCCGGTGTCCCACCCAGTGTTTTTCTTGTTATTTTTTTTTCTTGAAGTTTAATTGGTGATGTAAAAAATTTTGAGAAAGAGTATTTGGCAAAATCTTAAGTTTACAATCATATTTTGATATTTTGGTAGTTTTTCTTCACATAATTTGACTATTTTTATAACAAATATAGATAAAATCTGGTGAAAAAATTCAAAATTTTCTCATTTTTTTCCTTAATAAAATAGAAATGCCATATTTTGTAGTGAAATCTGGCAAAATAGAGCCAAAATAAAAAATGCTGGTCCCACCGGGGGAATACTCTTTCTGGAGCACCTTCTTTACTGAACCTCTCTAATTGCACATTCTGCAGGAGATCTCCAGTTTTTGAAGTACACTTAATCCTCTGTAATTGCACATTCCTTGTATATCTTGAGAATATCATGTCTTGTTTTGATTGGAGAACGAACTTTCATATGTCAAGTTGTGTACACACCAATGTTGGACTAGTAAATGTTGAACTGCTATGGCATCTATCTATAGTGGAACTTTGAACAGTGGTTCATTCTAAATATCCTTTTGAGGTCCCACTAATAACTCTAATTTATTCATTTCACTAAGAACGGTGTAATATCAATACAACACTGGCACACTTATTGGTGTGCATTTAGAAGCTCCCATTAGCTAAGGAATAACAACGTAAGAAAGCGCAAGAATTGCATTAAGAACATGGGAATCGATTGGGAACATAAAGGGAACCTAATGGAAAGCTTTGGGGTATAGAATTGGAACTGCGGAAGTGCTGTGATAAGGTCGTGACACATCAAGAGATGAAAAATGATACGAAGAACAGATGTAAATTTCGGGATGAAAACGTGATCATTTTTATGACAACTGACCGCGATATCTGGTCGTGACCATGTGCATTTAATATAATAGATTGATCTCAGTGCAAGTAGGGAGGGTTGAGTGGAAGGTAACTATATCTAAAAGCGACCCTTTCCTTAAATCATCCTTAGCTCAATCGTTTATAATAAGTAGATTTTGACTCCCTACTATTGATGAGAATGTGGATAATCCGAACATTAGAATTTAGGGTTGCTTTATGGTCAACCTATAGTCAGCACTTTGAAAATTCATAACTTATTCATATGGTGTCCAAATAATGCATGCTAATGTGCGTTGGAATTCTCTTGAACTTGCTAATAAGACCCACCAAAAATATTCTGTTTTATATATGTAAATATTCTGTTTTATATATGTAAATATGTAAAATATAGTTGGTAAGGGGGATGCTTTTAGGTATAGTTACCTTAGTACCATGTGCCAGTAACGACGACTGAGATCATCTGTTCCTATGAATAATTACACTAAACTTGGGAATGTGTATTATTTCGTATTCAGGTCATATCACTTGGAGGAGCCTCCAAATGCCAGAACTTATGGTTTTGAATGACGTGTACGACGTGCCTGCAAGAGAAGAGCCAAGACCACAAACATGATTTCTACAACTGTGCCAAGTTCATGGTGTTGAAGTCCAATCCTGTTCATGCAAACTTGTTTTTGCCCTTGTCCCAGTCACAGTTCCGGAATGCTCAGTTTGCTAATTAATTGGAGCAGAGAATGCGGCGTGACTCTGCACATGAATCTTTTCATTTGCACCAAACATTTGGTCAACTGCACAAAGAAAAACTTGCACCTAATTATTGCAGTATTAGACAGATTCCATCCCCAGGAATTTCTGCCGCAAGAATTTGAGTGTCGTCCTTGAAATGCAAGGAAACAGATACTCAGTGGAGAATCTGCAACATATAGATTGGATTTGAATTCATTGTCATATCAATATAGTATATATTGATAACTGGGTAGGCCAGTACATAGTATTTTCCTGGTGGAAGTGTCGTGGGGAGTATGTGTGCATGCACCAGTTTTATACTTTCTGTTGTTGTGTTTGAAGTGATGTACTTGTTTGAGTGCAATCTCATTATAAATAGATTAATGTTACATCTCAAAAGAGCTTCAAGTGACTTTCAAATACAGTGTAGTTATGGTTTCAAGTAATAGTGGTGAATGTAGTTTGTAAACATGCATTGCATTTCTTCATATTGTGATACTTTTATATTGTATCATGTATTTGTAATTGATAATTTAATTGTTTTTGGAGGTAGTGCTTTTTGGTATGCTTCCTTGTGAGGATTGGGTCGGTGAAAGCCGCTAGAAGACAAGAAGACAAGAATTCAACTCTTAAGAATCACCGATGGTCCACTGGTGTATGCAAGAATTGAAGCCAAACTCTTGGGTTTACCTATTGCGGTATGGTATTGGTAACTTTCCAGTTTTTCAAGACCATGTTCATGGAAGAAGGCCCCTCCTGGATTTGCTTCAATATTAATGTAATTTCTTTGCTAAGAGAATCTTGTGCATGTTGAGTTCGATTTGCACCTTGTGCAAATGAACCTCTTAACCCTTTAGTGCCTAGCTGACTACATTATGGTCACAGCAACGTCCGAAATGCAAATAGCAGAGAATCCGTGAAGAATTGGAACTTCAGTTTTGAAGTTTGGATTTGCCTATTTACATTGACACACCTTCTAGAAAAAAAAATTTGAATTTTGAAATTGTACAACTATCAAAATACCTATCAACAAAACGCGGAAATATTGCAAATACTTGAAAATGCAATAAAGATGAAGAAGAGAACACAATCCAAAAAAATAAAACAAAGTAACAAACTTCCAAACACAAGAAATATTGCATAATACATGTGTTGTATTTGTAAGTATTTCATTAGTGTGTGTAATCCAATATTGACTAATGTACCCAATCCTGTCAATTTTCAACATATAAAATTTTGTCCTAAACCGTATATGGATAAGTCACTTTCACTTATAAAATTCACAATAATTGTGTGTGAGTCAAGATAAATTTGAAGTTACACACCCCCCAAAATCTATTTTTGAGCGTGCATTATACAGTTTAAATACATACTATAATCTTCCAATCCCACCATTGGATGATTCTCAAATTTTAATAAAATGTGTGCTCTCCAGTTGATAATAGAATTGTACGACTACTTTCTAATTTAATCCATTCTATTTCTGGTAATTTCAATGATAGTGGAAAAATCCATTGAAATCCAGTGCTCCCAGCTACAATACCCTGAGCACTAAAGGGTTAAGGTAACAAAGACTAAAAGTGATACCATCCTTAACCCTTTAATGTCCAGATCTACTACTGACTTCAAAGATGTGTTATAAAATGTGTTATAAAAATGGAGTTGTTAATATCAATGTATAGATCACATTTGTACGGTCAAATTTATTATATTTTTTATTGATAGCATTTACAAATAAGAGCCCAGTAAACAAATTGAGGATCTATTTCAATTGAAAAGGGCGGTACACTCCATCCCTTTTTTAATTTGGTAGTTCAGTTTTAGGGGAATGGCTTGATACGGGTACCAATTTTACACATCTCACATAGTATGACCATTTTATGTGTTCTAGAAATTTAGTCTTTAACACCATGTATATAGTTGCAGCCATGGTGCGTATGACACCCTCTAATATTCATAATTTTCCAATGTTTTTTTCTCACCAAAATGATATTTATCAAAAATCACACTATTTTTGAAGGGGGTACCCATATCAGACCATTACCCTTTAACAAAATGTGGTTCAGTTTTAACAAAATGTATGTTCCTTCCTCACTTTTAGGTTTGGTTACTTTACATTTAACTCTTAAAAGCCCTAGGGGTATTGTACAAAACATAGATGTGTTATAATATGTGCCTTTCATATGTTTGATGAAATTTGGTTTAGTAGACAAAATGTAGGACATCATCCTAGACAAACGTGGCACCGTGGGCCCCACATTTGCAAAAAAAAATTTGCCAAAGAAAGACCCTAGGATGCCTGAAATGGAAATTTCAAAAAATGAGGGCCCTTGGATGAATAGTGCTCGCATTAATGTCAAGGGGGAATATAGTGATCACATCTGAGAAATTTTATATAATAAACCCTTACTTTTAACACACTAGCAATAAAGTTAAAGTGAACGAATTTTTGCCAGATGGCTACATTATTTGTATCCATGTGGCTAATTGCACTGAACAAAAGAAAATAAAAATAAATGGAATAATCATCTGATGTTTTCCACCGTCGCATGATACGTGGCCTGATTGCCAAGTTGGCTGGATCTGCTTTAGCCCTAGTAACATCATCGTGGCTTACTACCAGCTACCTTTGTTGGCGTTGACGTTCGCCCCCTAAACCCTAAATTGCCTCCTCCCGAGTCCAACATCAGGAATTTCGGACCCCACTGATTCTGCACTGATTCAGTGCGATTTCCGATATTTCAAGGGTTCGTACGATTTTCGCACTGATTCCGCATCGTTGCGTCATTCATCGCAACTACACTGATATGACACGATGTTCGTACAAGCGGATATAGTACTGATTCGACACGATTGATACATCCATTGAAAACGTATGAATTCAGCACTCTTTATAGTCGTCAAATGTCGTGTTTTAATCGTCTTTAAAACTACACTGATTCAGTGCGTTTTTCGTGCGACATCATCTTTTCCATATTTAGATTTTCTTTTCTTTTTATATCTAAATTTGATCAAAATAATATTATTACAAAATATAAAATAATAAAAAAATATAAAGTAACTACTTTCCTCGCTACCCACTTCAACTACACGGAAATTGCCCGCACGTGCGGTGGGGCCCACCATAGCTTCCCAAGCTCTATCGCCAACGGTGGGATTTGAACTCTCAACCTCCCGGTTGCCAATCAAGTTCCAAACCACTAAACCACCTCAAACTCTTCATGCATAGAATGGAACTCTTTTGGTAATTATCGAACTTTTTTTTTCAGCGGACTTTGAATGTTTTTAACTATGTGAAAAAAACTTTTTTTCCAAATTTTTTTTTGCACTAGATTATGCAGGACTTTTTCTATATCTAGGATTTTTTTCATAATATTTTTAATTTTTTAATTTTTTGCCAAAATCGTGATGGCAGATCATGGCTGTGAGCTGTTTTTTTTTCAGCGGACTTTGAATGTTTTTAACCCCTAAAAGCCCGAGGGGTATTGGACAAAACATAGATGTGTTATAATATGTGCCTTCCATATGTTTGATGCAGGTTGGTTCAATAGACAAAATGTAGAGTATCATCTTTACAAATTATCCATACGGTCAAACTTCCTAAATAATCTTTAGATCATTTTTTAATGAATTCAAAGGCATTAACCCTCGAAAATTTGTATAAATTATAATTTTCAATTTTAGAGTTCAAAATTTAGTACGATTGGTTAAAGTTGGGCTATCTATCGTAAACTTCAAAAAAGCAAGAGAAATGATGGAGGAATCATCATTACTTTCCCCAAATAGCAAATTTTGTAACACTAAGACAATGTTGAGGTGATCTACTTTGAAAAATTCTCCCTGGTGGAGTTTAACTCGGATTGCCATAATTCAAATTGGGTTGGAAAGTAGACTTATGTAGTATTTTAAAATATTTTTTATTTTTTCAAAAAATTATTTTTTGGTTCCGGGCAGCCCGTTTTTTCCGGGCAGCGACCAAAAAATGGTTGCTCGGGAGCTTAGGGGTTAACTATGTGAAAAAAACTTTTTTTCCAATTTTTTTTTTGCACTAGATTATGCAGGACGTTTTCTATATCTAGGATTTTTTTCATAATATTTTGAATTTATTTATTTTTTGCCAAAATCGTGGTGGTTGTGAGCTATTTTTTTTTTGCTCCTATGATGAAAAGTACAATGATAACCAATAATACCAAATTTGAATTCCAAAAATATAAAATGTTATTTCTTTGAAATTTTAATGTGTATTGCTTCTAAACTCTATAAATGTAGATCTAAAAATGTTTTGGGAAATTAAACCGGAAGTATAATTTAAAGAAGATTCTTGGAATATTCCAAAATATTCCAAAATATATATTAAAATATTGTACACGGATGTCGTACGAAAATAATTTGCATTATAATAGATACTGAAATCGCACGAATATAATAAATGGCATTAATATGATACGTATACGATACTGAATTCGCATTAACTAAAATCGCACGTTATCTGTGTCTTATCAGCCATGTGATGTAAATACACAATTAACGCACGGATTCCGTCAAGCACGACTTTCGTGCGGAAACAACACTTTTTTGATAATCATTGAAAAGACACTGCATCGACACTCTAGTAATGCATGTCACTTCCATACCGTAACGACACTTCTAAATGCACGTATGACGTGCGGAATCAGTGTTTAACGATAAACGCACTGAATCAGTGCAGAATCAGTGGGGTCGGAAATTCCTGATGAAGCGGATCATAAATTGTACAAGGCTAAAGATTCAAAGTCAATTTCAATTTCAACGTATGACCTTTGCATGTTTTACTCTTAATAAAATCCACCACTGTAGCCCATTCATCATATTTACACAAGATAGGCAACCTTTGATATTCAACAAAAGCAAAGTGGCATCAGCCTTTAAGGCTGAAAAAATTAATTCCCATAAGGCTTTTTGCTATTGAGTCATGTATTCCCTACCTTCACTGCACACTAGTAAAAAAAAGTGGCACTGCTGAGGGAGATGCCTAGGCAAGTGTTGCCCAATTCCACACATACATGCATAGTGATTTTGCTTGGGCATTTCCCAAGGAAGCGCCACCTTTTCTACTAGAGTGACAATCCCCATGCGTTGGATAAAGTCAATCACCATGTATGGATGAACTTCAGGACGTCTCTATGATCATGCGTGCATGAATTGTTGTCAAGTTCAAAGTCAACCATATTGAAAATATTGTTCAAAGGAGTCAATCATAGTACATTGGTGATACAAAAATCACCCCCAGTTCATCATTCAAGGATTTTTAGGGTTCAACGTAAAATATCTGTGACCATTGACAAATTCTGGCTTACTCTGGGAACCAAGTGGAGCATATCGTTCAGTTTCACACGGGGGATTGCACAGAATGATGAGATCAATTGTACCAGAATTGGTGCAATGGCTTAGCTCAGTCAACAACTAACCACATGAGTTGACTTAAAGGTATACCCAAGGTATTACCTCTACCAGTAGTCACCCAAGCTGTAGAAACACCCAATGCCGACTTGCTCTAAAACCATCAGACAAAGTGCTTTGCAACTGTCCCCAAATTTAGCTCTCATTCATTGAGTTTATGACTAGTCTATGGGACGGTTTAACTGGTCTAGGCAATTTTCACTTTGAAAATTCATAATTTTTTAGGTGTTTCTACCTTAATGTCTTTAATTTTTTACCTTGAGTAATTAAATTATAAGAAACAACAATGAATGTTGTAGGCAAAGGGTAAGTTGGGTAGAAAATCGTTTTAAAATAGCATGCTAAAATTTTGATGAATTTTTTTTTCCAAAAAGAAAAATAGAAAGGATAAAGCAATATTCAAAGTGCACAACTCAATTTTCACACTTTATTTAATTATTAGTCATTAATGTGCCCAACTTGCCCTTTGGCTACAACACTAAATGTATGAATCAATGAGCTATTTTAGACTTTCATATCCTCCTTGAAAATCTAGCAAAAAGAATTTGTTTTTGATACAAAAGTTGGAAGATTATTAAACATTCTACATGCACTATTTTTATACATATTTATATGTGCACAAATGCACCTGTGGTTTTGTCATTTTTTCATTTATTTGGAGCTTCAGTCAACTTCATTATTAGAGGCTAGTATAGAATGAAGTAGGGTTGTTACATACCTTTTACATTTAGCACCTAATTTTTTTTGAATTAAACGTCACCATAGACAAATAAACATATGATTAAATGTTCATGTACTAAGAGTATCTCCAATGGTGGCTTGCTAAACTTGAATGACCCTTCAAAATATTTCAAAATATAGAGAGCCTAAAGTAAAAGTCCCTCACTCAAGGCACTTTAAGCATGGCCACAATTAATCAAAGAACCAATCATAAGCAAGCACATGCAAAATAGTCAAACAAAAGTCTTGTTTGTAGCAATAAATACACCTAAATATAATTTAGAGGGGGCTCTATATAAGAAAATTTGAAAGTATTGACCTTGTTTTTGAAAGGGCCCTCTTTCCTTTTCATTCTTATTTGGAGAGTCATTCATGATTGAAGTGTCATGTTGGATATGCTTTAACACAACAATCCTTTGTCTTGAATTTGTCGCCTCATGGCCCATTCACACCAAGCCCTTGCCGCACCTTCATCTGCGTTCCCGAAATGGAGGAAGGTAAAACCGAGAAACAAAAAAAATTCAAAGCCTCGTCTTTTCTTACTGCAACTATCGTTCAAGCAATTGCATTACTATGCCGCAAGTAGAGCCATGTTCCTGTTGTGTTGCGTTCCTTTATGTCATGCATTGAAGTAATTTCTAATTACACGTTTTATATTTCTTGATTGACAACAGATTCTTGATTGACAACAACACATTTTATATTTCTTGGTTGACAACAAATTCTTCATTCTTGATTGACAACAATTACTTGATGCATGCATGCATATGGTAGCATTGGTGTGTGTGAATGGCCCATCACTGATTGCCAACATAGGTTTGAGTTGTTTCAGTTGGTCATAAGTTCGTGTTTCAATGATACAATCATTAAGTACAATAAAATCAATGACCAAATCAGTGGCCACTGATGTACCACTGAGTCAAGCCCTTCCACAGGCAATTTTGCTGCTGCTTGGGTTTTTTTTTGCAAAGAGTTCTACAGGTGGGTGGCATCAATAGACCTTTGGTTTTTGTGGGAATCAAAAGTCCAATGCAAGAGGGAGAGTTCGAGCCCATCAATAAGCTTTCCGAACCACAGCTGGCATGCATTCTAAAATTCTGGATCTGATCCAAATGAACCAATGTATGTTTTGCACAATATTAGAGTATGAATGTTCATAAATGGCTAATGTACAGTACAGTACGTAGGTTCCTCCGTAGGTGAAGGTAGAACAGATGCACAGGCTGTGTGTTATTTAATTAAGGTAGAGACACCCATAACCGACAGGTGACCAAAAACCGATATATTCTAATTTCTAGATTGTGAAAGAACAGATGTACCTCATTTGTACATATCGGTTATGGGTTCTGAAGTACTTTTCACTTTGAAAAATTGTACAAATTTCAATATTGGGAAATAATTCATGGAAAAATTTGCATTCTCCGCAAAAACTAACTTCCAACCCGGGAAAAAATCACCCTATTAATAGCTGGTCCAGAAATAGTGTAGGTAGCTTAAGTTATCGGTTTTAGGTGTCTCAACCTTAGAGTTGAATGGAGTTGGGACCCACTCTCATCGGCAGCAACCCTTGTCTGAAAAACATCCAGCTCCGGCTGGGGTGGCGTTGTATTTTATCCTCTTTGCAATGGAATTCGTTCTATTTGTGTCAAAAAAATAAAAAAATAAAAAAATACAAAGAAATAGAGAAAGAGAGCAGCCAACCAGGGCTCTTTCACTCTCTCATTAGTCAACCAAGCATGAAAAGAATAACAACATAAGCGTAAAAAAGCTTCACGGGCTTGTTTTGAGAGAATAATTAAGAAAAAAAAAAGTAAATTTCTCAATCAAGATTGAAATGGATTGGTGCTTTTGTAAGGTGATGAAAAAACAATGCTAAGTAAAGCAAATATGCATGTTTTAGGGATTACACATTTCAAAAAATTTGGAAAGAGAATTGGTAGAGAGGGAGGGGAGGGAGTTGGACAGTTTGGGATCTTGTTGAATACCAGTGCTGACCAACACTATTCAACTATATATATATAATCTAGAATTGCAGAGCTCACTACAGAGCTGGAATCTCATTGTATTTTTAAAATTTGTTTTTGGAATGACATTGTTCACTCCATTCATTATTCACAAAAGTTTTGAGGAATTATCATTGGTTGTTCACGTTACTAAATTATCATTGGTTGTTCACATTTCAAGTTTAACCCCCCATAGGGGAATTTTTCAAAGACAAACACTCCTACGTTGTTTACTGTTACTAAATTCACTACAAGTATTTGAAAAAAATAATGTTCTTTTCATCAATTCTTTTGCTATTTTTTCTTTTAGAATCAAAAAATACAATTCTAACCAATAACACAACGATTGTTAGTTTTCAAGAAATTAACCTTTAAACGTCAAGGTAAGCCCCATGGGCTTATTTAAAAGAGAATAATGAAAAAAAAGTTGATTCTCTCAACCAAATCAAGCGAGACTTAGTGCGTTGGAAAGCTACTGAAAAAGCGATCTAGATTCCAAATTTTTGCCTCATTTGAAAGATTGTGGAATTGTTGGTAAGCAATCAAAGTTATCAAATTGAACAAGTTTTGAGGTTAAGGCAGTTGAAGTTCAGCAGTGCCACAGTACTACAATGCTAGCCAGCAGTGCACTGCAAAGCCGTTTTTGAAAGAAAAAAAAAAATCCCCCAAAAAATTTAGATACCTTCTGGGCTGCCCCGTCCAGGCCCTATTGGCGTTTAAGGGTTAACCCCTAAACGTCCCAGCGTCCAGAAACTGGATCACGAACGGATTCAAAGCCTTCTCACATTGTCATTACTGCTTGGATGAAACTCATCCAAATTTTTGGAGATTCTTCACCAAGTTGTTGTCCTATCTAATGGCTGGATTTAGTCATACTAGAGTACTTATTTTTCTAAAATTACAAATGTAGAAGTATGTCAAGTCGTTGACCAAGGCAAAATTGCATTGACTCTAGTTCAAAGTGAAATCGTGAAAAATGAGGTCATAAATTTAAGAAACACAAAAATTTCAAAGTATCACCACATTTAAGAGTATCTCATTTCAAACTCATTCCAACAAATTTTACTCAAAAAATATTGAAATTTAGTTTGTAATCGAATAAAGAAGGAATTTTTAATTTAAACTTTCAAATTTTATAATTAAATATTGGTGATTGTATTAGTAAATCAAACCATACGGATGGAATCATAAATTCAAAATCTACAACTTTCATTTGTATATAAGTTCCAGAATATTCTTCTAGATAGTAGTTTTTAATGCTTTTTCTCAAATTGCCAATTCTAGGGACACCTTGGTACGTTTAGGGGTTAAACATTATAAATTGAAGTAATCCATGTTACTACCTGGCTCTATTCCGAAATTAAAAAAAGCACCTCCAAGAATTCACAACACTGTGCTGCCCTGAATTATTGGAGATGCTTTCCATTTCGGAACAGGAGTAACTTAACCCATATTTTTTACAAGGGTGTACCATATGCAGTGCATGTTCTCTATAATAAACTAATCGTAAGCCTTTTAAGTATGTATGTTTCGCCTGTAGCGGAGAATTATACGAAGTTATAGAAAGGCGAGCTCTGACAACAACTGAGAATATTGATAAAAAAATATTAAAAAGTTGAAAAGAGACTCAAAATAAAAATAAAAATAGTAATAATTGAAAAGAGACAGGAGTTGCAATCTAAGGTTAAAATGCCGGCACCGAGGAAGCATATCACTAGTCGCTGTGATCAGTGCCATTATTCAGTTCCGTGACAAGGAGTTACTAGTAACTTAATGAAGGTTGTGGCAACGCACTCACAGGCTGGACGGAGATTGGGGACCAATATTTGTGCATAAAAGTCTTTTGAGATAGATAAGCAAGGAGCCTGTGAGTCAATAATGCTGCTATCTTGGGACGGAAGTATGGCAACCTGGCTGGGACTCACAGCCAGAGACCCAAAGTCAACTGGAACTCGGTGCCTTCCCCGGCAAATTGGAAGAGTAGAGTCTCCCCATTGGCACCCGGGCGGTCCGTAGTCACTTGGTAGGTTCCTAACTAGAGCAGGAACCTTCCCACGGTTATAGGTCTTCGTGTAGGCCTGGCTGTCCATAAGCTGGTGTACCGGCAGAACGGCTACGCGACCTCCTTCGCCCATGCAGACGACTTTCCTCGCAAGATGCAGTCTGAATAACGGCCATTTTTTCCTCAGGAACATCCTGCATGCAACACAGCATATCCACACTCCAAAGTCCAGTTTCATCCACAGTTTGAAGTATAGTTTCATCCACAGCTTGAAGTATAGTTTCATCCACAGTTTGAAGTATAGTTTCATCCACAGCTTGAAGTATAGTTTCATCCAAAGTTTGAAGTATAGTTTCATCCAAAGTTTGAAGTATAGTTTCATCCACAGTTTGAAGTATAGTTTCATCCACGGTTTGAAGTATAGTTTCCGTCATCCTCAATTTGAAGTATAGTTTCATTCACAGTTTGACGGTTTGAAGTAGAGTTTCATCTACATTTCGATAGTTTGAAGTAGAGTTTCATTCGCAATTCAACAATTTGAAGTAGAGTTTCTTCCACAGTTTCACAATTTCAAGTAGAGTTCCATCCATAGTTTGTTAGTTTGAAGTAGAGTTTCTTCCACAGTTTCACAATTTCAAGTAGAGTTCCATCCATAGTTTGTTAGTTTGAAGTAGAGTTCTATTCGCAGTTTGACTGTTCGAAGTTGAGTTTCATCCATACTTTGAAGTAGAGTTTCATCTACACTAAATATGCTATTAATATGGTAATTTGGTAATTTTCAAAAGCAAATGATTTTTTTTTGGCTTTTTCATTTTTCGCATCCCTTGTCTCTTGTAAAATCCAGTATTTAATTTTTTTTGGGGTACTTCTAGTATCTAGATTTTGGTATATATGATATTTCTTCACTTACGTTTTGAACTTATCATTTAAATTTTTTTAATTCTCCTATCCAACTTTTGATTCTTAAGGCAGGGCTACTGTGGACTTTCAACCCTTCATTATCAATCTTTAGGTAAATAACGACGTGACATCATGTTCAATATTTTAACGTCCACTACAACAATTCTCGTGCAACCATTCTTATTCCAAGGTTCAGCTCACAAGGGTTGGGTTAAAGAACCTTATGTATCTACACGATCTCAATGAGAACAAAAACAAAAAGTCAATCTGTTGACAGAGTTTTCAACTGGAGAACCAGGGTCATGAATTCATTCATGGATTGCAACACCCGAGAGGCTGCCTGTTGATGATTGCATACACAGAAATTCAACTGCATGTGTATTGTCAAAACAGGCAGAAGAGGGCTACCATACAGCAATGAGAGGGCACTCAAAGGGCGCCTGCCTGCAACGGTACAGTACGGTGTACCGTTGGGGTCACTGCTGCGGAATTAAGCCGGGCATCGGAACCAGGGAATTGATGATGGCCACTGATAACAAGCAACTTTCAATTGTCGAAAACCTAATTTCAATAGAGAACCCTTGGAGTGGAGGTATTGATGTAGATTGCTGGTTGTCCATGACAAAACGGACCAAAAATATTGCATTATATAAACTGATTTCATGATATATGAAAGCTATGAACATAAAAATATATTCTCGAATGATTAAAAAAAAATGAAAATTATACTGAATTACAAAATATGTCACTGAGGAAATAAAGGAAATACCTTTTGTGAAGATTTGAAATTAAAATCTCAAGCTCTTTGTTGTTGTATGTGATTTTATTACAAAAACTCAAAGGAACGAAAGTGATTACCAACGCATTTTTTTGAGAACCATATATAAGGTAGAGGGCTTTAAACCCGTCATAGTTCTAAATCCGCACTCTACCAAGGACGAACATTTTGAAATTTTGGATGTATCCATGGTGAAGAGCACCACTTTAGAACCCATGTCATTTCAACTTTAGAAATTCATAACTAATTTTAGGAACATCCAATTTTTTTGATTCAAAGTATGTTGGTCTTTGCTTGGATTTGTCTTCGAGTGAAAATATCATGCTCAGTTCTCCCTGTGTTCTTATAATGCCACAACCCTTAAAGTGGTGGGTTTAGAGCCTCCTACCTTAGTGAAAGTTGATCTCATATCAAATTTTACATTCATATATGTAGGAGCTAGACTATAGGAGTCTCAAAGTCCAAGATTGTGATGACAAGATACAAGTCGCAAGCCACTGTCATTATTCTCCACACCTCGCAATGACTCCCACACCTTCTACCAAACCTCCAAGTGCATGGCCCACAAGGGGACAATTTATGACACGACACTATTCAACCCAAGTATAGCTCAAAAGAGAGGTTAGAAGTAGAGCAAAAAGGGAGGTTAGATGGGCTTCTTTTCGGTTAACTCTAATATCAATTTTGCTCAATTTTTGTGCTCACTAATGATCGGTGGAAAGATTCTTGATCGCTCTTGTAGCACTATCTTTGCCCACGGATGGAGCGTGGAAGGAGGCCCATATAAGGAAATCCAATCACAAACACTTATTTTTCAGAGGCCGGCAAAACCTCCGTCATTAATTTAGGGTAAAATCTGGCTAAAAAAACAGAGTTTCGTGGTCAAGGGAAAAATCGAGTGCCAAACGGCCATGCGCTCCGCACCCACACAGCCAAGCTGGCAAGCCCCGCTACAGTCCTCTGTAGAAAGCTTAGGCGGCCCCCACCGAGCCCGCGCAACCTCCCTCACACTCCGCCTGCTTTCACGCTCTTCTCTAAAACCCACCACCGCTACCGCTTTCCCTCAGTCCTTTACCAGCTTCGTTGCAACTAGCCTTGCAACTTGAAGCGCTTCACAGGACTAGCACCCCGGCGATTGTGAGCTCTTGGAGCTGGAACAGGTGATCGATCAGCTGCTGCTCAGGATCCGGGACCGACTGTCGGGTTCTTCATTGCGCCTCTGTGGAGGTGAGAGCCACTCCCTGCACTTGCTCGTAATGCAACTGCCATGTTATCCGGTACCGTTCGTGTTTCTTGTCGAAGCCATTGGCCGAGCTCGTTGCATGGCTTTCTGTGGGTACTTGGGAAGAGTCGGTTTCGGTACCAGTAGACAGGGATCACTCAACGGTCAAGTGGATGAAAGGAGTGTACGCATTGGTTTCGGTTTCGTTCCTCTGTATTCTAGGTTACCGTAACAATCAGATTAGCATGGCTAATGAAAAGATCAAATACGCTAGCTCATCTGGAGCAGTTTGGGTTTCGGTGTGGCGCGCGTGTGGATTTTAGCTGTCGTTTGAATTGGCGTCACGTTGACATTTTCCTTCGTTTGTATTGCCAAGATTTTTGACTTGCGAGGAAGCAGAAGTGGTAGTAGAGTCTTTGCGTGCTATGATTTCGGATACATATAGGCTGATTCTTTTTTATCGCCATAGCCAAGTTTTCAGTGTCTAGCTCTCACGATCGTTAAAATAGTATTCATATGAGCTCGACATGTTCAATTCTCCTAGGCATTTCAAATTGCTGCCAATGCATGTTCTTGATATACTGTGATCGTTCTGATGGTGTTTGAATTCGTGTGTAACAGGTTGAATTCAGTTGAGGCCGAGATGGCGCAGGGAAGAGGCAATGCGAAGGCTATTTTGTGCGTGGTAGCTCTGCTTGCAGTTCTGCAAGCAGTAGCAGCGAAAGAAATCGTTGTAGGTGGCAGCACTCAGATGTGGAGCTACCCACCCGGAACCGATGTGACTTACTACGACACCTGGACCGCAGGGCAGTCATTCGCTCCCGGTGACAGTTTGCGTAAGAACCATCTCCTCCATTCTTTTATCTACACCCTGATTTGAAATCGTGACGGTCGGGCTCTATTCAATCAAATATTTTCACTCTCTTTAATCTACATCCTGATTTGATATACGCAGTGTTCGAGTACCCGGCCGGCGCACACGACGTCCAAGTGGTATCCCAGGCAGAATACAATGGTTGCACGCCAAGCACCGGAACGAAATACGCCTCTGGACACGACGTCGTGCCGTTGCCCACAGCCGGAGTCTACTACTTCATCTGCTCGTTCCCGGGTCACTGCGACCAAGGCATGAAGGTGACGGTCACGGTGAAGGCCGCCGCTGCGTCTCCTCCTCCCGCTACTCCTCCTCCGGTTGCCACTCCTCCCCCTGCAACTCCTCCGCCTGTTGCCACTCCTCCCCCTGCAACTCCTCCTCCAGTTGCCGCTCCTCCCCCTGTCGTTACTCCACCAACTCCTGCCCCTGTTGTCACTCCTCCTGTCAAGGCACCCGCTCCGGCGCCTGTCAAGGTTGCGCCAGCGCCAGCTCCTGTGCCGGCTCCAGTGCCTGCACCGGTGGTGGCACCAACTCCGGTCCCTGTACCTACCCCTGTACCCGCCCCGGTCCCTGTATCTACCCCTGTACCTGCCCCGGTGGTGCCCACGACCCCTGTAGCCAAGGCTCCGACGGTGGCGCCTGCACCCGCGCCCAAGTCATCTGGCCACTCTCTGCGCGCAGGTTTGAGTGTTGTGGGCGCGGCTGCTGTGGTTGGTGTGGGCGCTCTGTTGCTCTAGAGAGGTAATTAGTTAGCTGACAGTTTCACCAGTAGCCTGACAATAGAAGGCTGTGGCTGCCATGGAACCATTCTTTACGATTACAATAATCTCTTGATTCTTCCGGTGAATTGAGTGTGGTTTTGTATAATTAGGTCGTGACGGTATGTTTATGTACTCATTTTTTGTGTTCCATACTATCGGAACTGCTGATGCTTCTCACGGCGTACTTGTCGATGGTTATTGCTATCAGTAAATTGTGCTCATTACATTTTTAATCACTGCTTATCATTGAGGTTCATCTCTTTGTCTCAATTGCCCTATTTGTTGTCGATGGTAATTGCTATCAGTAAATTGTGCTCATTACATTTCTTATCACTGCTTGTCATTGAGGTTCATCCTTTGTCTCAATTGCCCTATTTGTTGTCTGACCTTTTCCATGTGCACCGTTTACCACCAGAACTAGGATAATATAAATCTGCATTCGAACATCTCCGCTCATCTGCCCACTGAATTTTTTGAGGTGACCTATAATACTGTTTTAAAGAGGTAACTAGTTAGCCGAGAGTTTGACCAGTAGCCCGATTATAGGCCTACGGTTGCGATGGAACCTGTTCGACTCATCATTCTTTTCGATAATATCAGATTCACCAATAAGTTAGTCAGTCTCTTGTTACTTCCGGTGAGATAAGTGTGGTTTTGTATAGCTCGTAACGATATTTTCATTTTTTGTGTTCGATACTATCGGAATATCTGCTGGTCCTCCAGGCATATTTGTCGATGGTAACTGCTATCAGTAAAACCCTCTACGTTTCTAATCACAGCTGGTTATTGAGTTCCTTTCATCCCTTTGTCACGATTGCCTCAAGTTTTTTGTTGTCTGACCTTTTGCATGTGCGGTTTTGCACCGTTTCACCCTTGCCACCAGAACTGGGATTAATTAATCTGCATCCGAACGTATCTGCTCATCTGCACACTGATTTTTATATTCTGACTACCTATATAATACTGGTAAGGTATTCTTGAGTAACGTAATGTTGATATACTATGTTCTGACAGTGGCAGCTTATTTGTTTAATTAGTGTAGTCATTCTTATCGATTACCGGCATATCAGATTCAGCAATAAGTCTCTTCATTCTTCCGGTCTTGTATAGGTCGTCACGATATTATGTACTCATTTTCTGTGTTCCAGTCTATTGGAACAGCTGACACTCCTCTCAGCACATTTGTCGATGGTAATTGCTATCAGTAAATTGCACTACATTTCTGCTAGTCATTGAGTTGAGTTCATCCGTTTGTTTCAATTGCCATATTGGTTACAGTCTCACATTTCCATCGGCACCGTTTCTTATTCTTATCACCAGAATTGGGATTAATAAATCATTCTGCTCATCTGCACACTGAACTATTTTATTCTGACTGTACCTATAGCACTGTTCAGATATCCTTGAAATTATGACAATATGTCCTGACAGTCAGTGGCAGATTTTGTTTAATCGGTTTGGTCAGAACTCTACTGACACAACAGCTACGTACTGGGCTGTGTATATCACAACAAATTATGTGTAATCCCCGGTACTTATGTTGGGCAGAGGAACGAGGACATTGTATGCGGATAGGCTAGGGCTGGTAAGGTACCGGGTTCTATTTCCGACTGAATTTCAGATTTGCATACTTAGACTTGTGAAAGAATTTTTTTTTATAATTTTTGGATGCTCTGCAAAGCTATTGCAAAGGCATTCCCAAAAAAAAAAACATTTTTTGAGCATTTCTACAATTTTCTATGATTTTTTAAGTTTGAAAGTTTAGAGTGACCATTAACCGCTCATAGAGTCATGGTTTTCATGAGAGGTTGGATTCTGAAAATAGAGTGCTTCTACACCAATCAGAAGCTCTTGATTATTCCAAGCATGGACGAAATTAGAACACTCTTGGACACTATCAAAAACCATGCTGGCTGGTTTCTGACACCCATCCCCCAACTAGTAGGGGTCGGAAATAGAACCCAGTCGGAAATAGAACCCGTTACCTTAAGTCACGACAGCTCCATTGTACAGTATGAACTCTTTTGAGCCCTATGAAAATAATTTTCATATGAATCAAAACATGGTATAGCATGTGTCCATGCACCTTGAAGTGGCTGTACTGACACTGACATCACTGCAGTGGTACCGCCGAAAACGAAATCCCATGCGATGATGTTGGGTGCATAAAGTGAACATTGATCAGAAGTAGCATGCAATCCCATGCATACTGCCAATTGTACTCGGCATCCTCTTTGAGTAAGTGCATCCTCAGTCCAGACTCTTCTAAGAACCCTTCAAAGTACAGTTTCATCCGTACTTCAGTTTCAGCACACTTTGTATGTGCACGGTATATAGTTAATGGATCAATCACAACAATTACTTATTTAGAACATCCCCTAAACGTCAAGAGGCCTTGGGCGGGGTAGCCCGGAAGGCATTTAAATTTTGAAGGAAGAAAAAAACAAAGAAAAGAAATCGAAAAAAGAAAAAAAACGAAAAAAACGGCTTTGCTGGCCAGCACTGTAGCTCTGTGGCACTTTTCAAAAAATGACCTTAGCTGTCCCATCCTCAACTCCTCCTCATTTTGATAACTTTGATTGCTTGCCAATGCTTTTACAATCTCCCAAATGAGGCGCAAAATTTGGGATCTAGATCGCTTTTTCAGTAGTTTTTCCAACGCACCAATCCTCGCTTGATTTGGTTGAGAAAATCCACTTTTTTCTTGATTATTCTCTTTTAAATAAGCTTATGAGGCTTACCTTGACGTTTAAGGGATATAGGAAAAAGTTTCATCACATATGCAATCGAATATAAGAATCTACCTAAATTTAATCTTAGACAAGGTGATTTAAAAGACTTCACAAACTCTCCAAGTGTGCCTTGTCTACTTATCCTCTACACTACTTCAAGATGCGTTTCATCCAAATAATAGGTGTTACATGGTTTGAAAGGTTACATTTAGGATGCTCTAACATGGTCACACGAGTCACGGATGTCTCGTATTTCAATTCAGAGAGTTTTTTATGTAACACATTGAGGGTGTGGAGGTGAAAGGCCCTACTCAAATAACATCCTAACCCCCGTAAAGGCCATGGGGTATAGAACAAAACGAAGGAGTGTTATAAAATGAGACTTCCATCATTTTGATGAATTTAATTTCAACAAAAAAAAATGTAATACATTGATGATGCTTGAAAATTATCTATATGGTCAAATTTCCAAAAATTGTTTTAGATCTTCATTGAATGAATTTAGAAGCTTGGAATTAACTTAAAAAAATTCACCAAAATTATATTTTGTATTTTTAAAATTTAAAATTTGGTTTTCTTGATTAGAGTTTTATTTTTCATTTTAAAAATTAAAAAAGAAAAAGAATTGATGAAAAGAACAACAAATTACTTTCTCCATATAGTAAATTTTGTAACACTGCACAATGTAGAATTGTTTGTTTTTGAAAAATTCTCCTAGGTGAATTTAAACTTAGATTGGTATGATTCCACTCGGGTTGGAATGTAGAATTGTTTGTTTTTGAAAAATTCTCCTAAGTGAATTTAAACTTGGATTGGCATGGTTCCACTCGGGTTGGAAAGTAGATTTGATTTCCTATTAGAGAATATTTTTAATTCATTTAAAAATATATTTATTGACCTTGAGTAGCCCATAAAAAAGGGCAGCGACCAGAACAAGGCGCCTAGATGCTCCATTCTGTTGAAGACTTGAAGCATATTCTATACCTAAACTTCTGTTACATGTTTTTAGAATTGCAAGAGCTCAACAAGCAAGTGACCCACATAACATTTAGTAGCCTTTGTGAGTGCTACCTTCCCTCAACAGAATGATGTGGAATATCTCACATCATTTCATCCCCCCAATGAAATGATGTGGGATATTCCACAACACATCAGTAGCTATGGGGGCACGTGGCATTAAGCAAGAGCAATCAACCATGGTGATCAGTAATCAAAAGCACTCACTCAATCACAATTCAACATTGTTTTGTAATTGTTTATTTGATTCAATAGTCCACTCGATTACAAAGCACTGGTCACTCCATATATAAAAGTGGATGAAACTAAAAGGCAGCCTCTGGGAAGGCTATTGAATGTTATGCAAACAGTGAAAGGAAACGAAATATATTTGAAGGACAAGAAATTGCTATGCACCAGGTTAAAATATGTTAATTGCCTAAACATAACCTCTCTGATATCTAAGGAACTTAGTTTGTAAACATGGATTTATAGTACTCCTAATTTGGAATGGATTATCAATTTGGTTGTAAAAATCAAACATAACTATCCTTTTGAAGGCCACCGACTTGTGTTCTGTGTGGCTAGTAGGTATACAGTAAGGTAGTGGGACCAATTCCCGACCGGGTTGTATTTCCGACCCCTACTGGTTGGGGGATGGGTGTCAGAAACAAACCAGCATGGTTTCAGGTAGTGTCCAATAGTGTTCTAATTTCGTCCATGCTTGGAAAAATCAAGAGCTTCTGATTGGTGTAGAAGCACTCTATTTTCAGAATCCAACCTCTCATGAAAACCATGACTCTATGAGCGGTTAATGGTCACTCTAAGCTTTCAGACTTAAAAAATCATAGAAAATTGTAGAAAAGCTCAAAAAATGTTTTTTTTGGGGGATGCCTTTGCAATAGCTTTGCAGAGCATCCAAAAATTATAAAAAAAAATTCTTTCACAAGTCTAAGTATGCAAACCTGAAATTCAGTCGGGAATTGGTCCCACTACCTTACGAGAAGTGGTTGTCAAAAAAGTCAATGTAGTTGACAATGAATTACCAGAAGAGTCCAGTACTTACTGTTTATGATTATAAGAAGCGTTTTCTGTATATTTAATTAATTAATTGCAGTGCTAAATTACTTCCGTCTGAATTGCATAATCTTCATTTTAATTTGTGCAGCTCCGTCATCACTATTGTCATGGCCAGATTTGGGTTAGTCGACCACCAGACTGTTTTGCCTAGCGGCCGCTTCACACTATGGCCGAAGACCGAAGATCGAGAGGCCATCGATTTCCACCATTCAAATTGCAAGAAACCATGGTTTCGGCCTCTGGACCCTTCACACTAGAGGCCAAAGTCCAAAGGCCGTGGACCTTCAAAATGCTTACATGGCAACACTTTTTGACCAAAGTGACGGACTCTCGAGAGGAAGTCTGGGTCCTACATTTTGCAAGACCCGTCACTATGGTCGAGAGGCCGTCGATTTCTTTTCATAAAAAATGAAAACTATATTTTATGCCTATTTTCAGTAGATTTTTTTGGACTCTCAACAAAGTTTGGACTCTCAATCCCACGGCCTCTTGACTTGGACGGCCATAGTGTGAAGCGGCCCTAAATGTGGGCTACATCAAATTATCAATCCATCAATCCCTAAAGGACTACAAGCCCACCAGGTGGCTCCTCTTTTTCAATAATTTTGAGTAGGTTTTATGTAGATACTTTTTTGTTAATTTTTTTAAATTTTTATTCAACATACGTAATATTCTTCACCAATTCCAGTGATATAAAATTTGGTCCCATTCAAATTATAAGTCTCACAGTATGATCGTTTAAACTTTTCATTTTAAAACTATGAATCCTTGGTCCTTGAGGGGTTAAATAGTGTCTCCAGGTTCATTACCATGCATCATTTACAAACTCCATAAACATGGATCACAGTTCACTTCATTCAATAATCACAGCAGCAACGTACACCAATCAGAATTGCTCGACACATTACTATGGCAAATTATGCAAATTATACGAAGACTGAGCTCAGAATGGAATGACAACCCCTTGGAAGTGTACTTGAATGCGTTTGGAACCTTCTGAAACCAACCTCTCTCGATTCAACAACGCCGATCATAATACTAGCCATATTCATTAAATTGGCCAATTTTTTTTATATTGGCAGCCACACTATTCAAATAAAGAGAGTAAATGAACTGAAATCACACTATTGAGCGGCCAATATAATCGAGATTGGCCAATTTAATGAATATGGGGTTTACTGCAATGAATTCAATAAACTGAATCTGGTACTAAATACTTCAATCTAGATTTCAAGGCATCAAAAAACGGTCAATATATGGCACCTACTTGGGTTCATTCAAGCTAATATGAACAAAAGCTACCTCGTTTTGAGTGCTTTGGAGAGTCCTTTGGAGAGTAGCTAGAGACAAGAAAATCATAATTTTCATTCAAAGAACAATTTTGTAGTGTATTTTTTTCAATTTTCATTCTCATTCAATTATCCCAAAATCTATACCAAAAAAGTGTTATTTATCATTTAGAAAAGTCCTTGGCGAGTCATTAACCCTTTAACGTCCCAATTCAACACTGTTTTCAAAGATTCGTTATAAAACGTTTGATAAAAAATTAAAATGGAGTTGAAGTACAAAGCAAAGTTATAAATGTCAATGTGAAGATAAAATCTGTACAGTTGGATTCATCATATTTTATATTAATATTTTTTAATTAATTTTGCAAGGTTTTCTCTTGAAATTCAATTAAAAATCCAAAATCAACATTAAAAACATTTAAAATACTGTAATGAAATTGGAATAGCATGCACTACAAGATGGTATGGTTTTCATTATTTGATTTTACTTATTTTGAAAAATCATGTTTAAGGTCTCACTTTTTGAACTAAAAATGAAACTTGACATAAACCACTTTTGCTATTTTTCAAAAATTCTCAATATCTTATTCAGAAGATCCGTACCGTACAAATAGTAATCAACTAACACAAGAATTAAGAAAATTTTGGATGGATGAAAAACGTCACCGCATGTCGTGAAGGGACGCGTTGGAAATCATCCAGCGTCCAGAATATGGACGCTAGCGCGTCAAAGGGTTAAAACCACTGATATTCTAGTGCTTTTAGTAGCCAATTGTTTACAATATTGTTTTCATCTTGTAAGGTGCGTTTAATATACACGTTGGAAACATTGACATATCACTTTCCTCTCTAATTACAATTTGAATCAAACATCACATTGAGAGCGTCTCCAAAACATCACTGAAAAAGCAAGCACTGCTCACAACTTTGGTGGTTCGTATTACCTTGAATGGACCCGAACCAATTCTTCATCGCCCAACTTAAACTTAGGCGATTCAGTTACCGGACTGCATGCCATCCGCCGCTCCCTCGACCGGAGCTAGCTAGCGCCCCTCCATGCTTCATCTACCAGGCTCTCACGCTTCACCTACATAATTATATGCACAACACAGGAAGTTTTGGAGCTGTTAGCCCCTCGGGCTAAACCGGCGGGGGCTAATCTTTGGGATTTTAGCCCCGGCTAAACCTGCCCTTCCTTCTAGTTCGCGAAAGATTAGCCCCGGTAATGGGACCATTTTGGGGGTTAAAGTCCAAAGTAGAAAGAAATCTCAGATTTTTTGCCGCGTGTGTAAGGGGGGCTAATCAGGGGGCTAACGTACACTGTGTTAGCCCCGCTAATGTCTTGGAAACTTGTTGTGCAACGGAACATGCACCCACTGTAATCAACACTCAACACAGGAACTAATCGGATCATATATAGCTAGCTCAAGAACCAGATCAAGAGGATTAAGTACTAGTACAAATTCAACAAGTCCTGTTACATACCTGTCTTCACAATTAATCAACCTTGAAGGACTTCTTCTAACCAGGAGCCTACATATCTACCCAGCGAATTAAAGCAACCTCGAATAATTAACCACTAACAGTACTGCCCAAACGCTCAACAAGTGAACACAAGCTCGCCAAGCACGATTGTATGCAGTCTGTGCAACACAGGTAGAATATCATGTAGCACAGTTTGTACTCTTCCGCTTAATTACCGTGTTAGTACAATATGCATCTTTGTTCGTTTCCGTGGCCTACAATAATTTCCTAGACGATTTCTTGTTGTCTGCTTAAGCCTAGTTATTTCATTCATTCTTCCAGTATGATCTACACGTTATCAGGTTGTTGATTTCCAAGTTCGGGACTTATGTATGCGAGTTGCACGAGAGTTTAGTCGTCTACGCGGTCTTCCTGTAGGAATATATCGATCGATGCCGTATGCAACGTAATTAAGTGAGGGTTTTAAACTAATTGGGATTCTCATCAGTTACTTGGTGTCGTCGTCAAGGTCATTGTCTGCAATATATCGCGCCAAGGCACAAAGTTATGATATCTGACGTATTGTTGAAAGAGGGACATTGTAAAATTAAGAAAGATAATGTGCACAAAAGGTAAACAATGTTTATTATGTGACTTGCCACCCAACCATAGAAGTGAGATCTTGTCCAATAGACAATTGTATCTCCTTCACCCACCAAGGCACACTTGTTGTCCTGTCTGCATACTTCGAATATGTACAGATTAACTGGACTGTTAGTTTGGTGTTCTAACTAACTTGGAGTCATACACCCTTGGTCTATCAATTCCCTCATAAGTAACTTGATTCCAACACATAATACATAAAGCTACTCCGTAGGTAGACATAGGCAACAACGTCCAAGATTATTCAACTAACGTACTAACCCTAAACCCCTAAACTAACTAACTGACTGTATGGCATCAAGCTAATTAGGTCTTTTACGCCAACAAGCTTGTGAGTCCTACCATGGATTCGTTACCTGACTTATAGTATAATTGTAATCAACTGGAGACATATGAGAGCCTACCGCCCGGAGCAGTCCCCCGGCTTCCTGTGGTACCTGAAGGGCGTCGCTGCATGAGTATCCCTGAGCCGCCCTACTTTGAGTTGATGAGCCATCATCCCGAGGACGCTCCCATTGTTATATTGGCTTACAGTATTTCATCGCGTACCTGGATTGAGATACAGTGGCTAGCATAAATAGTCGTACAGAGGAAGCTAATTGAAAGAATTTGCTACCATTCTTACATATTACATCATAAAATTGAATGTAAAAGTGTATAAGAGCATATAGTTGCAACAAATATATAGTACAACTTTTGAAGTTTAAATGTGAACCCAAAAGATTTAGTTTAATTCAAATATACAACTAAGATGTACAATTCTTTTTGCAAGAACTAGAAACATTGTGCATTACTTGTATAAAATGAAAGTACAAGCTACAAAATGACTTTACAACTCAAGAATGCAATGTCTAAGCAATCCAAATGACTACCACCGAGTATAGCCACCTTTTGTTTTATAAACATCAGTAGCTCGTTGAGGCATAGAGCATATCAACTTCCTAACAACATCAACTTCAATACTATACCAAATTTCTTGTATCTTCTCCCATAAATCACTCCTGCTAGTAGGTTTCCTCTCAGACCTTCTCATGCGACGATCTACTTCATTCCAAAGCTGTTCTATAGGATTGAGGTCGGGAGATTGTGGTGGATGCCAAATAAGTTTGAACTTCTGTGCAAGCAACCAATCTACAACATAATTTGCAGTATGCTTTGGATCATTATCGTGCTGAAAAATGACACTCTCTTCCTCTAAACCTTGCATGCGTATAGTCTCCACAAGTTCTGTCTCCAAAATCTCTCGATATATGTATCTATCCATCTTCCCTTCAATCAAATGAAGCTTACCAACTCCTTCCCAACTCATGCAACCCCAAACCATTATACTTCCTCCCCCATGTTTAACTGTACATTGCACATGCTGCTCTAAAAGACTTTCTCCACTCTTTCTCCAACAATATTGCCGTCCATCTGAGCCAAAGAGGTTGAATTTTGACTCATCAGAGAAGATGACAAAACTCCAATCTTCCCAAGTGAAACGATTACACTTCTTTGCCCATTGAAAACGTCGTGCTCGATGCTTCTTAGTCAAAAGTGGCTTCTTGACCTTCACACGTGCTTGCAGGCCTTGCCTCTGAAGACTCCTTTTAACTGTATCATCACTCAATTGCATGCCCATAGACCTTAATTCTCTTCCTATAGCTGCAGCAGTACTAGTACTTTGATTGTTTAACTTCCTCACAATATCACGATCATCGCGCTCATCAAGAATTCGAGGTCTACCAAGTGAAATTTTGTCTTTCACACTCCCTCTCTCACCAAATCTTCGTACTATATCACTGCAAGTACTTCGAGGAACACCCAATAGTGCTGAAATTTGACCATAGGAACTGCCTCGCTTGTGCATCTCCAAAACTGCCTTTCTCTCACTCTCACATCTCCTAGGAGCCATTATGAGTCACTGGAAACCTCTCTCAAACTCTGAAAGTTGTTGCACATGAAATCTTGAAAGCAATGTTAGCATTGAGATGGTGGTTGTGTGCACAACTTGTGTGCATATTAAGTTGTACACACCACCTGCAGATATTTCGTTTTGGAGAGCTTCCATGTAGCTAATTTCGAAAGATATGCTGCTAATTAGATGCCATGTGTTCTTTGTCATTAATGCAAGCCAAAAAATCCCCTACAGGTTGACTTTTTGATCATTGCTCTTTCTATTTCGGGAATATCATTTGCTGTTCGAACACTTCTGTTGACCACTGTATGTACAGAGGTGGATACATTCACAATAAAACGACTCAAGGAAACTGTAACCAGTGATTAATTTAACGGATTGTTAAGCAATAATCTTATCATTTGAATTGATAATGCAATATAAATTAGTATATGTCATTATACAATATATTAAAGTTTGAGGATGTTTGGGAAGTTATTGGTACTCCAAAACAACTAAAATATGGTCGTAACCAGTCGTTAATAACGACTAAAATATGCTAAAATGTTCAAAAGATTTCGCAAAATGTGCTTAAATTTTTCTAATATGTACATAAATTGAAGATATTGTTTTCTAAGCACTCATCAAGAGTCGTTATAATTCGGCGGGGTTGGCTCATTTTATTGTGAATGCACCCAGGTTGTAAACTATTTTCACCTACCAGGAGATTTTTACATGTCTTTCGATGTTGAAGAGACCTCCTTCCGTGGCCTGGAATGCCACCAGCTACTGATGCTCCATATTGCAAAGCGGTTCCGACCAACTTCATCAGTCTTGTTTATATACACGATTATGGTGACGTACTTCCCTGAAGTTCCACGTCTTCACGGCAGTGCACTTGGCATGATGGTGGACACTTCCACAAGGCCCTACACATTTAAACTCATCAAAGGCAATTGTTATGCAGGTCTGTACATTCACAGTAACACAACCCAAGGAAACTGTAACGAGTGATTAATTTAACAGACTATTAAGCAATAATCAATTGATAACGCAATATAAATTAGTAACTACATATAATACATGTCATTATACAATATATTAAAGTTTGAGGATGTTTGGGAAGTTATTGGTACTCCGGTCGTAACCAGTCGTTAATAACGACTAAAATGTGCTAATATGTTTCAAAATGCCCTTAAATTTTTCTAATATCTACATAAATTGAAGATGTTATTTTCTAAGCACTCATCAAGAGTCGTTATAACTGGGCGGGGTTGGCTCGTTTTATTATGAATGCACCCAGACACTCTGATTTTAGACTCTCGGACGAACACATGGGAAGCTAAACCTTCTCGCATGGTCCGTCGTAAAGAGCTTCGCATATGCCCCAGCCCAAAGCTCTGTGTGCAATGCGACGGACTCATGTATGTTTGGTCGGACTGCGACGAGATGCAAGTGTACTCACTTGAAGAAGATCAGTGGAGCACACTAAACCCACCACCACTGCATGCATCGAGCACACTACCGCCACGTGAATCGGATTGGCTTTGGCTGGAGCACTGGCATAGCCAAAATTATCCCGTGGTCAATTTTGTGGGAGGTAGATGGATAGTGAGGCAACCACCACCACATGCATCGCCCCGGGTATGCAACTTCCATATTATATGGCACTGATTATAATCACTTATAATGCGTTCTAATCCAATCTTTAACTCTTAAGGGATATAATTTGTTTTAATGTAGAATAATCTTGTAGCCCTTTTAACAAAGAATCCAAAAACATACTTATGTACATGAAACAAATATTTTTGAAGAAAATAATAGCATTAAAAACCTAATTATATGAGTTTTTTTAATACATGTACCATAAGCCGAGCTATGCAACTTTTGGGGCTTTCTAATAAAAAAATTAATTTTAACCAGACCCAACTTCTTTGTATGCGTTTTAAGAAACTATGCATAGGTATTTCAATTCTTCATATATATTGTGAGTTTTTTAAAATGTATGTCATTCATCATTTTCTACATTTAATTTTCTTTTAATTTGACTTTTTGGTCTTTTTAATTTGATATAATTTTAACAAGAGCCGTCCTCTGAGTTGTTTTAATGCCGATGACCCCTGTATATAATACAAGAGTTGCATACCCGGGTGCATCGCAGGACCAAAATTATGCTATGTGCACAATTGTTAGAACCCCACCACCATGTCCATCACAGAATCGGTTTCCGGTGCCATCGCATGCACATGATTTCCGTGGTCTGGGGCACTGGCAGAGTGAGATTTATGCTGTGAGCCAGAATGAGGAAGCAACGCTATCAGTGTGGAAGCTCATCAATCTAGCTACGCATGAATGGCGTGAGTATGCCCGGATTCCACCCGAGCTCTTCATATATCTCCTAGACCCGGGGACTAGGCTGCCCATTGTAATAAAGCATTATAAGGCGTATTTTCTTATGCATGTCCTGGAGAATTTAGATGCCAACGTGATGATGCGAAGTCTCCGGTACGTTCTCTTCTGCATTGCGTCCGGGAGCTGGGAGATTCTAATGCGCGAGTAGAATCAGTAGCAAGTTGGTTGAAGTAGAAATTGTGAAGATAGAATTGAAGAAGCAGGTTACTAAAATATGATCATGTGACATTAGAGTTAACCAAAAAGAAGCCCATCTAACCTCCCTTTTTGCTCTACTTCTAGCCTCTTTTTTGAGCTGTACTTGGGTTGAATAGTGTCATGTCATATAGATTGTCCCCTCGTGGGCCATGGGCTTGGAGCTTTGGTAGAAGGTGTGGGAGTCATTGCAAGGTGTGGAGAATAATGACAGTGGTTACTTTAGATTGTCTCCCAACTCATCATCAACTAGTTTTTGGTCTATTCATATTTCAATATGAGTTCAAGAGAAGTTCAAGAGGAGATTGCTAAAACATTCCTCTTTGAGCTCACTTTTCGGTTAACTCTATTACCTTTGCAACTTTAAAAAATTCATCTGCAAAATCAAATTTAAGAAGTTCATCACCGATATTTTTCAATTAACTATTACACTAGAGGATGATATAAAGGAGTGAAAATTTCACTATAATCAGATTATGCATCATCAAGAAATACATTTAAATCACCTTATTCATCTCAATAGTCATTTGTCTAGTTTTAAAGATTATTCAAAACTATCAATCACAATATATGAAGACATATTATTACAAGTTTCTTCTCAAATTTGTATAAGGTGATTGCATGAAACACCACTTTTTGATACATTTTGGTCCTATAAAAGTGGTATTAATGAAGTACATTAACCCCTAAGCACGCTGAATGTCATTTTTTTAACATTGGATGACTGAAAGTTGGAGGAGCCGATTCTCCTTCATCCACTAATGGAATTTGAAAGTTCTATCAAAAATTTGGCAACATCGACCAAGATTATTCAACTAACGAACCGATTGTATGGCATCGATCAAGGTTGACGCAAATTAATTAGGTCTTTACGCCAAAAAGCTTGGGACTCCTACCATGGATCCGTTACCTGACTTACAGTATAACTGCGCTTTTGATGTGTTATATGTCGAAATGTAAGTGAGGTATAGAAATCTCAACCGTACAATCTTGTAACATACATGTTGTAAATCATGTGGATCAATTTTGGGGTCATTTGACCATATAGATTGTAAGATCATAGTGATTTAGTGCCAAAAAAGGATGCTGAAATTTTCCTAGCAATAGTTAGAGGTGAAATTTGTATTCAAAATTACTCAAATGAAAAAACATTCAACTATAAAGTATTTCAAAACCATCATATAAAGACATTGTGAGCAAAAAAGCCTCATGAAAAAAAATTTAATAAGCCCTAAAATGGCCTTGCAATGTCAAAAAGTAGCCCAAAAAGTGACCCATTTGAACCAAAAAGCAAAAAAGTGTTCAAACTAGACCCGTGCGCTAAAATGACTTTCAAACGTTCATAACAACATGGATTGACATGAAAATTTTACTATGATAACTAGACTTCAAGGGGAATCTAAAACAACAAATTTTATTGAAAACAGACTTGGGATGAAGGAGATACAAGCCTCCAAAGTTGATGCCATCAAAATTCACAGAACTCTTCAAAAAAAAAACCTACTTTCAAATGATCACCAAAAATTCAATTCATCTTTGATTGATTTGAAATTTTTATCACACATTCCATACATCATGAAAGGAGTTTTTGCAAAGTTTCATTATTTTTAGACACTATTTTGCAAAAGTTAAAGCTCTTCAAAGATGAATATACCCCAAAAAATGTCCACAATATGGACGTCGGGACGGTTAGGGGTTAAAGAAGGTTGTTTGTTTCTTTGTTTTGTTTTGTTTTGTTTCAATGAGATCTCCCCGACCAAGCGCCAATCGGCCGCGTTCTTAGTACCATTAAAAAACTTTCAATGAACAGGGGTGCATGGAGTTTGTTTCACATTTGAATGTACAGTGTGAAAGTTATGGATTTTCAATTGAATTTTGTCACCATAAATTGAACTAAATTATGGAAAAATTATTCTAAAAAACAATTGTAGCAAAAGAAAATGTATGAAGAAGGTAGGGAATGCACAAGAAGATGGATTCTCAAGAACATGAGGAACACAAGGAGCACCAAGAACATGTAGAACATGGATAACATCTAAACCAACAACACAAGACCACACTAGTTTATGTTGAAGGTGGATGTCATTTTTCTAATTGTAATTAATACGCTTTCTTGGATTCTTAAAAAAAGCATTTAATACTTTGATTTTGCTAATTTGTCACTCTCTATTTTCACTGACATTATGCTTCCATAAATGCATGAAACACTTTGTACGCAATATCATCAATGCTTTTTCCGAAATTAGGGTTTCAGAATGTGAAACCCTAATTTTCCGATCATGGTGGATTGAGCACTATCGTTGCATTTGAATTGTAATATAAAACCTTCACGGATCTATCATCAATGCTGCTATTCCAAAATTAGGGTTTCTTTTAATGCTACCACCTCCCGAAATACATGTTTTGTTTGACATTGATCATATGTGATTCAGTTCAATGAGAAAAACTGGATTCATCTGAATCATCCTTCACAGGATATGATCAATGAAATCAATGTCAAATAAGTGTGAGGCAGGAATGTCAAAAATTCTGATCAGTATGATAACTTAGGTTGATTTTGTTTTTTGCAATCCGAAATGTATTAGCAATTGGAGGCGGATTATGTTCTGACTGACTTCAGCAACTAGTTGCAATCGGTTATGCAATATTCAATTCTGTTATAAAAAATCTTGTGGTGAATAATAAATCTCTTGTCCTGCACAAGGGTGCCAGCAAGGCTCCCTTGCACACGCAATTGTGGACATTGAAAATCACTTTTCATCAAAAAGTTCTCACAGATAGCCAATTTAGATTTTATTTTTGGTATTCCTATCTTTTTAATGAGTTAAATACCGTTAGAATATATTCTCTTCAGATTTTACACTTGCAAACTTTTCATACTTGGAAAAACCGAGCTCAGTTCAGAACTCTCACTATTGTGCCCAATTCAGTTCCCAATTTCTGTAGGATTCTATACATTCTAGGCAAGAATCTGAAGCGATCGATCACAATTCGGTCACTTAACCGCTCCTGTTTTTCAGTACTTTTGAGTAGCTTTTATGTAGATTCCTTTTTGCTTATTTTTTATTTTTTATTTATTCAAACATATGTAATATTATTCACTAATTCCAGTGATATAAAATCTGGTCCCATTCAAATTATAATTTTCACAATATAATCGTTTAAACTTGTCATTTTAAAACCATGAATCCTTGGTCCTTGCCTACACTGACTCTAAATTTGCCATGCTCGCATAAACTGTGATCCCGGAGTGAAAATCTCCGTTTGAACTCGATCCTAATTGTATTGGCAGCTACAACTACCAAATCATGAATACAGACTCATCCATTCCAGCGTGAAATTGCGAAATTAACTCAAGCTCACTACACCTAAACCCTAAACCCTAAAACTCTCCCCCAACTTCCGATTCCCAAATTCACCACCCACAACTGTTCGCGATAACAAAGAAACGGGACTCATGAAATTGAAGGCGAAATAACGGCGATTCCCATAGCAACAATTTCAGACCGTAAATGTTCCATGGATATGCACGACGAAGGTTTCGAGGACTCAAGTCACAACTTGTTGCATACTAAATGATGAATAAGCATCTGCTATCACTTCCTGGCATGTGGATGCTGATAGAGGGGTTGGATTAATTTAACAGTATACAACTGATATAGAAAAGCGGTCAAGTATAGACCACAACCGCAAATACTTACAGCGGCCATAGCAAGGGACTTCCGACTATATGTACTGCAATTAATAGAATTGTCTAACAGAGCCTGGACTGTAAACAAACAGCATGTCTTCCAAGAAGACTCACTCCAATTAATTAGGCTTGTCAGTAACTGTAATCTCTAGAGTTTCTACACACCAGATTCGTTATTGAGCTTCGCAAATTCGAGAAGGACCTCGATCCAGAGAAGCCGGGAAACAACGTACCAATGGCATGCAATTGAACCTCCACCCACTCCCAGCCGACGCATTGCCAGAGCTCGATCAAAACACTCGTGGTCCAGAGACCGGTAAAGAATCCCATCCAGATCCCGAAGACGCCACTGGAGTGCCAGAAGCAGAAGGTACATCGGCCCATGGGTCTGCAGCGACTTCGGAGTTGGTCGCACTTTCCCATGCCCCTCCCTGCGAACCCCCTTGAGAGGAGCCTCCTTGACCGGGTGGTGGAGGAGGAGGATTATCCCACCTGCTCCTTGCGGGCCCTCCGCTCCTTGCAGACCCTCCTTGAGAGGAGCCTCCGGGTGGAGGCGGCGGAGGATTATCCCACCCACTTGCAGAGGAAGGCTCCGATCCCCAGCTACTGCTTCCCCCTCCTACTATCGGAATGCTCTGAACCGGCTGACTGGGACGCTCACCTCCCTTGTCCCAACCCGAACTTCCACTCGCACGAACGCTACCGCTGTTCCAGGAATTGTCCGGTCTCCAGCCCCCAGGTCCACTGCCCCTCGAATTGTTCCCACCCACACCACCCCAGCTGTTTCGAGAATCATAGCCAGAGGCACCTGAATCCGAAGGCCTCCGCGACCCTGCGCTGTAACCATAACTACCTGCACTGTAGCTGCTTGGGCTTCGAGGGGGAACCATGGCAGCCACCGCTCTCCGAGGAGCCTCCGGTATTGGATCGTTGAAATGCTTCTGGAAGTACGCCACCAGCTTATCAATGTTGTCAAAGTTGTGCTTCCGATACCGAAAGCCCTTTGACGATAGTGATAGGTACTCATGATGAGGATTCACAGCTCGGATGTACGACAGCATGAACGCCCCAGGATGCTCATGGGCTACGGAGAAATAATACGGAATGCGCTTGGGATTGGCGGCTCTTTCCGCACGTAGTAAATCATCGATTTCCAGTTTGGTCCCTTGCTTGTACTTTCGGTACCGCAGCATCTCACGCAGATAACCTACGAGAGGTTCAACGTATCTTGCAATCACCTATATATGGCCCACACCGAACACAAACAAAATTCAGGAAGACATATCTTGTGGACTTCATCCAACTTCAGCTAGAGGAATTTCTGACTGATTCAGACGAGCAACAACTGCAAAGATCACCGCGAAAAAAGAACAGAAGCCACAAACCTCGTCAAGATCCTCGAAAGATTCCTCTCCAATAGTCAGTGTCTTGCCAAGGCTCAGAAAGCTTGTGAGATCGCGACTCTCCTTGCCCCCCTCCGCAATATCGATGTGTGTGAAAACATCGTCGTGAATTTTCAATGTCATCGACAGGTGGGTTGGACCCCTGCTACTGGGACGAATAATAAAATCCCCCACATCCTTCTCAGCAAGTGCCTGCACAACGTTCTCTCACGTTCAATGAACTTCCCAATTTGATGTGTTAACTTCATTAGGTTAAAACAAACGCTCATTTCTTGTCAAAGCCGGAACTTATATCTCAGACCCAGAAAGCTAGAACCAAACTTGCTCAAATCCTGGATTGAAGTGACAAGAGCAACCTTTATCGCATCATCGACAGACACATTCTGAAAATAGGGGTGGACAATCATGCGGGGCTTGAAGGCCTTCTTTTTCTCCTCTTCCTTCTTTTTGCGAGCTTTGTCTTGCTCATTCTGCAAGAAAGAGTTGTCCGGTGAAAAGTATTGGTCGGGTTGCACCCTAGGCCGCCAGTGGTTCCCTCTAAGCTCACTCCCTCTGCAGCACGCAAAATATGCCAACATCAGTTCCAAGCCAACCCAAGGACCCTGCTAGAGGAACCGGTCGTATTTTACTGACAATGAGGCATGAACCTGAAGACGACCCAAGAGCTACAGCTGAAAACATTATGAAAGTGTTTTAAATGCAAATTGCACAAACCACCATAAGTTTTTAGAAACGCAACACCTACGTCAGCAGATTTTCCTCAACAAAAATATCCATAGAACTTCACTAACGGCATCAGACACTGACATCAGGAGGCAAGTTTGCGGCTTACTTGCAGGTCAAATCCACTAAGAATTTAACCATCTTTACTTCTTTCACTCGACAGGTCACGATGCTGCCTTCTGAAACTTTCTCACTGGGGTCCACATCACGATCGTCTGAAAGGTCCTCCTTCTGTATGAAACCTAGTAACCCGGATTCCAAAGCACAGATAACACGGTTCTGTTGCACATTCCTCACAGTCGCATGCACAATCCGACCACATGACAATGTTTCTTCGGTTTCACCGCACAGCAAGTAGAACTGCTCCTCTACAGATAGATCCGCCCATGGTTTGCGCCAGTCTCGGAATCCGTGTTGAAGCTCCGACTTGATCAACCTCAGTGTAGGAATCCGCTTGCCTTGTCCACGTACTAGTGTACTACGAGCATACTCCTCTACATCCATGGTGTCTAGAACAGAGGGATTTGTCATCACATGCTCCACAGCCATTTCTAGCATATCTTCATCAACTTCGTCATTATTTTGTTGAGCCTCTTCTTTGAAAGCCGCCTCAGCCATGTTCTTTGCGATCTGATCCAATTAAAAAATCATGCAATAAGGGTTTGCGTATATTCATAATAGTTGTCGAATGCAGGATTAACATAATGAAGGTGCCACAGTCAAAATAATAATTTCAGAATTAATAAGCATCTGGTACCCAGGTCTGTCGGTTACGATCATAAAACTCCAGTATTCTATGGTCTACATGACAGGACTGGATGTCACAGCTGCACACACTGGATAGTGACAAAATAAGTGTCTTCGATACAATACTGATCGTGGCCTTTGGATTTCCTCTAAACATACCTGATACGACTCAGGATGAATACGAGTATCATCGAGTGGGTCCAAATGCTGCATCCCTGAAGCTGCTTGTCCACTGCCTCGTACTCGGATGAAACCTGCAGAGTTGATGAAAACCTTTTTGTCCATGACCCGTATACTTGCATACAGATCTTTTCGAGTCCCCACACGCCCCGCACTTTGGATGGCTCTCTGGATAGCCCCGGCTTTGCGAGGGCCAAGCCCAGCGACAAATTGAAGAGGGCCGAAAATCCAATCATGCGAAGCTGCCAGATTAATATCGATACCAACCTGAATAGGCCAGAATGTGAAACAATATCTCAGTAAAGTGGATCAACATGCTTTCAATGATTGTGAAGGATTGGTGTGACTGACGGGTTTAATGATGAGCACTTTTCACTCACTCAATACAAAGAAGGATCTCTCATGGACCTCTCGAGCAGAGTGAGGACACAACTGATGTCTCAAGCCTAATGCAAAATATGGCAGCTGAAAAAGGTACACAGAAAGTAGTTCCTACCTACCAATTTGCAAGTGCGGCCGGTACCCACCTGATTAATCACAGTAACCATAACACGCTCGATGGCTTCATATAGTTCCTCACTCGTCAAGCAGTTCTGCATTGGGTGCAACCTTAACGAGAGAATTTCCTTCGTAGGGCCACATAAAGAAGCAACCATAGTCACAGGATTTTGCAGGAACCTGCCCAAGGCAACTGCCCGTCTCACAATACCTGCAAACCACACATACATGTAACTGAAGTGATACTACAGAGTCCTGCACCCTTAGGAAAAATTTATCAGACCCCAAAGAAAAGGAAACTGCCGCTTAAAAAATTTAATTCAAGAACTACAGTACCAAACTCTTAGTGAACTATAGATGGTGGCAGAAACAAAAGAAACTTGTAACCAATCCAGTGATCAGACCCACTCCGCAAAGCCAAGAGCAAGTTGGTTTTGCTCATACCATCAAAACCACAGGATCAAATACATATTATGTCAATCGATTAATCTTGTGAACACAGGCAAAGCATAAAGCCAATGAGCGAGACCGTATACTCAGAAAGGTCATTACATGAGGGGAGTTGCAAACCTCAAGCGTCTCGTATGTATAATTACTTAACTTTAGGATTTTAAAAGAAAAGAAAAGAAAAGAACCTGGATGCCCAGGAAGCTGCTCCTGAGAAACTCTTGAATTCTCGTACAATGAAGGGATAGTCTCGTCTCCATAGATCACCTTAATCATATCCAGTCCTTCGGCCAAATCGCGAGGATGCTCTTCAACCACCTTGAAAATCACCTAGATACAGAAAGTTCGACAAAAGTACAAAAAGTCATTCAAGTGTCAATCCTCCGCTCAGTACACACTAATCTCTGCCCTTCGTCCCCGCCCCACCCCACCCGCAACTGCATAAGGCCTCTCTTGATTATATTCGGAAAATTTTACTCTGACGAATTAGCTGGGGTGGTTGAGTTTAAATTTGATGCAGCTACTTGCCGCATGCTGGAGGGTGATTTGTAGCATGCGAAATGGTTGAAGCAATAAACAAGAAATATTCCAAAAGGGTCCTCCGAGCTATAAACCTCACAGCTGGACGCTGGAGGTCCAGAGCTGAAACCTCCAGATGCTCAATAGAAACAGAAACCTTACTATTGCACTCTACAGGATATGCTCATAGATGCCTCTACTAAACCTACAAAAGACTAGAAATTATCATTTACCATGCACACACTTATACATATTCGAAGCAACAGAAATCCCTCAAACTGTCTCCAAATCAAGAGTTACTAAAGAACATGCAAAACCCTTACCTCAAAAATGTCCTTGCTTAAATGCCGACACTGCAGATTTGCAGCACCCAGGATACAAACGTGAGGTTGATATTCTCTCATAAACTGAAGCAGGCGATTTTGGTCATTTTCTTTCCTCTTCTTCTGTTCAGCACTCGAAGCCCTCATGTTCAGGTATCCAGTGTGCAAAACGCTCATTACTTCTCCAGCTACATCTAGCATCACAAATGTAGTTGCTGGGTTGCCTGGGCCCCAACAACATGCTAGCACCCGTAGTGAGGGGCCATCATCCATCCTGTTACCAAAGTCCAGGTCACATTCATTATGCTCTTCCTACGGACAACTATTATAATAAACATGATCTCAAAATCATAAGTAACAATAGTTCCGACTCGGCTCGGAAACAAGATAATAAAGAGCCTAATGGGAGCAAAGCGGACAGTCTTGGTCTTTGTAGAGCAGAACCTCAGCAGGGCCATTTAATACTAAACTCTATATACTTACAGGGATAGGATGGAGATTCTCAGTGGGCACCACCCTACCCAATCGAAAAGCTGACTGCAAGGAAAATAGATGCCGCAAGACCACAGAAGAGAAGAGTGCAGAAACCTAAGAGTTTAACACACCTTTCATCCTGATCATTCCCCTTCTCAGGGACAAATGGAGCGACAGAAACTTTATTCCATAGCTGCAAACCACACTGAGATGAAAGCCACTGCTTTGCCCTCGTGGTCAGTAACATCCGAGCTTCCTTTTCCATAGCTGGGAGCAAAAGCGCCACTATAGCATCCCGTAAAATCTGCTTCCTTTGCTCATTCCACTGTTGCGCTGTCAGGCTCACACCGTCACTCAAATACAGTGCTTCACAATCTTGCATCAGGGTAGCAATTTGGTCTTTTGGCAAGCTAACTGTGACCTCCAGAAGTTTCTCTTCAGCAGCTCTCTCAATAAGAAGCCACTGGGCATCGTTGAAAGCAATGATTGGCTTGTTCAATAGCCACTTCACACCCGCATATTGATGAAACGCGTCAATCGCATCGTTCCCATCTGAGGTGGGTCGTGTGCTGACCACCGCCCTCTCCAAATAAAGACCCCGAACATGCTCACGCACTGCAGGCTCTGTACTAATTTCCACAGAAACCTGCATCGTACATGTAAGAAAGTTAGGAAATCCCACCCTGACCATTGCACACGCCATATATTACCATTGCAAATGTTGCAGATGCTGTCCCTTCGATTCAATCACCATAATGAACATTTCATAATGACACCCTGCACCAACAAGATAAAATTCCAGACCTGCACGCAAAAGACCTAGACAACTATATCCGGTACCGGGAAAGCTTGCGTGACCGGTATCAACGTAAATAACCTGACCCAAAAGAACACTTACCATGTGCCTAGCACCCCTTAGCACAGATCCAGGGTCCCGAAACTCATTTGCCGACCTATTCGATGCACAAAATCTCGCCGCAAGCTCATCTGGTGAAACAGGTTTATCTTCAACATCATGCCTCTGCATAGCAAGAACAAACACCTTCAGAGAATGATTCTTGGTGGAGCACATTAAGGAACTCACCTATTAAAGACAGGAAAATATCTCTATGGGGCGCTTGTCTTTCAGGGGACCTTGTGTTTCAGTGCATCCTCAAAAACCAGAGTTAATGAGATCAACCCCTAGGGGACCCCGATTTTGTCAAAAGGTTATTAGACCACGCTTGTACGTCGTTCCAAAAGGTTTGTGATTCATGAAAGTCCCTCGAGTACAAACTGGGTGAAAATTTCAGAGAGAAAGTAGCACTTCATACAAATCATACGAACTCCACACTGAAAGAGAGCAACACCTTGTAGGTAGCCAGCAGATTTTCTCCAAAGAGGTCTGGCGCCAATCCAAATTCCTTCGCAAGCGCACCCAGATCCGCTTTCCGACAGATACTGTAAAGTGACCGTTTCTTGGGACGCTTGAATCCACCATCCACAACTTCAATCTCATCAGGTGGAAAGTGGAGATTGAACTTGGCATCGCAATCATCTACAGCTTGATCTGATTGGGCATCTGACAGTGCACGAAAAATCTTATCAACAAGCTCTTCTTTCTCTGGCTCGTCTCTAACATCCGCAGGAATACGCTTATCATAAGCAGCCTGAAGAGCTGTCTTCCGACGCTGGAGCAGCAGCCACTTCTTGTCCCACTGTTGAATTGCCCAGAGTGCCTGCAACAAACACACGAATCAGCACCACAAAGCAGAAGAGAGCAAGGATGTTCTGGGCATACCTAGAATCCATCAATCCTAACCCACAGTATCATGGAATAAAATTAAAAAAGTGAGCAATTTGAATTAGCAACACAATATTAATCCTGCCAATCACCTCCTACAAATAATTAGATATTACCGTATACAGTCCCGGCACACAAAGTTCTATGATTAACCAACCAATAACCATCACAGAGATTACATAACAGGACATACAAATATCAGTTACTAGCACAGGGTCAACAATCAACATTCCAGGATAGAAAACGGACCCCATACTGTTGAATCATAGGCCTTTCTTTGTCGTCATGATCATCCGACGGCTCTTTCACAAGATCAAAGCAGTCTTCGCGCCGATACATTGCAATAAATGGAATCTGTTGTAAAGACATAAGAGGTCAACAACGCCAATACTATAAACCATAAATACAACACTCTTCCTTTTCTATTCCAGCTGCTAATCCCATGGACACTCATCACAATTCTTAAAATCTTCATGGTTTAAAAGCTCAATACAGACGAAGAAATGTCTATCTATTACAACGCACCTCGAATTTATCATCGTGTATGAAATGCAAGACGTTTGCAATTTGTCTGGGAATGTTATCTCTGTCGCTGGCAAGGTGCTCAAATTCAGGACGGGCTGGCACTGCAAGATGACCAAATGCTCTGTCATAAATCCATTCAGCTGCTTGTCTAATTGCCGTATCGGAGGAAGGTAAGGCACCAGCAGCTTCTTCCAGTATCTGCACTCCAAGAATTGAAAAGGTGAGCTCGGAAGCGGATGAACCATACGTATTTGAAGATCGTTTAAGTGCGCAGAAATGCAGGACAGTAAATCACCGCTTCCCAGGCACGGAAACTTCCCAGGCACGTCCAAAATCCTCTCAGACGCCACATCAGCACCAGTTTGAAGCCCAGTAGTTGAATGCACTTGCGAGTAAAGAAAGACTTCAAAAAACAAACAAGCAGAAGAACGACTGCAAGTAAGGACACGTACTTGAAGTCTTTCGGGAACGTCTGCTTCTCGCAAACGGTCATCCCTTTCTGTCAAGAACTTCTCTTCTAGCAAACTAGGTTCGAACTGTTTCTCCAACAGCTTTTGAGGTGGCGGTTTTCGACCACGCCCATAATCATCGTCATCCTCATCATCGTCAGCTCTTTCCTCGTCGTCCAGACCAGCTGCTGCATCCCTCTCCCGCCTCCTCCTCTCCTCCAACAAAGAGCTCACATCTCCAAAAATCTCCTGAGCCTCTTGCAAGGCTAGAGTATTTATTCCAGGAGCTTGCCTGAACTCCTTCCTCTTAACTTTCTTCTTCCTGTGTCTATAAAACCACAAGATGAGTACAAAGTCTCAAATGGAAAGCATGGACTAACCGCACACGCATGAACAGAATTGTCTGGCGTTACCAAAGCTTGCAACAAGACTACAAGCAACAAAACATGTAGACATGTAAACTGAGGGCGCCGTGTAATGGACAGTACTTGGAAGGCTCCCCATGCTCGTCGACTTCTTCTTCGTCCACAATGAAATCCGCCATCTCATCTTCTTCTCCCAATTCCTCTTCTTCGTCCATTTCTTCCTCCTCGACCACGTCCTCAGCCGCGGCCCCTGTCACAGAAGACTCACACACCTTCTTACTCAAATGGACCTTGAATCAGCATACAAAGGCACTGAATAAAAACCTGTGAAAGATAACTTGAAGCTAGAAGAAAATATTTCACCAAAAAAAGTTCCATACCATCGTCTTCTCCAAACAAAGACCTCTTGAGCTCCTCTTCGGCTGTACGACCTCTCCTGCCACCGCCATCGTCCTCCTCGTCGTCATCTGAGAGACCAATACCACCGGATCCTTTCTCTCCACCGATTCCAGCTTTCTTCAGTCGCTTAAATTTTGTCTTTCCATCCTATACAAAGGACAGGACGTGAACGTCAATGAAAGACAAGATTACTAACGAATCGTCAAATTCAAGAAAAGAAACGCAAATAATCGACGCTAATGATTGGCCAACTATCTTCCGAAGAGTAAACATTTAAAATGCAAATTGCTGTTCGTAGACAGGACAGAACGTACTGCTTTAGGAGGTCGATGAAATCCCGTAACGTTCGCTTCTTGCAGCAGATCGTAATCATCCTCGTCAAGTTCATAGGTCTCCTCCCCTCTGCAGGTTCAAAAAAGCAAATGCGATCAATATGATGTTCACAAACAATATGGACAAAACAGCCATTGAACAAGTAACCGGCCGCTACACGAATTCCCGTACCTTTTTTTGCGCTTCTTTTTCTTTTTCTCCCGCTCGTCGTCGCTACTCTCCTGCGGTTCTTCTTCGGGCTCCTCGTCCTCTTCCTCATCAACAATAAATCCGTCTTTCTCGTATTCATCCTGGCCCTCCTCCTCGTACTCCTCCTCATCATCATCGCCGGAGTCCGCCATCTTTTCAAACCCTGACGAAACCCTAAATGGACAACTTAGTGCAGCTTGTGGATTGCCGGGTACTGCGCAGTGGATTTCCGGCACAATTCGTTCCTTCTCGCTTCCATTGCCCGGGCTATCAAAGTACTCTCACAAATTCATCCCGCCCTCCACACGAGCCGCAGCTCGAAGAGATTGAAAACAAGAGTGCAGGTGCATTGGTGCTGCCAAGGAACTGTGAGAGACGACTACAAAGGCAACACCGCACTCAGGTACAATATCTATCATATCTAGATATTTCGTAGATGATGATTTCCAGAATGTACGTCTCTGTCAGGGCAGAATCTACACCCTCAGAACATACTGTGAAGTCGTTGATAGACCGGGGGTTAGCTTAAATCTACGCCAGTTATATATTTCAGATATGCTTCCTTTGGGTAAAAGTAACTGAAATCTAGGAGGTGTTTAGATTCAAGTTCTCTTTGGCATGTCATACTTCACGACAAAGGTAGCTTTGTATCTAGATATCATATACATTTCAATTAAGCCTTACATTCTATACAAGTAGGGCTCTATATCCCCTACGGCTTGGTTTGATTTTTTACTATTATAGTATTTTTTCTTTGAACTAGAGTGCAAGACGACACCTGCCATTATATGAGGAAATTTAGTAGGAACGAAGCAAGTAAGATAAACTTAAGATTTGAAAACAAAAAGCATTAGAGAGCATCGAAGAGAATCTTGAAAATTTAGTAGGGGTACAAAGATTAGGGCTTAACAATGTAATGGATCATTGTGATCATAATTATCACATGGTTGTCTTAAATTGTGTACCTAGCTTAAATCTAGTTACATTTTGCTTGAAATAAAGATATAATGTTGAGAGCATGTACACTATTAATATGAGCATAAAGTTTAGTGTTATATTACAATATACCTATATTCAACACTTCAGAAGTTCATGACTTATCCATATGGTGTTCAAATAATACACGTTAAAGTGCATTAGAATTTTTTTCTTATTTTAATTGCCAATAGAGTCCAATTAAAATAAAATTGAATTACCAACACAATTTTTTTCCAACATAAAAACTAGCAATTATAGATGCATTGACCTTACCATTCTTTAATTGTAGAGAAACCAAAATTAATTGGCAAAGTCAAAAAGACACTTTAATTTGCCATAAATCCAAATGCGCCACTGTAATTGGTGTATCTCCCTTTCCTCAACGTGCACCTATTGTCAAAGATGTAATTTTAGAACATCAAGGTTCCAATAAAAAAAATATTCTTCCTAACGATTTGCATGCACAATTATTTAAACACAACTTTTGGTGCATCGAGGTCTTAATATTTCATTTGCCACAATAATAATTTGACCAATTTAATATCAAAAACTATATTTGACATGAATAATGACAATTTTTTGTGTTCCTACTTTAAAAGAAATGGTGTTGAAATCACTTCAATTCAAATATATGCTTGAATATATGTATTGAATGAAGTGATATTGGATCGTAGAATGTGTTGATAGTAAACATTTTCAAACGGCTCGTAAGGCGGAGATGCTTTTACAGTACTTTCAACTTCAAAACCAACTAGCTCCAAAAATTTATAACCAATTCTACAAGATTTCCAATGATATGAACTTCAATTCATATTTCTAGGAGAATTAATTGAAATGAAACATCCAAGGGCTTCAAAGGAGAACCACCTTAGGTGGCCTCTATCGTAGGTTGCATCATATTTTATTTTTTCTACATTTCACATTCCATTTACATAATGGGTTATCTCAATTACATGCAAAACAAAAAAATAAATTTAAAAACATGCATTGCATAAACTATTTATTTTATTACAATTTTTTTTTAAGATCCTAAAGTTAAAATAAAAAATAAAAAATAAACTAATCCATACAGTAAGGAAGGTACTTTGTTTGTTTGGTTTTATTTCACATTTAGATCTCCTGAACCAATAGCCCGTTGGCCGCGTTTATAGTGTTGTTGGAAAGCTTTTAATGAAAAGGGGTGCATCAATTACCACATTTTTGTCACATGCTACTGATTGCTACACTTTTTAAAATCTTTCAAAACCACCAAAAATTATCGAGATGGAATTTTGTGACAAAAGAAATTGCATTATTTCTAGAATTCCAACATTAAGATGTCTATTAAAATAAATTTTGCAAATTTCAGTCTCTCTATCCAAATCAATCATTTATATTTGGAAACGATAGCGTGTTGTTTGTCAAAAGTGCATGTGAAGTGCATTTAAAATATTGGAAGTGTTAGAAAGGGGTTGAATTTTAACTTCATAAATTTTTAGCAATATACCACAAATGTGTACATAGCTACCATATATTTTTTAAATTTTTTTATATCACCCTGACTTATTTTTAATTAATTGTTTCACAACGTTTTTAAATTTATCAAAATTTTCATGCAGTTAAAACAATTTATTGGAAATATTTTTTGGAAGTGAAATAATGGTTGAATTTCAAAAGAAGGACATAAAATGCATTTTTCATAAAACCTAGCTATGAAGATTATGTAAAAAAGGTTCTAATTGCCTTTGGTGTGTAAAAATCAAATAGCTATTGAGCAAAGCCCAAATTCTTGAAATAGACATGAGAGTGGTCATAGATGAAGTGTTAGTAGAGAATTGTATGGCTACGGTGAAATTTGATTATCTAATTTGAAGTTGTAAGGTGCACACTACTACACCAGTAGCATGAGTTGCACAGATTTTGAGTGCACACGCTACATCCCCCCACCCTTTTGATAGACCATAGCTTACAAAAGCCCAAGTGTGAGCCCAAGTGTGAGCCCAAGTGTGAGCCCAAGTGGTTACTAAATTTGGTGCACATTTTAAATTCATTTAAGACAATATATGTATCAAGTTTGATATAAAGCGTTTATTTAAATTAAAAATATTTTAAGATTTTTTCAATTGCATTCATTTTCTCTAGATTTACATAGGAATTTGAAATTCTTGGTGTTGATACAAAGTCTAATCATAGAATTAAATTATGGATAAATTATTCTTTAAATAAAATAAAAAGTAAAAACTTGGCTAAATTACGGGGACACTTGGGCCATACTATATTATTAATTAACTAATCAATATCAATATTTTAGTATATCATTTATTAAAATAAATTGAGTTAAATTATGCAATTCTATATTTTTATATTATTTCTAATTTTTTAAACTGCTTCTAATTAAATTAGTAGAAAATATAGTGATATTTGGAGAAATGATCATAATTTTTTTATTCCTATAATTATCTTGATTTATAAACTATAAGTTATACAATCTTACATTTGTTATAATCATTTCATAAACCTATAAACTTCATTGTTTTGCTTAGAATTTTGTGTGATTACTAAACTAGGTCTCAAATATAAAATTCTCTTAATTATAAATTATATTCATATTTATTGTAATTTATAATAGGAAATAAATTTAAAATTAATGTTTTGTACTAATTATGAAAAATAAATGAACTATATGTTGCAATCAAGTGTTTTAAAATTCAATGAATTTGAAGAATATCATATTTATTTTAAATGTTATGTTGAGATCTCTCCAACCGTGCGCTCGTCAACCACGTTCTTGGTATCGTCAACAAACTCTTGATGAGAAGGGATACACCAAAGCCGTTTTGTAACTTTTGGATATGGTTTAGAAGTATGGATTTTTACTTGAAATAATTTAAATTAAATTAAGTTGAAATAAATTATGGATAATTTTTTCTAAAAATAAAAATAAAACCAAAGCATGGTTAGATTATGGAGGATTTTGGGCCAATGGCACAAGGCCACACTAGTACTATATAAAAATTTCATTGAAGAACAATATTCATTCTCTTATATTAATACATGTGAAAAAGAAATTAGAGATGTTTAAAAATTTAAAAATTGGTCTATATGAAGAAAATCTACAGTGAAGTTTTGCAGCATGTCACTAAAATGCATTGAATAAGCTTGATTACATGCATTTGTATTGTTGACATTCTACATATTTTGTGAATGGTTGCGTGCATATACAACTATGGAGTGCTTTTTGAAGAATTCACATTTCATGAATTGCACTACTTATTGAACTAAATGTGAAAGTTGAAAAAAGGCGATGTATCCACATAGCACCATCAAGTATGTGTTATTGATTCTTTTCTTCATTGTTTTTATTTGAAACCTTAATTTGATTCAATTTAACAATTATGGCTACTACAACAACTAAAAAAAGAATGTTTTCTTAGTATATTAGTGTGTTTGATATTTGAAAATAGTAGCTATATTCAATTGTATATAATTTAGGGGTATGCATCAAATGAAAAATTGAGGGACAAGCCCTATTCTTTAGGTTAGTTTAGGTCAGTCTAGGTAGATTGTTTTGAAGTGATTTTGAATTGCTTTAAAGTATTTTTGAATCACTTCAAAACATTTTGGGTTATTTGAGACAATTTTTATCAATTTTAGTTGTTTCAACTTGTTTTTTTATTAATATGTTTTTAAATATGCGTTTAAAAAGTCACTAAAAAGTCACAATTTATTCACTATTTCAAAGATTAATTGTATACTTTTATTAATGATTTGGTTCTAACATTGTCAACTGTTGAAATGTTATATAAGAAATGTATTCTAGTTATGCTTGAAAACAATTACTTGAGTATTTACCAAAAATGATTGAAAAGTAAGAAGAATAACCAATTTAGGTAGGGAAAAATAAAATGGTAAGAAGATAGATGATATGACATAGATAAAAAATAAAAATAAAACCAACCATGGTAGTTATGATAGGTTAAATAATTTTGTCAACTTCATTTTGTGTTTACTAAAATTCCGCCATTGGATTGTAATTTTATAAGACCACTAATCAACTTAAATTATCAATTTTGTAAATAATTCAATTTTTTGTATCAATTCAATCAAAAATGATATTATTCATCAATATCACAACCATTGTAAAAACCTACTTCTTGTACTTCAATTGAATTAATTATCAAAAGAGATCTTCAACACTATAGTATTGCATCATACCAATGTTTCTACACACAATAAATGTCAATCTTTATGATAGTTCTAATGCAATCATGTATTTTATATGCATTCAATTTTTGTTGGCATTCGCATGTGATAATGTTATAGCTGGTAGTCTGCAAAAGTTTCAATTAATTTGATTAATGCAAACTAATTTAGAAACCATAAATTGACTATGTAATTAAAATTTGAAACTGAAAATTCAACTAAAGTTGAATATCAATTGTATAGTATTAGTTACAAAAATGGGAGACAAACAAATCAAAGGATGTAAGAGAATATGGAAGAAAAACATCAAAAGGTTGATGATTGTGGTAATATTTTTATGCATAGAAGTTGTGGAAGCAGCGAGGCAAGGAATACCTCCTGTGTTACCTTCCGCATACCAAGGTAGTAGCTATAGCCTTCAAGCTCTTCTCAATGCATCATGGCCAGCAGCTCAAGGACCATCTGCAACTTTCACCTTTTTTGCTCCTCAAAACAAAGCCGTCAAGGTAAAATAAGGAACAATTTTGACGGCTCTTTTATATTTGATTCGAATATATGAAATCCAAGAATTTAGTGAACATTCTTGAGGTAATTGTAATAGGATTGAAGTTGAATTTTTTTATTTTTTTATTTAGCAATTATGGTTGTTGATACAAAATTTCCTAATGATGAGTAGAATTGCACAGAAATACCCATGTCTATTCACAAATGTCGATACGCTAGCTGGGAAGACTATTGCAACTAGTGTGTTGCAATACCATATCATTCCCGGAAAGGTTTTATCATATCAACAAATGAAGAACCTTGCCATAAATACAGACTACGTTTCTGCTACTGCATTTACCGGACACAAGTTGAACATCACAAAAGGTGGTTTGAAAATCAATGGATATTCAACCATCAGCGATCCTGATATCAGTACCAAATTGTCTCAATCCATTCAAGGCATTAGCACTTTGTTGGTTCCCCCGGGACTCATTGTAAGTAACTATTCATGAAATTAAGTTATTACTTTGAATTAACCTATTCATTCAAATATTTTTTTATTTTATAAAATAGGTTAATAGATGGTTTAATTCTCACATAACGATTAATTATCATTTTTGGATTTTCTCATTTAATCACTATGGACATTCTTAAAGATTCCTTTGTTTCCATACTAAAAGAACATCATTTGAAGGAAAAAAATGCTAAAATTCCCAACTATCACTTTTTGAATCTATTTATGTCAAAGTAGTTATTGAACTACAATATAAAAATAATAAAAATAACATAGTGGCCCATCTTCTTTGTTATTTATACAACACAATTGTTATTTTATTTTATGATTCCATGATGTCAATGTTGATATATAAATTTCTTTAATATTCGTGATTAGCATTCTCTTTAAACAACGTATTCATCCCATATGGTAGATGGATCAATAGAATGAATCCGCGTATGTTCAAAAATTGATTTGATTTTGACAATCTTAACTTTTGAGCAAGATGTTCATATGATTTTCTATTTTCCATTTTAAATAATTATTTAATTACAAATAGGATGGACCTCTATGGTATGAGAGTTGAACTTATATATGATAAATAAAACAAGTTTCGTGAATAACATGTTGGTAATTGCAGATTGGATGTGGACCTCCAGCCCCTGCAGTGAAAGGTTATGGAAATAGCAGTAGTTCATCATGTAAGTGCTAATATCATGAAAATATTCTATATTTATAGAAATATTGGTATTTTCATGACAAATGATGGTTATGGCTTTTATAAGCAAAATGTTGTATATAGTGTCTAATGCATTTATAATAAATATGCATATTTGATTATAAATATAATTTATAGCCAATGTTATTCTTTTATGCTAAAATTCATTTTTCTTTGCAAATATCTACACAAATCGAGAAAATTATATTATAATATAGTTATTTAGTGTTTTTTGGTTTGGTTTTATTTATTTTAAATTTTGTTGAAATAACAATCAATTTATGTGTGTGTTGTGCATTTTGTGGCTCAATAGTATCAGAGCAATTGGCTCAAATGAAATATGTGGACATAGGCATCACGTTGTTAAGTGTGGTATCAAGTATTTTGAATTTTTTCTTTCAATGATAATAAAGAGCAAGATGATAAAACGATAGGATAGTTAAATTTTAAAAGGAATATATTGAATATGACACATTTAGCATTTTTTATTAATAAAAATCTGAAATAAAATTTGACTTAACTAACACTTGAAAGCACTTCAATTTCTTGCATTGTTATAATTAAGAGATCATTTATAAACACAATTGCTATTCTATGAATCAAAATCTAAAATTTATTAATGTATTTGATAATTCCAAACCTTAAAAAAAATTTAACTTCTCATATTTTCAAGATTTTTTATAATTTTTTATTTTAAACCAACATGTGTGACCAAATCTTACAAAATTTGCATAAAATTACAATATCTATATCATAGGATTAGAAAAGAAGTATGTATTAAAATAAAAGCTCAACATTAATTTTTAATTTTTTTTCTTTTCTACTTACTCAACTATATTTCTTCAAAGTGTGAAAATCTAATTTTCTATTAGCCAATAGAAACTTTGAATTGAAACATTTACTCACCAAGAGCTCAACAAATAATTTTAGCATTTTTTGAGGTGCTAAGTCTGTAAATAAAATTGAAAAGATACAATGGTTACATTTCATCCAATCTTACAAATTTATCAAGATATTTTTCTCAAATTATTGAAAGTTTTGGCGCATTTGGAAAACACACACTCTTTGCCGGTAGTTAGGAATTGACGCAATAAATCTATATTTTTAGAAGCACTAGGAAGCTATAAATGAGTGACTCACACAAAGATTTTTTTAGAAAAATCATAAATTATTATTTTTAAAATATGAAGAAATAAATAAATTTGAATTGGCCTCATATCCAATTGACTGAGGTCATGTAATTATGGGGAGCCAAAACATGACAGAAATACAAGAATTGATTAGTCAATGCAATTGAGTTTACAACCTTGAGGAGATACTTGAGGTGCAATTTTTTATTTATTAAAATGGCAATGGGGTTATGAAAGAAAACTAAATATTAAAATAAAAAGAATCTCAATAGAGTTATCCGTAAAGTCGAGAAGAAATTTTCCACAAGAGGAAAGACAATGTAGAACTGGTGTTCTTGCTTGAAAAGTGGCTAAAACGAGTTGTCTCCTATTTTTCGACCAATCGTAATGCTTTGCAATATCAGAGAGATTCAAACTTTGCACCTCGCCAAAGCAAGGGAAGCTCCCCTACTGCACACTTTAGTTCTCACAACAGCATCTGCATGTGTCCCATGTGCTCCTACACCGGCCACCAAAGCAAACCACTTGGCTCTTTGTGATAGTGAGTATCAGAGATTTCTATCATAAACCTTGAAAACACAAGGGAGCAGACGGGGCACCTTGTGTTGACTTTATGGATAACTCAAATAAAGTGATTTTTTTGGTCCTAAGTAAAAGGTGAAGATGTTGAAATGTTATAATTTCACAACATTTTGGTGGGTTTGCAATCTAAGATGATCGTTAAAGTTAATTTTTTTTTTAAGCTCCTTGGTCTTGTCCTTCTTTGATGTGGCATCAATCTTATTAGTTGCCCCGGTCAACTGGTTGATTATTCAATTTGTGAGTCAATTAAACAAAAGAACCATGAGTTTTGAGCCTCACTGGTTTACAATACTTACTTTGAAGAATTCCACAAGTTGAAATTTAAATTGGAATCCAAAAATTCCAATGCCATTATTTTAGATACATTAGAAATTATCTACAAACATAATCAATTTTAACAATTGAATAAAATTTGATGAAAAAAATCCAAAAAGGAGATAATGATTAAAAATTCATTGGTTGTGTCATTGAAAATTTATATTAATAGGAAATATTATACATAAACACGCAATTTGCTATTTACGCACTTCGCCATATATGCACTTGACCCCAAACGCATTAAGAAATTTGTTTATTTATATTTTTAAATAACTGTTTTTGTCTTCCTACAACCATTTACATTGTAAATTAAAAATTATTTTATTTAATTTTTTATCCTTGTCCTTATCCTTATCCTTATCCTTATCTTTATCTTTCTTAAAAAATAAATTCTATTATCTTGTTTATTTCTTGTCTTCTTCTTGTTTTCCTTCTTGTCTTTTTTTTGTTCCATTTTTTTGAGTTTATTTAGATTTGTTTTTTTGTTTTTCTTCTTTTCATGGCAACCGCAAACTCTACACCTGCATCAGTTGCTACTGTGGCATTGAATCCTAGAAAAGAAAAAATAATAATTTATGTTTTTAGGGTTTAGTCGGTGGCTAAACTCTACGCGGTGGAGGAAAAAAAAAATTATACATATATTTTTTAAAACTAAAATTTAATTTTTAACATTTTATATTTTGGCTATCTAGGTTGATGGAGTGCGCAGTTACTCACCCTTAGTATCTCTATCTCTCTTCTTCTCCCTCTATTTCTCTCTCTCCCTTCTCCTTTTTATATATATATGATAGAGAGGATTGGAAAGAGGAGAGGAGAGGAAGAAAGTTAGGGATGGTAAAGGTATGCAGCTATGCACCCCAATAGCATGAACGGTCAAAATAAGAATTAAAAATAAATAATTTTTTTTTTTAAAAAATTTAGAATTGTTTTTCCTTCTATGCTATTTAGGATTCAGTCAAAGACTAAAGCATTGATTAATTAATCAATTAATTATTTTGTGTAGGATTGAATGCCACAATGACAACTTTGATGCAGGTGTGGGGTTTGCGGTTGCTATGAGAAGAAGAAAGAAATGAAAAGAAAAGAATGAAGAAAAATAGAAGAAAAAGAAGAAGACAAGAAAGAAGACAAGAAAGAAAACAAAAAGAAGATAAAAAAAGAAGACAAAAAAAGAAACAACATTAAAGAAACAAGATAAAAGAAAATATAAGATGAAGACAAAAAAAAATTGTTTGTTTACAATCTAAGTGATTGTAGAAAGACAAAAACTGTTGCTTATTAGACAAATTTTAAAGCCAAATCTGCTTATGAAATGAGCGCACTTGGCCAAGTTTATAAATAGAAAATTGCGTGTTACATGTGGTACTTCTACAATTACAATCCAACATTAAGAGTATTAATATAGAATGCTTCTATAAGATTGAGATGAATCTCAAAGATTTTGTTCACCAAAAGGCATGCTTTTGGATTTCCACACGATTATAAAAATATTCAATTTTATTCAAAATATCTATTAGAGTTGAATAGATGCCAATGTTGTTGAAATATGAATATCAAAACTAGAGCTTTGCGATATTCCACACTACCATTGAAAAATGTTGGATTTGTTGTTTGTCTTTAAAAGTATTTTTTAATAATAAATTATTGTATTTATGTTTTAAAATATTAGAATTTAAAGTTTAAAAAAGGAATAGGATCGTTATTGTTTGTGGAGACTCTCCTCGGGCCAACTATTGAGATAGAATACATATATGGTATCTCCTCATTCCCGAACTATAGAGTTTTACTAATTTGTAAACCTCTTCGGTTATAACTACCCTTATTTCTCTGGGTCATCTGTCTAAACTACATTTAGGTGAAACAATGAACAAAAAAATAGATTTTTTTTTAAAGATAATAGGTCTCAAACATCCGGTGGCTGTATCATTGACTGATTGCTGTACCATGCGTGTATTGTTTTATACACATCTTGTGCAAAGATTCGTAGGAAGCCCTTGACCTTCTTCTCAGTTGGACTCAACTCCTAACAATCAAGTATATTGCGGCCCATTATGTTGAGGTAGTACGTTATGCGTTTGTAGTCTGGTACAATCTGGTTCCATTTTATTATATATGCCAAGCCATCGTACAAAATTGGTGAAAATCCTGCACTATCATTAGGAGGGATATGGGCTTCAAGAAGGCCCCTTCTCTTTGTTAAACTGCTGATCAACAATAAACTAACAACAACCAATAAAAAAAGTTAAAAAATGAATAAAATTTCTTATTAAAAAAATAAAAATAATAGTCTGACGTAATAGATGGTCTACCACATCAGATTGAAAATTTTAAATTTATTATTATTATTATTATTAATATAATAATAATAATATAAATTTAAATAATTAAAAAAATCTTGGCTAGTTGAATTTAATCAGCTGATCGGAAGTGGTGGCCTTCTTGAAGTCCCATATCTCTCCTAATGTTTACAAAATGAGATACGCCAATCCATTTTCTAGTCTCTGGGGTCATGAAGTTTGTATTTTCAATATGTCAAGCTCTTACAAACATATCTCCTGTTTTGCTGCAATCAATGCTGAAATTTCTTGTGGCAGCCAATTGGGACCATGTTCCTTTCGCGCTTGCTTTGTTGGACTTGGAGTGGACGTTGGGGGAATGGTTGATTGAGCTACACGTGGCACATTGACTCTTTGTACGAACAATTGGCGGAGTGTGCAAAATTTGCAAGCATGATAGAACGTGCCAAAATATGCAATAGTTAGAATTTTATAATGTTGTTGAACAAATACTCAATAAATCATTGGAGAGTTGTTTTGTGATGCACATGCCAATTGTTTTAGCGGGACAAATTGTAAAATCTAAACCACATTTAACAGAAAAGAAATTGCAAGTATAAATATGAGTTTACTATCAGCTGGAAGGACTATAGGACAAATGGGGCTACCATACAACTGCACGTCAATGCGATTCTCTAGGCATTGTAAAGATAAAGATAAATGAACTCAACATTCAAGAGTTTTTTTAGAACCTCAGTTCAATTTTTATTTTTTTCTAATTCCTCAAAGAGAATCTTGAAGCAAATTTTTTGGGAGTTCTAATATCATGTTAAAAATATCCCAACTACGTGTATAGATAATGCAGAAACATATAGGAGGTTGTTAATTATGTGAAGTTTGGAACAATGCACGACATTGTTGGATTATAAGAGAGAAGACATTGGCTGAAATTGGAACAACTTTCATGGACATTCCACTCAAAATCGTGTAAGTTAAGCACAGAACTGCACTTCTCTTGATCATGCTTCACATTGTGGAAAATTAAAACCTGGAATGCTAGCAATTGAGGAACGCAAACATTTTTGGCCAGGAAATTACCATAGAATTCTAGAAAACTAACTCACACCCTCATGAAGCATGATCAAAACCCTAAAAAAAAAACACGCAAGAAATTGAAAGACCTGAAGATGCAGTCATGTACCTGCTGCAAAGATCAGACGGGGCTTGTGAGTAATGAGGTACTCACAAGCCCCCTACATTTATATTCAAATTATGCAGTTGGCGGAGCCGAAGTCCGTGCTTGTGTCCAAGTTCTGTGAACGACGTAAGCTCTGGATAATCGAGGGCTCCGGGGTTTAATCTGTCCATCATTCTTTCGTAATGTGACACAGTGAGCAAGAATACGTAGCACCGCACCTACGCGTCTCAAATCTAGGAAATTGAAAGATTAGTAATTAACTAAAAGATTTCTATAGCGGCCTAATTATTTCAAAGTTAAATTTTGCTTCTTGACTAAAACTGGTCTTATCTTCGTGCCGCCTACGCAACCACGTAGATCTAGCATTTAATAACTAACTATCATGTGAACATGTTAGGAAATAATGGAATAACACCGGCAGTGCTATCTATGCCAAACGCCAGGTGTGAATATACCTTTAGAGGATAACATATAGAATTGGTAGTAAAAAACTAAAAATAAACTTAAAAAAGTAAGGTCCTTCTACTTTACCCATGTCCTTAACTCTTAAGCGTACATGGAGTCTCGTGAAGCCATGGCTGATTGTTTTTTAGTCAAACACTGATTTTCACCTAGTTCCTAATTTCAAATGTAAACGATCCTAACTTATAAGAAAGTGTGGGAGCTATTTTCTACTTTCTAGTCCAATTATCCATTTTTCAAAATTGTTAAAAGTGCGTATTTCATAGCGCTTTAAAGCTCAAAACCTTAGAATTTTGATATACATTACAGAAAATGTTTTTCTATTACATTTCTTATTATATAAGCTCAAGAAGCATGTCACCTACACCTTGTTGTTCAACACTAGTATTATTTACATTAGAGTTAACCAAAAAGAAGCTAATACTCATGTTAGGTAAGGTGAGTTGGAAATGAGTCAAGGGCAACCGAGTCAACTCGCATGGTTCTACTAAATCTATAGATAGATTACTTGTTCAACTAGTTTTTCGTCAAAAAGACGGCAAAACTAGCTAAACATGTATTTTGGCTACTAGACCATCATTGGCTCAACTAGAACTCACTTGCAAGGTCCATTTTGTCTGACAATTTTCAAAAAGTAGCTTGCAAGCGCTTCCAGCACCTTTCACCCAACCTCCCCACTTTTCAGTTTTTACAAATTCTTCTTATGGGATTATAGTAGCTCCGAAGACCAAGGAAAAGGTTTAGTTTTGAAGTTGAGTTTTCTTTTCAGTTACATTCAATGAGAGCATGGAATTCGATTTCTATGAATATTTGGCTTTAAAACTCATGTCCTGTTTTAGGTTAACTCAAATATCCCCTAAAAATTTCATACTATTCTAATTTTTATTGCAATTACTATGATTTTTACAAGAAAAAAACTTTGAAAACTCTAATATATTAAAAAATCAGTGTAAATCAGTTCAACAATACCAGAGAAATATAACATAATTTAAAATGTGAGGAGTTGATGAGATTTGATAGGGTAATTGTAGTGTGAACGCTTAAGGATTATGTCATGAACAATGGTCCAACGCAACAAGACTCTTTATTGTCTCTGCCCCACTAGGGGAGAGACTACGGAAATGCTTCGTTTTCACGGAGTTTCATAGCTAAACAATACAAACAAGATGTAAAAGTAATCTAGGATAAATACTAAGGCCAAGACTAGCCGCTTGTTCACAATGGTCTTTTGTTCCAACATTAGTATTAAATTATTATTTTTAGTTTATTATTATTAGTATCAGAGCCTACACTAACAGGAGAAATTAGTGTGTCCGCGGTCCACCGAACCGCAACACATGCAACTGAGCGGCAAACGGCAAACGGCCTCCAATATTGGAACTGAAAGCAAAATTTAGAAAAGGAGGGACTGCTGCAACAAACTACATTTAGCGGCTTCCCCCACAAAATGCACTGCAACCGACACTTCCATCGATTCCTCGAATGACCGAAGTTAGAGCAATTCATTCACACTCACCCCTGGTAACTTAGCTTTTATGAATAATTTTTGGCTCAAGTGCTTCAATAACTTATCCTTCTGTTCCTTTTCTAGGACTTTCCTCGAAAATGTTCTCGAAGATTCCATGAAGATGTTTGGGAATTTAAAGTGGAACTGTAGATCGATCAGACAGAGTCAACTGAGTGGCATTGGTCGGAGTGTCGGACCCTGGGATATGTGGATTAGTGCCCAGCAAACCAGATTATAGTCACTGCTGTATGGAAAATGCAAATAATAGAAAATCTGTGAAGAATTGGATATTGAAATTGTGAGGTTTATGATACACATCTTTTAGAAAAGTAAATTTTAATTTGGAGTGCTGCAACTATCAAAATACATATGAACAAAATGCAAAATTATTGCAAATACATGAAAATACAGTAAATATTTACAAATATAACACATGTTCTATGCGATATTTCTTGAGTTTGGAAGTTTGTCATCTTGATTGATTTTTTTGGATTTGTGTTCTCTTGTTCATATTCAAGCAATGTGTGTATTCCAATCTTGATCAATGTACATACTCTTTTCATTTTTTTAATGTATAAATTTTGGTCCTAAATCGTATATGGATCAGTCACTCTCTCTTGTAAAATTCACAATGATTATGTGAGTCCGTTCTTGATATGAAAGATTGCAACCTTCAGAGAGGTTTTGACATAGGTCATTACTGAATGAACGTCTTTACTTTCATTTTTGAAACTTCAATCCATATTCTATTTAACCTTGAAGTCAGACACTCTCCAATATCTCATTTTTGAATGTGCATTGTACAGTTCAATTATACAATTCAATAATGCATTATACATAATGCATACTGTAATCTTGCAATTTCACTATTGGATGATTCTCTAATTTTGACAAAATGTCTCCACTCAACTACTCTAGTTGAGAAGACAACTGTAGATTTACTTTTTAATTTAATCCATTCCATTTATGATAGTATCAATCAGTGCCCGGGAAGTTTTTGGCCATAGTCAGTAAAGATCTTAGTGATTCTAAATTCAATTGGTTACATGTTGACATCTTCCGGTTTTGCTTTATTCGTTTGAGGTACATATTCTATAAATTCCTCTGAAATGATTGATAATTCTCATGAAGTCTCGGGATTTGTCTAAATCCCCCCATCGAGTGTGGCTCGGAGGCCGGGTTCGGTGGGGGGGGGGGGGGGGGGGGGTGGCGGGGTGGGGTAAAACCTGCCCCCTATTTTGAAGTTGAATGGGGTCTTACTTGACCTCACCAGGGGCTTCTAAGGGTAAAATGAGGCCGCAGGCCCCAAATTTAGCAAAAAAAAACCAAAAAAAGTCCCCAAGGGGCCAAAACGGGGAGGGCCAGAGAAATGAACCCCACCGAGCCTGGCATCCGAGCCACGCTCGATGGGGAGAAATAAAGAGACCCGAAGTCTCGAACTTCAACCAGTTATTCCTCAAACTCAACTAGTTCATATATAACTAACCAGCGATTCTCCCCAAGTCCTCACGGTGAAAAAACCGAATGAAATCCAGTGCACCCAACTACAGTACCCTGGGCTAATCCAACCGCAGTCATTCCTGTAAGTTAACTCCATTTGGCAAGGGGTAGGTAGTTAATATAGTTCAACATGCCGAAATCAGTTCGTTGGTAACTACCGGGCCTGAATTTCAGGGAACGTCCACTTGTTCTAGAACTTATTCCCCGGCCTACTTGCAGCGCTTCTGGCTTGTGCCTTCCTGTCGCTTGCTTGCTTGTTCCTCCCTGGCACGCAACTTGGACGCCAGAGAGAGATTGACCCCTGCTAGCTACCGCGACCCCGGCCACACTAACTAGCTTCGGAGCTTCAGATAGATACCTTGAATTCAAGAGTTTGCAAAAGGAGAGTCTATCATTGCAAATATTAAAGCTTTTCTGTCACCTTATCGCCGTTATTGTCGTTGTTGGAGTGATCGACGAGCTTCACTGGAACGCCGTTCATCATGGCTGTCAATTGCTCACTGCTAATTAATTTCTGAAGGAGACAGTTACGTTTGTTACAGCTAATGAAGTCTCGAGCGTTTAATTTTCGTCACTAGTAACTGGTTTTAGTGGTCGAGGATCGGATTATCTTAACCAAGGAGTGTTGTAAGCGTACTTTCTCTTGTTGTCATGGTTTTGCAACGAGAACAAGTTGAGAGAGGTGATTAATCGTTGCGGTGTTGGATGGTGCTGGTGTTACGGCTCCACTTTAAGACCATGAGATGGGTTTCAGATGCATGTAGTGCTACCCGTTCGTAAGAACTGAATTTAATCAAGGTTTGTGTACGTTGAATCATTCTCTTGTCTACGTACACTGTAACGTTTATAGCGCGTCCGAAAAACGTCATTACTTGGATGTTCTGAACCGTGTCGTATTCGTGCTATGTACAAAAGTGTCATAAAAAGCGTTTGTAAATCCAGGTTTCTGTAGTTGTGAATTAACGTACCTTGTCTAGATCGAGTCAGCATGCCGCTGGTAGCCATGCCACCGGAGGTGGAAGCCGCAAACTTGGCGATGGTGCAACCGCTGGTAGAAGGAGGGATCACGGAAGTGCCCGCGAGGTTTATCCAGCCGGAGCACCAGCGCGCCGGACCGTCGATAGGGAACTCGCAGATTCCTGTCGTCGATATGTCGCATCTGGACGACGAAACCATGCGGGATCAGGCTCTGGCCCAGATCGCTGCCGCTTGTGAAGAATGGGGCTTCTTTCAGGTACGTACTACCGTGTGATATATCGATCATCCTTCACCTGGCCAGACCGTGTTATCCTTTTGATTCAGAGAATTGCATCATTCCTCATATTGAATTCATACAAAGAAATGAAAATCTTGTACATATAGTCACATAATTCTCCACAGGGAGCTCATAATGGTTTCCCTGTGTGCGTTTCCCTGTTAGTCTCACTTTTCCCACCGAGCCTCGAGTTGACACTTGTTAAACTTTTCTTTTACAAGTTGGTGAGTCAGCATTAAACTGGTGAATAATCAGCTTTAAAACTCAGTGGGAAAAGTGAGACTCGCACACGGAAATCACACAGGGAACTGCATATGAGACCCTGGTGCTCACATGCGCATTCAATATAATGGTTGAAATGGATGCATGCATGCATGTATCAGGTAGTCTAGCATGTATCTAATTGAAATAATTTGCATATGGGCAACTGATACCAGATAGAGTTCACAAGTTAGAACTCTAGTTTCAGCTTGTGAATTAGTCAGAGCCTAGTTTTGCAAGTGGGCAATATTATTGGAGTCCATAGACTAAGGAATCCAACGTGTAAGTTAGACGACCCTTGTTTCCGATAGTGAATTAGTCAGAGCCTTTGCACTGACCAATACTTGTTCCTCTAATTAGCATGGTGATTAAAATCAGTGTCAACGACCATTTGCTGAACATTTGTGAGATAACTGTTTGTGAGAACGTTTGCATATAACTGTTTATATCAGTTCTAAGACTTTACACAGGGAACCTTGTCCACTTCACTGGGAAGTAAACATAAACATTAATGCTAAACCGCTGTTTATAGCAAGTTTTGCAAGTGGTTATCCTATTTAGCAAGTGATTACCATTAATTTACCATCATTCTTGTACCCATTACTGCATGGTAATATGGTCAGGGTTCCTTGTGTTTAGGGATGAAGAAATTTCCTAGATCACCCATGACTCCATGCATGAAAATTGCCTATCATCATTCAAAACTATTTGTAGAACTAGCTTAAACTATGTGCACAAGTGAGAGCCGGTGCTTAGAACAACATGGTTTTAATGATGTTGTATATATTATTATTGTTTGAACCAGTGTTGTAGTGATAATTATGACACGGTTCTCGATCAGGGAAATGAATGAATTAGAGTCATCATGAGAAGTAGTGGACATCAAACAAATATTTTCAGACAAATATTTAGAATGAACCATTGACTGGCAAGGTTTCACTGTAGAAAGATGCCATATCAGTCCAAGACTGGTTTGACGTTCATGCATTCATTTTGTTCAATGTACAGGCTCTTTATATACATGCACTGTACTAGGAGTCTAGGAGACTCAAGTCACCCTGGTAGCAATTAGCTAGATTGTTTAATTGTTTATCCTGGGGTAATTTTGCAGCATACATTAATTTAGCTGCGTAATTGCTACCTAGGGTTGTGTCAATGACACGGTTTTTCCAGTTCACAGAAGACTCAGAATTAAAGTTTCCCTGGATCGATCCCGGGGATCCATCTTACAAGTGGACCGTGCTAATATGACAAGCTTGCAGGTTATCAATCATGGGGTACCACCAGCTTTGATGGCCGAGTTGCTGATGGTAGCAAAAGAATTCTTTGCACTGAGTGCGGAGGAAAAGCAAGTGAACGCCATGAAGCCTGGGAAGACTGTGGGCTATGGTCGTCTCTTTGAAACCAAGAAAAGTGTTGCCAATTGGATTGACCGCCTGGTTTTGTGGACGTATGGTGAGCGCCAGAAACTTGCTGAGCCGTGCATGCCATCAAAGCCCGAGCGATTCAGGTACGTATCTGAATGAAACTTGACTAATTAATTGCATTCTCTTCCCCTCCTCACTGTAATTTACTGTTGAAGTCTGTCTATAATTACTGCACTACTTGGATTGATCATACACTGATTGCCACATAATTTGTTAGAGGAATAGCTACAACAATCATTATGGTTTTAAATCAGCTGCTTAACAAGCTGTAACGTTACTCGAGTTACTCTCTGGGTAACATTGCTATAGTTACTCTCCGAAGTTTTTAACAAATGTAGCACAGAGTGTATGATTTTAATACTGTTGGTAGATATACAGATGAACCAAAGTCTAATGCCTCAACTGAAATAAATATAGGCCTGCATTTCTGATTAAGTTTGGCTGACTTTTCTCTCGGTGATTGGAAATGGAATATATAGGTGACATGGAAGTAGAGCCATGTTATGAGAAATGACATGCTGAGTCATGGGTGTGGCAAGGGGTGTTATAGTTCCGACACTTAGGCGGTTGTACACTTGTACTGGATATAACCTCATTGGTTGAATCTTGTTCAATCATGCTAAATCAAGGTTCTAAAAGAGGGGTCATACCATATCTATATAATTTAAATGAATAATGTCACGCGATGGTTTCATGACATGGATGTCATGTTGTCGAGATTCATCCCAATTTAATCATTCAATGTGCTACTTTCATTCGCGTGTGAACTCCTAGCTGTGTATTTGTTTCCGATACGGTGTGTTTATGTTTTTGGGGCAACGGGCTCCATTCTAGTATTATGCTAAAGAAAAACACGCCCGCTATAGACTAAGTAATGGGTGAGAAGCTCCTAGTTATGGAAAATAACAATGGATAGGTATTTGTCGAGTCGTGGGAGTGGCAAGGGAGGTACCTACTCATTGTTGTTTTCCATGAACATGGACTTCCCATCCATTACCTAGTCCATAATGGTGATCCAACGTGATAATATACAAGTGGGAACCATGGATTGAATAAGGAGCCCTTGATTATTTTCAAATAAACTATTTAATTATTACCTATCATGCATATTAACATAACGATGATGTTATGAAATAATGAAGTTAATGTAGTGATTAATTTGGTTGCTTGAAGTACACATAGCAATTTCACAGTACCATCTTAAGGTATCAAGTACCTACTGTGAAAAGCTATTCTGCTACCTGGTGGGTACTGGGTGACTGTGATAACATCCCCAGATTATGAGAAATAACCCAGGGCTGCTTATCCAAGCCATGCCTGAACCTTGTCCATTATGGGGTTGCATCATGATTATGAGATATATATAACCATGTGACTGTTCCATATATCTTGTTTGCCACCTAGCTTTATCAAAATGGGCTCCATTGAGGTACATTATGGAGAATGAACACTGTAGAAATTAGGGCACGTAGCTCACAGCATGCAGGTACCGTGTCTGAGTAAATGTTGTGTTGTTGCAGAGAAGTGGTTGATGCGTACTCCACGGGCGTTTACACGCTTTGTAATAGGCTACTGGAGACTTTGTCCACAACGCTGGGCCTAGAGCCGCATGTGTTAGGAGAGCGTGTGAATGCAAAAGCTCTAGGAGTCCGAACTTCCTGCAACTATTATCCCCCATGCCCGCAACCAGAGCTTGTGCTGGGCCTCATTCCCCATGCGGACTCCAGCATTTTCACTCTGCTGCAACAAGATGGCCAAGTGTCTGGACTTGAAATTCTCAAAGACGGCCAGTGGTATCAAGTCCCACCTCTCAAGGATGCCTTTGTCGTCAATGTTGGAGATCAATTGCAGGTAACAGTTACTTCAAGTCAAAACATATCCCTGTTAGAGATAGATAATATGGAAATTAATGTCATGTTGAATATATTTACAATGGTATAGATTAACAACATAACACAATTTTCCTTTCAACATGATATGATTTCCATGTTATCTCCAACAGGTTTTTTTACTTTTGTCTTACAGTCATAACTTTTGAATTACATTTTTTAGTGTACAACAATCTGGCCTCGCAACCTCCTTGCTTAACCCCTAAACGTCATAACGTGCCGTAGCGACCAGTAGAATACAGTGTATTTTGGTTGTATTTGGAATGGATCCACACATTTAATGGATTTGGGTGCAAAATAGAAGTTGAAATTTACATCAATTAATGCGGTCCTAAGGTCCAAATTTAGAGTTTCTTGTTGATAGCAAATCTCAATCATACAACAACGTATATACCATCCCCATGGGACGTTTAAAGATTAACTTAGGACTACCTGGTTGAAGCTTGAGAAATTTGAACCAATGTCGATCACATGTTCATCATATGACAAGTTGAAACAATTCATTAATATATATATATATATATATATATATATATATATATGTGAACAATTCTACGAGTTGTAGTTGGAAAAAACAACTAATTTTATTTTCTTTATTTGCACTAATTAAGGTGAAGAATTTCTTTTTAACATACAAAGCTTGTTGCTTTGACCTGTGCAATCTTAGTTTACAGATCTATGTCAGAGGTGGAAATATGAATTGTGGGCGATGGCCTAATATGGGTACCTCCTCCAAAATTAGTGTTTTTTTTTGAGAAATATCTTTTTGGTATGAAAAAACATTGAAAAATTAGAGGGTGTTATAGACACCATGGTTGCAACTACATACATGGTGTCAAAAATGAAATTTCTAACACATAAAATGAGTTAGACATAAGTCACACTATGTGAGACGCGTAAAAGTGGTACCCACATCAGGCCATTCCCCTTGTATGAGATTAAAAATGTATTAAAATAAAATCCAGTTTTACTAAAGCTTGATAAATGAATGGTTTGTGCAGATAATGAGCAACGCCAAGTACAGAAGTGTGATGCATAGGGCGCGGACCAACACAGCAGAAGGGAGATACAGTTTCCCCAACTTTATATTACCCATAGAGGACACCGTCATTGAGCCATTCCCGGAGCTTCTGTCTGAGACAAACCCTCCTCTTTACAGGTCTCTCACCTATGGCGAATATGTCAATGGCTTCCACTTCAAGTCCTTTGCAGGAACTCGCCACATTGACAACTTCATGATACAAAATTTGACTTCAAAATGATCAAGTTTTTCCACAGGACCCTGGAACTTACAGTGTTTCATTTCCATGAAAAGCAGGCAGCATGATCAACTGTCCAAGATATATAGCAGCACCCTTTTCTCCGGAAGGTCATGGAAGTTAAATGTTTTGGTAGACAACAGTGTAAAATCCCCCCTTTTTTTTTTTTAGTTTTTTTATTACAAGTTCAAGGGTGCAAAAACCACAAAGTGGTTGTGAGATGCATTTCATGTAGAGTGTGTACTGTTTGGGTTCAGAGCAATTTTGCAATGCAATTTTACAGTGTAAAGATCAATTTTATCAAGCAGTGCAATAAATTGTTGTTTTGAAACTGGACTTAATATTCATAAGGCAAAATAGACTGTGAACTGATCTCTGGGAATGGTTTAAAAGTCCTGTTCAACAAGTCGGTGGAAGCTTACAGCAACTGATTATCATACTCCACATATATAGCAAGTTTGTACAAGCTCTGGTGGATGATTTAATCGTTTTGGTGCCACCTAGACTATTTTGTGGGTTATAGTCAATAACTAAGTGACATGTGGAATAAACAGGCAGCTACGCTACGAGGAGCTCTGACAAAAATAGCATGGATGAAGGACAAAAATGCATTTAAGTGGAATCATGAACGGAATATATTTGCTACAATTGTATTTAGCTAAATGGGTGTCCCCGCAATGTCTCTTCCCTATGATCATAGCCAATAAATTTTGTAGAAGTCAAACAAATAACTATTTTGTGGATATGTTACCGTAGTACATGATTGGCTTCGACAATAACTATATTATTTTTAATAAGGGCCAAAATTTTAGGAATTTTTTTTCACTTTTTTCCAAACTTAAAGAAGATTTTAAAATTTTAATGGGCCAAATATATTTTTAAAAAATTAATTAAATATTCGACACCCTACTGTTGAATCCAATTGTTTACTACGGTATGTTGGAAAAAAACTCAAAGCGGGGACTTTTGTCCTAGGGTCTATTTTGCCTTCTGGTTTGTTAATGCTGCATTAACTTCAAACCTCATATTTGTTAAAATGGCAAATTTGGCGCTCTAATATCAATTGTCAGATAGAAACCTCAGAGTTTTGGAGCTCTTCTACATCACAATTTTGGCACTCTGAAATTCGGCATAAATGAATTAATTTTGGTTTAAAAGTGCCACACGCCATCTTGTGATTAGTTGAGGATGACGTGGACCTCTAAAAAAAACTCAAGTGGAAAAATCAATTTCGATTCCAGGCTGTCGAATCTGACGGTCTCATGGAGAGGCTGAAGGTGAAAATAATGTCACCCAACATTTTTAGGTTAGTAACTGCAAAACTCACTAGTCAGTTCAATCTCACCCATCCATCACTCCAGATCAATTCTTCCCTTCTCTTCCTCTTCATCACGGAATTATTCATTTTTTCTCCTCAGCGAAGAACACCCCGTGTGTGTCTGGACTGGGCAAAATGATGGAGTCACCAAGGGGTTCAATTGTACCTGATGAAAAATAAAAATAATAAGAAACAATTATTGATGCAGAGAGTATAATTATACATGAGGCTGCAGAATCACATATGTAGTCACTCCAAAGGGCTGATAATTATATAATTGCAGATTTATAGTTTGAGCTTCTTGGCGATTAGCAACAATGGATGTGACTTGGTTCTGCTTCAGTTTGAGGTAGAGAAAGTCTCACTTTGATACCAAAATTTAATAAGCATAATTTTTTTAATTTCAAATTATCGTGAGCTGAAATTGTGATGAGCTCACAATTGGGCTGATTTGAGCTGCAATCAACAAGACATTGCCACATTTTGAGATCAACATGCCTTTGATTAGCAGCCCTGACTCGGAACTCAAATTTTGGCCCAACAAACAGTCATCATTTTTTCCTTTGCCAATAGTTTTTTAATTTTTAATTTATTTATGGCACATAAGACTGGCTACCACACCGAAGCTGCAACAATAACTGGACTGACCCTGTCTCAAATTATTTCCTCCAATTATACCAACCTCAATAATTTTCTTACATCAGTTTTGTTTGGGCCAATTTCAGTTGTAAAAGCACTGGTGTCACAGCAAGTGATCAGTTATTATAAAACAGCAGAGTTAGCTGCATGCTTCAAGAATTAATTAATGTTGATTACCATTTTGAGTTTTGTGTGTGTGTTTTTTATTTCCAGTTTAACATACTTAAAAAATAATGCAGCTGACTATCATGAGGCTGAGTGTGGTTGCAAGAGGACCGGCTTAAAGATGGCGCACACAATAATGGTGAACGTTCTGCGAGCCACAATTCTACTGCAAGCCTTGAGTAGTCATGTGCAAGTGGCCATGGCGGTAGTGTATATAGTTGGAGGACCCGCAGGATGGGACTTCGCTCCCACAGCTTCGTATTACTCCGACTGGGCTTCTGAAAACATCTTTGTGCCTGGTGATAAACTAAGTAAGACTACGCGGAACCTTTTAGTACAATTTCTCGGATGTATAGTGCGGATGATAATTAATTGCAGGGATCGGAGGCCATTCATTTCATTAAAATTGTTGAAAGCATGTGACATAACATTGTAAGAAAAGTTGGTAAAAAAATCGCAGCTGAATTCATTTGACCTCATTTTGTTGCAGTACCAAAACGACTGTAGAATTTATTTTTTGATTTGCAGTCGGGGTTTTAAGTATATTTTTGGGTGTGTAATATACCATTGGAGAGGTATTTTCAAGAACTTCCTAGCGGTTTATTACACACCTCAAAACACTTAAAATTCCGGTAGTTGTTTTGGGACTGCAGCAGAATGAGGTCAAACAAACCGCAGCTAAATTATTTTTGGGTTTTTTTTTACCAAGTTTTCTTATAGTGTAAACATCTTGCAAGTAGGTACATAACATGTCACTAATCATAGGAACTAAGGCTGATGTATGAAGTCTCTCCATAGATGGCATCATGCGTACAGTTGTCCCTCTCTGTTATGACATGTTTGGGAAGCTGGAACTTCAAGGTGGCAGACATAGATTAGTCACATAAATGACTTGTCACATGTGTATTCCTTGAAACAATAATATCGTCATATTATGGAGTGTCATGTAAGTTAGACTGTATGCATGTTGCCTTTGTGAACCTTATGTGTGATGTAATTAATGGTGCAGGTTTTAGGTATGATCCGAGTGAACACAATGTACAGCAAGTGAATATGAGCGACTACGCGACGTGCAATACTTTGAACCCCATCGTGCAATACCAGACGGGCAATGACCTCATCACGCTGGAGAAGCCTGGCATGTATGGCTTCATCTGTGGGTTTGCGGGCCACTGCGAAGGTGGAGGCATGCTTATCAAGCTGGTGGTGACAGGATCCACAATAGCGGCACCTCCACCTCCAAATCGCCTGCCTCCACCGGTGCCGCAAAATCCTCCTCCAAATCACCCACCACCACCACCACTTCCCAAACTATCCCCACCGCCTCCTCCAGTTCTCTTCCCACCTGCTCCCGCCACTTCACCAAACCCTGGCCCTCCAGCTCCAGCTCCAAAACCTCCTCTAACTTGGCCCCCACCTCCAGTTTTAGCGTCACCTCCACCTGCACATCCACATCCCCATCCAAAGGCCCCGTCGTCACGGCCACCACCAGCACAAAGCTCCCATCAAAACCAGACATATGAATCTCCGGCTGCACCCGGAGCTCCCCCGCCTCTATTTCTAGCGGAACCTCCAGTTTTCGCTCCTGCTCCCGCTCCGTCATATTATTACACACCAGCTCCATCGCCTTTTTTTGATTTTGATCCTGATACTGCGCAGAATTCTCCTCGGTTCAGCAGGGGCTTTGTGTTTACTAGCTTTGTCGTTACTGGTGCCGTCATTTTCTGGTAGGTTTTGCACAAATGAGTAGATTGTTTGTGATAAAAAATGTATGTGCAGTTCCATGGTGTTGAATTATTAATACAAGTCAACAATTTGGCATAGTTTAATTTCTTACTGAGTTCCTTCAAGTTGGAATGAGTGTGAGCGAAGTCAGTGCTCATTAATTTGGTTCTTCTTGAAATGAAACTCTTGTTTTGTTTGTGCCAAAAAAAGAAGAAGTCAGGGCTCATTTATTGCATAATCATGGCTGTTTAATGTTTTGAATGATGTGCACAGGGAATGTTATAGCTCGCTTAATTAAGACTCGCATTGCGTTCAAATAATTACAGTTATTGAGACTTTTTAACCACAGGGTCTAGTTTGCCCTGTGTTTGATTCATGAAGATGTTTGTGTGGATGGTGCTTTGTTATCAGATTACAAAGTTTATCTTTTATGTAATTTCTTAAGCAAGTTTACTGTAATAGTAATCACAGATTTAATTTTTATTCATCTGTTGCTCATTGTCGATAGATCAGTTTGATTCTCAATTCCACAATAAATCATGACTAAACTTAAAATTCCCTCAAGCTTAGACGTCAGTCTTCAGAGGATGCCATTTATAATTCAAAGAGAAAGCTGCAAATTCTGTGGACTGACACCAGATTGCCAAGTTGCAAATTTTGACATTAACCCTGTGACGCGCCTGCGTCCAGATTCTGGACCCTGGATGAATCTGGACGCGTCCCTTCACCACGCACGGGGATGTTTTTCATCCATTCAATTTTTTTTAAATTCTTGTGCTAGTTGATTACCATATGTAAGGTACGGATCTTCAAAATAAGATATTGAATTTTTTTGAAAAATAGCAAAAGTGGTTAATGTCAAGTTTCATTCTTAGTTCAAAAAGTGAGACCTTAAACATGATTTTCCATAATAAGTAGAATCAAATAGTGAAAACCATACCATCTTGTAGTGCATGTTATTCCAATTTCATTACAATATTTTTAAAAATTTTAATGTTAATTTTGGATTTTTAATTGAATTTCAAGAGAAAACCTTGCAAAATTAATTTTAAAAAATTAATAATAAATATGATGAATTCAACCGTACAGACGTTATCTTCACATTGACATTTATAACTTTGCTTTGTACATCAACTCCATTTTAATATTTTATCAAACATTTTATAACGAATCTTTGAAAACAGTGTTGAATCGGGGTGCTGAGTAAAAGCACCCCGCGAACTATTTCGCAGAGGTGCCCACTCCTCTCGGGCAGCCCGACTGTCCACGCTGGACTCATCACCCGGCCCGGCCTGAGTGCACCCGGCAGGCCCGGCACGACAGTTCATCGCCTTGGTTTTCCGTCGCTTTGAGAGCTCATCGCCTTGCCTTCGCGATCTGCCTTCGCGATCTGGTTTCGGGCTTCGCCATCGCTGCGGCCGCCGCGCCTTGCTCGGTGCGAGCTCTCCACTCTCCCCTCGTCGTAATTCTGTGAGCGGTTTAGGGTTTTGTGGTGGTGGAGGTTTTGCTCTCATTCGGCGTTCCTCATCGGCATGTTCTGCGGCTTGTGCGTCCAGGGCGTCTACCTCGTGTACTGCTTGCATCGCACTCACCAACGCAAGAGCCGGGTACTCGTCCATTCTACACTCTCCGCATGTGGACATGGGAGCACGGAACAACGGAGGACGAACAGCTCCGCATTACGCCGCCAACAAGAACCACGTCGAGATTGCTAGCTGGAGTGGCCCAAAGTTTAACAAGGTCTTCTTCTCCTAGTCCTTCCCTCGTTGTTGTCATCGTTGTTTCGATTGCCAACACCTCCTCATCCGTTCTCTCTTCTTCTGCATTTGATTTGCAGGTCCGTGACCTCCAAGTGCAAAAGTTATGAGATCTCATGTTGAATTTTTGGTCAATTTTTTTTAGGGTTTAAGGCCTTCTGCAATCAATGTTTGTATGCTAACAGTCCTATGGACTATGCAGATGCCGCTTATGGGAGGACTTTTCACAAAATTTCGATTGATTTGACTACGAAACTGCAAAACAACGAAACAGTTAGGTTCCTGTAGTGATACAGCGAAATGGCGAAACAGTTGGGTTCTGTTGCGAAATAGCGAAACAGTTAGGTTCCTGTAGCGAAACAGCAAAATATTTGTTCAGTTGCCGTCAACAAATATTTGCATACAAATTTTAAATTTTTTAAGATTTTAAAATATTTGCATACATATGAATTTGAATCCTTGTTGCCGTATTCCCATGAAGAGCAATGCCAACATATGCTCAGCAAACAAAGCTATGAAGGAGTCCTGGCAATACCCGAAACAGGTCTACAAGACAACGTTTTGAGTTCAATAGCAAAGACAAATAATTATGTACAATATCTATTCAAGCTGTTTTGCAAACCTGTCCTGCAAACCCTAAACATGTCTTGCATACCCACAAACCTATCCTGCAAACCCACAAAACTGTTTTGCACATCGTCTTGCAAAACAGGACATACCGTCTTTTTGAACACAAACATGTCCTATCAATCAATAATTCACATTGCACTTAGTTCATTGTTTGATAGAACACCATTGGGATATAGAATCAAATGTCACCTTTATGTATATTCCAAAAGAATACAAGTGTGCATATGGCAAGCGTTCATGTTGCTGGAGCAGATCAAACGATGGGAGGACGGGTCCCTAAAACAGCCCAACCTCAGTAGAATAAAACCACGAATCCTAAGCTAAATTGTTACAGGTAACTGATGGGAAAATTCACCTGATCCATTCACATTCGTGAGGATTCCAGCAAAGGTCAACTCGGTTTTTTTTCTCATTGTTACACAGAGCTACTACTACAGTTACATTCTTCTAAGTTGTGCATCTATGAGCCTCTTTCAAAACTCATATAAAATCGCTGGTTACTACAACCTTCGACCCACTCTGCCGAGGCGTCTTGCAACTCCAAATGCCAGAAACTTGCCCAATCTCGACGTGGTTCTTGTTGACCGCGTAATGCGGAGCTGTTCGTCCTCCGTTGTTCCGTGCTCCCATGTCCACATGTGGAGAGTGTAGAATGGACGAGTACCCGGCTCTTGTGTTGGTGAGTGCGATGCAAGCAGTACAAGAGGTAGACGCCCTGGACGCACAAGCCGCAGAAAATGCCAATGAGGAACGCCGAATGAGAGCAAAACCTCCACCACCACAAAACCCTAAACCGCTCACAGAATGACTACGAGGGGAGAGTGGAGAGCTTGCACCGAGCTAGGCGCGGCGGCCGCAGCGATGGCGAAGCCTGAAACCAGATCGCGAAGGCAAGGCGATGAGCTCTCAAAGCGACGGAAAACCAAGGCGATGAACTGTCGTGCCGGGCCTGCCGGGTGCACTCAGGCCGGGCCGGGTGATGAGTCGAGCGTGGACAGTCGGGCTGCCCGAGAGGAGTGGGCACCTCTGCGAAATAGTTCGCGGGGTGCTTTTACTCAGCACCTTGAATCGGGACCTTAAAGGGTTAAAGTGGTCAGTCAATGCTTTGAGTGGAACGTAAATTAGAGTGGTTAATGTAAATTAGAGTGGTTCAAACAGAACATGCTTGGCACAAAAATAGTCTACAAGTTACCTGAAGTCATACGTGGACAGTTACAAAAAGCATTTTTTGATCAAATCAAATTTCAATACAGGGCAATTCAAGTGCTGCATGCACCATCCATATATCACAAGGTTTAGAAATCACTCATTCTTAAAAAAAAAATCCTCTTGCCAACTATACAACTCCTAATCATAGCTGGAAAATTTCTCACCCAGAAGAAGAAGAATAACTCTGTTCCTAAAACCAGTGTAAATGAAGAATCTGATCTACTCACTACGCCGCATGAATGCAGATAGCGAGTGCTAACTATGAATCTCACTTCAATATACACAGACTGCAAACTTCCAACAGCTTCATTTACCTTCATAACGGGTTGTTGACTTTTCAACGTTAACGTGAATCCATCTCATAGGCAACCTGTCACCATCGCCATCGGAAGTCGAAACTGATAACCTTGTCTCCTTTCAACTTGCATCCTACGCCCTTCTGGTTATGTATGATAACCTACTCAATGCTACCGCAGCTCATTGGTTATCTAATACATAACATTTTGTTGTATCAGTAGTTCTAAGACTTCTCTCTTTGCTACACTCATGAAGAAACCTTCTATCACCCATGCCCTATGACTTCATTCTTTGCTATAGACTTAATAGAAACCTCCTGTCACTACATGACCAGAGTAGAAAACTTCCTATCATCTTGACCCTCTGTATGAAAACTGCCTATCCAACTATAGTTCTCGACTGCTCTTACATGGAAAGAAGAAAGAATAACTTCGCTCTTCTACCACATGGAGAGATAAAGACATTCCCACATGGAATTTCATATAGGAAGTGGGACAAAATTCCCACAATTGTAACTTTCCTAGGACCATTGTAGTGTATTTTTATCTGGGAAAGGTAAAATTGTGACGAATTTGTCTACGTTTTCCATATGGGAATCTTGTTTTTATCTCCCTATATAAGGACCCACGGCGGGATGATGAAAACTACCTATCAACCTATTCAAACTTTTGACTTTTCTCACATGAATAGAAGAAAGGAGAAAAGGACTCTTCTAAAGACACATGGGTAACAAAAACTCCCTATCAGCTTTCCAACTTATGGACAAAAGAAAGGATAAAAGTGTTGTTCTAAAGAAACGCGGATTGGATGAAAACTGCCTATTAGGGTTTCATCCAAAAGGGAGCCCTCTTCAAGTGATGTAGAAGGCTCCTGAAGATAGAATGGTATGTTCAATTGCAAGCCACACTAATTAATGCGGCTAATGGTAGCTACTAACAAAATCACGGATGTCAGGGTAGCCTTGGAAGTAGCCTCTGCCGGGGGGAGCGCCGTGCGCGGCCTCGGTTTGGAGGTAAGGATTCACTGTGGTAAAAAGCTCTGGCGGTGCAGTGGGCTCATATGGACCTGGTGGTGCTGGCCCCATCGTTGGCACAAATTGACGCTGCTCGGGCACCCCAGTGCAGATAGGCGTGTGCAGATGTGGTGGGGGATACAAAACCGGTTGTACAGCTGTTGGAGTACGGTTTTCTGGAGGTGGAGAACAAATATTTCTTTGACGGATCTGTAGAAATGGCTGTAAAGAAGATTATTTAGTCTCATCATCACTGGAAAATAAAATTACAAAAAAAAACTCTGTTGTTCCTTCAATGAAGAACTGTTTGTTTCTCCAAGACGAACTCGTATCCTGCCTTAATTTATGCATTGAAGGAGTATTTATCATCAGTAGCCTCGATCGTATTCAATATTTTGGCAATGAAAATTACAACTTTCAAGTGCTCAGATTGGTTTTTAGTTGACCTCAAAGTTGTACAATCTACAATTTCCTATAAGTGCCTCAAACTGTTAACTCTAGTTCCTAGTTGAGAGCTGGTTTTTGAACACGCCACTTTTGTGAAATTATGTGTGGAATAAGCTCTTAGTTTCTGGAACATGATTTTGAGTGTTCTGAGGTGAGTGTGCTTGCTAAAAGGATTAATCTGTCAATGTTTTGACTTAACCCCTAAGCGTTTGAGGAGTCGTGTGGGGCCATATCTGGTCGTTTTTCAATCAAATGTTGATTTTCACCTAGTTCCTGAGTTCAAATGAAAATGGTCCCAAGCAAAAAAAATGTGGGGACTATCTTTTACTTTCTAGTCCAATTCATCATTCTTCAAAATTGTTAAAATTTCATTTTTCACAACACTTTATAGCTCAAAACCTTAAAATTTCAATATACACTGCAGAAAACGTTTTTCTATTGAATTTCTTTTTTAGGGAAGCTCAAGAAGCATGCCACCTTCACTTTTTGGTTCATCACTGTTGTTTACATTTTCCCTAAAAAATTCATACTTTTAAAGCATTTTTGTAATTACTATGATTTTTACAAGAAATAAACTTTGAAAAATCTTATAAAACTCATTTTAATTTACATAATTATGAAAAAAATCAGAATAGATCGGTTTAACAATAACTTGTATGAGAAAAATACCAGAAAAATATAACACATTTTAGAATGTGAAGAATTGATGAGGTTTGACTGGGTAACTATAGTGTGGACACTTAAGGGTTACCTAAATTAAAAATGAGGAGATTAGGAAGTCTCTCCATTTTTAAGTACAGATTTAGTTGTGGAGGCCTGGCTCATAAGAAACCATTAAAAACAGATCTGTTTTATTTAAAAAAAACCAATTAGTACATATGTTGCAGTGGTCTTACATGAGATTTGGTAAAAGTGGCAGCCACATCGATGGACCCAACAGCATTTTTGTTTACTCCAAGCAAAACCTCTGTTCGTGTAACTGCGTCCTCGCTTCCTAAAAACAATGATAGCTCCATCCTGCAAACACACGGATGGTCATATTTGTTGATTTAATGGCTCAAAATTTGTGACCTTAAGCTAACTATATCTTAAAGCGTTCACCTTACCAACTGAGCCTATTTACACACATAAAACAGAAATTATTTGCAGTAGGTCTCATTAGCAAGTTCGAGAGGATTCCAATGCACTTTAGCATGCATTATTTGGATACTGTATAAATAAGTTATGAATTTCTAAGGTGCTGACTATAGGTTGACCTTAAAGCAACCCTAAACTCTGATGTTCAGATTGTGCACATTCTCATCGACAGTAGGGTGTCAGAATCTACTTATTATGGAAGATTGAGTTGTGAACGCTTTTAGATATAGTTACCTTAGCTGGTTTAGATCAGTGCTCCACATTTCTTGAAATTCTGCCATTCTAATGAATATGATGGTATATATTGGATTAAGTATCTCGCCTTATCGAGAGACCGATTGGAAATACAATGTCATATAGACCTTGGTAGAAGTGACATACAAAATTGGAAGTAAGCTCTAGGATTATTTTAGTAATCGTTAGAGAAAATCAATCATTGAATTTAGCTCTTCAAATTTCAATACAGTTTTCAAGAAATTCACAAAAATGTTTAGAGGTGAAGAAAATTTGAAGATGATCGTGTTGCTTTATGAATATAAACTAGATGGGATTAATGAATAAATTAATCCATTTCCCATCTCTGGCACATCTCAAAATGTAGCATGGTATCAGGAAATCCATTAATGAGATGTGCCAGAGATGGGATTAATGAGCTTAGGATCGTATCAGTCTCTAAAGATTGCACTTACTTGCATTCCCCAGCCTTGGTTGACCCGTTGTAGATCTCGATTTCAAGTGCATCCTCTGGTTTGGGAGAGTTGATTATGAAAGTGAAGCTGTTTTCTTTATACCACACAAATTTGTTTCCCATCTCTGGCACATCTCAAAATGTAGCATGGTATCAGGAAATCAGTAAATGAAAGCATAAGAAAAATGAAAAAATAAAATAAAATAATATTATATTATATTATATTTATATATTTATTTGTACAAGTCATTTCAATTGACTCTCGAGACACTTAGTTCCTTGTTGGTAGGTACTCCCTCTATGTTCCAAAATAAAAAGCCCGTGGGAACTACAGATTTTCTCAAGATGCTTTTTATTTTGGAAGTATTCATTATTGCAGGATGACTGATGTATTACATGACAAAAAATACCTTGTCTGAAATTTGATAAGTATATGATAATTTTTGATACATGGATCATGGTCAACTTCAAAAACTAAAAGAAACTCACATGATAGCAATTTTGCAAAGGATTCTTTTACTAGGGTAACTATACCTTAAAGGAAAGCATTTATCTTAAAGGGTACGTACCTACTACCCTACGTCGTGGCCAATTTCGACATTAATTAATTACTTTTTGTTCAAAAGTGCCACATGTCATCTTTTGATTGGTTTATGGTGACGTGGACCTCTCAAAATATGATGTGGAAATTAGATTTCAACACTATACTGTCGGAATCTGTCGCACATACGATATAGTGGGACATTTTCAACCATGAAAATGTCACACTATAGTAAGTACGCACGCTTTAAGGTATAGTTACCTTATGGAATGATGAGAAGATGTCACAATATTCAGTCTCCACATGCAAGAATGACTGTAGTTGAGTAAAGTAGAGAGGCTGTTGACATCTTTAATTTCAAGGTGTCTGGTAAACTCACCTTCAAGAGTTCCACTTTTTAATACAGTATGATTGTAGGTGAGCTTTGCACTCACTTTAGTCGTCTTTGCTGCAAGCAGGTTGCATAAGAACAGTTAGCTTTAGTACAGTGTCATCAATGTATTGCATTGCAGGCATGAAGGTCTACTTAATATATAATTATATTCATGTATAAGAGCCCTCTACAATGCGAGTCAAAAGCATCAGAAACGTGTAAACTACACTGATTATCCCATTTAGTGCTTGTGGTATTGATTCCTGAAGCACGCACTATTTTACCAAACCTAAAAACTTGGGCTGAAAGTTTTATTGGGTGGCTGGAATCTTCATATCACGCTAATTTTACATCATAATGATATTTAGTATCGCCTTGAGTAATTTCCCAAATGCGCTATGAAATCCCCTCACTAAATGGGATAATCAGATATTAGAAATGTTAGGGACTTGATCTTGTCTCCTCTACCAACAATAACTCATCTATTCATACACTTGGTTGGCTTTCAATTAGCAAGTGGTGTAAGCATGACTTCTAAGCTAAAAGTCTACAACATTATCTATTGTCAGTGAAAATGATCTATAAAGCTCCTCCCACTTTAAAAATTGCATAAGAAATTCATACATGATGATAAATCTCGGTGATAAATCAAACTTTGCTCAGTACGTAGAAGAGCCAAACTCTCGAGATCTATCAAATTTTTACACTCCTACATATTGGTTGAAAACTAAAATAAGGCAAAAAGAATTTAGTTTACATGATTTGAAAAAATTAACGGAGGTGAGTCCTTCGATGTGTCCTCTCTGAAGCACCACAGTCAGGTTGCCCTGCAGTCCCATAGCCTGTCCACAAAGCAACAATCCCATGTAACTTAACTTCCCAATTATGAGCCTGAGTTCGTAAATTCTCCAGAAAACAGATATAGGGCTAATGGTCTGATATGGGTACCCTGGTTACGCGTAACCATATGTGTGACTACGTATAACTCATTTTATGCGTACCAAAAATTCTGTTTTTAACATAGTGTATGCGGTTCCTATTATGTCATCTACAAAACCATCTAATTTAATTTCCTTACCAAAAAGATTTTTTCCTAAAATCACACTAGTTTAGGAGGGGTACCCATATCAGGCCATCACCCATAGCAGCTTAGAAAACTTAGAAAACTTACATAACATTAAGTAGCATGTGTTGGGTATACCTTTTAGCTTCATTCAACAAGATAATTAATGTGAATGAACGGGAGATGGGGGAGGAAATGAAATGGTGGGCACATGGCAAACATAAAATACATCAACATTTTCCAAGAGAAGAACCTACATTCATTACTTCCATGCCTGCAAATGAAATGGTGAACACATGTGCTACTCACTTACAACTGTAAGTTCCCAATACTTGAAACTCCCAGTAAACATGGGTAGCTACTAATTTACTCTGTCCAAAAATGCAGAATATGTTAGAGATTCGCTGCGAGCCAAGCTCTGCTACTGAATGTTATGTAAATCTCAGGCTCACCTGCTGTGGTAAAATTTGAGCCATCAAGAATAACTCTCCACACTGCTTCTGTTTACCAAGTGAAGTTACCATCACCGGCAAGACCTTCTCTTCTGGACCTTGCTCCGGTGTCAGCTTTATAAGCTCATGGAAGTTAAGTCTGTCAGATTTTTAATCAAAAAAAACAAGGTCAGGGCAAGTGTGTAAGCTCTAAAATGCAGCATAATTAATGCAGTCGAAGGATTGTCAAGAGCCAAGTGAACCTAGAATTATTCAACTAACTGGCAGGCTAATTAAACTATGAAGATCTTTCCTTTTGGGAATGAAAATTACATCATCATGAGAACAAAACTGTGGTTTCGTTGACCATTTATACATTAAAAAACAAGTCATATACTTATTCAATTTTCAAATAGTTGGCCATCCATGAGTCAAAAATTCCATCATAAGATTCAATAGGATTTTTTTATTTTTTTTTGAAACAAGGAGATAAATACAAGATTCTCATAAGGGAAATGCGAACAAATTTTCCACAATTGTAACTATCCCAGATCAAGAGTACACTACAATCATTCCAAGAAAGTTACAGTTGTGAGAATTTTGTCTTACTTCCCATGTGGGAATGTCTTTTTATTTTTCCATGTGGGAAAATTCGATCTGTGCAATGTGCAGTTGTACTGAATACAGGGAACAAATAAGCTAATTTAGAGCCTTGAAAGCTTACTTGGATTTTCCAATACAGTTGCCATTCCTATTGAAGAGGTCCAGGGTGATGTACTCAGTCTCGTTCTCATAAACGAAATGAAATACGTTGGTCCCATCGTTCTCAAATACAGGATTCCGTCCCATATCTGTAAACCAATCCAAACAAAGTCACAGCTTACACATGAAGGATTCACAGTTTTGAAATGATAAATTCAATCGATTATAGTGTGAAAAATATAATTCAGATGGGACCAAATTTTATATCACTAGAACCAGTGAAGATCATCGCATACGTTGGTAAAAAAAAACAAAGAAATTCAAACAAGAGGAAGTCCAAATAGGACTACTCAAAACTGTTAAAAAAAACAAAGTAACCCAATCCAAACAAAGTCACAGCTTACACATGGAAGGACCAAGGATTCACAGCTTTGAAATGATAAATTCAATCGATCATATTGTGAAAAGTATGATTCAGATGGGACCAAATTTTATATCATTCCATTCATTCGAACCAGTGAAGATCATCGCATGTGTTGGTCAAAAAACAAAGAAATTCAAACAAGAGGAAGTCCAAATAGGACCTCCTCAAAACTGTTTAAAAAAAACATAATGACCATTAACATACCTTCTACTTTAGTAGTTGAGTAGACGATATTCTTGTATGAAGCCTTGGCAATTACCATCGTTCGAGATTCTGCATTCATATGCAAACACCACCTTAATATTCAGATAGATAGAAACTTCAGACCTCTTTCAAGGCCGGCGTGAATAAAGTGTCTGTTTGTCTTGACAATGAACCAATGCCCACCGAACAAAGGGCCATTGGTGCGAGACTACTCTTCCCTTTCGAGAATACCTTAATATTCATATACATATCAACATGCACAACTAGGGAATTTAAGTGGGATAAAAGTCAACTCCGAAACAAATTAAACTGCACACTTACTCATAACTGTGATCGCATTGATTTTTTCGGCTTTCAGGAGCGTCAACTGGAGATGTCTCGCCATTGCGCTCTCCTTCTAGATCTGGAAGGAATTGAAGCGCTACCAGCAGACTACTAGACTGCATAAGATTTCAACAGTCTACCGACACCGCTGCAAAACGTCGACGTTCAACCCAACCACCTCACTGCAACCCTAATCTCGCCTGCAACAACAACTAGACAAGCACTTGGTCCACTTGTTGCCTGAAATTGAAATCTGTCCGCGGGTATGTAGCACTTGTCGTACGTCGATCTCTCGTAACCACAACTTGGGCTTGCAGGAAAGAATTGAAAGGGTCGGAACAGGAAGCTAGAATTGAGATGCGTTCGATTCCTGAACTTGCGAAAGGGCTCCAAGAGATCTATGGAAAGAGATTGCAAGCAAGCTGAGGCTAGCTAGCACTATACATTCATAGCTCTCTCGTGAATACGTACGTAACTTGGGTACCGTAGGCTTTAAGTCGGAAGAGGAGATTAGTTACTGGTAATTGCAGACATCAGAGTGATTAGAGCATTCCCACCCATGCACGCTAGGACTAACCCTCTCAAATTATTCATCTACATGTGAAGGGCCCTTGCACTCACACTCCCCCACCCTTGCACGCCCTTCACGTATCAAAAGTGCGCATCAAATAGTCAATGGACCAATCACAAGTAGAATGAGAGGAATAATCATCGAATAGACAACTCAATAGTGATTTCAAGGCCCAATTTCTAACACGCTAGAATCCAGAGTCAAGAAGCATTTTGAAAGGCCCCTTGAAACTTTTCATCCACTTCTTGAGGTCAGAGACCCTCTGAGGCCATGGGTGGCCGTGCTCTTAGTCTGCAACTTTCGTGATGAAACAAAGTAACCTAGTCGGCACTCGGCAACTAAGTTAGTGTGCGTGTGATACTCGAACACTGCGCCTTCGTTGCCTGGAAGACCCGTCGCTGGAACACGGAGGTCTTGAATGCAGGCACTGTTCGCTCGGTCCTGATTCCCTGGAATTTCCATTTTGGGTAACCTATGGGTTTTTTTAAGAAGGGGTTCACGGTTATTGGGAGGAAGGGGTTTTTTATTTTTTTAACAAATGGAGCCTTTTATTCCACATCAGAGCAACGAAACAACAAGCACCAAAGCGAGACCGAGCGAGCCCATTCAGAGCCGGCTGGCAATAGAGTTAACCGAAAAGTCAGCTCAAAGAGGAAAGTTTTAGCAAATTCCTCTTGAACTCCTCTTGAACTCATATTGAAATATAAATAGACCGAAAACTAGTTCAAGATGAGTTGGGAGACAATCTAAAGCAAGCCACTGTCATTATTCTCCACACCTCGCAATGACTTCCACACCTCCTACCAAAGCTCCAAGCCCATGGCCCACAAGGGTACAAGTTATGACACGACACTATTCAACCCAAACATAGCTAAAGAGAGCTCAAAAGAGAGGTTGAAAAGGGAGGTTCCATGGCCTTCTTTTCGGTTAACTCTAATACCTAGAAAACATGCATAAGTGAAGACCACCTAACTAAAAGTCCCTCAAGCAGGGTACAAATAGTTGAAGGGGTTATTTTTTAGGTGGACCTCAAATTGCAACAAAATAGGGGTAATTTTGACCCCATACATTAAAGATCATTGGGGTTCTAGAGACAACAACACCTATACCTCCTTAATGTCACAACCTCAAGTGTCTAAATATATTGTTGCATGCAAACATGACATTAAAGTCATAGTATCCTTAGCCGGTGGGCAATGGTCTAATGTCACGGGTATCCCAAAAAGCCATTTGAACTCCAAAAGCAAGCCCGTATGCCAACTTTGAATGAGTCTCTCTTTAACCCCTAACCGTCCAACCATGCATATTTTGCATGATGTACAAATTTGAACTTCGATTTCTCATTCATCATGCACTTTTTGCAGTGTGAAATTTTTACTGAAACTTTTATGGGAAGTTAGCTTTGTCCATGTGTGATCCGATTAGAAAGGGGATGATCCGTAAAAAATTTATGCCTCATTTCATGTTGTAGTGTTCCACCCCAAATTTGGAAGATTTTAGTCTAAAGGTGCTTTTGAAAAAGTCAAGTACTAGAAATAAGCAACCAAAAAATCTCCAAAAATCACTACACTTAGAGTATTACATTTCAACCCATCCCAACAAATCTCATTTTTAAATTGTCAATATCTTATTCGTAATCATATTACAAAAGAGCTCTAAATTTTAAGTTTGAAAATTTATACACAAATATTTGTGATAGCAATCACAAATTAAACCGTATGGATAGAATGTAAAATTCATAATGTACAACTTTTATTCATTCATCAAGTTGAAATATCCCTCTTAGTTGCATTTTATAATACATCTTTGAAAAATTGCCAAATCTGAAAAGGGTGAGAACGTTTAGGGGTTAAAACAAAATAAAAAATGAATTGACAAGATGTAGTTTTGATTTCCTACACTTATGTAGTACACAAAAAACATTCACTTAAAAGTTGAACATCTTTAAATATTTTAAAAGAGACTTTTTGTACAAAAATTAGATTTTATCCTAGCTTCTAACCTTTTTAAAAACATTCGTTTAAAATATTCAGTGACGTCATTTTGATACCAATTTTTGTTATGAAGTACATCTAGATATGTGTTATTTGAAATGATTAATTTGAATGATTTAAAATATTATATGTTTGTAAGTCTATGCCTGCAAATGTTAATTTTTGGCAATTTTTCTCACTAAGCATAAAAACATGAAAAACATTTATTCAATTGAAAATTTTGAACTTGAATTAAAGTGTTTCATATTATCCCGTTTAAAAATGGATGTTGCGAAGGAAAACGAAAAATAGAGCAGCCCCACCTTTCTACATTGCAAACATTGTTCACCTCATTGGAACACTACATGCGTCTCTTTCTTACAAGGACACTGTAGACGGTTATCCGCAAAGTGGTCCCAAGTAGGGTGACTGGACTATAGTTTTCAAAAAGAGAGGTCCAGTTCCCAATAAAAGTAGACATGTCAGTTGCTTGAAAAAAACTACAAGTCTGAAGTTTGGAGGGACCAAAAACGGTGCTCTTTGATTTCACGACCTCAGTTTTCCTCTCACAGTCTGACAATTGACCATTCTAAACCCAATTTTCTTGTGACAGTCTAAACCGAGCTGGTGCAGAGCCCGCAGCGGGCCCGGCCCGGCCTATTGCAGGCCATGCGCCCGCAGCAGGCGGGGCAGAGCCGGTGGCAGGCTCGGCCCAGCCGGCTACTGGCCCAGCCAGTCGACAGCAGGCAGGGCAAAGCCCGTAGCGGGCCCAGCCCAGTTCTGTAGGCCGCCAGCCCGCGGCAGGTGGGGCAGAGCCTGGCTGCTGGCTGGCTCTGCAAGCTGGCTAGCTGACTTGCTCCCAAATTCGGAAACTTTCGCCCCTCCCATTGCACGGGTGGATTTGCAAATTCCAATAAATTTAGCATTTTACCCATGTCAAGATGGTTGAATTTGCGGAAAACTCTTATATCTCCCTAAAATCAAATAGTGTCTGAGTTTAAAATAGTGTCCCGGGACACTAAATACGCCATTCAGTATACTGAATAACGAGTAGAAACTGGGTCCATTGGAATTGTGTCTGCAGGAATTTTTGTTGGGATGCTGGGAATAGTGAATACCGGAGGTCTATGTATAGTAATTCAATGACTTCTTGGAGACTACGTCCACTTGGTATCTCCAGCTGGCCAGCTGGGTTTCTCTATTTTTGTTCAAATATTATATGGTAAGTCTGTATTTGTCAATAAACTGTAGCAGGTTAATTATGATTTTACTTATTCACTTTTCCCAGACTATATTGATGATTCTCTTTTTCTTTGAAAATATAATTGATAAAGAAAATCTGTTACAATTCAGGGGCGGTTTACACTATGGACTAAGAGCCATGACCATGGAATTCTAAAATCTGTGATTGGCCCAAAAAGAGCTCTTGGTCCCATTTGGCTTTACACTACCTTGAAAAAAGGAGAATGACCACTAACTTTGAGGTCCCCAAAAATGCTAAAATTTCCCAAATGGATAATGTTTTCATGGTCTCCTTGATTATAGTTGAGTCGAAGCAAATGCCTCGACTCAACTATAATTTAGGAGACCATGGGGCTCAAAAATCATTGATTGGCTAGTGTTCAATTATTTAAAGAGAAAGGAGTAAAAAGGGGAGGATAAAAGAGAGAATGATGAGCTTAACCCCTAAGCTCCCGTGCGACCATTTTCTGGTCGCTGCTCGGAAAAAACGGGCTACTCGGAACAAAAAATAAATTTTTGAAAAAATAAAAAATATTTTAAAATACTACATCAAGTCTACTTTCCAACCCAATTTGAATTATGGCAATCCGAGTTAAACTCCACCCGGGAGAATTTTTCAAAGAAGATCACCTCAACATTGTCTTAGTGTTACAAAATTTGCTATTTGGGGAAAGTAATGATGATTCCTCCATCATTTCTCTTGCTTTTTTGAAGTTTACGATAGATAGCCCAACTTTAACCAATCGTACTAAATTTTGAACTCTAAAATTGAAAATTATAATTTATACAAATTTTCGAAGGTTAATGCTTTTAAATTCATTAAAAAATGATCTGAAGATTATTTTGGAAGTTTGACCGTGTGGATAATTTGTAAAGATGATACTCTACATTTTGTCTATTGAACCAACCTTCATCAAACATATGGAAGGCACATATTATAACACATCTATGTTTTGTCCAATACCCCTCGGGCTTTTAGGGGTTAAACTTGTCCCGGTCTAAATCCACTTTACACTACAAAGAGTGACCAAGTCATTTAAAATTGCATTTTTGATTTTTCATGGTCACGGCTCTTGACCAAGAACCATTACCATGAAAATGATTTAATTTTCTTGGTCATGGCTCTTGGTCCATAGTGTAAACCGCCCCTCAGTATAAGTAGATAGATAGAGACACCGACCCAATTACAAGGCCGGCGTGAATAAAGTGTCCGTTCGTAATGTCAATGCCTCGATGCCCACCGGACAAAGGGACATTGGAACAATACTACTTAACCCCTTAACCCCTAAACGTCCACGCATCCAGTTTCTGGATGTTTGTTGGTCAAACCCAAATTCAATCTTGAAGATGACTTTTGTTGCTAATACGCCCAACTAAGAAAATGAAGTTTATTGAGTCTAGTTTGTACTTCACCTTTCAAATCTTAAAAATTCCAATTATTGTGTATTTTATTGCTTGTGCAAGCTTTGTAGCTCAAGGTTTGAATTACACTACATAGGATGTTCACCTTTTGAATTTCAAAATCTAAATAAAAAAATTCTATGGAAAACATATCATGTGATTCTCCATTGTAATTTGTACGTGCTCCCAAAAAAATATTAAATTTCTAAAGCATTTTTGTAATTAAAATTATTTTTTGAAGTATTTGACTTAAAAATTTGTTAAAAAGGCCGTATTATATCAAAAAAATCTGAAAATTTCAAGACTGATAGGAAACATTCTATTCCATGCATGAAAAATATTACAAAATATATTTTGATAAATCTTGAAGGCTAAATTGTGTAATTTGACTTTCCTACAAAGGAGTGGTACGTTTAAGGGTTAAGGACCGGAGTGTTTTTCCTCCAAAAACACTCCAATGCTGCCATTTTTACTCCCCCATGCAAAAAATCCAAAAAAATGTTATTTTTTACCTTCTAACCGTAAGATCTTGTCTTGAACTATTTGAAAAACATTCACAACAATTTTCATTGATTTTCACCGCACGGATTGTTAGATAATTGCGTTTGATGGAAAAAAACACCCCAAAAAAACACATGCCCGGAAATTTCAGATGCTTTTGACCATGGCTACATCAAATAATCCTCACTACCGAAACCTATCGCACTTCACTTTCACATTCTATATGATGTTACTTAGTTGTGTACCAATTTTCGTTGCAGTTGGAGATGTTTAGGATGTTGAAGAACACCTTGCACTTGTTGGGGGTTTAAAAGTTCAGAAAAGACTATGTTTTTGAAACTACAATATTTTCGACTTTCTTTATTTAAAATACAAATCCGAGCGGCGAAACACAAGTACATTCCACCCTCTATAGAATGGCGAAAAAAAATTTGAAAAAAAATAAATTTTGAAGTTTTAGAAGACGTGTAGCACATTTTATTAAGAATTTTGGGGGTTAAGGGGGAAATAAAGGGTGGAGGAAGGGAATTGAAGTGCCAACCCATTCCAATGTTCATGACCAAGGTATACTGCCACGTGGCAGTCCTTCATTGGATGATTTTAATTTTCTAATTTTAAATTTTAAATGATTTTAATTTTCAAAAATTTAAATAATATATTATAATTATAAAATTGAACTTTTAGTTTAAAATATTAATTTTTAATTTTAAATAAAAAAAATTAGTTAAAAATGATATTTTAAAATTTTAAAAATAATGTTTTTAAAATTTTTGAATGAGATTGGGAAACGGGGTGGTCTTCTCCCCCGCACAGGCCACCCTATTTTCCACACACAGCCCATCTTGTTGCCCCCTCTAAAATTCAACTATTTCTCTACTGCCCCGCTGCCCTTTCTTCCCAAAAAAACACATTTCTCCTCATAACTTTCACATCCGGTGTCGGAATTCAAAAAAAAAAGAACCCCCATTTTTGTGGCACATTGGGGAATCTATTGTTAAATTTCCTTCAAAGTTTGATTAAAAACGTGTTCACCGGAACCTACCCGATTCTCTAAATGTCCTAGTTAGGACACTTGATCCTTTAGGGGTTAAAATGGATGCAGCACCGTGACTTCTCGGGAGGTCACCCATCCCAGTACTATTCCGGGTCAAAGGCGCTTAACTTCAGAGTTCTGATGGGATCTGGTGTAGTAGCCTTGGTATGACCGCATCACCAGTATAAGTACTTCGAATTCTTTCGATTCAAATGGATGCTTTACTTCCATTCAAAGGCAACATTCTTCACTTCCATTACATGGTAAGTCCGTGTTTGTAAATAAAGCAGATTGATTATAAATTTATTTGTTTTCATTGTTTTCAGGATATATTTATGACATTAACCCTTTAAGGTCCCGATTCAACACTGTTTTCAAATACTCGTTATAAAATGTTTGATAAAAAACTAAAATGGAGTTGATGTACAAAACAAAGTTATAGATGTCAATGTGAAGATAACATTATACGGTTGGATTCATAATATTTTTTGTTAATATTTTTAAATTAATTTTGCAAGATTTTCTCTTGAAATTCAATTAAAAATCCAAAATTAACATTAAATTTTTAAAAAATATTGTAATGAAATTGGAATAACATACACTACAAGATGGTATGGTTTTCACCATTTGATTCTTTTTATTATGGAAAATCATGTTTAAGGTCTCACTTTTTGAACTAAGAAAGAAACTTGACATAAATCACTTTTACTATTTTTCAAAAACTCTCAATATCTTATCTTGAAGATCCGTACTTAACAAATGGTAATCAACTAGCACAAGAATTTAAAAAAAATTGAATGGATGATAAACATCCCCGTGCGTGGTGAAAGGGCGCATCCTGAAATCATCCATTGTCCAGATTCTGGACGGAGGCGCGTCCAAGGGTTAAAGTGGAGTGGCCAAGTTGTCATTGACTCTTGGACAACCCTGCGACAATCAGATTGCAACCTTTCTCAACACTAAGTTAACCCTTTAGTGCCAGCCGACCACATTATGGTCACTACAATGTCCGAAATGCAAATAGCACAGAATCCATGAAGAACTGGAACTCCAGTTTTGAAGTTCAGATTTGCCTACATACATTATGCACCTTCCAGAAAAAGAAATTTTCAATTTGGAATTGTACAACTATCAAAATACCTATCAACAGAACGCGAAAATACTACAAATACTTGAAAATACAGTAAATACTTACAAATACAACATATGTATTGTGTAGTATTTCTTGTGTTTGGAAGTTTGTTATCTTGTTTTATTTTTTTGGATTGTGTCCTCTTCTTCATCATCCATTAGTGTGTGTAATCCGATCTTGACTAATGTACCTACTCCTGTCAATTTTCAACGTATAAAATTTTGTCCTAAACCGTACATGGACAAGTCACTTTCACTTATAAATCTCACAATAATTATGTGTGAGTCTATTTTTGATATGAAAGATTGCAACGGAGAGGTGTTGACATAGGGCATAGCTGAACTTCTTTGCTTTTATTTTTGAAAACTTACCTCAAATTATGTTTAACTTTGAAGTCACATACCCCCCAAAATCTCGTTTTTGAGCGTGCATTATACAGTTCAAATACATACTATAATCTTCCGATCCCACCATCGGATGATTCCCAAATTTTAATAAAATGTGTGCTCTCGAGTTGAGAATAGAATTGTACGGTTACTTTCTAATTTAACCCATTCTTTTTTTGGTAGTCTCAACCACAGTGAAAAAATCTATTGAAATACAGGGCTTTGAGCTACAGTGCCCTGGGCACTAAAGGGTTAACGGCCGCTTCACACTATGGCCGTCCAAGTCGAGAGGTCGTGGGATTGAGAGTGCAAAGAAATGTACTGAAAATAGGCAATAAAATATAGTTTTCATTTTTTATGAAAAAGAATCGTCGGCCTCTCAACCATAGTTTGGGTCTCTATTTTTGCAGGACCCAAACTTCCTCTCAAAAGGTCGTCGCATTGGTCAAAAAGTACTGCCACGTAGGCATTTTGGAGAGCGAAGGCCGGTGGACTTTGGTCTCTAGTGTGAAGGGTCGAGAGGCCAAACCCATGGCTTCTTGCAATTTGAAAGTGGAAATTGACGGCTCTTCGACCTTCGGCCATAGTGTGAAGCGGCTATAAGGTTGATTGTCCTAAAACCAACCACTTAAGCAGTATGTACTATTTTTGGTAGTGGTAAATCCGAAAAATATTATGATCGCGTTCAAAATAGGATTTCATGAGGATTGCAAAAAATTGAAACACATAATAATTTGCATTCCTCAATTTTATACAAAATTCCAAAGTGCAAAGTAACCTCTAACCCGTACTTGATATACTATTATCCTATGATCAAACTTTGGCAGTCCTACTGAAAACTATTCTGGGAAAAAACCAAACATCTTTTAGCTGTTTTAACTACCCGTTTTAGCTACACTCCATAGTAACCCAAAACCAACCTCGTATGGACCTTGAATCGGCGCGAGTCCTATAAATGACGGCATTTAGTTCTCACTATGACGGAAATGAGACAAGTCAACGTAATGGTTTTGTGGTAGTGGTTAGTAATAGGACAACCAACCGTACATTTTGTATGGTTTTTCATCCATTCAAATTTCTCTTGGTGCTTGTGCTAGTTGACTATAAAGTACTATTCTCAAATTTGAGCAAGTGTCTATAAAGTACTATTTGAAAGTACTATTCTCAAATGTAGATACTTTATAGACAAATACTATAGCACGCTCTGTAGCTTGCCCACTGCTAGTTTGTGTAACTCCCACTCTGCAACTTTTTAGTGGTTTGTGCACCATCTCTCTTGGTCCAAACCATCCGCTCGATTAGTACATCAACATAGTAGATCAGTGAAAAAACTACAAGAGGAGGAAGGCTGCAATATCCTGCAAAGATCAGCTATGAGTATCACTGGAGGAGAGCCAATGGAGAGGAGGAAGCTGCCAAAGAAAACTACCAAAAGGGGAGCTGCTGCAAGAATTGAAGAAGAACGGTGCCACTCTAGCAGCCAACCAATGAATGACACAAAATCCAACCACGCCACAACAAGCAAGGTACCATCTTTTTACATTTTTTCCACTTCCATGAGCTAGTAATTGACTCAATACCCTCAAGGCTTATTTTGCAAGCCTTGTTTATTGTACTTTAACCCCTAAAGGACCGGAGTGTTTTTCCTCCAAAAACACTCCAATGCTGCCATTTTTACTCCCCCATGCAAAAAATCCAAAAAAATGTTATTATTTACCTTCTAACCGTAAGATCTTGTCTTGAACTATTTGAAAAACATACACAACAAATTTCATTGATTTTCACCGCACGGATTGCTAGGTAATTGCATATGATGTTACTTAGTTGTGTACCAATTTTTGTTGCATTTGGAGATGTTTAGGATGTTGAAGAACACCTTGCACTTGTTGGGGGTTTAAAAGTTTAGAAAAGACTATATGTTTTTGGAACTGCAATATTTTTTACTATATTTATTCAAAATAAAAATCCGAGCGGTGAAACACAAGTACATTCCACCCTCTATAGAATGGCGAAAAACATTTGAATTTTTATTTTTTTGAAGTTTTAGAAGACATGTACCACATTTTTTAAGAATTTTGGGGGTTAGGGGGGAAATAAAGGGTGGAGGAAGGGAATTGAAGTGCCAACCCATTCCAATGTTCATGACCCCACTAACTCTCAAGGTGTACTGCTACGTGGCAGTCCCTCATTGGATGATTTTAATTTTCTAATTTAAAAAAATTTAATGATTTTAATTTTCAAAAATTTAAATAATATATTATAATTATAAAATTGAACTTTTAGTTTAAATTATTATTTTTTAATTTATAAAAAAAATTAAAAATTAAAAATATAATTTTTTAATTTTTTAAAATAATGTTTTTAATTTTTTTGAATGAATTTGCAAAATGGGGTGGTCTTCTCCCCCCCACAGGCCACCCCATTTTCCACACACCGCCCATCTTGTTGCCCTCCCTAAAGTTCAACTATTTCTCTACTGCCCCGCTGCCCTTTCTCCCCAAAAAAACACATTTCCCCTCATAACTTTCACATCCGGTGTCGGAATTCAAAAAAAAAAGGAACCCTCATTTTCGTGGCACATTGGGGAATCTACTATTAAATTTCCTTCAAAGTTTGATTAAAAACGTGTTCACCGGAACCTACCCGATTCTCTAAATGTCCTAGTTAGGACACCTGGTCCTTTAGGGGTTAACCATTATGAAATGGGATCCAACCCTAGTGTGCATGCGTAATGTGTATGAAGTGTTGATTAAAATTTATAGAAACTTTTGTTGTGTCACTATAACCAACGTTAATACTTTTTTGCCCTGCTACCTTAGAAACATTGGTTTGGGTCAAGCTAATTTGCACATGCTTGATGGTCTGAATTCATTTATAATGCATGATATCAATAGATTTTTTTTTCAGAATTATAATCACCACACGATTAAATACACACCTTATAAGGATGGTAATTATTACCACAATTATAAGGTTGTGTCTTCTTGCACATCCTTCATCGTTAACCCTTCAACATTGTAAATCCTTCACACACAACATAACTGCCTTCCGTCCCTCAATCTCTCTTTACTACAAAACGTAGTGCTCAGCCAACCATCTTTCAAATTAAAGATTCCAACATAATACAACATCGCACTAAGACGTAGAGAATAAGTACATGTACTCATCTACAGATGATTTTTGTATAAAAATTCTACAACTAACTTTGAGATTCTAACGAGGATCCTAACCATTTTCTTATAAAAAAACAACATATAAGTCTCCTAGCTACAATGTGTTTAAACCTCCAGGAGCACTCCCTATCAACAAAGTGGTATTGGCCCTCACGACGTGCATCCGACTAGACTCAAACTGCCTAGTACCTCTTTGGTGTCAAGATCGCTTAGAGAGAACCGCTACTTGTATCTTGTAGGATAGTTTAGGGTCATTTTGAATTGTACTCACAAATCATTTATATCATCCCTTCCATAACGAACGTACACGAGTTGAAATCTTGGCATGTGGAAAGTGTCCAATCACATGCAATCATTATTTTATTGCAAGTTGTGATCTTCAATGCGATGATGAAGTTCCTTGCATCCATTGTGTGAAGGAAACATGTAAAATATGAATGAAATGTTATTATTCATCCAAAAAACATGACTATCACCAATATTTAATTATAAAATCTAAAAGTTAAAATTAAAAATTCCTTCTAAATTAGATTACAAACAAAATTTTGATATTTTTTGAGTAAAATTTGTTGGAATGAATTTGAAATGAGATACTCCTATACGTGATGATTCTTTGAATTTTTTTTGTTTATTAATTCTATGACCGCAATTTTGCAAGGCCATTTTTGAACTACAGTAAATGCACTTTTGGCTTGGTCAACAACTTGATATACTTCTACATTCGTAACTTTAGAAAAATATGTACTCAAGTATGACTAAATCCAACCAGTAGATAGGACAACAAGTTGGTGAAGTATCTACTAAAAATTTGGATGACTTTCATCCTAGCATTGATGAGAACATAGGATGTGTTTGAATCTATTAGTCGTTCAAAAAGTGGACGTTGTGATGTTTAGGGGTTACCCTTTTAAACATCAACTCAACCCCTCGGCTTTGGGTTTTAGAGTTTTCAAACCACTTTGATCATGAATTGCTAATCATAAAGAAACGTTCTTTTTAATTTTCTTTTTCAGGCATCATCCATTGTAGAATGAAAATTACTTCAATATTTTGAGGTTAAAATTTGAAACGACTCCTTTCTTTTTGTATGAGGAAATGACGTTTAAGGGTCAAGGTAGAAGCACCTTAATCCGTGAATTCCTTTAAACCAAAATATATATAGATTCAATTGCTAAAACCCAACTGGACCTACTGCAACACCGTAAGTTTATGATTTTTTTATCTCATCCATAAATAATGCATACAATCATTGCTATTTTTGTTTTGTTTTTTTTTTTTTGGAGCACACTAGTTGCTTTGCAAGCCGCGGCAAAGCTGACGAGTTACTTTTGGCAACCATCGCCGGAGAATTTCCATTCAGGGTGATGGTATGGTTGGGGTACCCAAAAAAGCTCTCTTCGGGACAATTGCACTATGTGCTGGTGTGTCAAACAAAAATATTTTTTAATTTTAATAAAATAAGACTTTATTAACCCCCAAAGGCCCAACCAAGCCAAAACGGCTTGGTTTTCAGTGTATTTTGACAACCTTGGGCCTTTAGGGGTTAAATGTGATTTTAGTTTTTTACACTTATAACGTATCAAGGAAAAAAATTTGATTACAATCAAAGATTTTAAAGTAATTTTATTTGATTTTTTAGTTGAAAAAGTAAGTTATGTCCCAATCACCTAGAATCCTTGAAATCAAGCAAATGGAATATCAATATATATATATATATATATATATATATATATATATATATATAATTTTTTTGAATATGACCTACATCTAATTGTGTAGAGTACAAAATAATTGATTTTATCATTAAAAATTTAATGAATTGTGCACTATGTAGCTTGCAAATCCCAAAATTCAGCATTTTTTTTACACATCTATGAATGGATCTAAAAAAATTAATTTTTTTAATATAAACTCTTTGAACATATACATTTTGATTCCATTGAGGTGCAGGATTTTATTTTTTTCATTTTAGGGTCTTTTTACTTGATCAAAATGAGCAAATTAGGCAAACTTTGGAGGTTTAAAACAAAAATAACCTAATTATTTAGTGTGTCCAAAAAGTGATACCCCAAGCTAATTATTGCCCTTCAGTAGAGTGGTGATTTTACGGCCGGAATCAATCCGCCAACCCCTTGGGTACCCCGACAACACCTTAAAGGTACTCCTCTCCATCTGGTAGTTTGAGGTCATTCCGGACCACAATCATTGCTATTTCAATATATACTTTTCAAAATTCATGTCTTCACAAATTAAGTACATGAATTTTTAATGATAAGTACTTTGTTTCTTTGTTATACTCGTAGACATGCATACTCAACAATTAGGGGTGTTTACTTTTGTTAATTTCTATTTCTTATGTAGCTCTTTAATGCATTTCAATTCCCGGCACAAGCTTGAGAGTGGGCCCGTCGACCTTTTTCTGCCTTTCCATCCTAGTTGGCAGTATACAATAAAACAAATACAGCTGTAAATGTAACATTGTAATTTAGTGTTTCACAAAAATCTAGCTGTAAATCTATAGTGAAAGTTAGCTGGATGCAGGGCCGGTTTTACCTTTTGCCCAAATATACTTCACGCGGCAATAAAACTAGAATCCCTTTTAACTAAAGACTAACTAGCAGTATTTCATTTTGAAAAACTATCGTGCATGCCAATGTCACATGACAAGAATAAGGCTGAATGAAATTATTCTATAGAACTTGTGCCATTCACAGTCATTGTGAGGGTATATAGCATTTTGGGTTTAAAAGGAGAAGCCTTTCTCGGCCTTTGGCTAGATAAAGATCCAGTGTAAAGATATTTTGCAACCTTTGTCTTGAAGGTTCACTTAATTTGCATAAGATTATAAAGTGCATACTTCTTCTCAAGGTTTATTGCAATATCATTGTTTTCTACCAAAATTGTCTTCAACATTTCTTATGCATCTTGAGTAGAATAATAGTCAAAAGTTGAAATGCTTTTTACTCTATGAATAACTCTATTATATTTTAGGATCCTAACATCAAATATGTAGGATTGTAATATAAACAAAGCTTGAATTATTCACCCTGCTTGAAGGCCTATAAACACATAATATTAACCCAAAAATGCCAAATTTTCATTTAAATATTTAAATTGTAAAATTAAATAAAAATGTTGACTTGTTTAGATATTTAAATTATAAAATTAATAAAAATGATAAATTATTAAACCCTAAAGGCAAATAATGTGTCCTAACTAGGACATTTCAATGTTCAAGTAGGTTCCCACAATGTTGATTTTTATCCTATTTAATTTTCTTAAAAACATTATGCGAATTCCGTATTTTGATACAAAAATGTAGATCCAATTTTTTTCGCTTCCGATTTTGTGAGTGGAAGTTATAGAGAGGAAAAAGGTTTTTTTGGGGACTTCGGGCAAATTGGGTAGGGCTTAAATTAAACTTTAGAAATTATCTTTTGCATCTCTAACACTAGGATCTTGCTTTACTCTACCAAAAGAATGCATGGTAAACTTTTCATAGAATTTGACTATAAAAATTGCAAAGTTATATTGTTTGAAGTAAAAAGATGAAATGACAATCTATTTTGACATTTTTTGACCGTCTTTGGAGACATGGGAAAATTTGGTCTAAAAATTCTTTAGTCTTTTTTAGTAATGTTCAAATTGATATTAGCTATCAAAAGCAAAATTTTAAATTTTTAAAAAAAATCACAAGAAATAAATAGAAAGAGGAGAAAATGATGCTAAAAAACAAATCTGAAAAAAAAAAAAAAAAAACCTCGGTCCTTTAGGGATTCAGTAAATAAATAGTTGACTGGTTTCATATTATAACATTCAGTAGCAAAGTTTGGCTCTAACCTAGGCTCCCAACAAATTTGCAGCATATTCTTCATTTATGGACAAACTAAACCACTAGCTACCCATGTTTACTAGGAGTTGCAAGTATTGGGAACTTACACTTTTAAGAAGGAAGCACGTGTCCACCATCTCATTTGCAGGCATGGGAGTAATGAATGTAGGTCCTTTTGGAAAACATTGATGTATCTCATGTTTGTCATTTGTTTACCTTCTCATTCCCTCCCCATTTCTTGTTCATCCAATTTACTTATTTTGTAGGATGAAGCTAAAAGGCATACCCAACACATGCTACTAAATTTGATAATAACTTGTGTTAAAAATGAAAAAATAATAATAATGAAAATTCAAGACTTTGAATTTATTTTCGGTGCAATGTTCCTTTGGATGAAAATATTAATCAATTGGAAAAAGAAAAAGAAAATATTGAATAATTTTGGAACCATATGAGATATTAAATTGATAAGAACATACACTACACTAGATCTTAACCAAAAGGCCAAGAAAGGTATGCTTCATCCTTCAAACCCACAATGCTATACCGGTATACCCTCACTATAACTCCGAATGGCACAAACCTAACATGATAACTCCACACAACTTTATTCTCACTATGACTATAAATGGCACAAACCTTATGGGATAACTCCACTCAACCTTATTCTTGTCATGTGACATTGGCATTCACAACAATATCTCAAAATGAAACACTGTCAGGTATTTCGTACGAAGAGATTATGGTTTTGGATCTACAACAAGATTTTTGTGAAACACTGAATTACAATGTTCCATGACAGGTGTATTTTGTTTTCCTGTATACTGCCAGTAAGGGTGAAACGGGCACATACAAGTCAACATGCCCACTGTAAACTCACGCCAAGTGTCAAGTTTGCGCCGGGAATAGAAACGCATTAATGAACTACTAACAGAAGAAATAGAAATCAACTTTATTTATTTTTTGAACATGTTGAATTAATTTCATCATTGAACAAAAGAAAATTATGCAAAAATGTGCATTAATATTCAGGGCTTCTTTCTCTCTGCATTAGACCTTGATTAGAGCATTAGCAAATCTAGACTAAATCGCTCAACCCTTAAACGCCCAAAAGAGTTCTCCCACCACAACATTTTTTGGGGTGTAATATCGCCAAATTGCACCAGAGAAAATAATTTGGCTAAAAATGTGCAAAAACCATGAATTGTTTTGGAGAAAACTTCAAATTACAAAAAAATCTTGGATGAAATCACCATATTGTGGATGGAAATACTATAATTTATATGTGATATCTTCTAATGTGATATTTTCTATCCAATATGTAGATGTTGAAATATAGAGCACCATTATAACATTTTATATTGCCATTTTGGCACTTCATGAAAAATGAAATACAATGCTATGTCCCCCACCCAAAACTGCCTCATTTTGGACAATTTCGTTGATGATCTCGGAATGCTTTTCAAAAAAAAAATCTCACATTTCAATTGTAGGATCTTCGATGGATGCATGGTTGAGTGGCTCACTTTTAATGTCACAAAGGATTATTCACTATGTAATAGTCATTGAAACTTTTATAAAAAAATGGAATGTGAAGAAATTTGGGATGAGAATTTGTGTACATATTTTGGCCTTGATATTTGTGTATTCAAATATTCTGCTTTTGAAAATGGCATCATCATAAAGAGATTAGAGACTTTTTATTATAGAAAAATGATTGTCACAAGTTGTCAATATTTCACGTATGTACTTTTTCCTTAACCCTTAAATGTCAAGAGGGCCTGAATGGGGCAGCCCGGAAGGAATCCAAATTTTTTGGGGAAAAAAAAAATTTGGCCAAAAACGGCTCTGCAGTGCACTACTGGCTGGCACTGTAGCACTGCGGCACTGCTGAACTTCAACTGCCCCAACCTCAAAACTTGTTCAATTTGATAACTTTGATTGCTTACCAACGATTCCACAATCTCTCAAATGACGCAAAAATTTGGAATCTAGATCGCTTTTTCAGTAGCTTTCCAACGCAACAAGTCTCGCTTGATTTGGTTGAGAAATGAATTTTTTTTCTCCAATTATTCCTTTATACCAAGCCCGTGGGGCTTGCTTTGACGTTTAAGGGTTAATGATGGTTGTTGAAAATGTTTTTTAGTGAGTCATTATTTGATGTGCTAAACGATGAAAAAATCAAAAATGTACTTTTATAGAATAGCACATAATCTAACATGTACTTGTAGACTATTGTATGGTAAAAAATAGGTGTTGTTTTTAAATGTCCATTGATGCATGGAAATTAAAAAACATTGGCACATTATTGTTGTTTTAGCATATCAAGATATCTAAGCTTTGGATGGGCTTGTACTTGTATAGGCTTAATTGTTATGTAATCTATTTATATATTTAGTGACATTCAAGTGAAATTATGAGTTGTATTTTAAAGTATTATAAGAAAATATGTATGAAAGTTAATAGATTTTCTTTAAAGTGGTTGAGTTCTATATACCACAAAGAATTTATGAAAATTAAAATTAAAATACTCAAAATTATATATAAAATATGATATAGACTTTTAGAGAGTGTACGTGTGTCACTATTGAGCCACTCAACCATGCATTTACGGTTCGTTGTCTTATTACCAACCACTGACCCAATTCCGGTCAGGCCTAATTTCTAGATTTTCAAAGGGAAGATGTACCTCATTTGTACATTAGAGCATGTGATTGGTTTTGGGTCGTAGGTTACTTTGCACTTTGGAATTTTGTATAAAATTGAGAAATGCAAATTATAAGTTGCAATTTTTTGCAATCCTCGTGAAATTCTATTTCAAACGCGGTCATAATTTTTTTCCGGATTTACCACTGCCAAATATAGGTCAGATTGCTTAAGTGGTTGGTAATAGGACAATCAACCTTACCCTCTTGTACTCCTAGGCTTATAAACTATCCCTCAAATTTTCAAAACATTTGACCGTATGAATGTCAAAATAATAGCAAATGAAGTTGAAATTTTGAGCTTTTAAGGCCTGAAAATTTTGGGCAGCCTTCTTGTACTGGGCTCTCAAACCCAAAAAAAGATAGTTGAAATGATGTGTCATTTATGACCATCCTCAAGATGGGGTAGTTAACCCCTTTAGTGCTCAAATAACCACTTTGTGGTCTCTCATGTGTCAAAAACGTGAATAACAGAAAATCCTTGAAGAATTGGATTTTGAATTGTAAGGTTCAAATTTAAAAGCTTATCACACACATCGTTTAGAAAGAGAAATTTTCAATTTGGAGTTATGCAACTATCAACATATCTATGAACAAAACACAAAATTACTGCAAAGACTTGAAATACAGTAAATACTTACAAATACAACACATATACTATGTGGTATTTCTTGTGTTTGGAACTTGTTATTTTGTTTTATTTTTTTTGGAGTGTGTTCTCTTGTTCATTTTCCATTGGTCTATGTATTCCAATCTTGATCCATATACCAACTCCTTTCATATTTTAACGTATAAATTTTGTCCTAAACCGTACATGGATAAGCCACTTTCACTTATAGAATTCATAATAATTATGTGTGAGTCAATTTTTAACATGAAAGATTTTCTCAACCAAATTTGAAATGGATTAGTGCTTTGGAAATGTGATGAAAAAGTGAAGTTAAATTTAGCAAGTACACCTAAATTAAACAACTATATAAATATCCACAATCAAATGAAGGAATTGAAGGAAGGAGGGAGCTATAATCGGACAGCAATCATGGAGAGAGTTAAATCATTTTTTAAAATTAAGAAATAACAAAAATGCCAACCAACACAAAAGGCTGGCTAGCCTTCGTTTTTTATTTTTTTATTTTTTCCAGCTGCTAGACTTTTGGAGATGCACCTCGGGCTGCACTTCAAGGACCCTCTTGACGCATACGGGTTAAATTAGATTATTCCTTCAACTCTCCTCCAATTGCATGAGCCCACAACTCATAACATACAACCCATGTGGGCTGGAGTCATGCCCAATGAATCTCATTTGAATATTTTGGCAAGCTTACCCAAACTGTAAAAACTACCTTTCAAACATCAGATGTTTCAATTTGAAAAATTCCCTTAGTGGAGTTTTAATCAAATGAACATAATTCCAATTGCATTGGAAAGAAGATTTATTTACCTAAGATATCAGATTTTTTATTTTTTAAAAAACTCATTTTTTCGGGCATGGGCAGCCCATGAAAGTGGGCACCGACAAAAAATGCAAGCTTAGGGGTTCAAGGTGCCTCTACCGTATGCCAACCTGAGAATTGTCATACATGATATGATATACCAGCATGCAGATAACTCCTAGACCCACCAACAACAAAATCAACCTTCACCAAATGCAAATTAAATTGCAACTCAAGTTGAATTCTCATTCAATTTTATCTCAGCAAGTACATTTTCATCGAAGGTTAAATCAGGTCCTTCTCTCCATACATGCAAGAACAACAAAACCCTCAGTCCCCTTTTATGTAACCCACTCCCAGTGCATCAAATATTTCACAGGCTCATCACTCCCTCAGCATAGATCCAGTATTTACTCTCATGCAGGTTTACAGGAGCCATTCTGGTCAGACAGAAGGCCTCATCATAGTCACTCTCTCCATTTCCCATGGCTCCATAGGGGGCTCATGTGCGCTACTAACTTCATCCTCATCTCCTCTATATCTACAACCACAGATATCAGGACATCGTGCCCCCACCTGACCTCTCACAGCAATTTTGAGCCCACAGTAATTGCACGTCGCAACACACCAGGCTATGGCTGTAAGCTTGCAAAAACCCACGGCAGGAACTCCCATTCTCATTCCTTGACCTGAATTCATCCAACAAAAAAATTAGAAAATCTGCCAATAATGTCAGTGATGTGAACCATCAAGTACATAATAGAGCAATCAGAGCAACACGCTTTTGCAATGGGACCACAGTCTAGTTACAATTAGAAACTAAGTTTACATGGCAATGAAACAATAGTCCTCAAATTCAAATGGCATTCCCTTCGATACTTAGAAAAGTGGATCTAAGTGAAGATTCTTAGTTTTCAAAAGGGTACTTTATTATGTTACGTAGAGCTTAATATGTAGGTGATGGTTTAGGCTTCAATTGAATATGAAAATATATAGCTCCCTCGAGATGATAGAAACAGAAAGCAGTCCCTGTATACAATAAAATATATCTTTGGTTCAAAACTGTATATGATCTGTGTTTTTTTTTTTTTCAAATATCTGGTTTTCAATTCCCTTGATGAGAAAAAGAACTGATTACCAACATTATTCCCCAGGCTCCCAAGTGTGATGAAATGCTTGAAGGGATGGAATTTAACCTGACGTGGCTCGGATTTGAGAGGAACTCTAGGATCGTTGCATGGACGTGACTCTACTGATAATGGCTCCAATATTCTTGTTCAAAGTACTGAGTCCATTCACCAGCCTGTCCAGCTTGTTGTCCACGCCCTCGATCATTTGCAGTTGGCGCTGCCGCGCGTCGTCGCCTGTCACACCCGTGCGCTCCATCCGCTCCATGTGCTGCCGCAGCAGCTCCATCGTCAGCTCAGCACGGATGTTGAGCGCTTCCTCGCGCTTCTCCGACGCCTCCAGGCGCATGGTGATCAGCTGCTGCATTTCGCGGACGATCGCGCAGCTGGCCGAGTGCCGGTGCTGGTGGTGGCTCGGCTCGCCATCGTGCACTTCCTCGTCCTGCCCGCCCGGAGCTCCCCCTTTTCCTGGAAGCTCGGACATCTCATCCTCGGAGCCGGAGTCCACGAGCTCGATGTCCGGCATCCGGTTCGAGTTGTCGCTCGCCACTTCCAGCCACACGTCGTAGAACTTGGGCTTCAGCAGCTCGCGGACCGCTTTGCCGGAGTACGCGTCCGCGTTACTCTCGTGCTGGGCGCGCTTCTCCAGCCGGAGCTTGTACTTGGTGCACTCGCGGCGCACTTTCCAGTACTTGCTCTCGCACTGGTTCTTGGTGAACTCGCGCCCAAACTTCTCCTGCATGGTCTTGATGATGGGGTCCCATTTCTTCTGGTTCTTCACCTTGCCGCGGCTCTCAATGTACAGCCTGCGGTGCACGTCGTCGTACGTCTCGAACAAGTACTTCACCATCTCCTCGGTCCACGGGACGGCGGTCTCAATCTCCTTGCGCTTGCGCTTGCGGGCCGCGCCCTTCCGCTCGCCATCGGAGCTATCATCCTCGTGCGGCTTCGAGCGCTCCAGCTTCTTCTCCCTGTGAAGATGATGCTTGCCCTTGTTATGATCCTCCACGACCTTCATGCTCGGGCGCTCCTTCCAGACAGCTTCGCCTTGGTCCGTCCAGTTCAACGCGCCCGCGTCCAACGAGTACTCCATGTCGCCATTCTCGTCAAATCCTAATGAAGCTACACCATCTTTCCAGATCTCACGTTCTTTCCTCTTCGGTACTCTTTGTTTCAACTCTACATCGGGGAAGCCAATGGGCGTGGCGCTGAAGCCCGCACTCCACGCGCCATAGCCGCCGCTGTCTAACACGCCGGGTGAAAAGAGAGCCAAATGCTCGCCACTGTTCGACTGCATGGAAGTAGCGGGTGGACCGCCAGGATACGCACCGGCACCCACTTCACTAGGTGCCCTCCTCGTTGACGCGTTACAGGCTCCAACTTATACAAGTTTATAATTCCCTGCACAACACACACCAGTAAGTACTCAAGCATCATCCACCAACACTGCACAACTTCAAGTATAAAATTTCTTGTTACAGCTACTGCAATGCCTCAGTTGAGACCAACTTTGAATGATTGCCATCAACCTTCCTACATGAAAATAAAAAAGATAAATCCCCTAACACCATCTCCGAGATCTGAGAATGACAAACGAAGAACATCAGAAGAAAAGTACTGGGGGAAAGGTGAAGCTACCTGAACAGAAGTACGAGTGAGTGGCCTGCTGCAGATGATGAACTGCTTTTCGCAAAACTCATCCACCTATTTGTGGGACTGTTCAGTCTGGGAAAGCCTGTACATACACAACATGAAATTATAAATTAACATTCTCGCCCTGTTCTACTGCAGAAAAAGCGCCCACTCGAAATCCTTGTGAAAAATGAGAATCCTGAATTGCAGGGAAGAACATGTCTAATTATAACTTCCACTTGAGTAAATGTCTTACCTTGAGAAACGTTGCGACCATCGTATTGCGTGGCCGAACGACCTGAAAGAAAACGCAAGCCCAAGGTTAGTGCCCTGGTTTAAAATCACATCAACGCATAAAACTAATGCTACCACATACACAAAATCCAACATAACATTCAGTAGCCTTCATACTCTCTGCCTTTCCTTCCTGCACATCCTCTTGCAACTCCCCCTGTCCACTAAGCTACTGATTTGATGTGGACTATGCTGCACCATCAACTTTGGGGCAAGGCAGAGCCACTGCAAGCTACTGAATGTTATGAAACAGCGACGATTCTAAAGTTCAGAACCTCCAACTACAAATTGAACTTTCCTCAAAAACAAACCGCGGAGCCATGTGTCCACAAACTACTCTTACTACTTGCGGGAGAACGAGGAATTCCAGGCTCAGTACTCTAGAGGAAAACATTCGAAGATAGCTTACCACTAAGAATCCAGCACGGCGCAGACTACGCCATTTCACAAACCCTACTTGCTACAAAACGGTCCGGAAAAAGAAGCGCAGAGAGGCAAGAGGTTTCCACCTGTAAGGTAAGGTAGACAGTCTAGCGCCCTGGAAACAAGTTTCCTCCACCAGAAAGGACCTCCGGCTTCACTTGACGGAAGACTCACACAGTGAGCGACGGGTTCCTCAAGACGACGTCCTAGAAATCGCCCCAAATCGTCGCAAATTGCTGAGAGAATTCCCACGCTTGCGATGCGAAACGGCGGGGGACTGAAGAAACCGACGACACAGTTCAATCTAGATGGCGGATCAAGGAAGCAACAAAGCGGGGACACACCGGGAGAGTGAAAGCACCTCACGAGAATGAATGTGAGTGAGCCGGGACCACTGGGATGGAGAGCCACCAACCAAAAAAGGTGAGAAATTGACCCAAACGCCACTTTTTTATTTCGGGGGAAGCAGCTGCGAAACCGGGTGCTCGTTTGCAAGGAATGCAGCTTTCTTGTGGGGGCCATGAATTTTTCGGGTTTTTTTCCCGCAATGGATCGCGGGGGCCATGACGACGAGCGAGGAAGATGCGGCGCCAGGAGCGCAAGGAAGGGGCGACGAGAGAGACGACCGGGCGTTGGACTCTTGGCGCGACGGCACGTGGCGGGCTGCCACTTGCCAGGACCCACGCGGGTTTGTCCACCTTGGCACTGTTGGGAGTTGGGTCCTTACTAGTTGCTTCTGCAACTCAGAGTCGCTTTCTGCTTCTGTCAGATACGCGTATTCCCCGTAGAATACGGTCGTATCTTTTCTTGATACGCTTCCGTATGGCAGGTTAGCGGGTAGTTTTAAGGGGCGGTTCACCCTATGGCCGTGCAAGTGGAGAGGCCGTCGGTCAATTATTCATGTTTGAAATATATAATAAAATATAGAAATTGGAGCCTTCGGTCGAGTGATCTCATAATCACTTTATGACATTTAGCACAAGATGCTACCTTCCACATAAATGGTAGATACTTTTGCTACCTTGTGAATGTACTACTCACAATACCTCTGTAATATCCGGCAATACCCTTGATATACTAAGGTGATACCATGATAATATCCGCGGATATCTCCTCATGAAGTTGCTGCATATTTATATCATGATGAGCATTCTCGCTACATTTTAAAAAAAAACCATTTTTTTCTTTGTATCTTTAGCAACTCCATTTTTTGGTAGAAATCCAGCTAATTTTAGCTAGTTTTGAGATCACTGCTTCGGTCGGTCATTGTGTGAAGCTCCAAAGGTCAAGTTTAAAGTTTAACCCCTAAGTGACCGATCAACCATTTTATGGTCGCTGCCCTTTTTTACGGGCTGCCCGAGATGAAAAAAAAACTTTTTCAGAAAATAAAAAATATTTTCAAATAGGAAATCAAGTCTACTTTCCAACCCAATTTGAATCATGTCAATCGGAGTTAAACTCCATCAAGGAGAAATTTTCAAAGACAAACACCTCAACATTGTCCTAGTGTTACAAAACTTACTATTTCGGGAAAGTAATGATGTTCCCTCTTTCTAAAATTTTGCTTTTTTGAACTTTAGGATAGAATGTCTATTTTCAACCAATCATACCAAATTTCAAATTCTAAAAACAAAATTTGTAATTTAGGTGGATATTCAACAATAAATGCTTCTAAATTCATTTAATGAGTATCTAAAACATTTTTTGAAAGTTTGACCATATGGATAATTACTAAACATCGTGCTTCTCGGTTTCTCTTTTGGACCAAACTTCATTGAAGTTGTAGAAGCAACATTTTATAATACATTTAGGTTTTGCCCTTACCCCCTCTGTCATTTAGGGGTTAAAGTCCGCTTCACACTATGGCCGTAAAAGTTGAGAGGCCATGGGATTGAGTGACCGAACTTTGTTAAGAGTTCAAAGAAATGAGTTGAAAATAGGCAATAGAATATAGTTTTGATGTTTTATGAAAAAAATCAACGATCTCTCAATCATATATAGTTTTAGTTTCTATTCCCATTGGATCCAAACTTCCTTCGAGAATCCGTCAACCTTGGTCAAAAAGTGTTGCTATGTAGGCATTTTGAAGGGCGACGGCCTTTGGACTTTGGCAGGTAGTGTGAAGGGTCGAGAGGCCAATTTCTCAAAAAAAAAAATTGCAATCTAATTGGTGGAATTTGATAGCCTCTCAATGTTCGGCCATAATATGAAGCAATTCCTTCCCGTGAGGCACCCAACATTGTTCTAACTAAAACAAATGTCGGTTTCGCTGTGAGATCTCCTCCAACAAAGTGTCTCTTAGAACCAAATATGGTTTAATGTCTACAGATAATTTTATGATGCATTTTTGATTCTATCCATACAAATAAACCTATGATTGCAATCACCAATAATTTTGTATAAATTTTGAATCTCAAAATTCAAAGTTGTCAAATTTCCACTAAATTTTGGAAAGGTCCCGGCGAGATTTGAACTCGCGTTACTGGATTCAGAGTCCAATGTCCTGACCGCTAGACTACGGGACCCTTGGCACTCCCGGTGGGATTCGAACCCACAATCCCCTGATTAGAAGTCAGATGCCTTATCCATTAGGCCACGGGAGCAGATTATCCTACTCCAGGTAGCCGGTACTGTATAATGACGTGGACTGCCCGGTGACCGTCACTTTCCATTATCGCCCTGAACAACTGTCACATAGAGAATAAAAAATTGAGCACTTGGCCCAGGGAATTTAAATTCGGATCACTTGTGATTCAATTTTACAGCCAGGTGGACATTAGGAGGTGTTAGTGATTGTATAGTACATTAAGGGGCGGTTTACACTATGGACCACAGAGATTGATCACGGCCCTTTAACCCTTTAGTGCCTAGCAAGCCAGATTATGGTCACTGCAACGTCGGAAATGTAAATAACAGAGAATCCGTGAAGAATTGGAACTTCAGTTCTGAAGTTCAGATTTGCGCACATACATTACGCACCTTCCAGAAAAAGAAATTTTCAATTTGGAATTGTACAACTATCAAAATACCTATCAACAGAACGCAAAAATACTGCAAATACTTGAAAATACAGTAAATACTTACAAATACAACATATGTATTGTGTAGTATTTCTTGTGTTTGGAAGTTTGTTATCTTGTTTTATTTTTTTGGATTGTGTTCTCTTCTTCATCTTCCATTAGTGTGTGTAATCCGATCTTGACTAATGTACCCACTCCTGTCAATTTTCAACGTATAAAATTTTGTCCTAAACCGTACATGGAGAAGTCACTTTCACTTATAAATCTCACAATAAGTATGTGTGAGTCTATTTTTGATATGAAAGATTACAACGGAGAGGTGTTGACATAGGGCATAGCTGAACGTCTTTGCTTTTATTTTTGAAAATTTACCTCAAATTATATTTAACTTTGAAGCCACACACCCCCCAAAATCTCGTTTTTGAGCGTGCATTATACAGTTCAAATACATACTATAATCTTCCGATCCCACCATCGGATGATTCTCAAATTTTAATAAAATGTGTGCTCTCGAGTTGAGAATAGAATTGTACGGTTACTTTCTAATTTAACTCATTCTATTTTTGGTAGTCTCAACCACATTGGAAAAACCCACTGAAATCCAGAGCTGTCTGCTACAGTACCCTAGGCACTAAAGGGTTAAAATCTGTGATAGGCCAAGAAAGTCGTCCGGGTCCAACTCCGCTTTACACTACCTTGGAAAAAGGAGATTGATCGCAAAGTTTGAGGTTATCCAAATATGCTATTTTTGCCGAGTGAGTAATGTTTCATGGTTCAACAGGTTTTTCGTCAAGTCAAGGCAAAGAGGTCGACTCAACGGAAATCAAGAGGACCATCGGGCAGAAAATCAGTGATTGGCCGAAATTCAATTATTTTACTAATTTTACTTTAAAAAAATCAGCCCAAAGTCATTACGGTCCAAATTCACTTTACACTATGAGAAGTGACCAAGACGTTTAAAAAATGATTTCTGATTTTTCATGGTCACGGCTTTAGACCAAGAGCCGTGACCATTAAATGATTTTAATTCTCTTGGTCAATCTTCATGGTCCGTAGTGTAAACCGCCTCTAATATTTTTATTGATATGCAGGCACCAAGGATAGACTTGGCCACCATTGTCTTTGAAACATTAATAAATGAACCACATCTATGGACTCTTATTCGGCAAGATGATCATTGGACTAAAGGCCGCTTCACACTATGGCCGTCCAAGTCGAGAGGCCATGGGATTGAGAGTCCAAATTTTGTTGACAGTCCAAAGAAATCTCCTGAAAATAGGCAATAAAATATAGTTTTCATTTTTTATGAGAAGAAATCGAGGGCCTCTCGACCATAGTTTGGGTTTCCATTCCCGTCTGACCCAAACTTCTTCTCGAGAGGCCGTCACCTTGGTCAAAAAGTGTTGCCATGTAAGCATTTTGGAGGTCCACGGCCTTTGGACTTTGGCCTCTAGTGTGAAGGGTCGAGAGACCGAACCTATGGTTTCTTGCAATTTGATTAGTGGAAATCGACTGCCTCTCAATCTTTAGCCATAGTGTGAAGCAGCCCTAATGTTATAATTATATAAGTTGACATACATAAGTTGATATCTTTTTTTTAATTGAATAATATAAGTTGACATGCCTTATCTCATGCCATAATAAATTGTGAATAAAACAATTCAACTCTCCAATCTTTGTTGCTTGGCCTAGTTGAAGTTAGAAAAAAATGCTTTGCAATTCTTCCAATCCCCAGATAGATGCTTAAGATTCAAAGGTGAAATAGTGGGCCTCTAAAGAACGTTATGGAGTTGTGAGCACATGAGTTGTTCAGGATCTAAAATTAGTCATAGAGGAAACTTTCAAATATTCTAATCATGCGCACTGACCACATGTACATTGTAAGGTCCAACTAAGAGCTCGGGGAGTTCACTAGACATGTATATATGTATACACGTGCGTGACAAAGGTATTTAATATTCAAGGGGTATTTAATTATCCATTATTAATTTTTTGTACCGTATTATTATATAATTTGCTAATTTCTTGTTTTTTAAAATGACCCTATAATTACTTTTAAAATTTATGAAGCTTTGATTTAAAGCTAGGTATTTTCATTACAATTATTTGATTTTGCTCTGAAGGGTTCAAGAGCATTCAAAGTACTAAGTCACCAAAATCCAAGGCACACCAAAGTCTTACATTTAGAGTGTTCATAAACATTTTCAAACAACAAAATCAGCCCATGTTCCTCAATCAACTTACACGCACAATTAAACACAACGGTACTAAGTGTCAAAAAACAAAAGCAAAAAACACATCAAAAACTGAGCAAGCAAAAAGAGGGTCCATGCAATAATGTAAAAGGGTATAGAGTTAATACTACAACATTTTGTTTGAAGCAGACAAACACAGGACCAACCAAAACTCCTCTAATTTATCTTGAGAAATTCTTTTAGCACTTAAAAACACTAGTAAAACCGTTCATAGCAAATGAAAGATGTCATGTTCACCTTGCAAAACCATTCCTAGCTTTTGAAAACACCTAGGATTCTTAACTCCTACGGTATATTTTTACAAATATTTTAAAAATATGCATTGTTTATATCAAGCCTATATTATTTATAATATACATTTTATCATACATACTCATCTATGTTACTTCTAAGAAAATTCTAAGTTTTTCCTTTTGTGAATATAAATTACCCTATATTTTCCCTCACGTTGTTTTCTAATATTATCGCACTGAACTACCCGAGACTAAGAGCATGCACAGCCTTTCGCAACAACAAAAATACATAGTGATGAGAAGCTGCTATGAGAGCAAGTAGGAAGACGACAATGTGAAGCAATTTTCCACACGGTAGTCATAAGAGACGGTAGAAATGAGGTCCATCATAATTGGCTACTATGGCTTTCAACTCTCGACTTAAAATATTAAGGCAAATTGCAACAATGTGCTTTTTTTTTTTAAAATCGCAGTTACATCTCATTATCTTATACTATATTTGTTTTAAATTACTAGAGTTTTGCTAGTTTTGCTTAGAAATTTGGTAGGTCGCAGTGGAGTGAGAATTGTTGATGGATGCAGTTGGCGTTGGCACTCGCGTTGGCAAGGTCTTTTTAGAGGTTTGCTTAGGCTACAAAGGGCTATGCATGTCCTAGGAGCATCTACATTCTACCACTAAAACCATGAGATTTTTTGTAAACTAGATGAATAGTGCTTGTATTTAATGTTTGAAAATTTAGCCACGGAATATGATGACGATATTGTGATACCTCAATACATCCCTCCATAGCTAATTTAAAAAAGGGCTTGGTATTCTACATTGATGGACAATAATTATCACCCATGCATAGTGATTATGATTGGTTCACGGACTTTATAGAGGGATACATAGCGGTTCAAGGATGTAAAGATGATAGCCACACCGATTATTGCCATTACTATGAGTCACTGTAATTCACTATTCTCACAGTAATTGTGGTAATTGAACAAAGTGTGACTCACATTAATTGAAAATTCTAACATTGAGTAGTGAGGATTGTAAAGTCTCACACCAATTGAAGATTGGTGGAAAATCTCACACTAATTCTGTAACTCACACTATTGGCAATAATTGATGTAGTGATACCAAATTTTGGATGTGACGATAATAGACAAGAGGTAAATTGAAGGGAGAAGGGTGCATATTAGGCAATTTTTTCATTTTTCAAATAGGTGACACTATCTAATGAAACAAGCAGCTAATCGCGGAGTCTCTGCCTTAGTATTTACCCTAAATTTATTTTTACAGCTTCTTTTTACCGTCCATGCGCGTAATTCCTGATAACTCCTCAAAAACAATACATTTCTGTAGTCTCTCCCTTGGTGGACAGAAATAACAAACATTATAACACTTTCAGCTAAGTTTCACATGAAGTCATCATAATTGAACGAGAATTTGCTCAAACGTGGATGAATAGTATGGCAATAAGGAAAGAAGTTTTCGGTCTGAATTTATCTCTTTCTAAAAATAATTTCGTTTCCTGGCTGCCAACTCAAAAAGGCTGGTCGGTGCGGATGCTCTAACTAAAGTTGCTCTGGATTTCTCCGTATCCGGCTCACTGTCAATACTGTGGCAATACGGTCTGATACCTTCTGTGACTTTCATACTTATTACCTCATACCCCTGATGTCCTTGCTGATGACACACTGCTGACACTCCCTTGAATCATCTGTCAAATTTGGATACCGACCATTTCTACATCATAAGTTTTTCTCCCTTTTTTGAGAAATGAAAGCCAAATTTCTTTGAATCATAAAAGAGCCCAGTTAGTACCCTACGTGAGCACAACATTCACTGGACATCATTGGAAGTGCCTTTTGGCTCCATCCACTTCGAAGAAGCTTCAGACAATTTAAAGATGATTGAAGAATTATGGTAAAGAGGAGAGGGTTGCCAGGTGGTTATTGAGAATGGCAAAAGCATTGGGTCATGAATACAAACTTTTCATGTGGTAGGTCACCTACATGTGCAAGTTATATATTCCATACTTGTAGCTGTCGGTCAAAGATGGTAGCTACATTGAATAGGGGTTTTAACATAACAATCAATAGCCTTCATGTCCATTTGTCTTTCTTTCATGCACTTTTCTCATCACCTTGAGCCTCCACTTGCCTACTTGGCTACTGATGAAGTATTGTTTGGATGTGGAATATTCCACACCATCTATTGTAGAGCCAAGGCAGAGACAGTGCATGCTACTAATGTCATGAAGGGGTACCAAAAAATTAAAGGGTAACTTGTGTTTTTGAACAACAATGGTAAATATTCATTTAGTGTGAAATGTCGATAAATTAGTATGGATCCACTTAAAACCCATATTCAATGCACATATTACATTGTGGATGACGATGGAAGATATTTTTAACACTCCGGGACAAACCCAATGTTGGCTGTTACATGTGACATACCATACCAGGAAGGCAGGGTCGGCAGAAAATTATTCCCCAAAAAAATGCCGAAAAAATAAATAAATTTATCAAGTATTTGTCGAAATCAACAAAAATGAAGTCAACAAAAATTGTAGACAAAAAACAAAGGAAAACATGCAACCGCTAGTAAAATTCAATGTTAGTTATTAATAGCCGAATTTTTAATAATTATTTTTGAAAGTGCCGACCCCTACTTTTCAAACTTTAATTAATTATTCGACATGAAAGTGCCGACCCTGCCTTCCTACTACGGTATAGGACCTTACTAAATGAGAAGAAAGGAAGTGAGATGAAAACATTCTATTGATCTTCACAAGCAACATAGGAAAGGAAGTAAATCATCAACAATGATCCGCCACACTTTTCCAGTTCGAATTAGCATCGTGAATTATATATGATACCTTTTTAACCCCTAAACGTCCTACAGGGATAGTATATACGATGTCGTATACCGTAGTAGGAAGGCAAGGTCAGCACTTTCATGTCGAATAATTAATTAAAGTTTGAAAAGTAGGGGTCGGCACTTTCAAAAATAATTATTAAAAATTCGGCTATTAATAACTAACATTGAATTTTACTAGCGGCTGCACGTTTTCCTTTTTTTTTGTCTACAATTTTTGTTGACTTCATTTTTGTTGATTTTGACAAAATACTTGATAAATTTATTTATTTATTCGGCATTTTTTTGGGGAATTATTTTCTGCCGACCCTGCCTTCTTGGTACGGTAATTGGAATTTAGCACCAACTAGAAACTTTAAATTGTGATCTCAGTAGCTCACTAGAATCGCATTGCTCTAAATTCCAACTTCTGTTTTGAGCTCAAACCCATTAAAAGTGTGGATTCATTCCAAATACAACCAAAATACAACGTATTCTATTGGCCGCAAAGGCACATTCAGACGCTGAGGAATTAATGACATAATGAAGAGAAAGTGTAATGCCGGAGAGCCTGTCTGGGAGCAAGCAAAACACTCTGACAAGTAGAAAAATCCATTCCAAGTAACGCTTTTGAACACAAAAATGCGTTACAGAGAATGTGACCATTTAACAGAAAAATGTAACCTTGTTCTGTTATGGATGAACATCTGGAACGCTCATAGAAAGAACCAACCCCTGAAACCTTGCCCGGGTGATAAGGTTCTTATACTCAATCACAGAAGGGCAAATTGCACAAGGCAAGCTCAACATTCAGCAAACTCATTGAGAGAATTTTCATGAGCATAAATTTGTGTCATCAGCCATAGCACAATAGAGCAATGGAGGCAACACCTTTTTGCAATGGGACCACAATCTTGTTACAATTAGAAACTAAGGAGCGGTTTACACTATGGACCAAGAGCCATGACCAAGAAAATTAAATCATTTTCATGGTCACGGCTCTTGGTCAAGAGCCGTGACCATGAAAAATCAAAAATGCAATTTTAAATGACTTGGTCACTCTTTGTAGTGTAAAGTGGATTTAGACCAGGACAAGTTTAAGCTCATCATTCTCTCTTTTATCCTCCCCTTTTTCCTCCTTTCTCTTTAAATAATTGAACACTAGCCAATCAATGATTTTTGAGCCCCATGGTCCCCTAGATTATAGTTGAGTCGAGGCATTTGCTTCGACTCAACCATAATCAAGGAGACTATGAAAACATTATCCATTTGGGAAATTTTAGCATTTTTGGGGACCTCAAAGTTAGTGATCATTCTCCTTTTTTCAAGGTAGTGTAAAGCCAAATGGGACCAAAAGCTCTTTTTGGGCCAATCACAGATTTTAGAATTCCATGGTCATGGTTCTTGGTCCATAGTGTAAACCGCTCCTAAGTACACATGGCAATGACATGGTAATTCCAAAATTTACGGAATACAAATGGCATTCCTTCATTATTTAGAAAAGTGAATCTAAGTGAAGATTCTCTTTTGATTCAATTTTCAAAACGATGTTCCATTGCATTGCTCTCTCATACTATGGCCTTTTAACCCTTTAAGGTCCCAATTCAACACTGTTTTCAAAGATTCATTATAAAATAGTTGATGAAAAACGGAAATGGAGTTGATGTACAAAGCAAAGTTGTAAATGTCAATGTGAAGATAACATCTGTACGGTTCGATTCATCGTATTTAGTATTAATATTTTTTAATTAATTTTGCAAGATTTTCTCTTGAAATTCATTTAAAAATCCAAAATCAACACAAAAAAATAAAAGAATATTGTAATGAAACTGGAATAACATGCACTACAAGATGGTATGGTTTCCATTATTTGATTCTACATATTATAGAAAATCATGTTTATAGTCTCACTTTTTGAACTAAGATTGAATCTCAACATAACCCACTTTTGTATTTTTTCAAAAATTCACATTATCTTATTTTGAGGATCCATACCGTACAAATGGTAGTCAACTAGCACGAGAATTAAGAAATTTTTGGATGGATGAAAAATTTCACCGTATGTGGTGAAAGGACAGGTCGCAGATCATCCATCGTCCAGGATCTGGACACCAGCGCGTCTAGGAGTTAACCGTTCAAATGACATTCAACAAGTTCGTTGAATAATAAACATGTCTACTATATCTATCCTAATGTAGAGTACATTACAGGCAAGAATTTGTAGAGGCCAATTGTGGATAAGGATCATAGTTAGGCCACTTTCCTTATTCATTGCTCCTCTAAGTTACTATTTACTATAGTAAACATGACAGTTGGGCTTTCTTTCTCCACCTTGGCTGACCAACTCAACTGCAGCCGTATGTTATCTAGCTAGTGCATACTATTCACATACACATGTAAACAAGTCATTTCTGTGACTAATCCGATCCATGCCTAAAAAAAGAGCTTCCTAAACATGTCATAATATAAATAATCCAATCCATGCCTAAAAAAAGAGCTTCCTAAACATGTCATAATATAGATAATCCAATCCATGCCTAAAAAAAGAGCTTCCTAAACATGTCATAATATAGATAATCCAATCCATGCCTAAAAAAAAGAGCTTCCTAAACATGTCATAATATAGAGGTGTCATTATTGAGAGGGATAACTATATAAACGCTTGACTCACAAGACTCGCTTGATTAATAACTTAACTCATGATTCACAATCAGACAAGCAATTGTGCTTTCCTAACAACAAGACTACACCCAACCCTCTCTAATTGCACTGCCTCGAGGGACAAATGGGCTGCTAAATTCCACCTGACAAGTGTCCATGCAGAACTAAGTTGTCTAATCAGATTTGTACATAACATGAGAGGAATGTGCAATCACTAAGCATGCAATTAGAGAGGATTGAGTGTAATCAGTGCAGGTACAGAAGAATCAAACAAAGTTGAAGTCTAAGAGGATTATATAGAGATTCTAACAGATCATGACGACCTCAAGGAACAAAGTACCTACTCAACTAAGAAAGTTCAACAAACCCTTCCAATTCACATAATTCAGCAATTTATGGCTCAGTACACAAGCCGCCCTCGGTAGCATCCAGAAAAACTGCTTCTTAATTTCTTTGGTACTGACACTGACCATAGCAGAGAATCACCCCAGGCAAGGATTGATTCAAGCCACCTACGTGCACTTCAAGGCCAAGCTGCTCTTTAGCGCACTTCTTAGAATCAGAAATGACATAATGAAATTTCAGAGATACCCCTAAAGGGGCAAGAAAAAAACACCGACGTATTTGATTTCTTTAACCCCTAAAGGACCAAGGATTCAGGGTTTTAAAATGACAAATTCAATTGATCATATAGAAAAAAGCATAATTGAGATGGGATCAAATTTCATATCACCAAAATCAATCAAGAACATTGCGTGTGTTGGGATCAAATTTGAAAAAAAGATAGTCTACATAGGACCTACTCAGAACTGTTAAAAAGAACATGTGGCCCAATTTAGGCTTCTTAGTCCTTTGGGGGTTAAATTCGACTTCCACGTGACTTGGGACAAAACGAGTCCTATCGAACAGTTTCAAATTAACTTATCGCTCTCAAGTTGCAAAGCTATAATTCATTGATATTAAGCTTTCACTTGCAAGAATCGCCCATTATCATCTAACCATGTCAAAATTGAGCTGTGATGAGCACACAGGAATTTGCTGGAACTTACATGGATGACTGCAACTGTATGCACTTATACACCAGCACAAGGATGGCTCCATGTGGTAATGGAACAGCCTTGAGAACGCCACCTCCAAGCCAGAGTGCCAAGGCAACAATAGCAGCGACAGCATGATACGCCCTTCCAAAGACTCTCGTAATCACGATGAGAGCAACCATAAGAGCGAGTCCTTTTTCGCCTCCAATTAACCAGGCCACTCCTGAAGCAAGCCTGTAGCCCACTGCAAAATCCTTCCACAGGGCCAATGAACCTACGAGTAGAGCCAGGGCAGTTTGGGCTCCCAAAGCATGCCACAGTGCCGAAACCACCCACAGAAACAGCAACGCCTCCCTTCCTATACTCTGCCAATCCACTTGCCAGTCTCGTTCAGGCGATTTGCCGCGGTTTGAATGACTACTTCTGGATGACTTTCTCTTCTTGTTGTTGCTGAAAATGCCACTCGTGGGATAGGTGTAATAGTAACTCTCCATGTTCGAATACTCCATGTCTTCATCGTAGGAATACACAGAATAACTATGCTCCTCATACAGGGCATTTCTTCTTCTGTAATTAGGAGCTTTGTTGTGATGTGACCGTGGCCTCGTGTCTCTCTCTCTCCTTTGGTACACTTGTTTTCGTCGTGACGCCTTGACTTGCTCCTGCCAAGAGCTGTCGTACAGTTTCCTGCTTGTCTCATCAGACAAAACCTGAAGACAAAGTTTGAAAACGAAGGTCATTAGTTAGAGGTGGCACAAATCACAGAAATTATTTATTACAATACTGGGTTATACCAATCCCAATCTGGACACCGCAGCTAATAAATCTTTCCCTAATTATGAAGTTGCAGAGTCAGTTGGAATATAAAGAGTTCACACATGAATGAGGACTCTCTCAAAACCAATCTTTGCTCTATGACTACCATCATTATGCGTAACACATCACACTCATAAGGTAGGGAACCTAATTGCATGGGAGTCCCACTTTACGATGCAAGTGGCATCCAAACACATGACTTGTAAGAAATGAGATTTACTTCTAGGTTCTATCACAGTCAAACTGATGCTTCCATGAGGTGCAATACTCATGGTTGGGACCCTACTATTTCATAAGGTATCCAAATAGTATATAGTGCACTGACATCCTCTTCAAAATGAGGGCAAGGAATTTCATTCTAATAATGGAAACCACGCATAACCACGGGAATGGATTCTCTAACTTACGACAGAATGACCACGGTTTTAATGAGCTTGCGCTCTCATTTTCAAATACGAATTACAAATCTGCATTAGTCTTGAGTAAAACTTCAGACAGGCACAAAAGGATCCACTTCAGTTATCATGCTTGGTATTTTCATACCAAAGAATTAAACAGAGGCCGGTCGGTCACGTACCTCATATGCAAGACGAACGCTCATAAACTTTTCATTGGCATCCACATCTTTATTCACATCTGGATGCAACTGCACAAACGAAACGTATAAGTGCTCGTCGTATTCATATGCCAAACCTAAACATCATTTTCAGTTTATTATTCTCTAGGCAATCAAAACATCGTGTATAATGAGACACCAGAAAAATAAAATATACATACTGTACACATATGTGCATTTCTTGATCAGCCGGAGATCAAGCAAGATATCTGGATGCAACTGCACATACTAAACGTATAAGTGCTCATATGAATTCATAACCCAAACCTAAACATCATTTTCAGTTTCTTCTCTAGACAATCACAATATCGGCACCAGAAAAACAAAATATATATTGAATGTACACACATGTGCATTGCATAGACTGCCGAAGATTGAGAAAGTCTACAAGAATAATTTCAGAAAACCTTGTAACAGTGAATAATTTCGAACCTGACGAGCGAGCTGCCTGTAGGCCAACTTGATAGCAGAGGCTGTCGCTTGACGACGCAAGCCGAGCACCTTGTAATGATCCACCGCTTCCTGTGAAGAATAGCTCCTCCCGCCATCCTCTTCTCTTGTTGCAGCACATGTAACCCTAGCTCTGTAAATATACCGGTACCTTCTAGATAATAAATTGAATGGCCTTCTCTCGATTGAATCTGCCAACTCTTTGAACCTGATCCTCCCAACACTATTTCATAAGAAACTATAAATACTTATCAACAAAACATTAAACAGACAAACAAATTCCCGTTCCTCCCCGAAAACTTACTAAATTCAATGAACCAAATGAATGCAAGATCCTCTCAGTGGAAGAATTCTCTAAAGAAATTCACATTGTCGTGTGTATGAATTCGCCCTAATTCCATTTCAAATGCTTTTAAAGAAGTTTCAAAAGAGGAGTATGAAGATGATACCGAAGCTCATTGTATAATCCACGGTCGCGAATGCGCAAGGGAAAAGATGAGCTGAATCTGTGATGTCGGCGTAGAGAATTTTCATGGATGTGTGTGGAATTCTTGAAACGTGATTCATGAGCTGATGATGTCTGGGAGGGGTTCGGAAAAGAGTGGAAGAAGTTGTGAGAGGGATTCAGTGAGCAGCAAGGGACCATGAACCCCATGGCATGGCCCGTGAGGCGGCGACACTCAACGTCGAATTCTGCGGCGGTCCAACGCCATGGCCGTGGCTATGGCGTCGCGTGAATGCGGAGTCCACAAGACGAGAAGAGAAGATGGTGGATGTTGCGGTGCCTGTTACCGCTCCTTTATGAAATTATCATTTTCAAGCAGCAGTCGTTTTCCGCTCACCAAACCTATTTTCTGGATGATAAAGTGCCTTCTTATGTACTCCCTCCGTCCCAAAGTTATTGTCCAACTTGTTTGCTTGGTATTTCTTTGAGCCAATTTCATTGATCATATTGTAAGAAACATGATTAAAAAAGGTTCCAAATTATGTCACTAGAATGATTGAAGAACATCGCATGTGTTCATTGCAACCTAAATAAAATTAACCACAAGGAAGTATTTTTTTAACCTACTTAAAAAAGCACTTTCAAACATGACTTTCAAACATGACAATAACTTTGGGACGGAGGGAGTATTAGATAACCGGTCGAGCCGTGTAGCGGCGAGTCGGTTATAGTACATAACCGGTTGTTCATTTTTCAATCACAACCCTTGATCTTCATGATCCAAGGACGTAGGATGGAAGTTGAAAGGAGAGAAGGTTATGAGTTGCAACTTGTGATGGTGATGGTGACGGGTTGCCAATGGGATGGAGCCACGTAAGCGTTGAAAAGTCAACAACCGGTTATGTGTGTGGAGTTTGATATTTAGAGGATGACCTCCCAGAGTTTTTCACACTCAAGAAGTAGATGAAAAGTACCGGGTACCCTTCAAAAATACCTCTGGACTCTCAATCCAAGCGTGTGAAGTTCAAATCACTATTTAGCTGATTGTATCTTCACATACTACTTGTAATTAGTGGTGTGCACTTTTGAGATACATAGATAGATAGAAACTCCGGTCCCTTTTAAGCAAAGGGCCGGCGTGAATGAAATGTCCGTTCGTAATGTCAATGACCTGATGCCCACCGGACAAGGGGAAATTGGGACAATACTACTCTACCCTTTCGAGGATGAACACTGTAGTGACACACTATGCTACTAGCTGCTAACCACTAGTGCCTTGAAGATAACGGACATGGGAAATAGAACCCACAACCTCCTCATTGGGGGCCATAAGCCCTAACCACCAAGCCAAGGCCCGTGGTGCCTGTGCACTTTTAATATGTGGGGGGCGTGCAAAAGTGAGGGAGTGTAAGTACAAGGGCTCTTCAAATGTAGATGAATAATTTCAGTGAGTTAGTCCTACCTAGCGTGCATCAATGGGAATGCTCTTACACACCAAATATTGTCAATATAGCGAGGGATGGTTCTCACGTCAAGAATTTTGTCCCATTTTTTAACAAGTCATTTTAGTATCATTTTATTCATACTAGGTTGGTGGAGGTTGGCACCAAATTATCGTAACCCCTAAACGTCCCATCGTTCAGAAACTGGATCACGAACACATTCAAAGCCTTGTAACTTACTTTCTCATACAACCTCGGATGATTTTCATCCAAGTCACCTTTAAAAGCCTATTAAATTGTTTATCAATTACAATAAATCTTTTATGATGGGGAGCTGTTGATAATATTGGAGAGGACTCCATCTACAAGTATGTCAAATTTGTTGGGTAGATTTTATGCTTGCAATGGTCCTCTCACATATACCTCATGTACATCTCAACCATGGTAAAATCTATATTTGAGACTAGCATGTTCTAGTGTTCAAAGGATCGGTACGTTTAGGGGTTAAGCCAGTTTAGTTTTTCCACGGAAGGTCACATTGAAGATACTACAATCATCCATCCTCATCCAAAATTCATCTCTCATTCATCCACTCGGTTGCCATCCTGCATTGTTTCGTCTCTCTCGTGAAGCTTGTTTTTTTGGCTATGGCGGACCTTCATTGAACAGATCGAAAGGGCGGCACAAATCGACGGACTGACTGCGAGAGAGAGAGAGCTGCAATTTGCCTTGCGATGGCGCTGTGGAAATGGTTGTGGCCGGACGGAAAGACGCCGCAAGATTGCCCGTTTTGTATTCTGGCCTCTGGATCGGCCGAAGGCCGCACTCCCAACGTGTTGTTTCAGGTCCACAACTTACTTGTTTCTATTCGTAACGCCCTTTCGATACATCTTTCTATTTAATTTTTTTGCGATATTTGTTTCGGTGAATTTTCGAACTAACAGGAGTTGACTACTGTGAACTAACTTGTTGTAGTTTTGGAATTCTAGGGTTTATGGTTTATGTTTTGGTTGAAGTAGGTCTCATGTGTACTTTATTTTTTTTGGCGGTTTTGAGTACGTCATATACGTTCATTTTGTCACATTTTATTTATTTTGACCAACACGTGCAATGATTCCGGTGATATAAATTATGGCCCCATCTGAAATAGATTTTTCGCAATATGATGGCCATTTTAAAACCATGAATCCTTGGTTGGTCCTTTTATCTTTGATTTACCTTTTTATTTAATATTTTTGCAATATTTTGGTGAAGCCAGGAACAGGAGTTGACTGTGAACTTGCTGTAGTTTTGGAATTCTAGGGTTTAGGGTTTATGTTTTGGTTAAAGTAGGTCTCATGTGTATTTTGTTTTTGGCAGTTTTGAGTACGACGTTTTTGTTCATTTGTCATATTTTATTTAATTTGAACAACGCATGCAATGTTCTTCACTGATTCTGGTGATATGAAACATGGCCGAATTTTTGCAATATAATCAATCAAATTGGGCATTTTAAAACCATGAATCCTTGGTTGGTCCTTTTAGAATTTAACCCCTAAAGGACCAAGGATTCATAGTTTTAAAATGACGTTTTAAAATGACATATTTAAACAATCATATTGTGAAAATTATAATTTGAATGGGACCAAATTTTATATCACTAGAATTAGTGAAGAATATTTCAAATGTTGAATTAAAAATAAAAATAAAATTAACAAAAAAGAATCTACATAAAACCGACTCAAAATCACTAAAAAAAACAGGAACCACTTGGTGGGCTTATGGTCCTTTAGGGGTTAAGATGGAAATGGTCCATGTATTTGCAAATCGGAGTAAACCAGAGCACAAGTTTTGGTAGCCTTAACCCCTGAAAACCCATGAATCATGGATTCATGGTTTTAAAATGTTAAACTCGATTGATCATATTGTAAAAAATATCATTTAGATGAGATGAAATTTTGTCTCACTAGAATCAATGAAGAACATTGCATGTGTCGTATTGCATGTGTCGGTTGAAAAATAAATAAATGTGAGCAAAAGAAGTCTACATAGGCTTCTTGGTCCTTTAACGAGAAGCTGTCAATGCTACCGATTGTTTTCTGTACCATGTACCGTCTCTTCAAAATTTGATGCTTATGGTAGTGGCCTTTAGTAATAAGATTTGCACCACAATATACATAATTGTGATGATCGAATGCAATTAGTGAGTAGTCCAACTCACAGCTGAAGTGTGATGGTGAGAAGTACAGTAGCATGCGAAGACTTGTATTGGATAATTGGTCTTTGTAGCAAGACTTTAACCCCTAAACGTACCAACCCTTTGAACAAAAGTAGATTCTAGCATTAAAAGTAGATATTAGCATGGTTCAGATGTACATGAGGTGTACATGAGAAGACCGTTGCAAGCATAAAATCTACCCAACAAATTAGACATACTTGTAGTTGGAGGCCTCACCAATATTATCAACTGCTCCCCATCACAAGAGATTTATTGTAATTGGTAGAGAGTTTAATAGGCTTTCAAAGGTGACTTGGATGAAAATCATCTGAGGTTGTATGAGAAAGTTACAAGGCTTCAAATCTATTTGTGATTCAATTTCTGGACGCAGGGACGTTTAGGGGTTAAGGGGAGTTGCTCCATAAGTTTTTGAGAACAGTGAATTTGTTTTTGGCTGCAGGATGAGCAAATAGTTGTCTTCGTGGATCGCAACCCGTCTGCCTATAGGTGCGTGACTGCATCGGTAAGGCCCAATTCCGTTGAGCAGTGATTTTCTGGTTGCTGTTTTTAGACCTAAAGTTTGGGCTGGCTAATTGAAGGATTTTAAAAAAAGAAGAAATAATAGCCAGATTTCCTACATGGAGTCAAGATGTGTAGCCTCTTTAAACCTAGGTATTACCCAGGTATTGCCTAAGTAGCACCTAGATAGCACATGTGTATTACCCCAATATTACCTATATATTAACCCCTAAAGGACCACCATGTGGCTCCTGTTTTTTTCAGTGATTTTGAGTCGGTTTTACGTACATTCTTTTTTGTTATTTTTATTTTTATTTTTAATTCAACATATGTAATATTCTTCACTGATTCTAGTGATATAAAATTTGGTCCCATTCAAATTATAATTTTCACAATATGATTGTTTAAACTTGTCATTTTAAAACTATGAATCCTTGGTACTTTAGGGGTTAATATGAAAAGAGCATCCAAGGAGCCTGGATTGCTCTTTAAGCCATGGAAATGCAGCAAAAATGCTAATCTGTCTCCTGACAAAAAAATTCACTGATACCATCGTCCAATAATGCTCGAAGGATTCTTGCTAATTACGATATGTTTCAGTTATTCTGACTCCTAGATTTGAGGGCTGTGTTTTGGTATTTGCGGAAATTGGACAGAAGAAAGATGAAAATCAATTACCTCAGAATGTGTTTGAATCCTTTTCCTGGTGGTTGGTCCGGCAGGCATTACCTTGTGGTACCGAATAACCACATCAAGACTGTGAAAGATCTTCGACCTGGGGAAGCAGATCATGCCTTGGGTAAACAACTCAACTTGAATCAAGAATAGAGAAGTTTTACCCTAATTGTGGAGAACGCTCAATTTGGCAGCTCATTCTAAGGCAGAACACAATATGTAGGACTCGTGTGATTTTTGGGGGATCAGTATAAGAGATACAAGAGCCAAATCATCATTATGTAAGAATATTTCTTATGCAATTTCAAATTGGAAGGTTGTAGTGACAGTAGGCAACCTCATTTCCATTCAAGGATCAGTGGCCATAGACATGACACCAAGTCATGTTTACACCACTTGCTAGCAGTGAAGGTGAAGAATTTCAGCCTCTTTAGCAAAATTGCCATAGATGTGAAGACTTGATAGCCAATTTTGACAAAATATTCTAGATTCTTTAATATGTTTGTAGCAAATTACCTCATATAGTACAAAATTGGCTAATTCACTATATTGGGAGAAGCCATTTGGCTAAAAAGTAGTGGCTAATTCCCTCAAAAATGAGTAAAAATTAGCATCAAATTGTTTTTGGTAGCCACTTGGCTAAAATTCGCACAAAAAATTTTCACTGCTTGCTAGTGGAAGTTCAACCAATACATGAGTTGCTGTTAGTAACAGGGGGTCAGTATAAGAGTCCTTTGTATCCTCTACCTTACGCGTGCATTTGATTGTTTGCAGTCTCTCATATGCTCAAGCTAGGGAAGTCAACGTTGCAGCGTGACGCGCCCGATGCTCTTAATTACAGGTTCAGACTGCTTAACCCTTTAACGTCCCGATTCATCACTGATTTCAAAGATCCGTTATTAAATGTTTGATGAATACCAAAAATGGAGTTGATGTACAAAGCAAAGTTGTAAATGTCAATGTTTAGATCACATCTGTATGGTTGGATTTATCATATTTCTTAGTAATTTTTTAAAATTAATTTTTCAAGGTTTTCTTTTGAAATTCAATTAAAAATCCCAAAGTAACACAAAAAAATTAAAAATTGTTGTAATGAATTTGAAATAACATGCACTACGAGATGGTATGCTTTCCATTATTTGATTCTACTTATTTTGGAAAATCATGCTGAAGGTCTCACTTTTTGAACTAAAAATGAAACTTGACATCAACCACTATTGTTATTTTTCAAAAAATCACAATATCTTATTTTGAAGATCCATACCGTACAAATGGTAGTCAACTAGCACAAGAACCAAAGAAAATTTGGATGGATGAAAAACTGTACAGGATGTAGTAAAGAGAAGGATTTCAATCTGTTCGTCGTCCATTATATGGACGCAGGCGCTTTAAAGGGTTAATTTCTTTTGATGGATGGTTTCTAGAGTTTCTGTCCTGTTGTTTCATGATAGATAATTTTAACCTTTAAAAGGACATACTAAGCCCCAAGGGCTTACTTTTTTTTTTTCTTATCGTATCTTCTAATCCGTTGAACCAACATATTTAAGGCATCTATATTTCTCTTGAATAGAACTAAAGTAAATTAAAATGAGAATCATGCAGTTTAACCCCTAAACGTCCCAGCGTCCAAAAACTGGATCACGAACATATTCAAAGCCTTGTAACTTTCTCATACAACCTCGGATGATTTTCATTCAAGTCACCTTTGAAAGCCTATTAAATTCTCTACCAATTACAATAAATCTCTTGTGAAGGGGAGCTGTTGATAATATTGGAGAGGCCTCCAACTACAAGTATGTCAAAAATTTTGAGTAGATTTTATGTTTGCAATGGTCTTCTCATGTACACCTCATATACATCTGACTCATGTTAATATCTACTTTTGAGGCTAGAATCTACTTCTGATTAAAGGGTTGGTACGTTTAGGGGTTAAAAGAGATTTAAGGCGTGGGAATCAGGAAAGCCGTGTCCTTCAAGGGTTAACTTGCCATTAAGTGCTTCATTGATTGCGTGATCCTAAGTTAGCACTTTATTTGCAGATTCGGCTTTCACAAGCCTCCATTCAACAGTGTCGACCATCTTCATCTTCACTGCATGGCCCTGCCTTACAACTCTGTGTAAGATCATCGTCTCTACCAGCTGTTGTTGAGTACAATAATTGCATTAATTCAAACCGGCGCGTCGGGTGCAATTATTTTTCTTCTCCCAAATTTTTTAGTGAACAGAGAATGTGATGTTGTGTTTTTTTCAGGTGGAGGCGGATGAAATACGTGGGTTTAGGTTGGTGGGGTGCATATGTTAGTGTTGAGCGTGTACTACAGTATTTGGATCCTGGGAAGGGCATGAAACGTGACCAACCGGAGGCTCCTGTCTGATTAGAGTTCCCCTCGAATTCCACGCCATAATTGCACGTGCCTCTGGCATGGGGGATCACCAGTTGTAAGTTATTTCGAACTGGCTTTGCCTGGTTGCGTTGGCCCACACTAATTTTATAAATTTTTCTAAAGAATAAAAGCACCGCCTTCTGAACTATCTGTCATCATGATGAGGCAAAGAGAATCATCTTGTGCTTGTGCACGTTAGTTCCTTCTGGTGATTAAGCAATGCAATTTCTTGTGCGCCCTCACTTTGTTTATTCGTTACGAGAATGGACAAGTCCAAACTACTTACAACTCAGTCAGTCTACCTTTTTCTTTGTGGCTAGCAATATAACAGGTGGCTACAGAGGATAATGTAGATGCGCCTGTTGTCTAGAAACTCGTATCTTAATGAAATGAAAACCATATGTGCATGCTGGGGCTAATCTAAAAGCCCACTCTCCAAGAAAATTCCCATATATTCTCTATCTCAAGGCAGGAGAGAGACGAAGCCATGGCCGGGTCAAAAGTTATGCCCAATGAAAATTAGACGTGTTGAAAGCTGGGGTCCGTTCCAAAGAATGAATTTCCTACAGCTAGTAGAATTATGACATGTGGTTATAGAGATGTAGAAATATGACATGTGGTTGTAGCATTCTAGGATTTTTGAAATTTTCAATTACTAAAGATTATGTTTGATGCTGAAGTATAAGTTACTGAAGATTACATGGAAAGAGTCATAATAACAAATAAAAAATTACATTTGTATTTGGGGTAGACACTTGCAATCACCTGTTTGTTCAAAGGTAAAATCATTGTGGGAATGACGGAGTAACTTCCAAGTAATTAGTCCGTACTGGAAATGCTTATGAATCCACGTATACTTGAACGAGTCAAACTCTTGGATTGGTCTTTCAATAACTTGTAATCCTAGAGTCTTCAAACAGTGCCTGTGTTCTTTTGGTGCAAACAATAATCATAAACCAAGGTTAGAATTTCTTCTTATTAGAAAACAGTTAACCCCTAAACGTTCCATAGGGATAGTATATACGCTGTCGTATAATTGGGATTTGCTATCGTCAAGAAATTCTAAATGAAGATCTGAGTAGCTCATTAGAACCGCATTGATTTAAATTTCAACATCTTTTTTGAACTCAAACTTATTGAAGGTGTGGATTCATTTCAAATACAACCAAAATATAATGTATTCTACTGGCCGCAAAGGCACGTTCAGACGTTTAGGGGTTAAGATGACTAGACCCAAGTTGCATGTATTCTCTTAACCCCTAGATGATTGAGGATTCATGGGTTTAAAATGACAAAATTCAATCAATTATATTGTGTAAAATGCAGCTTAGATGGGACCAAATTTTATATCACTGGAATCACTAAATAAAGAATAAGATTGCGTGTGTTGGTAAAAAATGAACAAAAGGAAGTCTGAAAAAAACAACATGAGGCCCAATTCAGCCTTTGGTCGTTAGGAGTTACCTTATTTTTGCCACATGTTGTAAATGTGACTCGGTGTTCATATAATGTATGAATGGGGAGGTTGTCCCTCGCTCTCATGAAATGTGAGGTGGTCCCATTTGTTGAAGTTAGGTGAGATGTAAAATTGTACAACTTCGTGAGGAGAGCGTTTTGTACAGGGATTTTTCCATGGGATGGTGATAATTGACATGGATATGCACACAGGTCATGTTAATGCTTTCCTCGTGGACAAAAATACGTCGTTGTCAGAGTAAATGTTTGCAGAAACTTGTCAGTGATTGATCTCATTCTCTGCAATTGGACAAACTTTAGTAAGGTGGATTTCAAATGTCAGATTCCAATGACTTGCTTTGGAACTCCATGAGTGTGAAGGGGCCCAACTTACAAGGACCTCACAACCCCTAATTGGACCTGCTCAAACTTTTTTCATATGGAACCCAGAAATGCACATGTGGTTATTTTTTGCTACTGAAAAAACAGGATCATGTGCCTTTCCTACTCGTCTTTTCTGGTCTTAAAGTCCAGCCTCTCCAAAGGGGTGATATCACAGAATTACACACTATTTTTGACCATCCCACCTCAAAAAGCTTGCATAACATTTCTTTAGCCCTTGTTGGAGCGCGCCTTTTACACTGTAGTAACATTGTAAAGAAGTTACGAATTAAATAGTCCAACTTTCCAACCCTGTTCAGTTGAAATAAGAAAAAATTCTCTATGATTCATGTGATTCCTTTCAGATGCAAAGGTGCGACAATGGGCCTCTAAAGAACGTCATGTGCTTCTTTTTTGAATACTTCAAATAAATTGATAATTTGAAATAAACATCGTAGAAATCTAAAATTTGCACATAAAATGATTAGTTGATAGAGAAGTTGATAAAGGTAAATAACCTCAAGAATGTCATGAATTGGATTTGTTTTCAAACAACCTATCTCATTTCAAATTAATTCCAACAAATTTTACTCAAAAAATATTAAAATTTTGTTTGTAATCAAATTTAGATGGAGTTTTTAATTTTTAATTAAAAAATTTACAATTAAATATCAGTGATAGTATTGGTGATAGTATGGATGGAATCTAAAACTCAAAATCTAGAACTTTCATTTGTGAATCAATTCCAAATATTTTTCAAAATAGTACTTTATGATGATTTTTCTCAATTCGTCAATTTCAAGGACGACCCTGGTTTGTTTTGGGGTTAATAGACCCAAATTCAATGACTGTGGAGTTTGGATCCTATTGTTGGGGCTCTGCTTGATGGTCATTGGCCTATAACAGTTTTGGTCTTTTGTGACCGAAATTCAATTGCAAGTTCCAATGATTAATTCTCATGATTTCATTGGAATTTGGTGTTGCTGTGTCTACTTGTCTGAATGAATCTCCATTTGTTTTGGTTCTTCTGTTCCAAAGCATAGTGACACAGGGTTTTGAGTAGACTGACTTTTCAGCTATTTATTTATTTTTATTATTATTTAATTATTTTTTCCAAGTGAAAGCTTTACAGTGATTTTTGAACATCAAGCATAAGAGCATGGCCACCCATGCCCTTCTTGAGTCTCTCACCCAAGAAGTAGATGAAAAGTGCAAAGGGCCCTTCAAAAATACCTCTTGACTCTCAATCCTATTGTGTTAAAAAATGGGCCTTCAAATCACTATTTAGTTGATTATATCCTCACATACTATTTGTGATTGGTCCATTGACAATTTGATGTGCACTTTTGATGTGTGAGGGCCGTGCAAGGGTGCGGGAGTGTAGGTGCAAGGGCACTTCAAATGTAAATGAATAATTTTGGCGAGTTGGTCTTAGCGTGCATGAGTGAGAAGTACAAGTGATTGCAGGGGCAAGGAAGCTTGGGGAGGTCTATTCTCAAAATTTTAATTTTAGATTCATCTTGTCATCTAAATTGAGAAAAACCAAAAAATGGTCTTAGGAACACTTTTTGATGACCTACTTTATAGCAATGAAAAAAGTTGTTAATTTTATCAAATTACATATTTTTCTTCAATAAATTAACTACGTTAACAAATTGCTAGGTTTAACATATTTTTTGAACTTAACCCCTTAAATTTCATAAAACTGAAATTTGATAAATTAAACCATTAAAGTCATTCTCAGTGCTGAAGTTTCAGTTTTCTTGGTCAAAGGCCATAAATTGAGATTAAAAATTCATATCTTTAAGTTCTCATTTGGTAAAGCCATCTATTATACAATACAGCTCGCTTTGTCTCACTCGACCATTCCGCGCTGGAATCCGTCGAGGAGACAACCCAAGCTCAATGTGCCCAACGACACAGGTCCCACTAGTGTATAGTTATGTTAGGTACTTCAATACAAAGTTTCAAATTAAGATATTTAAATAAAGGTTACTAAAAGTAAAGCTTGAAAATAGATGTTTAATACAAATTTTGGGAGCAATTATGATGAATTGAAACATGTTTAGTATGGATAAAAATTATATATTCTATAAGTTTATTCTGCATTCGAGGACTCCAAAGAAAAAAATTATTGAAAAAATAAATATTAAATGCAATTTCAATATGTTTTATATCTACTTTTGAATTTGGTTAGAACTACTTTTTCAATTTTAACTGCTTTAACCTTACTATAACACACATGAATATTTATTGAACATGATTCTTTCAAATTTTTTGGTTAGACTTTGTTAAACGTTGTATTTTTATTTTATTCACAAAAAGTAAAAATTAATAGATTTTTGGACCCTCCGTTGTTGCCTCTTCACAGGGATCACAAGTGGTTCAGTTTACCAAGCTTACATCCTAATAACATTTCATATCATTTGAAAAAAATTCTATATAAATCTTTGCTCTCTTCAAAAGCACTAGGCTCAAAAAGGTTTAAATTCCTATGACCAATGGCACCCATTCCATGAAGATCCTTGAAGTCTGGTCACTGAAACTCTCAAAGGGCTGTGGTGCATCAAAATTAAAAAACTACAAAACAAAATTTTCAAGTATAGTCTGAATCAACCCACTTCGCAATAAAAGACCAAGACGTTTTCGAGGTTCATTGTAACATTTTTGAGGAGGTCCTATGTAGGCCTCCTCAATTCAGCATGGACATCGTAATAAGCACTTTTTGTTTCGTGAAAACTTCATAAGGCAAGATTCCTACCACATAACATTCAGTAGCCTTTCAAGAGGTTGCTTTTTAGTTTCATCCACCTTTATATATGGAGTGAGAAATGATTTGTAATTGAATGGACTATTGAATCAAATAAACAATTACAAAATATTGTTGAATTGTGATTGACTGAGTGCTTTCAATTACTGTTCACTATGGTTGAATGCTCTTGCTTAATGTTACATGCCTCCATAGCTACTAATGTGATGTGAAATATTTCACATCATTTCATTTGGGGGATGAAATGATGTGGGATATTCCACATCATTATGTTGGGAGAAGGTGGCAATTACAGAGGCTACTGAATGTTATACAATTTATTAGCTCTGACCATAGGGAAGAGGCATTGTAGAGACACCCATTTTTTTGGGCTAAATATCTCTGTAACAAATATATTCCGTCCATGATTCCACTGAAATGCATTCTCGTCCTTCCGGTCAAAGCTCCTCGTAGTGTAGCTGCTTGTTTATTTTTGAACAATTTGTTGGCCTTGACCCTTGCCCATTGCCACGTGTACCTTTCTTATTGGCCAACACATCCCGACGTGTACTAGGCCTCTACTCGCTTGTATTTTGGGGACCAATTTACGTTTCTCTGATTTTTTTTTAAGGAAACTGACCTTGAAAAGGTTGGTTAATTTGCAGAACATCTCAATGAGTAAGGTAGGAGGCTCTAAACCCACCATTGTAAGGGGTGTGAATTTATGAGGACACATGGAAAACTGAGCATGATTTTTCACTAGAAGACAAATCCAAGCAAAGACCAACATACTTTGAATCTAAAATTTTGAATGTTCCTAAAATTAGTTATGAATTTTTGAAGTTGAAATGACATGGGTTCTAAAGTGGTGCTCTTCACCATGGATACATCCAAATTTTCACAATGTTTGTCATTGGTAGAGTGCAGGTTTAACTTAGGACTGTGGCGGGTTTAGAGCCCTCCACCTTAGATACTGTATCTACTGTACCAGTGAACCGATAGATGAAAGAAAGGGGCACTTTTTTCCCGCCTTGATCTTATCGATGATGGGTCTAATTGGGCTTATGTATTTAAATAGAAGAGCCTAATAATAACTTAATAGCTTGGCCAACATAGAATCCAGATTCCAAAATCCCCTTGAATCCTTCCTGCCGACCGACCTACACTACAACAGAACAGCCCTACTACCTGGCGTCCTGGCCCTCCAATTTGGAAAATCAATGCTAAATTTAGCCTAGATATTCTCCCCACCAGCTGAAGTTAACATAACGTAAGCCTGAATCACTGGGCCTGTAACCGTGCACTGATTTTCCAATAATCTTGACCTTTTCTGCTCCATTTGGTCACTCTAACTTAATGAAAATTATTATTTTATGTCATAAAAGACGTAATTTAATTCAAAGACACCTCAAATAGTTTGAATTTGTATGGTGACATGGCCATCAACATAACTTTGCCAAAAAGAAAGGATGCATGAATCATGTTGATAATTATTTCGCCATCTAACCCAATCTTTTCATTATCCATCAAGTTACATGTTCTGTTCTTAAGGCCCGTTCGCACTTGGCCTTTGCAAAGACCGTGGATAAAAATTTAACACCCCACAATTTTGGGAAAAATACCTTCTTTGTAGGAAAGGTGTCATCAATGAGGTTTGGAAAGGTGTCAGCAATAAGGTTGAGCCACCTAAAACCGACCAGGTACCTAAAGCTGATAATTTCTACACATGGCTTTCATTTTAGAACGCACATCTAGGTAGACCATAGATGGCTTATCGTTTTGGTCAACAAACAATAAAGGCTCTATGACATATTTAGATTTGCGTTCTAAAATGAAAGCCATGTGTAGAAATTATCGGCTTTAGGTACTTGGTCGGTTTTAGGTGGCTTGACCTTAGTAGGGGGATTACAAAATGGCCCCTCAAGTGCCACATTAGCTAATTAGTGTTCAAAACTAGGGAATATTTCCTATTTTGGTGCTCCCTTAACAATTGCCTACTATTGCTCAAATATTTTTTGTCCTCCTAAATGTTAGCTAATACCCATTCTTAAAAGTGTGCCATGTGTACATCCATGTAGGATTGGTAATTACTTAAGAATGTAGGTGGGAACACACACTTTTTTAATGATGTAAGACCCCCTTGTAAGACCACCTCTAAGGTCAGGTGTGAACATACCTTTAGCGACATTGCAAAGTTGACACCAATTCACTCAACAGGGCTACACCAAAATCACCATGTACTGTGCCGCACGGCATATATGAGAGGCTTTACTAATAATTATTTTTTGAATTGGATGAAAAAAATGTTCAGATTAGATTGAATTTTGTGAAACTGGAGGAAATTTTGCTTAATCCCTAAATGTCTCATGGAGATAGTAGATATGTTGCCGTATAATTGGCATTTACTACCAACATGAAGCTCTAAATTAGGATCTCAGTAAGTCACCAGAACAACATTGATCTAAATTCCAACTTCTGTGTTGAACTCAAGCCCATTATAAGTGTGGATCTATTCCAAATACAAAGAAAATATATCATATTCTACTTGCCGCAAAGGCGATTAGGAGTTAAATGGATGAATGTGCACACTTCATTCAGGCACCCACATTATATGGTGATTTTCGTGTAGTTTACCTAGATTTTAATAAGTTAAGTAAACTTCAAATCTAATTCCTTGCAACTCATTTTTATTATCTTGGTCGAAAAAAGTAGGAGATTTGGGTGGCAAATTCTATATTGCATATATCTCATATGCAAACTCCTTCCTCTTGAATGAATTGAATTTCAACCGATTGTCGAAGTTGTCAAAAACTCTAATTAAAAGACTTTGAAGAAGCCACATCTCCATCAATCGAAGATGGGGCAAATAGACAAAGGGGTAGTGCATGCACAACCACATCTCCTTAAATGTTACTGTAATGTTGTAATGTTTTTTTGTTGTAACTTTAATCCCTAAAGAACCACAAGTATGTTTCTCTCTAAACACTCCAAAATATCCCTTCTCGTAAAAAAACAAATAGTTTTTGATCTAAAACCTTTTTGACCGATCCAATCATAGGAGATTTGAACCAACTTGAATTTATTACAACCTAAAAATATTTAACCGTTCAAAATTCTTCAATAGTAAAATTATAAGCTTCAAAATTAGTTGCACTTTTTTTTTTTTAGTTTGTTCCACAAGTTTGAAACTTTCTGAAAATGCCCAAAATGCAAAGTTTAGTCTCAGATCTGCTAAAATGAATTTGGCAATTGTGTGTATGGGGGCATTAGCTCACTGGGTACAAAAATTTAGATGCATAGCTCATTGTATGAAAATTCTCAGGAGTTGTCCGCTATTAGGTTTTTCACCTTTGCATGATTGTATCTTTTGATCTATACATCATCTACGTATGCAAATTACCATCCCATCTTCGTTACAAAGAGTAGAATCACGACAAAAATCTCAATAATTGAAGATCAATACTTGTTTCATACTAAGCTGAGTGCACTTGGAAAATCAACCTTGGTCCTTTAGGGGTTAATATGACTCCAAGAATGATACACACGTACAATAGTAGTTTTACCCCTTAACCCCTAAATGCCCACAATCCTCTTCAAATTTGGAGGATTGCAAAAATGCATTATATGATGCATCTAAGAGGGATTTTTTGAACTTGATGTATAAATAAAAGTTGTACATTATGAATTTCAGATTATGTACATACAATTAAATCTATGATTGCAATCATCAATATTTTTTGTAAAATTTGAAACTTAAAAATCAAAATTCTTTTGTAAGCCGATTACGAATAAGGTATTGACAATCTGTGAATGAAATTTGTTGTAATGGGTTGAAATGTAATACACTAAGTGAAAGTGATTTTTGAAGATTTTTTGGTTGCTTGATTTTTTCGAGTTGATTTTTTTAAGAGCACTTTTGAATTAAGATCTTAGAATTTTTGTGAATCATTGCAACATGAAACGAGGCATAAACATTGCACAAATTATCCTCTTTCTAGTCAATTCACACATGCATGAAGCTAACTTTTTATAAAATCTATAGTAAAAAACCGACACTACAAAAAGTGCCTAACATATGAGAAAACAAAGTTTGACTACAGAGCTACACTACAAAAGGCTCCATTTCTAAACCATGAGCTACTTTTCCAACATAAATTTACTCAAATTGTCTCACACAATCCACCATAAGTCAGTACCGTATGTGAGGGTCAGATTCAGACAATATTGTGTCGAAATCTAAATTTCACATCATTTTTTGAGAGGTCCACGTCACCATAAACCAATCATAAGATGACATGTGACACTTTTAAACAAAAATCAATTAATTAATGTCAAAACTGACCACGACGTAAGATAATGTAGCTTTTGTCATTTCAAGACCATCTCCCAGTAACTTAGGCTCACAGCAAACAAGCGGCTACATTGAAATCACCATATACTATGGGCGGCAGGGGATTTTTTTGTGAAATACTGCTAGATTCCACGAGGAAAAAAAAGCAATCTGGTTAAAAAATGGCCAAAAAACAATGAAGTTTTTTTTCTAGAAAAATTCAAGTTAAAAAATTATCTTGAATGAAATTGCCAGATTATGAATGAAAATAATACAAAATTATGCATATGTGATATTTTCTATCGAATATGTGGATGAATGTTGAAATATGGAGCACCTTTATATTAGTTTATATCGCCAATTTGGCACTTCTTGGAAAATGAAAAAAATTGTCTTAGTGGGTGGATAATTGTTGTGGGTACATTCATCCATCAAACAAAATCTTATCCAATTTGGATGAATTTTTCCATAGCGTTATGAAAAAATAATTTTTTGTAAAGCCTCTCGTAAATACCGTGGACCACAATTTATGGCAATTTCACTGTAGTCACGTAATCTTTGCCTTAGTATTTATCCCATATTTACCTTTACGACTTATTTTTATTGTTCAACCGTATAACTCTTGAAAATGAAAGCGTTTTCGTAGTCTCTCCCCTTGTGGACCAGAGGAAGCAGAATGCAGTACACGATCTCTAGAAATTCAATCACATGGTGTGAAGGATAATAACTGAGAAGAATCACAATGAGGAAAATCACATAAAGTTGCGAGTTTCCACCGTGTCTGAAGCTTCCTGCAGGCAGCTGTTTGTTTTTGGCTGTAACTTTTAAGGACAGGCCACACGTTGAAGTCCTAAGGTGGATGACCCAATAACAAACAAACGTGTCCTGAAAACCAACAATAGAGAAAACCGAAAAGAAGAGAGGTTGCAACAGGAGTCCAACATGAGTCTTGGCATTAAAAATATGATCCACTGTCACATATTCTCAGTGAATAGTAACTTGGTCTCCAATTAAATAGCAAATGAGGGTTGGGGGAACGTGTTCGCAATTGAGGGTCCCGCAGCCAAGACATTGTCAAGTGTTTGTTTTAGAGTATTTAGAAACTCAACTTAGTCTCAGTTTTGCACATATACTGTGCTCAACATGAGTTTCCTCTTTGAGAGCTTCAATTCGGTTAACTCTAATATCTCCAACAGGTGTTCATTGAAAGCTTATAATTATATACCAGTACTAGATTTGCGTGAAAAGCATAAAGTGTTGATTTAGGGGCCATCTACTATAAAGAGAAAAAAGAAGAGATACAACAAGACATCCCTGCACTAATAGAAAAGGTGGCACTCCCCACGGAAATGCCCAAGCAAAATCACTATGCATGAGTGGAATCGGACACTACTTGCCTGAACATCTCCCTCGGTAGTGCCACCTTTTCTACTAGTGCTATGACAAAGCAAAACACACCATCTCAATCCCTCCTGCTATAAAATTTTGAATAACTTATCAATTACTGTTAGTTTGATGAATTTGAATAACATATGAGGACGTTGAGGATCATGTATTGTAGTAGTTAACCCCTAAAGGACCAAAGATTCATAGTTTTAAAATGACAAGTTTAAACGATCATATTGTGAAAATCATAATTTGAATGGGACCAAATTTTATATCACTAGAATTAGTGAAGAATATTACATATCGGTTGCATTAAAAACAAAATTAAAATTAAAAAAACCGAATCTACATAAAACCTATTCAAAATCACTGGAAAAAAACAGGAGCCACCTGGTGGCCTTATGGACCTTTAGGGGTTAATAGTCCTCGTTGTGTGATAAATTACTTGAAATATTAATTGGTCTGATCCCATTGATTTTCACCCAATGAACAGCCATTACTAGACATAATGGACTACGGTAATTGGAAAACTTACTTTTGAGAATCTCATGACTCGTGGTCCAAACCAACATCGGAATTGAAGTGCTATGATTCCACTAAATGGTGAGAAACAACATATAATTGTCGATGCATTTTTGCGTAGGTGTCTTACATGGTACTAGATGAAAACTTGTTTTTGTTTTGACTTTTGATCTGCCGGCCCATTCTTGGGATCTTGGTTGAGTTTGTAAATTTTCTTTGCTTAATCGATTCCGGAACTTTTTAAAAAAAAGAGCATATAATTGTCAATATATGGACAATAACAATATATTAGGCATTACCATGTGCACTTTAGTAGAGTCACCAGTTCCATTGTACTATGCATAATTTTGGTTTGGATTTTTCAAAAAACTAATAAGATATTGATGACAAGCACCGGTAGAAACACCGCCCACATAGACTAGCGAAAAAACACCACATTTGGGTCTTTTTGGGCATGCTTCTCTAGTTTATACAAGTAATGTTTTTACTAATCGCCAGTGAAGACCCCACGGCAACAATTGAATATGAATAAGCCTTGGAATCTACAACTAAGCCTATAGAGACACCCATTCTCAACCATATAAACAAAACCGACCACCCTAAATTCCTGCCTAGTTTTTAGATTTTGAAAGGGAAGATGCACGTCACTTATACATTAAAACCTATGATCGGTTTTGGATGAACCTACATCTTCCACTTTGGAAATTTGTATTTATTCAAATAATTATTAAGAATATGAAAACGCCTTGATTTCTTATTACTAAAAGAGGAAAAATCTCAAAATATTCTTTCATCTATCCCGAGTATAGTGCATGTCTTAAATGGTCAAGAATGGATTTCTTTACCTTGAACTAAGAGCCACAAAATCTATGACGGACAAAGAGGCAAGTGCTTGAATTAATGAGAATAATCATCCAAATTCATTTAGTTTAGGATGGTTTTTGAATCTAATTGAACGATTTAATCAGATGAATGTGAAAAATTTATCATCCAAAATAAGTTGGGAACTTGCACTGTACAGTGGGGTCCAACATGGAATGGCGTTTTTGGTTTCGCAGTGAGAAAAATTTCAGTACTGCCAACTTTGAAAGCCTCCCGAGAGCTCAAATATTGGTATTTTACCACGAAAATTTTACCAGAGACTTATCTTTAAGTTAATTATATGTATGACAAATTTCAAGGCCAAAAGATTCACCCAAAAAAAGTTATTCAGAATCTACCAACATTGGTAGCTGTGGAAATGTTTTCACTGCTGCCAACTTTGACAGCCTCCCAAAGATTGAATTAATTTTTTTTTTGCCATAAAATTCTAGGAAAAAAAACTTCTTTATGTTAATAACATATGATAAAAATTTCAAGGCCAAAAGATTAATACAAAAAACGATATTAACAATCTACCAACATGTGTAGTTGTGGGAAACAATGGGGGAAACTACACACATTGGTAGATTGTAAATAATTTTCTTTGTATAGATTTTTTGACCTTGAAATTTGGCATGAATGATTTTGTCATAAAGAGCATGTTGTACCAAAAATTTCATGGTAAATAGACAATTTCTCAACCGTAGGGAGGGTGTCAAAGTTGGTAGCAAAGTTTCCCCCATTGTTTCCCACAACTACACATGTTGGTAGATTGTCAATATCTTTTTTGTATTAATCTTCTGGCCTTGAAATTTTTATCATATGTTATTAACATAAAGAAGTTCTTTTTCCAAGAATTTCATGGCAAAAAAAAATTAATTCAATCTTTGGGAGGTTGTCAAAGTTGGCAGCAGTGAATAACTACCAATGTTGGTAGATTTTGAATAACGTTTTTTTGGTGAATCTTTTGGCCTTGAAATTTGGCATACATGTAATTAACTTAAAGATAAGTCTCTGGTAAAATTTTCGTGGTAAAATACCAATATTTGAGCTCTCGGGAGGCTTTCAAAGTTGGCAGTACTGAAATTTTTCTCACTGCGAAACCAAAAACGCCATTCCATGTTGGACCCCACTGTACCTCAAGTGAATGATTCAGGAGGTGACAGTAAAGTGTCCCAGAAAAAGGACGAGGAGGCAGGGAGGCCCGCCGCACTCATCACAGCCTACCAAAGCCTGGAAGAGATCCCCCACTGTTTACAACTGAATGCCAAACCTCTATTTAACCCCAAAAGGTCCCATCGTTCAAAAACTGGATCATGAACAGATTCAAAGCCTTGCATTTTTCTCATACAACCTCGGATGACTTTCATTTAAGTCATCTTTTAGAACTTATTAAATTCTCTACCAATTACAATAATTTTTTTGAGATGGGGAGCTATTGATAATATTGCCTTCAACTACACGTATGTCATATTTTTTGGGTAGATTTTATACTTGCAATGGTCCTCTCATGTACACCTAATGTACATCTGAGCCATGCTTATATTATTTTGAGGTTAGCATCTACTTCTGTGCAAAGGGTTGGTATGTTTAGGGGTTAACCCTAAACGCTTGGGAGGCCAAAAACTAGCTTATGAACGTAACTGACTGTTCAATTCCAACTGCTACATAGACAATTTTCATCCAACCTTTTTTCTGAAGGATTTTTGTTGGCTCTGACCATAAGAAAGAAGCATTGCAGGGATACCCATTTTCTTGGCTAAAAACAATTGTAGCAAATATATTTCGTCCATGATTCCACTCAAATGCATTCTCGTCCTTCATCCATATTATTTCGATCAAAGCTCCTCGTAGCGTAGCTGCTTGTTGGTCATGCCACCTCTTCAAGTTCAATTCAGATCATTCAAGCTATTTTGGATTTTATACGGGCCCTAATTACAAAAAGGTTCTTAAAAACCGTTCACCGTGTAGTGTGTTTTGGATTTTTCTATTTGTTCTACTTAACTAAATTTAGGCTATGAAAATGAGTTCTATTGCATTTGAGCTTTACTAACAAAATGAAGTTTACCAAGTCTATTTTCTACTCCACTATGAATTTTCGGAAAAATCTGCAAATTGAGTGTTTTATTGGAGTTACAATTTCAACATGTATTACCATGATGTAAGAAAAAAATTAAATTTAGATACACGGATGGTTTTCATTTCATGTAATGTTCTTCGATGTGATTTACACCTTTGATAAAATAAAAAACTTGGAACTTTTGAGTACATTTTGTAATTGATATGAATTTTCTTTACAATCACTTCAAAAAATCATAGTAATTTCAAATTTTTACCAAAACTTGTGGGCAAATCATGGTTTAATTGTAGTAGACACATGGCTTCATCTACTAAAAATACAAATTTGAATTATTATCTTGTTTATAGTGGCAAAATTGAGTGTGATAGGTACAACTTAATTCCGTGGTCATAGGCCCAACGTTTAAGGGCTAAATTCATTCATTTCTACCTTGAAACATCTCCGGTAGAACTCTACAAAATGTACTGACTTTGAATAATATGGTATCCTTTTCAGTGGTACTTCTCCAACATCAAATAACTATTTCATCTTGCATTTAGCAGATGATCCAATCATGCACCACCACATGTGCCAACATATATCACTATATATTCATCTTAACTTAGCTTTCAATGGTGAGTTGCTACATCCAATTTTATTTTTTTGTTTTTCCATTAGTAGAGCGACCCACACCTTGAAATGTAGCTAGGTAGGGGAAAAATGAATAGAATCATTCATATACATGTCTTCATTCATAAAATTATCTATTACAAGGCACTTTCATCCAAATACTGAAGATTTTGGAAAAAAATTGAGGACTTTGACGATTTCATTCACTTTTTTGCCCCATTTTTTAGTATAAAGTAACCACTTCCAAAATCAAGTAAGATTATGACGAAAACTAAAATTTTAGCTGAGTTGAGACCTGACTCTAAGGGCCGCTTCACACTATGGCCGTCCAAGTCGTGAGGCCGTGGGATTGTGTGGCCAAACTTTGTTGAGAGTCCAAAAAAATCTACTGAAAATAGGCATAAAATATAGTTTTCATTTTTTATGAAAAGAAATCGACGGCCTCTCGACCATGGTGACGGGTCTTGCAAAATGTAGGACCCAAACGAGAGGTCAAGAGGCCGTCACCTTGGTCAAAAAGTGTTGCCATGTAAGCATTTTGAAGGTCCACGGCCTTTGGACTTTGGCCTCTAGTGTGAAGGGTCGAGAGGCCGAAACCATGGTTTCTTGCAATTTGATTGGTGGAAACCGATGGCCTCTCGACCTTTGGCCATAGTGTGAAGCGGCCCTAAAGCCTTTTAGAACCCGGAACGATTTTGAGCTTCCTTTTCATCCATCATTCAGAGCGCGGGGCCTATTCAGAGTTCTGCTGGAGATGCTCTTCCAGCTACGAGGGTCCCTTCTTTTCCTGGCGAGGAAGGACACCACAGCCAGGACTCGTTCAACGCTTGAGTTCGTTCCCTTCTCCTTCTTCCTGACCTAGCTAGCTAGCTAGACAGTCAGTCCTTCACCAGCTCACTTCACCTCGAGAGCTTGCATCACAGAATTCGGTCACCACAACTCACTTGCCAGTCTCAAACCTTCAACTTGACACCGTCGTCAGTTCCTTCACAACACCGCAGCAGTGAATTTTTGCTTCTGATTTTTGCAGTTTTTCCAGAGACTAGTCAATGGTGAGGTTGGCCAAGTGCCTCGTTGCAATGTCGATGACTAGCGCGCACCTCAAGAGAGTGACTGCTGTTGATTGAATTTCGGTAGAGTTTCAATTGATGAAAATCGATATATGCAACCTGGGTTCAGAATATCACGGTCCCAGCCAGCTATCTAGGGCGTTGAAAAATCCAAACTCGTTTGCAGCTTGAATTAATTAATTATTCCGTTTTGTAGAAATCCACAGCTAGATTTAGAGTACTAACTTAGGGGGAGACCCTAGTTAGTAAGACTCTTGATGAATTTCGACGCGCTGGCGCGATGTACCTCATGGGGTTTGTCACGCTCGAGACGACACAGCGGCCCACCGGAAACGTAGAGCTCGTGGATCTCTCATTGAAGTATCACCCGCCGGAGCTAATTCTTCCGCACAGCAATGGCTCACAGACTTACTCGAATTCTCGCCACGTGAGTACTACTCGTATTAATGGGACGGTCTCTAGCACGAAGTCGACTATGGAGAATATTAGCAACAATTTTGTAGCGGCGGCTTCAACGAGGCCTGTAAACTCTAGCCGGCCGCGACGACGGACTACTTCCCTGGAGGATTTGCCCGCCGACCTCTACATGGAGCCTCTGTCGCCTCTGCTTCTGCAGTCGCCGGTAGTCCCGAAATTAGTACCGTCTTGGGTGCCAGAGGAAACGCCCGTGAATTGGTTGAAGGAGGATTTGGCGAGCTCCACGGATCAATCTGAGTGGTGGTCGTTCTGCATTGGCGATACTAAGCAGACGAGCGGGAAGAAGAAACAGACGAAGACGTTCACGTCGACGATGGGGTTTGAAAGCGTGTTTGCAGATGGCGGCATTTCTATTCGTGTGGAACGCCATCCGCTGGCAACAACAACGTCGGAGGAAGAATCCGACACAGAGTACTCGGACGCTGCAAGCAGTCTAGCAAGGGAAAGTGAGAAAAGTACTGATCGCGGCACTATTGCTGAGCCTGCAGAAGACGAGAGTTATGCACGAATGTTGCAACATTTGCAAAGCATCGAGAAGGGATCTGAGGCTCGAAAGGTGCAACCGGATTTGAAAGCAGGGGTGCCGATTGCGGTGCCGATTGCAGGAGTGTCGCCGTCGTTGTCGAGCCCCGTGATGGAAACGATGGTTTCGTCTTCGTGGAAGAAGAAACCGAAGGTTGCGAAGAAGAAGAGGATGAATCTGAATTATGGCAATGAAACCGCGGAGGAACGGGAATTGTGGTATAATTATTCGTGTGTGGATGCGGAAGAGGAGCTTTCGTTCCGGCTGTGGGATGATGAAAAATGTGCCAACTCCAATGACCTCAGGTATAATCTGAATGAGTCTCATTTTTTAGTGCTTTTCTGGAACAATGATTTTAATGCACTATCTATAAACTTCTATTGTTTGGATGTTAAAGTCCGATCGTTTATCTCGAAACAATTTCAACCTGCAAGCCTTGTAAAACTGTTAACCCCTAAAGGACCATAAGTCCAGCAGGTGGCTCCTGTTTTTATCAGTGATTTTGAGTCGGTTTTATGTATATTCTTTTCTGTCAATTTTATCTTTATTTTTAATTCTACATATGTAATATTCTTCACTGATTCTAGTGATATAAAATTTGGTCCCATTCAAATTATAATGTTCACATTATGATTGTTTAAACTTGTCATTTTAAAACTATGAATCCTTGGTTCTTTAGGGGTTAACTCAAAATTTCAGGAAGCTGTTGAAAATTTTGGAGGTGAAGGAATACTCTATATTGTATGAGTAGGTTTTGAAGTTTTTTGTGGCATTCAGGATAGTTATTTCCGTGGGACAAAGGAATATTTGTTAAATTTTTAATCAATGAGCATAACAATGTATAACAATTGTTAAGATTTTTGTTAAGTTTTTAGTATAGTTATCTCTTCTAGGCTCTCTCAGTGATGAGGCAACATTTGGTTGATTGATACCCATGGGTTATGACTTTGCATAACTCTCAGATTGCTTTCCCTCATGTGAGTGTTGTAGCTCAAAAGACCGAGCTGTTACTATTTGAAGTGCAAGTGCTTGAAAGAGGAACTTATGTAGTGTTGAATCTTGTCTTTTCTTTTGAGTGTATTGGTGTCCTATTTAGACCCTTGATTGAACAAGATTTACCCATTGAGGTTATGTTCAATGATGCAACCTCCTTATTCTTCACCACATATATGCATATTTTTCATAACAATTCGGCTCAAGTTTTACTCTAGCAAAACCTGATTTACTCCGCTTATGACCTATTCATTCGCTTATGGTCTAGATAGATAGATATTCTGGTCCTTTTTCAAAGCCAACGTGAATAAAGTGTATGTTTGTAATGTCAATGACCTAGTGTCCACTGGACAAAGGGCCATTGGAACAAAACTACTCTCTGCTTATGTCCTACTACTAACGATATGGAGATGGGTTTACAGGAATGGATTAAAAGATGATGAGATTGTCAAGACGGCACAGAAGCTGTCACCACCCAATGTGGATGCTCTTTTGAATCTTAAAACATTTGATCTCCATTCTAGAAGAGCCAACGTTGGCGAGCCGGACGAGTCGTCGGAGCCGGATTACCCATCCCCATCATCTTTCACGTGTGGACTTTCACCCACATCTTTGTTTTCAGATGATCAAGAGCCTTTTTGCTTGAGCGTCTCTAGTAGCGACGACAACATGCTCCCTATGTTCCATCAACAATTCCGCGAAGAAATAAGGTACAAACCCATAAATTCCGTTTAAGTTTTTCATTATAAAAAACAAATTGTGTGCTTTTCCCCCATTTTTACGAAGATTATCTCAATTGTCTCGATTAGATAAATAGAAACCCCAACCCTCTTTCGAGGGTGGCATGAATAAAGTGTCTGTTCGTCTTGACAATGAGCTAATGAGCCAATTCCCCCTAGACAAAGGGCCATTGGTGCAACTTGTCTTGATCATATTTGGATATCGTATTAAAAAAAACATCACAAATTGTTCAAGTTTTGGCTCACGACTTGTCTTCATATTAATGAGTAGGTTTCAATTCTTTAGTTGTTGTACATTGTCATCTTTCCTAAGTTTTACATACAATTTTTTTTATAGATACATAAATCTTAACCACTTAAAACAAAAGTGTGCACTTTTTATCTCCTAAAGCCGGACCAAGAAGCTCATATTGGGCATCATGTTTGTTTTAGGAGTTTTGAGTAAGTCCTATGTAGACTTCAAATTTATTATTTTGTTTTTATTAACACATGCAATGTTCTTCACTTCCATCTGAATTACATTTTTCACAATATGGTCGATTGAATTTGTCATTTCAAAATTATGAACCCTTGGTTAATGGGGGTGATGGCCTGATATGGATACCCTCTCCAAAAATAGTGTGATTTTTCAGAAATATCCTTTTGTTAAGAAAAAAACATTGGAAAATTACAAAAACTAGATGGCGATAAAGGGGCCATGGCTGCAACTATATACATGGAATTTCTAGCACATATAAAATGAGGTAGACATAAGTCGCACATAGTGTGATGCGTCATTCCGGTACCCATATGAGGAAGTGCGTTTTTTTTTTAATCCATGGTCATGTTGGGATGATGGGTGCACAGGAATGGGTTCCGCAAGTCGCCTCGGTCGGTACTTTCACAGGAGCCAGATGAAATCTCTCATAGCGCCTCGGACGGCTCAGAAACAACAACAACAGGATTCAATAAGAAGCTGCATCAATGGAAGAAGCTGCAGCAGACATCATTCAGCTACTTGTACAACGACGAATCGTCGGACCTTGAGTCGCCCATGCAACAAGGCTTTAAGCATCAGCAGCAGCCATTTTCGGCTTTCACATATAGTGTGGGCCAGACCATGGGGCCATCATCATCATCATCTTCCGACGAGGAAGTGGATGCTACTATTGCAGGATCATTACAAGAATTAGGGATTTTTCAGGAAGCAAATCATCTGGAGCCCTGGCTTGTGAACGATGGCGGGATCTTGAATGACTCGGAAGATTTGGAGTTCCTTTTGTCTCCGGATTCCAAATGCAAAAACGTGACGGTTAAGGCGACTTCGCCGGCTTTGCGTAGTCCTCAGCTAAGGTATGGAACCCATTCTTGATGACAAATTTATAAATTTTTTGGTCTCTATTTTAAGAGGATTTAATGCTAATTAAAATACACACTAGTGCAAAGGCCTCCCTATTTTTGGAGAAAGTGTTTAAATTCCATCAAAGATCTAAATTTATGGTGAAATTGAACACTTTTTGGTGGTCATTTTTGGTGAAATAGGGAGCCCTTTGCACTAGTGTCATGATATTAGAGTTATTCTAAAACAAAAGTTGTGTTTGAATAAGATACCATGTGTTTTGTTTTAAAATATTCTTATTTGTTCACTCTAAATAGTTATAAGATGTGAAAAAGCTTAATGGTTCTTGGTGGTCTTCAAACTCATGAAAAACTAGTTTAGCTATCTATACCTTGTAACTACTTAAAGTGAATAAACAAGAGTATATTAAAGCAAAACACATGGCATCGTATTCTAACACAACTTCTGTTTTAGAATAACTTTTGCTATCTAGATATTGTTTTGAATTGTGAATAGGCTTTTGTTGATTCTTTAGTTGTTTATGTTGTTATATTTACTAAACTCTAGATATGAAATTTTGAATTACAATATGGTGAATTGGGATGGGTTTACAGGAATGGATTCTCTACTTCAATGCAATCTCATGCAAGGGAAGAGATGCCAAAGACTAAACATGAAAGTAGTCCAATGACTAAGCAACAAAGTCCCAAAACCAAGCAAGAAAGCCCCAAGGCCACGCATGAAAGTCCTAAGGCCACGCATGAAAGTCCAAAGACTAAGCATGACAGTTTGAGGAGATCCACAAGTGAAAACAAATGGGTACCATATGTGACCAACAGCCTCTACGGATACGATCCACGGAAGCGCAATGGAGGAGGATCACAACCTCAAATGGCCGCTTTCGGTAAACCTGCACATGGGGTATGATAATTGCACATTGTCCCAAAATCTTTTCTGAATTTGGGTCGTGGAAATTTTTAAATGGGTTGAAAATTGCTAACCCTCTTCTGTAGCATTTTGAAAGTTTATTTTATGAATTGTAGAAGATTTCCGGTGATTGATCACCCCTTGTCATGCAATTTTACAATTTTTTATTTCCTCCAGTGCAAAATTAGTGTGCACGTACACAATATTTACATAACATTTAGAGAACGTACGGGCCTGGAAATTGCCATGAAAAAGAATCTCCAATACAAAATCTAGCTTAATTAAACAAAATGAGTGGTCCTCAAACCAATTATTTAGCCACTGTCTTCACATGGGAGATTTTTAACTTCATCTGATTTGCTCCATGAATTTGCTCTAGATACATAATATTATTATTAACCAATGCAGGTAGGGTGTGAGTCTTTAGATACATAATATTATTATTAACCAATGCAGGTAGGGTGTGAGTCTTTAGATACATAATATTATTATTAACCAATGCAGGTAGGGTGTGAGTCTTTACTAAACAGTGTAGTTAAAGGTATGTTCTCACTTGGTGTTATGAGTGATGTTAGTGAGAATTTTAGGAATGAATTTAGGTACTGAGTTCATTAAATTGCTAAAATCATTCTCAACTCTTAAAGAACCAAGGATTCATAGTTTCAAAATGAAAATTTAATTGATCATATTGTGAAATATTAATACTGTGAAAAATCAATAGTTTAGATAGGACCAGATTTTATATCACCAGAATCAATGAAGAACATTGCATGTGTTGATCAAAATACGAATAGGTTAGAATAATTGGAAGTCCATATATAGAACATATTCAAAATTCCTATATATAAAAAAATATGAGTCCCAATTTGGGCTTTTTGGTCTGACTTTAGGTGCGAACTGATACCTTAACCCTTGAAGGATCAATGACATAAAATCCAGTCCTATCTAAATCATGTTTACCACAATAAGATCAATTGAATTTGTCACTTGAAAACCTTGGTCCTAGCTTCAAAGGATTAACAAGCAGCTAGTAAGTCTAGTACTCTCTGCCTTATTATTTACTCCAAATTTACTTTTATTGTCCAACTGTATAATTCCTGAAAGCAAAGTGTTTTCGCAATCTCTGCCCTTGTGGGAAGAGACAAAGAGATATATTGACATTTCCACATGGGATTTCATATGGGAAGTGGAACAAAATTCCCACAATTGTAACTTCCTTTAAGCGATGATTGTAGTGTATTTTTGATTTGGGAAAGTTACAATTGTGGGAAAGTTGTCTGCGTTTGGCATATGGGAATCTTGTATTTGTCTCTTTGTGTTATGGTAATTGCACAAGGAGAAATAAAGACATTCCCACATGGGATTTCATATGGGAAGTGGGACAAAATTCTCACAATTGTAACTTTCTTGGGATGATTGTAGTGTATTTTGATGTGGGAAAGTTACAATTGTGTCCCTGTTTCCCATATGGGAATCTTGTATTTATTTCCCTGTGTTGATTCTCAAAACTAAGCCGGTGCCATAGTACTCAAAACAAAAACTGGTGCCTGGGTGAATTCAGGGGAAGGCCTCAGTCACCAATGCGTCAACTGACAAAGCTCCAAAACAACGCTCAGTGAACTTCGCCGCGGACCTCGTGAAGGAGATCCCGTACTCAACAACAATCCCAGCACCACCGAAGCAGCAGCAGCCACCACGAGCAAATTATGCAAAACAACAACAACAAGAGCTGCAAACTGGCAACAACAAGACTAGTAAGCCATGGGACACTGAGGAAGGCCCTTCCATCCTGACATCCCGAAGAAACCGGTGGCGGAGAAACCAAGACCCAGACCAAGTTCTTGGCGACCCTTCCGATGCAAATATGAATAATAGTACTTATTCCCGTTCAAATTCCAGGTCCAGTTGGAGCTTTGCAAGGAGGGAGAGAGGAGGAGCGCAGCAGGGGGCGGTGCCGTCGTGTGGAGGGAAGCTGTTCTCGTGGCCGAAGAAACTGGCGTTCAAGGTGACCCACAATAACAGCAGCAGCCGGCGATCATGGTGTGTGGAAAGTGAGTCGGAGGACTTTCAGAGCTTTGGCGGCGGTGACCGGAGCTTCGGCCAGTCGTCTCGGAGAGATGCGGAGTTGGTGAGGAGAATCTTGAAAGGGAGTCAGAAGAAATACTCGAATTTAACCGAAGCTGATATTATGAAACAAGATTTTGGGTAGCTAACTTAGTAGGATGATGCATGGATTGCATGGCGGCTTTGTGAGTGACATTCCTGTTCTTTTTGTACATTTATCATCAACATTCTTTTATCAGTTGTGAGAACTCAGCGTTCTCCACTGTACACTGAAACTAGACTTCATTACCTTCCCAACCCAATTTCCCGTTTGTGATTTCATGGACTTTTGAGCTTATGGTGTCATTTCCAAACTGTAAGTATATTCCATGGATTGGCGGCTTTGTGAGTGACATTCCTGTTCTTTTTGTACATTTATCATCAACATTCTTTTATCAGTTGTGAGAACTCAGCGTTCTCCACTGTACACTGAAACTAGACTTCATTATTTACCTTCCCAACCCAATTTCCTGTTTGTGATTTCATGGATTTTTGAGCCAATGGTGTCATTTCCAAAGTGCAATTCAGTATAGTGCAGAGGGGAAACGAATTAGGGTTTGATATTGAATTTTTTTTGGTGAATTGTGACTTCAATATGTTACTAGACTCCCAAACCTTTAATTTTATAAAGGTTAATATGTTCTTAAATTTTTGATTTGTTAGAATAGACGCTCTCAGATAATAGGGTAAAAGTCTCAAAATGTCCATTTTGTCTCAGTTTAACAAATATGCCATTGGGAGAATGTGTGACAAGAAGTGTTCATTACAATATGGAGATGGGTGTATCAATTGATGGCTTTCTTTTGTGAATTTGACAGAGAGCTGCATTGATACTTACAAGTCACACAGTTTTTGTCACAATGTGATTCAGAAGAGCCAGAACGTTTGTACTCCTTGAATGATTTTATTTCCTAATAAATCTTTGCTGGTACAAACTAGATTAAAGAACCGTTCACCTTTGGGAATCAGCATTGCAAGCTAAAATCGTTGCAAGAATCGTAAGAATCAAAGTCATATTTAGTTAAAAATGGGTTGGCAGCTTAATAAACTTTTGTTTTTTTATAGTTTCTACATGTTCCACATCATCAATTCCCTTTTCAAATGTTGATTCTCTGCACAAGTAAAAGGGCGTGATGCAGCACTACTTAAAGAATGTTATGTTGCAAAACCTTTCAACAAGATTATAACACACGTTTGTATTGTATCCAAGTCATGATATTCATGTTTCCAGTTTCAATGATCAAATCATGTGTTGTTTAGAAAATATGGGGAGATGTCAGATCAGTTCCTACAAAATTAATTAATTAAGGTCCCACGAAGGAAAAAAAAAGTTTGAAGCAGTTAGCAATAACTATATGCTCCCAAATGTGCTCTTATGATTTGCAGTATCATCAATATAAAAGTTGTAAATCTCCAGTTTCTAAGTTGCAAAGGGTGGGCACAAATCTAAAACTTGTGGTATCAATGTACACTACAATCAATGTATACTGCAATCTCTACGCCTGGATCTAAGCTCATTGTAAATAGTGATATTTTCTTTTAATTAAAATAAATAAATAAATAAAAGACCAATAGTTAAGGAGATAATTACTCTTACTTCTGTGGTTGAGTGAAAGCCATGTGACAAATTTTTTAAGCTTCTCAAATGATTAATTTACGTTTTTTTAATAAATATGGTTTAACAATTATGGTCACTTTCTTTAGTACCTCTTTGTTGCATCACTAAAAGAATTCAACATCTAAATAAAGAAATTTATGTGTATATATTTGTAAATAGTTGCCTACATAACATTTTAAAGTAGAGTAATCCTACACCATAATGAATAGTAGTAGCATAATGAAACACTAAAAAATATCAATTTTTGTACATAATTTTTATACCAATTTGTTACATAATCAATATTTTCCAAAAATTGCCTCAAAGGCAATTAACTTTCAAATTTTTTGTCCATATTTTAAAAGTTGATTGGTAACAAACGTAACATGCCAGTATGGTGATCACATTTACTTGTTCAAATACGTCAAAGTTTCATTATGTTTATATTCAAATACATCAATTAACTTGCCTATTCAAATTTATCAATATAACCTCATTATCCATTAATTTTTTGAAGAACATCACTTTGTAGATTTACATGTAGATTTCTCTAGAGATTTCTTTGTATACAATTCCAATCCATGAATTACAACTTTTTTGTAAACACTTCTAAATTCAATGGGAACAAATTCTACATTGGGTGATTTTGTTTCTCCTTTCATTCTCTTCACAATTTTGAAATTATCCAAACCACACTCACTATTTGTAATTGTGACTTCAGAGTCCTCTTCATTGAAATTTCCATCACTTGTATCTTGTAACTTGGTTTTTCTTTTATTGAAAGACTTTTTCATCATATAGTTTTGTAGCCATCTTGGAGGGAGTTGTGATTCCAATTGTCGAGTAATTGATTTTTGTTTTTCTAGTTGCTCTTGTAATTCTAAAAGTCGTGATTGTAGCTGTTCTAACAACGTGATTTCTTTGTCCTTTTCATTGTTTTGAATTCCTACTAACTCACTTAGACATCCTTCACTTGGAAACCTTTCTTTTGGCTTTTCTACCCTCTCCATCTTAATGGAAAATTTACTTCTATAGTCATTCCAATATTCCAAACCTATTGAATTAAAGTCTCTTCTCACAAATATGTATTGAGAAAATTGAAAATAATAGAGTAGATAGTTTATGTACTATATGTAAAATTATTTAAAGTAAAATATGAAATGAAATATTTTGAAAAATGAAAATAATAGAGTAGATAGTCTATATTATATGTAAAATTATTTAAAGTAAAATATAAAGTAAAAGGTTTTTAAAAAAAAATTATTTCCAAATTCAAAAGTAAAAGAACGTGATGAAAAAATAATTTGTTAGGAGTATTCTAATCTTTTACTTTAAAGAATTCAATGTAAAAAACAGATCAAATGATACAAATGTGAAAGGAGAAGAAAATTGATGAAAGAAATTTTAACCCGTACAGACCAAAGTTGATTTTTCAAGTTCAATCAGCTGCTTGTGGAATGAGTTTTGAACCTGAACTTTTGAAATTTATTTTGGTAATTCTACTTTTTGTAATGAAGATGGGATGGTAATGTACAAATTTCATGTACAAATTGTCAATATCATATTTGTAATCAAATTACAAAAGAATTTTCAATTTCAAGTTTTAAATTTTATACAAAATATTGGTGATAGCAATTGCAAATCCAACCGTATAGATAGAATCTAAAATCTACAACTTTTATTAATACATCAGGTGCAAATGGGTTGCATTTTATGATGCGTCTTTGCAAAATTGGTCAATTTGGACAAGTATGAGGACATTTAAGGATTAAAAGGTATACTCGGGTCATGCTACTAAATGTTATGTTTGCTGAGAATCGAGCTCAAATATAAAACTACTCCAGTTGGCGTCTAATTCCAAGAGAATCTAGGCACGATAATCATCCTAGAACCTAAATCTAGGTAGACCATCGATAGCTTATCATTTTGGTCGACATCCAATGAGAGCTCTATGATGTGCTTAGATTTGTGTTTCAAAATAAATGCATGGTCTGGATTCTCTTGTAATCAGAACCCTGTTGGTTTTAGAGCCCTTTACCTTAGATGACATCTGGGAGGCACTCCGTTAAAACAGAATCATGAATGGATGGAAATCCTGAACAATTAACCCCGAATGGCCTGAGCGTCCATTTTTTGAACAATGTACAAATTTCATCCATAATTTCTCATCCATGCATTTTTGCAGTGTGGAATTTTTATCGGAGATTCTATGGGAAGTTAGCTTCATGCACATGTGATCCAATTAGAAAGGGGATGATTTGTGAAAACATTTATGCCTCATTTCATGTTGTAGTGATTCACCCAAAATTTTGAGGATTTTAGTGTAAAAGTGCTCTAAAAAAAGTCAACTCATAAAATTAAGCAACCAAAAAATCTACAAAAAATCACTACACTTAGAGTATTACATTTAGACCAATCACAAAAAATTCATCCATAGATTGTCAATATCTTATTTGTAAATGAAGCACAAAATTTCTCTACCCTTTTTGTACCTTTAAAATATAATTTTGGATTTCACATTTCAAATTTTCTACAAAATTATTAGTAATAGCAATCATAGATCTAACCGTATGGATAGAATCTAAAATTCATAATGTACAACTTTTATTCATATATCAAGTTCAAATATCCCTCTAGGTTGCATTTTATGATGCATCTTTGCAAAACTGCCAAATTTGGAGAGGGCTCTAAGCATTTAGGGGTTAAATGGCCTGTAAGAAAAGTTGGCAACATAACATTCAGTACTTAGAAAAGTCTTTGCTTTGACTCTATAGTAGATGATGTGGAATATTCCACACCCAACAATACTTCATCACTTGCTAAGTGAACAGGTGGAGGCTCAAGGTGATGAGCAGAATGCATGAAGGCTACTAAATGTTATGAAAATTGAATAGGGTAGCAACTTGCACCTAAAAATATCCCTAATCACTATGAAACAATGGCAACTGAATCAACAAAAAATCAATAAGATAGATATGAACTCCGGTCCTCTTTCGAGGCCGGCGTGAATAAAGTGTTTGTTCGTCTTAACAATGAGCCAGTGCCCACCAGACAAAGGGCCATTGGTTCAAGACTACTCATCTCCTTCGAGAATAGACACTTCAGTGACCAGAGATAAATACTAGTAACACTAGTAAAATTCATTGGTTAGAACTAGTGCGGGTATAAATTGGTGTTTGTTTTGCTGGTGGTCGCCAAGTCATAGTTCCAATGTTGGTTGGAGAGGGACGTTTATGTTACAATTGTACGGTCCGGGTTCAATTCCCGTTGAGTCCGTCTGAGCATTTATTGTGATATACATGGCTTGGTGTTGCTATTGAATTAATCATAGGTAGGAGAGTTTGTACCAACCAACCAGCCCGTCCCATCTACCTAAGACAAGTGTGTATTTTGAGCTAAACAAAAAATACAAAAGAAATAAGTAGTGGTCTTCACCATTACCCTCCTTTTCTTTGATAGTTTTGTTTTATTTAGTAATCTATTGGTAATGGTTGGTTATTTTCTATTTTAAATCAATAACATCATGTAGTTGCCTACACTGTAATGATTGTTTTCACTAATTTTTTAACTTTCTGTTAGGCAACAAAAAAAATTGTTTGATTTTTATTGGTTTAACCCCTAAACACTCAAACGACCATTTTCAGATTGTTGCCCGAATCTAAAAGGCTGCCCGTAACCAAAAAAAAAGATAAAAAAGATAAAAAAAGATTAAAATAAATAAAAGATACTCTAAAATACTACATCAAGTCTACTTTCCAACGCAATTTGATTTATGGCAATCCGAGTTAAACTCCACCTGGGAGAATTTTTCAAAGTGTATCAGCTCAACATTGCTTTATTGTTATAAAATTTTCTATTTGGGGAATTAATAATGTTTCTTTCATCATTTCTTTTGTTTTTCTGAAGTTTACTATACATAACCCAACTTTAACTAATCATACTAAATTTTAAATTCTAAAATTGAAAATTATAATTTATACAAATTTATACAAATTTTCAAAGGTTTATAATTTTAAATTCATTAAAAAATGCTCTAAAGTTGTTTTTGGAAGTTTAATTGTACGGATAATTTGTAGAGATAATGCCCTACATTTTACCTTTTGAACCAAACTTCATCAAACATATGGAAGGCACATATTATAACAAATTTATGTTTTATTCAATACCCTTTGGCTTTTTAAGGTTAAGCAGTGTAAGAAAAATAGTGACCAAATCAATAGAAATCCAACAAATTTCATGACTTACCAATTTCAAAAATGTTAAAAAGTGCACTATTATAAATTTAAAATTTAAAATTATTTCTTTGAAAATAGAGTCAACAAGTTCATTGTATATAATGATGTAGTTGATATTATATATGATATTATATATATATATATATCTGTATATGTATATAAAGAACATAAAAACATTATAAAATATTATAGTATTTTACTTTTTATTTTCAGAGGTATTTTTGTACTACGAGTGTCATAGTTTTGAACAACAACAACAAGAGCAAACTGGCAACAACAAGACTAGTAAGCCATCATGGGAGACAGCGGAGCTTGAGGAAGGCCCCTCCATCCTGACATCCCGAAGAAATCGGTGGCGGAGAAACCAAGACCCAGACCATTCAGATTCAAATATTGATAATTATTCTCGTTCAAATTCCAGGTCCAGTTAGAGCTTTACAAGGAGGGAGAGAGGAGCGCAGCAGGGGGCGTGTGCAGGGAAGATGTTCTTGTGGCCTAAGACCATCTGCACCGCAAGCCGTTTTTGCCCCGCCAACCCCATTTACAAGGGGTGGTTGTCGTTGAACTACCCCACCCACCCATAAATGCACCCCGCCAACGCATATATTCAGGGCGTCCCGCCCCTGGAAAGCCATCTTCCCTGGATAGTTGAGGGACCTCAGGGCCCATCTCCCTCCCCTCCAAAGTAGGATCTTTTTAGTTAATTATGGCTTCCGGGTCAGAAGCTGTTAGTGGTCAGGGTAGTTAGAGTTCGGACAAGGGCAAAAATTTAACGGTGAGGGAAGATGAGCAAATTTGTAGATCATTCTTACCAATCAGTCAAGATCCCATTGTCAACAACAGACAAAAAAATGATGCTTTCTGGATGAGGGTGCAAGGTGATTACAATCAGAGGAAGCCGAGAGAGTGTCAAAGTAGGACTTCAAGGGGTTTAGAGTCTAGATGGGGAACAATAAGAACTGACACTACAAGAAAATGGGTGTAGAAATGACAACATTTTGACAGAGAATTGTCCAAGAAGACAAGTGGAGCAATTAACTTGGACTGTCCTGTCATATTGGTCAATTCTTGATTTCCTGTCATCTTCCTGTGAACTGCCGCGTCACTTTACAGCGTGGACTCGGACTTTGGCTGGTATTACTAATATGTTTTTTACTACTTGGCATTTGTTGCAGACGTGGAATTGCTTTTCCTCCTGGTTACTATTTTCAGGAATATTTAACGTGGAACTGCTTTTCTCCGTGGTTACTATTTTCAGGAGTAATTAACGTGGAACTGCAGTATAAGACATGTGTCAACTCATGCAGTAACGCTCGTAAAGAATGGTCACTGTGATGGACATAGTTTTTTACTTTCGCTATCTTTTAGTTTCTATGGTTTTACGTCAAATACTATAGTTTATCCATACGGCTTTACGATGAGGCTTTACTGTGGTTCATCCACACGGCTTCATGTATTTCACTGTTACTATCAGTGCACAGTAAGTAAAAAACCTCTATTTACTCACTTTCGACACTCAAAATTAGTAGGACATCTTGTGGTTGATTTGAGTGGCGGTTGTTGAGATGTTTGAGTTGTGTGGTGCAGTGAAAGTCGAGCAAGTTGGTGGAACAGCTAAGGGAGAAGCAGATTGCTGAGTTCAAGGAGGCGTTTAGCCTGTTCGATAAGGATGGCGATGGTCAGCAGCTTTCCTCCTCTTGTTGTAACGTGTCTTGGATCTGGAAATTCAATGTTATCAAGATTGTGAATGTTGATCTTGTGAAGGACTCAAGGTATAACAGCTGTGTTGTTGGTTGTTTTTCTTTCCGCCAGAGTTATCAACTAGCTGAGGATTTTGGGCAGGCTTTCTCGGAACGCTCAGTTCTAGAGAGCTTTTTGAGAGCCGAGCAACAAACGTCAGGCTCAATGAAGGTAAGGGCTTCAACTGATTCTATTTACTCCGTTTTTAATCTCCACACATCACTTTTTCTTTCTCTATCTATCCTTACGCACTTAACAAGCCTTTGTTTTGTCTGTGCACTTCTCATTTGTGCGCAGATCGGGTCGGTCCAAGATTCTTGTTGCTAGCAACCCAGAATGCTTGATTTATCGGGGATGAGAATTTGCACGGTTGGAGGATGACCACGTCGACAATAACCTTGAAATTTCATTCCGCCCAAAAATACATGTCAATCGTTGATTTCGCCACTTGTAACTGGAACAACAAATTACCCACGAAAACTTAACGAAACACCTGAGAAAAAAATATGGAATTTTACGTTTAATCTGCCACTAATTCCGCTTGCGGGATAAATCTACTTTCACCATGCAGGAAACTTCCTCGCAATTCATCACCTTCTTTACCTATTCACAATACGGAAGTAATTGCTGACATAGCATGGTTCATCCACCGTGGCGAAAAAAATTGATCCGACGTGTATCTACGTCCGATATGACAGGCGAAATGACAAAATCCTGTCAACAAAGTGACCGAATCAGGGTCTCCTAATTGACGGAGCAGTTGACAAATTTCTGTCATAACTCTGTCAATTAGGACACAGATCTCCTTGTAGTGTGATGTAGCAAAATTCCGTGGATGCTATGAGAATATGCAAGGTTTGAGAGAATCGGGCTCAAATGAGCAAGATGTCATCAGGAATTTCGGACCCCACTGATTCTGCACTGATTCAGTGCGATTTCCGATATTTCAAGGGTTCGTACGATTTTCGCACTGATTCCGCATCGTTGCGTCATTCATCGCAACTACACTGATATGACACGATGTTCGTACAAGCGGATATAGTACTGATTCGACACGATTGATACATCCATTGAAAACGTATGAATTCAGCACTCTTTATAGTCGTCAAATGTCGTGTTTTAATCGTCTTTAAAACTACACTGATTTAGTGCGTTTTTCGTGCAACATCATCTTTTCCATATCTAGATTTTCTTTTCTTTTTATATCTAAATTTGATCAAAATAGTATTATTAAAAAATATAAAATAAAATAAAATAATAAAAAAGAATTACTATCCTCGCTACCCACTTCAACTACACGGAAATTGCCCGCACGTGCGGTGGGGCCCACCATAGCTTCTCAAGCCCTATCGCCAACGGTGGGATTTGAACTCTCAACCTCCCGGTTGCCAATCAAGTTCCAAACCACCAAACCACCTCAAACTCTTCATGCATAGAATGGAACTCTTTTGGTAATTATCGAACTTCTTTTTTCAGCGGACTTTGAATGTTTTCAACTATGTGAAAAAAAAAAAAAAAATTCCAAATTTATTTTTTTGCACTAGATTATGCAGGACTTTTTCTATATCTACGATTTTTTTCATAATTTTTTGAATTTTTGAATTTTTTGCCAAAATCGTGATGGCAGATCATGGCTGTGAGCTGATTTTTTTTCAGCGGACTTTGAATATTTTTAACTATGTGAAAAAAAAAAAATTTCCAAAATTTTTTTTGCACTAGATTATGCAGGACGTTTTCTATATCTAGGATTTTTTTCATAATATTTTGAATTTATTTATTTTTTGCCAAAATCGTGGTAGTTGTGAGCTATTTTTTTTTGCTCCTATGATGAAAAGTACAATGATAACCAATAATACCAAATTTGAATTCTAAAAATATAAAATGTTATTTCTTTGAAATTTTAATGTGTATTGCTTCTAAACTCTATAAATGTAGATCTAAAAATGTTTTGGGAAATTAAACCGGAAGTATAATTTAAAGAAGATTCTTCGAATATTCCAAAATATTCCAAAATAATATAAAATATTTTGAAAGATTTCAAAAGATTCCAAAAAATCCCAAAAAATATATTAAAATATTATACACAGATGTCGTACGAAAATAATTTGCATTATAATAGATACTGAAATCGCACGAATATAATAAATGGCATTAATATGATATGTATACGATACTGAATTCGCATTAACTAAAACCGCACGTTATCCGTGTCTTATCAGCCATGTGATGTAAATACACGATTAACGCACAGATTCCGTCAAGCACGACTTTCGTGCGGAAACAACATTTTTTTGATAATCATTGAAAAGACACTGCATCGACACTCTAGTAATGCATGTCACTTCCGTACCGTAACGACACTTCTAAATGCACGTATGACGTGCGGAATCAGTGTTTAACGATAAACGCACTGAATAAGTGCAAAATCAGTGGGGTCGGAAATTCCTGATGGTTTCCAACAAAGCTCATGAATTGTACCAGCAGAGAACTCCCAAAAAACCCCAATTTCTTTTTGTTCATTGTTGGCAGATTTTGAAACAGGTTCCTTGCTGGATGGACATTCGAAGAGAAACAAAGAAGGGCGCGGGAGTTGCAGGAGGAGCACTAGGAGCAACATCTACAACGGTAGCCAATGGTAACATCAAGAATTTCCGACCCCACTGATTCTGCACTGATTCAGTGCGTTTATCGTAAAACACTGATTCCGCACGTCATACGTGCATTTAGAAGTGTCGTTACAGTACGGAAGTGACATACATTACTAAGATGTCGATGCAGTGTCTTTTCCGTGATTATCAAAAAAGTATTGTTTCCGCACGGAAGTCATGCTTGACGGAATCCGTGCGTTAATCGTGTATCTACATCACATGACTGATAAGACACGGATAACGTGCAGTTTTAGTTAATGCGAATTCAGTATCGTATACGTATCATATTAATGCCTTTTGTTATATTCGTGCGATTTCAATATCTATTATAATGCAAATCATTGTCGTACGACATCCGTGTACAATATTTTAATATATTTTTTGGGATTTTTTGGAATCTTTTGAAATCTTTCAAAATATTTTATATTATTTTGGAATATTTTGGAATATTCGAAGAATCTTCTTTAAATTATACTTCCGGTTTAATTTCCCAAAACATTTTTAGATCTACATTTATAGAGTTTAGAAGCAATACACATTAAAATTTCAAAGAAATAACATTTTATATTTTTAGAATTCAAATTTGGTATTATTGGTTATCATTGTACTTTTCATCATAGGAGCAAAAAAAAATAGCTCACAACTACCACGATTTTGGCAAAAAATAAATAAATTCAAAATATTATGAAAAAAAACCTAGATATAGAAAACGTCCTGCATAATCTAGTGCAAAGAAAAATTTTGGAAAAAAAGTTTTTTTCACATAGTTAAAAACATTCAAAGTCCGCTGAAAAAAAAAAACAGCTCACAGCCCTGAATCCCTGATCTGCCATCACGATTTTGGCAAAAATTTAAAAAATTCAAAAAATTATGAAAAAAATCCTAGATATAGAAAACGTACTACATAATCTAGTGCAAAAAAATAAATTTGGAAAAAAAGTTTTTTTCACATAGTTAAAAACATTCAAAGTCCGCTGAAAAAAAAAGTTCGATAATTACCAAAAGAGTTCCATTCTATGCATGAAGAGTTTGAGGTGGTTTGGTGGTTGGGAACTTGATTGGCAACCGGAAGGTTGAGAGTTCAAATCCCACCGTTGGCGATAGAGCTTGGGAAGCCCAAGCTATGGTGGGCCCCACCGCATGTGTGGGCAATTTTCGTGTAATTGAAGTGGGTAGCGAGGAAAGTAATTATTTTATATTTTATTTTATTTTATATTTTTTAATAATATTATTTTGATCAAATTTAGATATAAAAAGAAAATAAAATCTAGATATGGAAAAGATGATGTCGCACGAAAAACGCACTGAATCAGTGTAGTTTTAAAGACGATTAAAACACGACATTTGACGACTATAAACAGTGCTGAATTCATACGTTTTCAATGGATGTATCAATCGTGTCGAATCAGTACTATATCCGCTTGTACGAACATCGTGTCATATCAGTGTAGTTGCGATGAATGACGCAACGATGCGGAATCAGTGCGAAAATCGTACGAACCCTTGAAATATCGGAAATCGCACTGAATCAGTGCAGAATCAGTGGGGTCCGAAATTCCTGATGAAGAGAAATGCTTCTTCACCTGAAGTTGAAGTTGAGGTTGCTACAGATGATAATTTGGAGACACAAGCAGCAGGGGAGGGGTTGGTCTTGAAACGTCCGAAGGGTGTTAAGAAGGCCAAAGCGGCTTTAATCTTTTTAAAGGTCCGAGAGGAGGCAATGAAGGCTTCTGCTGCAGCTACTTCAGAGATGGCCGATGCAACAAAGAAGAAAGCTCAAATATTAGCAGATCAACATGTTATGGAGGTGATGACTATGCCGGACAAGTTGATACAGACCGAGGAGGCGCTGGAGTACATGAAGTTGAGAAGACAAGAGGAGCTTGCAAAAATCAGAGAGAGAATGGCTCCTAAACCCAAGCCAAAGGCGGCCATTCATATGACTAGGCCGCTTCTGATAGAGAGAGAAGTCACAAAAGAGCCAAGATGAGAGGTGGTAGAAGAAGAGAGAAGGCAAGAACCGATTGTGGACCGCCAGGAGAGAGAAGAGGGAGGATTTGACTTCAACGAAGGCTTCACCTATTTCTAGAGAGTGGAAAGAGGAATTTGTAATTTTTAATATCTTATAAAAGTTACAAAATTTCATATCAATATTTGAAATTGTTCTAAAAGCCTTCAATTTTTGAAAATCATAGATGGGAGATTTAAAATCATAAATGGAAGATTAAAAATCATAAATGGAAGATTGAAAATCATAAATGGAAAGTCAAAGATCATACATAGACACTTGGTACATAGACCAAAATCTACCGATTTTTTTTTAAAATCCAAAAATGAAAATTAAAGATCCAAAAATAAAAATTGAAGATCCAAAAATGAAAGTTGAAATCCCAAATATGAATATATAAAATATATTTTGATGAAATATATATAAATATAAATATATGATAATAAAATATATTGATAAAAAAAGTTTCAATCTTCAAATAGGGTGTAGAAATACATGTTATCAAAACTTTGAAATATATGTGTAAAATATATTCATATGGGGGAGAAAATATATTATAAATGACCAACTCAGAAATATAATTTCATCAACTGTAATAATATAATTTCAACAAGTCAGATGTCTTTATATACTATACTCAAGCAATAAAAATAAAAAAATATGTTTTTAAAAATATAATACAACTCAAATTTAGAATTATCTTAAGATAAAGTAAAAGTAAAATCTAAAATAAAACTAGAGTTGTTCCTACTCCCTACTTCAAATTCTACCGGGTTATTGAATCTTCCCAAATTTGTTTACGCATAGTTTCATTTGTCTTATGGTATTTTTACCACTTCCATCACATTCATATGGTCCTAATTAGCTATTATACACATTAAAACCACCTGCTCCCCATCATTTTCGTATTCGCCCCCTTATTCAAATTTCTGGGGGTCCACATAAAACTTGACATATAGATTCCTTATTTCTATGATTTTTTTATGATTCCATCATTTTTATAGGATTATTGTTAGCTAGTCCAAGTGTAAAAATCATTTTTTCCTGCCTTTTATTCATTTTCCCCCTATTATTCAAAGTTCCAATGTGTTAAAACATCTGCAAGAAAATCATTGCATATAGATGCGCCTTTCCCAAAAAAAATTAAATATCACCATCATTTTTATAGGGTCATAATTCGCTATTCCAAGATTTAAATTATTTTCCTCCCCTTCTTCCTATTTTCCACCAATTATTCAAAATAATGCTCGGTAGAGGTAAACTAAAGTAATTCGGAAAAAATAGTTCCAATTTTCCTAATTTTTTTTTGATGATTCCATAATTTTTATAGGTCCTTATTAGCTAGTACAAGTACAAAATCCACCTTCCTCCCTCTTTGATCCCATACATCTGCACGCACACCCCATTTGAACAAATTTAATTAATCGCCGGTAATTTGCAAAAAATACTTCCGTTCCTCCCGTGGTCCTAAGATTTTTACCATTTTTTAATAGGGTATGAATTACCTAGGAAAATTATCAACACCCCTTTCACTCCCTTTTTGCTCATATATTTGCATTCACCCCCCTACTTCAAATCCTGCCGGGTTCAAATATTCCCAAGTATGCTCAAGCACATAGTTCTCATTCTCCTATGATGTTTTTAACACTTCCATCACATTCATAGGGTCCTCATTTGATAATACAAGTGTTAAAATCACCTCCTCCCCCCTATAATTCATTATCCCCTTATTATTCAAATTTCTGGAGGGTCCACATAAAACAGGACATATAGATGCCTTATTCCTATGATTTTTTTTATGATTCCATCATTTTCATAGGGTCCTTATTAGCTGATCCAAGTGTTGAAATCACCTCCTCCCCTATTTTATCTATTTTTCTACTATTTTTCAAAATTTTGATGGTTCAAAATACTTGCAAGTAAAATCTACCCTATAGATCCGTTATTCCTACGATTTTTTTATGCTTCCATCATTTTTATAAGGTACTAAATAGTTAGACCAAGATTTTAAATTATTTTTCCTCCCCTGTTTTTTATTTTTCCTCTATTATTCAAAATTCCGGTCACTTTAGTAGCTCTAAAGTAATTCGGGAAAAATAGCTCCAATTTTTTTAAAATATTTTTGATGGTTCCATCATTTTTATAGAGTCCTCATTACCTTATCCAAATTCAAATTCCACCTTCCTTCCTTTTCTTCTCATAGATCTGCACACACACCCCATTTGAACAAGTCTAATTAATCTCAGGTAATTCGCGAAAAATACTTCCCTTCCTCCCGTGGTCCTAAGATTTTCACCATATTTTTTATATGATATGAATTACCTAGGAAAATTGTAAATACTACTCTCCCTCCCTTTTTGCCCATACATTTGCACTCGCCCCTCTACTTCAAATTCTCTCGGATTATGATATCCTTCAGTAGTTTTTTAAGCATAGATCCCTTTTTCCTATGGTTTTTTAGCACTTCCATCACATTCATCAGATCATAATTAGCTAAAAAAAATGTGAAAACCACCTTTTCTCTATTCCTTTCTCATTCCACGTCTTATTCAAATTTTTGGAGGGTCCACATAAAACATGACATATAGATGCCTTACTCCTATGATTTTTTTTATGCTTCCATCATTTTTATAAGGTACTGATTAATTAGTCCAAGATTTAAAATTATTTTTTCTCCCCTCTTTTGTATTTTTCCTCTATTATTCAAAGTTATAGTCACTTCAGCCACTTGAAAGTAATTCGGGGAAATTAGCTTCGATTTTCCTATAATTTTTTTGATGGTTCCAAATTTTTTATAGGGTACTTATTACCTATTATGAACCTTAAAACCACCCCCACCCCGCATTTGAACAAGTCTAATTAATCTTAACTAATTTGCAAAAAATACTTCCTTTCGTCCCGTGGTCCTAAGATTTTTACCATATTTTTTATATGATATGATTTAACTAGGAAAATTGTAAAAACCACTCTCTCCACTTTTTTTCCCATACATTTGCACTCGTCCCCTTACTTCAAATTCTGTTGGGTTATTGAATCTTCCAAAGCACACATTTTCTTATATTCTGGCAAACAAAGGGTTTGAAAGTCAAAATAACAAAAGAAGAAATAACGAAGGTAAATAAAAAATCAATCCAATTTCAATGAAATAAATGAACAAATTATTTTTAAAATATTTTTTTATTAACGTAACTAGGGCTATGCGATGCTTCGCACAACCGTCGACGAAGTGAAAGTCATAATTCATCATGCCCTTAACTTGCAAGCATATTAGTGTTTTAGAGTAGTGTGAACCAACCATGCCTATTATTGTACTGGCATTATCGTTGGCAATGACTACATTTGCTTATAAAAGTTGGTGGAATTCCATTTATAGGATTTTCTTTATTCTTTCATGTAAAAATGATTAAAGGATGTTGATGATGAATGTTTTAAATTTGATTGTGTGAACATTTAGAAACATCAATATGCTCATCAACCTTATAAAAGAAATTTGTAAAAATTGAGGACTTCATTGCATCATCACATTCAAAAGCGCAAAATTAATCATGTCTAGCGAGCTAGTTTTTTGGCTCTGTCCTTTAGATAGAGTCTTTGTAATGAGAGGCCTCATCCGAAACATGCAAGTCCAATGACCTATCTACTTATGTGTTCACACTTGTATGAATCATAATATTTTGTAACTCTTAATTATCAACTTATGTGTACACACCTATTTGGATGGGGTTTTTTTAAACCTCAACCTATTTACTTATGTGTACACACCTTTTTAGATGAGGGCTTTTTAAAACCCTAGATTTTTGATTTGTGGCAAGGTCTAATGGCTTATCTACTTGTCTGTTCACACTAGTTTGGATGGGGTTTTTGGCTCCATCATCTAAAAGAGCTTTTCCAATGACCTATCTAATTGCCTCTTCATTTTAACGTTTAATTTCCTTCAAATTCTATTAGTTTAGTGGACTAAGATTGATTTTAAAAACCCTTGGTTGTTTTGTCTTCACCTTGTCTTAACTGTTAGTTTACAAGCATTTCACCTACTTCAAGAGTGGAACTTAACTGCAGTAGAACTTAAGCCCTTCTTGTACTAGTAGTTACATCCTGGACTATATAGCCAATTGGAGCAATGCTTCGTCTCTCTTTTCGTAGTTTCATTTTTCTGCCTTCTTGGGTTCTCTCTTAACACATTATCAGCATTTTCGCTCATGTTTTTTGGTGCTTGTTTAGGGTTTATGTTTTTTGGTGTTTTTTGTTGCTTCTCTCTTTCTTCTTTCTTCTCTATTTGACTTCTCCGACTCGCATCGCAGCCATAGCAGGTAGAAAGCATAGGGACAGATAGGATACCGAGATTGTCAGTTTATGAATTTCCCGAGTTTAGGGTTTTTGGTTTAGGGTTTAGTCTCTCCGTTTGCACTCACAAAAGGAATACCTCGCATCATTTATTCCAAAATGGCTCTGATTATTCCAAAAAGGCTTTGTTTATTCCAAAAAGGCTTTATTTATTCCAAAATGCCTTTGTTTATTCCAAAATGGCTCTGATTATTCCAAAAAGGCTTGGTTTATTCTAGAAAGACTATGTTTATTCCAAAATGGCTTTGTTTATTCCAAAAAGACTTTGTTTACTTGAAGACTTTATTTATCCAATAAGATTATGTTTATTCCAAAAAGCCTCCAGTTATTCTAAAAAACTGTTTCTTCCCGAAAATTGTTGGAATGTTGGTAGAAACAAAACTCACAAAGACTATGTATTTTTCCAAATTAATGTGTATTTTTCATAAAGATTGTGTATTTTTTTACAAGGACTCTTCATTTTCCTTAGAATCCTATTTGTGTTTCCACAAAATCTGTTTAAGATAATTCTTATTTTTGATGAAGCTTAATTATTTCTACAATGACAATATTTTTCCTGCAAAGACTACTTGTTTTTCCGAAAGACAATTTATTTTTTTCTACAAAAACCATTCATTTTTTATGAAGATTCTTTTTTTCCCACAAAAATTAGTTTTTTTTCAAGGATGCCTTGTTTTTCCTATGTAAGCCTTTTCAATATTATTTGATAAGGCCTCATGAAATGTTACTAAAATATTTCAATTGCTACAAAATGTTACAAATTGTCACAAAACTTACAAAATGTCACAAAATGTCACAATATGTTAACAACTGTTACAAGAAGTTACAAAATTTTACAAAATGATACAAAATGTTAAAAATTGTTAAAATATGTTACAAATGATACTAAATGTTACTAAATGTTACTAAATGTTACTAAATATTACAAAATGCTAAAAATTATTAAAATTTGTTAAAATATGTTACAAAATGATACAGAATGTTACTAAATGTTACTAAATGTTACAAAATATTAGTGAAATTATGATAAATTGCTTAAATGTTAAAACCGTTATAAAATGTTACAAATGCTATAAAATGTTTCATTGTATTAAATGTTACAAAATAAAATGAGATTTTATAATATTTTATGAAATAAAACGAAATAAATTGAATTGAAACTAAACGAAGGTAATAAAACTAAATTAATTAATTTTTTTTACAAATGACTAATTCTCTCATAAAGTATTATTTAAAAATAGAGTATAATTTATTTCAAACTATTAATTCTCTACACAATTAATTACTCGGACAGAGCCCTTACGGTCCCACCGTTTTCTTGTTTAGATTTAAATTTAGAGGTATCAATTTCTAAAAGAAATTGGATGAAGGTACCATAAATTAAAATTGCCTATGGACTAATTTCCACAATTTTGTTCTAGGATTTTTCTTAAAAAGAAAAAGAATGAAAAAATAAAAAACAATCTTATTTTAAGAAAGTGAAATTGACAAGATTGGTTGAAATTTCATAAAAATGCATTGCTGATTGTCATCACAAAGACGAGCTATCGTAAGGAGACAAACATTTAATTCTATGAAAAGACAAATAAACATGTCTATATCTTTTATTGTCAAGGGTTTTATTATTTTTAGAAAGTGAAATTGATAAGATTGGTTGAAATTTCATAAAAATGAATTGTTGATTGTCGTCATGAAGAGCTATTGTAAGGAGACAAACAAACAATTCTATGAAAAGACAAATAACCATGTCCATGTCTTTAATTGTCAAGGGTTTTATTCATGACAACGATTGATGATCGACGACGACGACACCGACCAAATCCTTCAATGATTTTCTTGGTGTAAAACCCTCTCCGAGTACCTCGTCGACGTAATTAAATATCATATTTTATTCCTTTTCGATTCAGATGTTTTATTGTAATGTATCTTGTGTTTTCTATCATATATCTCCTCTTCTAATATTTTTCGTTCCTCTTTAGCTTCTCCATGTTGTTGTACCAAAACACTAGGTGCACCATTTATCTTTTTAATTTTTCACAAGATGCTTTAATCACTTTCTGTTTTAAAACTAATGCTATTCCAATTTGAGTAAATCCAAAGTTTTCTATAGTATAATGATATATCTTAGAGGAATCAAATAATAATATTGTACCTTGTTGAGGTTTAATATATATATTCCACTCTAGAAACACAAATTCTCCCCCTCAACCTACATTATTACCAGATTGAAACCACATTATAAAACCATGGAGTGTGTCACATAAATCAATATGAGGAATCACATAATAATTTTTGGTTATGGACAAGAGTGAAAATGGACTACATCCAACTCTACACCAGATGTCTGGTATTGTTTTTGGATGTAGTGCTTCTAATTCATTCATCCATGATGAAAGTTTTGATTGTAATATTTTAGATATCATTGATGTCCAATTCGCACCCATTTCATTTAATTATTCCGGAGGAAATTCATTTGTAAGTGTTGCGTTTGAGATTTCTTTGACAAGTACTCAGACTAATTTTCAGATTAAATGTAAAAGTAAAAGAACGTGATGAAAAAAGAAATTGTTAGGAGTATTTTAATCTTTTAATTTAAATAATTCAATGTAAAAAACAGATGAAATGATTCAAATGTGAAAGGAGAAGAAAACTGATGAAAGAAATTTTAACCCCTAAAGACCAAAGTTGATTTTTCAAGTTCGATCGGCTACTTGTGGAATGAGTTTTGATCAAGTTATTTCACTAGGCTTTAAGCATAAGATTGATGTTTGTGAGGTCATAAGATTCTATAATTTAAAGGGGGAATCGACCAAAAAATGATCTCTCAAAGCATTATGGGATAAACTGAGTTTAAAACCAAAAATTTGAATTTTTTTGAATTTTCTCTAGGTATAGAAAATTGCCTCTATAATGTAGTGCAAAAAAAATCGAAATAAATACTTTTTTAAAAATCGCTAAAAACATCAAAAGTCTGTTGAAAAATTAAAAAAAACAGCTCATGGCTTATGCAATTTTGGAAAAAACGAATATTCAATTTTTTATTTATTTTTAATAAATATAAAAAAAATCTGCATGATTTAGTGCAAAAAAAGATTTTGCAGAAAATAGTTGTTTCACATCGCTAAATACATTCAAAGTCCGCTGAAAAATAAAATACAGTTAAAAGCCTTCGCAATTTTGGCCAAACAAAACATACTTCAATTTTTTTTGAATTTTTTGCTAAATAACAAAAATGCCTTCATGATTATTTTAAAAAACATTTGATTTTTTATTTATTTTTGCACATCGCTGAAAACATCCAAAGTGCGTCGAAAATTAAAAAACAACTCACAATCTTTGCCATTTTGGCCAAAAAATAAGCTTTAAAAATAAAAATTGAATTTTTTTCTAAATACAAAAAACTCTTGTATGATGTAGTGCAAAAGAAAATTTGGAAAAAAAAGTATTTTTCGCATAGCAAAAAAATTGCAAATGGTTACGTTTGTTTATAATTATCAAAAACATTTATTGGCTTACATCAAGACTTGTATGTGGTGTGTTGGTAAAAACCAAGGTTTGGAGTTTGAATCCGACCACCGGCAATGGAGCCCGGGTACAAGGTGGTGCGCCCCATCATGGTTTCGGCAGCCCTAGTAGTTTGACCAAGTAGTTGTTTTTCCCGGGTAGCCGAATTTTACCCCAGGCGGCCCGAAATAATGTTGGGGCAGGGAAAAAAAAATAGACAAATTTTGTATTTTTCATCGTGAATTTTTGAATTTTGAATTTTTTTTTTAAAAATGAAATTAATTTGAGCAAATCAACAATTACAAAAGAATAGATTTCAGTTGGGAAATGACTGGGATAATGCGTCCAAATCAACTGCCGCAATCAATGTTTTCTTCTTGATACGGTCACGGGATTTTCTAATAGTGTTATATTTATAATTGGTTTGCTCATCCTCCACATTTTGTACACTGATCGGTCACTGAATACGCATAGTAGTTCTCACAGTAGGGTCATATCTAGTATGACTAGATTGACATGATTTATGCTTCTTGACGTCTCAAACGAATATGAATTTAAAAATATATCTCTCACAATCATCTAAACTCGGGACCATCCTAATGAATTTGCCCTAATTCTCAGGATTTTCTCATCAATTAGAAACCGTTTCCAGGCAACTTTAATGACGCAATCTTGTAAGAAAAATTGTAGACCCAGTGGTACATTAAATGTGTGGAAAAAGCTTATAATTTAACTGACCGAAACGGAACTCAGTGAGCTTTGGTGCCTGAGCCAAGCAGCTGCAGATCAAAGCACATGAATCTTCCCAAGCTCATAGGGAGCTCATAATGATTCCCCTGTGTGCGTTTCCCTTTTAGTCTCACTTTTCGCACCGAGCCTCAAGAATTGACACTTGTTAAACTTTCCTTTTGCAAGCAAGTGAGTCAACATTAAACTGGTGAATAAGCAGCTTTAAGACTCAGTGGGAAAAGTGAGACTTGCAGGAAAATCACACAAGGAGTCGCATATGAGACCCTGGTGGCTATCACGTCCATTGCCATACAACTTGGGCTAGAATGTAGTATTCGGAACCTCCCGTGGGTCACCCCCTGGAGAATGTCGCCAGGTGGGACATTTGCCGAGGTGAGGTTCCCAATACTACATGTGTCCCCCATTGGCTTCCAGGCAGTACGTAGTCTGCTCCATCCCTAGACAGGCATTAGAGATCTGCAATGCCTGCAAGTTCCAATCGATGATAGAGAAATTTTCCTAGGAATGTAGCATCTCACTACAAGGAGAAGGCGTCACTTTTCACTCCTGTGAGTCAAACGGAACCACATTGCACTCACCAGTCTTTTGATTGGATTTGGTGAGTGCGATTCGCCACGTATGACAAGCGTGTAAAGTGAAAAGCGACAATAAACAAGATCCTACAGATTGAGAAACAACGTCTCTGCTTGTAGTGTCTGCACATAGCTTCAAATGTGAAGATTTTAAAGTGAAGATATACAAACCGCTAAACTTCGCTGATTTATTTGACTCTCAAAGCGAGCTAATAACAGATTCATAAGATGGGCCTCTTTGCTTCGGCTTCTGACTGGCTGGCGTAATAGCCGCCCATCATGTTGTATAGCTTCTGCAGCCATCTCTGATAACTCTGTATCACCCACAGATGATTTAACCCCTAAACGTCTAAAAGTGCCTTTGCGACCAGTAGAATACGGTGTATTTTTTTAGTATTTGGAATGGATTCAGACCATTTATAGATTTAAGTTCAACACAGAAATTTACATCAATACGGTTCTAGTGAGCTATTGAGATCCCAATTTAGAGCTTCTTGTTGGTAGCAAATGCCAATTATACGGCCATGTATCTACTATCCCCATCGGACGTACGTTTAGGGACGTTTAGGGGTTAACCCCTCAAGGCCCAAGGGGACATATTGTGTCCTCTGACTTGTTCATCAGGTCATTTTTTAAACTCATCTTGTTCAAAAACTACATAAGATATATATTGAAAAAATACATTGCAATGTTAATATTGATGTGGGAAATTTTGAAGTACAAATCATATTCTCACTTAAGTTTGTTGTACAAGAGATAATTGCAGTCAAAGTTCAGTTTCTTCAAATAGTATAGAATCCCCTTGGGCCTTGAGGGGTTAAGACTCAATAAACGTCACTTCAACATCCATACAGTCCAACAAAACAGCTCAATCCTTACTGGATTTTCTTGCTCAAGCGAGTAAAGACTGGTCGCTTCTTACTCATTTGAGTAAGAAAATCCAGTAAGATTTGAGCTGTTTTGTTGTAGTGATAGATATGTAGTGACGTACATTGCGTTCACAAATTCACCTGGAGTAGCAGAGGCTGCTTGCACACAGTTCCAAGGCTTCCCAGGACATAATTTTTGATTGCCGGTATGATACTCCTCTATATGTTCCATAAGGTTCTTTAGCCCTTGCAAGAGTTCACCCTTTTGCTCACATCATGAAAAATAAAAGGTTCAGAACATGTGATTCTTGAGGTGGGGCTGATGTGAACTTCCAACTCTCCACCATCATTCTTTAGGTAAAGAATGGGGTGACATACAGTTCAATAATCTAGAATCCGCTTCAGCAATGCTCATGCAACGATTCTTATTCCTAGGTACAAAATACAAGGGCTAAAGAACCTTGTGTCAACATAGTTAAATCATCTGTGGGTCAAAACAGTACTTTGTACTCTAAAAGCTAGTATTTTGATGTCTTTTTCCTTCAAGATTGATTGTTCTTGAATGCGTTTTCGACTAGTCAAAGAGGAAAATATAGATAAACACATTGTAGCATGTACTCGGTTCTTCTCTAAAGGTGAAGTGAAGTCTTCACTTCCCTGCACGTGAGAATTAAGCTTGAGATAAATACCACAAATGTGCAAAATTAACGAGAGGACGAACCACAAAATTTAAACCAACAAATGCGAAGAAATTGAAGCTGCCCCTTGAGCTGGCAATATGAGGATTATGCACTACCTGATATGAAATCCATTACCACCACTATATATGCCATATATGAGTCTTTCTTTAAATTACTCTAGATAGGTAGAGAAAAAGAGAACGTAGCTTAAACAGCTCTGTCGACAACGAGAAAAGGGTTGATAATTCGTGCTCAGCAGGATTCGAACCTGCGCGGGCAAAGCCCACATGATTTCTAGTCATGCCCGATAACCACTCCGGCATGAGCACTTGATCGCTGAGGATGAATGATGTCAGTGACATGCTGATCTCAATATAAAATATCCAAACTATCTATTTTTATATCACAATTTGTATGCTGATTTCTTATGCAAATTTTCAAAGTGAGAGATTGTAAACCACTACTGAAGGGACAATAGACAACCCCATCTCCATTCAAAGATCACCTGACTTATCATTGGTTGTTGTCATGTTAGTAGTGAACATTCTCCATGTGGAGCTAAGATAAATATTTGAGTCACAGGGAGATAAATACAGCATTCCCATATGGGAAACGCGGACAAATTTCCCACAATTGTAACATTCTTATATCAAAACACACTACAATCATCCCAAGAAAGTTACAATTCTGAAAATTTTGTCCCACTTCCCATATGAAATCCCATGTGGGAATGTCTTAATTTCTCCTTGTGAGTAGCATGTAGACATGACTTGGTTACAGTCAATGTTGGGATGATTGGTTGAGCAAATTATGAGCAATAAGTTTTTGTTATACGATTCTGTTGTGATTGCATTGCATTGTTGTAGTGGTATTTTGAAGGAGGTCATGAACGCACGAGATTCCAAGGTTTAATAAAGAGTGCACCCCCAAGACTCTATTGCTATGCAATGTTGCAATATTGCGCAAATAAATATTATGTAATAGTATTTTAATATTGATGGAATACTGTCAACAATCTACTCTACAACAGTCATATAACAATAGGGGTATTCACAGTGCATCAAGAGACCCACTGGAAGGTCATTGGATTCCATTTTTCAATGGCTTGTAATCCAAAAACTTGAAAAAAAAGAAGAAAAGGAAAATCGACACCAACCCCTCCATTGTTATATATGTTTTAAAAATAAATAAAAAATACGAGTCCCGAGGGGATCAAAATACAAGATCAACATGCATTGCTCATTGCTATAAGAATGAACGCTACTATATTGTGAACTTCAATGACATCGTCATCTGAGGAGCCACCTACATTGTAATCAAACACACCCAACTCTAACAGAATCCGCAGCTCATGTACTAATTGCTCCCATCCAAGCTCTCGAAGCCTCTCTCTAAAAGCCCCTCTCTCCTAAAGCTTTGCAAATCCAAACTGAAATGAAGAAAATACACTGTGATTCATGTTGATAAGTAAGTTCTGAAGTCAACGTTGACGTCGAGGCTCACACTAGTCGGAAATGTGTCGTCTTTCACTTACTATAAATGAAAAAGGAATGAAACCGCGCCAAGCACATGGGTTGCATCGATGATGGTGAGTGGTGTTGGTCACAAGAAGACAGAAATCTAGGCACAGTATTCCGTCAGTGTTCACTGTTTCCACAAAGTGGGAAATGGTATTCCGTCAGTGTTCACTGTTTCCACGAAGTGGAAAATGGTATTCCGTCAGTGTTCACTGTTTCCACAAAGTGGGAAATGGTATTCCGTCAGTGTTCACTGTTTCCACAAAGTGGGAAATGGTATTCCGTCAGTGTTCATTGTTTCCACAAAGTGGAAAATGGTATTCCGTCAGTGTTCACTGTTTCTACAAAGTGGGAAATGGTATTCCGTCAGTGTTCATTGTTTCCACAAAGTGGGGAATGAAAAATGACAGATCTACTACTAGTTTCATTGCATACAAAGTTCTTTGTATGGTAACAACAAGACCCAAAAGTAAGGAGTTGTTGCCCATCATGCATAATATTCAACAGGACCCTAGTTCAAGGCCCTAGTTCATACCCCTCAGACCCATCTCTTTTTATTGGCAGGACTCCATTGTGGGAGGAAGAGTCATGGGGCGGAGAGTCGGTGTCGGTGAAGCGTTTCCAGAACCAATGCTGGCGCCACACGAACAGCATCTCCTCGATGGGCACGCCTTTGGTCTCCGGGAAGAAGAGCGCGATGAAGGTGGTCATGATGGCCACCCAGCCGGCGAAGAACAGGAAGATCCCGTACTGGAAGTGGCACAGAATGGTGAGAAACGATTGCGCGACGACGAACGTGAAGAGCAAGTTGACGCTCGTGTTGATGGCCATGCCCGCGGACCGCGTCTCCATGGGGAAGATCTCGGAGGGCACGAGCCATCCCAGCGGCCCCCACGACCACCCGAACGCCGCGACGTAGATGCACACCAGCAGCACGATGGCCATGGCCTCGCCCTTGGACAGGTCGCTGGTGCCGCCGAACTTGAGCGCCAGGATGATGGCGATCAGCACCTGGCTGACCAGCATCTGCGCGCCGCCCTGCAGGAACAGGAAGCGGCGCCCCCACCTGTCCACGCCGCCCAGCGCCACCAGCGTGGCCAGCACGAACACGGCGCCCGTGATGACCGCGGAGTACAGCGACGCGTTCTGGCCGAACCCGATGGTGTTGAACAGCACGGGCGCGTAGAAGTTGATGGCGTTGATGCCTGTCACCTGCTGGAAGAACGGGATCGCCACCGCCATCACCAGCTGCGGCCGGTTGCCGCGCCGCAGGATGTTGCGGAACGGGTGCTTCACGCGCTGCGCCGTCTCGCTGGCCTCCACCATGTCTTCGAACTCCGCCCCCACGTTGCGGGTGCCGCGGATCTTCATCAGCACGCGCCGCCCTTGCTCCGTGCGCCCGCGCTCGATCAGACTGTTGGGCGTCTCCGGGCACAGCAGCCCGCCCAGGCACAGCAGCAGCGCCGGCACCGCCGCCAGCCCCAGCGACAGCCGCCATCCCCACGGGTGCAACTTGTCCGTGGCGTAGTTGATCAAATTCGCCACCAGAATGCCGATGGTCGTCGCGAGCTGGAACATGATATTCAGCGCTCCTCTCAGCTTCGCAGGCGCCATCTCCGATATATACAGCGGCACGCTCTGGATCATGCACACGTACTGGGATTCATCAAAACAAGGAATCGCCAAAACGTACAGTAAAAAAATTCCAAGCTCCTGTACAGTACCCTCATATAAGTATCCGTTCATTCCCAAAATCATGCAGGCACATGAATTTCGAAACAGCACTATGTACTCAAAAATCCTTCAATTCAGGAATCGTAAAATGTATCGGATAGATAACAGTCTATTTTCACGTCGATTGCTCTTTTCATGTGCATGCAAACTTGCACTGGAGTCACCGCGCATTCTCCAGTCCCAAAAGTTCACAAAAACACTAGAAGAAAAGAGGGACTTGTTCACCCAACCTGGAGTGGGATTCTGAGTGAATTTGGCCACATTTGAGTGAATTTGGTCACATCTGAGTGAACATGCTCAGTGTACAAGTCCCTCTTTTCTTCTATTGAAAAATACTTATTGTAGGGTAGTACTGTACGTTGTGGGAAATGGGAGAATGCGATTAGGGAATGTGCGTGAATGGGCCTGACCTGACCTGATTGGCAAAGCCGACGCCGACGCCGAGGAGGAGGCGGCCGATGATGAGCATGGCGAGATTGGCGGCCGCGGCGTTGAGGAGGGAGCCCAGGAGGAACGACAAGCCGGCGATGAGCATGCTGGCCTTGCGGCCGAGCGAGCGCGTGGTGAAGGACGCGAAGAACGACGCCACGAGGCCCGCAATGTACAGCGACGAGGTGAAGAGCTGCAAGTACTGGTCGTCGTACTTGCAGTAGTGGCTCTCGTGCAAGGAGCCCGAGTGCTTCTTCTCGTACACGCGCGGGAAGAATTTCAGCAGGAAGTCGTCCATGGCCGTCACGCCGCCCGAGATTCCGATGTCGTAGCCGAACAGCAGACCCCCGCTGGCCGCCACGATGCACGCCACCACCACGTATCCCGTCACCCTCCCCTCGTACAGCTCCGCCCCCGCCTTCCCTCCATGGCTCACCATCCCCCCGCCCGCCATCGCTGCAAGCTAACCCGAATGTGACCGAAATCACTCACCAACTCTGGAAGGGCTCAAAATAGACCAGTTTCCTTGTAATACATCGCCGCCCCGACGCTCACTGTATGTCTCAATTTCCTGGAACTCTAGAACTCTGTTTTGCAGCTACCACTTTTGCCATTGCTGTGAAAATTCATTGCTGTGCTAGCTTGCTTACTTGCTTATACTGTGTCTGTGAAGAGCCGGTATGACTGTAGTTCGAAGACTAGTAGTACTTGATCAGGTAGTCAATGAAGTTATTGAGTCAGGAACGAGAAGGAGGCGAGAAGGAGCTCAGGAGCTGGTGATTGATGTGATCAAGTTTTGGCAAAGGCAAGGCTGGTGATGAGCGTGATGATCTTGAATCTACACTTGAGCCCTTCAGGAGAAATGAAAATTCAGATATATTCACTAGAAGGAAAGAGGGACTTGTACACTGAGCATGTTCACTCAGATGTGACCAAACTCACTCAAATGTGGCCAAATTCACTCAGAATCCCACTCCAGGTTGAGTGAACAAGTCCCTCTTTTCTTCTCTTCTTCTCTCCAGGTTGAGTGAACAAGTCCCACTTGCGTGTCGTTCTAGTGTATTTCGAACAATTTGTGAAAAGCTAAGTTACTGAATCAGCATTAGTTAACAGACCTTCCAATTGTGAGAGGAATCGGCATACCAATATACACAACTTGACCTGAACCACCAACTTACAGTTGTTTGAACAAAAGGATCTTGCTCCCACAATCGTTACTTTGTGGTGGATCAGCAACATGTCACTTTCTCAGGAAGAACAGTCAAAAGAAAGTCTGACACAAATGGGAAATAATGCTCACCATTAGAGATGATGACACTTCTCAGAGAATGTGAGGACGGCGGTAGAAGGGCTTCACCGTCGGGTGAGTACACTAGAACGACACGCAAGTGAAGTCCAATTGGGAAACAAAGGACATATTCGTAGTCTAGAGCTCTAAATTTTACAGCAATAAATGAGGTTCAGCATGCAGTCTGAAGTACCAATAAGCAAGTGCAGATCATACTGCAAGTACAGATCATACTGCAAGTACTCACACTTTATATGTTTATTAGACTAAGATAGTTTCAAGCATACCGTCGATCATGGTGCATGCAGGATTTTTATTTTATTTTATTTTTATTTTTAACACATCTTTTTCTTTTCTTTTTTTCTTTTTTTATTAATCTTTTTAAATTTTATTCCGTGTATCTAAATTTAGAATTTTTTGCTTCACCATTGAACTTGTAATTGCAGTAAAACACTCTTCTACTTTTTTTTAAATCAAAAATTTTAAGTGGAGTGAAAATTAGACTTGGCAAGCTTCATTTTGTTAATTAAACTCAAATGCAATAGGACTCGTTTTATTTAATTTAAGCAAAAACACAAAAAATCCAAAATACACTACATGGTGAACCATATTTACAACTCACTTTGTACTCTGGACCCCATGAAAAATCTAAAAATAGCTTGAATGATCTTAAATTAACTTGGGGTGGCATGACCAAGAAAAAATCTTCCATATAGCAATTGGAATTGAATAGTGAGTTACATTCATAAGTTAGATTTTGGCCTCCCACACATTTCGGGGTTAACCCTTTAGTGCCCAACAGACCACATTATGGTCACTGCGACGTTCGGAATGCAAATAGAAGAGAATCCGTGAAGAATTGGAACTTCAGTTTTGAAGTTCAGATTATGCCATATACATTACACACCTTCCAGACAAAAAATATTTCAATTTGGAATTGTACAACTATCAAAATACCTATCATCAAAACGCGAAAATACTGCAAATACTTGAAAATACAGTAAATACTTACAAATACAACACATGTATTGTGCAGTATTTCTTGTGTTTGGAAGTTTGTTATCTTGTTTTATGTTTTTGAATCGTGTTCTCTTCTTCATCTTCCATTAGTGCGTGTAATCCGATCTTGACTAATGTACCCACCCCTGTCAATTTTCAACGTATAAAATTTTGTCCTAAACCGTATATGGACAAGTCACTTTCACTTATAAATCTCACAATAATTATGTGTGAGTCTATTTTTGATATGAAAGATTGCAACGGAGAGGTGTTGACATAGGGCATAGCTGAACTTCTTTGCTTTTATTTTTGAAAATTTACCTCAAATTATGTTTAACTTTGAAGTCACACACCCCCCAAAATCTCGTTTTTGAGCGTGCATTATACAGTTCAAATACATACTATAATCTTCCGATCCCACCATTGGATGATTCTCAAATTTTGATAAAATGTGTGCTCTCCAGTTGAGAATAAAATTGTACGGCTACTTTCTAATTTAATCCATTCTATTTTAGGTAGTCTCAATCACAATGGGGAAACCCACTGAAATCCAGTGCTCCCTGCTACAGTACCCTGGGCACTAAAGGGTTAATAACTTATCTGGCCTTGAAAATACCTCCATTGCTTATCATGGAAGCCATGGAGCTGCGTCAAACTCCTCTGACAACATCTGAGCTGGAGTGTGAAACGGTTTTGCTACAAGACTCTTCATTTAAAAGATGAGTGCCAGCTCAAGATCATGTGTCTTTTTCATCTTCTTTTTTGGGAACAAATAAAACCCAGTATTTCATTGCAAAACAGGCCAAAATACAAGCCTCTGTCCCCAGCCACAGGTGGCCTGGGTAGGGACAGAGACTTAACGAAAAATACTGTGTCTGGGAAGAAAGGGAAGTACACTGAAAACCGACACTTTTGATGATCCTACATGGACCTTTTGACTGAAGTCACGCATGGTCCGATATTTTTCTTGAGTTTGGTAGCAGTAGAGAATCACAACGTACATTGTTTTGTATGTTTCCGACACGTACTCCAATGATATCCTACAGATTTTCTAACTTGACAAATTCATAGAGAGCCTATTAATGAATAGTACAGTCTTTTATGAAGAAGGTAACTAAAATGCTTACCTTCAACTCCCATTGGCTGTTAAGATTTTTTATTTTTTTATTTTTTGAAACAAATGAAACGAAATTTCATTGCAAGGAGAAAAAAACAACAAGCCAAACCAGCCACAAGTGGCCTGGTCAGAGGTTGCTAAGATTTTCATATTCAGATCAGAGTTGTGCAATAGAACCCGTGCATAATCACTATAAAAGGTACTGGTATAAAAAATGGTACCAATCAAGTATGGCTCGATAGATACTTAGAGCATTCACACCCATGCACGCTAGAGCTGACTCTCTGAAATTAGTCATCTACATTTGAAGAGCCCGAGCTTGTACTTACATTCCCCCACCCTTACATGCCCCTCACATATCAAAAGTGTGCATCAAATAGTCAATGGACCAATCACAAGTAGAATATGGGGATATAGTCAACTAAACATTGATTTCAAAGGCCATTTTTTAACATGCTAGAATTGAGAGTCAAGAGGCATTTATGAAGGGCCCTTGGCACTTTTCATTTAGTTCTTGAGTGTGAGAGACTTTGGTAGGGCATGGGTGGCCATGCTCTTGGATGATACCATTACTTTGTAGAATTCATTGTACCATGTCAATACCACAATGATGCATCTGTGGAAATATGACCATTTTTGAGGAACCTATTGATAATAGTACCTGACCAGCTTGTACTGGATTGATTTAAATTAAAAATTAAAAAAAACCATACCCATATACGACTTGTATTTACGTGACCCTGCCCATCACAGAGTGGTATGTACAGTACAGTATGTGGCTTCTGCATCTGTATGTGGCTTCTGCATCTGGCTTCTGCATCTGTAACTTAAGTTATGTTTGCAGGAAGTAGAAGAAGAATCTCAAGTTCCTGAGTAATTAATGGTGGGTGGGAAGATGAAAGTACAAGCAGATCGTCCACTCAATGTTGTCACTAGTTCAGTCCAGAGTTGTCATGACGGACACAATTTTCCTTGTTGATGTCATGTTAGACTTCATATTAGACGTCTTATGTTGATTGTCTTAGTAGACAAGTGTCAAATATGTTAAATAACTTGGATGAAATATCCTTGAATATTTTAGAATATTTTTAATGTATTCTAAGAATATGCTTGTCTGATAGATGAGGAGATATATTAACCCTTTAGTGCCCAGCAAACCACATTATGGTCACTACAACGTCCGAAATGCAAATAGCAGAGAATCCGTGAAGAATTGGAACTTCAGTTTTGAAGTTCAGATTTGCCCACATAAGGTAACTATACCTAAAAGGGAACATTTACCTTAAAGCGTGCGTATCTATTATAGTATGACATTTCAGTTGTGAAATGTCACACTGTAGTAGATACGCACGCTTTAAGGTAAATGCTCCCTTTTAGGTATAGTTACCTTACATTACGCACCTTCCAGAAAAAGAAATTTTCAATTTGGAATTGTTCAACTATCAAAATACCTATCATCAAAACGCGAAAATACTGCAAATACTTGAAAATACAGTAAATACTTACAAATACAACATATGTATTGTGTAGTATTTCTTGTGTTTGGAAGTTTGTTATCTTGTTTTATTTTTTTGGATTGTGTTCTCTTCTTCATCTTCCATTAGTGTGTGTAATCCGATCTTGACTAATGTACCCACTCTTGTCAATTTTCAACGTATAAAATTTTGTCCTAAACCGTACATGGACAAGTCACTTTCACTTATAAATCTCACAATAATTATGTGTGAGTCTATTTTTGATATGAAAGATTGCAACGGAGAGGTGTTGACATAGGGCATAGCTGAACTTCTTTGCTTTTATTTTTGAAAATTTACCTCAAATTATGTTTAACTTTGAAGTCACACACCCCCCAAAATCTCGTTTTTGAGCGTGCATTATACAGTTCAAATACATATATAATCTTCCGATCCCACCATCGGATGATTCTCAAATTTTAATGAAATGTGTGCTCTCGAATTGAGAATAGAATTGTACAGTTACTTTCTAATTTAACCCATTCTATTTTTGGTAGTCTCAACCACAGTGAAAAATCTACTGAAATTCAGGGCTCTGAGCTACAGTACCCTGTGCACTAAAGGGTTAAAGGTTTGTACTAGGTGTGTTAGACACTTTGTGGTTACAAGCAAGATAACCCTGGTTCAGTCCTTCCTCCATTGGCAGCACTTTTTTCACAAATCACAATGTGGCCCTTTTCCTTTACTTTAGTCTTCTCGACTTCTTGACTTCCTCTCATGGCAGAATTGGTTCTGGAGTTGATAAACCTGAGCAAGAGCATCTGCACCCTTGCCCTTGATTTCACACACGCCTAGTGAGTACTGAGGGGCTCAATAGTGGAAACATGGTCCTTAAATAAACCGGTCCTCCACCCTTGCTCAAGCTTGCGTCCTGTAAAATAAAGTTATGTTGTGTTGAAATCATGAACATCGAAACTTCCAGGGAACTGAGGTTGGAATGTCAATATAGGAATAGTCCAAATGGACAAGGGGTATTTCATCCTTTACACCGCTGCTACACTAAATAGGTAGATTAGTGTTAGATAATTATAAGATTTGAAAATATTATAGATTTTTACTCTCAACAAAAAAAAATTACCAAAGACATTGATTCCAATACTATTGAAAGATCCCCATCTTGACCAACATAGAGGGTAAAAAAATTGGTCAACAATAAAAATTTACAACATGTTTATGTAAATTAGTGTATCTAACACTAATCTACCTATTTAGTGTAGCACAATGCCATTTGCTATAATTAGCCTAAAGTAACACCAAATACAAAGCTAATAAAAGATATCCCCTTCTCCCACTCTGCAATTGGGAACAAAGGATCACAAAAAGCAAGAAATAGCCCTAGGTAGAAATGGGCTTGTTGAACAATGTGAGAGGAACTGCACAAAGGCGAGCCACAAGAAGAAAATGAAGTGCCCACTCCAAATTGTCCCCTTTTCGAGGACGCGGTGGGGCGACTGTTTTAACAAGAACCCTTCAAAATGGAGTGAGGCGGCCCATTTAGATAGCAAGGGTGTGGAAGCTCTAGGAGTAGGCCGAGCGGTAATCGTTTTTAACTCACCAAGTTTATTTCTATATGACAAAGTACCTCTTATAGTGTGGAGTTTAATATTTGCACACCAAATATTGTCAATATAGCAAGGGGTGGTTCTTACATCAAGCATTTTGTCCTATTTTTTGACAAGACTATGTTCACACTTTATGAAGTTAAGTTTAGTAAATTTATTCTTCACCATTATAATTGTCCTATGTAGTGACAAAAGTAGTAGTATGTAATTGGTTGATGCACTCTATTCCCAGCACACTTGGTGGTTGTTCTTGGAGAAATTTTCATTTCTTACACACCATTTTGCATGTGATTGTTTAAACTTGTCATTTTAAAACCATGAATCATTGGTCCTTTTTGGGTTCATTCAACATCCTTGAAATACAAAATCTTTGAATTTCCTTTGCTTGCCTCAAATAACTATGATTTTAACGTTCACGGACTACTTTTGAAACTTTTTGTTTGAAATGGGAACTATTGGTAGTGGAATTGAGTCATCTTGCCGGCTCTCAAGGTCTCAAAACTAGTTGTATGTCAACACAAGGTGTTGCTACTCAATGTATTCACCTTAACTCCTAAATGCCGGAGGGGTAAGGGCAAAACATAAATGTGTTATAAAAAATTACTTCTTCAACTTTGATGAAGTTTGGTCCAAAAGAGAAAATGAGGAGCATGATGTTTAGTAATTACCCATACAGTCAAATTTCAAGAAATAGCTTTTTATCTTCTCATAATGAATTTAGAAGCATTTAACTTCAAATATTTATCAGAATTACATATTTTATTTTTAGAATTTGAAATTTGTTTTGATTCGTTAAAACTAAACATTCTATTCTAAAATTTTAAAAATAATTTTTTTCAAAGGAGAGAACATCACTACTTTCCCCAAATAGTAGATTTTCTAACACAAAACAATGTAGAAGTTTGTTGTCTTTGAAAATCTATCCCCGGTGGAGTTTAACCCTTAAACGTCAAGGTAAGCCCCATGGGCTTATTTAAAAGAGAATAATGAAGAAAAAAGTAGATTTTCTCAACCAAATCAAGCGAGACTTAGTGCGTTGGAAAGCTACTGAAAAAGCGATCTAAATTCCAATTTTTTGCCTCATTTGAGAGATTGTGGAATCATTGATAAGCAATCAAAGTTATCAAATTAAACAAGCTTTGAGGTTGGAGCAGCTGAAGTTCAGCAATCCCGCAGTGCTACAGTGCTACAGTGCTAGCTAGCAGTACACTGCAGAGCCGTTTTTGCCCAAATAAAATAAAATAAAATAATTTGGGCCTCTAAAAATTTAGATTCCTTCTGGGCTGCCCGTCCAGGCCCTCTTGACGTTTAAGGGTTAACTTGGATTGACATAATTAAAATTGGGTTGGAAAGTAGACTTGATTCCCTATTTGATAATATTGTTCATTTTCTATAAATAGAAAAATCCATCTCGGGCAACCCGTAAAAGAGGGCAGCGATCATAAAATGATTGATCCGTCACTTAGGGTTAACCCCTAAATGCCTACAATCCTCTCTAAATTGGGTAGTTTTGCAAAAATGCAATTAACAAGAATATTATGAACTTGATATATGAATAAAAGTTGTATATAATGAATTTTAGATTCTATCCTAACAACTATGTATATGATTCCAATCATACATATTTTTTGTATAAAATTTGAAACTTAAAATTAAAAATTCTTTTGTAATTCATTACAAATAAAATATTGATAATCTATGGATGAAATTTGTTGTGATGGGTTGAAATGTAATACTCTAAGTGTAATGATTTTTTGGGATTTTTTAGTTGCTTAATTTTATGAGTTGACTATTGCAAGAGCACTTTTGAACATTTTTGAACGTTTTTGAACTAAGATCTTAGAAAATTTTGGTGAATCACTACAACATGAAATGAGGCATAAAAAATTTCACAAATCATCTCCTTTTTAATTGGTTCTCACGTGCATGAATCTAATTTACCATAAAAAATTCAGTAAAAAATCCACACTTTAAAAAGTACATGACGGATGAGAAAACGTGGAAAAATTTATTGATTTTTTCCCTGAAGTTTGGAACTTCAACTAATGAAGTGCATATGAATTTTAACTGATCGATCTGTAATTAGAGGTTGGTTCTCTAGTTCATTGCTACTAAGATACAAAAATTCAAATTCCAACAAGCCATTTATGGTAAGGGGTACAGTTGCTGTCAGTTTAACCCCTAAATGACGGAGGGGGTAAGGGCAAAACATAAATGTGTTATAAAAACTTACTTCTTCAACTTTGATGAAGTTTGGTCCAAAAGAGAAAATGAGGAGCTTGATCTTTAGTAATTTTCCATACGGTCAAATATCAAAAAATAGCTTTTTATCATCTCATAATGAATTTAGAAGCATCTAACTTCAAATATTTATCAGAATCACAAATTTTATTTTTAGAATTTGAAATTTTGTATGATTTGTTAAAACTAGACATTCTATTCTAAAATCAAAAATTGCAAATTTTTCAATGGAGAGAACATCATTACTTTCCCCAAATAGTAAGTTTTCTAACACTAGACAATGTAGAAGTGTTTCTCTTTGAAAATTTCTCCCGGGTGGAGTTTAACTCGGATTGACATGATTCAAATTGGGTTGGAAAGTAGACTTGATTACCTATTTAAAAACATTTCTTATTTTCTATAAAAATGTTTTTTTCTATTTCGGGAAGCCCATAAAAAAAGGGCAGAGACCATAAAATGGTTGATCCGTCACTTAGGGGTTAAGCATTTCAATCTACATGGAACGCCGATTTTTAATGATAAAAAATTGCAGCACATAAAATTTTGGATTTTATAACTAAGCTCAATTTTTAATTAATTTTTTTACAATGTACAATTTTGTTATAAATTTGCAAACTTAACCCTTTAGCACACAAGCGTTCATATATTGAACGACGAACAAATTAAAGCTATTTGACTTCCATCCAAAGTGAACAATTCTCATCCACCAATTTATTTTTTAGGTTCTTGTGTAATTTGACTGTCCTTTGTACGGTGTGGATCTTCAAAATAGGTTATCATGATTTTTGGAAAAATAGCACAATTGGTTTATACAAAGTTTCATTTTTAGTTCAAAAAGTGAGACCTTAGACATGATTTTTTTAAATAAGTAGAATCAAACAATGGAAACCATACTATTGCGTAGGGCATGTTATTCCAATTTCATTCCAATATTTTTCAAAATTTTGTGTTAATTCGGGATTTTTAATTGAATTTCAAAAAAAACCTTGCAAAATTATTAATAAAAAATATGATACATCTAACCATATAGATGTGATCTTCACTTTGGCATTTACAAATTTTCTTTGTACACCAACTCCATTTTTGGTTTCCATCAAACATTTTATAACACTTCTTTGAAAACAATATTGAAATGGGACAATAAAGGGTTAATATGCATAGACCACTATCGATATTAGTAGGTATACCAAGAACTGTCTTTCATTTCTTGTCCAATTAGATTGCTAACTTGGTATTCATAATTAATGCTTGTGATAATTAAATTGGGAACTTCTGAAGTTGAAACATGTGCTTTTATAGGTGACCACAATTGATACCTAACAAAATTTGGTGCTTCTAAGGGTAGTTTTAGGTTGTGGTTTCTTTTCTCGCCGGTGATTTCCCTGTCTGCTGTTTGTGATGTGTGTTTTATTTTGCAATGAAATGTGTGTTATTTGTTTCAATTTTATTTTTTAAATACAGAAAATATCTCAGACTCCTTGTAGCAATCGAGCAGCACCACTTGCAACAAACAAAGAAGGATCAATCAGCACAGCAGAATACATGTGATGACTAGCCGGGTGACGAGTGGGATTCCTAATGCTTTGGGGAAGCCATGGGACCCAAGTAGAACTGGCAGGTTACCAGCATTGACCCGTAATCATCCAAGTGTCCAGAAAGTGGACGATGTACAAAAATGAAGTTGTTTTTCTCACCCATTGTTGATTTTTGGCAGGGCAAATTTTTTACTATGAATTTTACAAGAAGTTAGCTTCATGCATGTGTGATCCAATTAACCCCTAAAAGTCCAAGGGGTATTGAACAAAACATAAATGTGTTATAATATGTGCCAATATGTTACAATATTTCCTACTAGTGGACCAACCTGTATTTCTCACAAGTCCACATTGTTGCAACTCAAGGGCCCATGTGTCTGGCTCGTTCAGCTACTTTCTTTGTATGCTTCACTGTCTATGGCATTCATGGACATATTGATGTCCAAAACTAATCACAAACTTTGAATACATTCAACTGCTAAGCCAAACACTGCAATGCCAAACAGAAATTCCACTAACTCTAAGCACTGAAATGCAAATCGCAAGTTCCACTTAACCCCTAAATTAAACGTCCCATGGAGATAGTAGATACGTGGCTGTATAATTGGCATTTGCTACCAACAAGAAGCTTAAATTGGGATCTCAATAGCTCACTAGAACCGCATTGATGTAAATTTCAGCTTTTGTGTTGAACTCAAACCTATAAAAGGTCTGAATTCATTCCAAATACTAGAAAAATACACCGTATTTTACTGGCCGCAAAGGCACTTTCAGACGTTTAGGGGTTAACTTATACATATTATACATTGCAACTCGCCTTCACTTTATACCAAGAGCTCTGTGAGGCATAGCCGGCAAGCCAGACTCATATTAATGATAAAACCGGCCCATTAACCCTTTAACGTCCCAATTCAACACTATTTTTAAAGATTTGTTATAAAATATTTGATGAAAAATAGAAATGGAGTTAATGTACAAAGCAAAGTTGTAAATGTTAATGTGAAGATAACATCTGTATAGTTGGATTCATCATATTTATTATTGATATATTTTAATTAATTTTGCAAGGTTTTCTCTTGAAATTCAATTTAAAATCCAAAATTAACACAATTTTTCTTTTAAATATTGTAATGAAATCGGGATAACATGCACTACAAGATGGTATGGTTTCCATTATTTGATTCTACTTATTATGAAAAATCATGTTTAAAGTCTCACTTTTTGAACTAAGAATTAAACATGACATAAATTACTTTTTTTATTTTTCAAAAAATCACATTATCTTATTTTGAAGGTCCATACCGTTCAAATGGAGTACAAGAATCAAGAGAATATTGGATGGATGAAAAACATCATTGTATGAGGCTTGGTGAGAATCTCCATTCAAATGGTTTGCAATATAAACAAAACACAGCCTTCACTAGTATGAATACTAAAGGGGACTAAAAAATTCTATTATACAATACAACATGGTTTGTCTCATTCGACCGTTCCGCGCTGGAATCTGTCGAGGAGACAACCCAAGCTCAAAAACCAAGCTCAATGTGCTCAACGGCACGGGTCCCACTAGTTGAAATACATAATAGCATATGTATAACCTGGCTATATCCTAAATCCCAAAAGACCAAACATTCATGATTTGAAAATGACCAATTCCATTAATCGTATTATTATTATGAAAGATTAATAATTCAAACGAGACCATAATATTTTTTTTCATCTAAATCAATGAAGAACATTACATATATGTATTGGTAAAATAAAATAAAATAATTAAAACCCCAAAAAATCCCATATGAAAATTGCTAAAAAAAATTAAAATGAGACTCAATCAACCAACAATAATTTTTTTTGCTAATTTTAGCCAAATTGCTACATAAAAATTGGGCTGGATAATTGATACAAAGGATTTTATGGAATAACAACCACATTTCCTACATGGAGTAACCTCTTTAAACCTACGTATCACCCAGGTATTGCCTAAGTAGTACCTATGTAGCACATGTGTACCGGTATTACTTTGATATTACATGTATATTAGTACAAAAGAGCATCCAAGGAGCTTAGATTGCTCTGTAAGCTATGGAAAAGTAACAAAAGCAAGCATGTTCTTCAAGTATTTTTACAAGTCTAGAAAGAAGAAACAAACTGCATAGGCAAAGGGGTTTCGATTATTTGGTCCCCCACCCAAATTGTCCCATTTTGGACATTTTCGTTGATGATTTGTGCATGATTTTCTAAACCTTTTCACATTTTTACTGTAGGATCTTGTACTCTTAGGCCTTATAAACCATCTCTCAAATTTTCAAAAATTAGATTGTATGGATGTCAAAGTAATATCAAATGAAGTTGAGATTTTGAAATTTCAGGCCCTCGAAAATCCGGACAACCTTGTTTTAATGGGCTCTCAAACCCCCCAAAAAGTTGAAATAATGTGCCAATTTTTACTTTTCTTAAGATGAGGTAGTGAACAAGATGTTCAATTTGACAAGATGTTCAATTTAGTAGCATTTTTTCAGAGACCTTGTAATAGGTGGGGGTATGAAAGGAAGTAGGAGATTTTGGCTAAATTAAATTATCCCCTCAACTCTCCTCCAATTGGAAGATCCCACAACTCATGGCATGCAACCCATGTGAATTGAACAAAAGTTCTTTTGAGGTGGCCAATGAATTTCATTGGCTTAAATTTTTTGGCAAGTGTATCCAAAGTGTGAAAATTGCCTTTCAACTACATTGAGGTGTTTCACTTTGAAGAATTCCCCTAAGTGGAGTTTTGATCATATGAACATAATTCCAATTGCGTTGAAAAAAAATACTCGTTTATCTATGACATTATGTTTATTATTTTGAAAAAAAGTTATTTTTTGGGGCTTAGGTAGCCTGAGGATATGGGCATCGATTGCAAAATGGTCTCTTGGGAGTTTAGGAGGCAATGAGTTTTTTTGCACTGGCAGAATTTTCTTATTGGAATGGAAGCTCTCACTTGCCTGCCGCCCCTCATTTGGGATCCGACTCATTGTTTCTTTTGTCGCCTTCTTTGCACTCAATGAAGTGGTTTCACTCTTTCAATGAAGTGGTTTCACTCTTTCAATGAATTGGTTTCACTCTTTCCAAAGAAAAAGTAGCAAAAACGCTGAACTGTCTCCTGCCGAATAAAAAATTCATTGTTAGTGGTGCCACAGCATAATATGGTGATTCAGTACTAAAATTACAACGTGCATCAAAAAGTAAAGTAAAATTAGGATGTCGGCCACTTGTATAAAGAATCAGTTTAGTCCACACTATTTCTGAATTACATGAATTGAGTTGGAAATTTGAAATGAATATGGGGCAAATAGCATCTCTTGTGTAGGAGTTGGTGGCCAAATTTCGTGGGGTACTTTCAACCCTCATACTTTTACTTGTTAGGTTCCTTTTCTCTTCTGCCCCGTAGTGGTCCTGCCGTGGTGGCCTTGTATTTTATCTCTTTTTGCAATTGATTCTTACAATTTGTGCCAAAATAAAAATAAAAATTTGAAGTGAACCCCTCACTAGAGTTATCCGCAAAGTGCTCTACAGTTGGGTGAGTGGATCACAGTTTGTGAAAAGAGAGGTTGACAACACAATAAAAGTAGACATGTCAGATGCTGTAAATAAACTAGAGGTCTGAAGTTTCAAGGCACCAAAAACGGTGCTAAAAAACTTCCCAACGTCAGTTTCTATTCTCGTGGATGCTCTTACACATGGGCTTCCTTGGCTTGACACGTTTCTACATGGAGTGGGTCTTCCTTGAATCTATTTAACTGAAATAGAAAAACCAGTAACTGACAGCCCCACCAACCAGAGTTCGGGCCAATTTTCGTATCCCAAGGAATTTGCTACACTGAGGTTATGAACCCCCATGAGTTTGCGGAAAACTCTACTGTGTATTGTTGTTTAGAGGAATTAGTGTAGGTTTTCATGAATAGTTCAGTCCACACTAAATAAAGTGCACGGTGTTGCCAGGGAACAAGGAATTTCGGGGCCTCACTCATTATTACTCGTAAGACCCCAGATCAACGGCTGCGATTGAATATCCATTTCATGCACTGGAAAAGGAAAGTACACTTGACGACGACCGCCGGTCACTCCCAAGAGACCACGACCTCCGGTTGCCGACCGTCAGTCAGCCAGAGCCTTCCTCGTCGTAGTGTCTCCTCCACCGAGCCAGATCGAGCGCCCCTCTTTACCGTTTTGCCGTGTTTGCATCGCGAGGGCGCCGGTCCGCCTCCCAGATCGCTCCAGCGCGCATCGGCTCTCTCATTCCCGTCCCCGGGACGCTTTTACGGCTTCGCCAGAGCTTCTGTGTGCCGTTTTTGAGGCGGAAACCTAAAAAACCCGAACGATTTGCTCCAGATCTGAAGGTGAGCCGCTCCATGTCGAGGTTGAGCTCGGGAGGTCAAGATTTCGTCTCGGGGCTTCATCCTGGGAAGGGCGATGTGTTGACTTTTTCAGATTCGTTTGTTTTTTTTCATTTCATCTTTCGAGGGTTTTGTGTTTTTTTTTTTGAAGGCGGAAAGGTAGTGCTCGCCATGTTCTTCCTTATTAGAACAAACTCTTCATTCTTGCTGGTGTTATTCTCTTCGGGTAGAATTCGGATTGGAAAATGGATTTGGAGATTTTTCTGTGGTTTAAACCTCTTCAATGATCCCGCCTCATGTATTCAATCAGATGTACAGGGAATGTGCAATTACAGAGTGTGTCATTGAGTTGAGTGTAGGTATCAAAAAAATAATACAATAACCTATTTACATTATGACTCTTTAATCTGACTTGACTCCTGAGGTCCAAACAACGACTCCGACATAGTTTGAATGTGTCATAAGTCAATGATAGTAGTGTGAGTAGTACTGTGCAGGATATTCCAGACTGTTGTTTTATAGAAAGTCAGTTTGTGTATCATCTGTAATATGAAGCGAAAGTTTTCGGTGGGATTTTGATGTGAAGCAGTGACAGGGGGCGTGGATCTGAGCTGGGGCGTCGATGGTGATGGGGTGGCGCTACAAGGCTGGATTAGTATTGATCGGCTCCGTCGTCCTGATATGGGTCACCTCAGCTGAGGTTACACAGGTTTGTTTGCTGGCCTCTTTGGATTGTTGTCCTCTTTGGATTGCTGAGGTTTTTCTAAAATGAGGTGTGGAGTAGAACAAAATCAACGCTTCAGGTGAATCTCATTCTATTTACAATGGCAGGGTATATATTATGAGAATCAAGTTCGATTAACCCTTTAACGTCCCGATTCAACACTGTTTTCAAAGATTTGTTATAAAATGGTTGATGAAAAACGGAAATGGAGTTGATGTACAAAACAAAGTTGTAAATGTCAATGTGTAGATAACATCTGTACGGTTGGATTCATCATATTTATTATTAATATTTTTAAAGTAATTTTGCAAGGTTTTCTCTTGAAATTCAATTAAAAATCCAAAATTAACACAAAAAATTTTAAAAATATTGTAATGAAATTAGAATGACATGCACTACAAGATGGTATGGTTTCCATTATTTGATTCTACTTACTATAGAAAATCATATTTAAGGTCTTTCTTTTTGAACTAAGATTGAAACTTGACATTAATCACTTTTGTAATTTTTCAAAAATTCACATTATCTTATTTGGAAGATCCATACCGTACAAATGGTATTCAACTAGCACAAGAATGAAAAAAAAAGAAAAAAGGATGAAAAACATCCAGTACCTACGGAAATCGAGCTGCTGAAATTCATCCGGCGTCCAGATTCTGGACGCCGGCGTGCTAAAGGGTTAAGCTCTTTCTTCTATTTTCTATCGTGTAAGTCAGTTTTTTATTTTTTTTATTTTACAGTTTAGCATTTTTGCTACTTTTCCATGGCTTGAAGAGCAATCCAGGCTCCTTGGATGTTCTTTACATAGGTAATATCAGGGTAGTACACATGTGCTACCTAGGTCCTACTTAGGCAATACCTGGGTGATACCTATGATTAAAGAGGCTACACATCTTGACTCCATGTAGGAAATCTACCTTTTTTTTTTTTTTCGGAATAGCATTTGAGAATCACCTCTTCTTACTGAATAGAAAGCTTGCACCTTACACTCTCTACTTAATTCATAAGTGTCAATCCTAATAATAGGGAGTCCATTTTGGAAGCTGATTGTTGATTACAGTAACTTTCTTATTGTCCAAAAACGTAGGATATGATTTCTTCTTTCCATTTGTACGTTTTGTTATCTTCCTTTGAAACTTTCTAAAACCAAAGAGGAGGAGGCCTTGCATTGCAAAAGCTGCATTTATAATGAAGTTTGAGTAGGTCCCTACTTGGAAAGGGAGCTAGTGCTATAGGGACAGAGCCTCTGGTCTTGTTTCCATTCTTAAGCAGCCACTTTTGGCCATTTGGGCACGTAAGGGTAAAGTGATGACAGATCAAAACAGAATCATAAACAAGAACTTTGATCAGAATGTGAACATTTAGTAACATGTTCCAATTTCTTGTCAATAGGTTTTCGACAGCCAGGTGACGTGTTTTCGTTGTTGAGGAAACTGTATGTTTTTTGTTGTGGTATTGATTGAAGTGAGAACGGTGGAAACGTGGCAGAGCATCTTTGAAGCCTACAAGCACCCCTTTGTACTCACGTACTTGGGAGCTTCGTTACTAGTGATCTACCTACCAGTCTCGTGCTTGAAGGATTACATCTACGCGTACTACCAAAGTAAACAGAGGTTAAGATCCAGAAACTCAAGTTCTGGCAATGCCATCAAATTATCTCCCTTGCCGGAGTCGCCCATTCGGGCGAACGGGGTGGTCAAATCGTCTTCGTCTTCGTTGCCGGGGTCGCCCATGCGGCTCAATGGTGTGCACAAGAGCTCCGACATGGATCTGGAGAAGATGATCCTGCTGAAGGAGATCAACTCCCAGTCGTCCAACCCGGAGGGTATCCACCCCTTTTTGCACAAGACTAGCAGTTTAGAGGATTTGAAGGACTCCGTCGTTCTTACAACATGGGAAATTGCCAAGATCAGTATGATCATGGCTCCTCTGTGGCTTTTGACCGAGGTACGAAACTTCTCTCGAATCCTCGGTCTATTAATCATGGATTTGGTCTATTAGTCACAGGTTCCTCGGGTGCTTAGTTGGAGTTCTCTTGTTTTAATTAAAAGGGGTTGAACATTGTACCAGTGTTTTGATTCAGTACGGTAAAATAAAAAATGTTTCAAAAACTTTTAGACAGCATCATAAAGAGAACCTCTGTCATGATTCATGGCGAGGTCTCCCTAAAGTCAGAGGAGGTCTCACTGTATATCATGGGAAGGCCTCCATATAATCATTGTGGCCATAGAGAGACCTCTGCAAGAATTATGGTGAAATTTTTCTTTACAATGCTATCTAGGAGTTCCTTCGGGAAATAATCTAAAACCCCGTCTGTTTTGTGCGTGCGCAATGGATCTGAATACATTCTCGTTGCTTTGGCAATTTGCTAAATCGGGCAAAACTTGTGCTTTTTTGCAGTATTTATCAAATGCAGCATTGGCACTCACAAGTGTGGCCAGCACGACAATTTTGTCATCAACAGCAGGACTGTTTACTCTCTTATTTGGAGTGCTCCTCGGTCAGGATTCTCTCAACCTATCAAAGGTGGTTGCAGTTTTAGTCAGCATCACTGGAGTGGCCATGACTACTTTGGGCAAGACTTGGTCCACCAACGACACCAGCAATTCTTTGAATGAGTAAGTTGTGATCTTATCTTAGGCGTTACTTTTCAATAACCCTTGGTTTCATGGGCATTACAGCGACACGTTCCAATTTTGAGAGGAAGGTCTATATCTAATAGTTTCAGAGTCCTATCCTTATGTAGTACTTCAAGGCTGGTATATATTTTTTCTCTTGCCACACATAGAAAGTTAGGGGTTATATAATTATTTGATGCTCATGGAGCCTGCTAATGTTGGTTTCGTCGTTCTTTTTGCGCGAACAATGAGTAACAAGGCACTGCAGTGGTTTGTGACAGTCTTGATCAACATTCTTTGGCAGGAGATTTCCTAGGTCTTCTGTCAGCTGTAATGTACGGTCTTTTTACAGGTAAATGTTCAGAAACCGTTCTTCTCTAGCTTGGGACAAAATTTGATGGCTTTGAGCATACGTTTCAAATCTAAGATTTTGTACGTCTTTGCAGTAATGTTGAAGAAGTATGGTGGAGAAGAGGGCCACGGTGTTGACATGCAAAAAATGTTCGGTTTCATTGGACTCTTCACACTATTTGGCGCCTGGTGGCTAAGTAAGAATACGATCATCTGACAGTCATTATTGGTTTAAGCTTTCGAGGTGTCGTATTCTTTAGTTCCACTGCTCTCAGTTGTTATTGGTGTTTTATATACCTTTACAACTTCTGCATTGGATGCTATAAAACAAAATGGCCACATTGTTATGCTGCTATGGTCGCTGTGCTGATCTCTAAAGCGTTTTTGGGATTGTTGGGTGTGCAGTTTGGCCTCTGCACTTAATGGGGCTGGAGCCTGCATTCAGTGTACCGACCTCCTTAAAAGTAGACGAGGTTGTTCTGGCGAACGGCTTCGTTGGGAGCGTTCTTTCAGATTATTTTTGGTATCGTTCTGCTCTCTTCACATTAATTAATTTTGGCCTTCCTTGCTCACGTGCTTTCCTTTCGTACGAATTTTTGCAAATGCTTTCGGCTGATGAGTACTGATGAATACACTATTACGCACCAACAACTAAGATTATTCCGACTGAAAAAGCCCTTAATTTCAGGAGATTAATTCGAGACCGTGGTAAATATGCAGGGCTATGTCTGTTGTGTGGACGAATCCTTTGGTTGCAACACTGGGCATGTCTTTGACCATCCCACTAGCAATGTTGGCTGACATGTTAGTGCATGGACGCCACTATTCCTTCATCTACATACTTGGTTCTTGTCAGGTACAGCTTACAACTGTTCCTTCTGTGAATTTCTATGATAGTGAGGTTTCCAGTTAATAAGAACTGCTGCTCTTGAATCACAATTATGCAAGGCTTTTAACCCTTAAAGGTCTAGAGAGCCCTTTCCGACCAGTATTATACAACAATATTCCATTGTATTTGGCATGGTTCCAGACCTCCTAATTATGGGTTTAAGATCAAAAGTGAAGTTAAAATTCACGTCGACATGATTTCGATGAGTTATTGGGGTCTAGATTTGAAACTTTCTATTTACAACAAATGTCAAATATACGCCAACATATCTACTATCCCCATCAGCCTTTTAAGGGTTAATCACTGTCATTCTACTTCTGCATGCAAAGTGAGTTTATTGTCATAACTTCTAGGAAGATACCTTACCCGGCATTGTTTTGACTCCTGCAGGTGTTTGCAGGGTTTGTGATAGCCAATCTAACAGAACGATTCTCCCAGAAGCTGGGAGTGTAAAGTAGTAGGATCCCATCCCATCCCAATACGATTCATTCTTTATAAAGTGCAATAAGTTATCCGCAGACAACAATGTCTGAAAGGTGTTTAATTATCTTAGCTGCAGTGAGGGTTGATCATGTTGACTGTATTTCCTGTTCCATATCTCAACCATTGAAGCTACCCTTCATTCTTGTATGCAATTCAGCCAGGTACTCTTCTCTTCCAGCCTACAGTAGTAACTAAAGGTCATGTAGTGTTGTAGAATCTCTCTACCCTTCAACTTTCCATGAGGAGATTAATATTTGACTACCAATACCGGAAGTAAGAGGTTCAAGATGGTTCTTCAATCTGGTTTGTACCAGTAATGATTTATCAGGAAATAAAATCATTCAAGGAGTACAAACGTTCTGGCTCTTCTGAATCACATTTGAGTTTAGCAAAAAGAAGCCCATCTAACCTTCCTTTTTGCTCTACTTCTAACCTCTTTCTTGAGCTATGCTTGGGTTGAATAGTGCTGTGTCATAGATTGTTCCCTTGTGAGCCATGAGCTTGGAGCTTTGGTAGAAGGTGTGGGAGTCATTGCGAGATGTGGAGAATAATGACAGTGGCTTGTTTTAGATTGTCTCCCAACTCATCATGAACTAGTTTTTGGTCTATTTATACTTCAATATGAGTTCAAGAGGAGTGTAAGAGGAGTTTGCTAAAACTTTCCTCTTTGAGCTGACTTTTCGGCTAACTCTATTGTGACAAAAACTGTGTGGCTTGTGGGTACGCAGCTCTCTATCAATTTTACAAAAGAAAGCCATCAATTGATGGATGCTTACACGGAGTATTGTAATGAACATTTATTGTCATGGACATTCAGTTTCTCCCAAAAGAGAAATTGTCACAACCAAAACATTGTTAAGCCCTCGACTTTGTACCCTTGCTAAAGATTTCAAGATTCTCTCCGATGCTCTTGAATGCTCTTTGTTTTCACATCTTTAAGTTTGTCTTACTTACTGGATTCCTAAATTCCCTCATAGAATGACAAGTGTCATCTTTCACTCTGGTTCCAAGGAAAGTTACCGTATTAGAAAGATTCAAACCAAGCAGTAGGGGGTGCAATAATAACCTATTGTTATAGAATGTAATGCACTTAGTTGCAGGTGATCATTTTAGAAGCTTCCTCAACGCCCTTAGAAATAGGAACCTAGATTCTTTTTGTGTACAATCTTTAAGTCATTTTTAACCCCTAACTAAGTTACCTAATTGACCATACATGGTTAATCCAAAATTTTAACCCCTAAACGTCCCTTGGGAACCGTATATACGGTCACCGTATGTGGTGTATTTCATACTGTACTATGTACACAAACATGTCAACACATATACCATTGGATAGATAATTTGTCAATTATTGCATTCATTTGAATGTTGTTTCAGCATATGAATACAATTGTGCTCAAATACACAGATGTATAGGCTGATGTACGTGGCCGCTGCGGCACTCTCAGACCTTTAAGGGTTAAAGATACTAATATTCCAGCCTGCTTTAAAAGTCTGATTATACAGTTGCATTACTGTGGCCAGAGTTTGGACTTACGCCATGGTCCATTTCAATTATACTTAACCCTTTAGTGCCTAGCTGACTACATTATGGTCACTACAACGTCCGAAATGCAAATAGCAGAGAATCCGTGAAGAATTGGAACTTCAATTTTGAAGTTCAGATTTGCCCACATACATTACGCACCTTCGAGAAAAAGAAATTTTCAATTTGGAATTGTACAACTATCAAAATACCTATCAACAGAACGCAAAAATACTGCAAATACTTGAAAATACAGTAAATACTTACAAATACAACATATGTATTGTGTAGTATTTCTTGTGTTTGGAAGTTTGTTATCTTGTTTTATTTTTTTGGATTGTGTTCTCTTCTTCATCTTCCATTAGTGTGTGTAATCCGATCTTGACCAATGTATCCACTCCTGTCAATTTTCAACGTATAAAATTTTGTCCTAAACCGTATATGGAGAAGTCACTTTCACTTATAAATCTCACAATAATTATGTGTGAGTCTATTTTTGATATGAAAGATTGCAACGGAGAGGTGTTGACATGGGGCATAGCTGAACTTCTTTGCTTTTATTTTTGAAAATTTACCTCAAATTCTATTTAACTTTGAAGTCACACACCCCCCAAAATCTCGTTTTTGAGCGTGCATTATACAGTTCAAATACATACTATAATCTTCCGATCCCACCATCGGATGATTCTCAAATTTTGATAAAATATGTGCCCTCGAGTTGAGAATAGAATTGTATGGTTACTTTCTAATTTAACTCATTCTATTTTTGGTAGTCTCAACCACAGTGGAAAAATCTACTGAAATCCAGGGCTCTAAGCTACAGTACCCTAGGCACTAAAGGATTAACCCTTTCAGGCGCCGGCGTCCATATAGTGGATGCTGAACAGATTTAAACTGTTCAAATTCCATCCAAGTTGAATAGTACTCATCCACCAAAATTTCTCGTGGTTCTTGTGCAAGTTTACTATCCTTTGTATGGTTTGGATCTTCAAAATAGGTTATTATGATTTTTGGAAAAACAACAAATGTGGTTTTTGTCAAGTTTCATTCTTAGTTCAAAAAGTGAGACTATAAAGATGATATTCCAAAGTAAGTAGAATCAAATAATGGAAACCATACCATCTCGAGTGCATGTTATTCTAATTTCATTACAACATTTCTTTGAAAAATTCCATTAATACATGATTTTTAATTGATTTAAAAGAAAAAACCTTGCAAAATTAATTAAAAAATATTAAAGAAATATATGGTAAATCCAACCGTACAAATTTGATCTTCACATTGCCATTTACAACTTTGCTTTGTACATCAACTCCATTTTTGGTTTTCATCAAACATTTTTTAACGAATCTTTGAAAATAGTGTTGAATTGGGACGTTAAACTTAAGGGTTAATGCACCACTTAGAAGTCTTTATTGAGTGTAAAATCATCTGGCTTTTCATGAAATCTGGTTTTTCCGATCAAATTTGCATCGTGCAACTTCAATGTTACTGAAAAAATATGAAGGCATTGGTTTTGATCCAGAGTCACAATTTTTTATATACAACCGGAATTAAACCTTTATTTTTCCTTTTAAATTAACAGTTTGCTTTAAAAAAACCACTAACTAAAACTTTGGTACTAAATTTGGAACTAAAACTCTGGTACTAACTCATTTTAATACTAAGGTAAGATCAAAATTTTAGTACTAATATATAGTTAAATAATGACGTCATTCAAACTTAAGTATTCATTTAAGCACTCTTGGAAATGGTTTTAACGTGTCTCTATCCAAACAATACAAGAAATGTGACCTTGTGCTCTATTCATCATATTTAACACTCTTAGGGTCGGCAGGGTCGGCACTTTCATGTCGAATAATTAATTAAAGTTTGAAAAGTAGGGGTCGACACTTTCAAAAATAATTATTAAAAATTCGGCTATTAATAACTAACATTGAATTTTACTAGCGGCTACACGTTTTCTTTTCTTTTTTTTGTCTACAATTTTTGTTGACTTCATTTTTGTTGATTTCGACAAAATACTTGATAAATTTATTTATTTTTTCGGCATTTTTTTGGGGAATTATTTTCTGCCGACCCTGCCTTCCTGGTACGGTATCAACAGCATACGCAATAACATAGGAGACTACAAGACAAACCATTAAATTGTTGTTGTACCTCAGCCAAATCCATGCGCGTTTCTTCTACATCGATTGCCCTTCGAAGTAGCAGTGTATGCTCTGCAATTCCACGATATGACAGGTCTCTTGCTGAATCATATATTAAGATACATTTTTTTTTGTTGAGGGTTCATAAAAGCAAGAGCTCAATGATTTCCTCTCACAAAAAATTGTTGTAAACATGGACGTGTCATATTCCTATTTTGCACTATTGAATAAACATAATGCTGATTTCCTTTGCGGCTCAATTTCAAGTACCACAAAATTTTCATGGCCGCATTTAAATGTTCATCGCCCAACTATGCACATGGTTTCTTCTATTCGTCCTTGTGCTTTCATTCCAATTGATAATCTTGCATCAGATTCATTTGGGTCTTGGCTTTGTCCTCCATTATTTTCTTCATCTTCATTTTTCTTCTGCTTCCCTTCATTTCCAAATAAGCAGCAAACAAGGCCTTCTGCATTTTGAGTCTGGATTTCTCCACATCCAAATTATCCTTCTCCATTTGAAAAAACGTACACTAGTAGCAGGTTGTTGTTTTTCATTCCCCACTTTACGAAAACGGTGAACATTACCAAAATATTATATCTATATTTCTGTCTTCTTGTGACCAAAACTACTCACCAACATTGACACAATCCATGTGCATGGCGCGGTTTCATTTCTTTTTCATTTATACTACGTGAAAAGCGACACATTTCCTACTAGTGGTATCAAGAGCTTTTTGATTGTAGGGCCAGAATAATCTAGTGTGGTCACTTGTGGGAGACAGAATAGCAGTAATTAATCCCACTCCAATAAGCACCGGATAATCGATTTGCCTTGCCATCACATGCATGGGCTGCCCGTGGTCTTGGGCATCTGCAGAGCGAGCGAGCCAACTCGCCATATCAGTTTGGAAGCTCGTCAGTCAACCTATGCATAAATGGAGTGAGTTTGAATGGATTACATCTGAGGTCTTCCCGTATCTCCCAGAACAGGCCAGGTACTAGGCTGCCCGTTGTTATAACGCATTATAAGGAGTAATTTCTTATGCATAATTAGGGATAGTTTATTTTCAAGAGTTTAGGTTCCAAATGTATTCAAGAACACTGGAGCTTCTCCTCCAGGCTGAGCTCATTCTATGTACTCCCTCTGTCCCATAAAATCTGTCCCGTAGGTTCTCTCAAATCTACCACAGAGGTAGATTTGAGAGAACCTACAGGACAGATTTTATGGGATAGAGGGAGTATTTGCATTTGAAACACTGCAGCTGGACAGTTGGTTTGGACAAAAATAATAATAGAATGACATGCCAAATTTTATTTGAAAACAATATATGTAGTTTTTGTTGAATTTCACATAAATTATTTTTTGAAATTGTCAAAATGTTGAAAACTTTCAATTTTTCATAGTTCTAAATAATGTATGGGTATTCAAGTGTTAGTTGTGGAGAGAGAAAGAGCTAGTCACAACTCAAATTCATTTCAAGCCACTCCCAAATGATATGTGATAAGACGAACTTGCAAGCCCGCCTTGTGAATTCTCACTACACCATATTTTTTAGTAGATTTTAGTGTACTATAGAGCATAGTCAATGATCTAATTTTGAAAGGTTCTCAATTACGAAAAGTTAGAAGGCAAAGTCACTTTCCACCTCCAAAAATAATTTTGTGATTTGAAATATTTATGCATGAGATATTGGACAAAATTCAATAATGTTGTGAAGAATGTGCATGAGTTGAATGAGAAGAAAATGTGTAGTGATCAGAATGTTGAGGCTCAGTTGTGCATATTGCATAGTATACTAACTTATGTTCAGTATTGTTCAACTAATAATACTTTCACAATCAAGTAAACTTCCACCTCCAAAAATAATTTTGTGATTTGTAGTATTCATGCTTACGTTATGCACATTTTTGTAATGGAGTTCAATTGGTAATTGAGAGAGAACAAGAAGTGAGAGTTCTACATATGTCACATTCATTGTTGGCACTAGTGGCCTGACTGTTGTTTAACCCCTAACTGCCTGGCAAACCAAAAAATGGCTTGTGAATGAAATCCCCTATTCAATTCCAACTGATGTGTGGATGATTCCCATCCAATTCTTTATGTGAAGGGCTTTGCTTGATGATGCCACCCCTTCAAGTTAAATTCAAATCATGCAAGCTATTTTTAGATTTTACATGGGGTTCCAACTACAAAAGAGTCGTAAAAACAGTTCACCGTGTAGTGTATTTTGAAATTTTTTGCTTGTTTTACTTAAACTAAATTTAGGCCATGAAAATGAGTTCCATTACATTTGAGCTTAACTAACAAAATGAAGCTTGCCAAGTCTAGTTTCTACCCCACTTTGACTTTTTGGAAAATTTAAAATTTGAGTTTTTTTATTGTAGTTGCAAGTTCGGTAGGTATCACCAAAGTGTAGAAATTTTTCTAAATTTAGATACATGGATGACTTTCATCAACTAAACTTTTCTTCATTGTAATTTACACGTTAACAGGTAAAAAAACCAAAAAATTTAGTACATTTTGTAATTGATATGAATTTTCTTTACAATCACTTCATAAAATAACAGTAATTTCAAAATTTCACCAAAATTTATGAAAAATTTATGATTTGTAGTAGACATGTGACATCATCTACTGAAAATATAAATATAACTTTTTGTAATCTTTTTAGTAGCAAAATTGAGTGTGACAGATAAAGCATGATTTAGGGGTTAAAGCATAAGGCTTTACATCCTCTACCTCGCACATTCATGACTACTTGGATGAATGTCTGAATTTCTTAAAAATAAAAAGTTAAAACGTCAAACTTTTGAGTAATTTGTTTTTACTGCCAAACAATGTTTTCCCACTTTTAATAAATATTTGTCACGAGAGTGACGAACCTGCTGCTCGACCTGCTGCTCGACCTGCTGTTTGGCTACGGTAGTGAGGTGTGAGCAGTAAATTATGATTGGTGTTGCTGCTGTGATTTGTGTGTTTAACCCTTTAACCCCTTAACGTACCAGGGTGTCCCTGGAATTGACAATTTGAGAAAAAACATTATAAACTACCATTTAGAAGAATATTCTGGAATTGATATACATATGAAAGTTCTAGATCTTGAATTTTAGATTCCATCCGTACGGTTCGATTCACTAATACAAACACCAATATTTAATTATAAAATTTGAAAGTTAAAATTAAAAATTCCTTCTAAATTCGATTACAAACTAAATTTCAATATTTTTTGAGTAAATTTTTTTGGAATGAGTTTGAAATGAGATACTCTTAAGTGTGGTGATACTTTGAAATTTTTGTGTTTCTTAAATTTATGACCTCATTTTTCACGATTCCACTTTGAACTAGAGTCAATGCAATTTTGGCTTGGTCAACGACTTGACATACTTCTACATTTGCAATTTTAGAAAAATATGTACTCTAGTATGACTAAATCCAGCCATTAGATAGGACAACAACTTGGTGAAGAATCTCCAAAAAATTGGATGAGTATCATCCAAGCGTTGATGAGAACGTGAGAAGGCTTTGAAATCATTCGTCGTCCAGTTTCTGGACGCTGTGACGTTTAGGGGTTAAGGACCACGCATCCAAATACTAGATGTTTGTTGGTCCAAGCCAATTTTGACCTTGAAGATGAATTTTTTTGCTATTGCTTTTAGTTGAGGAAATAAAGTTTATTGAGTTTAGTTTTCACTTCACTTTTGAATCTTATAAATTTCAAGTATTGAATATTTTATTTCTGTTGCAAGCTGTGTAGCTCAAGGTCTAAACTACACTGCATAGAATGTTCACCTTTTGAATTTTAAAATTTACAAAATTTACAAAAGAAATATCATGTGATTCTCCATTGTCATTTGCACATGTTCTAAAAAAAAAAAAAAATTTGAAGATTTTTTGTAATTAATATGAATTTCTTGAAGTATTTGACCTAAAAATTTGTAAAATAAATCAGTTGTATCAAAAAAATCGGAAAATTTTAGGACTACTAGGAAACATAAAATTTCATGCATGAAAAGTATTAAAAAATAAATTTCAAAAAATCTTGAAAGCTAAATTGTGTATAAAAGTGTAGTTTGACTATTCTACAAAGGAATGGGACGTTAAAGGGTTAAAGTTTGTAAATGATGCATGGTAGTGCCAGAATGCAAGTTCAGAAAAGTTAAGATGACCCTAGCAACAAAAATGATAAAACGGAGATGGTCGTGTTCCACGACGAAACCGTACTTACATGCATGTATGTATCATTTGTATCATATAATGGGATAGTTTGACATACAACACTAGACTTTGGCATGATAGTTCTAGCCATAGAACTGTCTTAGTACGTGTGCATGCACGGTGTGTATTATATACTAGACTAAGTTGGCATGTGTCAGAGTCTAGCACGAATTTTTTTGCAATGGAACCGTCCTTGGGTATGTGTGTACGGTTTTTATTGTACAATTGACTAGTTTGGCTCAAGATGGAGTTTGGTATGACACTTTTCACAACAGAACCATCCTCACGTGCATGTTTGCACAATTTTGTATTACACAATTAACTAGATTGGCCTATATTAAAGTTTGGGACAACAATTCTAGGGGTGGAACCGTCTTCATTTGTGTGAGTGTGGTTTGTACGGGGGTTTGTATTATAGAATAGACTAGGTTGAATTGGCCCACACCAGAGTTCGACACCATTGTACCAATGACAGAATAGTCTTAGTGTATGTGCGTGTATAGTGCGTATTATATAATAGATCAAATTGGCTTGTGGCGGAACCTGGAACGACTATCCTGGCAGTGGAATTGTCATGGAGAGCATGCATTATCCCCTAACATTTACTCCGAACAACCATTTTTTTGGTTAAACTCCACCTAGGGGAATTTTTCAAAAACAAACACCTCTACATTGTCCAATGTTACTCCCTTTGTCCCATAATGACTTGCACGTAGGTTCTCTGAAATCTACCTCTTGAGGTAGATTTCAGAGAACCTACGTGCAAGTCATTATAGGACAAAGGGAGTATATAATTTACTATTTGGAGAAAGTAATGTTGTTCTTTTCATCAATTCTTTTCCTTTATTTTCTTTAGACTGAATAATAAAAATTTAACTAATAATACAAAATTTTGACTTATGAAAATATAAATTGTAATTTTGGTGAATTTTTCTAAATTCATTAAATATTGATCTAAACTATTTTTGAAAATTTGATCATATGGATCATTTTCAAACATTATTTTTTATATCTTTTTTGTTGATATAAACTTCATCAAAGTAATGGAAGTCCTGATGGAAGTCACATTTTATAATACATCTCAGTTTTTTCTTACATCCCTCAAGCCTTTATGGGTTATATAATAGTCTAGGCGGGCCCATGCTTGCGGCACTCTAATACAACAAGTTTGTTCTAGCGGCAAAATTGTCGTGACAGAGGAGCATTCTTGAATGCACTACTTTGCATTACTATAAATAAATAAAAGTGGTCAAAACTCCCTTTGGTAACCCATCTATACATTTTAGAAGGTAGTTTGTTTTTTTTGTTTTGTATTACATTAAGAACCTTCTAACCCTAGGACCACCGTCCGCGTTCTCGGTACCAATCAGAAAGCCCTCAACAAAGAGAGGTCGCACTACATTTGTTTCATTGATTTTGAACGTTTGGTGTGAGTTTTGAAATTATTGGTTTTGTAATTTTTGTTACCATAAATTGAATCAAATTATGAAAAATGGAATATATGAGTTTTTGAAGTCATTCTTGGCATCATTGGAAAGCCCTCAATAAGTAGGGTTGCACCGCAAAGTTGTTCATAGTAATTGGACCGACAGTGAGAAATTTAAGGAATTTCAATTAAATTATAGATAATGTATTGTAAAAAGAAAATCAAAAGCACAGGGAATGCATAGGAATATAGAGAACATGGAGAGCAAGTGAGACATGTGGAATAAAAGGAAAATTTGGGCCAACTGCTCAAGGCCACACTAGTCTATGCATTAACCCCTAAGCATGTAAAACGTCTAATATAGCCATTTGCATCACTAAGCTTTGCAACGGTGGCAGTTTCTCATTTTACCTTGCTTTTGTGATTGCAATACATCATTTTTACCCCTATACATCCAACCATCTAGAAAGTGGACGATGTACAAAATCAAATACAAATTCTCATCCGTCATTGACTTTTTTGCAGTGTGGATTTTTTCCTATATATTTTATGAAAAGTTAGCTTCATGCATGAGTGATCCAATTAGAAAGGGGATGATTTGTGAAATTTTTATGCCTCATTTCATATTGTAATGATTCACCCAAAATTTCAAAGATTTCAGTGTAAAAGTGCTCTTAAAAAAGCCAACTCAAAAAATTAAGCAACCAAAAAATCTCCAAAAATCACCACATTTTTAATATTGTATTTCAACCCAATCACAATAAATTTCATGTAAAAATTGTCAAAATCTTATTTGTAATTGAATTACAAAAGAATTTTTAATATCAATTTTCAAATTTTATACAAAATTATTGATGCGAGCAATCACAAATCTAACCATATGGATTGAATCTAAAATTTATAATGTACAAATTTTATTCATATATCAAGTGCAAAATATCCTTCTGGGTTGCATTCTAGGATGTATTCTTGTTAAACTGTTGAATTTGGAGAAGGGTGAGGACGTTTAAGGGTTAATGACTTGTTCTACACTACAAGATCAACTATGTCGATCGTGTCAAACTAGAGTCATTTTCACACAAAGAGATGATTTGTAGAAGTGGGTTCAATTTTCCTACACTAAAGAAAATACACAATGGGCGCTTCGGAGTCAAAGAAGGTTGTTTGTTTGTTTGTTTGTTTGTTTCGTTTTGTATTTCCTTAATTTTTATTTTCTTTTTCTTTTGTATGTTATGCTGAGATTGTGGGTTCATCGAGCCGCGTTTTTAGTGTTGCCTTAAAGCTCTCAACAAGGAGGGGTGCACAAAAGTCTTTTTGTTGCTTTAGGACCTACGAAGTGGAAGTTATGGAATTTTTATAATTAAATTTCGTCACTTGAAGTAAACTATGAATAAATCATTCTAAAATACAAGTAAAAGCAAAAGCATGGCTAAACCACAGAGAACACTAAGAGCATTCCCACCCATGCACGCTAGGACGAACCCTCTCAAATTATTCATCTATATTTGAAGGGCCCTTGCACTCACACTCCCCCACCCTTGCACGCCCTTCATGTATCAAAAGTGCGCAGCAAATAGTAAATGGACCAATCACAAGTAGAATGGGAGGATTTAGTCAACTAAATAGTGTTTTGAAGGCCCAATTTCTAACACGCTAGAATCCAGAGTCAAGAGGCATTTTAAAAGGGCCCTTGAAACTTTTCATGTACTTCTCGAGGTCAGAGACTCTCTGAGGGCATGGGTGGCCATGCTCTAAGCCAACTAGTATACACGAGTTCAAAACTTGACATGTGAAAAGTGCCCAATCACATCCGTACACAACATACTGAAATGTGATACTGAAAGTGTGATAATAATGAGTTCAGAGTGTATACCGTACAAAGTCGAGAGAACCTGGGAGATGGAGTCAACCGAAAGGAAAAAACTGTCTGTACGGGGGTGGTGCATGAGCAACAAGAAGGCCAACCTCACTATTCCAGAGTAAATTATGAGACTACAGTACTCCCCCAACTTGACCCCCGACTCTAAATTCCCCTCAACGTTAATGCAAACACTATTCATTCATGAGCCCCAGCTTTTGAAATTTTCATTTTGGACATCCTAGGGTCATTTTGGGGCAATTTTAAAAAATAAATTGGAATGTACAACCCCATATTAGCTTAAGAGGACCCCCTTGAGAATTTTAAACTCTTGGAAGAAGGAGTTATTTTTTAAGGTAGGCCCAAAATAGGGAGCAATTTTTGTCCTCTTGCAATAAGGATTTAGCGTCTGATTACTGTTACTCATTTTATAAAGGATCTTCAAAATCAGTGTTGAATCTGGACGTTAAAGGGTCAAACGTGAATGAAGAATCTAAGCCACAGCTTGGCAATCCATTAGAGTTCATGTACCTCAGGTGCTGCTCTGCTTACCAAACCTTTGGAATATTCACCTTTGCAACGTCACAGTTTGTTGTGTTAAACCCGTTTTCTTAATCATTTTTTAATCGATTGGACCAAAATGAATCTGGTTTCGTCATTCTGTCATTTATATAACTTTTATATTGAAAGTCCGTCAATGAATTGGTCACACTAAGAGGGCCACTCATGGAACATTGACTTGCAGTGGCCGAATTATGAGCATCATAATAGTCAAAGCAACAAACGAGGTGTGTTCAGTTTTCCTTCTTGTGCAAAAGTACAAAACGTACCCCTTGCTCGTACTGACTGGGTTCTCCCGTGCAAAGGAAGGTGGGAGCTCCACTAAATTATTCTATCAGTGCTTTTGACACTTGTTTAGTTGTTTACCAAAGTCACACTAGCTGTGTCAAAAAGAAAAGAAAAAAAGTCACACTAGTTGTGTCAAAAAAAAAAGAGAAAAAGTCACACTAGTTGTGACATATTTAAATTAGTGCAGGTGGAAGTGAACTAAGCTGAACTCCCTTTTGTCCTATATTAACCCCTAAAGGTGTTTCTAAAATTGAAGGTTTCATAAAAAAAAAACATCATAAAGTACTGGAGTTATTCGCTAACTCATAGAAAGTGGGGTTGTTGATCCTAGATTTCTTTAAAAGTGCAAAAATAGACCATAAATTCTTTTGCAAGAATTAACTTAGGATGTGAAATCATTTTGTTGAAAAATAAACTGATTTTGAGTTTGGTCCTCAGTGTCGTGAATAGGAACAAGTCTTGTTCATGCAATGAATCTTGCTATCGATCATAAATATATTCTCATTGTTCATGCATCAAATAGTGTCAGCGAATGGCCCCTTTTTCATTCTAAATGCAGAACTTGTTGTCTCTTTTTGTTTATTTAATTTTTAGGTGCTCAGTTAGTGTTTCTCTTAAAGAGAAGCAAGGAACCCCTATTTAAGGTGGTTAGTTACGGATCACTCTACTATTTGGAGGTATGTTTTGGACTAACTTTACCCATGGGTTTGGTTTTCTCAGTCTTTAAACCACTTTGACCATGAATTAATAATAATGGAGAAATATTTTCAAGAAATTTCTTTTTTCAGGCACCATACATAACAAGAATACTATGTAACCATATTTTTAGAATTAACATCGCTTTTGTTAAAAGTGCACTTGGAGTGTGCAAAAGAATTTTTCACTTCAAAAGATATTTTTTGTAAAACTATCCAATAAGTAGATTGATGATTGTCAATCTCACAACATAAATTCTAAAAACTACATGATAATTTTTTTGGCAATTACCAACCTTGCGAATTTCACAACCCAAATTCATATTCATAATTTTGTATTGCATGCACTATTTGCATATGAATGTCTTGTCTCCTTCCAAAATGCAGTGAGGGTTCACTGAAGTTAAAGTGAGCGAATTTTCGCCATGTGGCTACATTTGTATTCATGTCGCTAATGACAACAAAGGAAAAAAAATACAAGCAATGAAATAATCGCATGATGCTTTTATAACATTCACTAGCCTTACAGGCTGCTGCCCTCTCTTGAATGGAATGATGTGGAATATCCCACATCATTTCATCCTCCCAATGAAATGATGTGGGATATTCCACATCAAGTCAATAGCTATGGGGGCACGTGGCATTAAGTAAGAGCAATCAACCATGATGAGCAGTAATCAAAAGCATTTACTCAATCACAACTTAATAGTGTTTTTCAATTGTTTATTTGATTGATTCACAATTCAATAGTGTTTTGTTATTGTTTATTTTGATTTCATCACAATTCAATAGTGATTTGTAATTGTCTATTTGATTCAATAGTTCATTCAATTACAAATCACTGGTCACTCCATATATAAAGGTGGATGAAACTAAAAGGCACCCTCTTGGAAGGCTACTGAATGTTATGTTCTACCATCACACGATGCGTGGCTTGATTGCAAGATTGGTTGGATTTGCCTTAGCCCTAGTGACATCATCGTGATTTGCTGCCAACTACCTTCGTTGGCCCTAATGTCAGCCCCCTAAACCCTAAATCCCCTCCTTTTGAGCCCAGACGGATCATATATTGTACACGATTGAAGATTCAAAGTAAATTTCAACGTACAACATATGACCTTCGCCTGTTTTGCTCTTAATAAAACCCACCACTATAACCCATTTGTCATACTTCCGCAAGGTAAGCAGCCTAGTTGGTATTCAATAAAAGCAAAGTGGCATGAGCCTTTAACCATAAGCCTTTTACTTTGCTAATGAGCCATATATTCCCCACCTTCACTGTGAGGGTTATACAGTACATGTACTTATTCAGTTTATGCACCGACCCAAACCGAAAAAACTAAAAACTAAAAATGTAAAAGTAACCACATTACTAGTAAAAAGTGAAAGAAAACCATAAAAGTAAACGTACGGTATCAGTACCGTACACAACTCAAAGTGAGGAGGGAATCTGTCATGAGAATTCTCGGAACCGAACCTTTCGGTTCATTTCAACGATCTCGGAGGGAGGGACGACGGTTCCATCACGTCTTTATTAAGCCAATCCTTCACTCACAATACCGCAATACCCACAGTAGTACCGCCCCCCGTCACTCACAGCGCGCGCGCGCGCTACCTCAATTGTAAGCTTTTCGCCTCACACTCCCAGGGAGCCAGCCAGGGCTTTTGCTTTTTTTTTTCTTCAGTTCAAGAGCATGCATGTTATGACGTTGTTGTCAATGTAGTACTTGCATCTTCAAGAGCCTGTTGTACGTTCGTACGTTGTCTGCAAATTGACTTTGATGGAATGCACTCAGAGTCCGCGCTTTTTGCTTTTCGGGGTTGGTGAGTCCAAATAGCGGCTCTGACTAAAGATCATGAAAGAGAGCTCACTGCGCTTCGTTTTTTCCTGACTACTTCACGGGGATGATGATTTTCAGGACGTTGTGACTGAGGAGATCGATCGATCGAGATGGCGGACGCAGCGCCCACGGTGCCGCTGGCGTACGTGCAGACGGGCGGCGTGAACCCCGACTGGTTGAACAAAGGCGACAATGCGTGGCAGATGACGGCGACAACGCTGGTGGGAATGCAAACGGTGCCGGCGCTCGTGATTCTCTACGGTAGCATTCTGCGAATGATGTTTTTTTGTGGCTACATTGATCGCCAACTTGTTATTCGAAAAAAATCATGTTGCTATAAGAGAATTAGAGTGTATGATGATAGCCAATAACTCGATGTATTTGTAGTAAATCGCATGCTTTTTGTTGATGGGGGATCGCAGGGAGTATCGTGAAGAAGAAATGGGCGGTGAACTCGGCGTTTATGGCGTTCTACGCGTTCGCGGCGGTGCTGTTGTGCTGGGTGGGGTGGGCGTACAAGATGTCGTTCGGGGAGAAGCTACTGCCCATCTGGGGCAAGGCGGGCACCACGCTGAGCTACAAGTATTTGCTCTCGCAAGCCACGCTGCCCGCCAGCGCGACGTCGCAAGTCGCGGCGCTGACGCCCTACTACCCGATGGCCACGCAAGTGTACTTCCAGTTTGTGTTCGCCGCCATCACGGTGGTGCTGCTCGCGGGGAGCCTCCTGGGCCGCATGAACTTCCGCGCGTGGATGCTGTTCGTGCCCCTCTGGCTCACCTGCTCCTACACCGTCGGCGCCTTCTCCATGTGGGGCGGCGGCGTCTTCTGGCAATGGGGCGTCATCGACTACGCCGGCGGGTACGTTTCTCTTCAATTGTGACTACTCTAGATTATTCTCCAACTCACCCATAGACTAGTTGAATTAATCGAAAAGAAGCCCATCTAACCTTCCTTTTTACTCTACTTCTAACCTCTTTTTTGAGCTATACTTGGGTTGAATAGTGTCGTGTCATAACTTGTCTCCTTGTGGGCCATGGGCTTGGAGCTTTGGTAGGAGGTGTGGGAGTCATTGCGATGGTAGTGGCTTGTTTTAGATTGTCTCCCAACTCATCATGAACTAGTTTTTAGTCTATATATATTTCAATGTGAGTTCAAGAGGAGTTTGCTAAAACTTTTCCTCTTTGAGCTGACTTTTCGGTTAACTCTAGCTTTGCATACTTTTTGAACCAAAAACAAGTCTAAGATGAGTTTCCACTTTTGAGAAACGCTTTTCACTGTATCGCCAACTTGCTGTTTGAAAAGTCAGCGGCTTGCTATGTTAAGTTGCATTCTATTTTTCAAGTTTCAATTTTCAAATCGGCAATTGATGGGACTCCCTTGACAGGTACGTGATTCATCTCTCCTCTGGGGTCGCTGGGCTCACGGCTGCGTACTGGGTCGGCCCACGCCTCACGCGCGACCGGGAACGTTTCCCCCCCAACAACGTCCTGCTCATGCTGGCGGGCGCGGGGTTGCTCTGGATGGGCTGGAACGGATTCAACGGAGGTGCCGCGCTCTCTGCCAACCTCGTCGCATCAATCGCCGTCATCAACACAAACGTCTGCGCCGCGACGAGCCTGCTCGTGTGGACGTGCCTTGACGTGATCGTGTTCGGGAAACCGTCGGTGATCGGCGCAGTGCAGGTACCAACAATTTTTTTGGTGGCTACATTAATCACCAACTTGCTATTTGAAAAACGATGTCACTAAACGAAAACTTGGGTCCATAAAAAAATATAGTATATCGCCATTAACTTCCCTTATCACATAGCATAATGGAGCATCCTTTTTAAAACTAGATCAAAAGAGAATCTTCACTTAAATCCACTTTTTTAAGTAACGAAGAAATCCCGTTTATATTCCATGAATATTGGGACTACCGTGTCATTGACTTAGTTTCTAATTGTAAATAGATTATGGTCTCATTTGCAAAAGGATGTTGACTCCCATTGCTCTATTAGGCTAGGATGTTGTATCGGGAACCTCCCGTGTATTATCTTGTGTAGAATGTAGCCAATGGTTACATTTGCCGAGGTGAGGTTCCCGATACTACATGTGTAGTAATTCTTTTTAAAATCGCCACAAAAAAAATGAATGCTTTACACGTGTCAATATTCAAATCGTCTTGGATGGGACTCCCTTGGAAAAAATGAAAAAACAAATCACTGGGGGGGTGCAGGGGATGATCACGGGGCTGGTGGTGATCACGCCGGGCGCGGGCGTGGTGCAAGGGTGGGCGGCGCTGGTGATGGGGGTGTTCGCGGGTTCCATCCCCTGGTTCAGCATGATGGTGCTGCACAAGCGGTCCAAGCTGATGCAGAAGATCGACGACACGCTGGGGGTGTTCCACACGCACGCCGTGGCGGGATTCCTGGGCGGCTTCCTGTCCGGCTGCTTCGCGGAGCCCACGCTGTGCAACTACTTCCTGCCCGTGCTGGACCTGCAGGGCGCGTTCTACGGCGGCGTGGGGGGCAAGCAGCTCGGCAAGCAGATCGTGGCGGCGCTTTTCATCGTCGGCTGGAACGTGGTCGTCACGAGCCTCATCCTGGTGCTCATCTCGCTCGTAATCCCGCTGCGCATGAGCGACGAGCACCTGCTGATCGGCGACGACGCCGAGCACGGTGAGGCCGCGTACGCGCTCTGGGGCGACGGCGAGACGTTCGACATGTCCAAGCATGGCGCGTCCGAGTCCGATTTCACCAACCATGGCCAAGAAATGAAGCAGCACACTATCGCCATTTAGAAACTTCATCATAGTCTAGCCGGATTCATACAATTTCAAGCTAGCCTTGAATTCATGTTTGTAGATATTGTGTGTTGGTTTTACTTTACCACTCTTAGATTGTGTTGCAGTTTGTGATCAGGTGATGCAAATGGTGGTAGTGTATCTTAGCATAAAGCAATTGTACCATGACAGTGAATCAATCAAAACAGAGCAATTTTTAGATGAACTACCGGTGTACCATAACATTCAGTAGCATGATTGCACTGTTCTTGCCTTGACTCCACAGTAGATGGTGTGGAATATTCCAGTACTTCATCGGTAGTTAACCCCTAAACGCCTGAATGACCAATTTTGGCTGATCAGTTTTTGCTGCAGCTGAAATGCGATTTCGGCCATTGAAATGATATTTTTTGAATTTGAGCTCAATTAACAAAATGTAGCTTACGAAGTCTAGTTTTCACTCCATTTTGAAATTTTAAAAAATTCCTAAAATTGAATGATTTATAGCAATTACAAGTTCAGGGTCTATTACCGTGGCACCTCCACAGTGTTCCAGGGTTTTAGGTTTTTCCACGGTTTTAGGTTTTTCCACTGTATTTTTAAATATTTTTTGAGCACGGTAAACAAAATAATGTTATTCAATGTAATTTACACATTTGGCAAGTTTTTTGTATTTTTAAATTATATTTTATAATTGATGTGAATTTTCTTTGCTTTTACCACTTTGAAAAATCATGATAATTTAAATTTTGCATTAATAATTTTGAAAAAATCATATATTGTAATTGACATTCGGTTTCATGCAGGAAAAATATGAAATTTAATTTTTTGTTCAATAATAATGGTGAAAGATAGCATACAGTCTAAAGTTCTTCCACCACGGTAATAGGGTCAGGCATTTAAGGGTTAAGTGGACATGTGGAGACTCAAGGTGATGAGGAAAGTGCATGAAGGAAAGGCAATGGGCATGAAGGCTACAGAATGCTATGACAATGTTTCATGTCTTTGAATTACTTAATTGCAATTCGGGGTTTATTCAATGTTTAATTCTATCCAATCAAACATAACTTAATAGAGCAGTGCAATGGAGCCCCCTTTTGGATTGAAAGGGGATCTTCAATTAGATCTAATCTTTTTAAGTAATAAAGGAATGTCATTTTTATTCCATGAATTGTGGGACTACTGTGTCATTGTCACATACACGTAGTTTCTAATTGTAACTCGATTGTGGCCCCCTTGTGGTCTTATTAGTTATTACAAAAGGGTGTTGACTCCCATTGCTTTTATTATGCTATGAAAACCATTAAAGTTCATTTTACTTATTAGAGCATGGCCACCCATGGCCTCAGAGTGTCTCTGACCTCGAGAAGTAGATGAAAAGTTTCAAGGGCCCTTTCAAAATGCCTCTTGACTCTGAATTCTAGCGTGTTAGAAATTGGGCCTTCAAAACACTATTGAGTTGACTATTCGATGATTATTCCTCCCATTCTACTCGTCATTGGTCCATTGACTATTTGATGCGCACTTTTGATACGTGAAGGGCGTGCAAGGGTGGGGGAGTGTGAGTGCAAGGGCCCTTCACATGTAGATGAATAATTTGAGAGGGTTAGTCCTAGCGTGCATGGGTGGGAATGCGCTTAGTGGTCTCCATTCAGTTCCATAAATATTTGCATTATGTTTGCACAAACTATCTACTCCCTCTGTCCCATAATGGCTGGCACGTAGGTTCTCTCAAATGTACCTCTTGAGGTAGATTTCAGAGAACCTACGTGCCAGCCATTATGGGACAGAGGGAGTAAAGGAATAAGAAGCCCAGTTTTGGGTACCATATTATATTAGCAATTCTATGTGGAGCTGCCTTTTTATGTATTTCTTTTATGTTAGCAATTCTATGTGGGAGCAGTCACGCACCCTGGAATGTAGCAAAATAAGAGGGAAATGTAGGTATCATCTATAAATTATGTATTAAAAGGCACTTCCTTTCATTTAAAAATTGGCAATTTACGTAAAAATAAAATAAAATAGGATTTAAAAAAATTTAACCACTTTATACCCAATTTTTTATTGTAAAGGAGCCACTCTCAAAATCAAGTAAGATTCCGGGAAAAAAAATTGTAAAAAGAATTGGCTGATATGGGGACTTTTCATTTGTTCGGTTTTCTTTATTCTTGACCAAACACAAGACATGTTCTAACTCATTCCAGTGTATGGGCCAGCAACTCCAACTCAGGGCCGCTTCACACTATGGCTGAAGGTCGAGAGGCCGTCGTCCGTCGATTTCCACCAATCAAATTGCAAGAAACTATGGGTTCGGCCTCTTGACCCTTCACACTAGAGATCAAAGTCTAACGACCGTCGCTCTCCAAAATGCCTACGTGGCAATACTTTTTGACCAAGGCGACGACCTCTCGAAGGAAAGTTTGGGTCGGACGGGAATGGAAACCCAAACTATGGTCGAGAGGCTGTCGATTTCTTTTCCTAAAAAATGAAAACTATATTTTATTGCCTATTTTCAGTAGATTTCTTTGGACTCTCAATCCCACGACCTCTCAACTTAGACGGCCATAGCGTGAAGCAGCCTCAATGTACATAAACTCGCCACTTGAGTTGAAAATTGAAAAAAAAATCTGAAATTTTTACCACTCCATGGTCTAGCACACTCGCCACTTGCACACATGATGACCTCCTACTGTAGCCAAAAAAGAAGGGTGGAGAAAAAAGGCAAACACTCGCCAAAAATGCTCTCTGGCAGAAGCTTGAGGTGCGTGTCTCCCACCCTGCAGGATTTCCTAAAGTATTCGCTGGCTCCTGAAGGGGCGGGGGATTGTTGAATCTTGGCGGTATAAAAAATGAATAAAGCGCAGGAAATCTCCAGGCTTGGTGGCACGGTATCAATGAGTTGTCCGAGATTGCTTTTTTACGGCTTCAATACGGCTCGTACATCCGTATATTCTACGTAACCCCCCATATTCGTTGACAGTATATTCCTCCCATGATCCTCACCATTCGATGGGCCCCTTGTTGACTTTTTCCCGTAAGCTCACAACCATCCGATCATGTTGCTGGAGCCCCATTCACACCCGTCCCTTTAATTTACACTAAAATATAATTTGCGCACTGTTGAATGCAAGCACTGTTGACCACTGACTGCAAGCATTGTTGACCACCGAATGCATGCATTTTCCTAGCGCAAATTTCCAACTGTTTTTTATTTTATTTTATTTTATTTTATTTTTGCGTTGCTTCACTTTTACTTGCATTTCTTTTGCATTGTAGAGATTTAAATAATATTGATTTTGCCAATCTACTTACCATAACACACTCACATCCTCCCGCATGTGGTTGGTGTGAACCGGCCATCATATACACCAATGCTGCCGCATGCATGCATGCATCATATAACTTTGAGGGAATTTATTGTCAACCAAGAAAAATAATACATGCAAATAAACACATGACTGAAAGGAATACAATGCAAAAAAGAAGCATGATTCTACTTGCGGCACTGTAATGCAATTGCACAGTGCAAGAATAGACAAGGCTTTGAATATTTTCTTTATTTCTCGGTTTTACATTTCTCCATTTCGGAAACGCAGATGCAAGTGCGACATGGGCTTGGTGTGAATGGGCCATGAGCACGGTCATGAGTGCTGACTATGGTGGAGCCCTCAGTGAGTGTGGACGGAATCCTTGTGAAAGTAGACACAGCAAGAGCATCCAATCTGCTCAAGAATCAGCGGTAACCGTGCAAGCAAAACCTGCAATTATCAGTTGACCTTGAGGAAATCCTTAAGCGTTGTATGGTGGAGAAACAATGTCAGTGCCACACTAACACTCCGGAATTGATGATTTGATGAACAAGCTACGAGCTGTAAAGAACAGAGCTCAGGAACAGAGGCGTTACGGCCCAGCCTGCCCTGTGCTCTCCAAAAATAATTAACCCTTGAATGACATGCACTAAAAATTAGACTTGTTTCTCTTCATTTCCAGTGTGATTTTTGTAATCTGTTGTTCTGTAACGGAAATAAAGCATCCATATTTTTCAAAAAATAAAATAAAATCCAGTTTCATACAGACTGGGCTCCAAAAAGGATCTCTTCATGGAAAGTAGCTCCCACTTTTTTCCTCTTTGCAGGAGATTGGCCTCGAGCATTTCTGTGGACACAACTCCCCTTCCTCTCCACCCCCTTCACACCTCGTTTTTTGGAGCAATGTAGATTCTCAGGAACTGGAGGCCCGGTAAAAACACTTTTCTCACCGTGCTCCTGCCCATGAGAAACAAGGGCCTTTGTGTCACGTCTGTGCAACCTGCAAACAAATCACGTACCCTTTTTTCCGTTTAACCCTTAAAAGGCCCTTGGGTCCCTCTCTACAACCCGTATTTAGCCTCATAATTGTTCAATTGTGGTTCAATGGCCGTCGCTCTCCAAAATGCTTACGTGGCAGTACTTTTTGATCAAGGTGACGGCCTCTTGAAAGGAAGTTTGAGTCGGACAGGAATGGAAACCCAAACTATGGTCGAGAGGCCGTCGATTTCTTTTCATAAAAAATGAAAACTATATTTTATTGCCTATTTTTAGTATATTCCTTTGGACTCTCAACAAAGTTTGGACTCTCAATCCCACGGCCTCTCGACTTGGATGGCCATGTATAGTGTGAAGCGGCCCTAAGATTCTATTTTTGCTAGTACACGATAGACTACACTGTTGGGTTTTTTTAAAACCAAATCTCATCTTGAGCAAATTCACTTTCAATGGCAGTTTAAATGACGTAGTTAAGAATCTCACCCAAACATCCAGATTTTTGTCTTCAAATCCACCTTTGATTCTTGAAGAATTGCCCCCTGTAAGTAAAGAGCACAGTTTACGTGTCTGTTGGACAGTACAAAATCACTCATGTGTTATATTTTCTAACCCCTAAAGGACCAAGGATTCATGGTTTTTAAATGACAAATTTAGTTAATCATATTGTGAAATATATAATTCAAATGAGACTAAATTTTATATCACTGGAATTAGTGAAGAATGATGCATATGATGGTCAAGAAACAAACAAATTTGAACAAAAGAAAGTCCACATAGAACCTACTCAAAAATGCTAAAAAAAATACAAGGCCCAATTTGGACTTCTTGGTCTTTTAGGGGTTAAGGTTGTCCAATAGAGATTTGATAAGAAATAATTATGTTAAATCTTTGTTAAAACATGACACATGGATGGTTTGTACAAGTGCTCAGATGAGAGCCTAACCTCAGGGTCCAACAATTCTGTCCGACACGTAACATTTACTATTGGTGCATCTGCAGTTGGCTGGTCAAAGAATGAAAAAAATCATTGTTTTGGCTCTAATCAGTAAGCTTGCAAGCAGAAAATCCAGAGCTTTGTTTTTTTTTTTTGGCAACAAATGGACAGTTATTCCACTGAACTTGAAAGAAACGTACGTCAAACCTAGGGCAGTGCCGCGGCGATTCATTTTTTAGTTTAAATCCAAAGCTTTACAAATATACGGCTTTAATAATCCACCATCAAACTGGTGCTCACAAGGTACTCAAAGTGGAATAAATCGTGTGTACAACTCAAATGACATTGTAGGCCCTGCAAAATTGAACCAACAATGTCAGACATATTTGAGGAATTATGGATGAAATTGCATGACGGATGAGAAATTATGGATGCAATATGTACATCGTCCAAAAAATGAACACTCAAGTAGTTAGGGGTTAAAAGGCAGGAAGAATAATAGATCTCCTTCAAAGTATGTAGCATGGGGTGAAATACTCATAAACAGTTGTCCTACACGTGTCACTTTCTAGTCAGTCAAATAGCTAATAGTACAAATTTACTCCAGTTTACGTTTTCTGGAATGAAAATTCTAACATAATGTAGTAAGACTTCACAGAAAATTCTATTAAATTTTGTTAAATACTGTTAAGAAATGTGGAAAAAACCATCTAAGAAAATATAAATTTGGGTGGTTTTGTACTGTAACTATAGGAGAAGGTTATATGGCATAATCTAGTTACTCGTTGGGAATCCTTCATTGCCAAGAAAGTAATGTTCACAATGGCATGCATGCCAACCATTGGTGTCCAATAACCATCTAAGGTCGAGCCACCTATAACCGATCACTTAAGGATTTTAGCATATGATATAAAGGTATATAATTTTTTTAGGATTTTTCATGTGTGCAAACATAAGGTTCTTGTTGAATGCAAAAAGTTCCGTGATTTTATTCCCACTATTCAAATAGTTATAATTATTTGAAGTGAAAAGTTGCTCGTAACCCATAACCAATCTATAGAGTGCTACATAACCGCTTACTTTAGGAGTCTGTAGTTTCTAATCATCTTGGTACATATAATTGTAGACAGAGAAAGTCAGAATTTCTTTGACACAAATCTGCAAGAACCACTAAGAGTGAACCACCTATGCATGTTTATAACTATCCTGAAAAATCGGAAATGATCGGAAATGCGTCCAGCCCGTGACTATTTCTATGTACCCTACATGCTGCAGATGGGGTCCTGGTTGGTAATGGGTGGCTCGACCTTAACTTGAGCTTCCAATTTTCAACTCATAATGGATCTGCGGGGGGTTGGGTTGAATTGAGTTTGGGTTGAGATTGGGTTTAGGTTTGACGCTAGTAGAAACAATGCCTACATAGATTAGCAAAAAGACCCATGAGAAGACCCTACATGATGAACTGCACTAGTTGAATGTGGGAAATGCTTGGGCATGCTTCTCTAGTCTACGCGGGTGATGGACTAGGTAATTCAAAAGCATGCAAGACTATGGGGTATAACTGTAGGTTAGAACCTACCAAGCCACAACAATAGCAAGGTAGGTATTGGCGTGCAATTGTCACCCATATTCTTGCCTACTTTTGAATTACTGGACATAATCTTAATGCAAGCCACTTTGAGGGCTCCATTGGTAATGCTACCTGCTAAGAAGTTAATGCTCTGTAGCATTATGAGTTCTAATAATCCCTCTCCTCTAATCCAATGATATATTGACACAATGTCAAGAAGAGGCTGCATTGAAATAATGTTTCTACTAGTGTGAGTTGAGTGTTTTCAACCAAACTCAATCTACCCATGGGGCTTAGAGGGGATTGGGTTGGGTTGCATCACTCAAAGGAAAGACGGAACACATTGAAGAAATTGCGGAGAAAATTACCGTAAAAGTACTGTACAAAGAATATTTGCAATTGAAAAGAAACTCAAAGTATAGAACATAACCTTAAAGGTATGACATCGTGTGAGACAAAATGGACAGGAGTACCTCTCCATCACTGCAACCATTTAACATGTACACAAATGCCAGTGCATACAACTTTAAAAGAATAGAAAGTCAATTTCAAAAGCTCATAACTTCCAAAACATGTTTTTATTGTTCAAAATTTTTGAATTACTTATGGTTCCTTCTTTTTATTCATAAATTTTGATATTATCCGTAAACCTTGCTACATGATTCATTTCACTTCAAATCCTATATACAAGAACGTAGCCATTTAGCCGCACCTAGAGGGTTACAAAATGGGTTATTTACCTTCTATCTTCTCACAGCGATTGAAATAGTAAAGGTAGTGAAATTCCACACGGCCTCTGGAATTCCTGATTATAAATCACCCAACTTCTTGTAAGGCAAATTGTAATAGTAGACAGAAAACCGTCAGTAGGCAAAATCAAATCATACATACTACATTTCATTAGTAGAAATCCTCACTGCATAGACTAAAAAGCCACAAGAAGACCCCCACATGATGAACTATGTCAGTTGTGGGTCGTTTTAGGCATGCTTCTCAAGACTACGTGACCAGCGTTTCTACTAACGTTTGGTGAGGAATACTATAAGTGGAGGGTAAAGTTGGCACATTTATACCTCATAATAGTTTTTGAAAAATAAGATCTCACAAACAAAACATTTGTAAATATTCTTCAAAATTCTATTTTTCACCATAAACAAATAATTTCTCAAAAAAATTGGCATTCGTTTTTAGAATTTTATTTTTCTGTTGACTTTGCCCTCCACCTGTAATAGCTAAACAATGAGAAATTACAAAATATGTTATTTAGCAATATACTATTGCATTTATTTTTTTCTGGCAAATTCCTCCCTAAAAAATATCACAGATGAAGAGCTGGGAGATCAACTATCCTCCCCCCCCCAAAAAAAAAAGAGATTGGTATACATCAAACTCTATGTATACACTTTATAATTACATATTATTTTCCTGTATCAATTGAGTGTACCTTGATGGCAGAAGTTCTTGAGAAGTTCCATTTGAGTTAGGTTCATTTAGAATCATGTTGTGTCCTATTTCATGGGGGAGCTGGTGGTTTTAGGACATCCTACCTTACGTTTCAAGTGTGGCAATTATCTCAAGATAACACTAGATACACATCTAATTTAATACATTGATTTCCCATTGAAGTATTAAAAAAACACGTGGATATGGAAGAAGAATCTACCGGTATATAAGGTAGAATGCCCCTAATCCATCACCTGACATACAACCACCAACTTCTACACATGTTCTTCATTTCAGGGAGAAAATTTAGGCTGTCAATACATGACTTGACTTTTGAGCAATCAATGTATAGAAGTTGGTAGTTTTATGTCAGCTAGTGGTTTAAGGTCATTATACCTCAAATGGAAGGAAAAAATAAACCAGAGGGAGATTACTACGTCATCTCTAGGAAACGCATGGTACCTGCAACTTGCCCGGCCAAAAGTCCAGGGTACAATCAGCCTGAAGAAAGGGACTATGAATTTCTGATGGTGTTGCAGCCCAATTTACATTCCATAGCCACTGCATGCATAACGATGTCATGCTCAGCTTGCTCCACAGCACATTCCCGGAGCAATTCACTGAACACAAAGCCAATAACACAAAAATGACCATGAAACATCCCACAAATTATATGCCACTACTAACACTCACTAGTAGAATAGGTGGCACTCCCCGGGACATGCCCAAGCAAAATCACTCTGCATGTGTGGACTTGGACACTACTTGCCTGGGCATCTCCCTCGACAATGCCACAACACACATTTCGTTAAAATTGAACTACGAGACTACAAAAGTGATGGGGAGTGTTTCCCTTCTCAATAGAGATAGGTCCCCAATTTTTCTACAATGTTCCTATTTGTGAAATAAGAGCTCTATAAAAAAATCGGGGACCTATCTCTATTGAGAAGAACAACTCTCCCTATCACTTTTCTAGTCTAGTAGTTCAATTTTAACGAAATATGGTTCAATTTTAACGAAATGTGTGTTCCACCTTTTCTACTAGAGTAGTGATCAAAATGACAATTTTGCGTCCGATTAGAATGACATCCCAAAGTCGTTCTAAATTTTTCTTCCCATTTGTGGGTCTACTCAACTTGGTTGGAACTGGTCACTAAATAGCCGATGTTCCAAACAAAAGAGTTCCAAGTCCGACCTTTGCTATGCTAGCCTCTAAAGGACCAAGAAGCCCAAATTAGACCTCATGTGTTTTTAATAGTTTTGAATAAGACTTTCTTTTGTTCAATTTTTTTTTAATCAACACATACAAAGTTCTTGAGTGATTTAGATGGTCTAAAATTTGGTCCCATCTGAATTAAATTTTTTACAATATGATGAATTGAATTTGTCATTTTTAAAACCATGAACCTTTGGCCCATTTAGGGGCTAAAGAGGCAAAGAAGATTCCACTAGTTATCAAGCAAGACAACTACATCATTGATTAAAGAATGTGTTGAGCGTCTCACCTAGATCTCGTATTTGTTCTCTGGTTGTATCAAATACATCTCGTGGATCAACTACACATATGTTGCAAAAAAATCATTGTTTTAATATTAGTTTCAACTGAAGCAAAAATTGTCCCAAAACATATCATTACCCAGGGTAGTATAACATTACCTCCCATAAAGTTTCTATCATTACAAAAAATTTATGCGGGTAACGTTACATTGTCCCGGGATAAGACCCGCTATGATGTATCAATGGGAAAAGAAATAGTAGAAAAGGGATGTTTGGGGAACCAAGGTATAACGTCAGTGGACAATTAAAATACCAAGCTAGTGTTCAAATGGTCATGTGGCACCACGCTCTCGCATTGTAGTTTGGTGCCCCAAATACACCTTTTTACTAGTGAAGCTAATGTTGATTAGTAAGATTTCAACATTTATGCATATAATAGAAATCAAATATTGTAACAGATACATTTCAAAAAAAGTAGTAGAAGAAGACTAAAGTCCTCTAATCCTAAGAATAACGTGAATGAAGAGTATGTTGAGGGTGATTCTACTAATTACATCACATGGACACAAATAGTAAATGCTATCCTTGATGCCTCCTTTCAGAATTAGACTCTATGGCCTAACCACTGATCCATTGTCCTATGGGCATCGAATCAAAGGTGGGTCGAACAAACACTCTATTCACGCCGACCTTGAAAAGGACCAAAGCTCTTCTTTTTTAAGACTCTATGCCATGGACTTAAAAAAAAAAAGTAGATGGGTTAGAAAGAGTGAAAAGCAAGACAAGCAGTAGGATGATGGCTTGATATGGGTACCCCTCCAAAAATAGTGTGATTTTTGAGAAATATCTTTTTGGTAAGAAAAAAACATTGAAAATTTTACAAAAAATAGAGGGTGTTACATGCACCATGATTGCAACTATATACATGGTGTTAAAAACAAAATTTCTAACACACATAAAATGAGTTAGACATAAGTCACTCTATGTGAGAGTCGTAAAAGTGGTACTCATATCAGGCCATTCCCAAGTAGTGAGAAATAATTAATAAATGCTGAAATTGATGAATAGAAGGCATAACATACCAAAAGCAAAGAAAAGAATGAAGTGTCTGTTTTTGGCATGCACAAGAAGTTTGGCAAGCTGTGGTAATAGGAAGGTCACTGGAGCGCTAAAAGCACCATCACCCGTCAGAGGCACCCTTGCCACCTTGTAAACCTTGCTGAGTGAAAAAATCTGAGTTGAAGCAACAATTAAGGTCATTAATAATTCCTATTAAAACAATATAACAATTTCCAAAGAACTAAAACCTATCAGGTGTCCTGAAGATACAACATAGTGATTTTGAGTTTCAATTGAACCATGTCCTATAAAATTATTAGCATTAGTTAACCCCTATAGGACCAAGGATTCATCATGGTTTTAACCCCTAAAGGATCGTAAGGTGCCCACGCGGGTTCTGAAACTAGAAAGTGAGGGAATTTGGATTCTTGGGCTTTGAATTGTAAGATGAGCAACAAAAAGACCTTGGCTCTTTTTGAGAGCCAAATCTGTAAGTACTCCTCGATTGGAAATTCATCAAGTGAGCAATTTTTGGTGGTTTTTTTGAGTTGCACAATGGGTATCTTGGAGTCACTTCAAACCCTCATATCTTCTTCCTCACAAATTAATATGACAAATTACTCAATTGATCACATTGTGAAAAGTAAAATTTAGATGGAACCAAATTTTATATCACCGGAATCAGTGAAGAACATTATATATGTTGGTCAAGAAACAAAGAAATTTGAACAAAAGGAAAGTCCACAAAAGATGATATACTTAAAACTATTTTTAAAAATGAGGTCAATTTGAGCTTCTTTGTCCTGTTGAGGCAATAAATAAAATAAAATAGAAATCCCCAAGTTCATAAGATAATCACTAGTGGAAATCATGTTTTGTTCTAGCCCATGAATCGGAGTTCACCTAACTTTGTTGGAATTGGTCTAATGATCAATTCCAACCAAGTTAAAACTAGTTCAAGTCTAGTCCAAGTTGGGTGGACTCCTTGTCTCAAACAAATGATGATTGATATCCACTGGTGAATAGTTAGTGTAAGAGAATTCATCTCAGAATATAACCAGATTAAATGAACATAAAACACCGCTTCTGTTAAAAGTGCATTTGGCAAAAAAATATAATTATAAATTTGTGCCATAGAATTCATGGACTAGTGATTGTTAACGCTCTTATCATGTAGTTTGTCAACTTAACCCTCGAAGGACATGGTTTTTCTGATTTCCACACCCAAAATATCTTTTAAATTCTATTTTAAGCATGATTCTCTTTTTGATTCAATTTGGTTCTATTCTACAAAAGTATAGATGCCTTAACCCTTTAGTGCCCAGGGTACTGTAGCAGGGAGCACTGGATTTCAGTGGTTTTTCCCACTGTGATTGAGACTACCTAAAATAGAATGAATTAAATTAGAAAGTAGCCGTACAATTTTATTCTCAACTGGAGAGCACACATTTTATTAAAATTTGAGAATCATCCAATGGTGGGATTGGAAGATTATAGTATGTATTTGAACTGTATAATGCACGCTCAAAAATGAGATTTTGGGGGGTGTGTGACTTCAAAGTTAAATAGAATTTGGGTTAAATTTTCAAAATTAAAAGTAAAGAAGTTCAGCTATGCCCTATGTCAACACCTCTCCGTTGCAATCTTTCATGTCAAGAATAGACTCACACATAATTATTGTGAATTTTATAAGTGAAAGTGACTTATCCATATACGGTTAGGACAAAATTTTATACGTTGAAAATTGACAGGGGTGGGTACATTAGTCAAGATCGGATTACACACACTAATGGAAGATGAAGAAGAGAACACGATTCAAAAAAATAAAACAAGATAACAAACTTCCAAACACAAGAAATACTGCATAATACATATGTTGTATTTGTAAGTATTTACTGTATTTTCAAGTATTTGCAGTATTTTCGCGTTTTGATGATAGGTACTTGGATAGTTGTACAATTCCAAATTGAAATATTTTTTGTCTGGAAGGTGTGTAATGTATATGGCATAATCTGAACTTCAAAACTGAAGTTCCAATTCTTCACGGATTCTCTTCTATTTGCATTCCGAACGTCGCAGTGACCATAATGTGGTCTGTTGGGCACTAAAGGGTTAAATATGTTTGTTTTGACATTTTTAAAACCCCGTTTAGTTCAACGGAGTAGAAGTTATGAGCAAGATTCTCCCAAAAAAAAAAAAAAAAAATCCTTGGGGCTTAGTATGCCCTTCAAGGGTTACTCATAAAGGAGCCATCATCAACCTCCTTGTCACTTTTAATGGAAGCACGCGGTGTTAGAAATGAAATGGAATCTAAAAGAGAAAAATTGTCAATGGAAGTTAACCCCTAAATGACCAAGAAGCCCAAATTGGGCGTTATGTTTTTTTTAGCAACTTTGAGTAGGTTCTATATGGACTTATTCTTGTTCAAAATTGTTTGTTGTTTGATCAACACATGCAATGTCCTTCACTCACTCCTGTGATGTAAAATTTGAATTATTGATTTTTCATAATATGATCAATTGAATTTTTCATTTTAAAACCATGAATCCTTAGTCCTTTAGGGGTTAAAGCATCCAACTGAGAGTGCACTAGTAGAAGAATTGTCGTTTTTCATTCCCCACTTTGTGGAAATAGTGAACAGTGACAGAATATTGTGCCTAGATTTTTGTTTTCATATGACCAAAACTACTCACCAGCATCGAAGCAACCCATGTGCCTTGCGCGGTTTCATTCCTTTTTTATTTTTAGTAAGTGAAAAACGACACATTTCCTACTAGTGGTGTGTTGAGAGCAGTACCCCTTGGGGAGATGGAGGCTGGTTGATCACCATCACAAAAATAGGTAACGAAGGATGTGATGATGCGGTGCTTGAATCAAGGTCGATATAATCCCTGCAACTTTTCCATTGCAAGAGAGGTGGCATGTTCACAAGTCCCTGAACCTGGAGCGTTACTTTCAGGCTGTGTAGAAATTCACACATCTCAGAATTTCGTACTTTCATAAATAGTCACTTATATACAGTATAAGACTCCAAAACAATAATTATATAGATTTGTAAACTTCATCAACACATAATTAACTCCAATTCTGAAGGCTTATTTACACTAGTAGCAAACCTGTCGTTCTTCATTCCCGACTTTGTGAAAACAATTAACAATGACTGAATATTATAGTTATAGTGACCAAAACTACTCACCAGCACTGACACATCCCATGTGCCTGGCGCAGTTTCGTTCCTTTTTCAATTATAGTAAGTGAAAAACGACAGATTTCCTACTAGTGTTATGTACGTACACCAAGTGATCAGAATAATTCACCCAAACTCACACAACACTACACTCACCGTTTCTGTCGCAAGGCTTGAATCTTGTAGTTGAGACATCTTTGAAGAAAAACTGGCTGCACACAGAGTATCACAAACTGAAATTTCAAATGGCCTGACACTTGGAATCAGTTTGAATTTCAGGCTCCTTTAGAAGGAATAATCATTAATTCACTGTCGCATCAAATTTGTTAAAATGGCAAAACTTCATTTTCTAGATACAACCTGTCCTAGGTTTTAAAGTTGGATAGGTAGAAACTCCGGTCCTCTTTCGAGATCAGCGTGAATAAAGTGTCCGTTTGTAATGTCAATGACCCAACGTCCACTGGCCAGAGGGCCATTGGAACAAAACTACTCTTCCCTCCCGGGAATGGATTTAAAGTCAGACTGTTGAGAACTTGAATCAGTCACAGTTTTGGCACCCTAAATTGCGCCAATTTAACAAATTTGACCATCTCTACGTTTACCTTATCTCTACATGCGGATCTCCACTAGTAGACGGAGCAACTTCATCATCATCCATATACAATATATTGTGATTCAAATAACATTAAAATTGTGCTTCCATGTGAGCATATACCACAATCTCCATCTTTCAAAAATGTTGATGGAAATCAACACTTGTCTATATGGAGCAAGTTAATCACTTGGTAGGGACAAACGTGGAGAAGACAAAAAAAAAATTGTTATAAGTTGAAACGTTTGCTGTTCAAATCCTGAATAGCAGTTGGTTGTTCAAACTTTGAGCCATATTTTTTTAGTTGGTGAGGTATCAGTGAGGCCTATTTTCACCAATGTTCAATTAGCCTCTAAAGGACCAAGGATTCATGGTTTTAAAATGCCAAGTTTAAACAATCATGTTGTGAAAATTATAATTTGAATGGGACCAAATTTTATATCACTGGAATTAATGAAGAATATTACATATGTTAAATAAAAATTAATTAATTAATTAATCAATTAACAAAAAATAATCTACATAAAACCTACTCAAAATCACTGAAAAAACAGGAGCCACCTGGTGGCCATATGGTCCTTTAGGGGTTAGTATTTAGTAGTCCTACTGGCGAAGGGTGGAGATGCAGTAAATGTTTATGTTTGAATCAAAGGCCTCCAGATCATAGAGCACCTCAGTTTTTGAAAAGCAGGTGACGAATTATAAGATCCAAGATACATGTAGATCAATTACATCTGCAAATATGCCCAAAAATTAAATTCCCAGCGACAAATGATTCTACTAATTGTAGATATGCATTGAATCAGAGAATCACAAGAAACTGATTCACTACCAAAAAAGAAACCTGGGTGTTGTTTTTGACACTCTTTTTGACACTTTAGTTTTGTTGAAACAGCCAAAGTGACCCAAACATTGCCAAATAGAACTGTACCCTTTTTGGTAAATGATAAAGTTGTACCTGGTGTTTAAACCTGTGCCGAAGAGTATTGTAAAGCTCCACAGGTTTGCAATACAGGGCCAGGCTCTTGGCAGCCGCTGTCTCATCTATGAACTGCTCTTCACTGTTCCCATCATCCCTGACTTCGTCCTTACTTCGACAGGGGTCCTTCAGAACCCATTCCAAAGAAGGGTTGATTTTAACACTCATCTTTCCACATTCTCCTCCACCTGCAGGCCAAACAAAATTTACACACCAAAATTAATGCTTCAGTAATTGATACAAAAGGTGGCGCTCCTCAGGGACATGCGAAATCATTGTGCATGCGTGGAATTGGGCACTACTTGCCTCGGCAGTGCCACCATTTCTACTAGTGATGGATTTCATGAGCAGTGAGGATTTAGTCCTGTGAAAGGATGATGATGGGTCACAGAGGCTTATTGTAATTCTTGAGCTAATGCTTGGTTGGAAAAAACTTTGTTGCATTGAAACCCTAAACAACTGTCTACACTACAAGAGGCTCTACTCTTATAGCATTAGTTTGTGTTTTTGAGTAGCAAACTACTCAAACTTCCTCAAAATGTAGCTGCTTTAGTTAACCCCGAAAGAACCAAGGATTCATGGTTTTAAAATGACAAATTCAATTAACCATGTTGTGAAATATATAATTCAGATGAGACTAAATTTTGTATCACTGGAGTCAGTGTAGAATAATGCATGTGATGGTCAAGAAACAAACAAATTTTAACAAAAAGAAGTCCACACAGAACCTACTCAAAATTGCTTAAAAAAAATTTTAAGCTCAATTTGGACTTCTTGGTCTTCAAGGGAACTCATGCACTGTCAGTCCAGAGTCAACAGAATGTTTCCTTTTGTGTCAAAATAAAATTTTAAGAAATGAACAGCTTGACACTCACTGAAGAAATGGGTGAGACAAAGATCGAGCTGCAATTTGTGATAATGATTTGTGCAATTACTGATTTCTTAAAACTGCAAACTGTACATCAAATTGCACCTCGGAATTGAAAACTTCAAAAGCACAACATTGTTTCATTTAGCACTCCAAGACAATCGGTTCCCTCTTTACAATTACCTCATAGTCTGTACAAAAGCACCAAAAAATTCAACCACCAAACCCTACTGTAACAAACTTTTTTATCAAGTGCTTGCAGTGAAGGTTACCATACGTGGAAGGCAAGGTCGGCACTTTTGTGTCGAATAATTAATAAAAGTTGAAACAATGGAGGACAGCACTTTCAAAAATGATTATTATGAAATCGGCTATTAACCCCTAAACGTCCCATGGGGATAGTACATACGTGACCGTATAACTGACATTTGCTACTAACCTGAAGCTCTAAATTGGGATCTCAGTAATTCACTAGAACCGCATTGATGTAAATTTCAGCTTCTCTGTTGAACTCAAACCTATAAAAGGTCTAGATCCATTCCAAATACTAGAAATATACATCATATTCTACTCGCCGCAAAGGCACTTTCAGACGTTTAGGGGTTAATAGTTAACATTAAAAAAATTCCGGCGGCTAAATGTTTTATTTTATTTTTGTTTACGATTTTCGTTGTGTTATGTTTTTGTTCTATTTTTTTTTTCGAGACTTTATTTTTGTTGATTTCGACAAAATACTTTATAAATTTATTTATTTTTTCGGCATTTTTTTGGGGAATTATTTTCTGCCGACCCTACCTTCCATGTACGGTAATTAAAATCCCTGTGTACATCATAAAGGCTTTTTCTTTTTCTTTTTCTTTTTTAAATTCTCCTCTTTTTATAAGGTTCTTTAGCCCGTTTACTCTTGACTTCAAAATCTTGGTAGCATATTTGGAATCATGAACAAGTCCACATCATCTTTAGCTACAGATTGGATGGTGAGAGCTTGTATTCAATGTTAAAGCTTCTACAGTGTTACTGTAACTGCTAAAGAACCTTGTATTTCTACATGCCCTCTAATTAGTTGAACCCTCTTGTACAATGTACATGGCGGTTGCAAATTAACCCACTTAATCTATTTAATATACGTGCAATATCTATTATAATGCTCCCCATGACAATTTTGCTATTGGAATGGTTGTACCAAGCTCCGGCACCGGTCAACCTAGTCTACCGTATTAGGTAATGCTGAGTAAGGGCGGACTTCCATGCAAGGGGGGCAGTAGGTGGAAGGCACTAGAAGACAAGAATTGAGGTCTCAAGAACCACCCATGCTCTACCCATTTGGGTACAGATGAAATTTATACTCTTGAATCCTCCTGTTTCCACCCATTTCGGTAGAGCTTCTTCCTTTTGAGGACCGGCCATCCACTGCCCTCCTTACATGGAAGAAGGCCCTAAGGCACGAGCGCATAGTCTCCAAGATTATAACATTCAATAGCCTTAAAAAAGGGGGCCTTTTGTTTCATCCACCTTTGTTTATGAAGTGACCAATGATTTGTAATTGAATGTGCTATTGATTCAAATAAATAATTATAGAACAATGTCGAATTGTGATTGAGGAGTGATTTTGATTAGTGTTCACCACGGTTGATTGTTCATGCTTAATGCCACCTGCCCCCATCGCTATTGATGTGATGTAGAATATCCCACATCATTTCATTGGGGGGATGAAATGATTTGGGATATTCCACATCATTATGTTAGGAAAGTGCAGTAGTCACAGAGGCTACTGAATGTTATGATGTTTATTGAATGTGGTATTGGAGAATCTATTATATCCTCTAAAGGACCAAGGCTGATTTTCCAAGTTCGGTCATCTCAGTATGGAATGAGTATTGATCCTTAATTCTTGATATTTTTTGTAGTGATTCTACTCTTTGTAACAAAGATGGGATGGTAATTTGCATACGTAGATGATGAATAGATCAAAAGATACAATCATGCAAAGGTGAAAAACCTAATTGTGGGCAACTCATGAAAATTTTCATACAATGAGCTATGCATTTGAATTTTTGTACATAATGAACTAACGGCCCCATATACACAACTGCCTGATTCATTTTACCAAATTTGAGACTAAACTTTGCATTTTCAAAAAGTTTCAAACTTGGGCAAGAAGCCAAAAACAAAGGTGCAATCAACTTTGAAGCTTATAATCTTACTATTGAAGAACCTTGTACGGTTGAAATCTTTTAGGTTGTAATAAATTCAAGTTGGTTGAAATATCCTACGGTTGGATCGGTCAAAAAGGTTTTAGATCAAAAACTATTTTTCTTTTTATGAGAAGGGATACTTTGGAGTGTTTTGAAAGATATATAGTTGTGGTCTTTTAAGGGATATAATGCACATCCTACGCGCAAAGACAATTCCATTGCTATAACTATTAAATTTAACCGAAATGAGTGTTCTAAAGTGGAAAGAAATCTTAAACTCACTGTAAATTCGTTTTGAGTTCAAAAAAACTGCAAAATTAGTCTATGGTGAGTAAGTTGAAGAATAATCTAAAGCAAAGCCTTGCACCGCCATGGAGTGTAGAATTCATGACCTCTCCAATGTTAAAGCTAAGGAGGAATTCCCACAAGTTCCCTGAAGTCAAGAGACCCATTTATGAACAATGCTTGTCAGAAATTGTAATTATAGAGAACAAACTCGACGTGAACTCCGCTGATCATGCACCACTTCTATTTTCAGATACCTCTATTAAGTCACATGTCGACATCGACCAATCTAATCTAATATATAATACATATCCACACTTCATTCACGCTGGCCCGAAGTTCTTGTTGCTACTAATGTAACTATATCTAAAAGCAACCATTTCTTAAAAGCGTCACTAGCTCAATCTTCCATAATAAGTAGATTCTGACATCCTACTATTGATGAGAATGTGCACAATCTGAACATCGGAGTTTAGGGTCGCTTTAACCCCTAAAGATACCAACCCTTTGAACAAAAGTAGATGCTAGCCTCAAAAATAGATATTAGCATGGCTGAGATGTACATGAGGTGTACATGAGAGGACCATTGCAAGCAAGAAATCTATCCAACAAATTTGACATACTTGTAGTAGAAGGCCTCTTCAATATTATCAACAACTCCCCATTACAAGAGATTTATTGTAATTGGTAGAGAATTTAATAGGCTTACAAAGGTGATTTGAATGAAAGTCATCCGAGGTTGTATGAAAAAGTTGCAAGGCTTTGAATCTGTTTGTCGTTCATTATTCAGTTTCTGGATGTTGTGACGTTTAATAGTAAAGGTCAACATGTAGTCAGCACTTTGAAAATGCATAACTTATTCATACGGTGTCCAAATAAAGCATGCTAAAGTGCGTTGGAATCCTCTTGAATGTGTGTAAATAGGCTCACTTGGTAAGGTGGACGCTTTAAGGTATAGTTACCTTACAGCACCGACATGTGAGAATTCTCAAGATTCAAAAGTGAATTGAGGCCCTCTTTACACTAGAGGCGAGGGGCTGTGAGAAAAGAAATTTCAGCCAATATGATGCGTAGAAATCGAGAAGACCAACGAAGATCACTTTACACCCGAAATTTTCAGTCCAAGGGACAAAACGAGGAGAAAATGACATGGACAACACTTTTGTCCTAGGTGGCAGCAAAAAGGCACATTTTTCAAGTCCCCCGAATTTTTCGTCAGGCCCACCTCAAGAGGTGGGCTTGACGCAAAATCCGGGGGGCCATTTGGCCAAAATTCTCACAGCCAATCATTTTCATTTTTTAAATAATTTTTCAGAACGGCCACTTTTACTGACGGCCAGTTTTTTGACCTTTTTTCTACCCACAGCTATTACTATTCATTCCCAATTTTCGTCCTTTTACATTACAATTCATTAGTGCAGTCATACACAAGCATATGATAGTGAAAACATCCTCAAAAATGTCAAAAAAACAACCGGAAGAGGCCCTAAAGAATGAGGACAGTATAGTAAGTGGCCGGTAAACCCATAATGTCTGTCAACCCATAATGTGTATGCCGGGTATAAAGCGGCCCCCCCCCCTCAAAAAAAAGAGCGTAGATTCTAGAGTCTCGGCCTTGGGGTAGAAAGGAGAGGTAGTGGGGTAGAAATGAGAGGATTAAAAAAATCAACACATTGTTTTGAGACCCCTTCTCACTTTACACTATATCCAAAGGACGTCAAATTCAAAGTTTGGCTTCTCAAGAATGAGCCATGGCCCTTGGCCGGTTTTCTCCACGACTTCTCGTTTCTAGTGTAAAGAGGGCCTGAAAAGGATTCATCATACAAAGCATGCATGGAACGCAATGCTGAGCAGGAAAGCCCTTCTCGAGGCACGTTTCGCATCCTCCTTCCCGGGACCGGGCCGGGCCGGGCGAATGCGCACTCCCAGACTTTTCCGACCCGTTCGCACTGTCACCGCTCTGTTTCTCTCTCTCGTGAACAATGAGCTCATCTCGCTCATCAGATTTCCCGGCATGACCTTCTTCGCATCCACCGGGCGATTGTCCAGTCGATCCAGACATGATCATTTGAAAGCTCACTCAGTACAGTTCAGGAATCTCTTCAGAAAATTTCCGAAAACATTCAGAATTCAGAGCGCGCTGGGAACGATGCAGTTTGCGCACTTTTGTCCTGCTCAATTTGGCTGTGTTACAGTTTTGACCTATTTTTAGTTGCAGGTTGGAACTCAGACAATTCGCAGTAACGAGGTTGAAGTGTGCGACGACAATTCAGAAGTGGAATTTTGTTCGGAAAATTCGGTCGATCGATCTTTACGCTTTCAAATAGGTCAGCTCTATGCCAATATGGTTTCAACGAAAACTCCGATGATAATTAACTAGGATAGGCTTCTGAAACGCTTCAAGTTAGATTTTGAATTTTTGGATACATGTTGTGTAGATGGAGCAGAGATGACTATGTTTATTTACCCTAATCTTGAACTCGGATTAGCTGATCTTACGGGGATCAGTCTTTCAAATAGGTCAGTTTTACTTCAATTTAAGGCAGTAAGGTCTGAGGAGAATTAGGAGAATTTGCAATCTCACTTAAGGTTGAAGCATTTTCACTATTGGGAGATCACTCACTTTAGGTTTAAGAGCCAAACTTGATCTCTTGACAGAATTTTTTTTATCAGTTTCTTATGCAATCATTCAAAGTAGGAGGTTAACCCCTAAGCGTCCACTGTGTATTTTCTGTAGCGTAGGAAAATTGGAAGTGAATCATCTGTTTGTGTGAAAATGACTTCAGTTTGATACTTTTGATCTTGTAGTAGAACAAGAGCTTTAAAATGATGTATTGCAATAAAGAAAACCGAGGTAAAATGAGGAAATGCCACAGTTGTAAAGTTCAGTGATGCAGATGGCTATATTGGGCGTTTTAGACGCTTAGGGGTTAAAGTGACAGTAGACAATCCCATTTCCATTTAATGATCATGGATGCATACACTCAACAGTTTGCTAATTGAAGGCCAACCGAGTGTGTGTATTGGAAGAGACGGGATCAGGGCTTTAGTGTCCTTTGTAGACGGAATTTTGAATGTTATATAGGTGAGAGGAGAAAGAGCATGCCGAGAGCATTTAGCTATGTTTACCCTGGTTTTTATAGCCGATGTTACAGGGTTTAATGAAACTGCTTATTAACCTAGTTTGGTAAACATCGATTGGAGTGCTTCAAATTTTTACACGCTAATTGTGTGTGCTTTGTTGCTATCTGGCTGTGTCAAACAATGGATGGCTTGATTCAGGATGGTGCAGTCGTTGCAAAAAGGTTCAGACTCGAGTATGGAACGGAATACGTGGCCTGCAGGTTCAGATGGAAGGCAGATTCATGAAATTTGTATGTCAGCTTCCGGCTCGCAAAGGCGCATGAGATCCATTCATTCCAATGTTGTAGGTATTGCGAGGACTCATAGGTATGCACAGCTTGTTTGAAAATTATGTTTTTTTTATTGGGGCTATGGCATTTTGGTACAAAGTTAGACCGTAAGTTCAACCTTTTTTTTCTCTGTTTGCCATGACCCTGTTTCTTGGTGGACTCTTCGAGATTGGGTGATTATTTCTTCATTCACGCACAAATAGTCCTTATTAGGGGGTGTCAGAGCTTGCGACATATGAACCCCAGAGTCTTGTCCTTGAAATGCTACGGTCCAGTGATTTTTTTGTCAGGAGACAGTTTAGCATTTTTGCTACTTTTCCATGGCTTGAAGAGCAATCCAGGCTCCTTGGATGCTCTTTTCGTATTAATATATGGGTAATATCAGGGTAATACACATGGGAGCTACTTAGGCAATACCTGGGTGATACCTAGATTTAAAGAATCTACACATCTTGAGGAAATTTGTTTTCAAATGGCTTCTTATTGCAGAACAGAAAGCTCATTCTCTGACTGTACTCCAATCGATCTTGTCACATGCAGGCAACGACACCACACACGAAGACTAGACACTCGTGCAAAAGAGCCTCCAACAAGAATGCCGTCCCGCACGTCACTGTGGGAAAGGGAGTCTCCACGAGACCATGAAATGCATCTAGCACATGAAAATGTGACACCGTTATTCCAACCAATTCCAGCTGCAATTGGTCCATCTTTGAGTACTAGGAAGAGCAACACGAGTCCTGATGACAGTTCGTGCAGGTTAGGTGACAGACAGGTGACAGATTCTTCTTCGATTCTCCACAGAAGGTTTTGGACAGAAAAGAGAAACGAGAATTCTAAGCAGAAGGATGGGATTCATAGTAGCTCAAGGTTGATTGAGGTTACATCCTCTGACAGTACTACTAGCACCACTGCAGCCACCTCTTTGCCGTTTGATGTGATGCAACGTATTGCCGGGTCGTTTTCATGGCATGACCTCTGGTCTGCCACATGTGCATGCAAGACGTGGAACAAGGCCCTGGCACCCCTTCGAGAAGGAATGCTTTTTCTACACTGGGGCAAGAAATTTAAACACGGCCATGGAGTGGCCAAAAACCTGGACAAGGCTCTGCAATCATTTACCAAGGGTGCTGTTCGTGGATGTGCTGCAGCTATGGTCGATGCAGGCCTGCTGCTGTGGGAATTGGTTGGTTCCTTATCTATGGTTGTTGTATTGGCTGCTTCTCATTTTTTCCCCCATGCATCAGTTTAGTGATTAACAGAGCAACCAGCTTTTGTTCAGTACAACTATAGCCACGCCATATTAATGAGCAAAAATGATGGTGTTTGTTGTTTAGGGGAGGCGCGATGAAGGGATCAAATGGTACAAGCAAGCTGCAGAGCTTAGACATCCAGCTGGAATGTGCAACTTGGGTCTTGCCTACCTACAAGGTTCATGCTCTTCTTCTTCACTCTTAACCCTTAAAGGATCAAGGATTCATGGTTTCAAAATAACAAATTCAGTCAATCATATTCTGGAAAATATAATTTAGATGGGACCAAGTTTTGTATCGTTGGAATCAGTGAAGAACATGCATGTGTTGGTCAAATAAACATGTAAATTTGGACAAAAGGAAGTCCACATAGAACCTACTCAAAACTGCTTGAAAAAACATGAGGCCTAATTTGGGCTTCTTGGTCCTTGAGGGGTTAAACTTGGATGACAACAGGATTTGAGGAGGTAGATGCTAATGCTTCCGTTATTAAAAAAATCATTCTTCGTTCCCTTGGCAGATTTCAGTAGTCCAGTAGAAGCAGTGAGGTGGCTTAAAAGAGCAGCCAAGGCTGGTCATGCTCGGGCACAATACAGCTTGGCTTTGTGTTTGCAGCAAGGCAGGGGAATTGAGTGCAACGTTCAGAAAGCTGTAAGTCCTCAAACATCCCATGCTTTCTAGTCTCTTATTTACCTTGAAGTGTGAGTAAACCTGGTGTCCAATGGAATGAGATTTGTGGAAATGGCATAATTCTAGAGCAGTGTTGACCATCACTGCAGCTGCACTGTGGTTGGCAATTAATAAATACACTTGCCTCTAATAGTCGGCTGAGGCCCGCTTTACACTATGGTGGAGAAGTGCACTGGTCGGTCAAGAATTCCAGGTCAAGACATGGGTATTGGAGGCTAGGGATGGTATGCCAGAGAAGATGAAAAGACAATTAAAAAATGCCTTCAAGTTGGAGTTCTCCAGAGGCCAAGTTTCTTGTCCGAGGCCAAGTTTCTTGTCCAAGGTTTTGAGGTTGCCCAAGAAACTTGACCTCCGGAGAACTCCCTTTCAAAAAAGTGTCGTCACGTTGGCAGCCATGTCATATTTTCATCCATGTACAAAGTTTTTCACCAAAGGACTCTTGGCCGTAGTGTAAACCACCACTGGACAAGAGTGTCACTCTCGGCCAATCATATTTCAGAATTCCCCTAGAATTCATGACCGGTGGACTTCACCGTAGTGTAAAGCGGTCTAGACTACCAGTGCTTTCATTCTTTCACTCAAGATCATGTGAGGATTTGTGCCAAAGAAAGATGACAGCATCTTGGATACCCTGATTCTTCCATGAATTTGCAGTTGGGCCCAAGGTGTTCACAGCTCCTTTCAAGAATGTTATGAACCACTGTTTGTACCCGTTTAGAACGAACACGGCAAAAAAATTCTGATATGAGACATATTTCCATGCAGGCCTGGTGGTACTTGCAATCTGCAGAGGGGGGCAGCTCACGGGGCATGTACAATACCGCTTTGTGCTTACGGTCAGGTGAAGGTGTAAGTAGGAATTTATTCGAGGCTAAGCGTTGGATGCGTCGAGCTGCAATGGCTGGTCACGGCAAGGCCATGTTTGAGCATGGCCTCACCTTATTTGCGGTAAATTATGTGATTTTATTTATTTTTACTTCTCCTACAACCCTAAAAGTACACTCTGAACTCGTTATTATCACACTCTCCAATATCACATTCCAGTATCTACAAAGAATATTGTGTAAACATGTGATTAGACACTTTCCACATGCCAAGTTCTGAACTCCTGTATTTTGGTTACTATAGGAGTGATATAAAAGAGTTCCAAGTGTTTTACCTAGCCGCGTTGTTATAATTAAAATGGTGTTACAATTGGCAGGGTTTGAGTTTTCAAAGATACCTCTTGGGGGGCTTCTACAGTATCGTATCATTCCTGCAATGTTTTGAAAACGGCTGCATTTGGCAATCCAGATGATTTGCAAGCCACTCACTGAGTGTGGCATTTTTATTTTTTTATTTTGTCAGGAAGGGGAAGGCGGGCAGGCGTTGGTATTTTTGGAGCTGGCTACAAGGGCTGGTGAAACTGGAGCCACTCACATCCGAGATGCCCTGTTGGTGCAATTAACTCCAAGACTACGAGCTCATGCACTGGCATGTGCTGATAATTTTCAAAACGGGAACAGGTTGCAGAGATAGCCAACTTCGACAACCCGGAAACAGAAACTGAGCATTCAACAGAGGGTTGTCTGTTGTGGCACTTGTCCATTTCGTATATAATACCGTACTACAACTCTGCATTGCAAGTAATTTGTTTCCTGGAGAGAAAAAAGAAAAAAAAATGGTACAGGACGATGTATAATTGTACAAAGTGATGCCATGTGAAGCTGGCTGGTTCACTGATATTTTTTGAAAAGAAAAGGAAAAAATCGGCCAAATTGATTATGGAGTTTTGCAATTTGGGGAGAATGGACAGGTACATAAAAAAATATCACGATTGGTCAGATGCGTGATACTCACGCTTGCCACAAGGCATGCGTGAGATGCATGAAGGTGTGTAACTCTTTTCATGGTACAGTATGGAATGTATCTTTCCAGACTCTTCTATAAATTTTGCTTTGGTATTCATAACCAGCTCTTCAGATGTCACATTCCTCAACAATAGAAATGATGCTTCTACAGTAGCTTTGTGTACTTTCGGTTCAAGATTTTTCCTATAGAAAAGGAAATGTAGAAAAGGGATCATGCTAGGGCAGCTCAAGAATGTTATGTTTGCAATTGTGGGTCAATCTGCAACCCTTTAAATTAAGGTATGTACACTTAAGGTACCATTCAAATAAGCGTGTGAGTAAGCCTTTGAGCATGGTTTCTATTATTAGTATGGATCAATTTTGGTTGGATCTTGCTGGCAATTGAAAAATATTTTTTTATACATCTTAGCATGTATATTTTGAACGTTGATTATATGAAAAACTATGATTAAGGGTTGATTAAGGGTACATCTATAGTCCATTACCGTAGAATAGGATCAATTGCAAGGTGAAACTGACGTCAATGATACAGTGCGGAATTGGGTCTTGGGTGGTTTTAGGTATGTCCACCTTAAAACATGCGCACCCTCGGGGAGGTCATTTTTTGTATCTTTTGAGTATCATGTATGAACAAATGGTATTTAAAAATACCCCAAAAATTAAAAGTAATTCTTACTATAATTAGTAATATTATGAGAATATTTTCTTTTAAATTCTTGTAATCAATTTTGAGCATCCTATATTAATGTGATTCATTTACAAAATTTATCTTAAAAGATTTATTTTGACCTTATCTTTGTTTGTATTTTTGGGACACCAAATTTGCTAGATATACCAATGTTACAATAAACTCTTTTACTACAAGTTGTCGCTATGATTGACAACGCTTAACTCCTAAATGATAGAGGGGCTGAGGAAAAAACCTAAATGTGTTATAAAATGTTATGCCTGCAACCTTGATGAAGTTTGGTCCAAAAGAAAAAAATGAGAAGCATGATGTTTAGTAATTATTTGTATGGTCAAACTTTCAAAAAATGATTTAGATACTCATCAATTTTAATGAATTTAGAAGCATTTATTGTTGTATATTCATCAAAATTACAAATTTTATTTTTAAGATTCAAAGTTTGTTGTGATTGGTTAAAACTAAACATTCTATTCTAAAATTTTAAAAATATTTTTTTCATAGGAGAGAACATCATTAGTTTTCCCAAGTACCGTAGTAAATTTTATAACACTAGGACAATATTGAAGTTTGTCTTTGAAAAGTTCTCCTTGGTGGAGTTTAACTTGCATTGACATAATTCAAATTGGGCTAGAAAGTAGACTTGAATTCCTATTTTGAAGAGATTTTATATAAAAATATATTTTCATCTTGGGCAGTCCGTAAAAAAAAGGGCAGTGTCTATGAAATGGTCGTTAGGGGTTAACAGGTTAAAGACTTGTGTTGGAACTCATGATAATTTGGCATTTGTTTAGGATTGTGCAACGAGGTGAAATACAATATTTGGGGTGGAAGAGGAATAAATCAATGGGATGAAAATATCTTGCAGATAGGAATAAATTTTGGAGAAGAGTGTGCATCAACCTTTTTTAGCTGGTGTAGAAGCAAAATTATTTTTAGAAACATCTAAATTTGAACTAAAAACTCATTCCTTTATCGCCAAAATATTCATTCACGTGGACACATTTTCATTCATTTGAGCAAATTTCATTCAATTACGACGGCTTCATCTAAAATGAAAATGCTGTGATGTTTATTTCATTGGTTTAATGATAACAAGCCAGCTATGATATGCAAACTAGTTGGAATCAATGTGGGCTTCTACAAGTTTTTGAAGACTCATTTCAAGCAACAACCATGAAAATGAATATGGAGACTCCTCTTTTCAAAAAAGAGACAGACAATAAATAATATAAGACAAAACTAGAGCCTCACATTCAACACAAAAGAAGACCCCAAACTTGCCACCTGTTCAAAAAATGAAAAATTGTACAAAAATCTTTAGTGCGCATGCTCTTACATAACATTCAATAGCATGCATTGTCTCTCCTTTGGCTTTACAGTAGATGGTATGAAATATTTCACATCCAACAATATTTTATTAGTAGCTAAGTGAACATGTGGAGGCTCATAGTGCATGAAAAGAAAGGCATGGGTATGAAGGCTATTGAAAAATAGATCCTCAAAATAAGATAATGTGAATTTTTGAAAAATTACAAAAGTGGTTTATGTCGAGTTTCAATCTTAGTTCAAAAAGTGAGACTATAAACATGATCTTCCATAATATGTAGAATCAAATAATGGAAACCATATCATCTCGTAGTGCATGTTATTCCAATTTCATTACAATATTTTTTGATTTTATTGTGTTGATTTTGGATTTTTAATTGAATTTCAAGAGAAAACCTTGCAAAACTAATTAAAAATATTAATAATAAATACGATGAATCCAACCGTACATATGTTATCTTCACATTGACATTTACAACTTTGCTTTGTTCATTTACTCCATTTTCGTTTTTCATCAACTATTTTATAATGAATATTTGAAAATAGTGTTGAATTGGACCTTAACCCCTTAACGTACCAGGGTGTCCCTGGAATTGACAATTTGAGAAAAAACATTATAAACTACCATTTAGAAGAATATTCTGGAATTGATATACATATGAAAGTTCTAGATCTTGAATTTTAGATTCCATCCGTACGGTTCGATTCACTAATACAATCACCAATATTTAATTATAAAATTTGAAAGTTGAAATTAAAAATTCCTTCTAAATTCGATTACAAACTAAATTTCAATATTTTTTGAGTAAATTTTTTTGGAATGAATTTGAAATGAGATACTCTTAAGTGTGGTGATACTTTGAAATTTTTGTGTTTCTTAAATTTATGACCTCATTTTTCACGATTCCATTTTGAACTAGAGTCAATGCAATTTTGGCTTGGTCAACGACTTGACATACTTCTACATTTGCAATTTTAGAAAAATATGTACTCTAGTATGACTAAATCCAGCCATTAGATAGGACAACAACTTGGTAAAGAATCTCCAAAAAATTGGATGAGTGTCATCCAAGCGTTGATGAGAACGTGAGAAGGCTTTGAAATCATTCGTCGTCCAGTTTCTGGACGCTGTGACATTTAGGGGTTAAAGGGTTAAACAATAAGGTCGAGCCACCCATAACCGACCACTTAAGGATTTTAGCATATGATATTAAGGTATATAATTTGTTTAGGATTTTTCATGTGTGCAAACATAAGGTTCTTCTTGAATGCAAAAAGTTCCGTGATTTTATTCCCACTATTCAAATAGTTATAATTATTTGAAGTCAAAAGTACTTCAGGACCCAAAACCGATCATATGCTCAAATGTATAAATGAGGTACATCTATTCTTTCACAATCTAGAAATTAAGCCTGATCGGTTTTGTGTCCCTGGTTGGTAATGGGTGGCTCGACCTTAGACTTAGTTGCAGTAAGACAAAACAAGGCTTTTGAATTTTTTTTGGTTTTTCGATTTTACTTTCCTCCATTTCGGGAACGCGCGTCATGTGAGAAAACGGAACAGAGGAACCCTAAGGGATCGACTGAGTCGATACCCGGGGAAGCAGGGTAGCAGCCGCCTGCCATGTCGCCCGGGTATCCATCGAAACCCTAACTTAGGGCACAAAAGAACAGGGTGACAGACAGACGGAGCCAGGAGCTGCCACTTGCCGTGACTGTTGAAGGAGCAAAGGATTACTCGCCTGGAATAACTTAAGTTAGCAGCAGCCATCATCGTCGTCATCAGTGTGTCTGTCTGATGACTCGGTGACTCATCACTCCGGTCATCGCTTCCCATTCCGTTGCACCCGATCGTCGTGCCTGCTCTTAATTAAGAAGTCCCTCACAAGAAGCCGATGCAGTGGTGGCACATAACCAGCATTTCCTGGACACACCCCCCATTCTCACGTAGTAACCAATTCAAAGCCCTCCACTCGCAGTTGCTCCCTTCATCAACAATCTCTCTCGCTTCTGGAGCTTCAGTGTTTGTGCTTTCGTTCAAGGTAATGTGTTGATTGTGGTTACTTTGACAATTCATGGCGACCTTTTGAGTCTCTTTCTCTCCTTCTGGCGTCTGTGCTTTTGTATTTTGACGATCGGGGTGTTTCGGAGAGGTCATTGTTGTAGGTTTTTAGCTTCACATGCAAATGTAGTTGTTCTTGTGCTCAATTGTGTAGCATAGAGTCCACTTGTGTTCATAGCGAGGACTCTTTTAAGTTCTTTCTCTCCTTCTGCTGTCTGTGGTTTTGTATTTTGACGATCGGGGTGTTTCGGAGAGGTGATTGTTGAGGGGTTTTGAGCTTAACATGCAAATGTAGTTGTTCTTGTACTCAATTGTGTAGCATAGAGTCCACTTGTGTTCATAGCGAGGACTTTTTTTAAGTCCTTTCACTCTTTCTGCTGTCTGTCATTTTGTATCTTCGTTTAGGATTTGGCGATCGGGGTGTTTCGGAGAGGTGCGTTTTGAGCTTTCTTTCAGTGCAATGTAGTTCTTGTGTACTGGCTTGCATTTTGGTGAACAAACGGACTCTTCTTGTTCTGATGGTTTTGTGACGATTGCGGTGTTGTTGTTGCAGAGGTGAATATTGTTTCGTCAACATGCAAGGCGTTGCAAGAGTGGGGCGAGCACTCTCGGGGAGTGTGTTGCAGCACGTTCGGGTGTCGGCTCCGTGTTCGTTTGGCAACATCCAGACACGGCAGGAGTCTGGGCAACCCAAGAAGAGAGAGAGCTTGGAGGAGCACGGGTTCGAGAGCACCACCATTGCGGATATTCTCAAGGAGAAGGGCCACAAGGCTGATGGATCCTGGTTGTGGTGCAGTGTGGATGACACCGTGTACGATGCCGTCAAATCGGTACTGAACATGCATTTTCGTCATCTTCTTTCTCTGGCATAGATGTCCGAATGAAAATGTTGTTTGCAAATGTACTGACTAAGTGAAAAGAGTGGGTCTAGGAGGTTTGTTGCTTCTGAAATTTATCTACTCACTATATGTATCTTGGAGTTTTTTTCTTTGCTGATTCTCTGACTGTTCCTTTCTTTTTTCAGATGACTGCAAACAATGTGGGGGCGTTGTTGGTGGTGAAGCCGGGATCAGATTTGAAACTCGCTGGCATTATCACTGAACGAGGTTAGTTCAAACGTTGTTCAAACCCTAAATCCTAAGCAGTGAAGAGTAGCGTGAACTCAAGTGGTGTTAATTCTGTTGTAGACTAAGGGCCGCTTCACACTATGGCCGTACAAGTCGAGAGGCCGTGGGATTGAGAGTCCAAGCTTCTTTGAGAGTCCAAAGAAATCTACTGAAAATAGCCAATAAAATATAGTTTTCATTTTTTATGAAAAGAAATCGACGGCCTCTCGACCATAGTTTGGGTTTCCATTCTCGGCGGACCCAAACTTCCTCTCGAGAGACCGTCACCTTGGTTAAAAAGTGTTGCCATGTAAGCATTTTGGAGTTCCACGGCCTTGGGACTTTGGCCTCTAGTGTGAAGGGTGGAGAGGCCAAACCCATGGTTTCTTGCAATTTGATTGGTGGAAATCGACAGCCTCTCGACCTTCGGCCATACTGTGAAGCAGCCCTAATTGCATGGTTGACATGTCTTTTGCTACCCTTATTTGTGTGGATCTTGGCCCCACTTTTGAGATGATTGGAATATGTATGATTTGAATATTGTATGAAGAAGTTATGAATTGTTGAAGTACCAAGGTCTCCATCATGAGCCTAGACTACCTTTGAACAAAGTATTGCATCTATGAGCTATTTCATGAAAGCATCTGAGCTTAGAAATATTTCTTACAATTCACATGTTTGGATTGACACTTTCTTGGTGAATGGGTGACTTTTCAAAAGGACCCCACGCAAATGGATTTCCTCCCATACTTTGTCGGTGTGCCTGTTCACTTTGTCGTGATGATGACGAGCACAGAAGTGAGAAAATAATGTGCTGGTTTATGAGCAGACAGTAATGATAAGGTGGTTGTTTTGTGATGTGCACAGATTATCTCAGAAAGATCATTGTGCAGGGCAGATCCTCTAAGACAACGAAAGTTGGAGACATCATGACTGAAGAGGTACGTTTTGGGCTCAATTTACTATGCCCCTAATTAGTGCCCCTTTTGTTGTGATAATTCATTAATTTATGATAGTAAAATAATCCATTCATTTGTGATGTATTTGAGGGGACAAGTCTTCAATCCACCTCAAAGAGGTAGCTTGAAACCTTCTTATCTCATGGAGACATCCTTTTAGCATGCCACATAGGAGTAATGTAAGAGTTTCCTCTTCATACTTGAACTATTATAACAGAATGAAATTCAAAAATGATTTTTGAACCAATCGAAGTGTCGGATTTCTTGTCTTCTCGAGCTCATTGCTTTGGCCTGTGCAATTTAAAGTAGCCCTAAATACCTTTGCAACAAACTGTACTTACAACTGGAAGGTGTTAGACCTGATTGTATCATAACACTGCATCCTGTTCTTGGCATGCAGAACAAGCTCATCACAGTGAGCCCAGATACCAAAGTGCTGCGTGCTATGGAGCTAATGACTGGTAAGAATCTGTCAGCTTTGCTGCATTTGGAATGATTCTTGTAATGGGGTATTTGTTGTGCACATTTTGTGGCTTTTTCTAGGACAAGAGACTAATGGCTATCACGATTACCACATGAATTGGGTAGCACCATTATGTAGGGATTATTCTTCAAATGTCAATTTTGGATACTTTTATTAATTGAGTTTTTGGTAAAATTAGACTGTTAGGCATCATAAAGAGAATCTTCTGTAGGCCTCCCTATACTCTAGAGTACTCCATGGGCTCTGCTATAGCATGTTGCTAAATATGAGTTGCGAAGGCATGAGGTGGCAGCATGCACCCACTATTTGATGTGGCGAGCCCATGGAATACTCTATCTAGCATAGCCTACGACACATGTCACACATTAGTAGTCTTATTCTGAAGAGTACACTATGAAGAGTTAAGAAAAGAAGGAGATCAGGAGTTTCCTACAAAGATTTGGAATACACTATGAAGGTTGTGTGCATAGGAAAATACATTATGGATTGTAATTGTATTGCTTAGAACCAATCTGAAGCTGCCACAGTGATCCTGATTTCTTGGAGTAGGTTATGGACTACATAACTTACTCCATGCAACTTGAACTTTTTAGAAGTCTTTTGAGCTTACATAAGGGTTTCATGAAGGAATTGGTTGTCTTTGAGGAAGGTGAGAATTACGAGATCTAACCTGTGAGTGTGTAGCCACTCATGTCTTGACACATTTTCATGGAGTAGGTTATGTGTCATAGAAGCCTTTTGTAGATAAACTGTGACCATAGGAAGACTACCTCACGAATCATGGAAAAGATTGTCTGAAAATCATGGTCTTAGTGATCCTGCAAATGTGCTAAGATGATTCTTCCAATTTGTGCAGATAAGCGCATTCGGCACATTCCTGTGGTGGAGGACAAGGCAATGAAGGGCATGGTGTCTATTGGTGATGTGGTGCGGGCTGTGGTACATGAGCACCGTGAGGAGCTGGAGCGCCTGAGTTCCTACATTCAGGGCGGCTACTAGTTCTACTTTCTGAGCTTATAATGACGAGAATTTTGGTGCACTTGGTAGTGAGGATCAGCAGCCGTCATAGCATGAAAGAAAAGCAAGCGGAGCTCAGGCTTGTGAGAAATGCGTAGCAATGTATATAGGCAAAAGGTCCAAGCAGTGAGTGCATTGCAAAACATGTGCAGTGTGCAGAGGCAGTGTTGGGAGGAATTGGAAACCCAGGGAACTTGTTTATGGTGAAGGAAATGACATAGATCCTGTTTATGTTGAAGATAGGGACTTAGTTTCTGATGAACTGGGAGACGGGAAACTTGTTTATGTTGAACTGGGAGATAGAAAACTTGTTTATGGTGAACTGGAAGACAGAACTTGTTTATGATAAACTGGTAGCCAGAGAACACGTTAATGAAGACTTAGAACTTGTTTATGATTATGTAAATGTGTTTTAATCACTTTTGGTAAGATCTGAACACACCTCTACCAAACCATACTACAATAGTATTTGTGAACAATTTCATCACTTTTGCAACAATATGATTTTAGCCGATCATAATGAATTTCAAGTTTAAAAATGTGATTTTGGTCAGTTTTTAAAACTTTTAAAATTTGTAAATTTAAATGTGCAATGGTATGTTTTCAATCTTGACCATATAAGGTGGTTATTCCATTCCCAACTCACGCCTTAAACCAATAGCTAGGGGCTAGGGGCATTTTCTACAATCAATAGAGTTAACTGAAAAGAAGGCCATGGAACCTCCCTTCTCAACCTCCTTCTAACCTCTCTTTTCAGCTATAGTTGGGTTGAATAGTGTCGTGTCATAGCTTGTCCCCTTGTGGGCCATGGGCTTGGAGCTTTGGTATGAGGTGTGGGAGTCATTACGAGGTGTGGAGAATAATGCCAGTGGCTTGCTTTAGATTGTCTCTCAACTCATCGTGAATTAGTTTTTGGTCTATTTATATTTCCATATGAGTTCAAGAGGAGTTCAAGAGGAGTTTGCTAAAACTTTCTTCTTTGAGTTAACTTTTCGATTAACTTTAATGTTGCAATGATGTTGGTTGTAGCATGCAGTTGGGAATGGGTTCTCTCTTGTTGGTTTTAGTATATGTAAGTTGGGAATGGGTTCTCTCTTGTTGGTTTTAGTATATGTAAGTTGGGAATGGGTTCTCTCTTGTTAGTTTTAGAATATGTAAGTTGGGAATGGGTTCTCTCGTGTTGGTTTTAATATATGTAAGTGTAGTTATGGTTTCATTGTTGTTGGTTTAAGCATCTTTAGTGTGTGCAATACAAATCTTCTTTAAACAGAAACAACTCTACCTATGTGACCTGAAAAACAATTGAGCACATTGAGGTTGTTGCATGCATTAGGGGTTAACTTCACCGACTAGTAAGCTTCTTTCAGACAAGTCTTGGCAATCCGTGATTGAGGGAGCAAGTAAAGCAACGAGTTGGTTTTGGGAGCACTTGTTGGAGTTTTCATGAAAGAGAACAAGCAGCTATCCTACGAGGAGCACAGACCAAAATAGAACATGTGAAGGACAAGAATGCATTTAACCTTTAATTGACATCCTTGTTTTCCACAAATTGGAGAGGAATGGGACCTCATTTTCTTCAGGCCTTAATTTCGCAGTGGAGATAAAACAATTCTGAAAATCGGAAACGGTGAATGTTGAGGTAACTTGGTGATGTGACCAACGCAAAAAAGATCAATCACATCGGGTAAAATCTCAGAAAATGGCACCGTTGAGAAAAAAATGTTGTGGTTGCCAGTCATGAGTGAAAAATACCATTTTGCATTTCTAGTTTTTTTTTTGTTGGGTCATTTTTTTTGAAAATTGGCATCATAGGGCATGGTGTAGGAATAAAGCATAAGATTTTTTTTTATTAATTTTTTATACCAAAAATTGGGAAGAAAGGGCTGGTCAAAGGGTATTGACCATGGGTTTCAGGGTTTTGAGCCCCCCCTGCCCATGCACTGCGGGTAACTGAAAGCACTCGGGATAATTTTCAGGCAATGGCAACCCGGGCAGGCCACGTCGGCTGCCACCGAGTCGGGCAGCACGGTCGGGAAGGGCTGATCAGGCTGTTTAGGCTGCAGCACAACTGAGCCAGGCCGGCCAAAGCTAATCAGGCCAAGGCTGGCTCTCAGTTCCAGGAACCAAAAACAATCCAATCCCGGGATTTGAACCCGAGGAGCCACCCATTCTGTGGCATTGGACCTCTACTCCCCCCATTCTAAATATCAAATCAATGCACACTCAAATGCTAAAAAATAATAATAAAATAACTAAGTAAAAATGAGTATGGAAAAAAATAGGAAAAAAATGCCAAAACAATTTTAAAAATATATATATTAGCTAGTATCAACATCAAAGGCGTCTAGAATGATAAGCCACGAAGCACTTCCCCATACACATAGGTTTATCGCATGTTGGACAATACCATTGCCTTTTTTTCTCACACACTACACATTTTTGCCTCTTACGTTTATCTCCGACCCACTTCTCCGTGTAATGCAATTTGGTGGGACGTGGAACCGCCGCATCAACAACCGTGGTCCTTGGGAGCTCACGCGGTGTATATCCTCCCATCAACGCATTAGCAACAACCAAATTGAACTTGACATGGCTTAGACACTTCTTACCAAAATGAGCCATATGCGATTTATAAATGATGTATGAATTCACAAAAGAAGTATCGAGAATATGAAAGAGGATACGGTGCCACCATTTGTGGTCTTTTTGTTGCACGCTATAGTATCCTCGTAGTTGATCTTGGACGTCTACTCCCCTCATTGTTTCCTAATAGTGGATTAGTATGGGGCTACAAAGCACTGAAACAAACTCCCCACTATGCCATCTAGAAATATGGACTTGACCATTAGCATCCAAAGGAGAGAACGCGGTAGACAATAACGTCACTCGTTTATTATCAAACCAACAAATGGCAGCCATTCTACCGCTAGCATGCATTCTAAACCACAATTGACCCCTACTCCCAGTCCGCGGGTTTATAGTGAGTGCGTCAGGCCAACCGACACGGTTAGATCTACATGTACCTGTTGCGTATATGCCTTTTTGTAGTAGACACCAAAAAAAATTAGGACTAGTAAAAAAATTATCGCAAGTTACGATATGACCTTTACCTTCATGGCCACGCATCAATTGGTTCACTATTTTGAACCCCGTAGCATGGTTATCATCTTCTGCCGTCGATGCACCACAATATACCTCCATGTGTTGAACATATTTTGATACACTATTCGCCAAACACCATATTTTGATACCATATTGGGTAGGCTTTGCCTTCATGTATTGCCGTATAGGCGAATACTTACCCGTATATGGTACCATCATTTCAGCCACAGTCAAGTTTTTTTCTGCATCCCACATTTGAGAGCATAAAACATTGAAGTCATCTACAAGCCATTGTGTCTTAGAAATTTTGCTATATGCCGGGTCGGATTTATCTTGCACTATTCTTTCATTGTCAACCAAGTGCACACATCGCAAAATAGACTCAAAACGTGTACGACTCATGCATTTCACAATGGCGGGAGTCCTCCATACCTCATCATTTTTAGACCAATGTAAACACGTATGTTGTACCTTTTTCAATGCCATCACCATGAGCACTTCAAACCACGCTCGTAATTCGGGCACGACCAATGGTGTCCACCGATTGCCTCCGTTGCTTTTCCCATTCTCATCCACACTTGTTGCATATAAATTAGTTTGCCTACATATTCTTGTCAAAATAGAAAGAGGCCAAAACAATAAAAAAATTTGTAGAGGTTCAATGCAACCCAAAGTGGCATGGCTAAATCCCTCATGCTCACCAAGGAACTCCACATGAGGCAATTGAGTCAATGTGGAGTTCTACATTGACTCACTAAACCGCTCCTTCTCGGACATGTTGCAAATTTTGTCATAATCATCATAGCCTAACCCAATTTCATTGCGCATTTCACCCCCGCTAAGCAACCACTTCTTTTAGTATTGGGAGTCAACACCATAGAGTCCAACTTCTCCGCCGTCTCATCTTCGCTTTCACTATCATGTGGGAAATATTCATCATCGCTTGTACTAACACTGCTATCACTTCCTTCATCATCCAAAGAATCGGGCACAATACCACCCCAAATTTGAACAAGTGGCACACTACTTGGTTCACCATCCTCAACAAGCACACACACGGGTTCCGGCACCACAAAAGTCCCCCAAGGCCCATAAAAAGTCACAATGAGCATTTGTATTCCATGAACTACATCAAAGCTATCATGCACCACAATACCCCACAATTCAAGCAATTTAGAACATGGAGAGTCCGGATCGATATGAAGCAACGGTATCTCATCTACAGGGACAATCACAGTCTTTCCTCGAAATCCAAGATCATATTGCGAAGATGGCACTTTCAATAGCCCATCACACCGCAATCGTACATTTCTACTGCGCATCTTCAACACATTCTCGAAATCAGCCAAACTTTGCGCATCTAATTCCCCCCCTACACCGCTGTTCACCAAATCCAACAAATCATCCAATTCACGTGACGTCGCCTATAGGTCCTCTTGATCATGCAAAAATATACGATGAGAACTCTCCCCATTCTCACTGTGACTTGAATGTACAGATTGAGGTTCAGTTGAGATTTTCTTACCTGGAGTGCGTCCAGTCGACCTTGTAGCTGCCCTGCCTCGACCGCGTCGCCCTCCCCTGTCGCCCCTCGCAGCAATCGAGACCTCGCAGCTCTAGCTGCCGACAACACCAGCAAGCTCTGAAACTTCGGCAGCTACCGCCGCTCCATCTGCAGACTCCGCGCCGTCCCATGCCTGAAGCCGCTGCCTCACGCTGCGGCAACTTGCACCTCCGACCTCGACGATGGTCTATACTCTCACCGGCAGGTCGCACCCCCTGCCCCAACTGACTTCGGTACGCTGTGTCACCACTGTATTTGGCCTCCTTCGTCGCGATGGCGGGGACTCCCTCTCCTGATCCGCATTGCCTTCCATGACCCCACTTCTCTCAACACCCCTCAACTGGTCTTGGCCCTCTTGGATATCCTTTGTGTGAGGGAGATCAGGCCACCATTCTTCTTTCAACAAAGTATTCAACAACTTAGGAAATGGTTTTCTCTCAACCCACCCCAACTACCTTGCTACCAAATGTCTGAACAAAAACCTCCAATTCCTATCAAGAGGATTAGAAGGCCACACAACACTCTTAGGTCTTGGCTTAGAAGCAAGGTGACTCTCATCAAGCATCAAACACACTTCATTTGCAACAATGTCGTGAAAGCACCCTAAATCCTCTTGCAACCACCTCTTAATTTCCCTCTCTATCTTCAAACGGCTACTGCGTTTATCGACACTCATCCTTCACCAACGACCAAACTGCAGCGACAACAAAATTGGAAAACCCAAAAAAAAAACGACGTTGAAGCCAACGCCAACGGCAAACACCGATGTTTACAGCCATGTGAAGGCAACTGCCAGGCCCTCTGTCCCGCGATCCAGCGGTCAAACTCGCTCTTGACCGGCCTTCCAATTCAAGCCCCGCGTTGCAAAAAACCCCAACCCGCCTCTCAATTTTCCCGACTCTCAAACCGCCCGTCCTTGCCCGTGCGAGCCTGCAGACTTCGCTCCACTGCACTCAACGACATCGGAAACAGAAGAAGGGCTGGCGATCCACAATTTCGCACTCATCGCACAGACCTCAAGAACACGATCGGGTAGGAGCATTGGATACGGAAAAAAAAAGCACATGGGTGTACTTGGACAAGATTCGCACCCTATGACCGTGTGGGACCCCAAAACCCAAAAAAATGACCTTGGTGACCAGTTTGGTCACTGGTGACGTTTAAGGGTTAACTTTGTAGTGCCCATGTTCCAGCATTTTATTTTCTAATGATCTAGTGACCACTTAGTAAGTGGTCACTATATCATTAAAAAATGAAACGCTGGAAAATCTGTGAAACCATCTCAGTCCGGTGTCTGAAGTTTACAATAGATGTGTAACTTGTAACTTTGATTAGATGTGTAACTAAAGAAACTTTGGAATCTGACTTTCTTAGCTATCCAAATACTTATGTACAAAACATCAAAATACTGCAAATACCTCAAAATGCAGCAAATACTTACAAATACAACACACGTACTAAGTATGTGGTATTTCTTGTGTTTGAAAGTTTGTTTTGTTGTATTTTTTGTTGAAATTGTATTCTCTTGTTCATGTTCCATTAGTGTATATAGTCCAATCTGGATCAATGTACCAACTCCTTTCTTATTAGAACATATAAATCTTGTTCTAAATCGTACATGGATAAGTCATTCACTTATAAAATTCACAATAATTAAGTATGAGTCGTTTCTTAACATTAAAGATTGCAATGGAGAGGTGTTGGCATAGGTCATTGCTGAACATCTTCACTTTCATTTTTGAAAATTTAACCCAAATTCTATTTAACCTTGAAGTCACACAGCTCCCAAAATCTCATTTTTGAGTGCGCATTACACGGTTCAAAGACGTACTATAATCTTCCAATCCAACAGTCCAATCTTACCAAGATTTAACTGAGACTTGTTTCATTAAGCTATGCTTACATTCATACGGTTGGATACTATTAATGGTATCCCTAATTTTGACAGTGAGAGTTTTAAAAAAACATCACCCAAAAAAGTGTGGTTTCTCCTAAACCACTCTGGGCACTAAAGGGTTAACTCGGATTGACATAATTCAAATTGTGTTGGAAAATAGACTTGATTTAGTATTTGAAAATATTTTTTCATTTTTCAAAAACATGTTGTTTGGGTTTCAGACAACCTGTTAAATTCGGGCAGAGATCAGAAAATGGTCGTTTGAGCATTTAGGGGTTAAGCTAACTCTAGTCAATGGCACTATATGGTCGGGTTACAAGCACAAGTAGTGTCGAGGTGATGTGAAGAAGAGTTTACAGAGATTAAATTTCTCCTTTGTCATTCAATCCTTTCCGGCCCCAAAGTGTAAACTATGTACAGCATGAAGATCATCTTCTTCTATCAGGGAGACAAACTCAACTCCAAATCCGGTTGGCAATAAGATTCCATTCCGATTCATTGAGGAATGTGAGATTGCTCCTTCTGAGACTTCCGTCTAGAAAGGCTGCTAAAATAGGCATTCGTTGAAGAAGAAGCCGGTTCGTCAGCGACGACAAACTTGAGAAAATCGTAGTGCAAAGGCGGATCCTCCACGTCCACTAATCCCTCTAACATTTGCACCACTTTACCCATGCTGGGCCTCGTCCTGGGATTATCCTGGATGCACCACATTGCGATCTTCACCACTTTCCTCACCTGCCCCTAATCCTCGCCGCTCAAATCCCCGTTCAATCATGCATCCGAAATGTCACTCCACGATTGTCTTTGCATCCGTTCCACTGCCCAAGCGCGAAAGTACCATTTCTCAATCGCCGCATTATTCATGTTGGTTTTCTTCCACCCGCTTACAAACTCTAGGAGCACCATGCCGTAGCTGTAGACGTCGCACTTCACCGTGATGGCCGTTTGCAGCAGCACTCCAGCGCCATGCCTCGGCACTAGGTGCTCCTCAATTCCGAGGATTTGCCTCATGCCCGAATGTCCAGGCTACCCGTCCAGTAGGCCTCCTCTGTCCCACTCCATCCAGCTCGCCCTCTCCTCCGTGCCCGGACCTGCCCATGAGACCTAGCAATATCCACGCATGAGCCACACGCCCCGCCCCTCATCTGTTCCGCAGCTTCTGAATTCATTTGCTCTGCTACGAACAGAGGGAGTGAGTTTACTGTGAGCACTACAAGCATTGAAGTAAGCACGTGGCTTTTTTTGTATTGAAATATTCTTCTTAAAACTTGTGACTTTTTTTCTTGTATTTTATTGAAGAACCCTATAAATTGATTTCCAAGGTTCTTTGTAATGATTAAAGGTTAAGCATTGATATTGTGGATAATGTATAGTATTCATGGTTTGGTTGAATGTCTTTGAAAGTAGGATTTAGAATTTCAGGTTTAGGTTCCAATTTTCATAGTTTAGGGTTTGATGATGTATTTTTCGAAGGGTTTAAGCTTGTTTCAAATCGTTAGTTAAGTTATGGAAGGATTAGTGTAGAATTAGAAATGTGATGATTGAATTTGGAATTTGGACTTTTGGGACATTTGAATGCATTCGTATAAACATTTGTTACATTGATTTTAGGGGTTGGATGCTTTTTTCGAGGTTTTATGATATTACGTGTGTTTTTTTTTTTTTTATCACTTTTGTGATGTCATTCAATGAAGCCTAAAGCTTCATAGTAATGATTAGAATGGGTATATAATTTTTTTGTAGATTTGTGTTGTTATAATTAGAGGTCTGCAACTTTGTTGATAATCGTTTAGAATCTTACTATGATACATTGTGGATTGTAAAGGTTTCTTTTTTTCTTCAGCATGGCTCCTCTTAAGAAGATAAAGTGGAGAACCGAGAAAGTAATAGAAAAAGGAGGAAGAATCATTTGGCAGAAAATGAGAGAAACTCTCACAATTAAGTTTTAAAAAGAGCAAACGATACAGTCATGGCGAAATTAGATTGTGAGCGTGTGAAATACCCAAGGCCAACAAAGTTAACTAAAGAAGTCAAATATTGTGCTTTGGTCACCGCAACGGAAGATGAGAGACTTGATTTTCTAAAACACTACCGAATGAAGAACAAGGCCTTTCTTGTGAATCTACTCTTCGAATACACTGACCCTCACGTTAAAGCAATTCGAGATGTTTTGAGTGTCTATGAGGACAATTTGATTGGCGATGAAGATGAATATGATGATATTCAATATAGTTTAAATCATTGTAAATAGGTCTTATTATATTCCGATCCACCGCAATGAAGGATAGGATATACTGACAATAATGATTGTTGAAAATGAAATAAATATGAAAATGAAATATATATTGTAATGAATTAAAATTGATTGTACAAACATTAAGAAATTAGAAATATGTGAAAGAAATTATCTATGAGAGATAGAGATTTTTATTTGAAAACTCACTTAAGAAGACCTATTTACAATGATTTAAACTATATTGAATATCATCATATTCATCTTCATCGCCAATCAAATTGTCCTCATAGACACTCAAAACATCTCGAATTGCTTTAACGTGAGGGTCAGTGTATTCGAAGAGTAGATTCACAAGAAAGGCCTTGTTCTTCATTCGGTAGTGTTTTAGAAAATCAAGTCTCTCATCTTCCGTTGCGGTGACCAAAGCACAATATTTGACTTCTTTAGTTAACTTTGTTGGCCTTGGGTATTTCACACGCTCACAATCTAATTTCGCCATGACTGTATCGTTTGCTCTTTTTAAAACTTAATTGTGAGAGTTTCTCTCATTTTCTGCCAAATGATTCTTCCTCCTTTTTCTATTACTTTCTCGGTTCTCCACTTTATCTTCTTAAGAGGAGCCATGCTGAAGAAAAAAAGAAACCTTTACAATCCACAATGTATCATAGTAAGATTCTAAACGATTATCAACAAAGTTGCAGACCTCTAATTATAACAACACAAATCTACAAAAAAATTATATACCCATTCTAATCATTACTATGAAGCTTTAGGCTTCATTGAATGACATCACAAAAGTGATAAAAAAAAAAAAAAGCACGTAATATCATAAAACCTCGAAAAAAGCATCCAACCCCTAAAATCAATGAAACAAATGTTTATACGAATGCATTCAAATGTCCCAAAAGTCCCAATTCCAAATTCAATCATCACATTTCTAATTCTACACTAATCCTTCCATAACTTAACTAACGATTTGAAACAAGCTTAAACCCTTCGAAAAATACATCATCAAACCCTAAACTATGAAAATTGGAACCTAAACCTGAAATTCTAAACCCTACTTTCAAAGACATTCAACCAAACCATGAATACTATACATTATCCACAATATCAATGCTTAACCTTTAATCATTACAAAGAACCTTGGAAATCAATTTATAGGGTTCTTCAATAAAATTATCAACTTGTTTTTCTTGCAGTTAATAAAAATAAAAGACTGAAAGTAAACATGAATTCTATCTTGGTATTTTACTTTTATATATTGCATAACCATTAAAAAATATTTTACTTTTAAAATGAAAATGTCTTTTATATTAAAGTAAAAGACTAAAATCAATGTAATAAACCTAAACCTAAACCTCTTTACACTATAGGCGAGAAGCCGAAAGGAGAGAATTTTGAGCCAATGAGAAATTGGTCTTCTCGGTTTCTAAGCCTCCCATTGGCTGAAATTTCTTTTCTCACGGCTTCTCGCCTCTAGCGTAAAGAGGCCCCAAACCTTTGTAAAAGCTACTTCATATTAGTTAACTAATGTATATTGTTAACTTTTTGGTACTCCCAAGGCATAACCTTTAACGAGGTTTGAATTGTACGTAAATCTCAACTTTATGTGAATTTTTTCTTTTATAGTTGACTCTTATTCTTCTAAATTTGGAGTTCACTCATCTCTATTTGTCATTCTCCTTTAGAACAAGGCCTTTTAGAACACTAAGGTCGAGGCACCTAAAACTGACGAGGTATCCAAAACCAATCACCCTAGATTCTAAATTTTCAAAGGGAAGATGTACCTCATTTGTACCTCAGGGAGGACACTTCACTATACTTTGGTAGAACACGTGCGTTAAAGGGGTAATTAAATGAGGCTATCACATAATTGGAATATTCGAGGTATATTCTCGAATATTCTCGAATATTCTAGGTATATTCTTGGTATATTCTGTAATTATTCCTTACTTGAATTTTAAGCATCCTATATTACATCTAAATATTTCAAATTTTTATTGCTCATGAATAAAACACACCCTATATTTTAACGCACCATGTTTAATAAATTTCCTAAGTGTCTTCCCCGGGATTTGTACATTAGAGCATGTGATCGGTTTTAGGTAAACCTGTGACTTTCACTTTGAAAATTTGTACTTATTCAAATTATTATCAAAAAAATTAAATTTAAATATGAAAACTTCTTAATTTCTTATTGCTAAAAGAGGAAAATACTCAAAATATCGATTCATCATCTATCCCATGTATAGTGAATGACTTAACTGATCGGTTTTAGGTGCCTCGACCTTAGTCTTTCCTTCAGCTTCTTAGAGTTCAAATTTTTTGATTCTAGGGTTTGATCAATAAATACTCATTCGTCGGCAGGCATGCAAATCGTAGTGCTCAGCAGTCGGTGAGGACAGCGATATTCATACCGACACAGAAAGAGGTACCGACTAACTTACTTTTAATAGTGAATTAATCACGGAGGCCTACGGTTGATTTCTTACTAAGATTTTTGTGACACTCTTAGCAATCAATCACTGGAATATTTATTTATTTTCTCTCTTCTCAATTGCGCCGTCGGTGTCTATTTGTCGATGCTTTCAATTTGTACTGCATCATCAATTAATTGGGACAAATGTATTTAGGGTTTATCAGTTGATGTCTGGGACAGAGTACCTTAAACCCTAGAGGATTCGGTAATCCACTTTGAATTATATTTTAAAGCCAAAACGCTCTAAATACTTGTAGCAAATGATATATTTTTATTTTTATTTTTTTTATTTTTTTTTATTTTTTTATTTTTTTGGTTTTGTTTGATTGGAACAATAGAAACCTTGGTCTGAGAAATCACTTTTTCCTGAGTGATTTTTAACCTCTAAAGGTCCAAGGATTCATGGTTTTAAAATGACAAGTTTAAACGATCATATTGTGAAAATTATAATTTGAATGGGACCAAATTTTATATCACTGGAATGAGTGAAGAATATTAAATATGTTGAATACTTTTTTATAAAAAATTAACAAAAAAGAATCTACATAAACCAACTCAAAAGTACTGAAAAAAAACAGGAGCCACCTGGTGGCCTTATGGTCCTTTAGGGGTTAATCCATAACACAATGGACAATTGACTGTTGTTTTCAAAGATGAATAGGCTTCATTGTTGTGGTTCAGATTAGGTCATTAGTGTTGTTCATAATTCTATGTGCGCAGTCGTGAGATGGCAGATCCAAGGAGTCGTTTATGTGGTTCATGTTGTAGAGGACATCCACCAATGCGTATGAACTTCAACGAGTCATTGATATGTGTATGTGGGGCTCCTTTCTTCTCGCAAATTGTTGGGGAGGACAATCTACCAATGCATCGAAGATGCAAAATTGTAAGCTCTTGAAACCTTGTTCAACAATTTATCTATTGTTGAGGTGTTGCTGCAACAGATCATGAGTTTTTTCCACTAAGGTGGTTACCCCATTCCCAACTGAATAAGAAATACGGATATGAGACATTGATATTATTTAGTATTATTATCTTTTAGATTTAGGCAAGAAGAAATAGATTCCAACACAAGTTGAAACATAATTTTTGGATGAAGAATGAATTAGTTATAAATTTTCAAAGTTGAAGTATGACACATCCCATTCACCTCATATATGTAGAACTCTTTTTGTCTAAAGAAGATTTGTATTGCACACACTAAAGATGCTTAAACCAACAACAACGAATTCATAACCACCTACATATACTAAAACCAACAAGAGAGAACCCATTACCAACTGTAACTCACGCTACAACCAACATCATTGCAGCATTGATTGTGGAAAATGCCCCTAGCTGTTGATGAAAGGAGCCAGTTGGTAAATGGGGTAACCACCTTAAGTGTCTTTTCTGGCTGTTGTGAGTCAATCCTGGAAGTAGGCAGACTTGGCTTTCCAATTTTGACTAAGAGTCAAAACATGTAGTCAAATTTGTCCATCGTATCCAATACAGTGAAATATGACTTGTAGGGTACGTTGGGAACTCCATGAGCACGCTGTAGGAACATGTTTAGGGAACATTTAGTCAAATTTTTGCGTACAAATTTGGTTACCCTAATGGGGTAGTCAAATTCAAAGGTTTAGGGCAGTATAAATTTGACTACCTATTTGTCCATGTTGCAACTCTTTCATGCATTGATTCTTCAATTTTCATTTGGTACAGGGAATTCCAATGGAATTGATGGAAGATCATGGCTCCAAGTTTGATAGAGTGGTAAGATTCGAAGACGAAGCAGGTAGATTACAAAGTGTAACAATTGGAGGCAACCTCTTTGTAGGTTTTGGATTTGAGTGGAAGGACTTTGTTCAAACACGCAACGACATTGGTGTTGGCCATGTTGCTGTTTTCACATTGGTAGCAAGGTCACGCTTCTTGGTTCAGGTTTATGATCCAGCTTTAGTTATAACTAAGCCTACAAGTGACAAAGCACAAGTTGGCATAAAAGCAGAGAGCACTCATGATGACATTGAAGTCGGTGTTGCTCAAGATTGGTTATTGGCAACGGCAAAGTCAAAGAGTGGGGGAGCTCCATTAGCAGATGATAATATTCCTGCTCCTCATGTCAAAGTAGAAAATTTAGAAACTGAAACAGGGGAAGCCACCCAAGCTTCAAAAAGTGTTGATGATAACGGAAGAAAGCGCAATCTGAGGGTTCCAAAGTTGGAGGTGCAAAGAGAGATTTTGGAGAAAGAAGGGCTTATTGAGAATAAGAAGGGCTCTTCAGTAGCTCGCGGACAAGTTGTGGAGCTTTCATCTCCAAACACTCATGTTGAATTGAAAAAGAAACCAGGCCGCAGAAGGGTGAAAGCAAGGTACAATGAGCCAACTTAGGCGTAACTTTTGTTTTGTTTTGAAGAATTCTTACTGTACATCTTGAAATTGATTTGAAATATAGAAAATAACTACATAACATTGTTTTTTTGTCATAAATGTATCACATAATAGAGTTATCCGCAAATTCCTTCAAACTTTGAAAGAGATACTTAGAAATTTGTTTTAATATAGTTTTATTTGGTCTCTTGAAATAGTAAAAAGGTATGAAAGAGCTTGGTGGTTTACAATTATTAGGTGTGTAAGAGCTTGGTGATCTTCAAAGTCATATGAAACTTTTTTGAGCTCCTCTTTTGGTGCCCAAAAAAGTTTCACATGACTTTGAAGACCACCAAGCTCTTACACACCTAATAATTGTAGACCACCAAGCTCCTTCATACCTTTTGACTATTTGTAACCAAATAAAATTATATAATAGCAAAATTCTAGGTATCTTCTTCAAACTTTGAAGGACTTTGCGGATAACTCTAATAAGAATTGAAAGTACTATAGCCAAAGGGCAGGTTGGGCAAGACAATGCCCAATAATTAATTAAAGTGTGGAAATTGAATTGGGCACTTCGAATATTCCTTGAAATCCTTGTTTTTCTTTGCAAAAAGTAATTTCTTAAAATTTCGGCATGCTATTTTAAGATTTTTTTGGCTTAACCTACCCTTTGCTCATTGTACCTTGCTTTCACCCAGAAATGAAAGGAGAGTACTTTCGTCATCAGAACAATCTTCATCCTCAACTTCAGATTCAGGATCCAAGAGGCGCGCAAAAGGAAAGAGGAGATTCTCTAGTAATTTCTTGGAAGAAGCGAATCGAGATTTGGTTGATACAGACTCCAATGATGATTCTGATGGTTGTGATTCAGCAGACATTGATTTCCAACATGGAGATGATGAAAAAAGAAATACCGATCAAATTCTTGTTCAAGAGGCTCCAGTTTTCAAGAAAATGCAAGATTGGCAAGAGCCAGGGACAACAAGGTTTCGAACCTATGTGTCAAAACGACGTCCTGTAACTGAAGCTGAGAAACAAAAGGCCTTGGATGCAGCACGAGACTACCCAGTAACTCATCCGAGTTTTTTGAAACAGCTCTCGAAAGACTGTTGTTACCGCTCTACACGATTTGTAAGTAACTCTTGAAGTACTTTATTATTGTGCTATTTGAGATCGGTCCATTTGTAAGCAAAATTTTCAAGAGTAATAGAGTTATCCGTTAACCCTTAAACGACAATGGCTTGGTTATATTTTGGGAGAATCTTGCTCATAACTTCTACTCCATTGCACCAAATGGGGTTTTTAAAATGCCAAACCGAGCACCTTAGAGAGATCTATACTTCTTTAGAATAGAGCAAAAGTAAATTAAAAATAGAATCATGCTTAAAATGGAATTTAAAAGAGATTTTGGGTGTGGTATCAAGAAAGCATATGTCGTTTAAGGGTCAAAAGTAGAAATCTGAAGTTGACTTGGAACAAACCGTGTAGAAGTAGCTGCTAGTTCAACAACCCCTATTCTTGGCCAAACAAGAAATTTTCTCACCCTCCTCGCATTAGAAGTTCTTGTGGTCTTTCCATTAACCCCTAAAGGACCAAAAATTCATGGTTTTAAAATGACAAGTTTAAACGATCATATCGTGAAAATTAAAATTTGAATGAGACCAAATTTTATAGCACTAGAATTAGTGAAGAATGTTACATATGTTGAATTAAAAATGCAATAAAAATTAGCAGAAATAAATCTACATAAAACCTACTCAAAATCACTAGAAAAAAATAGGAGCCACATGGTGGCCTTATGGTCCTTAAGTTTTGACTTACCAGACGTTTAAGTACCAGTGGGCAACACAAAACCTGGTCCTGATTGCGTTATGATTGAAGGATAACTCTAATAACCTTTTTTTTTTTTAATTTTCAGTTTTATTAAGTTTTGATACCAAATATGTATTGAGTTGCATTGACTTGTATCTAACACATGAATGTGTTTCATTGCAGTCTCCACCTGAACCATTTTACAGACAACACATGATACCACACGTTGGACAAGCTTCGTACGTGGCAACACTTGCGGACGATGAAGGAAAATGCTGGCCTACAAGAATCAAGGCCAAGAGGATCGATTGGAAGCACTTTACTCTTGATCATGGTTTGGAAGAGGACGATGTGACGGTGTGGGAGCTTCTGGACTCCAGAGTAGAAAGCTTCAAGTTCTTGGTTCATATCTTCCGTGTGGTGGATGTGAAGGTGACCCTCACTGGCCGTCAAGGTTGGGCTGCTCATTACCATGTTGTAGATGGTACCATGAAACAACGGTTCAGGGAACGTAGGAAATTACTAAAGGTTGGTGTGGACCTTCTTCATACATCGTTTTGTTAGTTGAATTTTCTTTTGGGAGACTGTTTACAGTATGAAACGTCCTTGAGGTAGTGTGATTTTGGATTTTGGATTTTGTGATTAAGAAATCTGGGATTCTACGATTACAAGTATACGAGTCCATTATGGTTGTCATAGTTATTATGGACTAGTTTGAGTCGTATACTTGTAGTTGCAAAATCCCGAATTTCTTATAGTTGCTGAGTTCATGAACTCAAGGTAGTCAACATAGTAATTGTTGATTATGTTTTGCAGGATCAGGGTCAGGCAAAACGAAAGAAGAAGAAAAAGCATGTGGACGCCTCTTCTGACAAGAGTTCTCAAGAAGATGAAGATTCTGTCGAGTGTCGTAGATATTCTCTACGACAAAAGGAGAAGAGAAAAAACATTGGCACATGTGCATAGGTAGCAGGTGCTACTCTTGATGCCTCTTGTTGACAATACTCTATGATTAATATGTGTAGGAGTGGTTTTTGAGAGCTATGGTTAGGAGAGATTTTTGGGTAGAAGAATCGAAATATGCTGACATTTGTTGTAAATAGAAAGTTCCAAATTGGGACCCCAATAGCTCATAAAAACCACAACGATGTGAATTTTAACTTTGTTTTTATCCTAAACCTATAAGAGATGTGGAACTATGCCAAATACAATGAAATATTGTTGTATAATATTGGTCGGATAGGGCTCTCTGGATCTTTAAGGGTTAAACAATTTGATCTTCTATTCTCAATACGCATGATGAATATCACACATAACGTCTTCATTTATAGCATACCGGTAGTCATCTAAATATTACTAATAGCATCTACAAGAAGAGTAAAATATGGACTACAAGGATATTCAATATTCCAAAAAATAAAATAAAAACCAGTTAACAACAGGGCTTTTTTTCTGGCTTCTTGCAGCTAGACTCCGATGTTGTCGCACAGTCACAGTGGTCTAAATTTGGAGGGACCATCTTCCATTGCATCCATGGAGCAGTGCTATAGTGCAAAAAAAAGCCTTGGTTAACAACATTCTATTTGAACATTCAAATGAAACCTCAGTGACTACTTCTTTGGATTTCATAACTAATCAACATATTCTAGAATCTATTATACATTATAGCATGGTTTGTCTCACTCGACCGTTCCGCACTGGAATCCGTCGAGGAGACAACCCAAGCTCAAAAACCAAGCTCAATGTGCTCAACGGCATGGGTCCCACTAGTATAATAACATAAAAGAAAAACCGTTGATTAATGTTTAAGCATTCATTGAATTGAGGAAGTTTAGGCAGCAAACATATTAAAACATTGCTCTTTTGGTACTTCTTTAGAAATAGGCGCTCATAAATCGACCAAATTTTTTGGAGAAATTCCTCCAAAATCTTACCTAATCATAACATTCTTTAGCAGTAGGGTATTGCACCATCTACTGCTTCGCTGGTTTCTCTTTGATTAAATGGAAAAACAGAAAAAAAAAAAAAAAAACAAACAAATATATAAATATAATTACATATATTAACATTTTAATTTAATTCTTTTAGAAATTATTTATTAATTTCAAAATAAATATATTAAAATGCATTAAAATTATTGTTTAATTTTATATAAAAAATATACTTAAAATTTATTCAAATTTTATTCAAATTTTAATATTCAATATAACATGGTTGAACATCTGTACATCAAATCCACGTCAAATTTAAGTTTCTTTCTTTTTTAAAAATTAAAAAATTAAAAAAAGATTTAAATTATTCGAAGTTTTGATTGAAGTTTTGATTTATAAACCTCGTCTATCCTTGATTTAAATTAAATTAAAAAAAAAAAAAATTGCATAAGAACTTGTAGCCTTCTAGGGGCCTCAAGTTCCCTGTAAAATGTTGTTTAATTGTAGTTTTGATGGATGACCCTGAGAAATCAAGGGTAGACGAGGTTTATAAACCTAAGAGGTTTATATATTATTTAATATTTTATCTCAATAATTGGGGAGGAGAATCACCACAAATAACGACCATATTTCCCACAAATATAAAGGTTCTACCAATAATATTTAATTTCTTTCAACATAATCTTTTTTATTAAAAGAAAATCATGTCTAATAACAATCAACAAATTTAATATTTGTCAATGGTCTTACGCACTCCGGCATTGCGGAGCTTAGTTGTATGAATGAAATATCATTAAGTTATTCTCAACCCTTTAAAAACCAATCAAGCCCCACGGGCTCAATTTCTCAATTTTCAAACCACTTTTATTGTGGATTGGTAATAATGAGAAATAATTTCAAAAAAATTCTTTTTCATGCATCATCCATGATAAGAATAGTATGTGTCTTCATTTTTAGAATGTAAATTACTCCTTTGCTTAGAGGTTAACCCTTTGATGCGCATGCATTCATATAATGAACAACGAATAGATTGCAACCTTTCTCAACACCACATCTAGTACAAATTTTCATCCATCCAAATTTCTCTTCCGTCATGCACTTTTGGAGTGTGGATTTTTTATTATAGACTTAATGGGAAGTTAGCTTTATACATGTGTGATCCAATTAGAATGGAGATGATTTGTGAAAATTTTATACCTCATTTCATGTTGCAATGAGTCACCCAAAAATTCTAAGATCTTAATTCAAAAGTGCTTTTAAAAAAATCAACTCATTAATTTAAGCAACCAAAAAATCTCCAAAAATCACTACATTGAAATGGCAAATTTAGTGTTTTGAGACACTATTTCTAAATCTTAACACTACTTAATTTTAGGGAGATATAGTATCCTCATAAGAACAAAATATCAATGCAATGTTCCAATGGCATGTGGCAACTTTATAGTAAATATGGCATGCCACTTCATGTCACTCTCATTACTTGGAAAGAATATGGCACTCTCAATAAAAGTGGAAATAACAAGTGGCTAATTCCTATATAGTGTGAAGAGACACTATTTCTTTTCACCTTTGAAGGAATTTTGGTAAAAGACATCAATTTTCTTTGGACGCTAAATACGCCATTCAATGTACACTTAGAGTATTACATTTCAACCCATCACAACAAACTTCATCCACAAATTGTCAATATCTTACCTGTAATCAAATCACAAAGGGAATTTAAACTTTAAGCTTCAAATTTTATACAAAATATTGGTGATAGCAATTTTGGGTAGCAATCGCAAATCTAATCGTATGAATAGAATCTAAAATTTACAATGTACATTTATTCATACATCAAGCTCAAAATATCCCACTTAGTTGCATTTTATAATGCATATTTGCAATTCTCCAAATTTGGAAAGAATTGTGGTCATTTAGAGATTAACTCCTAAATTTCCTCACTCCTCTCCAAATTTAACAATTTTGCAAAGAGGCATCATCAAATGCAACACAGAGGGATATTTTGAACTTGGTGTATGAATAGGAGTTGTACATTGTTAGTTTCAGATTCTATCTAATTATATTGCTGGATCTGCGATTGCTATCACCAATATATTTGTATAAATTTTGAAACTCGAAATTGAAAATTCTTTTCTAATTTGATCACAAATAAGATATTGACAATTTGTACATGAAATTTGTTGTGATTGATTGAAGTATAATACTCTAAGTGTAGTGATTTTTGGAGGTTTTTTGTTTGCTTAATTTTATGAGTTGGCTTTTTTAAGATCACTTTAACAATGAAATCTTGAAAAATTTAGAAAAAATCACTATATCATGAAATGAAGCATAAAAATTACACAGATTATCCCCTTTCTAATCTGATCACACATGCATGAAGAAATCTTCCCATAAAATATATGGTAAAAACTCATATCGCAAAAAATCAATGACAGATGAGAAAATTGTGTTTGATTCTTTATAGACGGTTGAATGTTTAAGGATTAAAGGACCAACCAAACCTCACATGCTAGGCTTTCTTAGTTTTCAAATCACTTCAACTTTGGATTGCCAGGAATGGAGAGATATTTTATGGTTTTTCTTTTTCACAAATCATTGACAAGAATAGTGTATACAGTCCACCCTGGGTAAATGTTACACTTATAAACGTCAACTCATTATATTTGTTAACGAAATCGTACTCCCCTCATATTGCTAACTAGAATGTTAACTATGTGAAATGTTAACAATAATTTACTCCCGTCTTTGTTAATTTGCCACTTATAAATGTTAACATATGAAATACATTCAATATCACGTGATGACATTCATTACATTGACATCCATTACTGATGACATTCATAAATTTATATTTGTTAAGCATTCAAAAAGCTCCCTTTATAACTGTTACAATGTTAAGAGCATCTCCACCCCTTCGTAGGAAGAGAGGCTCTGGGAAAGGGCTTTTGAGGGCTCCAAATATACATTGAAAAAATTTAATGCGACGGTCCCCCACCCTTGTTTGCTTCTTGGCTCTCCATATTGCAAGTTGATAAATTTAGGGACGGTTGACCAGGCAAGTCCATGAATCTAGGGCTCTCCATCAATTTGTGATTGGTCACTATTCTTGCTCTTGGCTCCTAGTTCCCAAAAGTACCTCGATTCACGGAATCTCAAGTGGATGAGGCCAAAAAGAGCCCGGAATATGAGCGCACTAAGAGCAATGCTCATCCACGAGAATAGTGAGTGCAAAGAAAAATTTGAAGAGCCTTGGCAATCAAGGCCGCATTTATGAAGAGGAGCGGGACATGTTTTTCTCCAAGGCCGTGTTAAAGGGCTTGTTGAGTCCCTTTAGCGCGGCAGGGTGGAGATGCTTTAACTCACTATAAATGTTAGGAAAATTTTACTCTAGAGCCTAACATTTATAGAGGGTGGACTTTACATTTTTAGAATGTAAGAGCATCTCCACCCTTGCTCTGTACATGTGGCCGGAAGCACCTGTGGCGCGCCCGCGCTTGTTTGAGTCCCCCACCCTTGCTCGCTCAACCACTTTCTGCGTTCCGGGCTCTTCAAAAATCATGGATGACTCGCCATTGTTCCGAGTGTACAAGTTCCTTCAGCACGCCCATTTCACGGAAGCTGTCAGGAAGATTTGGTCTATTTCAGGGTCGCTCTCTCCGGAGCCGGCTACTGGACAAACCTGGTCAAGCACCCGAGTGCGTGGGAACCTCAAACACCGGTGACCAGGCTGGAGATCGGATGTATTCAAGGCTATTCAAGGCAGCTTATTCAATCCTTTCTGCTATTAAAGGCAAGCTTGAGCGACCATCACGGGCTGTTTGCACGCAACGGTGGGGCACTCAGTTTTTAACGAGTCAATCGGAGCTTGACGAGCCCTGGGAACACCCTATGGCGAGCCTTGGATGGCGCGGATGGGTGGAGATGCTCTAAGTTACTTCTATATTTTGAGGCTAAATCTCAAAAATACTCCTTTCTTTAACCCTTTAGTGCCTAGCAAGCCAGATTATGGTCACTGCAACGTCGGAAATGAAAATAACAGAGAATCCGTGAAGAATTGGAACTTCAGTTCTGAAGTTCAGATTTGCGCACATACATTACGCACCTTCCAGAAAAAGAAATTTTCAATTTGGAATTGTACAACTATCAAAATACCTATCAACAAAACGCAAAAATACTGCAAATACTTGAAAATATAGTAAATACTTACAAATACAACATATGTATTGTGTAGTATTTCTTGTGTTTGGAAGTTTGTTATCTTGTTTTATTTTTTTGGATTGTGTTCTCTTCTTCATCTTCCATTAGTGCGTGTAATCCGATCTTGACTAATGTACCCACTCTTGTCAATTTTCAACATATAAAATTTTGTCCTAAACCGTACATGGACAAGTCACTTTCACTTATAAATCTCACAATAATTATGTGTGAGTCTATTTTTGATATGAAAGATTGCAACGGAGAGGTGTTGACATAGGGCATAGCTGAACGTCTTTGCTTTTATTTTTGAAAATTTACCTCAAATTCTATTTAACTTTGAAGTCACACACCCCCCAAAATCTCGTTTTTGAGCGTGCATTATACAGTTCAAATACATACTATAATCTTCCGATCCCACCATCGGATGATTCTCAAATTTTAATAAAATGTGTGCTCTCGAGTTGAGAATAGAATTGTACGGTTACTTTTTAATTTAACCCATTCTATTTTTGGTAGTCTCAACCACAGTGGAAAAACCCACTGAAATCCAGAGCTGTTTGTTCATGGGAACTTACTCCCCCGCTGACCACACCATTCAGTGGTCCCTTACGGGCCCTTTTACGGACTTCCAGGTTAGTGAGGATTTTGAGTAGGCATTTAGTTTCCCTCCTCGCCGTCCTCGGTGGGGTTGGGTTGTTTCTCGTTTCTTTCTTGCAATAAAGGGTCTCCCTTTGTTTGTGTCAAAAAATAAAATAAAATCCAGAGCTGTTTGCTACAGTACCCTAGGCACTAAAGGGTTAACACACCTCTGACTTTCACTTCCGGAGTTCCGGCTTCTCTCTCCGACGAAAAGGCACCGAAAAGTTGTTGTCGATCGGCCTCAATGTGACTACTTTTCCACGCTTTTAGCTCATCACGAGTGTTACATGACTTTCTCTTCGTTCGTCATGCATTGATGATTTTGACTTTGCAGATCTCGCTTTGGAATCGAGCCATTTGGAGCATTTTGCAGGAGCTTCTTAGTTAGGGTTTGATGATTCATTCGCATCAAAATCAGATCTGGTTTTGGTTGTGAAAAGGACATCGATGGAGGGTACTTTGTTTTTGTTGACAGGAGAGCCAGGAAGGGAGCTCGATAGTTTATAGGGTTTGATGTTTTTGGAAATCAACAAATGTAGTATGATTAAGGCTTGAAATGACTGCCTTTCATTTGATGATCGATTTTCGCGTTTTGGAGGTTGAGTGAAGGCGAATAGCATTTTGATGTTGATTTTAGGGTTTCGAGAATGAGACGCTCTTTGAAACCAAGCCACCGTGATGGATGGAGGGCGAGACTCTGACCTAGAAACAGGGCTGTACTCTCGCCGGATCCGAAAGAAGCGATCGTCGCTCACGTTTTTGCAGAAGATGTCGCGGCGGTATCAAAAGCTTCCGGCGCCGTTCGTGGTCTGCGTCTCTCTGTCCGTAAGCGCGCTCCTGTTCGTGGCTGTTTTCATGTACAACGAAGCGTACGGGACGACACAGTTCGCACCCCTCCGCTTGGGCAGTCAGCTAAACCCTAAACGCGATGACTCGCCGTACAGAGAGCTGCAGAGTCTTGTGATGGTCGCCGGGCACGCCGTCTACACGAGCTCCAAATGCGAGAACCCCGAGGGGGAAGACTCGTGGTACTTGGAGTCTTACCAGAAGCATCCGGGCCAAGCCAGCACGTTCGTTGCACACATCCACGCTGGGGTTCTAGCCGCCGCTGAATCTGACGATGCGTTGCTCTTGTTCAGTGGCGGTGAGACGCGTCAAGACGCAGGTAGGGATTTTATTTTATTTTATTTTATTTTATTTTTATTTATTTTTATTTTTTTGTGTGTGTGTGTGTGTGTGTGTGGCTGTATTGATCGCCAACTTGCTATTTGAAAAATTATGTTGCTATAAGAAAATTTGGGTAAAAAAATATAGAGTATGGAGTTATCCTTAAAGTCCATCAAATTTTGAAGAAGATATCATGAATTTTGCTTTATTATACTTTTATTTCTTCACTCCAAATAGTTAGAAGGTGTGGAAGATCTTGGTGGTTTATCATTATTAAGTGTGGAAGAGGTGTGTAAGAGCTTGGTGGTCTTCAAAAGTTTTTTAGCTCCTTTCTTGGTGGTAAAAAACTTTTGAATACTTTTGAAGACCACCAAGCTCTTACACACATCTTACACACACCTAATAATGATAGACCACCAAAATCTTCCACACCTTTTAACTATTCAAAGTGAACAAATAAGAGTATAGTAATGCAAAATTCTTTGTAGATTCATCAAACTCAAGGTGACTTTACGGATATCTCATATATCGCCATAATATTCCTTTATCATTGGTATGTAAGGCCAACAATAGGGGGTGTTGCACGTCTTTCTTCCCATTCTCAATCTTTAGAGAATGTGTACGTGGCACATTCTCCTTGAATTGTGGTACACCCATTCTCCAAAGATTGTGATTCTATGCAGATTGAGAACCTTGGGAGAGAAATGTGGCGCCAATTATGGCCATTCTCCATGAAGAAGGTGTGACTCCCTTTGAGACCATCGAACTCAACAATAATGAGAATGGACAACTTATTAATCTTCTCCATGGTTGGCTTCTCAATCTTCAAAGTTTCACAATCTTCATGCCCATTCTTCACCTCCAGAGGAAAAGAATGATACTTCTCAATCTTTAGAGGAAAAGAATGATACTTCTCAATCTTTAGAGGAAAAGAATGATACTTCTCAATCTTTAGAGGAAAAGAATGATACTTCTCAATCTTTAGAGGAAAAGAATGAAACTTCTCAATCTTTAGAGGAAAAGAATGATACTTCTCAATTTTTAGAGGAAAAGAATGAAACTTCTCAATCTTTAGAGAATGGGTCCTCCACAATTGAAGGAGAATTTGCTACGTACGCATTCTATGAAGATTGAGAATGGGAAGAAAGTGGTGTGACCCCACTAGTATATTGCCAAGAACTCTATAGAAAGCTATGTATTCGTAGTGAAAACAAATTGTAAATCGCCAACAAAAAAATGCTCTCTTTTTTTCAAGTTTCAATTTTCAAATCGCTTTGAATGGGACTCCCTTGAAAAAAAAATCCACTGGGTGCAGGGCCACGGAGCGAAGCCCAAAGCTACTGGAACGTGGCAGAGTCGAAGGACTGGTTCGGGCAGCGCGAGAGTGTGCGGTGGCGGACCCTGACGGAAGAGTTTGCTCGCGACAGCTTCGAGAATCTGCTGTTCAGTCTGTGTCGGTTCCGTGAGCTCACGGGACACTATCCGTCCAATGTGACTGTGGTGAGCTACGATTTCAAAGAGCGCCGGTTCACGAAGCTGCATCGCCATGCGCTCAGGTCAGCGAATTTTTTTGTGGCTACCAATATCGCCAACTTGCTATTTGAAAACTTATGTTGCTATAAGAAAAATTGGTTAGAAAATAGAGTATATTGCTATAATCTTCCCTTAACATTGGTATGTACTCCCTCCGTCCCAAAGTTATTGTCATGTTTGAAAGTCATGTTTGAAAGTGCTTTTTTAAGTAGGGAAAAAAACACTTCCTTGTGGCTAATTTTATTTAGGTTGCAATGAACGCATGCAATGTTCTTTAATCATTCTAGTGACATAATTTAGAACCTTTTTTAATCATGTTTCTTACAATATGATCAATGAAATTGGCTCAAAGAAATACCAAGCAAACAAGTTGGACAATAACTTTGGGACGGAGGGAGTAAACGGTAGCCAAGAACTCTATACAAAGCTATGTATTTGTAGTAAAACAATTGTAAATTGCCAAAAAAATGCTTTTCTATTTTTCAAGTTTTTGGTTTGCAAATTGCCAATGAGACTCCCTTGAAAAAATGAAAAAAATCACTGCCTCAGGTTTCCACAGTCGCAATTCTCCTTTGTTGGCGTGCCGATCTCTGCTACCTCGCAAGTTGCTGCTATGAAGGGCGAGGAGAAAGTGCTGGACATGTTTGAGGAGGATCCTTATGGCTGTCAAGGCGAGCTTCGGAAGAAGAGGATCAACCGAAATCCGTTTCTTCGCGCTCTGCCTTACCCTGTTGGGTGCCCTGAAATGCAAGGTTTGTTCGGCTACTGTGGATCTGATTATTACTTTGGAAGCCTTCCATGGACATCCTAAGGCCAGGCTTCCATGTATCGGTTTTGAGCTGGAAGCTACTGATTCACCACTGAAATGGGTGAACCCAAGAGTTTGGTTTCCATTCGCACGGAAATGGGCGGACCATGGGTGGTTATTCACTATCTAAATGGGTGAACCGAAGAGTTTGTTTTCCATACTTATCAAAATGGGTGGAGCATGGGTGGTTATTGAGACCTCATTTCTAGTGTTCTAGCTGCTTTCACCCGCCCGATCTTCACATGGAAGCCTGCCCTAAATTATACGTCGTCTCTTCATCTTGCTGTGGAGGTCGTTCAAGTCTACTCATGGAAGATTATGATATGAAGCAATTTGAGCAGGGCACAGAAGAGTGCTCATCATTCAGGACGACGTTCTCGTCAGCTCCACTACCGCGTAGTTAGAGGAGGTCTCATGGTTATGATTCTTCAAGGTTTAGCATTGGTGCCAGGGACGATCGATGACTTGGTAGCATCTTCGAGCTTTGGCTTTATTTTTTTTCGTCTGGCATCTTCTAAGTCCAAGCTACTTACTAGCTGGCATTAGGGACTTTCTTCTGAGCAGTCAGTGTGTACACTGGGATGCTTAACCGAGGCAACTCAAGGACAGAGTACTGTACCAGAATCCTTTGGACAGGATTTAAGTGAGAAAAAGAAAATCTCTGGGTGCTCTGCAGACGATTGATTATTTTAGGTTATCATCGCAATGATGCAACAAGCGACCTGGTGTACTAGTATTATTTGATTATAAGTTAGCAATGAGGCATGACTCATCATGTTGTGATGCTACTTCGACCGTGCAAGTCACATTTATGTGATGAACTGTTCTTTACTTTTCCTATTCTCAATCCAAGTAAAAGTTCATATGGGTTGGTTTCATGGCGTGGATTGTGTGTTGGTGACAGATGCAACAATCAAGCGCTGCCTTGGGGGTTAGAAAGCGTCGGTGAGCTTAATCATTACCTGCGTTTTGAGGTGCAACAGAGTACTCACTTTCACTCACTTGCTTCATGAGTATGTCGGTCATGCTGCCCAGCCCTGTGCTAGCCTGTCACTCTCTACAGTACAGTGATCTCAAAACTGGCTAAAATTAGCTGGATTTCTACCCAAAAAATGGGGCTGCTAAACATTAAAAGAAAGAAAATGATTTTTTTTTCGGAATGTAGCGAGAATGCTCATCATGTAGCAACTTCATGAGGTGATATCCGCGGATATCATCATGGTATCACCTTAATATATCAAGGGTATTGTCGGATATTATAGAGGTATCGTGAGTATTGTATGCACTCAGTAGCAAAAGTAGATACCATTTATGTGGGAGGTCGCATAATGTTCTAAATGTCATAAAGTGGTTCTGAGATCACTGCTACAGTAGTGTTGGAATGACCATTTCCCAAGGAAGCAATCATTCATAGTAAAGAAAGGGTTTTAGGGTTCTGAAGAGTCAGTTCCTCAGTTCATGTATTTGGCGCTGGTAGCCTGGTCAGTACCATTTAATCTGTCACTGTACAAGCAGAGGCTGTAGGACATGATCTGCACGTCCAGCTATATTAATTACTTTCCCTATTAACGCCATGGTCGGTTTGAAAGCTCCCTGGGAGGGTACCCTATGCACAGCTTGGGAGCTTTGCAAAGAGACGCTTGTGTGAGTGTTCTGCATCACCTGAGTGCACTGTCACCCCGACCCTGATTGCTGGCCACCCAACAGCAGCATCCTCTCTTGATGCAGTGTATCTTAATTGTGGATTCTCTGTACTCTACTACTGTAGCGCAACCTTTGCATCATCAAGTTTTGTTTCATTGAATAGACAATTATTCAGTCAGAAAAAAAGCTCAAAATCACACATGGAATCATGGATATGTATATATGTGTCCTTCCAGCCAGTGATCTCAAAACTGGCTAAAATTAGCTGGATTTCTACCAAAACAAATGGGGCTGCTAAACATACAAAGAAAGAAAATGAAAAAAAATTGAAATGTAGCGAGAATGCTCATCATGATATAAAAATGTAGCAACTTCATGAGGTGATATCCACGGATATCATCATGGCATCACCTCAATATATCAAGGGTATTGTCGGATATTATAGAGGTATCATGAGTATTGTATGCACTGGGTAGCAAAAGTAGATACCACTTATGTGGGAGGTCGCATAATGTCCTAAATGTCATAAAGTGGTTCTGAGATCACTGACTGTAGCGCAACCTTTGCATCATCAAGTTTTGCTTCATTGAACAGACAATTATTCGGTCTGAAAAAAAAGCTCAAAATCACACAATCATGGATATGTATATATGTGTCCTTCCAGCCCATCAGCTGAAAATTCAATTGGTTGTTCATAATCGGGTCGGTCTCTTTTTCACCTATTGTTGGTGAAGTGTCGGTGGCCACTTTAATTAAAAGCCAGGAATTAATACTGGGGAGGAATATTTCTCTTTTCAATGAAGTATCCTTGAAGGTATACGAGAGAAAATTCTTTAATTTTACCATATGAGGTCCTAACTTTTTCACCTATGTGACAGTCTTTGAAGGGAAAAAATCTTAATTTCTTTAACCCCTGAAGGACCAAGAAGCGCAAACTGGACCTCATGTTTTTTTAGTAGTTTTTAGTAGGTTCTACATGGACTTCCTTTTATTCAAATTTGTTTGTTTTTTGACCAACACATGCATTGTTCTTCACTAATTCTAGAGATAAAAAATCTGGTCCCATCTGAATTATATTTTTCACAATATGATCAATTGAATTTGTCATTTCAAAACCATGAATCCTTGGTCTTTCAAGGGTTAATCTAACTGTTTTGCTTATGACATTGTTTGAATATGTGCTATGACAAGTGTGCAGGATATTCTAGAATGTGGTCATAACAAAGTGAGTTGAGTGTATGTTTATTACCACTTGCTTATAGGAAACTTTGTGTACTTCAGGGAGTAGTTACATGTGTATAAATTCTTAACGGGTTTTAAGTGGCAGTAAGTTAATAGTACTGACGAAGGTTTGACTGTCAGTAAGACTTCCAGGAACTGCAATGACGGAAGCCGCCACAACTGGCGACTGCCAGACAGACATGACCGTCATAATCCTGCAGTGAGTGAGTCTATCTCTTCTAAGTTTACCGGGGCTCATGGCCGTTCGTTGTGCACACTGTAGCTGCCATTACCTGAGTGAGTGTTGCAATAAGTTCTGGTGCTAGTAAGTGTCTGTTGCACGTAGCTGCCTGCAATGCTCTAAATGCTCTTCTTCAGTTGGCCTCACCACCTCCATTCAACTATTCCAGTTCTACTCTCAGTCTCTTGCTCTCTATCAACTTGGGTCACTCAGGCTCTAGCTCCATCAGACATTTAATTGTAAACTTGTTCTGTGGTTGGGCCTCTCATCTCCACAGATTGCCCATTCAGGTACGCGCTTCTTCCATGTTGCATTGTAGACTAGTTGATGTTTGTATTGGCCATGTGTTTAGGACATGATAGCTTCCTTAGTTAATAGACTCATAGTGCCTAATTGACTGCATTGTAGAATCTCTAGTTTCATGCTTTTGAATTAATGTCAGGTCGTGAGCATTGCACTTGCAAGAATTCTCCATTTGACCGGATTGGCAAAGCGTATGTCACAATGCCGGCAACTTAGTATGCGTTAGATAACTGCAGCTTTCTTTGGGTGTGGTATACTACTATTGGGCATGAATTTTTATTTCTGACCTGGGTTGTTACTTTTTGGGACTTTTCGCTGTGTGCAGGAGACATGGCAGCTTTAGTTTGGCGCTCATGTCATTTCACCGTTATTGCTGTGTTGTTGAGTTCATTATCGGCTAACGCCGCTTGGTCAGGGTGAGGATCCTTTTTCTCCTCAGGTTTAGCATTCAATTGTTGGAATGAAAATTTTCGTGACTGTAGGCTTTGAGACTGATAGTTCTTGTGCTTCAACTCTTGCAGGCCCCTCACAGCTCCTGTAGTTTATGCACCCTATTCCCCTCCCACATGGGCTCCCTACACTTCACCTGAAGCTCCAACTCCAGAGACTACAGTTCCCTCCTATGAACCCATTCCAGCTCCAGAGTATACTCCAGTTTCTGCTCCCTTGTACACCCCCACTCCAACTCCTGCGTACACACCATCTCCGACTCCATCTTACACCCCTTCTCCTACACCAGGTAATTATATATGCTCTGGAAGCTTCCATTTCAAGATTTTTATGCTTAGGTACACTGCAAAATCAACTGATATGGTCAAGTACACCTAACCCTCTCTGAGTTATCTCAGAATCTCTCCTGTTGTGTACATACCTGATTGATCAGCTATTTCCATACGTCAAGCTCTAAACACATGTGCAAGGGCCCCATTTGTGTCAAAACCGAGGGTTGAGTGTTCATGTGGTTTGCACATCTAATGTTGTATTTTCGGTTTTTTTATCAGTTCCGGCTCCAACTCCAACTCCAACTCCAACTCCTACACCAGGTATGATCTCCTACATCCAACGCTCTCTATAATTGCACTGATTCCATGCACCGTATGTGAGGGTCAGATTCGGACAGCAATGTGTCGAAATCTAATTTCCACATCATATTTTGTGAGGTCCACGTCACCGTAAACCAATCACAAGATGACATGTGGCACTTTTAGACAAAAAGTAATTAATTAATGTTGAAACTGACCACGAAGTAGGGTATATCCTAAGAATGTAGACATACGATTGGACATCGTCCACATGTCAAGTTATGAGCACATGTGGATCCCATTCGTGGCCCCGAGGCAGTGTCATTATAATGTGATTTGCACATGGATCTGATGTTACTTTGATTTTGGTTTTTTTTTTTCTATTCCAGTTCCGTCTCCTGATGTTTCACCTGTACCGGCACCGGCACCCTACGCGTCTCCACCGGCTCCATCTGCGTTCCCCCCTGTCTCAACAGATGTTCCAGTTTCTCCTCCAACCGTGGTATGTCTTTTGTTGCTGATTACCTATCTGTAACCCCTAAAGGACCAAGGATTCATGGTTTTAAAATGCCAAATTCAATCAATCATATGGAATCGAAATTTATATCACCATAATTAGTGAAGAACATTGCATGTGTTAGTCAATAAATAAATAAATTTAGACAAAAGGAAGTCCGTAAAGGACCTATTCAAAATTGCTAAAAATATCATGAGGCCCAACTTGGGTTTCTTGGTCCTTAACCCCTAAACGTCCCAACGTCCAGAAACTGGATCACAAACAGATTCAAAGCCTTGCAACTTTTTCATACAACCTCGGATGACTTTCATCCAAGTCATCTTTGTAAGCCTATTAAATTCTCTACTAATTACAATAAATCTCTTGTGATGGGGAGCTGTTGATAATATTGGAGAGACTTCCAACTGTAAGTATGTCAAATTTGTTGGGTAGAATATGGACTTGCAATGGTCCTCTCATGTGCACCTCATGTACATCTGAGCCATGCTAATATCTACTTTTAAGGCTTGGATCTTCTGGGCTGCCCCGTCCAGGCCCTCTTGACGTTTAACCCTTTCATGACCAAAAATTCATGGTTTTAAAACAACAAATTCAATCATTCATATAATGAAAAGTATGACCATGATAGGACCAAATTTTATATCACCAGAATTAGTAAAGAACATTGCATGTGTTGATCAAAAAGATAAATAAATTTGAACAATAGAAACTTCACATAAAACCGACTCAACATTGCTAAAAAAAACATGAAGCCATATTTGGTTGATTGGTCATGAAAGGGTTAAGGGGTTAAAACTGTAACAACTGTTTTTACCTTTGAGTTTTGATGTTTCTTTTTGGAATATATGCTGATTCAGTTCTTTTTGGCAGAATGGGGGATCGAGTCTTTTCTTGCACTCGTGGAGGCTCTTTGTCATGACAATGGTCATGAGCATTGTTACGACAATAGTTATGGTTTGAGGAGGTCCCAGAGCTTCATCAACTTGGCTGGAGCTCTTTTTTAATCCCGTGATTTAACAAATCCAGAACTTAGAATACCGGAATGATGAAATTAGCATTAGGATTGACAACATTCAGATTGATCAGTGAGACTAAACCTTTTCTTTAGATGACAGTACCTCCTGGATAAGACATTGTTGACAAAGACCTATTTTTGTTTTTGTGTGGAAGACTGTACCGAGAGTATTTCGGAGAGGAGAGGATGTTTCCAGAATAAAATTGGCACCAACTGCAGAATGTTTCAAAGGCCTTCCACACTGGGTGTTGGTGGCAGCCAGCCTGCTACTGCTACGTTTCATTATTTAACTTCACGTTTTTAGTGAATGAAGGCATGTGTTACATACAAGTCATAATTTTTTTAAATACAAGTCATAAAATATTGGTGAAAATTGCAATTTTTAATTATTTTTTGAAGTAATTGTCAAAAAATAAATTATATTTATTAGAATTGTCCTTAAAAGTCATCCAAGATACCATGAATTTTGCCCTCTTCTTCTCTCTTGTACCACTCACGTATACTTGTATAACACTGAATTAGGAATTTTTGCACTTGGCCATATGACAATGCACTTGTCGCCCGTCGAACAGAAATGAACCACTTTGAAATTGCGAGAAGGTACAATTTTGGTACTTGTGGGTTTCGTGGGCTGGGAATTTAGGAAGTGTTAAAGTGGGAATTTTGGGAGTTTCAACTTACTCCAATCATGCAAATTTGGTAACACGTGCATTAAATATTGCATTGGTACTACATTTATTCCAAACCAATGTATTAAGGGGGGTAGTCAAAATGAATACAAAGTTATGGACATTTTCTACGAAAACATCAAGTCATTCAAATCACCTATGCACGATGAATCGAATAATACACATTGCGCTATACCATACGGCTATTGCTGCTATGTAATGCACCTCATACTACTATGTGTCTCATACGACGTACTAAACCTATTAATATGCATCAAGGTCATTCCCCAAACGTTCGTTGTCCATCTCTTCTAATTGTAGTGCAATATACTCTACCAAATGCGGTTTTGCTTCTGTTGAAATTTTGATCTTCACCTCCATCAGCTTGCCATGCACTGGCACATTGTTCTCATGTACAAGTCCACCCCTTGTTCTTATCGGTGCATTTTCCCACGAAAATATAGGCGCGTCTTTGACAATCCATCCGTGTCCCTCACTAGATGGCTTCTAAAATGGACCTCTGTTGGCTCCCATGCGTTCTTACTGAAATGCTTGTGTTGTACGCAAGGCACACCATTCTCCATATAAAATCTCATGTGGTGTGGGAAGGTTATACTGGTGAGTGCATCTTCCCGCCATTAGAAGATGAGGTGTAATAAACGATTTCCAGTCCTTCACATTCTCCAAATGTCTTGCGCTTACAAAGGCCTCATTCAAAGTGAATCACCTCAACATTGTCTTAGTGTTATAAAATTTGTGATTTGGAGAAAGTAATTATGTTCCCTCCATCATTTCTTTTTGAAGTTTACAATAGATAAACCAATTTTAACCAATCATGCTAAATTTTAAACTCTAAAAATAAAAATTAGAATTTATAAAAATTCAAAGTTTAATGCATTAAAATTCATTAAACAAATTCTAAAGTTATTTTTGGAAGTTTGACCGTACGGATAATTTGTAGAGATGATGCCCTACATTTTATCTATTGAAACAAACTTCATCAACCATATGGAAGGCACATATTATAACACATCTATGTTTTGTCTAATATCCCTCATGCACTTAGGGATTAAGTGTCTTTACTACGATTACCCGGTCAAACCTTATCAATTCTTCACATTATAGTTTTCTAGTAATTTTCTCATACAAGATACTGTTAAACCAATTTACCTTGAATTTTTCATAAATATTCATACAAAGACAAATATTATCATGTTTCCAAAGTATTTTTTAAAAAAAAAATCTTAGTAATTACAAAACATCTTAGAATAGTATGAATTATTTAGTGAAAACGTAAATAACAGTGATGAACAACAAAGTAATGGTGGCCTGCTTCTTGAGCTTACATAAAAGGAATTTTAATAGAAAAATATTTTCTGCAAAGTATATTGGAATTTTAAGGGTTTCAACTCTAAAGCGTTATAGAAGACACAGTTTATTAATTTTGAAGAACGGCTAATTTGACTAGAAAGAAAAATGTAACCGCGTAATCATATGACCGTACCTCAAACAATGAGATGTGATTTCTTCGCCACTTCACATTTCATCCGCCTCGTGTGACTTGAACCAATTCCAGAGTGAATGGTTAGCCATGTTGGTAATACAAAAAAAGGAAACTAAAGTTTTGGAATTTTAAAATTTTAGAATTTCAAAAATTTACAAATCCCAAAGCATAGTAAAATTTACAACATTTAATTTTTTTCTTTAAATTACAAATTTTAAAAATATACATATAAAAAAATTCTACCAGTAAACAAAAATTAAAAATAAACAAAGTTTAACCATTTACAAATTTAATTATTTTTTAAATATCAAAGATGATCAATTTTTTTTAAATATCTACAAATTCAAAAAAAAACAAAAACAAAAAAAAACAAAATTCGAGTTCGATAACTTCAAGATACAATGAAAATAAAACAAACTAAAAACATAAAAAAAACTGAAAACTTCAATTATAAAAAAACTTTAACAATGACAAAAAAAATTCAAAACCTAAAAATAAAAAATAAATAATGTGAAGTTAAATTGTATTTTATTAATAGTTAATAAAAAATATGATTTTAGTTTTTTTTTTTTTAATTTAAAGTTTTCTTAAAAAAAATTTACAAAATGCTTAAACTGCAGACAGCAGCGGCAGTTAACTACTAACTGCGGTTAGTTGCTAACTGCAGTTGTGATTAGCAGTTAACTACAGCTGGCCCCTCTCAACCCCGCGGAGCTCCGCGGGGTTGAGAAAGCGTGTCCTATGGGAGGACACGCCAGAGGGATAAGTGTGACTTTTGAAACCCCGTGTCTATATAATGCCCATCTTCCCCACTCTATATCTCACTTTTCAAATTCTACCTCTAAAAGGTATGTTCTCACACTCTTGTTTTTTTGCAAATGACACTAACTAGGGTTGTGATGCTCAATATATAAGCATCTTAGGACACACAAGTGATATTTTTTTAGTAATTGTTTTTCAAAACACATATGTACAATGTTTTTAACATTTTTTTTGTTTCACTCAATTTAGGCATGATTCATTGGAGCGAACATTATTACACATAACAAGTAAAGGTCACCATTAATTTTGGAAATTTGTATTGTTCTCACCTCAAATCATTTTATTTTATTTTTAAATACACGTAGTTTTGTACAATTGCATTTTGAACATCACATGTGGATCGCACAATTTGGCATCAGCTGCTAAATTTAGCATATTTAGTTCAATTTTCTCATGAATTTCTTAAATTTGAATCAAAAAATTCGTTGGGGCCCTAAAGGTTAAGAGCACCCAAATTTCATGTTGGGTTTTATAATTTATAGACAAAAGTTGTTAAATTTAGCAATTCTTTTAAAATTTCTAAAATCTAATGTAAATTTGCAAAATTTGATAGACAAAAAATTTGTTAGAATTCGTAGAGGTTAGAGGGATCCAAATTTCATGTTGGGTTCCGAAATTTAGAGTAAAAAGATGCTAAATTTAGCAAATTTTGGCATAACTTCTCAAATTTGATGTAAATTTGCACAAATTGATAAACAAAAAATTTGTTAGGATTCGTGGAGAATAGGGGAATTCAAATTTCATGTTGGGTTCCAAAATTTAGAGTAAAAAGCTGCTAAATTTAGCAAGTTTTGCCATAGCTTCTCAAATTTGATGTAAATTTGCACAATTTGATAAACAAAAAAATTGTTAGAATTCGTGGAAGTTAGGGGAAACTAGATTTCATATTGGGTTCCAAAATTTAGAGGAAAAAGTTGCTAAATTTAGCAAATTTTGCCATAGCTTCTCAAATTTGCACAATTTGATAGACAAATTTTTTGTTAAACCTCGTGGAGGTTAGGGGAATCCAAATTTCATGTTGGGTTCCGAAATTTAGAGTAAAATCTGCTAAATTTAGCAAGTTTTGCCATAGCTTCTCAAATTTGATGTATATTTGCACAATTTGATAAACAATAAATTTGTTATGATTTGTGGAGGTTAGAGGAATTCAAAATTCATGTCAGATTCCCGAATTACTATGAAAAGTTTCTAAATTTAGCAAATTTTGCCATAGTTTCTCAAATTTGATGTGAATTTGCACAATTTGATAGAGAATTTTTTTGTTAAAATTGGTGGAGGTTAGGGGAATCCAAATTTCATGTTGGGTTCCAAAAATTAGAGTTAAAAGTTTCTAAATTTAGAAAAATTTGCCATAGCTTCTCAAATTTGACGTAGATTTGCCCAATTCGAAAGAAAAAAATTGTTAGGACCTCTTGAGGTTAACCCTTTAGTGCCTAGGGTACTGTAGCTCAGAGCCCTGGATTTCAGTAGATTTTTTCACTGTGGTTGAGACTACCAAAAATAGAATGAGTTAAATTAAAAAGTAACCGTACAATTCTATTCTCAACTCGAGAGCACATATTTTATCAAAATTTGAGAATCATCCGATGGTGGGATCGGAAGATTATAGTATGTATTTGAACTGTATAGTGCACGCTCAAAAACGAGATTTTGGGGGGTGTGTGACTTCAAAGTTAAATAGAATTTGAGGTGAATTTTCAAAAATAAAAGCAAAGGCGTTTAGCTATGCCCTATATCAACACCTCTCCGTTGCAATCTTTCATATCAAAAATAGACTCACACATAATTATTGTGAGATTTATAAGTGAAAGTGACTTGTCCATGTACGGTTTAGGACAAAATTTTATACGTTGAAAATTGACAGGAGTGGGTACATTAGTCAAGATCGGATTACACACACTAATGGAAGATGAAGAAGAGAACACAACCCCAAAAAATAAAACAAGATAACAAACTTCCAAACACAAGAAATACTACACAATACATATGTTGTATTTGTAAGTATTTACTGTATTTTCAAGTATTTGCAGTATTTTCGCGTTCTGTTGATAGGTATTTTGATAGTTGTACAATTCCAAATTGAAAATTTCTTTTTCTGGAAGGTGCGTAATGTATGTGGGCAAATCTGAACTTCAAAACTGAAGTTCCAATTCTTCACGGATTCTCTGCTATTTGCATTTCGGACGTTGTAGTGACCATAATGTGGTCAGCTAGGCACTAAAGGGTTAAGGGCACCCTAATTTCATGTTGGGTTTCCAAACTTAAAGTCACATTTTTTTAAATTTAGCAAATATTGTCATAAATGGTCAGATTTGATGTAATTTTCCATAATTCAAAAGACAAAAAACTCATTAGGGCTCTTTGAGGCTAGGGGCACCCTAACTTTATGTTGGGTTTCAAAATTTAGAGTAAAAAGTTGCTAAATTTAGCAAATTTTGTCAAAATTGTTTTAAGTTGTTTTAGATTTCCGCAATTTGAAAGACAATTAATTTGTTAGGGTCTCTAGAGGTCTTGGGCACCCAAGTCTTTTGTTGGTTTCCCAAATTTATAGTCATAAGATGTAAAGTTAGTTTATTTTGCCATAAATGCTCCTATTCGTTGTAGGTTTCCGCAATTGCAAAGACAAAATCCTCATTAGGGCCTTAAGTAGTTAAGGGCACCCAAATTCCATATTGAGTTAAAAGATTTAGAGTCAATATTTTTAAATTTTGCAAATTTTGCCTATTGAACATACATTATAGGCCAAATGATCATAAACCCCGTTGTAGTAAAATGAAAATTATAGAATGTGATAATTGTGATACAGAATGTGATAATTTGTTGTGTTAATGTTTTTTCCATCTACTCTTTTAATCTTGAATGAATGTCAATATTGACCAAATTTCAATAGAATTTAAAGACTTCAGATATTAATTGTGTGTTGATTTGTTTTCTTTGTACAGTTATGGCACTTAAGACTCGCAACCAATGGGAAGAACACGGATGGTGGATTGAGGCCGAAAATGGAGCAGTAGTACAGATTGGGAAAATATGCTAGTCAGAGTCCTTTGATGTAGTATGATAGTGCAAATATTATTTACTTTGTAGTGCGTACTTTCATTTATATATGAAATGAAGTGTTTTGTTTTAATTTTCTATTGGATAGTAATAAATCAATATTGCACAGTATGTTTGATTTTCTTTTAATACATGGCAAATATGATATGAATGAATGTGTTGTTGCTATTTTGAAAATGAAAATATATGAAATTTCAGGGGAGTAAAATTTCAAAATAGTGCAAATCTTGCACTATTGTGGCCATCGGACAATATATGCACTTGGCCAAGTGCAAAAATTCCTAATTCGGTGTTGTATGTGTCTTGTACAGTGCCACCCCGGGCTTGAGATTATGTAAAAATGAAATTCGATAGAAATACTTTTTCTTTAGTGTATATTGGAATTTTAGGGTTTTGAGCTTTAACCCTTTAACGTCCCGATTCAACACTGTTTTCAAAGATTTGTTATAAAATGGTCGATGAAAAACGGAAATGGAGTTGATGTACAAAACAAAGTTGTAAATGTCAATGTGTAGATAACATCCGTACGGTTGGATTCATCATATTTATTATTAATATTTTTAAAGTAATTTTGCAAGGTTTTCTCTTGAAATTCAATTAAAAATCCGAAATTAACACAAAAAAATTTAAAAATATTGCAATGAAATTAGAATGACATGCACTACGAGATGGTATGGTTTCCATTATTTGATTTTACTTACTATGGAAAATCATATTTAAGGTCTTTCTTTTTGAACTAAGATTAAAACTTGACATTAATCACTTTTGTAAATATTCAAAAATTCACATTATCTTATTTGGAAGATCCATACCATACAAATGGTATTCAACTAGCACAAGAATGAAAAAAAATAAAAATGGATGAAAATCATCCGGTACCTACAGAAATCGAGCTGCTGAAATTCATCCGGCGTCCAGAATCTGGACACCGGCGCGCTAAAGGGTTAAAGTGGTGCAATTTTAACAATTATGAGGAATGGTAAATTGGACTAAAAATTAGAAGGTTATTCTCAACACTTTCATAGTTGGGACCAATTTCATTTGAAATTAAGAACTAGGTAAAAATTAGCGTTTTATTAAAAGTCGACTAAACATGGTTCCACAAGGTCAATGCATGCTTAGGAGTTAATGCAAAATTCATGGTATCTTATTCAAACTTGAAATCACCTTGAAAGATCCAAATATAAATTTTAAAAAAGTAGCAATGGTAACATATAAAAACTATGCACAACAAAAATTGGATGAAAGTCATCCATTTCATAATTGAAAGTGTATCTTGAACACTATTGTTTAGAATACACTTTGGGTCCTTAGCAACCTTACTGAATTAAATAGATGAGGATGACTATGTATTGTAGATTTGTACTTAGCAGTATCTATTATACAATACAACATGGTTTGTCTCACTCGACCGTTCCGCGTTGGAATTCGTCGATGAGGCAACCCAAGCTCAATGTGCTCAACGGCACAGGTCCCACTAGTTGCATACATAACACTTCGTCTTGTGTGACCCACTTCATCGTGTGGCCTAGTATGTTCCTAGTTCCCTTTTGTTTTATCCCTAAACATTCAACCATTCATTTTCTGGATGATGCATAGAATCAAACTTTGTTTCCTCATTCGTCATTCATCCTTTGTAATGTGGATTTTTTACTATACATTTTATGGGAAGTTATCTTCATACATGTGTGATCCAATTAGAAAGGGGATGATTTATGAAAAAATTATGCCTCATGCGGTGATTTGCCAAAAATTTCTAAGATCTTATTTAAAAATTTCTTGAAATAATCAACTCATAGAATTAAGCAACCAAAAAATCTTCAAAAATCACTACACCAAAAGTATTACATTTCAACCCATCACAACAAATTTCATTCACAAATTGCTAATATCTTATTTTGAATTAAATTAATAAAGAAATTTTAATTATAAGTTTCAAATTTTATACAAAGTATTAGTTATAGCAATCATAGATTTAACTATAGGAATGAAATCTAAAATTAATAATGTACAACTTTTATTCATAAATCAAGTTCAAAATATTCCTTTTAGCTGCATTTTATAATGCATCTTTGCAGTCCTCCAAATCTTGAGGGAGGTGAGGATCTTTAGGAGTTAATTTCAGCTCCTAATAGAGTTAACTGAAAAATCAACCCAAAGAAAAAAGTTTTGGCAAACTCGTGTTGAATTCCTCTTTTGAAATATAAATAGAGTGACCAGAACTAGTATATGACAAATTGAGAGACAATCTAAAACAAGGTACTGTTATTGTTCTCCATACCTGGGTATACCCCCCACACCTTCTACCACAGCTCCAAGCCCATGGTCCACAAGGGAACAATCTATTTATGACACGACACTATTCAACCCAAGTATAGTTCAATAGAGAGGTTAGAAGTAGAGCAAAAAGGGAGATTAAAGTAGGATGTCCTAAAACCACCACCTCCCCCAATTATGACATGTAGACTCTTTTTGGGGCCACCACAGTTGTGACCCAAAACCACCAATTTCACTACTCAAGTGGACCAATGGCACGCTACGCATTGCGAAGAAATAGTTGGTGGTTTTGGGTATCACTATGAGTGAAAGTTAGTACCACATGGTGTGAACATGGGGAAACCTAAAGGTTTGATTTGGGTCACAGGTTACTTTCCACTTTGGAATTTTGCATAAAATTGACAAATGCGAATTAGATGTTGCAAATTTTTGAAACCTCATCAAAACCTATTTCGAATGCGGTCATATTTTTTTCTGAATATAGCACTGCCAAAAATAGGCCAGATTGCTTAAGTTGGTGGTTATAGGACAATCAATCTTAGATGCTTCGGTTAACTCTAATGCCCTGCGTAATTTGCAACATGATTAATTCATTGTCTATGACAGAGGTGAATTACGGAAATCAAGTAAGAACCGGAAGCCACCTGGCTCCCTCCGATTACTCGGTAGCTTCCCAGCACCGAAAGCTGCATTAATTAATTGATACATTCACCTTGAATCAGGCACTGATGAAGGCACCGATGAAGGCCAGCTTGAGTTCACAGCCACATTTCAAACAACAGGAGCAGCTTATAAGACTGAGAAGAATAACGGTGGCTGTACTGTACATATCGATCTTGCATGTTCCGCCGCAAATAGAAAGCTGGTAACTAATCAAAACTAGTCTTCCACCTCCATTAGCTAGTCACACTGATCAGTTAATTCCGGTGTTCAAAGCATGAAGCAAGTGAAGCAAGCAGCCAAGCATAATCATCAACTTATGCGCGCGTGCATAACATGCAACGTGATTTGCCAAAGAACGGTGACATTCAACAGGTCACCAGCATTAAATTAATTAATGCATCAGTCTCGACACGGAGGTCTACGCATTCAGATTAGCAAGGAAATCAAATTCCAATGTTTCCTCAATCTGATAGACACGTACAGCTGACTAGCGCCGAGCATCCGGGATCGATAGATTGTTGCTAGCTATACTGACACATTTCACAATCATCAGGTAGAGGATACTATCTTAGTTATTTGCTTCAGTACTTTCTAACATATGAGTGTGAGTTTTTGGGAGAATGATCACTCACTGTAGCGATATACCACTACTTTGGGTACAAGAAACAACTCTCTTCAGTCTATTAAATTTTTATCAATCATTCTGTAAGATTTTTTTTATGCAATTTCAAAGTGGGCGGTTCAGTAGACTATAACTGACTCTAGTTCCATTCCAAGATCCATGGCTATCGACATTCAGCCAAGTCATGCTTTCACCAATTCCTAGTTGATGTGAACAAGGGTCTGTCAACACAGGTGACGGGATCCTCAAAATTCAATGTAGGGGCCTCATGTTTTTTTTTTTAGCAATTTTGAGTAAGTCTTATGTCCAACTTCCTTTTCTTCAAATTTGTTTGTTTTTTGACCAACACATGCAATGTTCTTCACTGATTCCAGAGATATAAAATTTGGTCACATTTGAATCATATGTTTCACAATATGATAGTTTAAAGTTGTCATTTTAAAACCATGAATCCTTGGTCCTTCAGCCCTGGTTAATAACCTGCAATGAGCCTGGGGTAGTGGAATTAGTTTTGCAGGAGAACGAGAGTTGAAGGAGCTGCAATGGCAAGAGAAACGGTGCTTAGAGTTCATTTGTTGGTCATCACGATCATGGCTTACATGGGCACAAGGGGAGCTGCAGCTAGTAGTCTAGATTCATGGAAGGTGGTGGTAGCCAACTGTGGAATCAACGCAATGCACATGACCACCACGCACACCAACAAAGTGATCATGTTCGACCGCACGGACTTCGGCGAGTCGCCGCTGCCGCTCCCCGACGGCCGCTGCCGCCACGTGAACGTGACCGGCGTCACCGACTGCTCCGCGCACTCCATCGAGTACGACAGTTCCGCCCCGACCCCTGCCGGCGTCCGCCCGCTGTTCCTCTTCTACGACACCTTCTGCTCCTCCGGCGCGTTCCACCCCAACGGCACGCTGCTGCAGACGGGCGGCGACAACGAGGGCAACCGCACCGTGCGCTCCCTCGCCGCGGGCGATTTCGACGACTGGGTGGAGATTCCAAACTACCTCTCCCGACGACGCTGGTACGCAATCTACTTACTCCGGGATTCACTTGAATGGGTTCTATCCCAAATCACTGAATTGAGTTGGGTACTGTAGTCGATCGATCCTTTGCCATTCATTAGACTTTTTGTGCCTCTTGAATGAATGAGATGAATAAATGAGATGGAATTTTCATTTCATTGTATAGTACCCAGGCTCAACAGGAGCCCTTTTTATTCCTGGGTCCATTCAAGCTAATACGAAGCAAAGGTCCCTCGTTTTGAGTGCTTTGGAGAGTGCTTTGGAGAGTGCTTTGGAGAGTGCTTTGGAGAGTGCTTTGGAGAGTGCTTTGGAGAGTCCTTTGGAGACAAGAAAGTCATGGTTTTCATTCAAAGGACAAATTTTTAGTGTATTTTTTTCAATTTTCATTCACATGATCATCATTCTCATTCAATTATTCCAAAATTTATACCGAAAAAGTGATATTTATCATTTAGGAAAGTCCTTGGTGAGTCATGAAAACCACTGCTGACAAAGTTATTCTCGTGCTTTTGATAACTAATTGTTTACAATATTTCTTTCATCTTGTATTATGTGTTTTATGTACATGTTGAAAACATTGACATCACTTTCCTCTCTAATTGTAATTTAAATCAAACGTCACATTGGAAATGCCTTTAAAAAAGCACTGAAAAAGCACTGCTGAGTGCTGACAACTTAGGTGGTTCGTATTAACTTGAATGGACCCTCCTTGTTTCTTTTTTTCAATAGGAATTATTGATTGGGAGTTAGGGCAATATCCTGTTTTCTTGAAGGAAATGCCATGTGCATTTTATGTCCTTATTGTATTCTATGTTTCATTGCCAAGGTATGCAAATCTTATGATATAGTCTCTTGCTAATAGTATTCATTTATAGCCTATTCCAGGAAATCAAGACTAGTTGTGGCAGCTTTAGATTGGTATAGTTATAACAAGGGGCAATGTATTCTCCTATGCACACAATCTTTGTAGTGTATTCCAAATCTTTGTAGAGAACTCCTCATCTCTTTCTACTCTCAACTCTCCATAGCGTACTCTTCAAAAAAAGACTCAACTAATGTGTGACGTGTTGTAGGCTACTCCATCATGGGCTGCGGCATGTAGTAGGTGCATGCTACCACCTCGTCGCTTCGCAACTTGGGGATAGCATGCACCCGCTACATGTTATAAGAGCCCATGGTGTACTCTATCTAGTACATTATGTGTCTATTAAGATGAAACTTTTATCATCGATTCATAACACTATAGTATAGCCTGTAGTCCTCACTTTTACTCTTCAACAATGTCGAGAGAGCCTCAGTCTGTGATTCTTTGTTTTGATTGGAAGAATGATAGCATGTTTTCTAAGGGGAGTCACAGGGAACCTTGACCGATTCACTGCCAAGTAAATGATACAAGAACTATGGTGAATTTGTGGCAAACTTGAGCAATCACTTCAATTTAGCAAGTGTTCACCACAAATTCACCGTCATTTTTGTACCATTTACTACCTGATGAATGTGTCAAGGTGCCCTCTGAGTGACTGTATGTGTATTTAGTAACTTTTTTATTGATTGCCATCGATAGTGAAGAAATGTAGAAAAGGTTGCTCAAGCTCAGATTAGAATTGCAATAGGATGTAACGATTTATGGGAAGAGTTTATGGTGGGATTAAATTCATAAATTATATATTGTTGCACACTCAGGTACGCTACGAATCAGATCTTAGCGGATGGGCGAGTGATCGTGATCGGGGGCGCAGAGCAACCGAACTACAAGTTCGTCCCGACGAGCACGAAATGGCCGCTGTGGTTGCCGTTGCTGTCCAAGGGAAATTCCGAGAACAACCTGTACCCGTTCGTACATCTGATGCCGAGCGGGCACCTCTTCATCTTCGCCAACGTGTACTCCATTCTGTTGGATTACGCGACCACCACGGTGGTGAAGACGTTTCCGGATTTCGGGACAGACCCGCGCGTGTACCCGTACTATGGCACGTCCGTCATGTTGCCACTCACTGCGGCGGACAATTTCACCCAAGTGGAGATTCTGGTTTGCGGGGGCGCACCGCTGGGCTCGTACCACGCTGCGTCCAACGAGTCGACGTTTTGGCCCGCGCTGGATACGTGCGGGCGCATCGACATCACAAGCGCGTCCCCGTCGTGGCAAGTCGAGAAGATGCCGTCACCGCGTGTGATGTGCGACGGGATGCTGCTGCCCACCGGGGAGGTTCTCCTCGTCAACGGCGCCCATGCGGGTCTCTCAGGTATGAATACATACACAATCCATAAAATACATAAAGAATATACATATTGTTATATATTAATAATGAGGGAAGATGACGAGAGTGATTTAACCCCTCAAGTTCCAAGGGGACATAATGTGTCCTCTGAACTTCTTCGTTAGGTCACTTTTTTAACTCATTTTGTTCAATTTTGCATAAGATATACGTACATAAAAAAACATTGTATTGTTGGTATTGGTGTGGAAAGTTTTAAAGTACAAATCATATTCTCACTTAAGTTTGTTGTAGAAGAGATAATGTGCAATCAAAGTTTTGTATCTTCAAATAGTACAAAATATCATGGGGCCTTGAGAGGTTAACAACATCTCAAAGTTTATGACCTTTAGTATTCTTCAATATTGTAACCTTTATCTAAGAAGTGTTTAATTAAGTAATTAGATTAACAAACTACACTAAATGGTGTGTATAGTGTTCGGGACACTTTCTCAATTTGTACACTATTTAATTTTAAGGAGATATAATGTCCTTGTAAGAAAAAAATGAATGTAGTGTTTTAATGATATATGACAACTTTATAATAAACATGGCATGTCACCTCATGTCACTCCCATTGCTTGAAAAGAATATTGTACTCTTAATGACAGTGGGAATGAAGTGGCAAACTCCTATGTAGTGTAGGGACACTATTTCTCTGCACCTTTGAACCAATTGTTGTAAAAAACATCAATTCTCCCTGAACTCTAAATATGCCATTTAATTAGTGTATAGTGAATGGCCCATAAACCAACGCTTTAAGCTTTTCATGCAAATCTAATATTGATATAGAATTTTAAGCTTTCAATGAACATCTTTTCATGCAAATCTAATATTGATATAGAATTTTAAGCTTTCAATGAACACCTGTTGAAGATATTGTTGGTTTATAGTACACGTCGATTGTTGGGTCATCCACCTTAGTTGAAATTGACATTGGACTAACAATTGTAGTAACTTCAGGTTGGGGCATGAACCGTGACCCCGCGTTCTCACCGTTTCTGTACAACGTTTCGAGTCACGTGTTCACGGTGCAGACGGCGAGCGCCATTGCGCGCATGTACCATTCCACCGCGAACGTGCAAGCGGACGGGACGGTGTTGATCGGGGGCAGCAACGACCAGGGGAGTTACAATTTCTCCGGCGTCCGCTTCCCCACCGAGCTTCGTCTGGAGAAGTACTCGCCTTACTACCTGAACCCCCAGTTCGACTCCGTGCGGTTCACAATTGCCGCGACGTGGTTTCCGCAGACGGTGCAGCTGGGCGGCGAGATTCGAGTGTCCTTCACGTGTCCGTCGTCTCGGTGGGTCGTTAAGGCCGTGCAGATCAGTTTGTACGCACCGCCGTTCACCACGCACGCGAATTCCATGAACCAGCGGATGGTGATTCTTAATGCCACGGCACCCGTCGCGCGCCCCGGCCCCGGGGCGTGGGAAGTCGCCGCCACGGCGCCGCGGAACGGGAACGTGACGCCGCCCGGGTGGTACATGCTCACCGCGCTCAACACGGGCGTGGCGCCCGCGATTCCTAGCACGGCCGTGTGGGTGCAAATCACTCCGTAAGTTACCAATTTGCGAATGTGATGCTTCTGTCCCCAAAAGGAACCGGATGTGTCGTAGTGGGAGCTTCTGACCGTGCAATTCCCCGTTCGCAATTGCGAGATTTCTCACCAAAACAGTTGCATGAATTGAATTTATTGCGGGTTATGCCATCGCCTGGCCTTCAAGGAGAAGGGCCATGTCCTCGCTCAAAAGTTTGAAAGCCTGTTGCAGAAGTGTGCACAAAAGCTGGAGCAAATACTCGCACTCTGACACACCTTAATGTCAAAGTGCAAGACATGAAGAAGGGGATTAATTGGGCAACGTGATTTCAAGTTTCTATGAGGGGACTGGTACTTTCAGAGAATCTGAGGCTCACAATTGCGCCGGTCACAAAATAGGTAGAAAGAGAAAACAGGGATCACACTGAGCGCATTGCTCGCTCTTGAGTTCAATGTAGCATTGGTTTACACGTCCTGCAGCTAGTAGGCCGACGACTGCTGATTTCCACCAGCAGGAGCAGGAGCTCGTCTTTTCCTGTTTTTACTGCGTTTAGAAGGTCCTTGGCTACTTACTGCAGCGGTATATGTAAATGCTGTATGAGTTGGGAGATTTTGAATATCAGCTGTATGAGTTGTACGTGTATCAATTCAATTTGAATCACTAGGGTTTGTCACACCTCTTTCAGGAAATTTGATTCTTTAGAGGTTGAGAACTTTAGGTGAGAAATGTGAAGCCAATTGTGACCATTCTCCATGAAGAAGGTATCACTTCCCTTGAGGCCATGTGAAGAATGAGAATGGACATAGCTTGTTAATCTTCTTAACAAATTCGCAATCTTCACGGTTTCTTAATCTTCGCACACATTCTTCACCTCCAGAGGAAAAGAATGTGGGTTGTCACACATCGTACGAGAATGGAACTTCTCCGAAGAATGGGAGAAAAGAAGAACTAGTAGGACACCTTCTCCATGAAGAAAGCGTGACACCCCTTTTGTGGTTTGTGGAGACTGAGAACGGAGAATAGAGGTTGTTAGTTGGTCACTCATCCTCTGAGCATGGACCATTCTCCATTCTCCATTCTTCACGCCCATTCTTCACCCTTGAAAGAGAAGAATGAAATTTCTCAATCTTCAAAGAATGGGACCTCCACCATTCAAGAAGAGCATGCCACATTCTCATTCTCTGAAGATTGAGAATGGAGTGAAGGATGTGTGACAACCCCTCTCAATCTTCAGAGAATGGGTCCTCCACAATTCAAGGAGAAAGTACCACGTACGCATTTTATGAAGATTGAAAACGGGAATAAAGAGGTATAGTGACACACCCTATCAAAGTCACATACATTCCGTAGGTTAATTGCGGTACGGTAACTACAAAAGCCAGCCAAGGGCCCACCCCCATCACGACATGCAATGGCGACATGACAATGGCGTGAGTGGTGCATGGAAAGGAAAGGAAAGGAAAGCGAGCATCCGTCTGAGTGTGCACTTTGGATCTCCATCGCTGTGTACTGACGGCCAGATTGGACTGCACAGACACGCCCCACATGGCGTAAGCACAGGCAACACGAAACCACCAGTTTGACATGCCTTTTGGCGCTTCTCCATCACGTACGCCTTCGTCTCACTAACTGTGCAATTGTGTTTTCGTACCAAGAGCGTGCAATTCTCCGGCGCTAGCTAGATGTTGGTTGCATTTGGGGCGTCGAAGCTCAAACGCTTTGGGAAGTTTTGTATGGTAATTTAGGACCCGAGTGAAGATGGCTATGGAGATGGACGTGTGCATTGTGGGAGGTGGCTTGGCCGGGTTGGCGCTGGCCATCGGAATGCAGGAGCGCGGCGTTCAAGCGCATGTGTTCGAGAAGGCGCCCAAAGTTCGCCCCCACAGTGGCACCGCTCTCAGCCTCGCTGCCAACGGTATGCCAATTTCTGTCAGATTCTCTTTTTCCAAAATAACTAATAATTCCTAACGATTTGGGTTTCTCTTCTTATAAGTTTTTCTTTTTTCAATCATGTCAAATAACTACTTACTATCTTGACGATACTTAAGATAGTAAGTAGTCAATATTCTCCACACCTTGCAATGACTCCCACACCTTCTACCAAAGCTCCAAGCCCATGGCCCACAAGGGGACAAGCTATGACTCAACACTATTCAACCCGAGTATAGCTCAAAAAAGAGGTTAAAAGTAGAACAAAAAGGGAGGTTAGATGGGCACGTACCTACAAGTGCAACTCTTGATTTTGTTAGGTGATTCTATCTAAAAGGGATGCAGTTCTTATGTCACTCTGAATGTCTTGTGGTCTTTGACAGTGACCTTAAATGAACATATACTCAGAATTGGAGTCAGTTTTGTCTCTACACTTGATGATATTTCATGGTGTGTAACAATCAGAGTCAGTTCTCGTTGTTATTCACATATATGTTAGTTTGGATTTGGATCTTGATTCTGCTACTATCAGCATGAACACGTTTTTTGTAAAAATGGTGACAACCCAAAATTTTAGGGTTGTGCATGTAAACCTGGCAGACTTCATGATCTGCTAGATGTTATCTCGCGACAATTCTTTCTAGATGTCGTTTTGAATTGCAACGATTCCTTGCTAGATGTTATCTTGGTACTTTTGGCCTTTTTAACATAATAGAATATGGTCATTTTTCTCAAAGTATTAGTTTAAGTGTAGCGTTTCCTGTCTCTGAGATGACTGTATTTATTGCGTCACTCTCATTACTTGTATAGACTTTGATGTAGGACCCTAAATGAACATACATACATACACATCAAGAATTTAGGACCCCACAAATGTTAAACGATTTTCGTGCAACATCTGATATTTCATGGGTTCGTACATTTTTCGCACCGATTTTACACGGATTTTGCACTAATTCCGCACGGATTATGCACTATGTTAGATAACGAAAAGCAAGACGAAAAGAGTGAATGTACAAGCCGCGCGGATTCAGTGCAGAATTAGTGCAAATCCGTGCGAAAAATGTACGAACCCATGAAATATTGGATGTCGTACGAAAATCGTTAAAAATCAGTGAGGTCCTAAATTCCTTAGTAAGGAACCGGATGGTAAGTGAGGTTGCAAAGGTGGCACACAGGCTTGCGAGCGTTGGAGGGGGTGAAACCGGGATTGGGTACCACCATGATCAAAGAAGGTGCACACATCACACACCTGAATGCCAAGAGCGCAACGGGATTGCAAGACATTCCCTTCAAAGAGGTCATCATCCCGTGCCAGCCAGGGCTCATGTGCATGATCCCTTGGAAGACGGCGCAACAGACTCTCGCGGACACCATTGTAGACCAAACCTCGCTCCATTGGCGCCACACGTTTGTTGATTACCATGTTGTTGAGGTATTAATAAGCTTCTCTCTCGCTTTGGATCCATTAGAAGATATTACCTTCACTATAAGAAAACTTGGTAAAAAAAAAACCGCAGCTGAATTTAGTTGCGGTTCGTTTGACCTCATTCTGCTGTAGTGGTTAAACGATTGCAAGACTGTTCTTTTTCGATTTGCAGAATGAGGTCAAATGAACTGTAGTTGAATTCAGCTACGGTTTTCTTTTTTCTTTACCAAGTTTTCTTATAATGTTTGTGTCTCTTGAAGCCCATTTAACATACGATAGGACTCGTGTGACTTTTTGGAAATCAGTATGTAAGTGTGAAGCCAAATCTCATGCTTGAGGAAGTCAGACAGTGTACTAAATTTTGGTATACATGAGCGAATGAAGGGTATTTAATGGGGGGCTATGAAATAATCGGAATATTATACTATTTATAGTATACTTAGAGTATATCTATGGTATATTCTAGGTATATTCACAAAATATTCCCAATTGAGCTTTAAATCACCCTATATTACTTTTATAAATTTATAAATTTTATCTCAAATGAATAAAAGACACCCAATAATTGTTCTCTCATGGTTTCTAAATTTTTGACAATGACTTTCGCTATATATATCAATTTCTTTGTAATTGCACATTCCTCTTATATCCTTTGAATTTGTCATGGTGTGTACATAACATCTACATGTCAAGTTGTGAGCAAATGTAAAAATGAGATGTCGGAAATTTTGTCGAAATGTACCAAAGCGGCATCAAAGCTTGCCTCTATTATCAATTTGGCTCATTTTTGCTCCATTCTGACTCCGCTGTTAATGGCTTCTTGGTTCCATTATGACTAGAAAGAAGAAAATGAGCCTCTAAGAGATTAGAATGTACCTGTAACTCATCTGTCCTATTAATAGGATTTGTTTTGCCAATAGAATATGGAAAATATAACAAAATTTCTCACCAAGTGCATCTAGAAGCCTGCAGGCCTATTTGTACGTGTCATTAAAACCATTTGAGTGTAGACCATGATAAATGACAGAAGAAAACTCCATTTCCATTCAAAGATTAATGACCATAAACTACATGGTTACACTTTTCTTGTTAACCCTTTAGTGCCCAGGGTACTGTAGCAAACAGCACTGGATTTCAGTGGTTTTTTCACTGTGATTGAGACTACTAAAAATAGAATGGATTAAATTAGGAAGTAGCCCTACAATTCTATTCTCAACTGGAGAGCACATTTTATTAAAATTTGAGAATCATCCAATGGTGGGATCGGAAGATTATAGTATGTATTTGAACTGTATAATGCACGCTCAAAAATGAGATTTTGGGGGTGTGTGACTTCAAAGTTAAATAGAATTTGAGTTAAATTTTCAAAAATAAAAATAAAGAAGTTCAGCTATGCCCTATGTCAACACCTCTCTGTTGCAATCTTTCATGTCAAAAATAGATTCACACATAATTATTGTGAGATTTATAAGTGAAAGCGACTTGTCCATTTACGGTTTAGGACAAAATTTTATACGTTGAAAATTGACAGGAGTGGGTACATTAGTCAAGATCAGATTACACACACTAATGGAAAATGAAGAAGAGAACACAATCCAAAAAAATAAAACAAGATAAGAAACTTCCAAACACAAGAAATACTACACAATACAAATGTTGTATTTGTAAGTATTTACTGTATTTTCACGAACCACTGATAAATTCAATTGATTATGTTGTGAAATATATAATTCAGATGAGATTGAATGTTATATCACCGGAATCAGTGAAGAACATTGCATGTGTTAGTCACACAACAAATACATTTAAACAAAAACTATGACTAATCAAAAGTGCTACAAAAAACATGAGGTCCAATTTGGGCTTCTTGGTCTTTTAGGGGTTAAATCTATGAAAGTATACGTGAGTGCAAAGAAGGGATATTAATTTGAACATTTTTTAACAAAGTATGCATACAATAGACATATTTAGAACTGGAAATATTGCCGCATACTTACATTAACCCCTAAACGTTTGAACGTGCCTTTGCGGCTAGTAGAATACGTTGTATTTTGGTTGTATTTGGAATGAATCCACACCTTCAATGAGTTTGAGTTCAAAAGAGAAGTTGAAATTTAGATTGATACGGTTCTAGCGAGCTACTGAGATCTTAATTTAGAGTTTCTTGTCGGTAGCAAATCCCAATTATACGACAGCTTATATACTATCCCCATGCGGCGTTTAGGGGTTAAATATATATTTAGAACGGAATAGATTTGTATACAAAGGTTTGTAGACATATACGAATCCTTGTATACATAGGGTTTTTAGAAGGGTCATGCACGCACATGATTCTCAAATATAATGTAGAGTGCACCGCATGGGTGCTCAGTAAAGAGGAGACGGGATTAATGCATTTTGTGGAGATTAGGGTTAAATTCCTAATTATTACTGAGGTGGGTGACTGGTCAGGGCGGTGTGGAGGCAAGCTTTGAAGCTGTGGAAGATGGAGAGGACGGCCAGACCTCGGTCCGAACAGTTTTGGTCCGTGCCAAGTTGCTTGTGGGTTGCGATGGTCTCTGGTCCCAAGTGCGCAAGCTCTTGGTGGGTGCCAAAGGTGATGAGCCTCGGGATCTTTACCTCAACACTTGGAATGCCGTAATCCCCACACAGCCTTTCAGGTATTAAATAACTTCACCTTCAGGAACCTCTTTAATATCACATCCTCTATTCTCTCACCAAACTTTGTTCCTAGTATAGTGACCTTTCCAACGATATATTATACGCCTCCTAATTTCAAAAACTGCTCTTGCAATGAGCAAAAGAAGATTATGCACATGTTTTACATCTGCACTTCATTATGTTCTACAAAACTACACATGACGAACTTGTGCAATTTTTTTTTACCAAATCTTTTTATAATGCTAGTTCAAAACCCCAAGTAGGGCACTCATACATGTATTTAATAACCCATTTGCGATGAAAGGGTATTTATCATGGGGCTATTTATCTAATAAATTGGAATTATTTCCACCCTATCAGTACAGATAAATCTAAATTTTGTCATTTTAAATTACCCTAATTGTATTTATAAAGTTGCAAGTGAACTAGTTTCTAGTACCTTATGTTCCATATAATTTTTATATTTGACCCCATGAATGACGAACCATTAGACTCTTGAATGTTTGTAGTGAAAATTCAGTAAACCATGTCTAGACTGAAAACATCAAACAACGCACTAAAACATAAAAACTTGAAGCATTATTAGGACCTCATGTTGTTCCAATGAAAATGGATAGTTTTTCATCCATTGACCATCATAAAATGCACTGTATACCTCTGCCTCAATATTTTTTTCTCTACCTACTATTCCCAACCCTATTTTAGATTAAAATAATTTGATAAATTGATGCATTATATGGTACCCTTATTTTTTTATACACACAACTTTGTAATTGAAAAGGCCCTTCATTATATCAAAGAATTGTATAAATTTTCTCACAAATGAATAAAAAAATGCCCTACATTCTTTCTCACATGGTTTAATAAATTTTTGCGAGTGCCCTACCTGGGTTCAAAACTCACATTATTACATTTACAAGAAGTTGCATTTAAAATGTGATAATAAGGAGTTCAACAAGCATGCAAAAGGGTTCTATATTACCTTTGTTTTTTATCCCAAGTACTTTTTCTTTGTTGTTTGTACATGAATCATTATATTGTTGCAATGTTATAAAACTGTATATAATCATGTGCATTTTGAGCACCTCGGCTGTGACTCTCCACTCAAAATGATTGTGTATTTGTGGCAGGGAATTAAATCTGCATGCAAGCAATGAAATTAGCATCTATCACTTTGAGTCCAAGAGCAAACTATGTTATCTATCTGACTCTGGTACGAGGCTGTCAACCCCGTGATCCATACTTTTGTTTATTCATTGATAACATTGCGACATGATCTTATTGCACTATTAATGGTTTTAATGAAATTGTAAGGTGATTTGTTAGAAAAAAAATTTGCTGAATCAATTCGTTATATAATACTCACCATGCACCCACACCAGTGATCCCAGAACCACTTTATGACATTTAGAACATTCTCCGACCTCCCACATAAATGGTATCTACTTTTGATACCCAGTGCATACAATATTCACGATACGTCTGTAATATCCGGCAATACCCTTGATATATTAAGGTGATACCATGATGATATCCACGGATATCACCTCATGAAGTTGCTACATAATGAAAATTCTCGCTACATTTCATTTTTATTTTTTTCATTTTCTTTCTTTGTATGTTTAGCAGCCCCATTTTTTGGGTAGAAATCCAGCTAATTTTAGTCAGTTTTGGGATCACTGACACGCGAGGACGATTCCGCTGTTGGAACTGTTGTGTTGGCTAGTGGCTTGTAATGTGGGGCTGAATGGTATCATTTTTATTTATTTATTGCAGGTGCTGGATTAACGCTCTGGCAGGTGAGGGGGCCGGATGTGAGTGGCGAAATCACAAAAGCGTATGAGGATGATTTGGAGGCTCATGGTCCCAATGTGAGGAAAGTGCGAGCATTGAGGCAAATGGAGGACCTGGAGGGCATGGAAAACATGGTCCAAGCCATGCAACGCACCCATCCTGACATGGTTCGCGAAGCTCGACAAGTGGACCGCCGTCCGCTCACAAGCTGGAGCGACTCCACCAAGACCGTCTTACTAATTGGCGATGGTAATTACTGTCTATAATTATGGCCTGACAAGTTTCTTTTTGTTTTCACTACACTAAATAGGTAGATTAGTGTTAGATAATTATAAGATTTGAAAACATTATAGATTTTTACTCTCGACAAAAAAAATTACCAAAGACATTGATTCCAATACTATTGAAAGATCCCCATCTTAACTAATATAGAGGGTAAAAAAATTGGTCAACAGTAAAAACTTACAACATGTTTATGTAAATTAGTGTATCTAACACTAATCTACCTATTTAGTGTAGTAGGAAATGTGTCCTTTTTCACTTACTGCAAACGAAAAAGGAATGAAACTGCGCTAGGCACATGGACTGTGTCAGTGCTGGTGAGTAGTTTTGGTCACAAGAAGACAAAAACATAAGAATAATATTCAGCTACTATTCACTGTTCCGACAAAGTGAGGAATGAAAAACGGCAGGCCTGCTACTAGTGTTTTGAAGGCCCTGAGAGTTGAGATCTGTTCCCTCATTTTCATATAATATTTAAAAACTCTTCTTTTTTTTTAAATTGTTTTTTTTCCTCCTTCAATCTTTGTTCGTACATTTTCATTCCTTGTCCAGCAGTGTGAACAGGACCATGTTTTGAATGGGATCATGTGTGGATGCAGCTGCACATGCCATGTATCCAGGGCCAGGAGAGGGAGCGCGAACGTCCTTTGAGGATGCCCACCAGCTTTCCAATCTTCTGCAAGAGGTGTTTGCCAGTCCTCCGAAAACAACTCTGCAGGACGCTGTGACTCGGTACGTACTATTTATGCACCACTTTGTGTCACTATGACTATAAGAAAACTTGGTAAAAAACAAAACCGCAGCTGAAATTGGCTGCAATTCATTTGACCATCGTTTGCTGTAGTGGTTAAACAACTGCAGAACTTTCATTTTCGATTGGCGGCCTCAATTTTGAGAATTCCGGAGCGTGTAATATACCGTTGGAAAGGAATTTTCAAGACCTTTCTAACGGTATATTCCACGCCCCGAAATTCTCAAAATCGCGGCCAAAAATTGAAAAAAATCAGTTCTGCACTCATTGAGCTATTGTGGTCAAACGAACCGCATAGCTAATTTCAGCTGCGATTTTCTTTTACCAAGTTTTCTTATAGTGTATGGACTTGTTCTAGACATTTAGTCATTAAAGACTTGTCATATTAAACAAGATTTCTACTAGTGTTGGAAGTAATGTGTGCTTGATCAAAAAGTTGCATATATTTTCTCATGATTTTCATTCTAGTGGCATAAAATTAATGCTAGGAACTGAAGCGGATTTCTTCACCAAACACAAAATTGCTTGAGGAAATCCATCCAAGGCCATATTTGTCATTTTGAGACTTTTTGCAGTCTCATTTTTATCTTCGACTCAAAGACGAACCGTTTTATCTCTTTACTAATATTTTTTATAAATATTTAACAACACCAACTTTTAGAATTTCATTACAGAATCACTATTTGAGCGTTTTTTTTTTTTGGTGTCAATTATTATTTTTAAAGTGAATTTTTGAATAACTAGCATTATGTCTCAAAATCTGTGAAAAGTCTCAATATAACGAATGACATATATCCGTACGTCAGTAACTAAACAGGAAATTTGATTGAATTGTGTCATATTAATTTGGACCAGATTTGAGAATATACGCATCCCGCGCGTTTCTAGAATTCAAGCTTATGCAGCAGAGAGAACATACTGGCCAGAGTATATCCCAGAGTGGGCGCAAAAGCTCACTGCAGAGGAGAAGGCACAAAGGAGCAAGGAGTATGTGAAATGGGTTCTCCAGTACCCTGAATGCATGTTTGGAGATCCGGACTCAACTTACTGGAAGCCATGATTCATGAGTCTTTGCATTCCGTGAATAGTTCCATGAGTCCAGGAAACAACTTTACATATATTTTATTGTGTTTAGATGATTCAGGGGACACAAAAACATGATAATTTTGTTACATACCCCTCTTACAATTTTATTACCCTTTAGCCAGTCTGGTTGCCTCAAGGAAAGTGTTGTTGAGGCAACTCAGCATTTTTCATTATAAATCTGATTTGTGTAGTGTGTTGAAATCTTCTGTCAGAATGAGAGAAGGTGCAGGCAAATGCGTTTTATTAATTAGTTAATGGACTTGATATCAATTGACTACAGGCTGAGTGACGTTCCTCAATGTGAAATTGGTGTTGGAGCATTCCCACCCATGCATGCTAGGACTAACTCTCTGAAATTATTCATTTACATTTGAAGGGCCCTTGCACTCACACTCCCCCACCCTTGCACGCCCTTCACGTATCAAAAGTGCGCATCAAATAGTCAATGGACCAATCACAAGTAGAAAGGGAGGATATAGTCAAGAAACAGCAAATAGCCAACCCTAGAATAGCTCAAAGAATTGAAGTGGCAAATAGCCAACCCTAAAATAGCTCCAAACCCGAGCTTGAACATTTAGATGATTAGTTCGCATGATCTCATCATGCTCATTTCTACTACATCAAGTCTTGCAGGAATGATGACGTACTATATGTAGCCCATGCATTCCAAGATTCCAATCGCACCCAAGAAGCACTCTAAAAATTCTTCTTTTATTGGGCTGATTTTGAGGATTCAACCTATGAATAAAGCACAAACCCTATGCACTCTAAAAATTGTTCTTTAATTGGGTTGGTTTTGAGAATTCAACCTATGGATAAAGCACAAACCCTATGCACAAGTAATGGTTAGTCTACGCTTTTAGACTTAGAAATTCACAGAAAGTTGTAGACATATTCAAAAAATGTGTTTTTTTTTGGGATGCCTTCGCACGAGCTTTGCGGAGCATCCAAAAATAATAAACTTTTTCTTTCACAGACCTAACCATGCAAACCTGAAATTTGGACGGAAATATGAACATCTACCTTACGGCCAACTGTCGGTACAAATTCCACGCACTACGGCTTGTAGTGACCTCCAGCTAGGATTGCATACGGAGGGCCACAAGTTCTCGAACACAGTGCAGACTACCAAAACCGAGACAAATTAGAAGAACCTAATTCAACATAGCATGCTTCTGGCTCGAGATTAACCCCTAAATGTATCGATCCTTTGAATACAAGTAGATGCTAGCTTCAAAAATAGTTATTAACATGACTCAAATGTACATGAGGTGTACATGAGGGGACCATTGTAGGCATAAAATCTACCCAAAAATTTTGACATACTTGCGTTTGGAGGCCTCTCCAATATTAACATCTCCACATCACAAGAGATTTACTTCAATCGATAGAGAATTTAATAGGCTTGTAAAGGTAACTTGGATGAGAGTCATCCGAGATTGTCAGAGAAAGTTACAAGGCTTTAAATATGTTCATGATTCAGTTTTTGGACGATGGGACGTTTAGGGGTTAACTTAGCTGTCATAGTCTTAATACTGTATTTTCCCCTAATTTAACATATTCAGCACCTGGCATAGAGCTTTAATGTTTTTTTCCTAATTTAACACACTCACGTACTAGTAATTAGGAACGTGGTTTGCTGGTAGACGATACACCAAAAGTCACTCGGTGATTGTCAGCATTCCATTACAAACTGTGCGACTCTGCATGAATTGTTTCACATCCTCAGATATAAAAAAGCAGTTTAAGTGATTACAGCGTACTCACGTAGGAATGTGATTAGGTGGTAGATGATACACCAAAAGTGGGTGATTACAGTCAGCATTCCACCACTGTGTGACTCATAGTGTTTCACATTCCAGACAACATGATCAACGCTGGCTAGCAAGGGTCACTGCATAGACCTATATATTAAGCATTACTCTATGCAAAGGAGATATCAGATTAGAGTGCGTGTTGTACCATCCTGTTTTGTGTAACAGTGCTCAAGTTCAATTATATCATAGTGGAACTTTGATCAATTTTCAGTTGAACATTTCAGGAGGCATTGAACACTTGCCCAAAACACAAGGTGATGAAATTGTAGTAATCAATTTCATGATATTAATGTTATCCAATATCCTTGCCTAGGTACTGGTTGTCACGGCGTCCGATGCCGGTCCGGTCTGTTTCAAGTTTAGCACTATATAACAAAGAATTGTCATGAGGATTTTTTAGCAATGTCTTTTGTGGAGCTCCTCATTAGTCTTACACTCACTTGGATAGCTTGGAGGTTAAGTTTGCGAGCTACAGTAATGGAAACCCACGCAACCTCATAAAAGAGAACTTGTAAGAGAACGGCGTGCGGCCAATTCTTCATTAAAGGTGACAAGTATTCATGAGGAATTTCCCCATGGCCTTGCTTCATTTCTATGGAGTTAGTTTCATTAGACACAGAATCGTCAGAAAGGCAATTGACACGTTAATTCTGTGCAGTCTGTTTTACTTACCGTGGTGTAGGCCTTGCGACTTCAGAGAGAACAGTCAACCCCTTCTCCTGAGATCAATTGAAGGTGGGAGTAGCAACATATCTTTGAGAAAGTGCCACTTCTGGTATGTTCGCTTATATACTGAATTTTCAGAGTAAATGTCTGGAAGGATGTTAGATCTCCTAGCTTTTCTTTTTTTTGATCCTTTTCTTTTTCTTTAATTCTGCCGTTTAAGATATCCTCGTCCGAAACACACCTCCACAAACACTATTCATTCTTTTGTGAGCATGCATACACATACACAGGGAGATAAATAAAAAATTCCCATATGGGAAACAGGGACACGATTGTAACTTTCTCAGATCAAAATACACTACAATCATCCCAAGAAAGTTACAATTCTAAGAATTTTGTCCCATTTTCCATATGAAATCCCATGTGGGAATGTCTTTGTTTCTCCCTGTGATAAGGTAGGCAAAGCAACAACCAAAATTAGGCCCAGGTCCTATGTGGCAATAAAGATGGATTGTTCATTGGACATGAGAGGTAGGTGAGTCTATCGATATTGGTGAGTCTAGGTTCTGTGTAGCTTTGACAAGTCTCAATGGTCGCGAGAGTGCTAACAAAACAATAAAGTGATGGTGCAAAGCTTCCAAGCACTCTTCTCTACAAATTAAAGGGAGTCACATAAGGCGAGACATAAGGTCTTAAGCTCTTAGGGCGGCTTTCCATTAAGCTTTTGCAGCCTCCGAAACTCAATATTCCGCTCCTTTCTATTTGTGTCACATCCAGAATTGGGAGGTTCAACTAGGTTTCCACTCTCTTGGTGAGTCAAATTTGAAATGCAAATTGGAGGGTCATTTGTATGGGCTTACAAATGTGACAAGTGAAGAGTGTAAGGAAAAGAGACCTGTGGCAAAGAGATGAGTCGACGTTCTCAATGTAGGCCATCATTCCCCAATGTTCCATGTTAAATCCGAAAGCGGAAGCATGGAAAACATTGGAAGGTGCATGCATGGAAAATTCTTATGAGTCAAAAATTTCCGATCTGAACCTTTAGACTGATCAACATTTTTTTTTGATGAGGATGGTTTTCCATTCAAAACCTGATGGTTCAAATCGGAGATTTTGACTCATGGGAATTTTCCACACATGCACCTTCCGATGCTTTCCATGCTTCCGCTTTCGGATCTAACATGGAACGTTGGGGATCGATGGCCCACATTGAGAACGTCAACTCATCTTTTCACCATGTGTCTCATTTCTTCACTCTCCACGTGTCACATTTGTAAGCCCATAGAGATGAGCTTCCGATCTGCATTTCAAGTTTGCCTCATCAGGAGAGCGGAACCCTAGTTGAACCTACCAATTCTGAATGTTGCACAAATGGAGAGAATCGGAACGTTTAGTTTCGGAAGTTGCAAAGCTCGATGGGAAGCAGCCCTAAGGAAGTTCAAGCTGTCAACCTTCATCTCGTGCCGGACCATAGTATATGGAAGGAAATAATCAACTGAAACAACCATCAATCATTGGTCAAATGTACGGTAATTTCCTCTTTCTCTTCTCAATAAGAATTGGTGGAATCATTTAGTGTTTCGTACACAGCTAGGCTCTCACATAGAAGTCCGTTGGCTCTAAGAGCATCCTCACTGGGCTCAGTAAAGCTTGGAAACTTGACCGTGGGATCTCTTCTTGCATCAAAACTCTCGCCTCAACGTAAACATTAAATCACACTCAGTACCTTGGAGGGCTTAGCAAATTTTGATCTTCTCTCAACAAAATTCTTCAGGATGCCCAGTACCAACACTAGTAGGAAATGTGTCGTTTTTCACTTACTATAAATGAAAAAAGGAATGAAATCACACCTAGCACATGGATTGTGTCAGTGCTGGTGAGTACTTTTGGTCATAAGCAGACAGTAATATAATCATAATATTCTGCCACTGTTCACTATTTCCACAAAGTTGGGAATGAAAAACGACAGATCTGCTACTAGTGCAAGCACCAAGCAAGACTTCATGAATGTATAGTATAGCCGCACTTTTCCCTTTCCCACTCTTTATCAATTTGATTTTGCACTCACTTCCAAAACTTTCCAAAACCGCTTTGTTTTCGCTATGCCCAAATGTGCTTTGGCGTTGTGTAACTCTCACCTGCTAATGGGATTTGAAACATGAAGGCCTCAGAAATAGTCACTTGATGTTTGCTTTACAAAGCCAAATGCCACAGCTGCATTAGGGGTCTCAGAGCACCAGTTAGTGGCTTGGTGAATGGAATATTTTTAACTTTAATGCCTTTAAGATATTGTCAACAAGATTACTCAGAAAGAAGAGAGAGACATATCTTCTCAATCACTAACCAATTTCTTGTCTGAAGATGTGGATACTTTCATTGCTTATTGATGGTCTGCCATTGTTTTAATATGCAGCTTTTGCAATGAGATAGTTTGACCCAATACCACTCATTAACCCAATACCACCCACTAACCCAATTCGTTCAAATATAGGCGTGGCAGTATTTCTAAATTTAGAATGTAAAGCTACAATACATGCCTTATTGTTTGGCCACTTGGAAGTTAAGACATATATTGATGCCGCAAATTCTCATCATAGAATCAATGACAGCTTAACATTTGAGCAAAATTGGGTTGGTGGGTGGTATTGGGTAAGGTTACCTGAATCCATTTTGAGATGCCTATGCAGGATGCTCTAAGATCCGACTTCCATGGGTGAAGTTTCTCACTGTAAAACAAGTTTCCACACTTCAAGTGAATTTTTGAGAAAAGAAGTGAAGGAGTTCTAAGTTATCATGAAATATAAACTGAGAGTTTTAAAGCCCTTGGCTTCATGGCAATTTCTCCCTAACTAATCAAATTTGTTCATGTCCGGATATGTATGAGACAAACCCAAATTCCACGTTTCTCCTCTTCCCTACTTCCATTTGGCAATTTCTCAAATTCATGGAAGTTGGATGTGAAGTGTCCTGGAAGTGATCAAAATAAGTGGCCTGAAACTGAAGAGCTGCTAAGCGGAACAATATCAGGCTCAACAAGTAAGAATCCTGCGAGGAAGCAAAGCCATCATGGATAAGAGCCAAGGAAAAATGGACAAGTGGACTGCCAGATCCCACCAAAGCCCCAAACGAGGAGGAGCCCACTGCAAGCGCTGTGCCGATTCAAATGTTTGGGTTCCAATGCAATCGTGCAGAAAGCTGCTCTTGAAGGAATATATTAAGCAAATGAATGACACTTTCAGTGATCCCTCCTTGGAAATTCCGAAGTCCTCCACCTGCTCCCTTCCATCATTCAATCAGCTGCTTTTGTTTCTTTGCAATTGATCAGAAACTTTTGAATGATCTGCAGTCTTTTGTTTGCCGTACCTATTTTCTCAACATTTCACACTAATTTACATGAATGAAACTTACAATGATACATAAGACAGTATACAATGGAGTTTTTGTTGTATACAAACGCGTTTTGTGGATATATAAATTTTTGTTTATTTTTATCAGATATCATGTTTTCTCAATTGACTAGGTTTTTCCAAACCAGACAATAGAGAAATTTGCAAAGTTGCATAGTTGCATCTCCATCCTTTATTTTACAGATATCTACAAACTCATTGTCACAAGTTCAAGAGAGGTGTGTCGGGCTAGCATTAGAAGTTCATTAGGTTCTTGGGGCTACAAGGTCCAAGCTTCAGACCTTGACGGCGGTCATATTCCGGTCGTGTGGTTTATTTGCAAATGGGCTCCAGCGCATTACCTAGTGGCATGCCTTGAATGGGAACAAACCCAGTCACCAAGTTTAATTTTCGGAAATGTAACTCATTCGGTTTTTGTTTTTGGAACCCGACGCTCCTACTTTTATTGTCTTGTGAGCCAAAATCTTGACTGACACAATATTGGAAGCTTGAGATTTCACAACTTCACGAATTTCTCTAATAGTTCATTGAAACTAGAAGTTGTAGACAAAAAGAGTATCTAACTTTGAGAATAGCTTCTATTTGCAGTCAATAACTAGCTTGCCAAAGTAGGACCTTATTCCATTTCTAATTCCAATTGCATCCTTTCAAGTTGTTGCTTTCCGATTCTAAATCCAAATGTCATGACCAATTAAATTCTTGTTTTTGCATAATATTTAGGCAACCAACAAACATAAGGTCTTGGGCCCCCTACTTTCTCTAACTTCACTTGGTTGAAGCGAAGAGGGTTGGAGATGTTATAGTGTAAAGAGTGTAGTCCACAAAGATCTTAAGAACATTATGAGGTCAGTTGAGAAGAAGATCGATTATAGATATCAAATTAAGTTTGTTGTTTATATAGTTTCCACAATATACATAATAAGCGATCTCAATTTTTCTTTGGAAAATCAATCAATTCTAACTTCCTAATCTACCTAAAATGATTTAGACTTAGGACCACATTATTTATTTATTTATTTACTTTTTTACCAACAATCAACACCCTTGGATTGTTTGCAAACATGAACGATTCTTTTTAGTCTCTTCTTTAATTTACTTCAATTCTTTAACCCCAACGCCATTAACACGGGAGAAATAGCCTACGCTATAATAATATTATATTCAGTACTTGAAGCCAACTTTAAGACTAATACTAGTTGAAATTTGATTCAATCGAGCCCAAGAAAAAAAGGAGTCAACTGTGTTTTCCGCAAAATGATCACTCTTTTGATGAACATGACCCCCCAAAAGTAGAGAAACGAAAATTGATCCCCTGGAATTTTGGAGCAAAAATGAAGGGATGAGGTGAAGGCCATCATGGACTGTCAAGTAAGGGATCCCATAGAGAAGAGACGCATGGCAGATGAGGTTAGCAAAAAAAAGGGGTTTTGAATTGGGTTCCAAAAAAAAAAAACACACCGTTCTTGAACCTTCAAAACTTTGCAACCCCAATTTTTTTAGGCTCCAACACACTTTTTATTGGGAATTTGAACTACTGTTCACACAAACTACACCCCACTCACCCATTGTTCAGTCACTTTGTGGATAAATCTAACTCCTTGTGTAAAGCGGCCTATATTACATGAATTTGCATGGTCAAAAATAGGCCCTTCTAGGTTACCTGAGTGAGGAATCTAACAGATTTTTCTTAATAATTTCCCGAGCACTGTTGTGCACTACTGCACTAGTGTACAATTGATTGATATGGTATCCGTCAGGGTCCCACTGAAAGAGATGAATCATGAGAGTTGCTTTCCATAGCCAGCCAGCCTTCTTATCTCAGATCTAAAATTCTACCACACTCAATCTGGCTGACTCACTCAGATGGCTCCAGCACAAAATAGACAGCCATGGCTCTCCAGTCTCCACACTATTAGAGAGGGTTGACAATCTGAAAGCTAAAATTGGCTTCTGGAATTCACCTATTGTGGCACATGCCTCTTTCCATTTTTTATTTTTTATTTTTTATTTTTTTACACAAATAAAGGGAACCCTTTACTGCAAGAAAAAGGACACAAAGAACATACGCCTCTTTCCATTTTAGATGTCAAACACCTTAGGGCTTGTCTCCATGTGCCACATCAGCCCAGGTAATTACAGTAGAAAATACCTCCAAAAGTTAAATTGAGTGCCACCATATCCATCAATTATTCCAAAGGCTCTTTTTGTTAACCCCTTAAAAGCCATGAGGGGTATTGGACAAAACGTAGATGTGTTATAATATGTGTCTTTCATATACTCCCTATGTCCCATAATGACTTGCACGTAGGTTCTCTGAAATCTACCTCTTGAGGTAGATTTCAGAGAACCTACGTGCAAGTCATTATGGGACAGAGGGAGTATTTGTTGAAGTTTGGTTCAATAGACAAAATGTTGGGTAAAAATTATCTGTTCAGTAAAACTTTCAAAAAAATATTTAAATATTTTTTAATGAATTTAAAAGCATTAATCTTTGAAAATTTGTATAAATTATAATTTTCTTTTTTAGAGTTTAAAATTTAGCATGATTTGTTAAAATTGGTTTACCTATTGTAAACTTCAAAAAGGCAAAAGAAATGATGGAGGGAACATCGTTACTTTGTGCAAATAGAAAATTTTACAACACTAGGACAATGTTGAGGTGATTCACTTTGAAAAAAAATAGCAAATTTTATAACACTAGGACAATGTTGAGGTGATTTACTTTGAAAAACTCGCCCTGGTGGAGTTTACCTTGGATAGTGACATAATTCAAATTGTGTTGGAAAGTAAACTTGATGTAGTATTTTCTATTTTATTTTATTTTTCAAAAAAAAAATTATTTTATGTTCTAGGCAGCCCGTAAAATGAGCAACAATCAAAAAATGGTCTCTTAAGAGCTTACAGGTTAGATGCATTTTCCAAGCAAGTTTTGGTGTCTTGGTGACATGATATTTTTTTCGCATACACATGTCACTAGTGGAAAGTTTTAGTTACTATTCCTAATTAAGGAAATTAACCCTTTAACATCCCAATCTAAGCTGTAAATATCATTTTTCACTGGATTTATCATTTTTTATTGATAAATTATTAATTAAATTTTCAAGATTATCTTTTGAAATTCAACAAAAAAAAACCAAGATGGTATGATTCCATTATTTGATTCTACTTATTTTGGAAAATCATGTTTAACCCCTAAGTGACCGAACGACCATTTTATGGTCGCTGCCCTTTTTTACGGGCTGCCCGAGATGAAAAAAAAACTTTTTTGAAAAAAAATAAAAATTTCAAATAGGAAATCAAGTCTACTTTCCAATCCAATTTGAATTATGTCAATCCGAGTTAAACTCCATCAAGGAGAAATTTTCAAAGACAAACACCTCAACATTGTCCTAGTGTTACAAAACTTACTATTTCGGGAAAGTAATGATGTTCCCTCTTTGAAATTTTTTGCTTTTTTGAACTTTAGAATAGAATGTCTAGTTTCAACCAATCATACCAAATTTCAAATTCTAAAAATAAAATTTGTAATTTTGGTGAATATTCAACGATAAATGCTTCTAAATTTGTTTAATGAGTATCGAAAACATTTTTTGAAAGTTTGACCGTATGGATAATTACTAAACATCGTGCTTCTCATTTTCTCTTTTGAACCATACTTCATCGAAGTTGTAGAAGCAACATTTTATAGCACATTTAGGTTTGGCCCTTACCCCCTCTGTCATTTAGGGGTTAAGATCTCACTTTTTGAACGAAGGATAAAACTTGACAAAAACCAATTTTGTTATTCTTTTTTAAGAAAAACACAATATCTTATTTTAAAATCCATACCGTACAAACAATAGCCAACTAGCACAAGAACCAAGAGAAATTTGGATGGATGAAAAATTGTACAAGATGTAGTCATGAAAAAGGTTACAATCTGATTGTTGTCCATAATATAGATGTATGCACGTCAAATGATTAAAGCAATGATGCATATATTTGGTCAAAAATCACTTTTAAGACACATGGCGTAACATTGGCTTCAAATTTTGTCAATGTCGGGTCTTCCAAACCATCTTTTTTTCAGAGATGTTGCAAAGATTTGTAATACAACCCAACATGATTTATGGTGAGATGGGTTCAATATAGAAGCATAGAACCACTTAACCCCTCGTTTTATGCACATGAAAACAAGTCCTTAAATCATATAGACCCTTCTCCCTTCAATGCACCCTTTAACCACTATGATACCATTCAAAATTTGGTGTCACAAGCTATCGTCTCCACACCCTTGAAGTACTATGTGTCCAAGCTCTATATAGTCCTTGAACCAATCACAATCACTATACATGGGTAATCATTATTGTCCATCAACTTAAGGTATTGAGCCCGTCATTAAATTAGCTATAGAAGGATGTACGTATTTAGATATATCTATTAATAGTATGCTCATATTATGTGGTTCCCTCACCGCACTAAATTTTCAGCATTAAATACAATCACTTTTCATTCAATTTTCAAACAATCTCGAGCTTTCGGTGGTAGGATGCAGATGCTCTTAGCTAGAATTTATACTTTCTAAGCTTGGAAACAAATCATGGATCCTTGCATAAATACAGTGTAGTACATAAAGCTACATTTGATTGACATTTAGAGAGCCTATACATTCATAGAGCATTTGAGAACAGGGCAATGGTCGGCTTAGGGTATCTTCCTTTGGACACACTAATTAGGTTATTTTGTTCCTAAGCCTGTAAATTTTGCCTAATTTATTCATTTTGATCAAGTAAAATGACCCTCAAATGATGAAAAAAATTCGTGCGCCTCAACATGGTTAAGATGTATATTCCTACCAAGTCTTTTTTTATAATTTATAATTTTTGGATCTTTTTATAGATGTGAGAAAAAGTGATGAATTTGGGGATTTGCAGGCATCATAGTACACAATTTATTGAATTTTTGTTACTAAAATTAATTATTTTGTGCATAGGACCACTTAATGTAAGCCATCCAAAAATGATGTTAAAATAAAATTATTTGATATTCCAAATGCTTGTTTTCAAGGATTTTAGGTACAAAGGACAAAACTTACTTTTTCAACTAAACAATTCATTAAAAATTCTTAAAATTCTTTGATTGTGATGATTTTTTTTTTCTTGATACATTACAAGAGTTGGAAGCTAAAACTTCATTTCATGAAATCATACTTTATTATATTTAAAAGTTAAAGTCATTTGACACAGTGCAACAAATTAACATTGTAGCCAGACAACGTTTTTGGGTACCCCAAGCCGACCATTGCCCAACATACCATAGTCAATTTTCAAGATTGGAAAAAACTAACTATCAGAAGAGAATCTTGTAGAATATTCATAGAATTTGGCATTTGTTGAAAGAAAATTTCAAAAGAAATAAATATTTGACATGACCTTCCAACCCTAATGACCAGGTGTGGTAATTCATTAAGTAAGTTTTACACACCTCTTATTAGGCAGCCTTGACAAATTATGAAAGATCTTGCTGATGGTTTCTCATTATGTGATAGGAGTTGGTGAATTAATTTTTATTGATTAGAAAACCCTACACAGTAAGGTGGGTTTTCAAAATCAACAAGTGACTATAGTAGAAAAGCCGTACTTGGACACCATACTACGGTGCAAGAGCTTGCCCAAATGGACCTTAGGCGTCATGCACTCTAATGCCCATAATGCCCAAGTGTTCTTTTTTGCTACCATAGTACCATAGTTGGATTGCCACCCTACAAATGAATATTTAATATTTTTTGAAAATAAGATCCATTCCTCACTAAATGAATTTCTTGGTTTTCGTTTTTGAGCAAAAAATTATTAAAAATGGCCCAAAATAACTTAGAAATAGCAAAATATAGCTAAAAATAATTTATTCTGTTTTTTTATTTTTTGACAATCCAGCTATGGTGCTACGGTGTGGACACATATAGTGGAATAAAAGTTACATTTGAATTGACGTTTGACGCTGGAGCTATGGTGTGGACACATGTAGTGGAATAAAAGTTAAATTTGAATTGACGTTTGAATTGACGTTTAGAGAGCATACACATTCATAGAGCATTTGAGAGCATGGTTCATATTTGTATCAAATATTACTGGGTTCCACACCTCTTATAAAGCAGTCTTTGACAAATCATGTGGGTCTCATTGCTTTTTCCTCTCCATGTTAGGAGTTGGTGAATTGATTTTCTACTTAGCAGGGTGGTTTCTAGAATCAACAATTGAACAAGGCCTTCTTTTCACTTTGCTCCCGGGTTTGCTCCACTCGAGTAAAATCAGGTTTCTCTATGGTAAAAGCTATTCAACCACTTTTCCTCCATTTCACCTTCTGGGATTTCACACTTTTGAAAAGTGGGCAGTTGGTATACATAATTTCAACGAGACGAGTGATAAGCAGTTATTCTCACCTCAGCAGCAATGCATGTAAGGCACTGTTCAAAGCCAAGCAAGACTCACTAGAATGGGGTGCCCTATTCCTTGCTCATCTCAACCCAGACGTGGTCATATCTCAGATCTTAAACTCTGATGACAAGACCAACCTCTTGTATTATTCCGGTGCTGGAAGAATTCATGGTGACACATTGTTATACATAACATCACACAAGTTCTAAAAAGATCATAGACTGCATCTAGACTAGTGCAACACATGTTCTCAACAAACGGCAAGGACTGTAAACACACAATGTTGAGCCAAGTCGGAACAAGAGCGAAATGAACACAAGATCTTTGAGCCAACAGTTGTGTGCTCATACCCTGGATTGAGGGTCCATCATGCACAGTACAAAAATGTTGCCCCGATTGGGAGAGTTCCTCCGTCTGTACAGGAAGGACTAAATCCTCATTGCATCTACGCATCTTCATCAATATCTTTACACACGGTATCTCTCAAAACTGTGAAGCACGACGACAGAAGGCATGCATGCGCCATCTCCCTCCATCAAATATTAACACCATCAAAACTAGTAAGTCCATCAACACGGTCAGTAGTAGCCCAAAATTGCTTTGAAGCTTGCACCTACTTGTCACTAAGTAAGCCAAACTCTGGCAATACTTCACGCTCAGATACAAGATTTGTACAAACTATTAAAGTGACTAAGCAGGTGTGCAGCCGGGATGATCAACAAGGAACAGGTCACTTGAACAAGAATCAATGAAATTCTTTCCAGATACTCCGGTCCCATTCCATGGTAACTTCCACTGATTTTCGACAGCAACGTCGCTGATGGTCTCAAACTCCTTTAACAGACATGCCTGCAAAACTCCCGTAGTGCAATTTTTGATTTTCCCGCCTTCAGTGTCTGTAGTATACAAGCGCCAAGTGAGCGGGTTTCTTGCTTTCTGGACTCGTACCAAGTCTCCGAAAACAGACATCCTCAAAACCTCGTCGTCACATTCGAGGACTCCACCGGCATGCTACAAGAGAGAATAACTAACACTAATCCGTTCGGATCAAACAGCTTCTTCTCTATCTGGCGCGATCCTGCCCCGTGACCTCGGACTCTTCAAACGCTGGAGAAGCTGCACCTTCGAGCCACCACAACAAGTGCTCAAAAACATCAGGAGCACAAGCAATGCGCAAACCTCCGTCGCAGCAGAAGCCGAACTCTTCTTCGGACTTGGCTAACAAAGCCCGGAAGACACTATTCGAGAGATGCGACGTCGGGATGACGAACCTTCTTCGCTCCTTTCCCACGTACACAGCCAGGCAACCTGCGGGGACGTCCGGTGGAGGGCTATCCGGGCATTCCACGTCGCTGTCGTAGCTGTGGAATACGCCGCCGCTGTTGCCGCTGTGGATATCTCCCATACTGCCCCAGGAGCGCCCTGAGTTCACACCAAGAGACGAAGCATCGAATGAGTTTGTAGTCGCGCTCGAGTGCCGGGAGAAAGATTTGTGCCTCGGCTGGGCCGGGATACTCAGAACCTTTCTCAAGAACTTGGTCAGCTTCTTCGGTGCAGCCATGTCCACAATGCTGTAATAATATTCCAACAACAGTCCAGCAAGAAACCGTTTGAATCAATCCGAGTAACGGAGAACTGAGTCCAAACACAGTCGATGTTGAAACATCGAAGTAAGAAAAGAGCCTGTCACACGTCTTGAGCAGCAGCAGCGACTGAATTCCAAACAACAGCAAACGAGAAAGTTAGCGTTCAACTACGCCAAAACTTACATGCTTACACCGATCTATGGCCGGTGATTGTAAACACAAAAGCTCCTTCTACGACACACACCAAAAGTCCGTCACAATCAGACAAGGCCGTGACTCACAACGAAACGAAGAGGCAGACTCGGATATTTCTTCTCAATGAGGACGAAGGCAATGAAAGCAACGAGCAAGCACTATCACTTGCAAACTAGAGGAGACAGGTGCTAATGGTCTCGTAAAGTCGTCTAGGGATCGAATAAGCATCCGGGACACTACCAAGGCGCCATGGGGACCACAACGAAATAGAACCTAAGCAGCATCTCCATGTACGTGTCGCAGAGCAATTCAGAAGCTACAAGAAAATTACCGAAGCTCCATGCAATCAAAACTATTAGAACCTGGCTTCATTGGACCTTCCTCCCAATCTTTCTCCTGCTTGGCTGCTTCTAACAAACTAACCTACTATGTCTCGTGCTCTTGTTCCAAAAAAAAAAAAAGAGAGAAAAAAAAAAACACAAACTAACCTCCTGCATTGCAAAGACCTTTCATTAAAGATCAAAGCGGGGGGGGAAAAACTACGCACGACACAACCGTCCTAAAGGCACGATTCCTGAAAGCAGGGATCCCTACAACCACGGCCCGCGAGGAAATTGGAATTCATTCCTAAACTCCGAGTTTCCCTCTCCTGCACAATTCTGCGCGACATAATAAAAATTGAAGAGCCCGCCCTTGTGTTTCCGCCATAGCTGGTGAAACAGTGGTAAGCTAAGTTATAGTTTACCTCGGGCGTGGAAACCGGAGAGAAGGTCGGCCTTCGATGGAAAAATGCTCCGTTCTCGACGCACCAAAATCCAATCCAAGTGAGACTTGGTTTGTTTTGAAGCTCTCTCTGTCGGCCGCAAATGCAGGAAGGAAAAAGAATGGCGATGGCACTAACAAGCTACAGTACTTGTGTAGACTAGCAACGAGCAACGGCGATGGAGGAATGTGCCCTGCATAAGAAGAATGAGTCCGCAACGTAGACGAAGCCTCCAATAAATACTGCATGGTTCCTCTATGTTCATTTTATGTTCATTTCACGTTCATTTTGCGTGGATTCTCCCATATGTTCACGTCGCGTACATTTTTGGTGGATTCGACTCTCGTTCATTTTGCGTTCGTTTTGCGTGGATTCTTCCAAATGTTTGTATTGTGAAGATCTAGATGACTTTAGTTGGTTTGTAGTGAATCAGACTGATGGAATTAGTGTCAGTGAGTACATCAATGTACTTGTTTGTGTGGTTGAGAACATTGGAACCTACTACACCACATAGTAAAAAATTGTAATGTTTTTTTTGGTCAGTCAACAATGAATACATGGTTTTTTGTAATACCGTATGCTCTTCATATTTCGTACTGATTAGTGTAAACTACAATCTTTTGATATTTCAAAGATTGTTGTGTTGCAGTGGCAAGTTTAAAACGATTGTTGTAGAATTTTATTTTTTCCTAACATTGGTTTTGTCAATTTAGAGGTAAAATTATCTAATAAACATTATTTAGTAAATAGAATGAAGAGTGCAACCAATGCTAGTACAATTGAACTTATCAACCTATACACTTTATGTAATCGTTAACCCCTAAATGTCCTCACCTATTCCGTAAAAGTCAAATCACTACAATTTGCATACTTGAAATATTACATTGGGTGATTTATAATTTTTCATTGATAGTCATCAGCATTATGAAGGTATAACAAAAATTTCAACATGATTGGAAGATATTTTGAATATTTACAAATTTTATTATGTAAACAAGATAAAAATTCAAAATAAATGTATTTTTGTCAAATTTAATATCAAAAAATGTATTTAAGGCAGATAAAAGTTACATTGACAAGTAGTAAAAATATGAAGGTGAAGAAAATAAAAGAGACCTATGATTGGAGCATCTTTAGAAAGCCCTTTGTATTTTGGACACTCAAATTGCAAATTTCTCAACGGTGGGAAAACTTCAAATGAAGTTTATTATCCAATCCCAACAATCAAAAGATGTATCATAACTTAACTTAAACATTTAATGAAAACACCAACTACAGTAAAGCTTAAACACTTGATTTTTTGAACGTTTGACCAAAAATCAAGCATAATATGGTTGATTGGGCACTTAGGAGTTAATAGAGTCCTTTTCTCAGGTAATTCCTCAAAAATCTCATCATAAGGAAGTGCCTAAGGGATTTTAAAGGGACTCAATTAAATCTATGGTTTATTGAATTGTAGTTTGACTCTTTGACTGCAACCAACCATTATATCAAAAGTTTTGTCATGGTAAAACTACCAAATGTACCATATTTAAAATCTCATCACAAAGAATATTCATTTTTCAAGATATCTATAGGATTCAATTAAATCCAAGGCTCATGAAAGATGCAGTCGCCACCTTTGTGATTATTTTTCCATAATAAGCACGTTCTCACTTACTGTTAACAATTCAATCCCTTTATCCGGTGGACACTGGCTCATTGTTAAGACGAATAAACACTTTATTCATGTTGGCCTCGAAAGAGGTCCGAAGTTTCTATCTATCCTGACAATTCAATCTCAAGAGAGTTTCATATGATGAAGTCATGTTTTCATAAAAATAATTAAAAGAAAACTCCACTACGTCCATATAATGTTATGTCAACATATTAATTAGAAACAACATATTTTTTTAATAAATAAAAAACCAGTCAAGTTAATGATTACCCAAGTTCAAGTCAATGATTATCCAAGGCCTGGCTCAAAGACGTGATAGAGCTTTCGATAATCATTCACTTGGAATGAAGGCAAAAATTAACATCTGCTACGTGTATCAAAACACTGAAACCCTCAGAAAGTCAAGGCCACAAAATACATGCTGAGAAATAGGGTAGCTTAAGGGGCGATTTACACTACGGACCAAGAACTCGTCCCATGTAACTCTATAATCTGTGATTGGCTAAAATCCATGACGGAGCCAATCACAGATTTTAGAGTTGCATGAGACGAGTTCTTGGTCTGTAGTGTAAACCGCCCCTAAATTCCAAGTGTATTTTTTTTTCCTAAATATTTCTGCAACTAACTATTGATAAGATTTTTCGTTTTGGGCCGTTGAAAAACGTCCTGATTCTGATACACTAAGGTTAGCAATGATGGGTGTATGTTACAGCACCTCATGCAACAACTGCAACAACACTGTGAAAGTTGGTATGAATGGGATTCATAACCACACGAAGTGGTTCATGGCTTACGATGTGGTTTGGCAAGAAGGAAAGCATGAACACAAGGACAGCCTTTGTGTCCTTGAAAGTACTACTTCACCATACTATTTGTACAAACTCTTCATGAAGCAAAATTAAAGCTGTTCCAATTTACAGACAAGCCTGTGAGACCACTCGCACAGGCATGTGAGTCTGACTGCCCGACAGACAGTCAAGTGACCGGTAAAAAGTGACCGGACATAACTTAACATTCAGTAGCCTTCATGTCCGTTGCCTTTCTTTCATGCACTCTGCTCATCGCCTTGAGCTTCCACCTGTCCACTTAGCTACTGATTAAGTATTGTTGGGTGTGGAATATTCTACAGCATCTACTATACAGGATATTGCATGCTACCAAATGCTGTGGACAAGAAATGGTGTGAAAAGATACATAATCACCCTCTTAGAACATGGATTGCGCTCCCACTCTTTTTTGGCATATTTTGGATGAATTTTTTTACCAAAACATGTGTATGCATTTTGGGACGTCAAATTTGTAAGATATACCAATGTTACTATAAATTCTTCTATTACAAGTTGCCACTATGATTAGCAAGTGTGACAATGATTAATAGCTTGGGGATTTGTGTTTGAACAAGTGGCAATATTTGACATCTGACATTTGTTTAGGTGAGATACATTTTTTTGTGGGTGGAGGAGGAATATATATAATTTTGAAAAAAAAAATGAAAATTTCATTGCAAACCAAAATCATACAACTTCCGGGCCCCAACAAGTAACATTTGTATTAGCTATGAGACTATTTGCACACGTAATAATAGTGCTATAAAAGCATAGTGAATGTTCAAGAATGTCAATTTAAAGGTCTAATTAAAGAGACCGTTTGAGTGTATATTGGTTGTTTGAACATAAAACATAAACCAAACATGAACTCAACCTGTAAATGTCAATACTTAATATACCAAGAGTGGAATGGACTATTGGTTTTAGTTGTAAATTTAAAAATCATTACCGTATTCTTGAATTAAAAAAATCTAAATTGTAACATTTATTTATGAGGTTTTACATGATGTGAATACCAAATACGTTATGTGTGCATAGGCTTTCATTTAGTTGCAATGTCATTTAATCTCCAAAAATCCTAGCATCCAAAATATTGCATTTTCCTTTGTTAGATTCAATTGTGGTCTTCAAACAAGTTTTCAAAATAATCCATTTTTTTAGTTTTTTATTGTAGCTCCTAAGAGTCCCTAGTTTGTTTGGGTTTAAAAACACCATTGTTTTTGAAGTGCTATAGGTCTAAATGTAAGTGAGTTATAGACATCTGAACTGTATCTTGCAATGTACAGTGGGCTACCAATCAAAATGTCGTTTTCGAAATCGCAGTGAGAAAAATTTCAAGACTGCCAACTTTGAAAGCCTCCCAAGAGCTCAAAAATTGGTATTTTCCCACGAATTTTTTACCAAAGCATTATCTTTAAGTTAATTATATGCATACCAAATTTCAAGGCCAAAAGATGCACCGACAAAAAGTTATTCAAAATCTACCAACATTGGTAGCTGTGGAAAATTTTGCACTGCTGCCAACTTTGACAGCCTCCCAAAGTTTGAATTAATTTTTTTTTGCCATGAAAGTTTTGAAAAAAAAACCTCTTTATGTTTATAACATATGGTAAAAATTTCAAGGTCAAAAAATTAATAAAAAAAACGATATTAACAATCTACCAACATGTGTAGTTGTGGGAAAAAATGAGGGAAAACCATTTCATTGCTACCAACTTTGACACCCTCCCAACGGTTGAGAAATTGTTTATTTACCATGAGATTTTTGGCACAGCATGATCTTTATGATAAAACATTCATGCCAAATTTCAAGGCCAAAAGATTCACCAACAAAAACGTTATTCAAAATCTACCAACATTGGTAGCTGTTGTGGAAAGTATTTCACTGCTGCCAACTTTGATAGCCTCTCAAAGTTTGAATTATTTTCTTTTGCCATGAAATTCTTGGAACAAAAACCTCTTTATGTGAATAACATATGGTAAAAGTTTCAAGGTCAAAAAATTAATACAAAAAAAGATATTAACAATCTACCAACATGTGTAGTTGTGGGAAACAATGGGGAAAACCATTTCATTGCTACCAACTTTGACACCTTCCCAACGGTTGAGAAATTGTCTATTCACCATGAAATTTTTGGCACAGCATGATCTTTATGATAACAACATTCATGCCAAATTTCAAGGTCAAAATATTTATACAAAAAAAATTATTTACAATCTACCAACGTGTGTAGTTGTGAGATACTTTTTTATTAAAGACATTGAAATTGTTGAAGTATGTCAGATAATCATGCTTCTAAATTGAAATTCTCTAGATGATGCAATCTCTTATCATAAATGCTTCTCAAAAAAATCAAGGATAGCCAAATTTAGTTGTGTGCACTTGTCACATCTCAAAGACTCCACTTGTTTAAAAATTGGAGACCATACATGCATGAAGAAGCTTTTTTTTACTTAGTATATGAGTGAGTGAGGCTCTGAGTGAGGCTTTTTCCTTAGTGAGTGAGGTTGTGAGTGAGGCTGTGAGTGAGGCTTTTTCCTTAGTGAGTGAGGCTGTGAGGCAGGATGATGGCAGGATGATGGTATGTGAGTTTTATTTTGTGAGGCAGGACGATGGTATGTGAGATTCTTTTGTGAGGCAGGATGATGGTATGTGAGTTTTATTTTGTGAGGCAGGATGATGGTATGTGAATTTTTTTGTGAGGCACGATGATGGAAAGATGATGGCAAGATGATGCCAAAAATTTCATGGTGAATAGACAATTTCTCAACCGTTGGGAAGGTGTCAAAGTTGGTAGCAATGAAATGGTTTTCCCCCATTGTTTCCCACAACTACACATGTTGGTAGATTGTTAATATCGTTTTTTGTATTAATTTTTTGACCTTGAAACTTTTACCATATGTTATTCACATAAAGAGGTTTTTGTTCCAAGAATTTCATGGCAAAAGAAAATAATTCAAACTTTGAGAGGCTGTCAAAGTTGGCAGCAGTGAAATACTTTCCACAACAGCTACCAATGTTGGTAGATTTTGAATAACGTTTTTGTTGGTGAATCTTTTGGCCTTGAAATTTGGCATGAATGTTTCATCATAAAGATCATGCTGTGCCAAAAATCTCATGGTAAATAAACAATTTCTCAACCGTTGGGAGGGTGTCAAAGTTGGTAGCAATGAAATGGTTTTCCCTCATTTTTTCCCACAACTACACATGTTGGTAGATTGTTAATATCGTTTTTTTTATTAATTTTTTGACCTTGAAATTTTTACCATATGTTATTAACATAAAGAGGTTTTTTTTTCAAAACTTTCATGGCAAAAAAAATTAATTCAAACTTTGGGAGGCTGTCAAAGTTGGCAGCAGTGCAAAATTTTCCACAGCTACCAATGTTGGTAGATTTTGAATAACTTTTTGTCGGTGCATCTTTTGGCCTTGAAATTTGGTATGCATATAATTAACTTAAAGATAATGCTTTGGTAAAAAATTCGTGGGAAAATACCAATTTTTGAGCTCTCGGGAGGCTTTCAAAGTTGGCAGTCTTGAAATTTTTCTCACTGCGATTTCGAAAACGACATTTTGATTGGTAGCCCATTGTGCATATTGTGGATGACATGAATCAAACTTGAAATCATTTGGCCACAAAGATTGCAAGATCATAATGTTTTAGTGTTGAAAAAGGATGCTTACATTTTCCTAGCAATACATTAGTGAAAGTTGAAATTATATTTTTAAACTTAGTTGAATGAAAACAATAAACTATAAAGTGGTTTACAAAAATCATATAAACACATCGATATAAATAAAATTACAAAATATCTTTGATGTGTCCAAAAATGGCTTTGAAAAGTCAAAATGTAGCCCAAAAAGTGACTCAATTTTAAAAAGAATGTTTTTTCTAAATCAACTCTTTGTCCTAAAATGATTCCCAAACATTTAAAACAACTTGGGTTCACATGAAAGTTTTTACCATAATAACTAGACTTCAAAGGGAATCTAACCCAACCTTCTTTTTTTAATTTAAAACAAATATTGGATGAAGGAAAAAATAAGCCTCCAATGTTGCAGCTATCCAAGAGTGAAAAAATGCACTTTGGGTGAATTAAAATTGAACCCACTATAAAGTGCCATGTTGTTTCAAAAGAATCAAAATGAAAACAATAAATTGAACCTCATGTACTAAAATGATTTAGGCTAAAACTTTGATACATTCTGGATTTATTTTGAAATTTTACCACAAAAACTAAATTTGTAAAAGAATCTAACCCAAGAAATTTTACTGAAATCAGACATTAAATGAAAATGATACAAGTCTTTGAAGTTGTACTTATCCAAAAATTTCCAAAATATGGACCTCGGCCCATGACTAGGAGTTAACAAATACAATATAGGTTTGTATGTTCATTTTTTATTCCATTTTGAAATTATGAAAAACCCCAAGATTTAGTAGACTGTTGTAATTGCAAGCTTTATACATCAAATTCTAAAATACATATGATTGAAGGATTTTATTTCAATTTATTCTTTATTTAGATATTTAAATTTAAATTGTAAAAAAATTGGATCTTGTTTTGACTGTTGTATAAAGTAAAATTTTCAAATTATATTCATGTATTTTGTAATTTTTATAATTTTTTTTACACGTTATACTTTAAAAAATTATAATAATTTTATTTCTCCACTAAAAAAACATGAAAAAAATCAACACACACAATTAAATACAAAAACTATTAAAGAAAATATCAAAGTTTAGTGTGTGGATCAAGAATCAATTAAACATTTTTGTAGCAATTGGACACATTTAATTTGCAAGTTTGGTTAATATTTTAATGAAAAATAAAAACCCATTTCATTATATACATAGACATTTTTTTATAAAATTTCATTTTCAAAATCTTTTTATCAAATTAGGCGATAAGATTATGAACATTTGGTCCAAAAAGTAATGTTGATTGAAATAGTTTCATTTCAACATGTCTTGACTTTCCCAAAAGAAAATCAAAATTAAAATTAAAGGAGAATGAAATGAAATTGGCTCCCACAAATGAGGAAACACCCTTGTTGTGGAGAAAACTCTCAAATCTTGAAATGGGTGTCATCTCTTTTAATAATAAGTATCATGTGGATAGACATGAGAAAACCTAAAAATAAATCTCTTGGTTCTTTGTACCTAAGACTACGACCCTAGAAATGGGGCCACTTATGATTGAGCGCAAGCAATATTCCTTGTGCATGAGTAGAGAAAGGCAGTTGGGATAAATTGCCTTGGAGAGTGTGCCACAAGGGCCCATTGAGGCCTATTTCAAGCATATACGGTCCCATAGTTGTTGATTTCGTGTAACTTTTATGTTTTCATTTCTCAAGGATGATTGATAGCCCACTGAATATGATAGCCTGGGATGATATGTGCTCTAATGCCGGTTGCATCTGATGCCTACAAAAGTGAGTGCTACCCTGAATATTTTTTAAGGGGACCCATACCAATTTATTTATTTTTGAATCAAATGAATGTTTATTCCAGTGACGGATAGAAGAACAAGTGGTTAGTTAGACTCTGCTTTAGTATTTATTTTAGATTCAGTGTTCATCCATGTAACTCCTTGAAAACAATTTATTCTGTAGTCTCTTCCCTGGTAGGATAGAGACAACAAACACCATAGAACTAGAAGAGAAACCCCCTCGGCAGTAAAGACCCATACTAATTTATCAACATTTCAAACTATATAAATATTTATCAATATTGTATAAGAATATAATGGTTTCATTTCTATTTTTCTAACACAAATAGTCAAATAATTTCTATTTTATTTTATTTTTGCTACACGGTTTTTTTTTTACCACAAGATAATTTTTATAGGGTAGGTCCCTTTGATTTCTTGGTCCCCTTAAAACCCCTATTCAATGTAGAAGATCTGAGTGGCCTTAAAAGAATTTGGAGAATTTTCACCAAAATCTTAAATAACTTTCAGTAACTTGTAGAGGCTTTGCCTTGCCATACAATAGTTGGTGCAGCATATTCCACAACCAACAAGACCAAATTAGTGGTTAATAGGACATGTGTAGTACCAAGATGATGCATAATAGAAAGGCATTGAGCATGAAGGCTACCGAATGTTATGTACTTGATTTTGGAAATAGCTACCTTTAAATTAGAAAAAATGGGCAAAATGGTCAATGAAATCGCAAAAGTCTTCTAAAAGTTTACTAAAATCGTCAGTATTTGGATGCAACCTTGTGACTTATAATAGATACTTCTATGGATGAATGAATATATATATATATATATATATATATATATATATATATATATATATATATATATATATATTTATATTTATTATTTTATTAATTTTTAATTTTTGATTCTATCCATTTTCTCTTACTTGGCTACATTCTATGGTGTGTATTGCTCTATCAAAGGAAATAAAAATAAAAATTGGCTCATCTAAAGTTTAGTGTTTAATTTTGAAGATTATGATGTGGAATGATTTATAACCACCCAACCCCATTTGGGTCATGCAAATGTCCTCAACAATAGATGCCCAAGGAACTTAATTCCTAAGCTCCCAAGAGACTTTTTGGTGGTCTCTACCATTTTTCCAGGCTACCCAAGCCCAAATAAGTAACTTTATTTCAAAACAAAAAATACGATGTCATAGGTAAACAAGTCTTCTTTCCAACCCAATTGGAATTATATCCATCTGATCAAAATCCACTGAGGGGAATTTTTCAAAGTGAAACACCTCAATGTTGAAAGGCAATTTTAACACTTCGGGAAGGCTTGCCAAAAAAAAATTAATGAATGAGATTTATTGAGCACCTGAAAGAAAAAAATTTCAGCTCACATGGGTTGCATGCTATGAGTTGTAAGCTCTTCCAATTGGAAGAGAGTTGAAGGGATAATTTAATTTAGCCAAAATCTCTTGCTTTACTTCATACCTCCACGCATTACAAGGTCTTTGAAAAAATGCTAATGAATTGAACATCTTATCAAATTAAGTCATGCATCTTGTTAATTACCTCATCTTGAAGATGGTCGAAAATGGCACATCATTTCAACATGTTTTTTTGTTTTTTTGGGTTTGAGAGCTCATCAAAGCAAGGTTGTCCGAATTTTTCATAGCATGAAATTTCAAAATCTCAACTTCCTATGCTATTATCTTGATATCCATACGGTCAAAGTTTTTGAAATTTTGAGGGATGATTTATAAGCCCGAAGAGTACAAGTTCCTACAATTGGAATGTGAAAAAGAAGGTTTTGAAAAGCATTCAGAGATCATCCACAAAAATGTCCAAAATGTGGCAGTTTAGGGTGGAAGATCTCTTTCGGGCGTTTAAAGGTTAAAACCTACAACTTGTGATTTGATTAAGGGTTTCTACATGTGGAAAAAATTGGAGCTTTTAGAATGCAATTTGTGTTTAAAAAAAAACACTACCTATGTGTTACAGGTGAAGTATGACTATTTGTTCACTTTCAAAATTCGTATAAATTTCATTTTATTTGAAAAATATAATGTTTAAAAAATTTATCAATGAATCTTATATGTCTATCAACCAAAAAGAACCCCAGTACACTTTTCAAAGAATTCCATGTACAACATCTTAGATAGGCGGTTTAACCCCTAACCGCCCAACTATGCATATTTTGCATGACGTATGGATTTGACGTTCGTTTTCTAATCCATTGTGCACTTTTTGCAGTGTGGAATTTTTATTGAAAGGGCTTTACAGGCCATATGTTTAAACTTTAAACTTGCTAATATAAATAAGATAAGAATTCAATTTTAATATTTAGTAGATGAACACATGTGTCTACTACAAATCATGAATTTTTCATGTAAAATTTTGAAATTACTATGATTTTTTGACGTGATTTACTAAATTTTCATGTCCTAAATTTAGTTTAAATAGAAGAAACATAGAAATCCAAAATACACTACGTGGACAACCACTTTTACTACTTTTTTTGTAGTTGGGACCCCATGTAAAATCCGTAAATAGCTTGAATGATTTGAATTTAGCTTGAAGAGGTAGCATAACCAACAAAATCCTTCACAAATAGAATTGAATGAAAATAATCCATATAGCAGCTAGAATTGAATAGTGAGTTACATTCATGTCATGTACCATGTGAGGTACATTTGATATCTTGTGGGGTATAGTTGATATCATATTGGGTATAGTTGATATCATGAGGGGTAGAATTGATAACCATGTTGGTATAGTGAATATTATGAGGGATATAGTTGATACTTTGAGGAGTAGAGTTGATATCTTGATGTATATAGTTGATACCGCGATGGATAGAGTTGATATTCCGAGAAATATAGTTCATACCCTAAAGGGTAGAATTGATATAATGAGGGATATAGTTGATAACCATTAGGAATTTAAAACCTCACTACTTTTTAGCTATTTCCGTGCAATACCGATATTTCATGAGTGTGCATTTTTTGCATGGATTTCAGGCTAATTGTACACTGAATCCACATGGATTCTACATTCATTCTTTTTGTTATCTAACAAAGCATAGATTTTTTGCGGAATTATCATGAAATTCGTGCAAAATTTGTGTGAAAAGTGTACAAACCCATAAAATATTGGATGTCGGATGGAAATTGTTTAAAATTTGTGGGCTCCTAAATTCGTGATGCCGTGAGAGATAGAGTTGATACCATGAGGGATAGTGTCTTGAACATCCAAAACATCAATTCCTAAAAACTTTCATAGTCTTCTAGAAGCTTCTATTGAGTTCTAGAAGTTTCCACAATCTTTTACTCTTCTAGAAGTGTCCGTAGAAGCTTGCATGATCTTTTAGTCTTCTAAGAGCTTCCATAGTCCTTTAAAAAGTTTCCATGAAAGCTTTCACAATCTTCTAGTACCTTCTATAGTCTCCCAAGACCTTCCATAGAAAGTTAAGTTTCATTAAAATACACAATTCGCTATTTACGCACTTGGCCATAAAACCATGCACTTGGTCCCCAAGCGCATAATTTTTTTTTGTCTAACTTTTTTTTTAAAAAACTGACGATTATTGTTTTCCTTCAATCCCTTACATTGTAAACAAATAATTATTTTAATTATTTTTTATTCTTATTTTTATCTTTTCTTTTATCTTTTCTTTTTTATCTTAATTTCTTTTTTGTCTTCTTTCTTGTCTCCCTCTTGTCTTTCTTCTTGTCTTTCTTCTTGTCTTTCTTCTTGTCTTCCTTTTAGTCTTCCTTGTCTTTTTTTTCTTTTACTTTTTCTTTAGTTGTGGTTGTTGAACCCTAAACAATGGGAGCAAACCAAAAAACAAAAAAAACAAAAGAAAAACAATTTTTTTGGGTTAGCCGTAGAGTACTGCTAAACCCTAAACGGCAGCCGCCCCCAAAAAATGTTTTTTTCTTCTTCTTCTCAGCTGTGGGGTGTTGCTACACCCTAAATGGCAGTCGTCAAAAAAAAAAACAAACAAAAAAAAAGACTTATTCAAAAAATTATATTTTTAGCGATTGGGATGCACGGCTGCGCATTCAAAACCTCTCATCTCCCTCATTTCTATCTTCATCTCTTCCCCCATCCCTCCCCTCTCTTCATATATATAAGAGAGAGAAGGAGGTCTCTTCCATTCACTCTCTCACTCCCTCCCCCTCTCCTCTCCCCTATTTATATGAGGAGAGGGGAAGGAGAAGAAGAGGGAGAAGAGAGATGAAAGGGTCTTTGGGTGCGTGGCCGCGCACCCTAAAGGCTAAAAACAAAAACTTTCGAAAAAGTTTATTATTTTTTTTTATTTTTTTATTTTTTGGTTTTTTTGGCGGCTGCCGTTTAGGGTTCAGTAACATCCTACGGCCAAGAAGAAGGGAAAAAAAACTTTTTTGGGCGGCTGCCATTTAGGGTTCTTTATCACCCCACGGTCAACCCATAAAAAGAAAAAAAAAGTTTTTTTTTTTGTTTTTGGTTTGGTCCCATTGTTTAGGGTTCGGCAACCACAACTGAAGAAAATGTAGAAGAAAAAAAGACAAGGAAGACAAAAAGGAAGACAAGAAGAATGACAAAAGGGAGACAAGAAGAAAGACAAAAGGGAGACAAGAAGAAAGACAAAAGGGAGACAAGAAAGAAGACAAGAAAGAAACCAAGATAAAAAAGAAAAGATAAAAATGAAAAATAATTAAAATAATTATTTGTTTACAATGTGAGAGATTGAAGAAAGACAACATTGATGTTCTTTAGAATCCTATTTAACCAACTTTTTTTAAAGTCAAATATGCTTATGAAATGAGCGCACTTGGCCAAGTGCATAAATAGCGAATTGCGTGTTTTAAGTCACTTAGTCACTCGTTCACGAAAGTCTCATAGTATAAATAGGGGACAAGACGAGGTATTCCTCAATCTTGCCAACGCAAGTTGTAGAGCAATCCATAGTGTTGCCTTATTCCTAATTCTTGTACCATTCTTGATATCAATCAAATTCCTTATTCTCTTTGCAAGATTGATCTTTGAACATATTCTGTTCTAGTTCTTGTGTCCCTAACAAATAGACAACTCAAAATGGATGAGTTGTGCTTGGAGGTTGAAGAACTTCAGGTTGAAGGAACGATGTCTTTATGAACTTCAAGTTAAAGAATCATGCATTAGAGTTAGACATCTTCATCTACATGATAAATGCACCAGAGTGAGACAACTCTAAGATCAAGACAAGTGCACACAGGGAAGTCACTGTCAAAAATTTAGAAACCGCATGGAAGAACAAATATATAGGGTGTCTTTTATTCATTTAAGATAATAAAATTTAATAATAAAATTTATGTAATATTTAGAAGTGATATAGGTTGTTTTAAAACCAAATTGAGAATATTTTATGAATATTCTTAGAATATACTACAAATATATCCTTAAAATACTATAAAAAGTATAATATTCCAACTATTTCATAGCCCCCATTAAATACCCTTTGTTTGCTCATGTATACCAAAATTTACACGAAATGACTTTTTTGAGCGAGTGCACTTATAATAGAAAGCTAAAAGCGGGTGATCTTTTGAGATAAGATAGATAGAAATCTCAAAAGGATGAGTACTAAGACTCATACTGACGAGTACTACTACTTTAAGAATGGACTCTAAATGGAATAAAAAATAGAACCCCAAAGGTAGTCGTAAAGTTCTAAACTAAACTAATAGTCATCTTTGCTATAAAATTAAGCTTGGGGGAGATAAGAAGCACTCTTTGGTTGGAGTCCCTCATCTATAGATTGAACTATTGTCTAGCTTTTGGAGCTCATACATATATTTATATATACATCAATTAATCCCTAAAGGATCAAGGGAAATTTTCCAAGTTCAGTCAGCTCAATATGGAATGAGTATTGATCGTCAATTATTGAATTTTTTTTTGTGATTCTACTCTTTGTAACGAAGATGGGATAGTAATTTGCATATGTAGATGATGTATAGATCCAAAGATACAATCATGTAAAGGTGAAAAACCTAAATGCATGCAACTCCTAAAATATTTCATACAATGAGTTACCCTACCTCGTGGTTAGTTTTGACATAAATTAATTCATTTTGTCAAAAGAGTGCTACATGTCATCTTATGATTGGTTTATGGTGATGTGGACCTCTTAAAATCTGATGTGGAAATTAGGTTTCGACACAATACTGTCCAAATCTGACCCTCGCGTACGGTATGCATCTGAATTTTTGTACACAATGAGCTAACACCCCTACATACATAACTGCCAAATTCGTTTTTACCAAATTTGAGACTGAAATTTTCATTTTGGACATTTTTAGAAAGTTTCAATCTTGGGCAACAAGCCAAAAAAAATGCTATCAACTTTGAAGCTTATGATCTTACTATTGAAGAATCCTAAACGGTTGAAATTTTTTAGGTTGTAATAAATTCAAGTTGGTTGAAATATCCTACGCTTGGATCGGTCAAAATGGTCATAGATCAAAAACTATTTGTCTTTTTATGAGAAGGGATACTTTGGAGTGTTTGATATAGACTTTAGATTATATATATATATATATATATATATATATATATATATATATATATATATATATATATATATATATATGTATATTTCATTTTCACAAGAGGTTTATAACAATTCATAAGCCAGTTTTTGGCCTCCCTGGACGATTAGGGATTCAAAGCATAGGATTTTTTTTCATTTTTCATAAAGTGTCAATGTGGCAATATAAAATGTTATAGTGGTGATCTATAATCCTACATTCATCCACAAAATGGATAAAAGATATTTCATGTCCATAAATTTGTATTATTTTCATCCACAATCTAGCAATTTCATCCAAGATTTTTTTTTACATTGAAGTTTTTTGACGAAAAACTTCATGATTTTTTACCATTTTCTAACCAGATCAATCTTTTCCACCTGCAATCTAACAATATTTTGCTCCAAAAAAATACCCTGGCTCAAAGTACCACCTATATAATATTCAGTAGCCTTTACTGGCTCTGCCTTGCGTTTGAGGAGAATGTGCAGAATATTTGACATCATCATCCATGCAAAATAAGTAGTTAGCTTGTTTTACAGGAAGGCGAAGGTAATGGCAATCAAGAGGGGAAGGTCGACAAGATTTCAAATCTTCAAGCACATAATAAAAAGAAGAAGATATTGTAGTGACCTAATGTTGGTATTTGACCAGTACATCGGCCAATGCTAGCTAGCATGTATTTTGTAAATTGTAAAATTAAAATGAAAAATAAAAAATGATTTTTATTTTTATTTTTATTTTTTTGAAAAATTGGTTGGCGCTGTAGGCTCCCAACTATGTGTATTTAGGCATTGATAGCATTTGTTTTTTTTTTTTTTTCACTTCACTCCACTCCAGCAACCTCTAACGACCAGCTCCGTTCATCCTTTTTCTGAATGAACTTCTATACTATTGGATGGATGGAAAAGGCAGTGGGCGTGAAGGCTGTTGAATGTTATGTAACTTATGAAGAGCTGGAGGATGAACGACCCTTTAACCCTTTAGTGCCCAGGGTACTATAGCTCGGAGCCTTGGATTTCAGTAGATTTTTCCACTGTGATTGAGACTACCAGAAATAGAATGGATTAAATTAGATAGTAACCGTACAATTCTATTCTTAACTCGAGAACACACATTTTATTAAAATTTGAGAATCATCCAACGGTGGGATTGGAAGATTATAGTATGTATTTGAACTGTATAATGCACGCTCAAAAATGAGATTTTGGGGGGTGTGACTTCAAAGTTAAATAGAATTTGAGTTAAATTTTCAAAAATGAAAGTAAAAAAGTTCAGCTATGCCCTATGTCAACACCTCTCCGTTGCAATCTTTCATGTTAAAAATAAACTCACAAATAATTATTGTGAATTTTATAAGTGAAAGTGACTTATCCATGTACGGTTTAGAATAAAATTTTATACGTTGAAAATTGGCAAGAGTGGGTACATTAGTCAAGATCGGATTACACACACTAATGGAAAATGAAGAAGAGAACACAATCCAAAAAAATAAAACAAGATAACAAACTTCCAAACACAAGAAATATTGCATAATACATGTGTTGTATTTGTTAGTATTTACTATATTTTCAAGTATTTGCAATATTTTCGAGTTCTGTTGATAGGTATTTTGATAGTTGTACAATTCCAAATTGAATTTTTTTTTTCCTGGAAGGTGCGTAATGTATGTGGGCAAATCTGAACTTCAAAACTGAAGTTCTAATTCTTCATGGATTGTCTGCTATTTGCATTTCAGACGTTGTAGTGACCATAATGTGGTCAGCTGGGCACTAAAGGGTTAAAAAAACAAATTCTGCTGGTGAGGCTGTTTGCTACAGAAGCACATATTGAACAGATCTTGGATGATCCTCAAGTCATCATGATGGAGAGTGGCCAGATTGCATTATTTCAGGCATGCAAACTTCTGTTACTTGTATTAAAAAATTGTTAAAAAATTATTGAGAAAAAGAAAAAGAAACACCTGTTACTTGTAATGTGAATAACACTATTTATAGAATAAATGGGAGATTCAAATGAAGTAAAATTCTTTGGATTTGCACTTACATTCTCCATTGAAGTGCGCGTAAGTGGCATGGAATCACCTTTTCCAATCATGCTCTTTGTTGTCATCAAGTGGAATGGAGAAAGACTTGGCTTGCTTTTATTTTATTTTTATTTTTAATCTTTTTCTTGAGTAAAGGGTCCCTCTTTATCTTTGTCAAAAATAAAATAAAAATAAAAATAAAAATGGAGAAAGACATAGTATGGTTCCTGCATTTGTGTAAAACATCAAACTAAGGTAAAAAAACATACAAAATTATAAATTATAAAAATAAAAATAAACTCTTTTAGATATTATCTTCACATGGCACAATCCTCATATGTCACTTTTTCACACAATCCTTTTATGTCACTTTTCCACACAACCCTGTTATATCATTTTCCGGGATCATTTTGTTATTGTTGTTGTTTTTTTGAAAATTAATTTTTCTTTCTACACAAATGAAGTAAATTCATTGCGACAAAGAAAAACAACGGTTTGACATTAGCCGTTACGAGCCAGGAACAAAGATATGACAGGCTTCTGGATCAAAACCTACCTTTAATCAATGAGAACATTCGGTGAAGGAGCTAAGTTTTACTGCACGTTCAACCCTTGTCTAGTACAAAGCACTCCTCTTCTTGACCACTTAGAATCAAAAGCTTTCAACAAAATTTCGACCCTCTCATTTCACTTTTCCACACGACTCTCTTATGTCATTTTGATTGCCACATGGTGAAGAGAGATTGGAAAGATCAAGGGTCATGGTTTTGAATCATAACCATTGTATCCACATGCTCTCAATCTAGTTTGGAAAAGAGAGTTATGTCCAAGAATTGATCCGCTGCTCTGTAGCTCAATCGTTTAACTAGTTTATAAAGGTCATCATGTAAGATTCACATAATTGTGGTAAAGAGACCTTATTTTGACCTTGTACACATTTTACACTATCAAAATTGATGCCATAAATCTAGATTTTTTGAAAAATCACTAGAAGTTGCAAATCGGATTAACTTTCACAATAGAGATATCAACAAAATTATTAATGATCTATTTAAAAGATGTGTACAAGAAACAAAGTTGATTTGGGTCTTATATTTGTTTGTTTAAGGTCTTGTAATTGAGAGTTTGAGACCATGTAGAGTACCTAAACATAATATAGAAACAATAAGTTGATTGGTTAATACATATAAATTTATAACCTTGAGGGGACAATTTAGGTGCATTTTTTAATGGCCAATATCGTTGAATTTGGGAATGTAATACGGTTCTTCTATTTTAGAAAAGAAAATACAATAAGAATCCTTCACACGAGAAGAAGAATAATGTTGATAAAAAAACCATCGATCATAGCTAAAGGTTACTCGGGTTGGAAGTTTGAGGTCCCTTGAACGGCTTGAAGGGCAATTTCTAAACTACAGCAAGGAAGTGGATGGTCTTCCAAAACAAAAGAGTGTCAAGGATGTGTATAAAAACAAGAGGATGAGGGGGCTTGTCAAAGACTATAGAGTGTACTTTGAGGAGTGGTCTCCCTCTTCACACCCACATGGTGCCAAGGTGAGTTAACGTAGCTCTCAATGCACAAAAGAAATGTGGGATTCTACAACTACAAATATATGACCAAAATAGTCCAAAAACTAGTCCGTAATGATTGTCATTTGTCATACTTGTAGTTGTAGAATCCCACATTTCTTCTAGTAAGGTGTGAGGCTAGTGTTGGGGCCAACCCTCACTCCCACGCCTTTGGCGTTGTAAGGTACTTAGTTGCACCTATTAACACCGGTTAGAAGATGTCCTACTCCGTGAGTCCAAAAGTGTCACAAGTAATAAGCTCCACATTGTGATTCCTACAATGAAATTACTAAGGGTTTAATCGGGAGTTGGACACCAACTAAGGGCGGTTAGTGTTGATTGCGAGTAGTGTTGTCACCGACCACGTAGATATTTGTGGAAATTTTGTCCTATGTCATCAAATGACATGCCCGGTTGTTTTATGGGAGCTCAGTGTAATAGTCACGAGTGTTGGGACCCTACGGCTAGTATGGGAGCTAACATTGTGAATACATTGCATGTGCACTGTTAGCAAGTTGTGTTTGTTGCCACTAAGGAAGTAAAGCATGATTCATATATATAAGTGAAACAAAGAAAGAGTAGTATGGGCATGACATATGGAATCACAACAAGTTGTGTAGTGCGATCAAGTTACAAGCTAGAGCATGGCGACCATGGCATTTCAAAAATGGCATAAAAAAAACAGTTTGTCAGGCCACCAAAAGAAAATTCGGCCTCCGAAGATATTTTCTCCCACTGTGCTTGAGCCAACGGTCTTCAACCCACGAGCTGCAGAGTGTCTTCAAACCATGAGCCTATTACACGGCCAATGTTGGCTCACCACATGGGTGGCCAAGACCAAACGTTATCTTGCGTTGGAAAATGAGAGTTCTTGTCACAAAGCAATCATTTCAGAGCATCAATCACAAGCCATTGAGGAGGCATGAAGGGAGGTTATGCTCCAAATTGTAATTAATGTCGATGATTGTCTTCAATTAATAGCCCGCAACTCAAGCTCACAAGCGGAAAAGAGGACTCCAAAGGATGGCAAGTGAAAGCCAGATTGTACAAAGGCCATGGCAGAGAGGGCCATTGCCAAGAAGGCGATGGGGAGAATAAATTTGGGCGGGCCCTCCAAAAATGCTTGAGGCCAACGGTCCTATGCAACAATGGCCATGCTTTTAGATGGCCAAGTAAAGCAAAAAAGAGCAAGAGCCGCATCCTTGAAGCTTGATCCCGATACACATTGTCAAGGTTTGGAGCCTATTGGAGGATTTGGAGCCTATTGGAGCCTCGTTGTATGAAATAAAACAAGGCGGATTGTTTCTTGGTGAGAAATCGGAGGTGTAGTTATAACAAAGGGAACTTTAGTCTTCCCATGATGAGAAGTAAGGAAGTCCTCTTGCATTACTTTGAGTCCGTAGGCTTCAAATTTGAAAAAAAAAAATTGCCCAAAAAAGACCCTAGGGTGCCCAAAATGGAAGTTTCAGAAAATGAATAGTGTTTGCATTACCGTTGAGGGGATTTAGAGTCGGGGTTAAATGGAGGTCAAATTTTTACTATCTTTGAAATTTTCAAATGATTGCTTTTGAGATGCGCAGATCTAAACATTCAAATCATGACAGAATATGCTACTTTGAAAAAATCGAGAAAGGCAGGATCACAAAACAGTGCCGCATGCTACGTATTATTATACTGTAGTGATAAGTTATAGGGAACTGAAGCACGGAATGAAAGGTGGACCTCAAGTGCAATGCAAACGGATTGAGGAGAACTTCAACCATTTGTGCTCAAACTTGAATGTACTCTATATTCTCTATGAACCCATCGAGTGTCTTCAAACGACCAGCAAATAGATTATGCGCAATTACTGTGAGCACCACTAATTACCAAGAACTTATCACTAATCACTAAGAAGTTATCACTAATCACCAAGGAGTTATCACTAATCACCAAGCAGTTATCACTAACTTAATCAGCAAGAAGTTATCACTAATCTTTAAGAAATTATCACTAATCAGCAAGAACTTATCACTAATCACCAAGGAGTTATCACTGATCACCAAGCAGTCATCACTAATCACCAAGAAGTTATCACTAATCACCAAGAAGATGTCACTAATTACCACAGAGTTATCAGTTATCACCAATTATCAAGAAGTTATCGCTAATTACCACGAAGTTGTCACCAGTTACCAAGAAGTTATCCAAGAAGTTAGCACCAATTACCAAGAAGTTTGTTTTGCTGCAGAAAAATCTACATATATGAAAGAAATTCACAAATATGAAGGAATTTAACCCTTTAACCCTTTAGCGCACCGGCGTCCAGATTCTGGACGCCGGATGAATTTCAGTAGCTCGATTTCTGTAGGTACCGGATGTTTTTCATTCATTTTTATTTATTTTTCATTCTTGTGCCAGTTGAATACCATTTGTACGGTATGGATCTTCCAAATAAGATAATGTGAATTTTTGAATATTTACAAAAGTGATTAATGTCAAGTTTCAATCTTAGTTCAAAAAGAAAGACCTTAAATATGATTTTCCATAGTAAGTAGAATCAAATAATGGAAACCATACCATCTCGTAGTGCATGTCATTCTAATTTCATTACAATTTTTAAAAAAAAAATTGTGTTAATTTTGGATTTTCAATTGAATTTCATGAGAAAACCTTGCAAAATTACTTTAAAAATATTAATAATAAATATGATGAATCCAACCGTACGGATGTTATCTACACATTGACATTTACAACTTTGTTTTGTACATCAACTCCATTTCCGTTTTTCATCAACCATTTTATAACAAATCTTTGAAAACAGTGTTGAATCGGGACGTTAAAGGGTTAACATCCCATTTCAACACTGTTTTCAAAGATGCGCTATAAAATGTTTAATGAAACCCTAAAATGGAGTAGATGTACAAAGAAAACTTGTAAATGTCAATGTGAAGATCACATCTCTACGGTTGGATGCATCATATTTTTTCTTAAATTTTTTTTATTTAATTTTAAAAGGTTTTCTCTTGAAATTCAATTAAAAATCCCAAATCGACACAATTTAAAAAAAAATTGTAATGAAATTGGAATAACATGCCCTACGAGAAGGTATGGTTTCCATTATTTGATTCTACCTATTTTGGAAAATCATGTTTGAGGTCTCATTTTTTGAACTAAAAATGAAAGTTGACATAAACCGATTGTGTTGTTTTTCTAAAATTCATAATAGCCTATTTTGAAAATCCAAACCGTTTAAAGAATAGTCAACTTGCATAAGAACCAAGAGTAAGTTAGGTGGATGAAAACTGTTTAATCTGGATGAGATCCGAACAACTTCAATCTGTTCGTCGTTCAATATATGGACGTTGGAGCGCTAAGGGGTTAAACACACATTTTATTATATTTAAGCAAATGGAATGAAAATTGTATTGCAAGGAACAAGTCAAAAATATAATTCACTCAAGAGAGATAGGCTCTGGCCCGAAGGCCACCGCGAATAAAGGTCTATTAGGAGAAGTGCTCCCGGGTCACGACGACGAGAGCGGTGTGTGCTACCCTAAATGCCTTTTGTCAAAGATAGACAATTTACTCAACCATTGAATACACCCAATGAGAATCAAATTGTAACTTGTTCCCTTAACCCGTAAAGTACCAAACGTCCATATTTAAAAGGATGTACAGAAACAACCACAGTTTTCTCCTCCGTCATTGACTTTTTTGCATAGTGGATTTTTCACTATATATTTTATGGGAAGTTAGCTTCATGCATCTGTGATATGATTAGAAAGAGGATGCCTCATTTCTTGTTGTAGTAGAGTTATCCGCAAAGTCCTTCAAACTTTGAAAGAGATACCTAGAATTTTGTTTTGATATAGTCTTATTTGGTCTCTCCAAATAGTTAAAAGGCATGGAAGACTTGGTGATATTTGAAGTCATATGAAATTTTTTGAGCTCCTTTTTTGATGGCCAAAAAAATTTACATGACTTTGAAGACCACCAAGCTCTTACACACCTAATAATTGTAGACCACCAAGCTCTTTCATACCTTTCAACTATTTGGAGTAACCAAATAAACTTATATAATAGCAAAATTCTATGTATCTTCTTCAAACTTTGAAGAACGTTGCGGATAACTCTAGTGAGTCACCCAAAATTTTGAAGATTTCAGTATAAAAGTGCTTTTGAAAATTTCAACTCATACATTCAAGCAACCAAAAAATCTCCAAAAATCACTACACTTGTAATATTACATTTCAACCCATCACAACAAATTTCATGTACAAATTGTCAATATCTTATTCATAATCCAATTACAAATCAATTTTCAATTTTAAAATTCAAATTTTATACAAAAATATTGGTGATTGTAATCATAGATCTAATTGTAAGGACATAATCAAAAATTCATAATTTGCAACTTTTATTCACATGTCAAATTCAAAATATTTCTCCTAGTTACATTTTATAAGATTTTTGAAATTCTCCAAATTTGAGGTGAAGATGTTTAAGGATTAACCTCTAAATGACAAATGGAGTAAAGGCACAACCTAGATGTGTTATAAAATGTCACTTCTGCAACTTTGATGAAGTTTGGTCCAAAAGAGAAAATGAGAAGCATAATGGTTGGTAATTATTTGTATGGTCAAACTTCCAAAAAAAATTAGGTATTCATTTAATGAATTTAGAATCATTTCTCATTTAATATTCACCAAAATTACAATTTTATTTTTAGAATTTGAAATTTGGTATGATTGATTAATACTACATATTGTATTCTAAAATTTAAAAAATAGTAATTCTTTCAAAGGAGAGAACATCATCACTTTCCCAAAATAGTAAGTTTTACAACACTAGGACAATATCAAGGTTTTTGTTTTTGAAAATTCTTTAGTGAACCTCAATACTGCAAATGAAATGCATCAAACAATAATAGAACATGATCTCTACCTTTAATTTTTGACAAAGAGTCAAAGCGGAGGTCAAAACTTGAAAAATGTCATTTCCTAACTATGGATAGTCACTACTATTTGCTTGCAATGAGAAAATGATTGATAATTTAATTAAGGGTTAAACTACTACACAGTAATAAAAAAACGAGAGTAGTCTTTGGGCTCCATGAAATAGTGTTAAAGCATGGTGCTGCCATGGGTATATTATTCCATTGTCTAATCAAGCAACTAGAGACTCATGTTCATACCATGTGATTGGACATTGCTCAGTGAGATGTGGGCAATATATCAGCATATTGACATTACATTGACTAGGTGATCTTTGAAAGACTGTGCATGACTTGCTCAAATTCAATCTGTGCAAAATTAAGGTTGGATAACCTATTACCACCAACTTAAGCAATCTGGCCTATTTTTGGCAGTACTAAATTCCCAAAAAAAATATGACTGGATTCGAAATAGGTTTTGATGAGGATTGCAAAAGTTTGCAACATCTAATTCGCATTTGTCAATTTTATACAAAATTCCAAAGTGGAAAGTAACCTTTTACCCATACATCACATATCAATTTCCTAAGTTCACACTTTGCTGTTCCTAGATCCACTCCAGAGCTGACCCAAAACCACCAGCTATTTCTTCGCAATTCTTGGCATGCCATTGGTCTACTTGAATAGTGAAATTGGTGGTTTTGGGTCTCAATTGTGGTGGCTCCAAGAAAGTTGTACATGTCATAATTGGGGGAGGTGGTGGTAATAGGTTATCCAACCCTAATGTATTTTCATTAATGATCTGATGTTCTCAGAATCCCGAAAGATGATACACTTTTAAACTTTGAATACCCAGCTCTCACCGCGTTTCTCTCTCTCCACCCAATACTTATCCCCCCAAAATTCAGTTCCAGAATCGTAGCAAATATAACTTCCTTCATAACTGTGCCTCAAACTAAAATACCTGTAACTAACCCATGGTCATACCTTGCTTGACGGTATAACATCATTCATAAGCTGATCTGGAAAATACTCCTATGACATGAGTTAATCATATCATCAAAATTATCCGCATAACAGTGCCCAAGGCTCATTATTTTTTTGGACAGAAATGAAATGAAATTTCATTGCAGAGAGTAACCAAAAACACAATCACACTAGCCACATGTGGCTTGGTGGATCAAGATCATTTTGGTATTAGTTTGGTGCCCAAAGATTATTATATCCTGTTACACTATTAGTGTTTGTGGGCAATTAGTGTCGTAATAAAGATTAGATGTATTTTGTTTGATTTTTTTTAAGTAGTAAGTTCACTTCATTAACCCTTTGATGCGCCAGCGTCCATATTCTGGACGCTGGATGATTTCCAACGCGTCCCTTCACCACATGCGGTGACGTTTTTCATCCATCCAAAATTTTCTTAATTCTTGTGTTAGTTGACTACTATTTGTATGGTACGGATCTTCTAAATAAGATATTGAGAATTTTTGAAAAATAGCAAAAGTGGTTTATGTCAAGTTTCATTCTTAGTTCAAAAAGTGAGACCTTAAACATGATTTTTCAAAATAAGTAAAATCAAATAATGAAAACCATACCATCTTGTAGCGATTGCTATTCCAATTTCATTACAATATTTTAAATTTTTAATGTTAATTTTAGATTTTTAATTGAATTTCAAGAGAAAACCTTGCAAAATTAATTTAAAATTATTAATATAAAATATGATGAATCCAACCGTACAAATTTTATCTTCACATTGACATTTATAACTTTGCTTTGTACATCAACTCCATTTTAATTTTTTATCAAACATTTTATAACAAATCTTTGAAAACAATGTTGAATTGGGACGTTAAAGGGTTAAGTTCATCTGTTCATGTCATGTTAATTGTATTTTGATTTTACATGGAGTTTTATTTCAAAAAAGCACACTATATACTGTGCTTTTAGCGCTTTTTCTTAAAACTTGATGCTAAGTTCGAATTGTTTAACCTTTTTCTTACTTAATTAAAAAAACAAAGCTTCTGAAGGCTAGTTTTACTTTGTTTGAAAACTTTTTTTAAATTCCAAAAGTAAGCACTTTATTGTGATTTGAAGTTCAAAATGTATGACCATGTTTTTTAACATAAAGTGATATGGAAATTTGGTTTACACTATCTGTTCCCAAGCTATTAACTATTGTCAAACTTGCTTATCATAATGACAACTTGTAATAGAGTGGTTTATTGTGACATTGATATATCTTGCAAATTTGGCGTCCCAAAGTGCATGTACAACATTAGGAATTTAGGACCTCACTTATTTTTAACAATTTCCATGTGAAGTTTGATATTTCATGGGTTTGAGCATTTTTCGCACAGATTCCGTATGGGTTTTGTGTTAATTATGCACTAAATTTGCACAAATTTTACATTCACTTTTTTTATTTATTTAACAAAGTGCAAAATTTGTGCAGAATCTGTGCGAAAAATGAGCAAACCCATAAAATATTGAATGCTCCACGGAAATCGTTGAAAATCTGTGAGATCCTAAATTCATGATGAGGTGTTGTAATTTTTTTTCATCCAAGCGGACACAAGCATACATAGGGTGCACATGCTCTAAATCTAAGATTTTTTTGTTCAATGTCATTGTTGTTTCTCTTGTTACATTAGAGTTTTTTAACCCCTAAGCGTACCATTCAACGCTTTGCACAAAAGCAGATTCTAGCCTCAAAAGTAGATATTAGTATGGCTCAGATGTACATGAGGTGTACATGAGAAGACCATTGCAAGCATAAAATCTACCCAACAAATTTGATATACTTGCAGTTGAAGGCCTCTCCAATATTATCAACAGTTCTCCATCTCAAGAGATTTATTGTGATTGGTAAAGAATTCAATAGGCTTTCTAAAGTGAATTGGATGAAATCATCCAAGGTTGTATTAGAAAGTTACAAGGCTTCAAATCTGTTCGTGATTCAGTTTCTGGAGGCTGGAACGTTTAGGGGTTAAAAGTAGGCCCTATGATTTTTAACTTGTAAGATGAGCCTCCGTTCCAATAATAACAAATTCCGACAAAATTTGTTCATGAATAGTCCCTTGGACCCTTCATGAATGGTCCCTTAGATTTGGAGAACTAGTGGAAATTCTCCCCTAGCTTTGGAGAGGCCATGAGTTCCATACCCCAAAGTCGTGTTAAGGCCTTGCTTTATTCTCCAACTCAACATAAACTAATATTGCAGTCTTTTGAACTCAAATTGAGTTTAAGGTAAATTCAACATGAGTTTCCACTATGAAACACTCTTTTTGGTTAACTGTATTGTTCCTCTAAATTGAAGTTTATCAAATTGAAGTTTATCATAGTTACTACTACTCTTTTGTGTAATTATTGCAGGTTATGCATTGAAATTTTAAAGATTGAGGGCCGCACAAATTCAAATTTTATTTTATTTATTTTATCTTTTGACACAAAGGATGAATTCAAAATCTTTATACCGGTATGCAAAGATGTCTTCGGCGTTTAAATTGCATAGTATAGTTGGACACCCCATTTTGCTCCCCACAGTAATTGCGCAAAAGAGAGTACTGTAGTTTACAACATACTTTCCATTGCTACTGCAATTCCTGATGAAATGACACTCACTGAGAGTAAATCACTGACAAACGGTACTTATACATTAGTATTGGTTTTTTGGACTTCAATTTCAGAATTTATGAGTGAGTCCCCAGTCATGCAAAGCCACTGATAACTTAACCCCTAAACGTCCTCACCTATGTCCAATTTGGGCAGTTTTGCAAAGATGCATTATAAAATGCAACTAACATGAATATTTGAAACTTGGTGTACGAATGAAAGTTATACATTATGAAATTTAGATTCAATCTATACGGTTAGATCTTTAATTGCTACCACTGATATTTTTCTATAAATTTTGAAACATAAAATAAAAAATTATTTTGTAATTCGATTACGAATAAGATATTGACAATGTGGGGATGAAATTTGTTGTGATGGCTTATAATGTAGTAGATAGATAGATAGATAGAAACACCAACCCAAAAAGATGGGCCGGCGTGAATAAAGTGTCCGTTTGTAATGTCAATGACCCGATGCCCATGGGACAAAGGGACATTTGAACAATACTACTCTTCTCTTTCGAGGATGGACACTATAGTAACCAAAACAAAGTAACAGTAACAATATAATGTAGTACTCTAGGTGTAGTGATTTTTTGAGATTTTTTGGATGCTTGATTTTATGAGTTTTTTTTTTCAAGAACACTTTTAGACTAAAATCTTCCAAATTTTGGGTGAAACACTGCAACACAAAATGAGGCATAATTTTTTCAAAAATTGTTTCCTTTTTGATCGGATCACACATACATGAAGCTAACTTCCCATAAAAAATTCAGTAAAAAAATCACACTACAAAAAGTGCATGACGGATGAGAAACTATGGATGAAATCTGTACATCATGCAAAATATGCATGGTTGGGCAGTTAGGGGTTAAGTTATTATGGTACAACAGAGGCCGCTCTATTTCATCTTTCACGTAAGATTTTTAGCAGGTCTTAACCAGTGAAGGGATGACACGTGACAAATTTTGAGAAAAATCATGAATTTTTGTCGGACTAGAGCAATGTTTGAATAGGTAAATGTTTTTAATTCTTTTAATATTTGTTTATATTATTGTTTTGGCGAACTACATTTGGATCTTCCCTCATATCTTCCCTAGTGACATCCAAGTATGAAGAGTTGGGAGGTGGAATGGAGAGCTTATAAATGTCACACAACAATAGTTACGCATGCTTTAAGGTAAATGCTCCCTTTAAGGTATAGTTTCCTTAGTAAAAACATTGTCTGTGTAGACTTAAGGGCAGGCTTATATGTGAGGATTGGTTGGGTGAAAGGCACTACAAGACAAAAAATGAGATCTTAAGAACCACCGATACTCCACCCATTTCGGTAGGAATGAAAAATATACTCTTGAATCCTGCTCTGTTCACCCATTTCTGTGGAGCTTCCACTTTATACGGACCGACCACCCATACATGGAAGCCGGCCCTAAGAACTAGTTTAATTCGTCATTTTTCGTCTTCTCATAGATCTTTTCGCTGGTTTACGCAGGTGGTGTTTTTACTAGTGACCCTCTATGGTAATTGGAGCTTCTTTCTTTTTCTTTCTATTTATTTATTTTTCACACGATCAAAAAATTCATCACAAAACTCATCACAAAATTCATCACAAAATCCATCCTTCGTCAAGTTCCGAAGGGCTACACCTTTAAATAAGCCTTTATTATTGATTCACAGTTGAGGAAATTATCCCGGAAATTATACAATATTATCTCTCCATTTGTAGTATCTAAAATCCAGACAGATTTTTATATGCAATCACTCAAAATTTGGGGAAATTTCTTAGAAATTTTCATGCCGGCCTGGGGTCTTGAAAACTACAGTATCCTCGAAACTATCATCATCAATAGTTTTGGAATGATCTGAAAAGATCAAAATTTAGGGAAATTTCTAAGCAACCGTCATGCCTGGGGTATTGAAAACTGTCATCAATAGTTTTGGTATGATGCGAAAAGATTGCACTCACGTTTGCATCAATTGGGTAATTAGGTTCATCTGTGAAGGTTTCTACGGAACTTCAAAAGCCTGCTGATCTATGCGTGCACACTGTTGTTCTAAGAAAACTTGAGAAGCTGGAGTACTAGTCCTGTAAGAGCATGGCCACCCTTGCCCTCAACAAGTGGCCTTTTGGCACTGTAGAGTGGCCTCACACTTTTTTCTCTCCCACCCTTGGATTTGCCAGTGGCCTCTCTTGCAAGGCCTCTGTAGAAATGAGCTTTGCCACGCTAGGTTGTGGAGTCTTCCATTTGCCTCTGGAGCTTGAAATCCGGGCTATTTGAGGGAGATAATCATTGCATTAAATCACCCATGGCCCAGCATGCATGTGCTGGCTTGGTGCTTTCCATCCTCTTGATTTGAATGTAATTAATGAATCATTCCCACCCATGGCCCAACATGCATGTGGTGCTTCCCATTGGGCATGGGCTGTTCATTTCTCTAATTCTCAAATTCAAGGAGACTCAACAGTGGGGGTCAAGAATTTGACAGGCCACTTGAACTCCTACAGTGCCCTCTCAAACCACTGTTGAAGGCCAGTTGATGAGGGCATGGGTGGGAATGCTCTAAGGGCATCCTCAATCTTCACAATAAAGAGGCCCGCCAACGGCACTATTCCGGAGCAACAATTGCTACATGCCCCAATCCAACTGTAAAAGGCATCATTATGTTCACGGCCCCGGCAATCAGACCTCATGGGCCGGTATTTTCGTCCTCTTTCCCGGGTCATGTTTCTCCACGGTACAAGGAGGTCAAAGAGGAATATGCATTGGAGCAAGAGCTGATCCATTAAGGCAAGGCCAAGTCAAGGAGGAAGAAGGGCTATTCACAGCAGTTTGAGGCCCTGGTCATAAATTGAAGAGCACTTTCTGTCAGACTAAACCGCATTTCCGGAGGCCTGGGTGCCTGCTGGGTTGGGGCGGGTACAATTGAACAAAGAAATTTGATATATTTTCTGCCAAATCAGGCCCTGCAAACGCTTGTGGCGGGCCACCTTGCCGTGGCAAGACTGAGGATGCCCTAAGAGAAGACAGAGCTTGAAACATAACATTCAGTAGCCTTCATGCCCACTGACTGCCTTTCCTTTCAGTTAAGCACTCTGCTTATTACCTTGAGCTCCGCCTACCGTATTCACTTAGCTACTGATTTAGTACTAAGCTTATTGGATGTGGAAGATTCCACTTCATCTACTATAGAGCCAAAGCAGGAAAATGCATGCTACTGAATGTTACGAAGATATGAAATGGAGGGAGTATTATGATACAAGTGATGACAACTTGAGTATATCTAATACACACATTCAACTACACTCTAAACTCCTTATTATCACTCTCTCCAATATCCCGTTCAGAATGCGGTATTTGCCATTACTGTGTACACCTGCGATTGGACATTTTGCACATGCCAAGTTCTGAACTCATCATGTAAGTTGGTTAGCAAAGGGATGATATTAAAGAGTTATGAGTGAATTTCTTGCTACCAGTCCTTCTCAAACTTCTTTTTGAAAGATATCAGAAAAAAGAAAAAGAAAAAGGAGTGGAAGAGCTGATCAAATGAATAACTGGCATCAATCATGCAAGTCCACAACTTCACATTAATTTATGGAGACTTGGCCTAGACTGAGTGAGTTTATTTCTCCTTGTTGGGTCACCAACCAAAGAGGGGTTTGTTTTTTTGGTTGGTGTTTTTTTGTGATAAGATTGACTCAACATTTGCAACAAAAGAGAAAGAGAGTTACTATACACATGGAACCCTAAACCCTAACACATGGAATCCTAAACCCTAACACATGAAAAGTTAGCATTTTCATTTTTTTAAACAATCAAAGTAAACTCGATCGAAGAAGAAAAATACATCAGGACCTGGCAAAAAACACACTTAAACTACAGAGCAAACTCACAGTACCTGCATAAGGTTCTTGAGCCTCCCTGCTCTTTACTTCTGAATCTCAACATCTGTTAGAGAATTGGAGGAATCTTAGATATTTTTCTTTAACTTCAATTGGTCAAAGCGAAGAGGGTTGGAGAGTTGAATTATTTTATTAGTAGTTCCTCTACAACTGTAAAAGATGTGGTCCACCAAGGTATTAAGAACCTAACGTGCTCAGTCATATAGGGAATGTTTTGGTTCAATTTTTCTTATTTATCGATCAACACATGTAATGCTCTTCACTAATGATATAAAATTTGGTCCCATTCAAGTTGAATTTTTCACAATACGATCAATCAAATAGCGTGTCAATTGCACCATGGATCCTTGACCCCTAAATGCCCACAACCCTATAAAATGCAACTAAGAGGGATATTTTGAACTTGATGTATGAATAAAAGTTGTACATTATTTGACACAAATTCAAGATATTATTAGAGAGAAAAAGAAAAAGGAACGGGCAGAGGGGCAGAGGGGCAGAGACCCACGACAAACACTCAATTTGGACAGGAGCTTCATGTCTCCTAACTAAAGCAATTTCTGAGAACTCCTGAACTAGGTAGTACCAAATATCATACATGACACTCTCGTCACAAAGTACACATTTCAGGACAGTCGACGTACAGACGGACATCTCAACAAACAACTCCCTCGTGATCCCAATCTATTCAAGTCCTGACTCCTGACCACAAATTTACGGGTGCAAGCAAAATTTGTGCAGATTTTTCAACATTGAATGAAAGCTGCAGTCAGTCCTGTGCCATTTCTGTTTATTTTATTATTATATTTATTTAACAAATGGACATTGTATTCGAATGCGAACAAAACATACATTAGACCAAGGACACGTCCCGGCAGAGAAATTTCTGTGTCGTTTGTTTCAAGAAAAGGAAAAAAGAAAAAGAAAAGCTGCAGTCCTGTGTGAGTGTGTCAATCAATCTGTTTCCCAATGACATTCTTCATTTGTGGACAGGTGTTGACCGACCATGGGTGTACTTTTCTTTTTAGCAATGAAATTCCCTTTCATTTGTGTCAAAAAGAAAAAGAATTTTCATTTTTTCATTTTTCGTTTTTGGAAGTGGACATAACATTCTTTAGCTAGTAGTGCAGTACACTCTTTTGCTTGTGGAGAGAATTAATATGTGAACAAGGAATCGATGATGTGGAACATGTAGAAACTATTGAAAAAAATAAAAAATTGTTGAGCTATCAAGCCATCTTTAATTAAAAATGGCTTTGATTCTCCATAAGACAACGATTCTTGCAACAATTCCGGCATGTGATGCCGATTCCCTGGGGTGAATAGTGGCTTATTGGAAAGCATTTGTTTGTGTGAAAATGACTTCAGTTTGCCACGATCAACACTTTTGGTCGTGTAATATAGAATAAGAGCTTCAAAAAAAAATTGTATTGCAATCAAAAAACCAAGGTAAAATGAGAAAATACCACCCTGATGCACATGGCCATATTGGGTGTTTAGACGCTCCGGGGTTAAGTCAGATTATTATTTTCTGCTGCATTTCACTAATCATTCACCCACAAAAAAAAGAAAAACCCTTGATCTCAAGTAGTATACTCAGTGGTGGGGTGGGCATGCTCCCACTGGATCCAATCTTCTCTCTCAATTCCACACTGAACCAGAACCACAAATTACTCCTATTTATCAACAGTGCAGTCAGTGAGTTTCAACGCTGATAATCGGTGCACATAATGGGGGATTGGATGCTTCTTCAATTAATCTGTCAAGCAATTGTCTAAAAAAAAACAATTAAAAAAATGGAGCTGCAATCAAATTGACAAGAGTGCTGCAGTGAGTTGCAGTAAGTGCATTCAGGACTGATTGGCAAAGGACGGTCAGAATTGCTCATAAGTAAGTAACGAGCCTGGCTCTGCATTGAAGGGGCCTGCATGCACAGGTGTCAGTGCGTGTGTACACCACGTTCTCTGTCAATCATAACGCACAACGTCATTAATTAACACGGGCAGACGGTGGATTTATTTCCGGTGGGCTGGGTAGGTGTACTGCCCGTCAGCCTTATCGTCCTTATCCGTCAACTCTCCCCTCTTTCGCTGTACTGGTCCGTGTGTACGGTCCGTGCAGAGTACGGTCGGTGTGCCGTTTCCTTTTTTTTTTCCTGCATTATTGCTAGGCTCGGGCAGTCCTGCCCGGGGGTTTCCGTGCCCGCTACCCGGTGTCAGCCAATTTCATACCGGCACATTCAGATGAGTCATCTCCACTAGCACTCTGGATACCGCTTTGGCTATGGAAAAATGGATGAGACTGGGTTGGTCGGTGAACAATTCATTTGGTCTGAGACAGTGGATAATTCACTAAAAATCAGGGTCCTCAAAACCACTCTTGCTACATAACATTCATTAGCCTTCAAGAAAGGTGCCTTTTTTTGCTTCATCCACCTTTATTGTCTCTGTCCCTATAGGGGAGAGACCACGAAAACGCTGCGTTTTTAGGAGTTAGTGAACAGTGAGGAGTTAGTGAGTTAATGAACAGTGACACTCTTAGTCAAACTGTCAGAAATCACCACAATATCTTTTTTACTTCTTGTTTTTACATTTACTTTTTACCTTTTAACGATTTTTACCACAATGTTTTTACTTTCGCCTTCTCAATTTTCCCTTGAACATTTTAACCTATTCCTACAAGTTACATAGTTGGACAGTAAAAACATTTGTTTTTAAAGCAAAGACTACGCGACTAGCCGCTTGTTTATGGAGTGACCAGTGATTTGTAATTGAACGTTCTATTAAATCAAGTAAATAATTATAGAACATTGTTGAATTGTGATTGAGGAGTGCTTTCGATTAGTGTTCACCATGGTTGCTTAGTGCCACCTGCCCCTATAGCTACTGGTGTGATGTGGAACATCTCACATCATTTTATTAATGCCACTTGTCCCCACATCTAGTGATGTGATGTGGAACATCCCACATCATCTATTGGAGAAAGGCAACAATCAAAGAGGCTACTGAATGTTACTGCCCACCCATGCATATTTTTCATGATGTACAAAAGCAAACTTCATTTTCTCATTTGTCATGCACTTTTTGTAGTGTGATTTTTTTGTTGAGTTTTTTTATGGGAAGTTAGCTTCATATATGTGTGATCTGATTAGAAAGTTGATTAAAAAATTTCAAAGATTTCAGTCTAAAAGTGCTCTTAAAATATTCAACTCATAAAATTAACCAACCAAAAAATCTCCAGAAATCATTACACTTAGAGCATTGCATTTCAACACATCACAACAAATTTCATCAACAAATTGTCAATAATTATCTTATTTGCAATCAAATTACAAAATAATTTTGAATTTTAAATTTCAAAATTTATACAAACATTGGTGATAGCAATCGCACATATAACGTTGCATTTTATATTGCATTTTTGCAAAACTACCCAATTTCGACTGAGGTCAGGACATTTAGGGGTTAATTTCATATCATAATTGCACATCCATGCGTGGTGACTTGTGAGTGGTTCACGTACTATTTTCAAGAGTCTATTGAGTAATGTTGGTGGAGGAACTACATGGTGAATTCTGACTTTTTGAATGACCTACAAAGTGCAATCTAGAGTGCTCAATACAATAGCCTTCATACCCTTTGTCTTTCCTTCATGCACCTTGCTCATGACCTTGAGACTCCACCTGTCCAATTCGCTACAATATTGATGAACTGAGCCACTATATGCTACTCAATGTTATGGGCAGAGTAAGACGCACCCAGGTTGGGGAAAAATAGATAGAACCATCTACACATATATACATATACATATACATACATACATACATACATACATATATACATAAAATCATCTATAATATATAGAAATTCATCCATAAAATTGTTTATCGTAAGGCACTTTCATCCAAATAAAGCTCGGGGGATAGTGATATGTTGGATTAGCAATATACGTGCGAACAAATGATAGGGTATTTTAAAAACATGGGGACAAAAAATTATAAATGGACTTAGAGTAATATAGGGTATCAAAAATGTCATTGGACATCTTTAAAGTACTATAGGGTATGGAATAATAGGTAATTTGGAACCCAGGGAGTGCACTCTTCAAGTACTGTAATTATACACGTGCTTGCACAACAAGGGTATTATATAGAACAAGCATGTACAAAATGTATGTATGGGAGACATATTTCAATCGAACGGAATGTAGATATACATGGGGCTTGGAGTTTAATTCCTCATTTTTAGCCCTTGTGTACATATGGAAATGTATTTTAAGGCTGTGATATTTGTACATATATTGCTTGATTTTAGCCAAATAGAAAATGTATACATGGGTGTTTTAATAAAGGGGATGCACGCACGTGATTCCTGGCTTTATTGAATAGTGCACTCCCTGAGATTTGGAATTATAAGTAATGCAAGCCCCTTTTCTATTAACCCAAAGTAGAAAATTACATAATGATAGCATGTGAAAAAAAAAATAGAAAAAAAAAATAGAAAAAAAAAAAAAAAACCCCCCTATAAAGTAGTGGTTGTTCGCACCTATGTCCTCAACTTTTTAACAATAAAGATAGAAAATTGAAGGAACTTTGACAATTTCATCCACCTTTTTGCCCATTTTTTTTGTATTGTGAAAGTAGTGAGTGAATTTTTTGGCTGCCCTGTGTCACATTCATTCACTGCACATGGATCTTAGTATCTTACTTCACCTAACATATAAATTTTCATTCAGGTGCCCAGTTTGCCACCTAGCGTGTGATTGCAAGGTCTGCATGCATGTCGTGGGGTATTGTTAAAATATAAAGATAAAATATTATTGAGGGTTTTTTTCCCTCGTTACAAAAATAAATTTAAGGGCAATAAGGGGCCCTGAGTTCATGTCGCATGAAATTAGTTTTTTTGTTTCCAAATTCAAAAATTCTATTTTATTGTAATCTTTTAATTTTCTTACAGTGCTTTACTACCTTCATAACTATTTTTGTGTGTTTCATTACAAATAATTAAACTAAGACCTTGTTGTTCTTTGCACTACCCTCCGGGGTGCACTCTACATTATGTTTAAGAATCACGTGCGTTCATGACCCCTTCTTAAAACCCCCTGTATACAAGAGGTTGTATGTCTAAAATACCTTTGTATACAGGTGTATTTCGTTTGAAGTATATGATTAGTGTAAGTATATGTGAATATTTTTAGCTCTAAAATGTGTTTATTGTACAGTATGTATATGTAATACGGTAGTGTTCAAATTAATACCCCTTCTGTGCACTCACGTATACTCGTACATGTTTAGTACAGTGCACCCCCGAAGCACTACCATGATGACCAAGTTTTAAGATTTGTGATTTTCTACATGGTAAAAACTAATCATTGAATTTCATTTTTTTAATGAAACAATTTACTTCTTTCTCTATATTCATGTAATTTATCCAAGGTCAATATTTTTAGCAAAGAGGTTTGTATGTATGTTCGAACAATGTTGAAACATTCCTTTTCATTCAAAGGATGCGTTGGCTTAGATGTTTTAATGAATTTCAAATTGTGTTACCAAATTGAGTATATTCGGTACTCCCTCCGTCCCAAAGTTATTGTCATGTTTGAAAGTCATGTTTGAAAGTGCTTTTATAAGCAGGTCAAAAAAATACTTCCTTGTGACTAATTTTATTTAGGTTGCAATGAACACATGCAATGTTCTTCACTCATTCTAGTGACATAATTTGGAATCTTTTTTAATCATGTTTCTTACAATATGATCAATGAAATTGGCTCAAAGATATACCAAGCAAACAAGTTGGACAGTAACTTTGGGACGGAGGGAGTACAATATATTCTAAATTGAATACTATGTAACTATTGTATCATGGTTGTGTGACATGTGCTCACGATCTATACAATGATTTATGTACTGATATAGATGTTAAACAATAAATGAAGTGTACATAAACTTCAAGGTAAGTGGCCCAAGTATTGAAACTGTTGTAGAACATTATTAACATGTATTCATGTGCAGTACACTTTGAACTTTTATCACATTCCAGTAACCATCTGTTAGTAGTAAACATTTGCTATTGTGAACACTTATGATTGAACACTTACGTTTCCACATGATTGTCAAGTCTTGAACTCATGTACGTTGGTTACCAAACGAATGATATTAAAGAGTTATGAGTCTAGTTCTAAATTCAATATGTGCTCATCCACTAGTAGAAAAGGTGACAAATGATATAAAAGAGTTATGAGTGTAGTTCTAAATTCAATATGTGCTCATCCACTACACTAAATAGTGTATTTAGTGTGAGATAATTATAAGATTTGAAAATGTTATAGATTTTTACTCTCGACAATTTTTTTTACCAAAGACATTGATTCCAATACTATTGAAAGCTCCCCATCTTGACCAATATAGAGGGTAAAAAAACTGGTCAACAGTAAAAACTTACAACATGTTTATGTAAATTAGTGTATCTCACACTAAATACACTATTTAGAGTAGTAGAAAAGGTGACGCTCCCCAAGGAGATGCCCAGGCAAAATCATTATGCATGCGTGGAATTGGGCACTACTTGCCTGAGTATCTCCCTCGGCAGTGCCACCTTTTCTACTAGTGATCAAATATCATCTCTATGTCTAGCCCCACAGTAGATGGTGCCACATATCAACAGCTAAGTAGCTGATTGGACATGTGAATTCCCAAGGTGATGCGCAAAGTGCACGAAAGCTACTCATTATTATGTTATATAAGGACCTTGTCTGAATCAGGTGTAGTGTTTCTGCCTTTCTCCATGAAGTTGCTTGTTACCCTTTGTGCTAAACCTGGAGCAGCAATTTGCACAACTTGTTTCATACTATAGGACAAGTGAAGCAGTTGGAAAATTTGAAGCAGCTGGAGAACAACAATCGTGTTATCTACTAATTCAACATCTAGAAGCCAACTGATTGATTGCACATACTTTATGACCAACAGACCAGATCACCAGAGGCTGGTCTCTTGAAATTTTCCATTTGCAAGATATCACTAGTAGGAAATGTGTTGATTTTCACTTACTATAAATGAAAAAGGAATGAACCCGCGCCATGCACATGGGTTGTGTCAATGTTGGTGAGTAGTTTTGGTCACAAGAAGACAAAAATTAAGCATAATAATCTGGCACCGTTCACTGTTCCCACAAAGTGGGGAATGAAAAACGACAGGTATGCTACTAGTGTATGGAGTAGGATTGTCACAAGCTTCTCACCAACAATTTTGATTGGAAAGTAGTTATCAATTGTAGCTTAGTGTTTTCTATATTTTCATCTTTTTCCCTTGACTCTTGACACAGTAAAGGCACTCATTCCATGATAGTCTCTCTATGTTTGAAAGGAGGCACCAAGTGTGCTCATACGATATACTTCGCCCAACAAACTGTTTATTCACCAAACTGGTCTTAGGTTCATTGAAACAAATGTTATCGGTCAAGATGGGGAAATTTCAATAGTATTGGAATCAATGTCTTTGGTAAAAAAAAATTTCGAGAGTAAAAATCTATAATATTTTCAAATCTTATAATTATCTAACACTAATCTACCTATTTAGTGTAGTGATGGAAGAAAGTGTTCAAACTATAAGCTTATTGAATCACTCTTTCCACAAAGTGGGGAATGAAAAACGACAGTTCTGCTACTAGTGATGGAAGAAAGTGTTCAAACTATAAGCTTATTGAATCAGAACATTAAGAACTGGATGTAGCACTAGCTAGTAATGTCGCAATTTCAATAGATTATGGAATCTTAACATCATTGGAATTCAGCAAGCTGCACATCAATCATACAACACAATTGTATTCATCGTTTCAAGAATGTTAGTTGGCTATTGACATGCATTATTGAGTGCATTCACAATATAACGAGCCAACCCCGCTCAAATCTAACGACTCTTGATGAGTGCTTAGAAAATTATATCTTCAATTTTTGTAGATATTAGAAAAAACTTAAGGACATTTTGCGACATATTATAAACATTTTAGCACATTTTGGTCGTTATTGACAACTGGTTACGACCATATTTTAGTCGTTTTGTACCAATAACTTCTCAAACATCATCAAACTTTAGTATATTATAAAATGACATATAATATATGTAGTCACTAATTTATATTGCATTATCAATTCAAATGATAAGATTATTGCTTAATAATCCGTTAAATTAATCGCTGGCCCCGTCCTTGGCTCGTTATACTGTGAATGTACCCTGCTCCAAAGTGAAGTGCAAGCGAAGTAACAGTGGCTCTTGTGACCACACATGTTTTGGGCAAGTGTCACTTATATTTTGGCTCGTGTCAAATTGTTGACAAAATGATTTACTTCCTAACCAACAGAGTGACATATTAACAAGAAGTCGCGACCAAAATGATGATATGAAAAATTCCGGATGTACATCAGTTCCTTCCAAATCCTTCCCTCACCATGGACTGTATCAGGTCCCTCACGGTTTTAGCATCTTCTACCAGGTTATGTATGCATGCTCACAAAACAAAGAATAATGTTTGTGAAGAGATATTTTAAACATGAAAGAAAGAAAAACAAGGATATTATATCCTTCCAGAGATTGCGCTGAAAATTCAGTAACGAACATACCAGATAAGGAACTTTCTGAAAGATATGTTGCTACTGCCACCTTCAATTAATCTCAGGAAACTTGGGAGTTCATTGTTCTCTCGCATTCATGACCTACATACACCAGGGTATGTACAGCTGTGCAATAGACTGCACAGAGTTGATATGTCAATTGTCCCACTTTCTGATAATTCTGTGACTAATGAAACTGAAACAACAGAAGGGTCCATTCTCTGAAATACGAACCACCTACGGCGTCAGCAGTGGTTTTGAGACGCCCTTTTCTTTCCAAAGCGTGAGTGAACCAAGTGATCCACCTCCCATTTTTTGCGCACGCATTCCCCATTACCCTACACCTCAATCTACCAAGCAGATTGCACAATGGAACAACAAATTGATGCCGAAAATCAATCACGAATGCATGTCAGCAGTGGTTTTATTGACCTGAGTGCTCTTCCACTGGTTTCTCCTGGCTATATTTGATAACGTATTTTGGAGAGTGGACCCTGTCATCTGTGATGGCATCACAAGTATGAGTTGGCAACGGTCTGCTTTCCGTGGAAATGCACTTAATTAGGGCCTGGATTATGAGTCTAGGGCACAGATGGATCATAAACTAGGGTAATTGGTAATTGGAGTAGGATTCCTGCTAATACTTGAGCTACATAGCACCAGAACTACTGGTATTAAAATTGGGTAATTTTGCTTTAAACACCGAAACCTAGACATATCTATAGTTTTTAGAGCAGCAAGCTCATTATAATGAGCCCTTCACATGAAGGTTCTAAATTAAGAAATAGTTACATTATGGAAACGAGAGTCCAATATCCATTTACCCTGCAAAGATGATCGAGAACCCCACGTGATCCTTCAGTTGTCATTGACCTTGATCACTGGAAGCTTTGGAGAGTTTAGCCCCCGGGGCTAAACTGGCTTGGGGGGCTAAACCACCTCAGTTTAGCCCCGGCTAAACCCGAATCTTCCATTTTAGCCCCGGCTAATTTGTGTTTTAGCCCCGGCTAATGGTACAAAAAGGGGGCTAAAATGGGGGCTAATGGTACAAAAATTTAGCCCCTCCCCATTTTTCAATTAGTGTTAAGGGGGGCTAAAGAGGGGGCGAAACCACCCCAGTTTAGCCCCGGCTAAACCAGTCAAAGTTCCCAGTGGATTTGAAGATTCATGCACAAGTAGTCCTCCGCACTGCATGTGTTCCAGAAGCTGCGTGTCCCTCCATAACCCTAAATCTACGTCAAGTCTTGCAGGAACGATCATGCATTCCACGATTCCAATCGATCCTGAAACTGTACTTGCAACTGGCACTGGAAACTTTGATCAGTTTAGCCGGGGCTAAACTGAGGTAGTTTAGCCCCCTCTTTAGCCCTCCTTAGCACTATGTGAAAAATGGGGGGTGCTAAATTTTTGTACCACTAGCCCCCTTTTTGTACCACTAGCCAAGGCTAAATCACAAATTAGCCGAGGGTAAAAAGGAGAGATTCACGTTTAGCCGGAGCTAAACGTTGTGCATTAGTCCCCCACAGCCGTTTTAGCCTAGGGGCTAAAAGTTTGAAAGCTTCCAGTGATCTGCAACGCGTTGCCCATGATTTGCTGACAGTCAAGCTTCATCTTCACGAGCTCATGAATCGTCGGTCCAGGTCCGACTTACGTGCCAAAATATTGGTGCACTGACATTTTCCATATATAGATCGAAAATGTCCCCGCCCCAATATTTTGTCACTTAAGTCGGACCTAGACGATTCGTGAGCACCTGAAGCTTGTCAGCAAAATCATCAAATGCAAAGCTCGAAACTGGTGGAGATAGATTTAATTTGCATTGATACTCGATCCAGTAACCTTGGGATGCATGAGGGTGCACGAGATCCACAAAGAAGCAGGGACATCGAAACCACGGGTCCTGCTAGAAAGCGTGATGCCATGAACATGTTTGCATGTTCATGTTCGTGGCGCTTACTGGTAAACTCAAGAGCAAAATTAAAAACAGCTAAACATGCAGGACTTCCAGAACCGAGGCAAATTTTAAGAACCTAAGGTAGACGACCTGTTTCCGATCAGGCCCCCAATCACGCAGTATAGGGCGACCTATTTCCGTGAATAGGCTTGCATTATTTTCGAATTCATTTGTAAACGGTGACGGAAACATGTTCCTTCTTAATATGGAATGGTTGGTGCCAAGAATGGAAACTTGTTGCCGAGTTAGTATGATATCATGTGTTCTCGAAATCTAATTTTATAGTTCTTGGAAATAGGTCAGTCTATATTGCGAGAACGGGTTGAACATAATATTCATTAAAATGAGAGAATTGGGACCTCTCAAAATCATATCTCTCATTTTCAAGGATGAAGATTGAATCTAAATGGGTTGTCAATTTAGGTGGATAGTTAGTACATATATCCTATGGAAGTTGGAATTTCCATTAAAACGAGAGTTACCGAAAGAATGATCGGTCCTAGTTGAAAGGAGGAGTCTCCATTAAAATGAGAGTCATGAAACGAACGGTTGATTCGAAACTAATATAGTACCATTTTAAATAAAAATAATGCTTATGTATAAGGGAGTGGTTTCTCATCTCCTGGACACCAAGTCATGAGCTCAATGGTTGGTTGTGAGTGGGTGTTTATCTCATATAGGTGGTCCGGGTTCGATTCCCGTTGAATTCGTTTGAGCGGATATGAGATATGCATGACTTGGTGCTGCTAAGTGAGCCTCGGCAGGCAGGAAATTTGTAACAACCAACCAGCCCCGTACCCTAAACTGTGACAAGTGCTTAAGTGCTTAACGCGCTAACAAAAAAACAGTGGTCTTAACCACTAAACCTTTTATATATACTTGTTTTTAAAATCAAACACATACAATTAATCTTTTAAGGAAAACGGATCAAATATACAAAGAAGTAAACGAACAATGTAATAGTAAATATATTAATAAAATATAAATATTGCACTTGCAATACGTTTTTTTTTTCAAAATCAAAACATCTAGTCTTTCAAATGGAAATCTTCAACTTCAAAGTGATACACACAAATATAAAATGAGAAATGAGTCAAAAGAAATCTACAACGTCTAATGAACTAGTCATAGTATAGACTCTATATCGCTTGCATCAAAGCGCAAAGTATCACTATAATAATTAAATACACACTATCACATAGACGTAGCAAGCCAGCCATACTCTCCATCGCCTCCAATCAACAGCGGCTTAAGTAGAATTATACAAAGCCAAACTTTGGTTAATGACTTCGATCTGAGCTGATGGAATTTTGATCATGCACTCGATAGTACCTCGTTTGATCCTAGACTTCCATGCTGTCATCAAAGCATTTGTTTCTTCCCAAAGTGGAGGTTCGGTATCATCAACCTTCCAACGCAAACCTCTCGAGGTGTCCCATCCAATGTAGTAGTCCTGGACATTTTGATCCCTTGATGTTGGACGAAAGTACTGAATGAGGACACAATTTGGTCTTTCTGGGTTACAGTTAGGATCAGACAACGCCCTCGCAATCCAAACTGGCTGAGTGTCACCATCTGCTGGTCGGATTGCAACGAAGTAGCCTTCGTAAAGGTCTCGACCCACCTTGAATGATGGCAATGGATGACCCCGCATCTGCCCAACGTAAATGTCATCCTCTGCAAACTCTTCCCGAATGTCACCGTCTTCTGCGTATTGATCCTCCACAATCGCTTCAACCCGAGATGTGGGCCAGAAGCCGTCTTTTAGAACATTCGACGGTTGCGGAGGTTCTTGAAGCGCTACTTTCACAGCCCGCCAATAATGAATCAAGTGCTCATAGCGTCTTCTGAATTCCCCGGTGAGGTCCTCATTGCACAAATTCTCCCAGTATTTGATAAATCCGGATATACCTTTGGAGATGTCTTCCACGTTCCTCATCGGACGCTGCTCAACAAGAACTGGCACTCCGCGGGGCCACAAACTCCTACCTTCGGAATCCTCCTTCCACAATTTGATCCCTCCACCTTCTTTGGGCAACCAGTCTACGTCCGTGCAGAAAATCTTGTACTTCATCACCGGACAACCAGTAGAATCAAGGTAGAACTTGAACTGTTGTGCCTTGGTGTGCCCTACGAGTGCTTCATCTCCCTCCAGAATACTGCCTTCGATGAATCCTTTGAAATCGGGCACTTCTTCGACAAGGTGTGGGATCGTGGGGATAGATTCCACGTCCATGAAGGCCTTCATGAGCAAAGGAATCGTAGGAAAGTTTTCCTTCCGCAACAACATGCTCCACCTTCCAAACAACGCATCGATGTCGTCGTGGGTGTCACCCACCAGCATAAAATTAACATAAATTTCACGAAATATTTTTTTTGCAATGAGAAGAGACCAAAAACAAAAAACATATTTATTCTTGTTGTCCCCGGTAGCATTGTCCATGTGCACATGGAGAACGGGCGGCAAAGAAGTCGCTAGAGGAGAGGTTCCAGCGGTAGGACGCAACGATGGTTCACAAGTCTCTGCCCCCTTAAGCACAGTATCAAACAATGGAGATGACCTTGACCCCACAAACAATTCCCCAGATGCAAACTTAGGAGGCAACTCTAGATGCCGCAACAACTTGGCCATTGAGCCGATAGTGTAATTATTGGAATCGTGCGAGAATAGGTCCAGCCCGTAATGCGCATAGCGCACGTCGCCGTGACCATGTGCAAGCATACCAGTAACGGAAACGGGCAACTTCACAAGGCCATCAATCTCTTTGCTCTTGTGGGAGAAAACCGGAGAAGCTGTTTTCGCGTGGTCCATCTTGTCATGCATCACTAGTAGAAATCTTGTCTTATGTGACAAGTTTTTAATGACTCAATGTCGGGAATGACAAGTCCATAATGACACAAAGTCCCACTTTGTGTCATTACGGACATGTCATTCCCGACATGAAGTCATTAAAGACTTGTCACATAAGACAAGATTTCTACTAGTGCATGATCGTTAGACACTCGTGGGGGAAGTCTCTAGATCGGGTGCGGTTGGCGTAATAGTACTCTCGGTGCGCACGTGCAAGAGCCAGATGCTTGTCTAATCTCTTAGCCCAAAGCAATGCTTGCTGAGATCCAGCTATTGATCCCCTCCTAAGAGAATGGTATTTGTCGCACGTTGCGCACCGAGCGAAATTGTCACCTGGTTTCTTTGCGTCAAACTCACTGAAGGTGGATGTCCTAATCTTGCTCAAGTTTGAAGGCGAGACATCCTTCAACCCAAATGCCGCATTCACCCTGTTCAGTTCAGGAATGGTGTCTTTCCACTGAAAGGTTGCCGGCAGAATCATGGAAACGACCTTCTCCCCGGATTTGAGCGTCCTCGTACGGTGGGGCATGTGGTCCGCGGATTTCTCTAGAATACATCGCAGCGTGGCGGTGGCTTGAACGGTGTGATTACGAGGCTTCCGGATTCCCGAATTTCCATGAGGATGTGCTTGCCGCCCCTGCACCGCGTATGTTTGATAACGGTAGAATGTTGCTTCGGGGACACCTGCAATATGCATCCATGCTCGCACGCAAACATCAATACCTTCGATAGTCACAACCCTCCGGTTTTGAGAATCACGGTGAATCTGCCTGTGGATGTCCATCTTCATGTGGAATCTGAACTGGAAAGAGGTGCCTTGATACATACGTTCGCGGAAGGCACGAATCTTATCCCTCGGAAAGGGTTGAACGCAATTCTTGCTGCAACAGACTTTGCTGGAGACGGAGTTGATAGAGTCTTGAGTCAGGAGTTGCTGCGATTTGACGGAAGTCTCCCGGGGCGGATTCCTCACTGTACTCGTATATCTCGACGACCTAGCGGAAGAGGGCTGCGTGAGACTAGCTTGGTGACGGTTGTAGTTGTCGCGAAGTTCATGATCATGGAGGCTAGCTCCATTGATATGAACAAGCCGAATCGGCCAAGCCCGCAACGAGTACCTCCACTCGCAGGGGATGTCAACCTCGGAGTGACTGCGGACTATGTGAACAGCAATGTGAGTGTCTCCAAGTGGTCCGTTCGCACCGAGGACAAGATCTGAGCTGACGCTATGACAAGTTCCGTCCCCAACATGCAAGCCGCCGTCATTGAACAGAGCTACACGCTGAGTATTCCATTGACGCCGTGGAATGCCTTCACAATCCGGAACGTCAACGTCGAGTGTGTGCTGTGCCTCAGCTTCGTCGTCCAAGGAGTCGATTCCAGCATTGGTCACGCGAGCAGGGTCCATGGCACCAGTATAGGACCTGAAGATACCTGAAGGATTGCAAGCCCGAAAGTTAGAGGATAGAACATTGGAGATGGCCTCCCATATTCTTGATTAGCTCGAGGCGAGCTGAATCTCAAGAGGGATTCGGATGCTGTACATACGGAACATGAGGGATTCAAATACAAAAGGGTGGAAACTCTTGCAGTTCCGAGCGGAAGGCTATGGTCATTCATCGAATTTCGTTTAGGTCGAATCGACCTCATCTGTCTTGACCATGTCTCAAGTAGGTCGGGAAGACCGAAACTATATCCATTTAGATCTGTAGTGACATAGATTCGATTATCATCTCAACTTAGGTCGGATCGAGCTAACTTGATATGACAGTTTTCCTCATCCATCCGGTTACTTGATGAAAACAGGAGGTATGGTACCTCAGCTGAGGTCGATCCGAGCTGAGTTGAAATTTGGAGAGAGAGATATAACTCACCGTCGGGTTTGAACAGAAGATAACAATCCGGGTAGTTTAGGTCGAGTCGATCTCAAATGTGGATACAACAGTCCCATGCAGAAGGGTATCACTCATATGAGATTTACGTGCCCTCTCAATTTAGGTTGCCTCGATCTAAATGTATCAGAACATATGGCATGGAATATAATATAGAATGATTGCATAAAGGAATGGGCTTAATATACTTTAGATCGGTTCGACCTGAATTTGGGTCATCAGATTACGTGCCATCTACGGAGTTCAGCTCGGTTCGAGCTGAAGAAGCAACAGGAATCCAGGTGATCCACTATGGAGTACTTGATTTATTTAGGTCGAGTCGACCTAAACCCGACGATAAATCTCGCACCAGTATCAGGCTACAGCATGGTAAAGTAGGTGCAATATAGGTCGAAACGACCTAAACTGGAGGATCGCTCTATCTCCAGAACAAGGCTAGATGTAGGTACCCTTCCTGAAAATTAGGTCAATACGACCTGAACAGTAGAATGATCTGTGTAGGTAACGTTGGTGCCAATTAGGTCGACTCGACCTAAACTTCAGGATTGCTCTCGCTCAATTACAAATTTAGATGAAGGTCACGTTGGTTCGAATTAGGTCGGGTCGACCTAAACAGGAAGATAAATATCTCTCCGGTACGAGGATTAATATAAGTGTCGTTGGTGCCAATTAGGTCGACTCGACCTAAATTAGTGGATGGCTCTCCCTCGCTTACAAGGCGAGATAATCAGGTCGAGTCGATCTAATATGTTCCGTAATTTACGGCGACAATATCGGGAATGTACATTCTGCATTTCGAATCAAAGCAACAACAACTGCGCTGTGGATTGCAAATGAAAACTACTCCAAATACAACTGTGGGAAAGATGGCGCCGTCCGAATGATTACAATAACATGACAGTATGACATGCAACTGGAATCGAAACCTATCTAAATCGTGCGCGCTAACCCTAGAATTTGAAGTTCTGGATACGTAGTGATCCCTTACCGGAATATGTCGGGGACACAGCGCCTCTTCACACGATTCTACAGCCTCAGCCCGCAACTACACGCAGCCTCCTCAAAGCCTAAGCAAAAGAAAATCCTCCCTTCAACCATGAGAGAGTATAAGAACCGGTGTGGTGGAGTGCGCGAACGGAGGAGCATGAGCACGCAATGAAACGAGAAAAGGAATATTTCAGTCGCACTACAAGATTTATAGACAATATAGCGCAAACGATGTGGCGGGAAGAGGAAGGGAGAATTTGAACCGTCGTTTCTCATCCACTAAAAAATCGCATCGTCCACGAAGTTCAGTGCACTTTACAACTGTGGAGGAAGAAAGCTTATTGAAAATATTCGCGACAATAATAGATTTCTATACAGTACTTGTATACTTCATTCAAATATAGATTCCATCCCTATGTAACAAGAACATTGGAAACGGAATATTCTTTTTTTAAAAATTAAAAAATGACAAAAGGAAAACAAATTTACGGCATAAAAAAAATAGCGGAGAATTCTACAGTGAGACATTGCTCTATATTAAATTATAGATCATAAAAATAATATTATTCAAAATGCAATTTGTTGGTTTTGTCGAAAGTACAAACGTAGTTGACAATAAAATAACCACCTCGAGGAGGAACCTTCCTGTTAATTTCATGTACGGTTTTAGGGTATTTAATGAAGTGCTACGAAGTGATTTTGCATATATTCATAAATTAGGTATGGTATATTCTAATAATATCCCTAGAATATTCTGTAAGTTATTTTAAAATACTATATTACTTCTATAAATTTATAATATTTATCAGAAATGAAAAAAGGACACCCATTCAAGATTTGTTCTCATATACTAGTTATCAAAATTCTCGACATTCAATCCCCTGAGGTAACCAGTGAACATATCGGTAAACATTATCAGATACTTCTATTTATAACTAAGATTAATTTTGAATATTTATAAAAATGGAAGTTCACCATTTTTACTTGTAGATTCCATCCGTACGGTAGGATTTACTAATTTTATCACCGATATTTAATGGTAAATTTTGAAAGTTAAAATTAAAAAATTCAGTCTACATTTGATCATTACAAAATTTTAATGACTCCGTTGAGTAGGACTTCTTAAGAATAATTGTAAAGTAGATATTTCAAAACATGGTCACTTCTAACGATTGTCGTGTTTGAAAAATCTATGACATCATTTTTGCAAGTTCAGCATTGCACTACTATCAATTGAACTCTCAGACACTGGCGTAGAGAAGGACTTGAATTACTGAACATTATTTTCATTTGAGATAAAAATTATAAATTTGCAAAAGTAATATAGGGTGTGATAAAACTAATTTACCTAGGAATATTTTTGGAATTTATATGGAATATACGTAGAATATACCCTAAACATACTACAGATACTAGCATATTCCAATCGTTTCCTAAAACCCTCCTATTAAATAGCATATTCCAATCGTTTCCTAAAACCCTCCTATTAAATACCCTTCGTACGTTCATATGTACCCATAATTTACACTAACTAACTGACTTCCCCGAGTGTATCTATGTATCTTTCACTGACTGTAGTATTAAGCCAGCAAAATAGTATGTCAAAATATAATCCACTTAAATACAAATCACGACGCATTCTAGTATTATAGTGAGTTAATGACAAATGATTCAGTTGTTAATATCTACTTCAATGTCGTAAATAATGAGTCTGTAGTGTTTTAAATATATAGATTGAAGCAATTAACAATATTGTTCGAGGTATTTCCGTTACTTAAAATTAAATTTAACGTGTTACTTCATTGTGTTATTGAGTTTAAAAGCATAATTAATCACAATAATTACAAAATAATGAAATATATTAAATAGATATATGGATAATTTAAAAAATAATGTACGAGCATTTCACAGAATAATTGCAACTAATTCACATTTAATTATATTTTAACAAGTTCAAACATATTTAATTTGTCAAATGCAAGATTATTACATTGAAGTCATGCAAGTGTTTTATTAGAGTATTTTTTACGTGTAAATAATATTCAGAATCGCAAATTGTTCTACATTATGGGGCTTCAATCCTAAATGTCAAGAGATTATGCTCCAAAAGCATGATAAAAAGAAATGCACAAGTTGTAAATAAATTTTAATACGCAAAAAGCATTAAATTACTCTACCCTAAACTCTAACCGATGATTATTTGGACAAATTAATTATCAGATATGTTAAACTTCATCCGCTCATAACTTCTACGATTCACGTCCAAATATTAAATTTAAAATCATTTTAATGTCATCTCCATGCAGTCCACTTCGTGAAACCAAAATTGTTAAAAGCATGACTAAATTGTAAATATTTAATATTTCATGACTTTCGAATGATACAACTCTATATCAGCTAAATAATCTAGAAATTTCGTGAAAATTAAGCATTATTATTAGAATCACAAAGGTCTAAATCACGAAGGTTTAGGATAAAATGATCCACAATCATTTTATCAAACGTTTAAGGTAATATTTTAAAGCTTGTGTCAATGAAATCATCATGATTTTACATTTAATACATTGATTCAACGACTTAGTTAGTTTAATTATTAGGATTGATTTCGAAATACTTTCATTTAAATACATTATTTCACGCCATAGACCCTCTCAATACTAGCTTTCCCAATATACATGACACTCTTTCAAATGATCAACAACGTGTATGTTACGGATGGATGAATTATCATAAATCTTGATAAAACAGACTCTAAAATTATTCTTCAATGAAAGAATAAACTCATAAAATCAAGCATTTAAAAAAAAATCAAAAATCACAACACCTACTAACAGTACTACATTAGAACCTGTCACATTCAACAAATTTCATCCAGACAATCTGTTCTTATATAATTATATCTTAATATTCGTAATCGAATTACAGGATAGTTTTTTATTATATGTTTCTAATTTTTTAGAAAAATTATAAGTGATAACAATCTTAGATTTACTTATATGATTGAATAATTATTTAGAATCTAAAATTCAAAACGTATAATTATTAACTTTTATTTATACATCAAGTTCCGAATATTCATGTTAGTTGCATTTTATAATACATCGTTAGAGAACTACCCAAACCGGACATAGGTGAGGGCATTTAGGGGCCACAGAATTTGGAATTAAAATTGAAGTCAAGATTGGTCCAAAAGATACCTTCTATTCTAAAAACTCAATATAATAGCAATGATCATAAAAGATTGTACTTCTTCACATTTTGTAAATAGAATGTTTTAAAACACTATGACCATATTTTGATATTCAAGTTTGTGTATTTGAGAAAACCCTATTATGACCCTAATAAAAGAAACGAATTATTTCCAAACAGCAGTAGAATGTGTGTTCTTGTCTTCCTATAAATTATAACTATTAAAAAAAGCTCAGAAAAATAAATCCCGAAAAGGTGTATGAATATATGTATATATGTATATATATATTCATACACCTATTTTTGTACATATATGTATATATTCGATTATATATAGTACGCGGAAGTCAGGGTCGGCTCTTTCATGTCGAATAATTAATAAAAATTAAAACAGTGAAGGTCGGCACTTTCAAAGGTAAGTATTAAGAAATTGGCTATTGAGAGATATCCATAATTATTTTCTGCCCGCTAGTAAACGTTTTATAATTATATAATTTTCTGGCGGTCTGGCCTGCTGCCCGTGGAATTCGTCCCTCTCACGACTAGGGTCTCAATCTTGGTTGGGTTTCTGCCCGTCGGCCTCTTTTTCTATCTCTAGCCTTGATTTTATTGTGATAGGTAGAAAATTTAATCTCATCTCCATGCAGTCTACTTCATGCAGACAGTTAAAATCTAAGTAGGCTTTCTAAAGTGACTTGCATAGAGATCATCCAACTGAAGGTAGGGTCCTAAAAATATACATACTAATAATTATACATGTACTAATATACGAATATATAATGTACGTATATATACGTACAAATACATGTTAATATGTTTTTTTTCCTAGTATATATATAGTACGTGGAAGGCAAGGTCAACACTTTCAAAAGTAAGTATTTTAGAAATCGGGTATTAATAGATATCAATAATTATTATGCGGCTGCTCAACAATTTATTTTAAATTTTTGTCTACAATTGGTACAAAATTTAATAGGCTTTCTAAGGTGACTTGCATAAAGATCATCCGAGGTTTTATGATAAAGTTACAGAGTTTGGAATCTGTTCGTGATCCAGTTTCAGGACGTTGGGACGTTCAGGAAATAATGTAGATATTAGAATAAGTATTTCATTGAAATTATTTGAACAACACAATAATGTTCAAATACATATACCTGTTATATATTTTTGTATATATACACACACACACACACACATATATATATATATATATATATATATATATATATATATATATATATACATACAAGAGTTCGCTGCTCGTAGTCCTCGTTGCCCGGAATGTAGGATGTGCTAAAACACGAACTAAAATGACAATTGCCAATCTATGATATTCTTGAGTAAGAGCTCATGTAATAGACCAAATTTAACCCTAAAAGTTCCACAGAGCCCATTCCAACCTGTCTTACACAACAATATTCCTTTGTATTTGACATGATTATATACCTCCTATGGGTTTCAAAAAAAAGAAGTTAAAATGCAGGTCCACATGATTTTAAATAATGAGCTATTGGAATTCCAATTTGAAACCTTTCTTTTTACAATAAATGTCAAGATAATATACGCCAAAGTGTCTACTACCGCACGTAGAAGGCAGGTTCGGTAGATAATAATTCCCCAAAAAGATGCCAAAAACATTAATAACTTTATTATGTATTTTGTCAAAATCAACAAAAATATATTCAAAGAAAAGCCAAACATAAAGTCAAAAATAAAACAAACTCATAACCCAATTCTCAACAGTAGAGGACGAAACATAACACTCACCATACAAATAAAAATAAAAACTTTTAGCAAACGTGAAAAAATAAAGTTTTTACTATTAATAGCCAAATTATTAATAATTACTTTAAAAAGTGCCAACATATCATTCTAAACATATATACACATAAATATAACCTATAACCGTATAGTTCCAAGCATCTTCACGAAGGGGAAGGCACCTGGAAGGCCTTATATTCCCTACGGGACTCCCACTGCCAAACGATAGGGGTTAAATGAAGCAGTCCAAGAGAGAGTGGATGAATGAAAGTTCGGCCAAATGGATGCAGCATCGGGACTTCCCGGGAGGTCATCCATCCCAGTACTATTCCGGCCCAAAGGCGCTTAACTTTAGAGTTCTGATAGGGTTGGATAACCTATTACCACCACCTCTCCCAATTATGACATGTACATCTGTCTTGGAGTCACCACAATTGAGACCCAAAACCACCAATTTCACTATTCATGGTGGTTTTGGGTTAGCTCATGAGCGGATCTAGGCACAACAAAGTGTGAACTTAGGAAATTGGTATGTGATGTATGGGTAAAAGGTTACTTCCCACTTTGAAATTTTGTATGAAATTGACAAATGCGAATTAGATGTTGCAAATTTTTGCAATCCTCATGAAAACCTATTTCGAATGCAGTCATATTTTTTTTTGGAATTTAGCATTGCCAAAAATAGGCCAGATTGCTTAAGTTGGTAGTAATAGGTTATCCAACCTTAGGATCTGGTGTATGACCGCCTTGGTATCACCGCATCACGGCCGTCAAAGGAATTCAAGATATTTTAATCGGTAGTCCGAGTCCCGGGAGTACGAGTGGGACGAGTATGAGTGTTGTACAAATATATATATATATATATATATATATATATATATATATATATATATATATATATATATATATATATATATATATATATATATATATATATATATATATATATATATATATATATATATGTGTGTATATATAGAAATATATAGTGAAGCAACGGGCTGACTACTGCCCGCTGCCCATCATGTCTTTTGCCCGATGCCCGGCTGCCCGCCCTGCCCGTCTGCTGCTCGCCCTGCCCGAGAGGTGCCCGGTGCCCGCCGCCCGCCTGCCCGAGAGGGTCGTCTCCCTCGAACCTAGGGTTTCACGCTCACTCAGTTTCCTTGTTTCCTTTCTGTGTATTCTCGCTTGTCGTTGCTTGTCTTCGCTCGCTGTGTTTAGGGTTCTCTTAGCTCACTGTGTTTTCTCCTCGCTCGCTGTGTTTCCTCCTCTCATTTTGTTTGGTTTAGGGTTGCTGTGTTTAGGGTCTTCGCCCCTGTCATTGTTTGTTTCTCTTCAATTTCTGTACTGCAGCTCCGTGCTTGTGTTCGTGTTCCTGTCCGTTTCTCTCCGTGTTCGTCTGCAGCTCGCCCTCTGCTCTTCTACCTTATGTGTATTCTAGAATCCGTGGATGTGTTGGGTTTTTCTGAACACAAGTTGTTTAGGGTTTTAGGCTTTGCTGAGGTTACGGTTTAGGTTTGTTTTTATGGAGAACGCAACACCTTCAGTGCTGACGCTGGAGAGAGTACACATGTTGGTGACGGTGGAGCGCTTCAGCATCTTAAACAATTAGGCTGTGTTGAATCGTCTGCTTCAAGAAACAGGTAATCCTCAACCCATTTTGTATAGTAATTTTTTGTAGCTATTGTAAAGTTGCTTATAATTGGGTTTATGCTTCAATGGCTTGCTTGACCATTGAACCATAAAGCTTTGGCTTAAATAGCCCAAGAATCAGGTAAACCTCTTTGCTATGGCGTTTTAGCTAGCTCTCAATAGCTGATTTTTATTTTTTAATTTTAGCTTGAGGTCCACAAAAATTAAGGATTCACAGAGTCAGAGCTCTTTTTAGATTCTATGGTTGGTGATGCATGGCCGTTCTTAGTTGATGGAGTGATTTGTCTCGTTGAATCTGTTACCGAGTTGCTGGAGTGAACAATCTAGTTTCTTTCAATTGGGGAAATTTTGATTTGTGAATCTATTAGCTTACATTCACAGATTGAGAGCTATTGTCTTTTTTAGATGGGTGGTGGTGCATGGATTTTTGGTGCATAGTTATTTTCTTGAAGCACCTGAAATTCAGCTGTGACGTTAGTATAGGTAAAGTATAGTATTGTATAGGTTATGGTTGCTCACCTGCCACTGGTGATAATGAATCGTAGAGAATTAGTGGTACATTTTTGAGGCTCTAATCAATTTTGCATGCATGGAGTATGTATTTGCAAGAAGTAAATGAGTGATTCTTTCATGTATAGATTAGAAGATCAGTTCATTCACAAGCAATTTGTTGCATTTTGTTTTCAGATCGATCACTTGGCGCCATATTGAGGGAGCATTTGGAAGTATTCGACAAAAGGGTCATCCAAGTTGCCTGCTGGATTGCGTGTTTGAAAGCAAAGCACAAAATTCCAGAGCACATTCGGGAATTTAAGGTAAGCACTTGTTATTGGATGTTTGTTTAGCTCGATGTCTGTTTACCTTGATGTCAATTTAGGTCGATCCTAGTACTTGAATACGCAATAGATTATAGAAAGGACACTTCATCCTCTGAAATGGACAGAGAAACTCGAGCGAGGACCTGCAATTTAGATCGACCCGATCTAAGCTTCTCCAATACATGCCACATATCAGCTCGAATCGACCTAAATTGCAGTCCATTCAGGTCGACCCCACCTAAAATACTATGTCATATAATTCACACAGCTCAGAACAACCGAAAACCATATGTAGACGCACTCTCCTAAGACAGAAGTTTAGGTCGAACCGACCTAAATCCAAGAAATTAGATCATACTTGACGAATCCCAGGACTCACAGTGTACAACATAACGATGAACCAGAAGGAAATTCAGGTCGAACCGACCTAATTCATCCTAAGAACGCAATAACAAACGACCTTAAATGCGTAAGATTCAGGTCGACACGACCTTAATTGCAATCCAGTGAAGTCGATACAACCTAATCAACCACATCTCATAATGAATACTATGTAAACATAAAGGACAACATCAGGTAGAAGCACTCTCCCCAGCCAGAGGATCAGGTCGAATCTACCTAAATCTGCCATTGATGTACCGGGTTGATGAATACTAGACTAGAAAGTCTAGAAAATGAATACTGCTTCATGTGTTAATTCACATAGTTCAGGTCGACCCGACCTAAATTACTATATCATATAATCACTAAATGACCCCAACGTCCTGCACACATGCCGCGGAGAAGCTCACAAAAGCCCACATAATCCCATGCAAGCTATACATGGGTACCACAAAACATATCCGTAACTCCTTCATACTCAAAGCCATATACTGTAATTGATATTCAGGTCGGATCGACCTAAATAATCAAAGCGAAAGTACAGTATGTATGATACATATGAAAAGCATACTACAACTGTAAAGAATCCACATCGCTTGAACTTCAGCTCGTCCCGATCTAAATTCTGCTGTGGGACTCATCAAAATAGACGTCATAGTGTCTAGCCCGTAGAGATCAAGCATGATAGAATTGGTATTTGATGAAGAGTCATGCGGATATCTGAGTCGCAAACTTTAGCTCGTATCGACCTAATTCTTTGTATGTTCGCGCTGTGAACAGAATGGCCACAGAGAGGAAGACACCCAAGGAACATCAAACGCCAAAGCTCGAGCTCTACTACGAGAAGGCAGCTCATCAGCTACACGCGGATGATGACCAGACGGGTGACGACCTGGCTAACTTTGGGGAGTTCTGGGACATAAAAGACCAGGACTTGCAGGAGTACTGGAGCCTACACATGATAGGGAATACACGAGACATTTGCTTCACGACGAAGGCCAAGAATGCGCCGACCTTCCTGCCTCTTTCATACCACGAAAAGATCAAGGACATCAGCGCGGCTCAAGGATCCCAGATATTGATTCATTGCGTCACAACGAGAACGGAATGTGATAAGAAGCAGCAATACAACTTCACACTCACCTTCGACTCGGCATTGATCCCATTCAATATCACCCCCCTCCTGCACTCTCTTGAAACGACCGAGTTCAGTGGGTGCATCAGGGAGCTGGAGGAGGATTATGACAATAAATACTTCCAGAGTAGCAACGGTCAACCGCTACGTGGGGCAGGACTCTGCTTAAAAGTCCGCAAGCTCATCCAGAACTTCGACGTCTTGAAGGCGAAAGTGGAATTGCATCAAAAATCGATGGCACCTGTAAGCGTGTCCCTCGATAACCGGAGCCAGGGGGGAAGTGCGGGTTCCATGGGAAACTTCTCGCCAACTGCAAGACCGCAACACAGCCGAGGCAAACGCAAGCCGAGCACGCCTCTGACACCTTCTGGAGCACTACGCCAAAGCAACCTCGCCTCCTCCTCAAAGAAGAGGCAACCTGCAGAGAAGACGGCGCCTGAGGCTGTCAACGAGGATAGCTTGGCGTCCGCTGTGACGGAGTTACCGGAGCCCCTAGTCGGCAACACCAAACCCGACTACGCACGCTCGGCGGAAGCGTACAGGACGTTCTGGACGTCTTGCACCGACGCGTTCCTGTTCGACGTCGACAATAAGAAGTCAATCCCCATCGAACGGCTAATCGATGCGCCTCCGCACATGAACATCAAGCGTTACGAGCCGAAACATGCGAAAAAGATCATGACTTTCCTTCTCAGCATGCCAGATAGGAGCACGAAGCAGACTCTGTGCGTAATGCCAGTCGACCAGGCCACTAAACCAACTAGCTGGGACGCCATCAAAGATGGAAAGTTCTGGCTGATCAATGGTCAGCACAGCGTCAAAGCGAGTTACATGATGCGCGATGAAGGGATTGACGAGAAAGACCTCAAAGACTTCGCGTCATGGAACTGCTTTGTCGTGTGGACGGAGAATAACGAAAAACTTCGTCAAATTTCCGCCTACTATAACCGCGTAAATCACTTCGGCGCCATCAAGCCGTCATGGGCGACAAACATATTGGGAGCGCGGCAAGTATGGATAAATCTCGACCGCCCCAAGAATCCAAAAGAACTCAAAGATGTGGGAACGGCTTATCAAGCCTCCAGGACGAAGGAGGCCGAAAGAAACAAAGCAAAATTTAGGGTAATGTTCAGATCGAGTCGACCTAATACACTTGGTAGTCCATCCCTTAGAGTAGATCCGAGTCGACTTCAAGTTAGGTCGACTCGACCTAATACGCTCGATTTGCGCCCTGTCTCGCCTACTACAATGCCATCAATGCGTTCCACGAACATTTGTTTGTTTAGATCGAGTCGACCTTAATTCTCTGTATGATAGCTAACGGTGTGCGTACCCACTGCAGGAGTTTCAAGCTGCTATGAGGTTGCGGTTCTCGATGCTGGACGTGGCGCAGGCGCAGAGAGACGCAAAGAAAAGTAATGCCGAAGCATTGCTCAACATCCACAATAAGCTGAAACTGATCATTGCGCCGGACGACGTGTTTGCTCTTTGGAGCGGAGTGATATCGAGCACAGGTGTCGGCGAGCTTTATGACCCGGATAGTGATGGGAAGTTCTGTGAAAAGGCGAACTGGAATCCGGAGAGTGGGAATCTCACGCGCGAGTTCTTCAAGTGGTTGGGGAATTTAACCTACGATGACCTCGCGAAATTGGCCAAGCATATCCTTCATCGCGATAATCCCAAGTGGACCAAGGACTACCCCAAAGTCACAATTAAGGCCATATCCTCGGTTCTAGACAGGTGCTATTCCACCAAGGAATGGGTGGAGAGGAGGAAGCGGAAGCACCTTGTGAAACGGGAATTGCACAACATCGATCGTTCTCTCGGGCTCTTCAATCCGGCGGGGGAATTAGTGCCCGAGAAGTGGAGGCAGTTCAAGAAGGACTACAACGTCACAAGGGCGACCATGAATGTCCTCCTCGAGCGGCCGGGAGAGCAGTACTTCAAAGAGGCCAAGCAGGTGAGGAGCAAAAATAAGAAGACCGCGGACATATCACCTCACGCGCAAGAATTCTTCAAAGTCTTCCTTGAAAAACGAAAAGAATTCGTGAAGCCGTCTGGTAAGGCTCAGTACCGGCCATACGACCCGAAGGAAAACATCCACTCCGAGTGGGCGGACGACGTCTGGACAGACGACGAGGCCAAATTCATGAGATTGGGGGTCATCGACTTTAGGAACCTCACCGGGGTGGAGCAGAAAGAGAAGTCATGTACGGGGATGCCGTACTTTTACGAATTCATGACCTCTCTGAAGAGGAGAGGTGAACCGGACTTCGATCAAGTGCCTGCGTGGCTCTCTATCTGCGCCGACATGGAGGAGATGCACCAGGCAGTTCATTTTGCGGAGGGCGACGAAGTCCTCCACAAATACAAGAAGAAATATGCCACCTACCTTTCGGCTAAGAACGAGCGTCTGTACGATTTGCCGGCGAATTCTAAGAAGGCGCGAGCAAAAGTCGAGCTCCTCTTCTTGCAAAACCCCGAATTACCGATGGTGCGCATGATCCCCGACGAATTCATTGCGCCAGACACTACGGTATATACGAAGCCTCGGGCGTACGATGAGCTGCAGTACCGCCTGTGCAGGGGGGAACTCAAAATGGAGTTCTACCTGTCGCTCATGAAGTTGTTCACGACAATGGGGTCGAATATTTTTTCCGTCTACGCTGGATCCAAGATCACTTGTGCTGCAGTGGTACGTAGCGCATGACTCGATCTTTCAGCTCGGGTCGACCTCAAACATCTGTAGTGTTAGATCGGGTCGACCTAAACCTGCGGTTGGCAGTCCTTCTCTGTAGGTTCAGATCGGGTCGACCTATTCCGTTGTAGGATTAGCGCCCAATACCTAATCATGTGTACATTCAGGTCGCATCGAGCTAACCCTTTCGTGTTAGCTCGGGTCAACGTAAAGCCTGTCGTGTTAGCTCGAGTCGACCTAACCTTCACAGTTTTCCCCCCCTCTTCAGCTCGATTCAACCTGAATCTACGTCCTCTATGCTTGCTTGTCTCTCCGTCATAATTGAACCTGCATGTCTGTCAATTTTTAGGTCGAGTCGATCTAAGTCTTTCTTGTTGCTCCATTTCATCGACCTCTAAGTCAGTTCATGACTGCCGTGTTATTTGTGCAGATGTGTTGCGTGAACAGCTATGCTGTCGGTCCCAATACGAGCACAGAATATTGGACCCTAATCGCAGGGGACGCCTTGCAGCTGGACAAGGCGGACTTCCTCGAGGACGGATACAAAGTGAAGGTTGGAGGGATTCAGAGTAGCCCTGCTGCAAGAGCAGAGCCCTCTCGATCGAAGAGGAAGTTGCAAGTTGAGGATAACGATGAATCCTCCTCCGATGATGACGACGAGGACGACGACGACGATGAGGATTATCAAGCTCCTCTATAGACCCCCGGTACTTCATTCGCGTCCTCTGGCCGTCAGCTCAGAAGTCCTTCCTCCGAGCGGAAGTCCAAGAGGAAGAAACGTGACTCTTCCAACAAAGACATTTTGAAGTCGTTGGTTGCCACGGTTCAAGTGCTTGCTACTCAGACGGCGGAAACGAGATCAAACCAGGCCGACTTCCAGAAGTACCTCTTGGGTTTGCAGCAGCAGCAGAATAATTTCCAGCTGACAATGCAGGCGATGATGGAACGTCTTCCGCAACCTCAACCTGTTGCCATAATGGCCCCGCCGCCATTGCCTTCTGTACCTCTGCTGCTGACTAATCATCCGTCGGGGTCAATATCTAGCGACGACTCTGCTCCACCGGCGCCGTCGGCTGTCCCTGCGCCTCCTCCGCCTCCACCGTCGTACTCTCCTGTCGCTGCACCTCCACCACTTCCACCGATGTCCCCGCCTGTCGCTGCGCCACCCCCGCCTCCCCCCGCTTCTGCGTCTGCTCCGTCCACTTCGCCGGCTCGCCGGGAAGTGTCATCAGGCGCTACTGGTGACGACAGTCTGGGATTCAGCGAACCTACTTGTAGTGCAAATGCGGACTCTGCCGTATCGCCCGACACTGACACTGTAGCAGGTGGTTCCCAATAATCACTCGATGTCATTTGTATAGTTTTAGCTCGACTCGAGTTGATTTGTATCATAGTTTTTTGTAGGTTCTTTGTATAGACGGCTGTAATACATAGGATCTTCACCTGCTGGTTGAGATGACAACTTTTGACATTTTTCCATCGACATTTTTTGTACTTATAATTTTTGACCTTATTTTAATTTACATACTTCTCACTCGGGAATTTATGTTCATCTATTGTCATCGCAGGCTCCACCCGTGCCCACAATGTGCCTCATTCTCAATTGCCTCATACTCTTCGCCCATCCACACAAACTACTCGGGACCGTCAGTCCTTGGAGCCCGGTCTCGCCTCGCCTAGAGTCCTTTCTTCTCGTGTCGACCCTCCATCCTCTCAAACACTTGTGTATGCGCGTAGACTGCAGGAGGATGCGCAATTGGATGAGGGTACACGTACTTCGGCCTCCCCTCGTCTTAATGTCGCGAGCGCAGCACCTTCCGCAGCCGCGCCTGTGGTCAGTGCGAAGTGCATCGAGACCTCCGGCCTTCAGGTGCGTTCCATACACTTCGTAGTGATCGTTTTTTTGGTCTCCGCACTCGCCTCGACTGTTTACCGTTTTCATTACGATGTCGTCCGAAATGTGTCAGTTCAGGATCGTAACTGGCTGCATATTTGTCTGTCCGCTGTCGACAGGGATCCGGTCGTCCTCTTTCTCGTGGAGGTTCTTCGGAGGCGGTCGTTCGGTCGCCTCAGCTTAGACCGCCCAAAAAATGGCTCAATGTCGTCTTAGACCTGAATGGAATCCTCTGCGTATGTGAGGATTTGAAATCCCAGACTACGCGTACGCCTTTTAACGACTACTCGGCGCCGCACTCAGCCGTTCTCCCGGCTGTAGTGGGGCCCAAAGCAGTATACGTGCGTCCACTCTGCTACTCGTTCCTCCGTGAGCTCACCATGATCGCGAACGTTACTGTCTGGAGTTCCATGAAGAAGTCTACCACTGACTCAGTAGTGCAATATTTGTTCCGCGGCATCCAGCTCCCTTCCCTTGTACTTAGCCAAGTCTTGTGCGAGACCCTCAAGTGTCGGGATAGGCAAGGCAGGGTGTCCACCTTCAAAGTGCCTGGCATTGATAAGGACTTGTTCCTTAAGAATCTGGACAAGCTGTTCACAGGTCATGGTGGCAGATTCACGGCTGCAAACACCATTGTAGTGGACGATAGCCCCAATAAGCACATTCTGAATGAGCCCCAGAATGTAGTCCTCCCAGACTCTTGGTCCTACGTCGGGGCCGGTGCGCGCGATCATTTTCTCATTGATGTTCTCCTTCCATGGTTTCAGTGTCTACATCGCAGTCCTGGCCCAGGTTTGGTGTCGTTCCGCAGGAACGATAATATTGGGCGGCGTATGCTCTGCGACGAGCCCGACCCTCGGCTGTACAACCTCCTCATGGAGGCTGTACGCGCATCCCGTAGTGTCACTAGATCCTAGTTCATTATACTGTACTATAGCTGGACGCCCTTCTCTTAGTGATTTAGCTGTTTTAGACTACTCGGTTCGATCTTTGGTCGCCTTGACTGATATGTATAATTCCTTGTAATTGTAATATACCTTTGTAATCACAGCATTTTCGGTTCAGTACTTTGTGAGATGAGTTTTATGAACGCTTGCATGCTATCCCTTTAATATAATATATCTTCGTCGCACCCTTGTTCAATTAGCATCATTTTCCTCCTCTTTTTTCTACTGCTTGGAATATTTTGTTTCTTTGCAATGCGCTGCTGGGATTTGATCTCATTGCTAATTCTCTTCAGGCAAGGTATGCCGCTGCCGATCCATCCCACGGTGCTGGCCTCCAATGCACAGTGTCCACCGATTCTATCATGGACTACGGCCAGTATGCTATACTCAGCAGAGGAAACTTCTTCTGCTCCGCAGCTACGGCCCAGTCAACCATGGACTTTTCCACCAAGCCAATTCAACATGGTGTAGTGGACAGCCCCCCTAACGGTGGTACTCGTCCAGTGCCCAATTCCTCACCTTCTCATTTGCGGTCACGAGAACCCTCTACTTCTCATCGCTCGCGTTCTCCGTCTGATAGGGTGCCTCAAAGAAAGCTTTATGAAGACGCCGCACACCCAATTAATTCTCTTGAGGTACGAATACTTTCTTTCCCCGCACCATTATTTCGCTTAGACGGTCTTGCCTTGATGTATACTAACTTGATGTAGATTCCCTTGTATTTGCAGGGTTCCGACATTCCCAAACCATGCAAGTCCTCTGCTACTGTAAATGCTTTCCGAATGACTCCTGCGATGCTGTCATCAGACCCGCCTCCTCTAACCCAAGCCCGTGTTCATGTGCCCTCTCGTGCGCCCTTGCGTACTCGTCTCCCTTCAGTGAATGCGGGTCTTCAAAAGACTAAGTCGCATGACAAGTTCAGAAGGAGATCCGCTCCGGTTCGAGATGAGAGGGAGGAATTGAGACTGGCGCAACAGAGGCGTGAGATTGCGCAACGGCGATTGTCGATGTATCACTTCGATAGTCGTGGTCATGTGATGTTGAAGGCAGTAGCTGAACTTCAGTTGAAGGCCGAAGCTGAACTGAAGAGTCGATCGCAACCCTAGATCCGCTAGGCATTCTATTTGTGATTACTATAGAGACTTATAAAAATACGTGGAGCTCATGTTTTTATATAGGATTGTACGCTTCGCTCATTCTTTTTCCTAGCTTTATGAGACATTATCAAGATTGGATTACCGTCCTGCAATACAAACACCCAAAAAATGTATATTCGTTTTATACTTACTATAAATAGATGTCACTTCTGCAATCTTTTATTGCACACTTCTATTAAATGTAATCTATTTGATCTTCACTTTGTCCACCTTCTATTGTTTTAACCTATATTTCGAATGGTTATTGGTTCAATTTGGGTTTAATTTAGACTTTTTAAACTCTCATTATTCTGGAATCCTCTCATTTTAATGAATATAATGTTGTTGGAGAGAATCTTCACTTTGAAAATTTGTAGTAAATTCAATATTGCCCCAAAATTTGTTCAAAAATATGTGACCTTCTTCAAATCTATTTCCCTACACTGCAAAATTATTTGCCTATTCGTTACTCCATTGGAAGTATGCTGAATTGCTTAAGGTGATCCGAAACAGGTCGTTTACCTTAATTCAACATAGCATGCTTCTGGCTAATTCTTCACTTAATTTCCGGCTAGCTATGTCATAGTCACTATTTCCAGAAGGACCCCATGTTCTCAGATTAGAGGCAGTGAGATTAAAGAGGCTAATTACGGTATACTGCATCATTCCGTGCACATTGCAAGTTTCATACTCTTTCAGGGAGGTCACTCTTTGTATTTTTTGAGTATCATGTGTGAACAAAGGGTATTTAAAAGTGCCCTAAAAATTAAAAATAATTCTTACTATAATTAGTAATATTTCAAGAATATTCTTATTTTTATTCTTGTAATGAATTGTGGGCATCCTATATTAATGTAAATAATTTATAAAAATTATCTTCAAAGATTTATTTGGACCCTATCTTTGTTCGCACGTTGTTACGTAATATTTGGAAGTGACCTCCCCGAGCATACTCTACAGAGGAGCCAAAAATCCCTCCTCGGTTCCAATTATACACATAAATTAGTTCCAACATACTCACGTACTAGTAATCAGGAACGTGGTTTGCTGGTAGACGATACATCAAAAGTCACTCGGTGATAGTGGCAGCATTCCATTACTAACTGTGCGACTCATTCATTTGTTTCACATCCTCAGATATAAAAAATATAAAGTGGCCACAGCGTACTCACGTAGGAATGTGATTAGCTGGTAGATGATACACCAAAATTAAGTGGGCTATTACAGTCAGCATTTCATCACGGTGTGACTCATAGAATTTCACACATTCCAGACAACATCATCAACGCTGGCTAGTGAATAGTGTCATTGCCTTTTCTTATTTCTCGTGGACACCATGTCTCTGTATTGAGTCTGAATCATTTTCAATTCACCTATTTTATTCCCACACCTTCTTCACTTGAATAGATTACGTATATCCAACTCCAGAAGTACAATGCCTAAATGAGGCCTCTTAGAAGGGTCAGCATGCCAACATCTCTCCATCAGATCTTTGAGTTTGGGATTCACATAGTGAGGCACATGAGGTCTTTCACCATGATCAATAATCCTATCCCAGTCAGATTTCCCATATCCAAGGAAAGGTACCAAACCTGTCAAAATCTCGTAACAGGTCATGGCATAACTGTACACGTCTACCTTCTCCGTCCATATCCTTGCATTTCGATCGCACTGTCGAGGTTTTTTCAGCTCTTTCAACACCTCGGGAGCTCTCCAAAATCCAGTGCCTTGAACCAACATGGAGCTTTCAAAATCTGCAACAAATGCAGTACAATTAACACCCACGTTTAATGCATCGCCTTCTTTGAAGGTGACCTCATGTGTCCGTATGAGGACATTAGCAGCTTTTAAGTCTCGATGCAGTACACCTCGCCTATGTAACCTATTAACGCCCCGAGCAATATGTTGCATGATGATCATAGCCTGTTTATCTGAGAAGGGAGGCCCTTGGGAGTTCTTATTCTTCAACTGGAGATTGATGAGTGTTCGTAAATCACCCCAGTGCCTCTCCATCAGAAACGCAAATCGTCCATCCTCTAAAAAGAGACCATAATCAATGCTGGTGCAATGATGTAAATGCTTTATGGCAAAAAGAGGAATGTTATTCTTTATGACAAAATCAGACGCAAAAACTGGTCTTATGACATTAACCACGGGCCATTGCCTCTGAAAGTCGACCAGCGAGAAGGCGTCCATTTTGAAAACCTTCGCCACATATCTATAACGACGGCGGCTTGGCACATCATGATAGATGTCCACCTCGGCTTCGCAGATTTGCGCTTGGCCTCCCTCCGCAATCACTCGCCCAAGCTTCACTTTGACGTCGTCTCGGAAGAAACGAGGGTTTTTTTTCTTCAGTTCCTCCCAAACAAGAGCATCTATAGCAGTAGGAGATCCTTGGCTGGTGCCCACCTTCGCCAGCTCTGACCACCCTTGATTCTTCGACGTCTCGATCGCAGCCGTAATCTGCAGCTCGCTCAGGCCTGCACTTGCAGTCACATACAACGGAGATTCATGCGAAGACGGCACCATCGACGTTGGTGCAGCTGCTGTCACATATTGATCACCAACTTCGTCTGTCACTGACCTACCTCCGTCACGACTTGTGCTCGGAACATTGTGAATCGATTCTGCTCGTGACATCCCTTCCCAGATCAAGTTCTTCGATCAACCTGATCCTTGGACAACCTTAAGTACCGTGGTTTTCATTCAACACATGAACCAGTCAGAAATGAATCCTCTCACTTGTAACCTGAATTGCCCGAGACAGCAGAAAACCTCGTGGTAAACTAGATTAGCTTCTATAGCCTAAAGCAAAGACCCCTATCCACAAGGGTCCCAAATATTTATGCTAGGATAAAAAGTGGATAGTTTGGCCTCATTTTTTTACCCCATTTAGCACTGTGACCAAAAGTGAAAACTGGGAATTAAGGGTCAAAATTTCTCTCCCTTTTTGGAACCTTTATCGGGATAAAATGATAGTGCTTTTGACAATCGTGGGGGCAAAAACAGCCCCAGCGTAAAAATACCTCATTGTTACCCCCCACCAAAGTTTGGCCCCAAAGTCAAACTGTGAGGGTTCCTTGTGAGGGTTCCTTGTGTACAAGATTCAACCATTGGACTGTGGTGACATATATGTTGCAGTAAACACTACTAGAAAGAAAACCCCGTAGCATCACCCAAGACATTGTTATGAACATTAGAAAAGCAATATGTTCGCAATATGTTCTTGTGGTAAATTACTCTACAAACCTATTGTGAGAATTTATTGTGGTAATTTACTGTGGGAATATATTGTGGGTATTTTACTGTTGGAATTTCGTGTGGATAATTTACAATATAATATATGATACATCGTACAATACATTGTACATTGTACCATATATCATACATTATATGGTATAATAATAGACCGTACAATATACCGTATATCAATGGCCGGCTTCACAATAAGTATCCTCGCTCTCACTCACCCTTTGACAAACCTTGTGAGATAAATAGCTAAGCTTGTGAGCATCATGAGAACGTCATTGGGAACACAAAACGTTGCTCTCACCTCAAAAACGTTGCCCAAAGACAATTGTTGCCCCCAAACGTTGTTTATTTCCTCAAGCATTGCTAAGTGATCTAAACGTCGCGAAACCCCCACGTTCTCGTAGCGAATGTTACCGACATACCATGAACATCTTGAGTCTAGTATTCCGTACTCGACAGCTTTCCATTTGAAACAGTCTACAAATTTGTTAGCTGCTCTACGACGTGTGATCTTGAGAACTAAATTTGAGACCGTTGAAACCCAAACACCGACCACGTACTAACACTTGATCCAACTCGATCGATCGGTTCCAAACCTGATCGGGATCACGACGGCGCACATCTGGTAATTATTAAGCTGAAAATGAAATGAAACGGGCCTTAGCTTGCTGCTCTACATCTGATCCGGACGACATCACCAACGGGACAGAAATCAGGTTGGGCGTTCAGAGGAAGCTCACCGGCCAAGAGCTAGCGAGAGAATCAACGCGCGAGCTGCAACACGAACGATTCCTCCACGCCTGATGAAGCTCCGCTCAGCCTGACGTATGAGGGAGGCCAACAATACAGGCCGGCAACAAGTGGACATACAGTATGAGCTTGCCAAGAGTGAGGACGGACATACCAGCCTAGTGTGTGAGGGACAGAGAAGCAGAACGAAAGAGCAAGTGCACAAGAGGAAGCGTGGAGAGGAGAGTAAGAAAGGAACTGAGGACAGCTTTGTACCCACATGCTGATGTCATGCAGAGCATCTTTTGCCTAGAGTTCAAGGTCCTTCACTAAAGCCGGCAGTGATCTCAGAACACTAGAGTTATCCATAAAGTCCATCAAAAGTTTGAAGAAGATACCATGAATTTTGCTTTATTATACTCTTGTTTGTTCACTCTAAATAGTTACAAGGTATGGAAGATCTTGGTGGTCTATCATTATTAGGTGTGTGACAGGTGTGTAAGAGCTTGGTGGTCTTCAAAAGTTTTCAAAAGTTTTTTAGCTTCAAGAAAGGAGCTAAAAAACTTTTGAAAACTTTTGAAGACCACCAAGCTCTTACACACCACTTACACACTTAATAATCATAAACCACCAAGATCTCCCACACCTTTTAACTATTTGGAGTGAACAAATACGAGTATAATAAAGCAAAATTCATTGAAAATTCTTCAAATCCAAGGTGACTTTACGAATAACTCTACTCAGTCTATGATATTTAGAACATTATGCGACCTCCCACATAAATGGTATCTACTTTTACTACCCAGTGCATACAATACTCACGATACCTCTATAATATACGGCAATACCCCAGATATATTAAGGTGATGTTATGATGATATCCGTGGATATCACCTCATGAAGTTGTTACATATTTATATCATGATGAGTATTTTTGATACATTTCAATTTTTTTTCATTTTCTTTCTTTGTATGTTTAGTAGCCCCATTTTTTGGTAGAAATCCAGCTAACTTTAGTCAGTTTTGAGATCACTGACTAAGGGCTGCTTGCCACTATGGCCATCCAAGTCTAAAGATCGTGGGATTGAGTGGCCAAACTTTGTTGAGAGTTCAAAGAAATCTACTGAAAATAGGCAATAAAATATAGTTTTCATTTTTTATGAAAAGAAATCGACAGCCTCTCGACCATAGTTTGGGTTTCCATTCCCGTTTGACCCAAACTTCCTTTCGAGAGGCCGTCGCCTTGATCAAAAAGTGTTGCATGTAAGCATTTTGGAGTGCAACGGCCTTTGGACTTTGACCTCTAGTGTGAAAGGTCGAGCGAGGGGTCGAAAGGATGAACTTTATAAGATTTTTCAAAGTTCTTTTCTTGTAAAAATCATAGTAATTACAAAAATGCTTAGAATACTATGAAATTTTTGGGGAAAATGATGATGAACAATGATGAACAACAAGTTGTAGGTGGCATGCTTCTTGAGCTTACATAAAATGAAATTTGATAGAAAAACATTTTCTGTAATGAATATTGGATTTTTAAGGTTTTCAGCTTTAAAGTGCTGTAAATAACGCAATTTTAACAATTTTCTAGAATAGTAAATTGAACTAGAAATGGTCCCCACACTTCTTAGTTGGTAGTTTTCATTTGAAAATTAGAAACTAAGTGAAAATATGCGCTAAACAATAAGCATGGCTCCTCAGGGCTCTTTGCACACTTGACAAGCAAACAGGCCTGGTTTGGCCCTCTCAACTTAACCCCTAAAGATCCTCACCTCTTTTGTAAAAGTCAAAGTACTATAATTTGCATATTTGAAACATCACATTGTATGATTTATAATTTTTCATAGAGAGTCATTAACATTATTTATGGAGGTATGGCAAAATTTTCAAGATGATTCGAAGATATTTTGAATATTTACAAATTTTATTATGTAACGGTGCAAACAAGGTAAAACGATCCACTAAGGACGTCATCAGTGCTTTTTTCAAAGAATCTTCATCATAAAAATTGAGAAAAATATATCAACTACTAAAAAATATTATAGTCCAATGTTCTATACTTATAGATTTATCATATATAAGAAAACAAGAAGATTTTGTGAATATTATAAGTATCAAAAGGACAATTATATCTCTATCATCAGTCCTTATTTGTCCTTGATTAAGGACTATTTTGGATGAATTAAGAACTATTTTGGATGAATTAATGACTATTTTGGATGAATTATTCAATGTTTTGGATAGAATGTGCCATTAAGGACTCCGCTAAGGACTCCCTAAGTGTGCACGTGTGGCTCATTTTACCTCATTTGCACCTGTAAACAAGGGAAAATTTCAAAATAAATGTATTTTTGTCAAATTTAATATCAAAAATTATATTTAAGGTAGAGAAAAGTTATATTTACAAGGAGTAAAAAACTGAAACTGAAGAAATTAAAAGAGACCTATGATAGGAGCATCTTTAGAAATCCCTTTGTATTTTGGACACTCAAAATTCAAATTTCGCGACGGTGGAAAATCTTCAAATGAAGTCTATTCTCCAATCCCAAAGGTCAAAAGATGTACAGTGGCAACCACAAATAGTTGTACAAGAGGAGTTTTTTTTTTTAAATACTTGCCAAATCTACATGAACTCTCATAAAATAACAAGAACACAACCACAAGCACGTATAGTTGCAACAGGCATAAAACACAAAGTTTTCAATGAAAATATGAATTAGAAAAACACACAATAATTCAAATGTGTAACAAGCCTGTACAATTCTTTATGGTCAAATTGATTCTTATTGCATATCAACTATAGAAAATAAGACTAAAAATTACTAAACACCTTTATAACTCAATGATTCAACTCATAAGCACTCACAAACACTACCACCGTGTGTGGCCGGCCACCTCTTGCATGGTAGACATCAAGAGCTCTTTGAGGCATAGAGCGTATTAACTTCCTAACAACATCAGGCTCTATACCGTACCAAATTTCTTGGATCTTCTCCCATAAGTCACTTTTACTAGTTGGTTTCCTTTTAGACCTTCTCAGACGACGATCTACTTCATTCCAAAGATGTTCTATTGGATTGAGATCAGGTGATTGTGGAGGGTGTCCAATAAGCTCAAATTTTTGAGCACGCAACCACTCTACAACATAATGTGCAGTATGCTTTGGGTCATTATCATGCTGGAAAATAACCTCATCCTCTTCTAAACCTTGCATCTGTATAGTACCCATAAGTTCCGTCTCTAAAATGTTGCGATATACATATTTATCCATCTTCCTTTCAATCAGGTGAAGCTTGCCAACTCCTTCCCAAGTCATACAACCCCAAACCATTATGTTTCCTCCTCCATATTTGACTGTAGATTGCACATGCTGATCTAAAAGACGATCTCCACTCTTTCTCCAACAATACTGACGTCCATCTGAGCCAAAAAGATTGAATTTAGACTCATCAGAAAAAATGACATGAGCCCAAAACTCCCAATCTGCATGCTTGCACTTCTTTGCCCACTGCAAACGACGTGCTCGATGTTTCTTTGTCAAAAGTGGCTTCTTGGTCTTCACGCATGCTCTCAACCCTTGCCTCCGAAGACTCCTTTTCACCGTATTATCACTCAATTGGAAGCCCTCAGATCGTAACACTCTTCCTATAGCTGCCGTTGTGCTAGTATTTGGATCATTTAATCTCCTCACAATGCCACGGTCACCGCGTTCATCTAGAATTCTAGGTCTACCAGGTGAAGTTTTATCTGTTAGACTCTCTCTCTCACGGAACCTTCGCACTATGTCAGAAGAAGTGCTTCGAGGAATGCCCAAAACTGCAGAAATCTGGCCATATGAGTTGCCTCGCTCATACATCTCAAGAACTGCCCTACGTTGATTCTCAGACCTTCTAGGAGCCATAGTGAATCACCAAAGGCCTCTCCAAATCATACAAAAAAAATCCAAAACAAAAAGCCTCACAAGTGCAATTTTAATGAGAAGATAGTGGTGTGTACAACTGATGTGCATATTAAGTTGTACACACCCCTTCACGATTTTTGCATGAATAATTTCTACAAGTGGCAAAGTTTTGGGGAGTCAATGTTAATTAGGTGCCATGTGGTGTATCAATTAATGCTAACCCAAAAAATCTCCTGTAAACCCACTTACTAAGCTATAGTCAACACCTGTTGAAGTGATGGGCCACTGTGCGAAGACTTCTGGTCGCCACTGTATAGGCTATAGCCTAAAGCAAATTTACTGTGGTAATTTATTGTGGGTATTTTACTGCCGGAATTTCCTGTGGGTAATTTACAATATAATATAAAACACATCGTACAATACATTGTACATTGTACCATATACCATGCATTATATGATATAGTAATAGACCATACAATATACCATATATCAATGGCCGGCTTCATAATAAGTATTCTTAATCTCACTCACCCTTTAACAAACCTTGTGAGATAAATAGCTAAGCTTGTGAGCATCGTGAGAACATCATAGGGAACACAAAACTTTGCTCTCACCTCAAAAACGGTTTCCAAAAACAATTGTTGCTCTCAAACATTGCTTATTTCCTCAAACATTGCTAAGTTATCTAAACATTGCAAAACCCCCACGTTCACGGGGCTCCAAGCAAACATGCTTGGTGTGGCCCTCTCAACTTAACCCCTCAAGGTCCTCACCTCTTTTGTAAAAGTCAAAGCACTATAATTTGCATACTTTAAATATCACATTGAATGATTTATAATTTTTCATAGATAATCATCGACATTATGAAGGTATGACAAAATTTTCAACATGATTGGAAGATATTTTGAATATTTACAAATTTTATGATGTAAACAACGTAAAAATTCAAAATAAATATGTTTTTGTCAAATTTAATATCAAAAGTTATATTTAAGGTAGATAAAAGTTATATTTATTTGGAGTAAAAAATTGAAGGTGAAGAAATTAAAAGAGACTTATGATTGAAGCATCTTTAGAAAGCCCTTTGTATTTTGGACACTCAAAATTCAAAGTTCTCAACGGTGGAAAAGCTTCAAATGAAGTTTATTCTCCAATCCCAATGGTCAAAAGATGTATCATAACTTAACTTAAACATCTAATGAAAACACCAACTACAATAAAGTTAAGACACTTGATTTTTGGGGCGTTTGACCAAAAAACAAGCAGAATAGGATTGATTGGTCCTTTAGGGGTTAATGTATTGATTTCTCTGCAACATTGTTGTTTTTCCTGGTAGGCATTGACTCATTGTTTGCCTTGACTGCAACATTGTTAATTTTTTCCTGGTGGGCATGCCAAGCATTACGACGAAAAGAAAAGGGCGTCTCAAAATCATTGTTGACGCCCTAAATTTCAAAAGTGGATTTAAATACACGAGGACTCAATCTCAACATTTAGGTTCCATGTCCACATTGTAAGGTATTTATTTACACTCATGATGATCTACCAAAAACTACCAACCACTACACTAAATAGTGTATTTAGTGTGAGGTGATGAATAATGTGCTTATCCCTACTACTTGTCTAACACTAATTGTCAATTTGTGGGTAATTAGTGTTGGCGGCTGCATGCATCGCCACCTCTCTTCATAGCCAGTCATCAGTTATCATCCAGTTATCATCCAATTTGATTCAATTATCATCAAATTTCAATTATCATCCAATTTGATTCATTCCATTTTTAAAATTTTAGTTTTTCCATCTAAACTTTCATTTCAAGTTTCATTCCTTACTCACACTAAATATCCATATCTCAAAAGATCACAATGTCAAAACGTTACTATTCTTCATAAATAGTGTGAGAATTCACATTTTGTGTTTTTACAAAAGTAGGTTTTTTGATATTTAGAGTGATGTTCGCAATTACAGTGCCTCACACTAAATACACTATTTAGTGTAGTTCTTCCCAATGCTTGGCATGCCATTGATTGCCTTGACAATAATTGTATTGAAATTGGTGGTTTTCAGTGTCGGGTCCATTCTCTGAAATATGAACCACCTACGGCGTCAGCAGTGGTTTGGAGACGCCCTTTTCTTTTCGAGGCTTTCATGGCTCATTGGTTCTGCAGTGCATTGACCAGGATGCTACAACACCATTCTATCTGTTAACAACATCTTGATGTTGATTGCATCCATTAATTAATAGTTTACTATTTTCCTCATTTGTTTACAAAAACACATTAAAACGTACAATTTAAATTAATAAAAAACACAGCTTCGAGCAACTTGGTAGCTCACACTAAACTCGTTTCACCAGGCTGGGGGACTGTGTCACCAGGGAAGATCTCCATGTTCTTAACTCTGTACAGCCCTGGAGAAACCACACTTTTTTGGTGATGTTTTCTTAAAGCTTTCGCTGTCAAAATTAGGGATACCATTAACAATATCCAACCGTATGAATGTAAGCATAGCTTCATGAAGCTTGTGTCGGTTAAATCTTGGTAAGATCAGACCGTTGGATTAGAAGATTACAGTATGTCTTTGAACTGTATAATGAACACTCAAAAATGCGATTTTGGAAGGTGTGTGACTTCAAGGACGAATAAAATTTGGGTTAAATTTTCAATAATGAAAGTGAAGACATTCAGCAATGACATGTGCCAACACCTTTCCATTGCAATCATTCATGTCAAGAACGGACTCATAATTATTGTGAATTTTATAAGTGAGAGTGACTTCTCCATGTACAGTTTAGAACCAAAATTTCTACGTTCAAATAAGAAAGGAGTTGGTACATTGATCAAGATCGGACTACACTAATGGAACATGAACAAGAGAACACAATGCAAAAAAAAATACAACAAAAAAAAATTCCAAATACAAGAAATACCACATAGTAGATGTGTTGTATTTGTAAGTATTTGCTGCATTTTGAGGTATTTGCAGTATTTTGGTGCTTTCTCGGGTGTTTTGTACAGTACATAGGTATTTGGATAGTTAAGAAAGTTAGATTCCAAAGTTTCTTTTTGCATCATCTGCAGAATCAAAAGTTACACATTTGAACTTCAGACATTGGACTAAGATGGTTTAGAGATTTTTCAACATTTCATTTTTTAATGATTTAGTGACCACTTAGTGGTTACCTGGGCACTAAAGGGTTAATGGCATTATAATTCTCCTTGGTGAGCCTTCTCTTTTTGCGCCGGTAACCACAAAGAGCACACGGTCCAAAATTGACAAATCCAACAAATGATCCAATCACAACGCCGACAAGTGCACCTGCATAATTGTGTAAATTGTGTCCCTACCTGTTCGATACTGTGCTTCGCATTGCGTTGAGGGTTTAAAAAAAATTTAAATGCTTTGTTTCTTTCCACGATTGTTGTCCAATCATAGGTCCCTCCTTCCCCCATTCCTTCATTTGATTGTGGATTGTTCCACAATTTTTTAGTTTGGGCATATTTGCTAAAGTTAGCATCACTTTTCATCACCTTTTCAAAGCATCAATCCATTTCATATTTGGTTGAGAAAATCTATTTTTTCCTCCCATTATTCTCTTTTAAACAAGCCCGTGGGGCTTTTTTATGTTTAAAATGCACCATGGTGTAGTGTGGCATATTGATATGTCCTTCCACAATCGTTTTTAATTGGATGCTTGGTTTCTCCATGATTTCACATCTTCTACAAGGGCATACCATGTAGGCCCCCTTTGAAGATGACGGTTTTGGAATTGGTGTTTGACATGTGTCTTTCAAAACTTTTCTCTTGTTCCTACGTTCGTAAAATATTGGAAGCTTCCGTGTCAAATTCTAGGTCATCAGCAATATCTTGAGATAAATTAACAGTACCAGTTAATAAAGATAGTTACATAGAAACTTAACCCTTTAAGGACCGCGCATCCAAATAGCAGATGTTTGTTGGTCAAAGCCAATTTTGACCTTGAAGATAACATTTTTTGCTATTTCTTTCAATTAAGAAAATGAAGTTTATCGAGTCTAGTTTTCACTTCACTTCTCAGATCTCATAAATTTCAAGTATTGAATATTTTATTTCTGTTGCAAGCTAGGTAGCTCAAAGTCTAAATTACACTGCATAGGATGTTCAACTTTTGAATTTTAAAATTAAATTAAAAAAATCTACAAAAAATATCATATGATTCTCCATTGTCATTTGCACATGTTCTAGAATTTTTATATTTTTTGAAGTTTTTTTGTAATTAATATGAATCTCTTGAAGTATTTAACCTAAAAGTTTATAAAAAGTTCATTTTGCATTAAAAAAATTTAAAAAAAATAGGACGAATAGGAAACATACAATTGCATGCATGAAAATATTAAAAAATATATTTTAACAAATATTGAAAGCTAGACTGCGTATAAAAAGTGTAGTTTGACTGTTCTGCAAAAGAATGTGCAGTTAACCGCTAAAGGTCCTCACCTCTTTTGCAAAAGTCAAAGCACTATAATTTGCATACTTTAAATATCACATTGAATGATTTATAATTTTTCATAGATAATCATCGACATTATGAAGGTATGACAAAATTTTCAACATGATTGGAAGATATTTTGAATATTTACAAATTTTATGATGTAAACAAGGTAAAAATTCAAAATAAATATGTTTTTGTCAAATTTAATATCAAAAATTATATTTAAGGTAGATAAACGTTATATTTACATAGAGTAAAAAATTGAAGGTGAAGAAATTAAAAGAGACTTATGATTGAAGCATCTTTAGAAAGCCCTTTGTATTTTGGACACTGAAAATTCAAAGTTCTCAACGGTGGAAAAGCTTCAAATGAAGTTTATTCTCCAATCTCAACGGTCAAAAGATGTATCATAACTTAACTTAAACATCTAATGAAAACACCAACTACAATAAACTTACGACACTTGATTTTTGGGGCCTTTGACCAAAAATCAAGCATAATTGGGTTGATTGGTCCTTTAGAGGTTAAGGGTTAAATAGTGCAGAATTTTGAAATGCAATGAGAGGAATAAAAATGATTTTAAACAATAAGATCTCAAAACCCGTTGATATTTTAGACAACAAGATCTCAAAACTCTTTTATATTTTAAACAATAAGATTTCAAAACTCATGGTTCTTTTTTCTCCAAATCTAAAAAGGATTTGCCTATAAGCTACCCACATGATAATTAAGTTACTCATGAGGGAACTAATAGACCAATCGTTTATGAATAAGTTATTCATATAGTAGTTAAGTTACTTTGTTAAATCAAACGTTTATGACTCCAAGTTAGTTAGAACACCAAAGTAGTAGTCTACTTAAATAGTCTATACATATTTTAAGTATATAGATAGTAAGTACTTGATTCTAAAAAGGATTTGCATTTTTCCCATTGAAATCCTTATTATATCATAAGTAACAAATTTGTATCCATAATTGTTTGAAGTTGAGAGTAAAAAATGGAGTTTTTATTTTCATATAAAAATAAGTCAAAAAGATAATTTTGGATCAAAACTCAATTGTATGTGTTTTGCATTTTGTGTACTACGACATGTCAAAATTTCAATCAAGTTTTAATGACAATTCTTTAAAAAAACAAAAATTATATAACTTTATTCACTACTGCAGCTGTACAAAAATTGCAAATCCCAATTCACTTAACCCCTAAACGTCTAAATGTGCCTTTGCGGCTAGTAGAATACGTTGTATTTCGGTTGTATTTGGAATGAATCCACATTTTAATGGATTTGAGTTCAAAAGGGAAAAGTGGAATTTAGATCAATGCAATTCTAGTGAGCTACTAAGATCCCAGTTTAAATTTTCTTGTTGGTAGCAAATCCCAATTATACGTCAACGTATATACTATCCTCATGGGACAGTTTAGGGGTTAAGGTAACTATATCTACAAGGGCACATTTACCTTAAAGCGTGCATATCTATTGAAGTGTGACATTTCACACCTGAAATGTCACACTGTAATAGATACGCACCCTTTAAGATAAATGCTCCCTTTTAGGTGTAGTTACCTTAACAACTTTGTACCAAATAGATGAGACTACCTGAACCTAATGATCTCCAATCCTAGATTTTCAATGCATACCACTGCACAATCACTGGAAATCTCCGCGGTCATCCATCCGCCAACGGCTAATTTATACCCCCTAAAGTTGGATAACCTATTACCACCAACTTAAGCAATCTGGCCTATTTTTGTCAGTGCTAAATTCGAAAAAAAAATATGATTGCGTTGGAAATAGGTTTTGACGAGGATTGCAAAAATTTGCAACATCTAATTCACATTTGTCAATTTTTTACAAAATTCCAAAGTGGAAAGTAGCCTTTTACCCAAATCAAACTTCTAGATTTCCCATGTCCACACCATGTGGTACTAACTTTCACTCATCATGATACCCAAAACCACCAACTATTTCTTTGCAATGTTTGGCATGCCATTGGTCTACCTCAATAGTGAAATAGGTGGTTTTGAGTCTCAACTCTGGTGGCCCCAAGAAAAATCTACAAGTTGTGATTGGGGGTGGTGGTGGTAATAGGTTATCCAACCTTAGACCCTTCACATCAACATGCCAACTCAATTGTATGCGAGGGTGCTTTTGGCGCCACGTCAGAACTATATTGGGTTCAACCAGTAAGAGGAAAAGCATACGTAGGCTTTGGTTTCTGGCGCCATTTATGTTTTGAAAGCTCGCACGAGTTACCTTCTTGGTCACATTTCTACACTCTATGAATATTCTTGTTGCATCGTGTTATGCTTGCACTGATGAGAGCTATCGGTGTGTGACACTGTGACGAGTTTGGGTTAGAGGCGTAACAGCTGTGTGCGTAATCTTCTAGGTTTTGTTGCAAATGCCCACTTGTTACAAGCACATTCTTTAGTTAGCCGGTTTTTCATTTCCTTGTGTTGCATCTGATTGTTGCAATGGTAAGCATCGACACCTGCATTTCCTGCTTGAAATTTCTCTTTGTCACTGTTTTCTTCTTAACCTACTCTCAATTGTTGATTTCTTTGTATTGCATGTGTAACTCCACTTACATATTAATTTGGAGCAATCACATGTTAGTAAGTGAATTAGTAAACATATGTTATGTTTCTTCTTAACCTACTCTTGATTGTCGATTTCTTGGCATTGCATGTGTAACTCCACTTACATATTAATTTGGAGGAATCATATGTTAGTGAACAAATAGTAAACACATGTTATGTTTCTTCTTAACCTACTCTCGATTGTTGGTTTCTGGTATTACTTGTGTTGGGGAAGAAATCGAACAACTGTACAAGATTGTTGCCTCCACGGCCATCGATGCCCTGGAAGACGAGAGCGGCCCTTATCCTTGGGGATGTCGCCTTTAGCGGCAACGGAAAACAAAAGACTTGAAGAAGTTCCAGCAGGACATTCTAAAGCAGACTAATTACACAGCTTATAACAAATAATAATACTCGGATGTCAACAAAGTTTACAAGGAAAAATGTACATGAGGAATGTACAATGCAAAGTGTACACAAGGAGTGTACACTCCAACTAAAAGTTGGTAACAAAGGGGGTGAGCTACCCCTCTCAAGTATGATAACCATACTCAGCTCATGAAATGGGTAAAGGCCATCCTCCAACTCTTAATGGAAATGGATACAAGATCAAAATCTTAAGACTCGCCGGGTCTGTGCAAAGGTTGAACAATTATTGACAAGGGAAGGCAATGTGCCAAAAATCCAGTATTCCCTTGCAATGATGTCAACAGAAGCATAAAAACATCTCCGAAGTGAATGATATTAAGCCTGACAAGTAATGTCACACTCGGCGTTTGTGTTGAACGAGTCCTATCGCTGAATACTTCCACTCTGAACTCCTTCTCAGGAATCTCAGCTTGGCCTCTGCAAAGAACATGTCAAGCAAAATTTTAGGTTAACAGGCAAATTTCGAAGCAATGATTATCATTATGGCTCAGTGATACCACGTCATGATATAAGCTCTACAGAAATGTCTTACGTGTCTTAAAACTGGTTACTCTAACCTTGATAATAGTTTAAAACAACCCAGGAGGAATATGACGACCCTCTAATGGACAGTGCCCAAACGCATTTTACTTGAACTTTGAAGAATGTAATCTTAAGACCATTTTCTAAAGCAGTTCAAGGCAAACACATCATTTTTACAAACCAATTATCTACAGGTATCATGCATAAACAACTAACTTCGAGCATTAAATGCTGCAATTATAATGCTAAGGAAAAATCATTAAGTTCAAAAGGATTGACAGATGATACATCTCACAACACTACCTACACTGTCCAGGATACTCAACAAAGACAATTCATTTCACACAAATGAACAAATCCAAAAACATATCAGCTCTGTCATCATCGCCAAAGGCAACCGATTTTATGAAAATCAAAATCAACAGTAATCGATGTATGATACCCGTCCAACCAGTGTAGCGAATTCTTCAGTTCAAAGCCGAGACCCAGAGCCCCAATCAACCTAACTTTAGCTGTGGTTCCCCGAATTAATTCATTCCCAACCCTACTACAGTACCTTTAAAGTTCTTTGGTTGTCACAAAAATCATTGCATCTAAGATAATTTTTTTTGCATAGATCGAATCAACACAATGCTTAGTTTGCTTCACCCTGGACTTACATTGTGTAATTATGCAGGACACCTACTCCTCTTCCGTGCCGTGAGCTGCTTGCCCTTGTCCTTGACTTCCTGTTCTTTTGCTTGGACTACGTCTGCAAAATGCTGGAATATCTGGCTCATGCTGGCTATCTCATCTGCTCTGAAATCCCACGGCATGGAGGTATTATACCTTCCACTAGGGTTCCAAGTAGCAATCTCCAAGGCTGCAACTCCCACAGCATTCGCCACTAAAGAACCGTAATTCTTCCGAAGCTTCGTCAGTTCCTCATTGTCTTCGACAATCAAGTTCTACAGCCAGGATAAACCTACATTTGTAAGCTGCACCAACTATGAGAACATCATGGAGTAACTTGTGAGCTCAATAATAAGTCTACTTTAAGAGTGAATGGAAACAAGTTACCTTACTCCCCCCTTTACCATCGGGCACCTGTTTAATTGGATTGAAGGTCTGCTTGCGCAAAAGATCATCAACCCGACTTCGCCATGTACCAAACTTCTCGGGATCTCCACCAAACTTGTCTTTACACTCCTCCCACCATCCTTCTGTGTTGATCTGGCCTAATATTTTTACACCAATCTCGGCTGTGCCGTACTTGTCCAACATCTGGTTCACAAACACAAAGCGTAAATCATCAGTTTTGAATAAGTCAATTGCACTCACACAGCATGTTAACCCCTAAAGGACCAAGGATTCATAGTTTTAAAATGACAACTTCAATTGCTCATATCATGGAAAGTATGATTCAGATGGGACTAAATTTTTGCATCACCGGAACCAGTGAAGACATTGCATGTGTTGATAAAGACAACAAATAAATTTGAGAAAAAGAAGTCCACAAAGGAACTAGGACCCAAAACAGCCAAAAAAGGAAAAACATGAGGTCCAATTTGAGCTTCAGGGGTTAAAAGATAGTGAAAACACAATGAGGAAAGTATAACTCACGCTTGAATTGAGTATGGTGGTTCTGGCATCATTGACTTCATCTGTCACCTTCCTGTGGGAGATGGTCAATTGCAAGATAAGACCATGTCCAGCGTCGACATCTTCTTCAAGCTCTTCACACTTTCTTCCAAGTCAGCAATGATCATAACATAGTCTTCTTCCGTAAGTATCACAGGCTCTTTCTCAGCTAATTCTACAGTCTCTGCCTACTCGGCTTCCTCCGTCTGCACTTGCTCTTCTGTCACTTGGATGTAGCTTTCCAACGATCCAACAGGGTCAGTCTCTTTAACCAGCTGCACCGGGACCTTGGATTTGCTTGAAGAATTAGTTCCATTGCGGCGTCGAGTGTACAACTTGGCGAAGTTACTCTCAGGCGGTCCTTCCAACCCCACACAATAACATTCTAAATCTGACTGTTTGGCTACCAGCTCCTCGAAACAATCCCCACATATCCTATGCGAAAGTCTAGAGTAGGACTTTTGTTGTTCTAAAATAGAACACTCACCTGAAGGTTTAGAAGAAAAAATCTCAGAAAAAGTAATTCAACATAGCATGCTTCTGGCTAATTCTTCACTTAATTTCCGGCTAGCTATGTCCTATTCACTGTTCTAGTCACCAAGAGGACCCCATTTTCTCAGATTAGAGGCATGTAAGATTAAAGAGGCTAATTACAATATACTGCATCATTCCGTGCACATTGCAAGTTTCATACTCTACAGAGGAGCCAAAAATCCCTCCTCGGTTCCAATTAAACACAAAAATTGGTCCCAACATACTCAGGTACTAGTAATTAGGAACGTGGTTTGCTGATAGACGATACATCAAAAGTTACTCGGTGACAGTGGCAGCATTCCATTACTAACTGTGCAACTAATTCATTTGTTTCACATCCTCAGATATAAAAAAACAAAAGTGGTCACAACGTACTCACGTAGGAATGTGATTACGTGGTAGATGATACACCAAAATTAAGTGGGCGATTGCAGTCAGCATTCCATCACGGTGTGACTCATAGTGTTTCACATTCCAGACAACATGATCAGCGCTGGCTAGTGAATAGTGGCATTGCCTTCTCTTATTTCTCGTGGGCACCATGTCTCTGTATTGAGTCTGAATCATTTTCAATTCCCCATTTTATTCCTATTGAAGACAAAATAAGTATTTCCAACTCCGTATTTACTTCGTATATATCAGGCCTCTCGGAAGGGTTAGCATGCCAACATCTCTCCATCAGATCTTTCAGTTTGGGATTCACATAGTGAGGCACATGAGGTCTTTCACCATGATCAATAATCCTATCCCAATCAGATTTCCGATATCCAAGGAAAGGTACCAAACCTGTCAAAATCTCGTAACAGGTCATGGCATAACCGTACACGTCTACCTTCTTCGTCCATATCGTTGCATTTCGATCGCATTCCCGAGGTTTTTTCAGCTCTTTCAAAACCTCCGGAGCTCTCCAAAATCCAGTGCCTTGAACTAACAAGGAGCTCTCAAAATCTGCGACCAACGCCATACAATTATAACCCACGTCTAATGCATCACCTTGTTTGAAGGTGTCCTCAAGTGTTCCTATGAGGACATTAGCAGCTTTTAAGTCTCGATGCAGTACACCTCGGCTATGTAAAGTAAATACACCCTGAGCAATATGTTGCATGATGATCATAGCCTCTTTATCTGAGAAGGGCGGCCCTTGGGAGTTCTTATTCTTCAACTGGAGATTGATGAGTGTTCGTAAATCACCCCAGTGCCTCTCCATCAGAAACGCAAATCGTCCATCCTCTAAAAAGAGACCATAATGAATGTTAGTGCAATAAGATAAAAACTTAAAGGCATAAAGAGAAAAATTCTCATTTACGCTCACTAGCCAATCTAACTCGCCCACGGGCCATTGCCTCCGAAAGTCGGCCAGCGAGAAGCCGTCCATTTTGAAAACCTTCGCCACATATCTGTAACGACGGCCTGGCACGCCATCGATGTCGTCCACCTCGACTTCGCAGATCTGGGCTTGGCCTCCCTCCGCAATCACTCGCCCAAGCTTCACTTTGACGTCGTCTCGAAACAGACGAGGATGTTTTTCCTTCAGTTCCTCCCAAACAAGAGCATCTACAGCAGTAGGAGATCCTTGGCTGGTGCCCACCTTCGCCAGCTCTGACCACCCTTCATTCTTCGACGTCTCGATCGCAGCCCTAATCTGCACCTCGCTCAGGCCTGCACTTCCAGTCACATACAACGAAGATTCATGCGAAGACGGCACCATCGACGTTGGTGCAGCTGCTGTCACATATTGATCACCCACTTCGTCTGTCACTGGCCTACCTCCGTCACAACTTGTGCTCGGAACATTGTGAATCGATTCTGCTCACGACATCCCTTCCCAGATCAAGTTCTTCGATCAACGTACCTGATCCTTGGACAACACATGAACCAGTCAGAAATGAAATCATTCCTCTCACTTGTAACCTGAATTGCACGAGACAGCAGAAAATCTCGTGGTAAACTAGATTAGCTTCTATAGCCCAAAGCAAAGACCCTCCGCAAGATTCAACCATCGGACGCGGGCCTCGTGGTGACATACATGAAGTAAAGTTGCCGACATACCATGTATATCTTGAGTCAGTTCCGTACTCGACAGCTACCCTAAACCCAGTGTGAGAGAAACAGAGAGGGACAGAGAAGGAGAAAGAAAGAGCAAGTGCGCAAGTGGAAGCGTGGAGATGAGATCCCGAGTAAGTGCAAACAGGCTACGTGACGGAAAAGGGAAGGAAGGAAGGAAGGAAGGAAGGAACTGAAGGCGCAGGAGAGAGAAACAACAAGTGAGCGGGGGTTGGAAGGAAGAAAAACAACAACAAGTGGGGGCTTCTCGGGACTATCGGCGCAATTTCTGCTAAATTTCTGCTAAATTTCCACTCCGTCTAGAATCATTCTCCAAACACAAACGCACAAAAACCTAATCTCAAATGCTCTCCATAACCAATCTACAGTATCTCAACCAGAAACTAGCCATCTAGTGTAAAGTATCGTTCAGATCTTTGTTTTCCGCTTTAAAAAAAATTAAGCCTCCATCTAAAATCGTTCTGCTCTCTAACAAACGGTGCACGTATGACAGCGACAAGAACCTCGTCTGTGCTCATTTTTCCCGTACGAAAAGCCATCGATCGACCGTGGAAGAAGAGAAAGGCAAACAAGGAAGGGTGAAGATGAAGTAAGTTACCAGTGGAGTGCGGGAGGGAGACGATGGCGGTGAAGATCTGGCTATGGCGGTGCAGATCTGGCTATAGCGGTGCAGATCTGGATATGGCGGACGAGAAGAGGGAAATGGCGACGATGAGTTTGGGGAAAGGCCGCAGGACGAGTCAGCATACCTCACAAGGTATGTGAGACGGATGAAAACAAGGCTAGGCAAATGAAATTATGGTGTGATGGATGAAAGTCACCGGCGCCTGGCTCCCGGTCTGCAGCGGTCTGAGGCTCCCCGCGTTCCCAATGAGGCTCCCCGTTCTCCCCGCTCCCTGCGCTCCCGATGGGGCGGCTGTCCAGCATGTATCTCCCTCCCTCTTCAGCGCATTCCGCTTCTCATTGGCAAGCGCAACCCTAATTACATTAACAGACAGCTCTGATCAGTACAGGACGCAAAAATCCATACAGTATATCAAAGTTGTCACCAGCGGGGTAAATGCATCAACACATGCATGTTGAGTGACGGAAAAATGACAATCGGTATAGTTTATAGATTGCAATCTGTATAAATTACAAAACAAAGATGAAAAACAAGTGCAGTGACAAACATAGCTAATTTCCCAAATTCGGAGAGTAAAACCAAAACACAATAATTGCGGTGCAGGGTGCACATTCAACAACCACTGATCACATGTAAAAGCATGGACAAATTCAATCTTGTAGTTTCCTAAAGACAAGACCCTTGAATTCTAACTGCATATGTATGTCAGCAAAGTGACACCAATTGCAACACGACAAAGGATGTTGAAATACTCACGCGTTCTTTATGACTGAGTCTTCAAAAACTGGCTTAGCATGATGCGAACACCTCAGTACTAAGCTTACCTGGGGTAGCTAGCTGTGCTCAGTTTCACACTTTCAGAACCAGTCAAAAGTCCTTTACGTTTCTCCGTCACACCTTCGATGCCTGATTTCGTAGGAACAGGACTCGAAAAAACTTTCGTGACCAAACTTTCTGTATCAGACTTCCCAGGACAGTTAGTATTGTATTGTAATACTTTAGAGTTAGGCAAGAAGAAAAAGATTCCAGCACAAGTTGAAACATAATTTTTGGACGAAGAATGAAGTAGTTATAAATTTTCAAAGTTGAAGCAAGACACATTCCATTCACGTCACACAGGTACACCTCTTTCTGTCTAAAGAAGATTTGTACAACACACACTGAAAATGCTTAACCCCTAAACGTCCCAGCGTTCACAAACAAGATCACAAACGGATTCAAAGCCTTCTCACTTTCTCATCAATGCTTGGATGAAACTCATCCAAATTTTTGGAGATTCTTCACCAAGTTGTTGTCTTATCTAATGGCGGGATTTAGTCATATTTCAGTACATATTTTTCTAAAATTACAAATGTAGAAGTATGTCAAGTCGTTAACCAAGCCAAAATTGCATTGACTCTAGTTCAAAGTGGAATCGTGAAAAATGAGGTCATAAATTTAAGAAACACAAAAATTTCAAAGTATCACCACATTTAAGAGTATCTCATTTCAAACTGGTAGTTTATAATGCTTTTTCCCAAATTGTCAATTCCAGGGACACCCTTCGCATTACCGAAGGATTACAAAGAATTTGTCAAAATCACTTGAAAATCAACTTTTTTTGCTTTCTCTATATGACTCATAGGTTGATTTTTATTTTCTAAAAATTGCTCATCAATAAAAATTGAAAGCAAAAGTAGGTAACAATTTACCTATGATGGAAGAAAATAAGAATATAAAAACCTTTATTTGTGTTTTGCAACTCCCATTTGGTTTAGCTTTACCAACTTTTTTGGAACTGCCAAAACTTCTTTATTAACCCCCTAAACGTCCCATGGGGATAGTAGATACTTGGCCATATAATTGGCATTTGCTACCAACAAGAGCTGAATATTGGGATCTCAATAGCTCACTAGAACTGCATTGATGTAAATTTGAGCTTCCATGTTGAACTCAAACCTAGAAAAGGTCTAGATCCATTCCAAATAGTAGAAAAATACACCGTTTTCTACTGGCCGCAAAGGCACTTTCAGACGTTTAGGGGTTAAAGCCCCTTGATGATTGTTCAGTATGAAATTAGAGACCATATATTTGCTTATGATTTTTAGCATATGACAAGCTCACAATTGGTTAAGCCCTAAACGTCCCAGGTGTCCCCAAAATTCACAGTTTGAGAAAAATCATTATAAAGTGCTATCTAGGATAATATTTCGGAATTGTTATACAAATGAAAGTTGTAGATATTGAATTTCAAGTTCCATCCGTACAGTTAGATTCACCAATGCCATCACTAATATTTTATTGTAAAACTCCAAAGTTATAATGAAAAATTCATTCTAAATTCGATTACAAACAAAATATTCATATTTTTTGAATAAAATTTGTTGGAATGGATTAAGAATGAGATACTCTTGAAATAGTGATTTTTTGAAAATTTTGTATTACTTCGATTTATAACCTCATTTTAGCATGCCCACTTTTGCACTAAAGTCAATGCAATTTTGGCTTGGTCAACTAATTGACATACTTCCACATTTGTAATTTTTTTTTAAATGTACCCTAGTAACACCAAATCTAACTATTAGAGAGAACAACAACTTTATAAAGTATTTTCAAAAAATTGAATGAGTTTCATCCCTGAAGTAATGTGAGTGTGGCGGTAGTGTGAGTTGGAATCTGTTAGTTGTCCAAAAATTGGGCAGTGAGACGTTTAGGGGCAAACCTGTAGTAAAATGCAGGGTCTAAGTGTGGTTATACCTTTAGTCATTGGCTGAGGCTACGATTTAATCTTACGTGGCATATCGTGGCGTCCGACATGGACCCTTGAAATATCCCTTTTCACACGGTGTTGGTAAGAGTGAGTTGTGATCCCGGTCTTGGGACTTGAATCTGCTTCCCGTCTCGTCGTTTCGTTTTCCAGCGTTTTTTTGATTTGTGTGCGGAAATCGTAGGAATGCAGCTGAGCCGCGGCCTTGTTGATCAACACTGACAAACTTGCTCATTAGAATCGACTCGCTCCTCCCTCGAATACAATCCTGTTCAATCACTTGATCCACGAATTCTCCGCTCGGAACATACGATCAAACGAGAATTGAAGGCGCCCTAAGAATCACCAAAAGTAAGTTGGAACGATCCAGGATCCACAACTTGTTAAATTGCCCTGAATGCTCTCATCGTTCTTCAAACCCAAGAATAGAATTCGCACTCACATCCACATAGAATCAGCAAATTAAACGCGGCATAATTGACTCACCGCAGGCAGCGCGGAATTCTCGAATCACAATTTGATGCAACAAAGACTGGATCATTGCGAACGTGCGGGCTAACTCGGGAGACGTTGACGGAGAGACCAAGGCCCGTTGGAAATCCTCACTAGTTAGGGTTAAGTTAGACGGATAGATCTTCACACTCATCCCTTCAATTCTGCCTCCTTGAATTGCTCTCTTAAGGCTGGCTCGCACTTGTCGTTGTCGGTACTCGTAGCTCCAGGAGTTCATGGCTGTTTGTTGCTGTAATTTGCAATGCTTTGATACTCGTAGGAATCCTTTGGTAATTGTTTAGTTTCCAATGCTAGCTCATGTTTTTCTACGCTTTTCAATCCATAAAGCCCCTTCTGATCGAATTCTTTCAGCGGCACTAGCTGACTGACTATCGTTCCCTCCTTTTCTTGCTTGTTTTTGTGCTTATACACGAGACTTATTCATTTGCCTTTCTGATCGAACTGTTCGTTCCCTTATTTAACAGAGTGCATCAGGTGATCACGTGAGGCGAGGCGAGGCGCCATCTGTATTGAAGGAAAGGATCGGGTGTCTCGAGGAGATCGAATTCTTGTGCTTTCAAGAGCTTGTTGTCAGGGTAAGCAATTTTTCACTATATCTAAGAGCGACCATCACCTAAAAGCGTCCATAGCTCAATCGCCCGTAATAAGTAGATTCTAACAGCCTATTGTTGATGAGAATGTGCACAATGTGAACATCAGAGTTTAGGGTCGGTTTAACGTTAACGTATAGTCAACACTTTGGAAATTCATACCTTATTCATACGGTGTTCAAATAATGCATGTTAAAGTGTGTTGGAATTCTCTTGAACTTGCTATTGACCCTTTTACGCGCCAACGTCCATAAATATGGTGTGATGCTTTTCATCCATTGAAAATTCTCTTGATTCATGCGCAAGTTGACTACCATTTGTACGGTAGTGGATCTTCAAAACAAGATAATGTGAATTTTTGAGAAATAACAAAAGTGGTTTATGTCAAGTTTCATTCTTATTTCAAAAAGTGAGACCTTAAACATGATTTTTTGTAATAAGTAGAATCAAATAATGGAAACCATATCATCTTGTAGTGCATGTTATTCCAATTTCATTAAAATATTTTTTGATTTTTTTTGTGTTAATTTTGGATTTTAAATTGAATTTCAAGAGAAAACCTTGCAAAATTAATTAAAAGTTATTAATAATAAATATGATGAATTCAACATTGAAATTATCTTCACATTGACATTTACAACTTTGGTTTGTACATCAACTTCATCAAACATTTTATAATGAATCTTTGAAAACAAGTGTTGAATCAGGACGTTGAAGGATTAAGACCCACTGAAAATATTTTCTGTTTTATGTGTATAAGTAGGCTCAGTTGGTAAGGTGAACGCTTTAAGGTATAAGGTTGGATAACCCATTACCACCACGACACCTAAAACCACCAACTTCTACACCCCTCTTACATTTTAGGAAGGAAATGTAGACTATCATTACATGACTTATGCATGAATCGCTCAAAAGTTAAGTCATGTACCGACAACTTACATTTCCTCCCTGAAATGAAGGAATGGTGTAGAAGTTGGTGGTTTTAGGTGTCGTGGTGGTAATGGGTTATCCAACCTTAGTTACCTTATGCTCTATTTGAAGTTCTAGATTTTTGTCTTTAAACTGTGATTGTCATCCCGCATGACGCCACTCCTGACGTCAGCCCTAATTCCTCCCAATTCACACCCATCTTTCACATCACTTCTTTTCGGGAGAAATGTTGCTTCTTCACTCTCCAAGTTCGATTTCTCACTCACTGGAATACATGTGGGTTTCTGAATTCTTCTGTTCCTCGTGTTGTTCATGATTTTTGGGTTTCTTCATGGACAGGGACCTTTGTGGGATTTGATCGCTTGATTGTGAGGTTGATAGCCAGCTTGTTGTGGAGCTTCATGGATCCGTTTGAAGCATCGCTCGGATCTTTGGAGGACGTTCGGAATGAATTAGCAGACAGGTTGGAATTTGGAGTTTCATTTGGGTGCAGCTGAATTCCCACGTTGTTGTTTGGGTTCACGAACTTCTTCTCCCTGAGTGATCGTTTCGTGTGCCGATTAGAGAAATGAGTACACCAAAAAACCACCAGAAGGTAGTACAAGTGAAATATATTCCCAAGTATAATGTCATAGAGTTGACATATGATAGCTATCAGGCGATCGGGTGTTTAGCGCAGGTAGAAAACCCCAAGGCTAAACTTTGGCACGAGAAGAAACGCTACCCTAAGTTTTATGTCTTGCCATGTTCGAAATCTTTGAGTAGTAGTTACTTTTCTGAGATTTTTTCTTCTAAACCTTCAGGTGAGTGTTCGATTTTAGAGCAACAAAAGTCCTACTCTAGGCTTTCGCATAGGATATGTGGGGATTGTTTCGAGGAGCTGGTAGCTAAACAGTCAAATTTAGAATGTTATTGTGTGGGGCTGGAAGGACCGCCTGAGAGTAACTTCACCAAGTTGTACACTCGACGCCGCAATGGAACTAATTCTTCAAGCAAATCCAAGGTCCCTGTGCAGCTGGTTAAAGAGACTGACCCTGTTGGATCGTTGGAAAGCTACATGCAAGTGACAGAAGAGCAAGTGCAGACGAAGGAAGCCGAGCAGGCCGAGACTGTAGAATTCGCTGAGAAAGAGCCTGTGACACTGACGGAAGAAGACTATGTTAAGATCATTGCTGAGTTGGAAGAAAAAGTGAAAGAGCTTGAAGAAGACGTCGACGCTGGACATGATCTCATCTCGCAATTGACCGTCTCTCACAGGAAGGTGACAGATGAAGTCAATGATGCCAGAACCACCATACTCAATTCAAGCGTGAGTTATACTTTCCTCATTGTGTTTTCACTATCTTTTAACCCCTGAAGGACCAAGGATCTCAAATTGGACCTCATGTTTTTCTTTTTTTGGCAGTTTTGGGTAGGTCCTTTGTGGACTTCTTTTTCTCAAATTTATTTGTTTTCTTTATCAACACATGCAATGCTCTTCACTGGTTCCGGTGATGCAAAAATTTAGTCCCATCTGAATTATACTTTTCATGATATGATCAATTGAAGTTGTCATCTTAAAACCATGAATCCTTGGTCCTTTAGGGGTTAATATGCTGTGTGAGTGCGATTGACTTATTACAAAACTGATGATTTACGCTTTGTGTTTGTGAACCAGATGTTGGACAAGTACGGCACAGCCGAGATTGGTGTAAAAATATTAGGCCAGATCAACACAGAAGGGTGGTGGGAGGAGTGTAAAGACAAGTTTGGTGGGAATCCCGAGAAGTTTGGTACATGGCAAAGTCGGGTTGATGATCTGTTGCGCAAGCAGACCTTCAATCCAATTAAACAGGTGCCCGATGGCAAAGGGGGGAGTAAGGTAACTTGTTTCCATTCACTCTAAAGTAGACTTATTATTAAGCTCACAAGTAACTCCATGATGTATTCATGGTTGGTGCAGCTTACAAATGTAGGTTTATCATTGAACTGCAGAACGTGATTGACGAAGACAATGAGGAACTGACGAAGCTTCGGAAGAATTACGGTCCTTTAGTGGCGAATGCTGTGGGAGTTGCAGCCTTGGAGATTGCAACTTGGAACCCTAGTGGAAGGTACAATACCTCCCTGCCATGGGATTTCAGAGCAGATGAGAAAGCCAGCATGAGCCAGATATTCCAGCATTTTGCAGACGTAGTCCAAGCAAAAGAACAGGAAGTCAAGCAGCTCACGGCACGAAAGAGGAGCAGGGGTCCTGCATAATTACTCAATGTAAGTCCAGGGTGAAGCAAACTAAGGATTGTGTTGATTCTATGCAGACAAATTTTATGTTAGATCCATTGATTTTTGTGACAGCCAAAGAACTTTAAAGGTACTGTAGTAGGGTTGGGAATGAATCAATTCGGCGAATCACAGTTAAAGTTAGGTTGATTGGGGCTCTGGGTCTCGGCTTCGAACTGAAGAATTCGCTACAGTTGTTGACCGGGTATCATATATCGGTTACTGTTGATTTTGATTTTCATAAAATCGGTTGCCTTCGGCGATGATGACAGAGCTGATATGTTTTTGGATTTGTTCATTTGTGTGAAATGAATTGTTTTGTTGAGTATCCTGGACAGTGTAGGTAGTGCTGTGAGATGTGTTATGTGTCAATCCTTTTGAACTTAATGATTTTTCCTTAGCATTATAATTGGAGCATGTAATGCTCAAAGCTAGTTGTTTATGCATGATACCTGCACGTTTTGGGTAGAGTCAACTTGTTTGTAAAAATGATGTGTTTGCCTTGAACTGTTTTAGAAATGGTAAACCTTAAAATTACATTCTTCGAAATTTAAGTAAAATACATTAGGGTAGTGTCCATTACAGGGTCGTCATAATCCTCGTGGTTTGCTTTAAACTATTATTAAGGTTAGAGTAACCAGTTTTAAGACATGTAAGACGTTTCCGTGGAGCTTATCATGACGTGGTATCACTGATCCATAATGATTAGCATTGCTTTAAAATCTGCCTGTTAACCTAAAACATTGCTTGACATGTTCTTTGCAGAGGCCAAGCTGAGGAGTTCAGAGTGGAAGCAGAGAAGCGATAGGATTTGTTCGACACAAAAGCCTAGTGCGACATTACTTGTCAGGCTTAATATCATTCACTTCGGAGATATTTTTATGCTTCTGTTGACATCATTGCAAGGGGTTGCTGGGTTTTTGGCACATTGCCCTCCCTTGTCAATAATCGTTCAACCTTTTCACAGACCCGGCGAGTTTTAAGGTTTTGATCTTGTATCCATTTCCATTAAGAGTTGGAGGATGGCCTTTACCCATTTCATGAGCTGAGTATGGTTATCATACTTGAGAGGGGTAGCTCACCCCCTTTGTTACCAACTTTTAGTTGTGGAGTGTACACTCCTTGTGTACACTTTGCATTGTACATTCGTCATGTACATTTTTCCTTGTAAACTTTGTTGACATCTGAGTATTATTATTTGTTATAAGCTGTGTAATTAGTCTGCTTTAGAATCTTCTGCTGGAACTTCTACAATTTTCGCGGGAGCAAATCCCCAAAGTCCCATCCCGTGGCAAGAATGAAAGATAACGTAGTTTTTCTTCACATATCCAAAATGGTGCTCATAATGACCGTTGTTGACACTACGATTCAATCACATCTCTTACACAATGCATGATTGTTAGAATAGTACAACAACCACTACAAGGAGAAGGCGTCGCTTTTCACTCCTGTGAGTCAAACGGTGGCACTTTGCAGTCACCAATTATTTGGTTAGACTTGGTGATTGCGATTCTTCACGTAGGACAAGCATGTATAGTGAAAAGCGATAATGAATGGGATCCTCCGGAGTGAGAAACGACCCCTCTGCTTGTAGCGAAAAACATGGAGGTAAGTGACCATTTTATATTCAGTGGATTTCTTAGCCATATCAACATGTGGATTGTGGGCCATGTTTGTTGCCTCTAACACTGGCATACTAGACACTCTGCGTCTGCTGTGTAGATACCACACAAGTTTGGTACGGTGTCACAATGGGGGAAAACAAGAAAAGAAGAAAAAAAAACAAGAGAAGCAGTTAAAACAAGCGGCTAGTCGTGTACTGAGATTAAAAAAAAGTCATGATTATCATTCAAAGAACAAATTTTTAATGTATTGGTTTCAATTTTCATTCACACGATCATTGTTCTCATACGATTATCCCAAAATTTCTACTGAATAAGTGTTATTTATCATTAAAGTAAAGTTCTTAGTGAGTCATTAAAACGACTAATGGCAGATCTATTTTAGTGCTTTGAATACCTAAATTTTTACAATGTTGCTTTCATCTTGCACTATGCGTTTTGCACACATGTTGCAAACATGAACCTATCACTGTTCTTTTTAATAACAATTTAAATTAAAAAATCATATTGAAAATGCCTCCAAAAAGCACTCACCGGTTCGTATTAGCTTAACCCCTAAAGGCCCTTAAAAGCCAAAATGGCTTTTTGTTGTTTCGGACAGCTTAGATGGAAGGTCTAAATTAAGAATTTTAGACTATAATTTGGCGTGGGCGTGGTCATACATACAAGGTGTGTGTGGTAAACATTACAAAGTCAAATTCGGATTTTATAAAAAAATTATTGAAATTTTTGGTTTCAAGCCCAACTGGGGCAGAAAAAAACTTTTTATTATAATCATTTTTTGAATTTTTGTTTTTGGAGACATGCTCTTCACCACATTTAGGCTCAAAATTTGAAGTGACCCATGTTGATTATATTCTTGGCTTGACAAGGGCAGCCTCCAAAATAAAGAACAGCAACCTCCGAGGTTTTTTGTAATTTCACATTCTTTTCTTTCGAAATTTGTCAAAATTTGAGATTTTGAAATTTTTCAAAAATAATTTCGCCTAAAATTTATAAAATCATAGAGGTACCGAATCACCGTTCGTTTTTTCCAAAAATAAAATACAATTAATTTGATGCATGTTTCACTAAATTGCCATTTTTATACCTTCTTCCGGAAATTAATTTGCATGAAGGTTTGAAACGCGTGATTAGTCTCTAAAATTTTGCATGAGCGTACCCAACTTAGTTATCTACATGGAAAAAAATATGAGCAAAATGTTTAGAGTAACAATCTTCAAGTCCCCCTTCGCACTATGGAGACAATGCCTCCCAAGCAATGCCCAGAAAAACTTTTGCACAAACTTTGAATGTTATGATCTGGCTTGCAAATGATAAACATCCAACTGTCAATTTTTGAAATAGTAACTATGAATAGGCTTAGGTGCAAGATCTTACGGTTGGAATTCTAAAAGAAGTAAAAAAACTTGGTTCACATCCTCGGGAGTACATAGAGGTAGAAAATCGCAGTTTTGAGGTTTCAAGCTCCCAAAAACACAACAAAATTTAGGGGTTAAATGGACCCTGAATCAATTTTGTATTAGCTTGAGTGGACCCTGAATCATTTTCTTACAATCCCAATGTTAACTTTCACTACACTAAATAGTGTATTTAGTGTGAGGCACTGTAATTGCGAACATCACTCTAATTATCAAAAAACCTACTTTTGTAAAAACACTAAATGTGAATTCTCACACTATTTAAAAAGAATAGTAACGTTTTGACATTGTGATCTTTTGAGATATGGATATTTAGTGTGAGTAAGGAATGAAACTTGAGATGAAAGTTTGGATGGAAAAGTTGAAATTTTAGAAATGGAATGAATCAAATTGGATGATAACTGAAATCAATGCTTTGTGACACGTGTCCTGTGGTGACGCATGCAGCCGCCAACACTAATTACCCACAAATTGACAATTAGTGTTAGACAAGTAGTAGGGGTAAGCACATTATTCATCACCTCACACTAAATACACTATTTAGTGTAGTTATTGATTGGAATGAATAATTGTTCTTATCAGTTCAATTTTTGCAGTAACTCAAATTTATGAGATGGTTCCTGTTGGAAGGTCTTTCTGTAGTGATCAGAGAGACTTTTGCCATGAAAGACTCTCATTTAAGTTATGATTATTGCACACACACATATATATATATATATATATATATATATATATATATATATATTAATTAGTGAAAATATTTGCAGTACAGTATCTATGAAGGTTGTTGAACAGGCTCACTAGTAGGAAATGTGTTGTTTTTCACTTACTATAAATGAAAAAGGAATGAAACCGCGCCAGGCACATGGGTTGCATCAATGCTGGTGACTGGTTGAGTTAATCGAAAAGTCAGCTCAAAGAGAAAAGTTTTAGCAAACTCCTCTTGAACTCATATTGAATATAAATAGACCAAAAACTAATTCATGATGAGTTGGGAGACAATCTAAAGCAAGCCACTGTCATTATTCTCCACACCTTGCAATGACTTCCACACCTCCTACCAAAGCTCCAAGCCCATGGCCCACAAGGGGACAAGTTATGACACGACACTATTCAACCCAAGTATAGCTCAAAAGAGAGGTTACAAGATGGGCAAAAAGGGAGGTTAGATGGGCTTCTTTTCGGTTAACTCTAATATTCTGTCATTGTTCACTGTTTCCAGTAGCCTACCTAGGTTGCACAATGTCCAGTATACTTAAAAACTGGCCATTCAAAAGAAACTGACCATAGAAAAGTGAAACCTCCATGGCTTGCATAGTGAAAAAAAAATGATCAAATACTTTGTTTCAACAGCTGTGAAGACCAATTAGTACACAGCTTATCACAAACAATAATACTCGGATGTCAACAAAATTTAGGAGGAAAAATGTACTGTACATGAGGAATGTACAATGCAAAGTGTACACAAGGAGTGTACCCTAGTGACAACTAAAAGTTGGTACCAAAGGGGGTGAGCTACCCCTCTCAAGTATGAGAACCATGCTCAGCTAATGAAATCATGGGTGAAGGTCATCCTCTTAATGGAAATGAAGACATCAAAACTCGCGGGGGGTCCGTGCAAACTGGTTGAACAATTATTGACATGGGAGGGCAATTTGCCAAAACCCCAGCAATTGATCAGTTTACCTGCAGCAGCTTTAATTTTCCTTCACACTGAGCACCCCAGACTGACCGCAAAGAAGTTGTTACGGCGAAGTACTAGTGTACAATTTTAATGAAGCAACAAATGTACTTGATGCTCACCATGTCAATTTGGTCTTAGGGTTTAGGGTTTAAGGCTCTCTCATGTATAATCGTCATCCGACACCAGAACTTCATACTTTGTCCCTTTCAGCCGGGCTAGTACCTCATCCCAGTTTTGTATTCGTTCACTCAGTGGCCGTGTGTGGATCTTCACCTGCTGGCTCTCTAACTTCCGTGGCAGCACCCCCAGAAACTCTTGGATCTCACTCAGACGCTGCAACAACAAAATAAATTGACATTTACTCAATCTGTTAACCCCTAAACGTACCAACCCTTTGAACAGAAGTAGATTCTAGATTCAAAAGTAGAAATTAGCATAGCTCAGATGTACATGAGAAGACCATTGCAAGCATTAGAAAATTAGACATACTTGTAGTTGGAGGCCTCTGCAATATTATCAATAGCTCCCCATCTCAAGAGATTTATTGTAGTTGGTAGAGAATTTAATAGGCTTTAAAGGTGACTTGGATGAAAATCATCCGAGGTTGTATGAGAAAGTTTAGGGGTTTGTGATCCAGTTTCTGGACGTTGGGACGTTTAGGGGTTAATCGAAAACGGTTAATCCCTAAAAGACCAGCGATTCACGGTATTGAAATGATAAATTCAATTTATCATATTGTGATCAAATATAAGCTAATACTATACCACCGTAATCAATGAAGAACGTTGCATGTGTTGGCCAAACAAGAAAGAAATTTGAACGAAAGGGACCCACTCAAGAATGCTAAAAAAAACACGAGGTCTGATTTGGGGTCAATAAAAACGGAGAATGGTTCATAGATTGCCTTGATATTTGTTGAGTCATGCTGGCAATTGAAAGAACATTCCAATGCATCATAGCATGTATTTTTTGGACATCGTATGAATAAACTATGGATCTTCAAACTGTTAACCCCTAATGGACCAAGAAGCCCGATGATTTTTATAGCATTTTTGAGCAAGTCTTATGTGGATTTCTTTTAGTTCAAATGTATTTGTGTTTTGACAATGTTCTTCACTAATTCCAATGATGTAAAACTTGACCCCATAGCAATTCTGCTTTTTACAACATGATCGATTGAAGTTAGCATTTTGAAACCATGAATCCTTGGTCCTTTAGGGGCTAAGTAACATTTTCACTTTTAATAGAAGCAACACTAGATCCGCAGGTTCGGATGATGTACATTTCAAGCAATTTCATGATTAAAATTAGTAACTTATGGAAAAACCGGAAATGAGGCAAACCTGTGGGTTCATGACAAGATCTTCATAGTAAACCACTTTCATACGAGTGCTCTTGAACAAGCGTTGTGCATTACTTGCCATATCCTCCACTTCCTGAAGATTTTCAGGCAGATTCTTCACGTCTATGACTGGCTTGTACTCTGCCAGTTTCAAAGCCTGCAATGCAATACCCAACAATGTCGAGCCGTTCAGAGGCTTACAGGAAAACTAGAGGAAATACAATGAAGTGGAAGCATATTATCGGTCTATTTATTAGAGCAGGCGACTACCAAACTAGATTGAACAACAAAGATTGACATGGCCATGAAGAAGCAAGTGTTCTTCACCACACTATTGTTTTAAATGTCCTTGAAAAGAAAAGAAAAACTAAAATCTTTTATTTATTATTCATGCCTGGCAGAAGTGATGTTGTCTGCCTCTGCTGAAGTAGGGTCAGGTAAGCCACACTATTTGTGTCAATAGTGTACATATCAAATTTTTAAATATAAGACATTTTAGTGCAAGGCTTTGAATCAATAGTTCATGTAGAGGTGGGAAGAAGAAAAAATCTTGCAAAAATGAACATTTGTTTTGGTCCAAAATCCTGTCAAGCCCAAATTTAGTTTGCCTGTAGTTCCCCAGGCTCACTTAGGGGTTAATGCATTACCGTATGTGAGGGTCAGATTCGGACAGTATTGTGTCGAAATCTAATTTCCATATCATATTTTGAGAGGTCCACATCACCATAAACCAATCACAAGATGACATGTGGCACTCTTCGGACTTAATTAATTAAATTATGTCGAAACTGACCACGAGGTAGGGTAGTAGAATTCAGTTAATGCATTAAGCCATTGAAAAATATGCTGCTGTCATCACACTACAGCAATACAGGTGGTGTTTTAAAAAAACCAAATGAGAAAAGAGAGTTGCACCTCTTCCAAAGAGTGAACATGAGACTTGTGAGTGCCATTCAGGAGCTTTTCGCGACGATCGAACTCATTTGCCATCATTGAGATTAAACGCTTCAACACATTTCGTCGACGTAGTAGAATGATAGAGACGCCCATCCTCTTGAAATAGTCCAACACCTCCTTGTGGTATTCCATCGGTCCCTGCATGAGCCAAACACAACTATAAATAAAAATCCAATCATAAAACATATTGTTTGTAGTACCAAATCGTAATCCACACCCACAACCACGAGACTCTCACCAAATATGTTGCCTTATTATACACACAAATCGAAACCACAATAACCCCAGGGCCACATCCTCACTACAAAGCTCATTGCAAAAGCTGGCACGAAAATGTGCACTCACAGCCCTATTATACACTGTTAGGGACACATATAGTATCGGGAACCTCACCTTGGCAAATGTACCCCCCTGGCTACATTCTGCAGGGGATAATACACGGGAGGTTCCTGATACTATATTCTAGCCCACTAGGGGGGTGTAATGATATGGGAGCAATTAAGGGAACAATTGAACAATTAAGGAACAATACAGAATGAAAGTGTGTAATGATATGGGAACAATTAACCCCTAAAGGACCAAGAAGCCCAAATTGGGCCTCATGTTTTTTATAGCAATTTTGAATAGGTCCTATCTATATAGGCTTCCTTTTATTCAAGTTTATTTGTCTTTCGATCAACACTTGCAATGCTCTTCACTGATTCTAATGATATAAAATTTGTGCCATTTGAATTATATTTTTCAAAATATGATTAATTAAACTTGTCATTTTAAAACCATGAATCCTTGGTCCTTTAGGGGTTATGGGAACAATTGAACAATTAAGGAACAATACAGAATGGAAGCGCAAAAAGATGTAGTATGAGATGAGTACCTGGTTGAGCATCCACTTGAAACCGACAGCGGCAGTACACGCATTCTTGGAAGCGCTGTTGCGCCAGTCCAGGTTGAAGACCATGTCCAGGTTCCTGGCGATGGCGGAGAAATTGTCTCGGCGTTCCCACACGGAGAACACTTCGCCATGGGAACTGATATTGGGGTGATTGTTCAGCAGCGTCTCAAACCACCCACTCCCTGATCTTTGCATTGACAGTATTACAAAGTAGTGTACCGGTGTGCATGTGCACTCGTTCCTGCAGCCAAAACAGAATATACACAAACATAATAAGACAGGAGGAGCCTGAAACAGCAACAAAAAAAAAAAAAAAAAACAAAGTAGTCCCAAGTACACAAGAAGAATCCATTGAAATTGCACAAAGTTACGTGTATTTCTCTCTGACTTATTAGAGTTAACCGAGAAGTCAGCCCAAAGAGGAAAGTTTTAGCAAACTCGTGTGGAATTCCTCTTGAACTCATATTGAAACCAAAAACTAGTCGATGATGAGTTGGGAGACAATCTAAAGCAGGCCACGATCGTTATCCTCCACACCTCGCAATGACTCCCACACCTTCTACCAAAGCTCCATGGCCCACAAGGGGACAATCTATGACACGACACTATTCAACCCAAGTATAGTTCAAGAAAGAGGTTAGAAGTACAGCCAAAAGGGAGGTTAGATGGGCTTCTTCTCGGTTAACTCAATTATCTCATATACACAACCTTCAATACATGCTTCTAATTAAAGCTAACCCAAACAAGAAGCCTTCATGTTTTTTAACCCTTAAAGGTCCCTTGGGGATAGTAAATACGTTAGCGAATATTTGGGATTTCTTGTAAGTAAGAATCTCCAAATTGGGACCCCAATAGCTCATTAGAACCATAGCAACATGAATTTCAACTTCACTTTTGATTTTAGACCATTGGATGTGAGGAACCATTCTAAATACAACAAAATGTTGATATATAAGACTCGTCAAGACCAGCTCTCTGGACCTTCAAGGATTGAGGAGGTCTTATGTGCACTTTTGTTCCAATTTATGCAACACATGCAATGTTCGTCACTGATTCCAGTAGTAAAGAATATCGTCCCATCTGAATTGCGTTCTTTCACAAACAGGATTGATTTGTATTTGTCATTTGAAAACCATAAATCATTTGCACTTTTCAAGAGTCATGTGCATTTTTTAGCAATTGGACACGAAATTCAGGTTGAAGGATCACTTCAGAATGGCGACCTGTGATAAGTGTGTGGAAGTGGGAAGTGTTGAGAAATGTCCACAGAAGAGGGGGGGGCAAGTCCAACACAAGAAGCGTCTTCTCGTCTCCAATCTCGCACGACAAGGTCTTCCGCAGTCTCGTAGGGGAAATGCCGTGTGGGAGAAAGGCCCACACCCACCATACACATGTAAATGCCACTCCCTCCAATGACCACCAACACAAGCAGCTTCCAAACAGGAAAGAGCTTTCTCCACTCCTTTCCACTGCAAAGATCCTGAACCCATCACCAGCCCAAGCCAAACCCACCATCAGCTCCTCGTCTGAGAGCTTTCCGACGGTACCAAAAACGTAGCCCACGGGCCCACGATCGGGGAGATCTCAACATTATGTACAAAACAAAACAAACAAACGACCTTCCTTAACCCCTAAAGGACCATAATTTCACCAGGTGACTACTGTTTTTTTCAGTAATTTTGAGTAGGTTTTATGTAGATTCTTTTTTGGTAATTTTTTTTATTTTATTCAACAAATGTAATATTCTTCACTAATTCCGGTGATATAAAATTTGGTCCCATTCAAATTATAATTTTCACAATATGATCGTTTGAACTTGTCATTTTAAAACCATGAATCCTTGGTCCTTTAGGGGTTAATGTATAGATGAAACACTCAATGCATACTCCTTTGGGAAACTGGCACTGCGCGAGCCCTGGCTTTACCTTCATAGTTGTACTGCTAAAGAAATCATATCCTCCTTCGTATTTTGTGTCCAATTGACTCCCTGCCATCTGCTCCAATGAGCACAAACAGTTTTAGTCTCAAGCAAGCCTTTCCTGCGATTCAACACTCTCTTATATCACACCTTGTTAACGAGTTCAGAACTTGACATGTGGAAAGTGTCCAATCACAATGGCAAATATTCTCTCACTGCAGATACTGGAATTGGAGTGTGATAATAACGAGTTCAGAGTGTATAGCAACAGCGACTAATGTTGGGCCTCTTGTTATTTTTAGCAGTTTTGAGTAGACTATCTTTTGTGCAATTTCATTTCGTTTTTGACCAACACATGCAATGATCTTCACTGATTCTGGTGATATAGAATCTGGCCCCATCTTAATTACAATTTTCACAATATGAACAATCGAATAGGGGCTCATATGGGGACTATCTTTTGTCCAATTTCACTACGTTTTATTCCCAACACATGCAATGATCTTCACTGATTCTGGTGATATAGAATTTGGCCCCAATTTTCACAATATGATCAATTGAGTAGGGGCTCATATGGGGACTATCTTCTGTCCAATTTCGTTACGTTTTTTGACCAACACATGCAATGATCTTCACTGATTCAGGTGATGTGAAATTTGGCCCCATTTGAACTACATTTCTCAATCGAAAAGGTCATTTTTAAAACCATAAATCATCACCTGGTGGAATCCATTGGCAGCCGGGACATCGCCAGGCCGTGGCAAAGAAGAGAGTGGAATACTGCATGCTTGTTTTTTCTCCACCATAAGCCCAAGCTTGACCTCACTTCCAATCATGTCAAGATCCCATTCACTGGAAAATGGATGCTAGACCGCCAGCTCCTTGGCCAAAGCAGCAGCAGCAGCAGCAGCACTACTACTCTCCTGTCAATTAAAGGCCTCATTCAGCTCCCAAGCCTCATTCAGCAGAATTTCATAACTTGTTCTCCTCTCTTGCAGCTGAACCACATTGTTACATCCACTTCAAGTCACTTACCCACATTAAATAAATAATATCAGCAAACCTAACTATTGACGTTCAAAATATCCAATAATAACGAAACACATAAGAATTATCGATCTGTAGAACTGGAGATAACCACTGTGGCTCTGCCTGTGCACTTGACCTAGAGTGAAGGAGAAGGCTCAGTGCCCATGCAACCACTGCCTCTTCAGCTGGAAGAATTTGCAAATGGGTACGATGTTGTTCATAAAATAAAAAAAGCTGCTCTTGATAGCTAACCTAAAATCTCTCTCACACAAGTCATGGGAGTGGCCCCAAAAGCAATAATTTACACTGGGAGTGTAGATCTAAAACCTGGAATATTTCAGAGAGCGCCAAGAAATCCCAAGTCCGTTCCAAGAATGCAAAACAGCCCCAAATTCACTTTAGACCACAACCAAAATGCACCAAAATCCTACCGACCGAAATGCACTAGTAAAACCACCACATACGGCTCTCTCTGTCTGCAAGATACTAAATCCTCTATACCTCGATCTTACGGTGACCAGCTAGAGGATTTTTGGTTCGATCTTTACCCACAAAAATCTTCCGTTATCATTGGTATGTACAGGCAACAATTCTATGTATCTGTAGAAAGAAATTGTAAATCGCCAAAAAAATGCTTTTTATTTTCGAGTTTCAATTTTCAAATCGCCACTAGGACTCCCTTGAAAAAACGAAAAAAAAATGACCCCTGTTATGAACTCTTCCAATACACTCACTCGGCTGGTCAGATCATCATTGAATGGAAAAAAAAAATGAATGAGGGCTGTCTACTCTCAAACCTTCATAACTGGAATGATTGCATAAGAACAATATTCATGCTGATTTGGATCTCAAGAGCTAAAAGCACACTCCCTACTCTCTCATTCATTCCGTCCTGCCCCAAGTGAAGTGCAAAATCCACAAACCCAAATTGTACCGATTGCGCTGTAACACTAGTAAATGAAACAAAAAGCTCCCGCCTTGGAGAGCCATTAACACGTACCTAGGCAAGAAAGTAACCGAAAAAGCTCCGCACTCACTCACGTTGGCGATGGGATGCAGCAATGGCACCCAATTGCGGCGCCATGATTGGCAAAACTGACGAAGACTGACTGATAGGTTTGAAATGACAAAAGGTAGACGACTTGTGAGTGTGTGAGAGTGTCTTTGTGTGTGTAAGTTATTGTACTAGCTACTACTGTAGAGATTGATGGCAAGCTTCAATGGCTGACCTAGGAGTGTGTGAAGCTAGCTAAGAAAAGGGGCAGCAGGCCACGCCATAGCCAGCTTTCAAGCGAGGACTGGCAGCATGCGCGCACTGCCTGCCATGGGGAAGTCCACGAGGGATTTTCGGAATTGCTGAAGTCCTCATTGCTGACCTACCAAGCGCGTTAAAGTCAGTGAGCTCGGATGACCTGGTCCCCAAAAACAAACTTACAACGAAAGGAAAGGAAAAACTGAAGAGATGAGAAAGTCTAGAGAAGAGACGAGGACGACCTGGTTGAGTGAGACTGATTTGCTGGGTAAGTTCTGTTTGTGGAGTGTCGGTCATGAAGTGCACATGGGGTTCCGGCTACACTAATTTATCATTGTTGCGTCAACGGCGTGATCCAAGTGCACTTAGGGAGCGGAAAAACAAGGAAAAGAAAAAGAAAAAAGAAAGAGTGACCACAAACTGAAAGGTGTCCTCTTTCGGGTGCATTCATAAGAGCATTCCCACCCATGCACGCTAGGACGAACCCTCTCAAATTATTCATCTATATTTGAAGGGCCCTTGCACTCACACTCCTCCACCCTTGCACGCCCTTCAGGTATCAAAAGTGCGCATCAAATAGTCAATGGACCAATCACAAGTAGAATGGGAGGAATAATCATCGAATAGTCAACTCAATAGTGTTTTGAAGGCCCAATTTCTAACACGCAAGAATCCAGAGTCAAGAGCTATTTTGAAAGGGCCCTTGAAACTTTTCAGTCAACTCTCTGAGGCCATTGGTGGCCATGCTCTAAGAGCATTATTTCCCACCTATGCACGCTAGGACTAACTCGCTGAAATTATTCATCTATGCGTGAAGAGCCCTTGCATTGAGGGCCTCTTTACACTAGAGGCGAGAAGCCATGAAGAGAGAAATTTCAGCCAATGGAAGGCCTGAAAACCGAGAAGACCAAAGAATGTGACTTTACACCGGAAATTTTTAGTTCAAGAGACGGAACGAGGAGAAAATGACAATAACAACACTTTTATTCTTTGTGGCAAGAAAAGTGGACATTTTCCAAGGCCCCCGGATTTTGCGTCAAGCCCACCTCAATAGGTGGGTCTAACGCAAAACCCGGGGGACCGTTTGGCCAAAATTCTCATAACCAATCATTTTTTATTTTTTAAGAGATATGTAAGAACGTTACTCAAAAAAAATTAGCGCTTTATTTTGTGGCCCCTTCTCACTTTACACTATATCCAAAGGCCGTCAAGTTCAAAGATTGGCCTCTCAAGAATAAGCCATGGTCTTTGTGAGGTTTTTTGCACAGCTTCTCGTATGTAGTGTAAAGAGGGCCTCACACTCCCCCACCCTTGCACGCCCTTCACGTATCAAAAGTGCGCATCAAATAGTCAATGGACCAATTACAAGTAGAATAGGAAGATATAGTAAACTAAATAGTGATTGGAAGGCCCAATTTCTAACACGCTAGGATCTAGAGTCAAGAGATATTTTTGAAGGGCCCTTGGCACTTTTCATTTAGTTATGGAGTGTGAGAGACTCTCTAAAGGCATGGGTGGCCATGCTAACATTTATAGCAACCCCACTATTCAGCCTTGGGGATCAACATTGCATGCCATAATTATTGCAAGAATCGTAATCTTCTGAAGAATCAAAGCCATCTCTAGTTAACTTGCCAAAATTATTGTAGGAATCGTAATGTTTGGAGAATCAAAGCCATCTCTAGTTAACCCATTAGTGCCTAGGGTACGTGCATTGGATTTCAGTAGTTTTTCTCACTATGATTGATACTATTAGAAATAGAATGGATTAAATTAAAAAGTAATTGTACGATTGTATTTTCAACTGGAGCCGAGGAAATTTTCCAAAATTAGAGAATCATCCAATGGTGGAGTTGTAAGATTATGGTATGTTTTTGAACCGTATAATGCATTCTTAAAAAATGAGATTTTGGAGGGTGTGTGACTTCAAAGTTAAATAGAATTTGGGATTAAATTTTCTAAAATGAAAATGAAGAAGTTCAACAATGCCTTATATCAATCCCTCTCCATTGCAATCTTTCATATTAAGAACAGAGTTTCACATAATTATTGTGAATTTTTTAAGTGAAGGTGACTTATTCATGGTTAATGATGAAGAGGAAATTGATGATGTGGAACATATAGAAACTATTAAAAAGACAAAAGTTTGTTGAGCTACTAAGCCATATGTTAATTCTTTACACAAGCAAAAGGGTGTGTTGTAGTACTAGCTAAAGAATGTTATGTTCTACCACTACTATAGTATCGGAATTAATATTCACAAAATTTAATGGATATTAGAGTATCTTCAAATGAATGCAACATAAGAGCCCCTCCCGATGAGGCAAGTGCAGGCCTCGTCTAAATGTCGGGTTCATTGTGAGATCTCTTGTAATGATAGTGAGAGCAAATTTTGTAAAAGACATTGGCCATATAATGAGGAAGTGGCAAGCACCCGTCACTTAGTCGTCCTCTAATTTAATACAAGAATTAAAATAAATATATTCTTTGTAGAGTCCAACTTGTGAAAGTAGGCACGGGATCTTTGTGAAAGGTTGTCACGGTGCTTTCTTCCTATCTTCAGTGTTCAACAAGATTTTTATTTGACAAAGTTCAGTCTAAAACACTTTTCCAACCTACTCCTGAATTTTTCAAATCTTCACATTGTGTATATGCTCGTTAGTTGGACAAACATTCTAGTATTATTAAAGAATAGCAAATTGGACTAGAAAGTAGAAGATAGCCCCAACATTGTCATAGTTGGGATCATTTTTATTTGAAATTAGGAACTAGGTGAAAAACGACCAAATATGGTCTGATGGGGCTCTTTGGACATTTTAGGGGCTAAGGAAGCAAATCAATGGAGAAACAATCAAACCATTTGTTTCTTCTGAAATCCTTCGTTGCAGTCTACATTAGGAACTTCAAGGCATGTAATCATGGTGCCATGTGATGCATTGAAATGTGATGAAGATAATTTGGTGCCAACCTCTATGCCAACCTAGTATGAATAAAATGACACTAAAATGGCTTATATGCGGCCTTTGGTGTCAAAATGGCACCAAAATAATTCGGCCCAACTTTTCTAATGTATGTCTTGGTTCACTATGCAGACCTCAGACGGGACTACCCCACTCGGGTAGCAATGGCGAGACATGCGAGCAAGAAAATAAGAGTTTTCCAAATACATATACTGTGATTTCCAACTTGTAAGGTGAGTCCATGTCCCAATAGTAACAAATTCTAACAAACATTGTTCATGAATAGTCCCTTGATCCCTTGGATGACATGAGTGACTACCTCAACTTTAACACCCCTATAAGGTAGAGGGCTCTAAACCCGCCACAGTTTTAAACCCGCACTCTACCAAGGACGAACATTTTGAAATTTTGGATGTAGCTATGGTGAAGAGCACTACTTTAGAATCCAATTATGTCATTTCAACTTCAGAAATTCATAACTAATTTTAGGAGCATCCAATTTTTTTGATTCAAAATATGTTGGTCTTTGTTTGGATTTGTCTTCCAGTGAAAAATCATGCTTACTTCTCCATGTGTCCTCATAAATTCATAGCCCTTAAAGTGGCAGGTTCAGAGCCTCCTACCTTAGGTAGACTCACAAACGGATGACAAACATACACATACACAGATAGAGGTGACTTTTCTGCAAGGAATACCTTACCCCGTGGTGGATTGGTCCAAAAGTGCCACATGTCATCTTGTGATTGGTTAAGGGCGATGTGGACATCTCATAAGCCATGTGGAAATTCAATTTTGACTCTACCAGTCTGTCTGAATCCGATCCTCATGTACGTTACCAGAATGTGATGTAATAGCATGAGAAACTGAGAATACCAGAATATGTGATAATTTGAGTATATGCATTAATTCCCAAGGGTTAGGGTTTGGTGACGTACATTGCTTTCTTCCTCGTGACACGAAATCCATCGCCATCGATCGATCCCGCTGCCAAATGCAATCCTGACCATGACAAGAAACAATCTCTACCAGAGAGTACAAAGCTCTGACGATTCGGATGAACCGCCTCCACCGGACAAGGAATTCACCGAAGCCAAACAGTCACAACCGCATGATCATAGCAACAGTAACTATTACACAGTCATCATTCAATAAAATTTAAGTCGATTATTGTCATGGATTTTGATCATGTATACATTCACAGGAAGTTTAAAGTGGATTCCCTGTGACATTTTCCCTACATATACAAGGAATTTGTAAAAAGTCCCACAATTGCAGAGGGGAAGAACAAAGACACACAGGGGAAACTGAGACACAGGGAACACTCAGTTTTTCCCTGTGCATGTTTCAATTTTCCGTGTTCATGTCTCAATTTTCCCTGTGTGTCTTTGTTCTTTCATATGGACTCTTTACAAATTACACAGGGAATCCACTTTAAGCTCCTGGTGATTAGCTTTCTGGCAATCAAAATACTCCCTATGTACTTACTTAATCCATCGATTTACATCAGAGTCAAAACACTCCCTCTGTAAACACGGGATTAACCCTAATCCATGGATTTCAGTAAAAACAATGGGACAGAGGGAGTACCCTTATCATTTACAGTAACAAGAAAAAAAATTGCAAAAAAAAAACATTAATTAGTCTGTCAAAATTGCAAATCCTTCACATAAAAAAGAAAGAAGAAAACTCTTGTTCTGACATGATTTTGGAACGCAGATATGAGTTCCTCGGAGGACGATGAGCCGCGAATCCAGACGAAAACTGTGATGATCGAGATCAAAGGGAAAACGCCGCCGCGGGGAAAAGACGGAGTGCACGCGCTCAATGAAAAATCAGTGAAAACCACGAATAATGTAGACACGGTAACAACAATAACGGGCCCCGTGAGTACGCATCATGTTCCGTCACGGATGTTGTTGTTCAAGGAGCGGTTGATCGACACGCGGAAGAGTAGTAGCAGCACTATCGATCGGGTGAAGAGGTTGCAGGAGCGCGCGGAGGGGATGGTGGACATGAAAGAGCGCATTCAGGAGCGGAGAGACCGATGCCGCAATGATCCCCGGAATACGACTCGCTTGTATCACGACACGGTAACTGTGGCGGAGAAACCCCTGGACGATGGCGGAGTCCTCAAGATTTCCGATCGGTCTCTCTGCGAAAACGGTGAGAATTGTTGAAAAAACAACTTCCGTCGATCGTTGCATGAATCAATATTAGGGTTTGTCACACCTCTTTCTTCCCATTCTAGAGAATGTGTATGTGGCACTTACTCCTTATGGGTTGTCACACATCCTCCATTCCATTCTCAATCTTCAAAGAATGGGGACGTGGCACGCTCTCCTTGAATGGCGGAGGGCCCATTCTTTGAAGATTAGGGAATTCCATTTTTCTCCTCCACGGGTGAAGAATGGGCGTGAAGAATGAAGAATGGAGAATGGCCCATGCTCGGAGGATGAGTGACCAATTAACAACCTCTATTCTCCATTCTCAATCTCCACAGACCACAAAAAGAGTGTCACACTTTCTTCATGGAGAAGGTGTCCTATTGGTTCCTCTTTTCTCTCATTCTTCAGAGAAGTTCCATTCTCGTAGGACGTGTGATAACCCCTAATAAAAACAACGTCAATCGTTGCATGAATCAATTAGGGGTTGTCACATCGCTTTCTTCCCATTTTAGAGAATGCGTATGTGGCACTTACTTCTTGAATTGTGAAGGGTCCATTCTCTGAAGAAGATTGATAAGTTTCATTAGGGGTGTTACACCTCTTTCTTCTGATTTTCACCATACTAGAGAATGCGTATGTGGCATTTTCTACTTGAATTGTGGAGTACTTATACTCTAAAGATTGAGAAGTTTCATTCTTCTTCTCCGGAGGTGAGGATTGGGCGTGAAGATTGAGAAGCCGTGGAGAAAATTAACAAGCCGAGTCCATTCTCATTCTTCACACAACCTTTAGGGGAGTCACACCTTCATGGAGAATGGCCATAATTGGCTCCACGTTTCTCTCTCAAGGTTCTCAATCTCCAGAGAATCAATCTTCTTGGAAGAGGTGTGACAACTCCTCTGGAGATGAAGAATGGGCGTGAAGATTGACTAACCATGAATGAGATTGAGAAGTCGTGTCCACTCTCATTCTTTATACGGCCTCAAGGAGAGAATGGCCAGGATTGGCTCCACGATTCTCTCCCCAGGTTCTCAATCTTCAAAGGATCAAACTTCTCGGAAGAGGTGTGACACGCTTCAGGCGGTTCATTTTGTTCCAAGAAATCTGTGTGCACGCGGTATGCGAACCTAACCCTAATTGCTAGCTTATGTTTGATTTCCGATCTGTCTTTCTGTGAAAACGGTGCGAATGATGACATCGATCATTGCATGAATATTATGCTTCAGGCAGTTCATTTTGTTCCTAAAAATCTGCCTGCGCACGGTATGCAAACCCTAACCCTAATTGCAAGCTCTTGCACTGTACAGGGTGTGAAGCATTGCTGCGTGTCATTAAGAACAATGACAAGCTCGTGGAGCTTGACCTTAGTGGTATGTAGTTGTCCCTTTCTATCATGACATGTTTGGGAAACTTTAACTTCAAGGTGACACGCATGAATTAGTCACAGAAATGACTTGTCACATGTGTATTTGCTTGAAACAAGAATATTTTAATATCATGGAGGTAGATTGTATGAATGATTTTTCAATCCATTGATAGGAGAACCTAAAATCAAACTTCCATTTAAAAATTTCATAGGAATTATATGGGTTATCCACGAACTAATTCTTTCTTTGTTTTTCTAGTAAAATCATCATTTTCAATTGCTGATACTAAAAACATATATTCTACCTTGAAAAAGTTTATCCTAAAATTTTCTACCTTAGGTTTCATGATTGAATTGCCTTTGTTGTTTAATTTGAAGTCTGTTTAGCATGGTGAGAATCAAACGGTTTCAATGTAACTTTGAGAAATGGATCTTGGTACTATAGGGTGCAATATCTACAAAGGAGATGATCTAGCTCAAATTGTTCGTTGTGCTACATCATTGAAGAGGTTTCTGTTTTGTTTCAAGTTTTATAATAGCTAGAGCTTTAATTTCTGTATGCTTGCCTAGGCCTAGGTCAACTTTCGGCACTAAGTAGACCTTGGACAGTGGTCGAGTGGACAATGTAGAAGTTCATTAAAATAAAATAAGCACGGCCTTTGGTTAATCATAGTGTGAAGATTCAAAGAACAAGTCCAACCAAAAGTCATATTTCTATCAATTCTAAATATTTCAATAACTGCTCAACCAAGGTTTCTCGTTTGACCCAATTCTTTATCAAGTTGATAACTCCTTAACACCAAAACTGCTATCTTGTAAGCACTTTTGACAACTTGCCTCTAGTCTGAAGGCCAAGTGAGAGGTCAAATCTCTACTGTTCATTAATCAAATTACTAGAATTCTTTGTCCTCTTGACAATTAGACATAGTGTGAAGAGGCTGTGAGTAACCTTGAGAATGCAGGTTGTCGTTGGAGTGGAATAGCTTAGGATTGGCACGGACAGGGATCTCAGCTCTCTCTTTAGCCATCTCGTCCAACCGTTCTCTCAAAGAGGTGCGATTTTGGCTCAAGTCATTAATTCACTTGTATTAAAGTTTTATTTTTTCTTGCAAAAACCCAAATTCATTATTGCAATCTATGTCTCTTTGTAATGAGATTCATGGGTCATGTCAGGTTGACATGCGAAGCAATCGAATAGGTCCGTCAACAGCAGCAGCTTTAGCACATGCACTTCAATGCAACTACTCTCTCACATGTCTTGGTAAGGTAGAGGAAACTCATTTTCCTTCACTTAAAATCCTCATTGTAACATATGTAGGTAACTGTGTGCTTTCACTAAGAGATTTATATAAAGCCAATCACTTTTAATATAAGGACCAAACTCTCTTTATATGTAACAAATTTTTCTCAACTAACAATGTACGATCAAATTCCTTATGCAATCATTGAAAGTAGGTCCTTACTATTGAAAGGAAAAACTAAAACTCAATTTCCATTCAAACATAATATCTAACAATATAATTGACATATGCCTAATAACATAATATTCTATAGCAATTATAAGAGCTTACTCTTCTCTATAATTGGCAACCCATAAAAAAGAGTTACTTAAAAGTCCACTTGCTCATAAGTCCAACCAAGTGTAATGGAAGAGATTCAAAGTTATTGTTGCTAAAATGATAGACATGATCATATCCCTAAAGAACTAAGAATTCATGGTGTCAAAAATGACAAATTCAATTGATCATGTTGTGAAAAATATGATTCAAATGGGGTCAAATTTTATATCACCAGAATCAGTGGTAAACATTTTATGTGTTGGGCAAAACACAAATAAATTTGAACAACAGGAAGCTCACATAACAAATGCTAATAAACCATGAGGCCCAATTTGGTCCCTTTCCAGTTGCAGTATCTGGCTCTACCTTATATCTAGTGATTTCAAGACAATTTCATTTGAATTCCATTTGCAATTATCATGCCATTGCAGTTTCCGCTCTGCTGGCCCATTTTATATTTGGGGCCAGATTGAGAGCTGCCCCGAACTCTTCAAATTTCAACTAATTTCAATCAATAGGATCGTTCAATTCTTTCAAATCCAGCCCAAGGGCTTTAAACTAGGGCCAGGCCGGAAGGAACAAATTTTCCTACGGGGCATTCTATTTGGCATGATTTTGGCACCAAATCTTTGGGCCGGTTTGATGAAATTGGAACAAGGTTTGCCATTGCCCGAAATCCAAACTTGGGTCGGATTGAATCGGGCCGGCTTTCCATACAGTCCCAGCCTGTGTATAAAGTGGGCATGAAAGAATAGCTTGCGGTGCACCAGATACATATTAATGGTGAGCCTGGAGTTGCTTGATTCTCCACCTTCATTGTACAGATTGCCTTCATGATGGTGTTTTAGGGTTTGTGTTTTTTCTGTGTAGATTTGCGGTGGAATGAGATAGGTCCGGGAGGTGCGGCCGCCATAGTGGCCATGCTGCAACGGAACCATTGCCTCACAGAGATCCGGCTGGTTGGCAATGGCATTCCTCCGTCCATTCAAGCCCAGATTGATGAGCTCCTGGAGAATAATCGCCGCGCCAAGCTCTTCCCACCACCTGGTGCCCCGCCTCCGCTCCAGGATGATGATCATCGCCCATTCTCTGAACAGTCTGGGCTCGTAAGAATCAAACAATTTTTACCCTCTGACCAATTCATTTCGTTACTGGCCAGCCGTCAAAGCAAGAAGCTTAAAATTTGAGTTACATCATCATCATGTGCCACTAGGAGCAAGGTTTAAATAACTTGACCATTTTATGTGGATGAATTCAACTGAGAGATTTTTTTTTCTGGCATGTGCACAGAACTCGAGATTTACTTCCAAGGAGATGAGTGATGTGAACCTTGAGCGCATTGCTGCCCTCCAGAAAGAGATTGATGGTCTCCGTCAAGAAATGGCATGTTGATATATCTCCGTTTCCGGCTTCTTCTAAGTGTCACCTCCTGATAATTTCTAGTCATGATAAAATTAATGCTTTGTGAAAAAACTATGTCGATCAGTTTGATATGCTGTACATTAATTTTCAACTTACTCTACTGGCTATTAATTATACTGCTAGCTTACCTCTCACCAATGAAAAAATTGGTATGTTTAATAGGAAGCTTGCAGGACAGAACTGTATGAGGTACAGTTACAGAAAGTTGCTGCTGACACACAGCTTGAGGTACGTCCACACTACCACATGAAACTGATTTCTATTCATATATATATTTATATATACATACATACATACATACATACATACATACATACATACATCAGGAAAGTTGAACTAGACTATTTTGGTGCCATTTTGACACAAAGGTTGCATATAGGTCATTTTAGTGTCATTTTATCCATACTAGGTTGGTATGGAGGATGGCACCAAATTCTCTTAATTGCATTTCAATGCACCATCATGGCACCATGTTCACATGCCTTTTCCTGATGTATGTGTGTACATATGTATGTCATATATATGTATATCAATATATGTGTGTGTGAACCATTCTATCATGTTTAGAGATTCTGATGAAAGTACTAGAGCAAAGCTTCATGACTTTATGTGAATCAGTTTTGCTAGCTAGACCTTAACCTAATAACTACAGGTATAAAACTTACTATGCTACCTTAGTTTGGCTTGGGTTCCAGACTGCACGAGTTGAGCTGAAGGAAGAAAACTTGTTGCGGAAATTCATTGAGAAAGAAACTGCAGACTTTAAATCTCAAATAAATTTGTCCAAACAGGTAACTTACGACCTCTCATATTCAGTATTTCTAGAGAGTTCTGCATTCATTTTTTTGAAATTGTTGTGAAGTTGTAAACTAGTGTAATTATTTTAATATTCAATAGTGAAACAAGTAGATACGAGTAAATGGTCTCGCCATGAACCATGAAAAGATCTGTCTTCACATGAATTGCATCATACTTATCCTAGCTTCCCATGATCAATCTCTCTATGACACGGTCTAAAAACTATTGATTCTTAAATCAGTCTGTTCACACCATGTTCTTTTCTTTTTCTTTTTTTCAACGCTAAATTGAGAAGCTGAAGAACGATTTGTATTTCAAATGACAGCAAGTTCAGGACCTGGAGGACAAGTTGAAGCGGAATGATCAAACGATTGCTGTGAAATTAGCAGCACTGAATGTATGTCCAAATTCAGTTAACTTAGACCGTTCCTGATTCCCAAGTGCAATTCTCCTTTGCAGTTATGACTGTACTATGTAGTTGACTTTGGTGTAGTACTAGATGATGTGGGCATAGACTGTTTTGTGTCTCTACAATCACAACGCGATGCCTCATCATCATGTTTTTATTTTGGAAAATCTGTGTTAGTATACATATGAGTCAGGTTGTGGAAGTACTGTAATTTTGTGCTGCTGAAAAAATTACAGTCGGAGGTCATGGAGGCAAGGGAGAAGGGACATCAAGCACAGGTTTCTGAAGCTGAAGCCAGAAGAGAAAACCAGCATCTCAAAGATCAAGTAATAAAATTCAAATGATAATATTAATTCAGTTTACATAACATTCTTTATTAATCTTTAGTTTACATAACATCATGGCCGTATGAAATTGGCCATGATGCCCATTACAGAAAGACACAAGAGACATTACAGAAACTCTGAACCCTTCAATAGGCCCCTACCACGTTATAAGCAAAACTAGCGAATCTATATACTAGTGATAGATTTCCAACTGATTTTTGATAGATTTGGGTGGCTGTATACCAATGACAGATTTCCGACTGTTTTTTGATTGATTTGGGCAGGTGCATACCAGTGACAGATTTCCGACTGATTTTTGATAGATTTGGGCGTTAGCTTGTGTGAATTTTGTGAGTCTGATAGTTGTTGACCAATTAAAAGAGTCTACCTTCCAAGTACATCCAATCTTCATGGGCAGAGATGGCAAAGGTAGGGAAAAAAACCATCTATGGCAATATTTGTTTAGTTGGGACTTTTTCATCATATCGAGACTTTTTAAAATCTACAACCGACATAGATCCAGTGGACAATTTCCCACTGGATCTATGCCAGTTGTAGATTTCAAAAAGTCCTGATATGGTGAAAAAGTCTCAACGAAACGAATATTGCCATATTTTTGACATAAAATTAAATTTGTGAGACACCCTTGTTCCCCCCTCCTCTGGGGGCTTTGTTGAGGGTTCAGACTTTCTCTAATGATGGTTGTTGTGGAAAAGAAAGAATCTAATGAGCACATAGATTGAATCAATACTTTGCTAGTGCAATATCTTAACATTTTTTTAGATAGAAAGGGTGCAATGCTGTAATGGCTAAGGAAGAAAATGTTACCTTCTTCTTTTTTCTTTCATTTTTATAAAAAGTTAACAATTTATTTTATTGATTTTGCATTTCATTACAATTGCGGCGTATGTCATTTTATGGTATAGATGGCAAGGATTCAAGCCGAGAGTAAAGCCCGCATGGAGGCAACACAAGGTTTGACACACACACAGATTTTGGCACTCTATTTAAATCACTTCATTTGACGTAGTAATGATTTGACAGGAAAAGAAACTCCCTTTCTGCACTAATTTCATCACTTAAACTTATATGTCAGTGCTGGAGAATCACTTTCAAACAATTTTTTGGTCGTGTGGGCATGCAGAAAGGGCAAAGAATGATGTAGATTACAAGACATCAATAATAAAGAGACTAGAAGCAGAAATTGCGGAACAAAACCTAAAGCAAAAGGGTGAGGTGGATGCTGTGCGCACAAAACTCACTGCGCAGATTAAAAATCTTGAAATTGCAAGAGACAATGCCATCCAGGTTCACAAGATGTATTAAATAATTATTTTTTAAAATTTATATCAAGTTCCGTTCTTGCCATTGTGCACCAGCCATCCGTACATTTCATGATATGGATGCACTGAATTTGTGTTTTTAACAAATTTTTAAGCTGTTTGAATCTGTTTGATTTAAGAATCGGTTTTCTGCTGATGACATAATTGTGTACAGGAAACTGAGAGGCACAAGTGTGTAGCAATGCAATGCGAGACACAGTTGGCAACCAAAGAACAATGCTTTCAAAATGAGAAGGTATAACCAGATAGCCCCCGCTTTTGTTTTTCTGCCCTTTTGGCATTAACCCTTTGACGCGCCAGGGTCCATATTCTGGACGCTGGATGATTTCTAACGCGTCCCTTTATCACATACGGTGATGTTTTTCATCCATCCAAAATTCTCTTGATTCTTGTGCTAGTTGATTGCCATTTGGACAGTATGGATCTTCAAAATAAGATAATGTGAATTTTTGAAAAATAACAAAAGTGGTTTATGTCAAGTTTCATTCTTAATTCAAAAAGTGAGACCTTAAACTTGATTTTCCATGATAAGTAGAATCAAATAATGGAAACCATACCATCTTGTAGTGCATGTTATTTCAATTTCATTAAAATATTTTACAATTTTTTTGTGTTCATTTTGGATTTTAAATTGAATTTCAAGAGAAAACCTTGCAAAATTAATTAAAAAATATCAATAATAAATATGATGAATCCAACCATACAGATGTTATCATCACATTGACATTTACACCTTTGCTTTGTACATCAACTGCAATTCTATTTTTCATCAAACATTTTTTGACGAACAGTGTTGAATCGGGACGTCAAAGGGTTAAATTCTCCACTGCGGTGAAAAATGATTAGTCAGCCGTTGGATGTGAAATAATGCAGGAAGCAGCTCAGAAAGTATTTGATGGAAAAATAAATTCTATGAAAGCCGAATTGGTTACATTAAAAAACCAACTAGAGAGCAGCACTCTTGAGCAACAGAAAGCAAAGAAGGTACGACAGATGAATTGTGCTTATGGCATACAAATTAATAATGTATCCACTAATCTGTTTCTACACCATCAATGATCAAATGTTTAGTTTATTTTGTTTGTTTATTTGTTAATTTTGCGTACAATTATATATTGCAGAAGCACACATCAACTGTAGAGGAGTATGAGAACCAGATTGCTCACTTGACATCATCCATTGCCAAGTTAGAGGCTGCCAAGTCTCGATCGGACGACGAGATGATCATCATCATTACTGAACAGGTTAATTTGTTAATGAATTTTTGCCACATTGATTCATTGTCCTAAGTACGAGTAGAAAAATAAATTCATGTTTAAATTAGGAAGACTGAAGCTGGCTTAAATATTGTGTTTCATTAATGACCACAGAGCAAATTGCAAGAGAGATTAAAAGCTGGAGATAGCAAGCTGAGAGAAATGGAATTAAAATTGGAAGCTGACCGTGTGAAACATGCCCAAGCCCTTGCACATGAGGCTAGCAAGGTATTCAGATTAATTGATATTTTTTTTTGGGTTGAAAAAGCATAACCTACTGTGCCGTATTTTGAGCAGAATTTTGAACAAGTCATCTAACTGTTACTCCCTCCGTTTCATAATAAGAGTCTACTTTGCAGGACAATTTGAGATTTAAGATGGAAATAGAGCCCATGTTGAAAGGGATGAAATGCAATGGTAACTTTTGGAACCGTGTGTCTCAATAGAAAGGGATGAAAATACGTAGGAAATCAATGGAACACAATGAATGTGGACTCTTAAATTGATGCAAAAAAAGAAAAGAAAAAAAGTGGTTTTGGACTCTTATTATGAAACAGAGCGAGTATGATTTTGAAAGTGAAGAGTATTGAAATTGTTTCAAAGACTTGTCATGAAACCAATACCTGAAAATCCAAACTATAGGCAATGAAAATGTAGATCACGGTTTTAATGCACTTTGTGGGGACAGTTTGAAAACAATCCTACATGTCAGGAATGGGTGCAGGGATGGTTTTAGGTATAATTTCTAAAACCTTGTTTGAAGAGTTGGTTGACATGGTTTGCTAATAATACATGGAACTTGTGCAGCACTTGGAAGACAGGAAGAGTTTGGAGAATGAAATATTGGCAACACGCAGGCAAATTGAGGTTGTCCATCTACATGTCAAAGAGATCCAGAGTGAGCAGGAGAGACGGAAGTTTGACACCGAGAGGCGTGTTACGGGTGCCGAAACGGCTGTTCTCGAATGGATCCACCAGCAGTTTGCCTCTCTCAAATCTGCCCTTATCGTCCAACATTCTGTTGCAGGTCATTAGCAGGAAATGTGTCGTTTTTCACTTACTATAATTGAAAAAGGAATGAAACCACGCCAGCCAGGTTGTGTCAGTGGTTTTGGTCACAAGATGATAGAAATATCCACATATTCAACCACTGTTCACGCGTTGTTCCTCCTATCGTGGAATGAAAAATGACAAGTATGCTACTAGTGGGTGTTGGTTACTATGAATTCATTATTATTGTAGCATGAATAATATCGTAGAAACTACACTCATCACGAACTTCAAGGCATGTGAACATGGTGCCATGATGGTGCATTAAAACACAATTAAGATAATTTGGTGCCAATCTCCATACCAACCTAGTATGGATAAAATGGCACTCGAATGACCTGTATGCAGCCTTTAGTGTCAAAATAGCACACCAAAATAGTCTGTCCCAAAAAAAATTATGCTCTTTGTCAAGTAATTTTTTAACGGGGTGTCTTATGGGATTATTCTCAAGTCACAACCAATGGAAGATGACCATGTGGAAAAAAAGTTTTGGATCATAGTTATCTTTTGATGAAGTAGTAAGAGAGCCCTCTACACTACCATGATTAGATATTCACAAGTTTCTGTTTGAAACAATAAGGAGCATAGTCAACCTTTGCTTATTTGTGCATTCAAATTCAAAGACATGTGACTTAGAATACGTTCAAGAGAACTTACTGAATGAATCAAATTCAAAGACAATCTCAATACTGTTTTGAAGACTTCATTTTTATTGAGTTATAAATCTACACTTTTTCAAATTATTTTCTAGCTACATCTACGAATATTGAAACATAATATTTGGCTTTATACCATTATTTGGAGTTAAAAAGGAAAATTCTTTCCAAACAAATAGTCACAAGAAAGAACAATTTCCCAACCTAGGGATTTTGAAAATAAATATAATTTTCTTGTTATGATCCAACAATACTTATTTTACAATGCGGATGGTCTAATTAAGTTAAAAGCATGTACAGTACAGTGGAGGATTATTTGTACACTGAGCAGACTAGGAAAGCCCCACTGATAGTCCCCTTGTAGCCAGTTGTAGTGCCCTTCTACTGCTTTATGTGATGAAAAACGACACCATCATAACGTTCTTTAGCCCTTGTTGAACCACACCCTTTTACACTGTAGCAACACTAAAGAGAAACTACTAGTAAAATAGTCCAACTCTTCAACCCTCTTGGCTTGGACCAACTGAAGTTAAGAAAAAAAATTCTGTGATTCCTCTGATTCTTTGAATAATGCTTCGGATTTGGAGGTGCGATAGTGGACATGTAAAGAACGTTATGATGTCCTACTAGTGTGTGTCAATAAGGAAAAAGACAATGCTCACACTGAAACCGCCACGTGGAATCAATCCATCATCCTGAATTGAAATGCCCCAGAGACCCCAGGCAGCCTGCCACATGATTTGAAAATGATATCAGTAAGTGGTTGCATTGTTCCCACATGCCTGCCCGAGAAAAAGAAATATCATATATATATATATATATATATATATATATATATATATATATATATATATATATATATATATATATATATATATAAAAGGCTAGATTGAACAATTCATAGTATAACAAATTTTCAAAATGAAAGAACAAATTTCTATAGGAATAGAGCTTTTTGAAGTAAAACATATATTGCCTAGTGCTACAGCACGGGCATTGATTACAACTCTATATGAAAAGGCATATTAGCAAAGAACACATTTAAAGTTTTCGTAAACACTTCTTGCTATGCCCGTTGAAGCCTTTCAATCAATCCATCCTTTTTTTTTGGGTAGAGATTCTTTTGAACATCCACTTTTAACATCTTCCAAATATTATTTATGGGTGTAATTAAAACAATGCAAATTATCTTGAGAACAATAAGGATTCGTATAGGTTTCAATGTCTTTAAGGTGCTAGCACTTGGTTTAATAGTAAAAACACAAAATTTCATATCGATTGCTATTTTCAGTGTGCATGCAAGCTTTCATTGAAGTCACTAGTCTTTCTTGTGGTGCCATAGTACCATAGGTAAGAGGATGTTCAAAAGAGTCCCTACCAAAAAACAAAGATGAATTGTCAAAAAAACAAGCATGGGAAGAAGTGTCTATGTAGACTTTAAATGTGCTTTTTGCAAGTATGCCTTTTCTTATGGAGCTATAATCAATGCCCCTACAGATAGCATTAGGTAATAGATATTTTACTTTAAAAAATATTTATTCATGTGAAAATTTGTTCTTTCATTTTAAAAACTTGTTATACCATGAAAACAAACTCTATCATCTATCCAATACACTTGACAATTCTCGAATTGAATGGTTTTGAGCACACGGGGCTATTTTTGAAATTCTCCTTTTTCTGCATCATTTTGGAAGGTTACCAAAACTTAGTGGAGGGTACTATATTGTAATAACGGTGTACTATAATAACATCGATTGGGACCAATGAATTTAAAGTGAGTGAATTTTCGCCAGGTGGCTACATTTGTATTCATGTGGCTAATCGCAACAAAGGAAAAATAAATAAAAAATAACAAAATAATCGCTTCATGCTTTTCACCGTCGCATGATGCGTGGCCTGATTATCAGGTTGGCTGGATCTGCCTTAGCCTTAGTGACATCATCGTGACTTGTTGCTAACTACCTTTGATGGCCCTGACGTCCGCCCCCTAAACCCTAAATTGCCTCCTCCTCAACCTAGGCGGGTTATACATTGTACACGGCAAAAGATTCAAAGTAAGTTTCAACGTACAACATATGACCTTCGCCTATTTTGCTCTTAATAAATCCACCACTATAGCCCATTCGTCATACTTCCACAAGGTAGGCAACCCTCGGTATTCAAAAAAAGCTAAGTGGCATAAGCCTTTAAGGCTGAAAAAAAAATTCCATAAGCCTTTTTTGCTAATGAGCCATATATTTCCCACCTTCACCGATAGGGACATACTTCGATTATGGTTGTGTTGTTATCAGCGTTTTTTTTTTGGCGACAAAAGTTGCTCGCAGCTCCTTCGCAGCTGCTTCCAAGCATCTGCCAGCAACTTTTTTTTGCCAGAAAAAAAAAACGCTAATTGTTATACATGCAATGACCTTACCTGTCACTAACTAGAGTGTTTGTTCCTAAAAGGCGAGAGTAGTTTTGTACCAATGGTCCTTTGTCTGGTAGGCACTGGCTCCACTTACAAAACAAACAGACACTTTATTCACTCATGCCCTACACTAGGACCGGAGTTTCTGTCTATCTGCAATGACCGGACAATCATGTTGTTATAGGAAAGGAAAATAAGCGAAAAGTCAACCTGTTTTTCATGTGGGGACTCGGCCACTTGGCGCTGCTGGAAAAGGATCTTCTGACGTCAACGTTAATGGCGTCACGACCCCTGACGTCACTTTGCGTCTCTTTGCGGCAAATGGTATCCCCAGAGCCCCCCTTTCTAAGGGGAACATTTTGAACACAGTCCCAGCCTTTGTCCGCCAACCCAATTGATTAATTTACTGTACTGCGCGAGAAGCCGTCGCTCTCGACCTCAACAAAATGCCAATGAAGGGTTACACTACAGTAGAAGGAAACGTGTCTTTTTTCACTTACTATGAATGAAAAAGAAATGAAACGGCGCCATGCACATGGGCTGCGTTTGTGTTGATGAGTGGTTTAATTTGATCATAAGAAGATAGAAACATAAGTATAATATTCTGCCACTATTCACTATTCCCACAAAATGAGGAATGAAAAACGACAAATCTTCTACTAGTGTTAGAGCATGTCCACCAGTGAGGTTAGTATTCCTATTTCCCAACTTTATATACCGTCCCAGGCTTAAATTTCCAGTCAGTCAAGAGGAGTCTGGTTGGTACCCACAAGTAAAATACGAGTCTTGAAAGTTTTGAATGGCAAAAAATCTTCAAGAGTCAAATGTGAACCTCATTTTTTTTAGCAATCGAAGAAATTTGAGGATTGCAATCACTAATAAGAATGCTCCTAGGTCTATTACCTTTGAACAAAGGTTAAGTGATTGTCCAACTTACAACTTATAAACTGCAAAAAGAACTGAAGTTGAATTGTAGTTCCTCTCTTTCATAGTATAATAGAGCAATAGGAGGCAACACCGTTTTGCAATGGGACCACAATCTAGTTAATTTTAGAAACTTAATTTACGTGACAATTACATAATAGTCCGAAATTTCATGGAATACAAATGGCATTCTTTCATTACTTAGAAAAATCAACCTAAGTAAAGATTCTCTTTCTATACAATTTTCAAGAAGGTGCTCTATTGCAAAGCTCTATTATGCTATGTTGTGTTTACGAATACACAAATGGGCCATATTTGTTAAACTAAGACAATTTGCAGTGACATATTATCTTTGACTTTACATTTAAATGATGATTAGTGTTTGATATTGAATTTTTTGGTAAGTTGAGACCTCAATATGTTAATACACTCACAAACCTTCAATTTTATAAAGGTTGATATGTTCATAATTTTTTTGATTTTTTAGAATAAAGGCTTCAAATAATAGGGCTAAAGTCTCAAATTAAAATGTTCATTTTGTCTCAATCTAACGAATATTGTCATACAAGTAATATATATATATATATATATATATATATATAATATATATATATAATATATATATATATAATATATATATATATATATATATATATATATAATATATATATATATATATATATATATAATATATATACAAAATATAAACAAGAGGACGCTTTTTTCCGTTGCATAACATTCAATAGGCTTTGTGAGTGTTGCCTTCTTCCAACAAAATGATGTGGAATATCCTACATCATTTCGTCCCCACAATGAAATGATGTTCCACATTACATTAGTAGTTATGGGGGCATGTGGCATTGAGCAAGAGCAATCAACGATGGTGAGCAGTAATTAAAAGCACTCAATCACAATTACAAAACACTGTTGAATTATAAATGAATCAAATAAACAATTACTAAACACTGTTGAATTGTGATTGAATGAGTACTTTCGCCATTATTGCTCACGATGGTTGATTGCTCTGAGTTGCTTAATGCCAGGTGCCCCTATAGCTACTCATGTGATGTGGAATATCCCACATCATTTCATTGGGAGGATGAAATGATGTGAGACATTCCACATCATTTTGTTGGAGGGAGGTAACAGTTACAGAGCTTATTGAATGTTATGTAGTGAACAAATAAATATACAAATAGAGAGAGAGCGAGAGAGGAAGTCTGGCCCAAAGGGCCAACGTGAATGAAGAGGCTGTTGGGGGTAGCGTCCGGTAAAAGCCTAAGGCTAATACAAATGCAGCCTACAAAATTTGTGACTTAGCCTATAAAATTTTGAAAGTGTAGGACAAAGAGCCTATGGACAATTTAAAAACATAGGATATCAACCTATGTGATAAAAAACATGTAGGAAATTTTGCCTACAATTTTAAAAAAAAAGAGGATTTTAGCCATTTATCCTTCTTCAAATTGGGAAATTAGTTGGCCTAAGTACATACCTTTAGGCTAATACCCGGGGCTCTTGGGTGGCACATAGGCGGATATCAATAATAGCATTGATGGATATTAATAAGCAACTAAGGAGGTGGAATGATGGCAAGCGAATGAATGAGTACAAACTTGGGGGTAGGGCTGCCAACTCCTTGGCCTCCAGAACCATGATGGGGCATGCTCAGCCAATTCATTATTGGCGAATTTTCGCCACCATCTTACCTGTTTTTATGGGTTGGCTACTCTTACACTAGAAAAAACGGGCAAAAATGCGGATGAATTCGCCAAATTCTTCTAGTAAAAAACTAGGAATCGCCAGCATTTGGATGAAAGTGTCTTATAATAGATTTTTTTGGATGAGCATTATACACATGGATGATTCTATCCATTTTTTCCTTACCTAGCTACATTCCAGGGTGCGTGTCGTGCTACCAACGAAAAAGCTTCAAATATACCCTGGGCATGCTACCCTTGATGCCTTCTTTTGAAGGTAGACGTAAATATACAAATACATTAAAATTAAACATTGATTGATTGATTTATTTATTATTCTTGAAAAAGTGGCTACAACCGGATGGAGGGAGAGCCTGGTGGATGTAAAGGTTCGCAAAACTAGCCGCCATGTACGCCGTCTCTTTCTGCGCTTGCCAAATGCCAAAGCGCTCACCAGCCTCTCTTGCCTCTTCAAGTCCGTCCAAGGTCCACCGCTGCTTGCGCCCCAATTCATGCATGGCAAACCAAATGAATGCTAATAGAACTTACCCGAAATGACTCACAGAAATTATATTCATTGCCGCATGCACTCACTGCCTGCCTGACGGAGTGGACTGGAGTGTCACTGCGACCAAGCTCGGATAGATTCCCGATTCCTGTTACGCTCACTGCCTACTACAGTAGCTAGTAGTAACAACATTGAATGAGCAACAGCCTCACAACTGTCTGAATCCTGGACCCACGCCAGTTCCCCAAAGAAAAGGTTCATGATCGATACCCCGGAGAGGATTGATGCTCTTCAATCAACTCTCCAACGTGTAAGTATGTGGGGTCCGGACCGACTCTTCTGTCTTAGTTTCAGCTTTCAGCACCGGAAGTTGACGTGAAAGTGGAACCCTTTTTACCTGATAAAGCTCACGGCGAATCATGTCACGTGCTGCTTTGTGTCTGTCGTAACGTTGTTTCATGAAACGCCGCAGCCTGGGGAGCAATCAGCTGTTTTTGGACCAGATTCAGATTGAATCCTGTACTAGTGCAACGGCTTTTCGTGAATTGAAGGTACGTACTAGTGGCTGATGATGTCGTCGTATATATACTACAATTGATTAAGATTTCAGTTTCCTCAACTTACGTTTTAGTTACATTTGTGAGGGTTAATGATCGATATCGAAATTCATGGAGCTTTGTGATTGGGTAGCTTTTTAATTCAGCGGTTGTCGAGTGAAGTAGAGCCGGTGAGCTCGTGTGCTAGAAACTCCAGTTTGATTTCTTTCTTTGTTTATGTGCTGCTAATTATACTAACTAATATTTCGATGTTGGTGCCATAGAATTTCGGTGTTGAGAGAGGAATCTGCCATGGACAAGCCGGCTTCAGAGGAAGAAGAAGAGAAGACGCCGGGGGTGATTCCGATGACAGGGAAGCCATGTCCCATGAGGAAAGCGAATATTTTCAGCTACCTCACATGGCAATGGGTGCAACCGCTCATCACGACTGGCAACCGAAAACCCCTCGAGGTATTTAAACTACTGTCACACAGACCTTAGAGGATTGTACATTCAGTAGTAGCAGATGTGTCGTTTTTCATTCCGCACTTTGTGGAAACAGTGAAGACTGACAGAATATTGTGCCTAAATTTTTGTCTTCTTGTGACCAAAACCACTCACCAGCATTGACACAACCCATGTGCCTAGCACGATTACATTCTTTTTTCATTTATGGTAAGTGAAAAATGACACATTTCCTACTAGTGATTTGATTCCAATGATCCATGATGCATGTGCTGCAGGGCGAGGATTTGTATGACCTAATACCGGAAGAAACGGCGCGGGAGTGCGAGCGCAAGTGGCAGCAGGCCATGGAGGAGGAGAAGACGAGGAAGAAGACGAAGAATGTGGAGTCCGGCGTGTCTGTGTGGAAGCTGCTGTGGAAGAGCATGGGTTGCAAGTTCATGTTCGGCGCTCTTTACAAAGTCGCCTGGCTCGTGGCCGTTGTGCTTCAGGTCAGTCTTTCTTGTCAACATTATTTATTATATTTTCAGAGTAATAGAGTTAACCGAAAAGAAGGCCATGGAACCTCCCTTTTCAACCTTCTTTCAAGCGTTCTTTGAGCTCCCTTGAGCTATGTTTGGGTTGAATAGTGTCGTGTCATAACTTGTCCCCTTGTGGGCCATGGGCTTGGAGCTTTGGTAGGAGGTGTGGAAGTCATTGCGAGGTGTGGAGAATAATGACAGTGGCTTGCTTTAGATTGTCTCCCAACTCATCTTGAACTAGTTTTCGGTCTATTCATATTTCAATATGAGTTCTAGAGGAGTTCAAGAGGAATTTGCTAAAACTTTCCTCTTTGAGCTGACTTTTCGGTTAACTCTAATGCTAAAAAAGTTTTGAAGACCACCAAGCTTTTACACACCTCTTACACACTTAATAATGATAAATCACCAAGATCTTTCACACCTTCTAACTATTTGGAGTGAAGAAATAAGAGTATAATAAAAAAAATTATGGTATCTTTTTCAAAATTTGATGGACTTTAAGAATAACTCTAATATCTCATTTTTGCTGAAGCTTGCTCTAATTGTTATTCTTAAACTATGGTGACATTTTAATTAATAGATTAAGGCACTGTTTTCACACAACCCACTCAGTGCTGTCGGCGCAACTTCAACATATTTTAACAGTAATATATATTTTTGTTTAGCCTGCTCTAAGTAGATGTACCTTAAACCACCAATACACCTAAAACCACCAACTTCTACACCCCTCTTTCATTTCAGGAAGGAAATGTAAGCTTTCATTACATGATTTATGCATCAATTGCTCAAAAGTTAAGTCATGTACTGACAACTTACATTTCCTCCCTAAAACGAAGAAAGGGTGTAGAAGCTGGTGGTTTTAGGTGTTGTGGTTTGAGGTACAGCTACCCTTATTTATTATTCTTCAAATGGAATAGATTGAAGGCACTTTTTTCAAGCTGAGCATATTTCAAGACTAAGTAATATAATTTCTGTTTAGCTTGCTCTGATTGTTATGCTATGGTGTTTTTAATTAATAGAAGGTACTTTTTTCAAGCTAGCGCTACAGGCACAATTTTGAAAATCTTTTACTAGATTCAAGGCACGTTTTTCAAGTGCCGGCTGCACAATTCTTGTCAATATATTTTAAGACTAGTAATATTGTTATTGTTTAGCTTGCTTCAATTTTAATTCTTAAACTATGATGATATTTTAATGTTAGATTCAAAGGCACTTTTTCAAGCCAGCGCTGCACAATTTGAAATCTTGAATTTATTTATAGCAAGTGGTTTGCATTTAGAATAGCGGACCTTCATAAATCCTACGGTGATAAAGTTAGAACAGACACTAGGATGTTGTTGTGCTTGGGATTGAATTGAAAATAAAATTAGGGTTTAACGTTTCCTAGGGGTTGATTACAATAACCCTAAAGAACCAAGGATTCACAGTTTTAAAATGAAGAATTTAAATGATCATATTGTGAAAGATATAATTTAGATGGGACCGAATTTTATATCACTAGAACTAGTGAAGATCATTGCATGTGTTGGTAAAAAAAGAAAGAAATTTGAATAAGAGGAAGTCTAAATAGGTTCCTACTTAAAACTACTAAAAAAAACCATGCAACCCAATTTGGGCTTCTTGGTCCTTTAGAGTTAACGTTTGGTTTTTATAAATACTGATTAGGGTTCGCTATTCTACATGCTTCCCACCCCCAATCCTAGTATATAGAATTATATCAAGCTTTCATAAAACACAATCCTTATAGTGTGGAGCAAATCAATAAGGTTTGTGATAAGGTCAGAAGTGCATGTTGCTAGGTTGTGTAGGTCGTTTTGCTTTGGATTGAATCAAAGAATTTAGGGTTTATGAATAAAAATTAGGGTTTAATAACATTGATCTTTGGTTTTTATAAGGTTTGCTATTCTACATGCTTCCCCTATACTAATCCTAGTTTTTAGAATTTTCTACATTTGAATGTTGTCCTAAAACACAAAACGCACTAATTTAACTAATATGAGGTCCTATAATTCTATTTCCAAGTCTTGTTCTTTTGATTAGTTTTATCAATAAAGTTACTTGGAGTACAAAGAATTGATAATCATGCAAATGAGGGCACCAAGAAAGAATAATTAGATTTAAGGCACTTTCAACTGCATAAGCAATCAATGGGTTTTCAACTTTGTAGAATGAGATGCATTCTATGGTAAAGAAAGACTCTTTCAATATTGAACGTCGATGTCCACTTGGCAATTTGAGTATAGAGAATGAAGTGTTCAATCAGTTAAACTCATTTCCCATCTTCCTACTTAGATAATAATACAATACCATATTAAAATGGTTATTGATTTCACCTTGTTTGACTAGTCCTCTTGTTAATCACTTTGTTAGGTTTTCAAAGTTTTCTAATTGGTGAATGTTGTGATTGGCCCTTCATGAGTTCATCTTAATTCTCTTGCAACATTCATTCCTCAAGGTATAATATTTACTACTTCCTCTATTTGGAAATAACTGTTCTAGTTTTTGGCTATTTAAACTTAATTTTTTTGCGAGAAAAAGTTGTCTCATTACTCGAAAAATGGTCTATTTTTAATAGTAGTATGTAGTTTTGTGTCACTTTAATTGTCCTTGAAGAGGACATGGCTCATGTTTGAAGTATAAAACATAGGACAAATATTACAAAACTAGGACAATTATTTCCAGATAGAGGCAGTAGTGCCGGTTTATTGATTCTGAAGTGATTCTTGGATGATTTTGTCAGGTGTATATTTTGAGAGCATTAGTCCGAATTGCGCAAAACACAGAGCACTTGCATTGGTGGTGGGCAGCTTTGTTGGTGGCTGGAATGCTGGTCACTTCATCAACACAAAGCATCACACAACACCATTGTTTCACCCGAGGTCAGCGAACAGGAATGATGGCGCGCGCCACAGTTGCCATGGCTGTTTTCAACAAGGTAACTTAACCCTTAAAACGACCCTGACGCCCTTTGCGATCGTATAATATATTCCATATTTGGTGGTATTTGATCAAAATAACGATGATCAAACACTTATCAGTACAAAGCAAAAGTGATAATATGTATCTAACCATATATCATAATTCATGTAGTAAACCACGATTGGAACAATTATAAGGCTAAATACAGGTTGTAGCGAGGGACTCCAAGGGCCTTTTGAGGGTTAATGGCCACATGAACATAGCAAATCATCATTAGCATAACATTTAGTAGCTCTCACAAGGGGCTGCAGTCCGTACGTTTACTACTGAATGTTACAAGGAATCCTATGAGAGTAAGAAAAAACCTGTTATATAATACAAACTACATGCACGTGAGGACAGTTCTAGCATTGGAATTGTCGTGCCATATTCTATTGGAATTGTCGTGCCACACTCCAGCACGGACCAACCTAGTTCAATTTAATATAATAATTCAAGTTCAAAAAGCCAACCAATCTCAGGCCAGTCAATTCTGATTCTAAGGTTTATGTTTTTTTCTAACTGTTTTTTCTGATGTTTCAGTAATTGATGATTTTTGCAGCTTCAAGAAATGTGGTTGGCGTCCCTAGTCAATACAAATACAGGGATCATGTTGAATTTGGTCACTAATGACACCCAGAAAATAGTTGATGCCTTTACATTTTTCCACTTTGGTAGGCGCTTGAACTCAAGTTCTGCAAGTAGTATAGCCCTTTTGTCTGTTTGAAATTCTGCAAACAATCTTGTCCATTTGTCATGTTTTAACCGGAGTCCATAACCCCTAGAGGACCAAGAATTCATGGTTTTAAAATGACAAATTTAATTGATCATATTATGAAATTTAATATAGTTTAGATGCGACTAAAATTTACATAATTGAAATCAGTGTAGAATATTACATATGTTGATCAAAAAACAAATGAATTTGAACCCAAAAAAAAGTTCACTTAAAACTTACTCCAAACTGCTTTAAAAAACATGAGGCCCAATTTGGGTTCTTGGTTCTTTTGCCAGGGTTACGATGAACCATGGTTAGAATTTGATCGAGGCGTGGGATGGTGCAGTTTGGTTTGCATTGGTGGAGGTTGCGGTGGTGGCTGGACTTGTGCTTTATGAAGCTGGATATGCGGCCATTCCCGGTGTCATTCTCATCTTTCTCACCCAACCCCTACAGGTTGGACACAATCATTTTATTTATTTATTTTCTCTTTTCTTCATAAGGTTCATTAGCAATTAATGCAGTCATCAATTTTCAACAATAGCACTACAGAAGCTTTAACCCCTAAACGTCCCAGCGTCCAGAAACTGGATCACGAATAGATTCGAAGCCTTGTAACTTTCTCATACAACCTCGGATGATTTTCATCCAAGTCACCTTTGAAAGCCTATTAAATTCTCTACCAATTAGAGTAAATCTCTTGTGATGGAGAGCTGCTGATAATATTGGAGAGGCCTCCAACTACAAGTATGTCTAATTTGTCTAATGCTTGCAATGGTCTTCTCATGTACACCTCATGTACATCTGAGCCATGATAATATTTACTTTTGAGGCTAGAATCTACTTTTGTTCAAAGGGTTGGTATGTTTAGGGGTTAACATTAAATGCAATGTTTCACCACTCGATCTTCAACTATAGATGATGTGGACCAGGGTGTCTTGTTCGACAACTTGATAAGACTTCAAAGACAAACAACAAACTTCCTTGTCTATGAATATATTATATCCTTAGAATATACCTAAAATATTCTAGGATATTCTAAAATATTTCATTCAAGTTGTTTAACAAATTATACACGTATTATTTTTGCCGACCGTTTTTTTTAAGAATGGTATGGAAGGAATCATGCCTAATTGTTTGAACAATTTTCAATAAGGGAATGGTCTTATATGGGTACCACTTTTACGCGTCTCACATAGTGTGACTTGTGTTTAACTCATCTAGAAATTCCGTTTTTAACACCATGTACATAGTTGCATCCATAGTGTCTATAACACCCTCTAATTTTTGTAATGTTCCAATGTTTTTTTCTTACCAAAAAGATATTTCTCAAAAATCACACTATTTTTGGAGGACACACCCATATCAGGCCATCGCCCTACGTTCTTAAGAATTGATTTCCTAATTGACTAATTTCCAGGCCCACTGCTAAATCAGGTAAAAGTGGCACAACGCGTAGGACGACTCCGCCGCACCGCCATCACCTTCACGGATTCCAGGGTGCGCTCGGTGAATGAAGTGTTGACGGGAGTCCGGGTGGTCAAATACAATGGCTGGACTGCAGCCTTTTTGAAGCGAATTGCAGATTTGAGAGCCTCCGAAATGCATTGGATCAAAAGAGCCAATTTCTTTCGAGCGTCCACGTCCACCCTCCGGGTACGTATTTTAATCATAATTCATACTCCTCTCTCATGTCTGCTTTACATTCATTCACATAACATCTGATATTGCAATTTTTTTCAACTGATTTGCACTCTTTAAGCATAATTTTGTACTTTCTTCATAACATTCATAATGTCCATTCACTACTAGAAAATCCAACTAATCTGTTGATTTGATCGCATTGATCAGGGACACTTTTCTATTGATTTGGTCGATTTTTTGTTCAAATCAACAAATTGCTATTCAAATCAACAAAAAGTGTCTCTAATCAACGTGACCAAATCAATAGATTAGTTGGATTTTTTAGTAGTGATTTGACACCCTCACTAGTAGAAATCGTGGTAGTGCCGAGGGAGATGCCCAAGCAAGTGGTGCCCAATTCCACACATGCACAATAATTTTCTTTGTGCATCTCCATGGGAATGCCACCTTTTCTAGTAGTGCCTCAAAAGTTGGGCCGATTGTGATCCTATTCTTGTGAATTGTAAGGTATATACACCCAATTTTGACCATACTTAAATATTGACCCTTCTATTGGAACTGTGAATGGCAAATCGATTACAAGTGCATATACCATATTAGCAAACACCCTAGTAATGCAATGCACCAATATTGCATTGGGAATGTGGGAATTAATTGGGAAAAAAAAGGAACATGGGAACTTTAGGAACATAAAGAGAACTTAAGAACATGATGGGAACGCTAGGGAATGTGATGCAAAGCTTTGGGGAACATCATGGGAATTGCGGAGAACAATTTGAGAACATGATGAAAAATTGAATGAAATGTATGGATGTGAAATGTGGATGATTTTGTGACATGGTATCATGACGGATACTAACAAGGTAGTGACATGGTATTGTGACACTTTGTACTTAATATAATAGATAGCCCCTATTGTAAAATAAAAATCCAGACTTGGTCCCATTCAAAATTCAATGGCTTTAGAGCGTCTCACTCGATTTTGGCCTTCTACAACTTGGAATGCATCTTGAACAGTGGTTGTTATTGCACCAATATACACCCAAGTTGTTGGAATAGGGTGTCACTAGTAGAAAAGGTGGCACTGCTGAAGAAGATGCCTAGGCAAGTAGTGCCCAATTCCACGCATGCATAGCGATTTTGCCTGGGCATATCCTTGGGAAGCGCCACCTTTGTTTTTACTAGTGTGTCCTTGTAGAGATGCTCGTACCGAATTAAAAAGAATTAAAAAGAATGAGATCATGTTGATCTCTAACATTAATTCTTGCATCTGTATGTATTTGATAAAAATCATATGTTTAATTATTTTTTTGCTTGGTTTCACAACTCCATAATTATGCCATTTGTTGTGCAGGATGGTGTGACACCGCTGGCATCGTTGGCAACGTTTGGGACATATGTTGCCATTCATGGTGGAGCAGCATTGACACCAAGCCTTGCTTTCACCATCCTCGCTCTATTCAGTATCCTGGTGCGCGTGTTCTCCATTGCTCCTTTAGGTAACAGCACTCTCACCTTTACACTTAGATTTTAGCCATCAAGTGAAGAGCGTAAGGTTATAGATCTAGACTTTCTGGATTGGGTGGAATGACTTGACATTATGTTCAATTTTCTCCTGAGCCTCCTGCCCTCTTGAGCATTATTTATCTAGTTTTATTAGATTCTGGGCTGGTTAAGTTTTTGTGTCCATGTGAATTGACAGGGGTGCAATACATTTCTGAGGCTATGGTAGCAATCCAACGTTTACAAAAGCTCCTCGACCTCCCAAACGGAAATGGACGTAACAGTCCTAATGAGACAACAGATAAGGTAACCATCTTCTCAACTTCTGAATTTTAACCCCTGAAGGACCAAGGATTGATGGTTTTAAAATGTCAAATTGTGAAAAATATAATTTAGATGAGATTGTATTTGACATCACGAGAATCAATGAGAACATTGCATGTGTTGATAAAAAAATAAAATGAAATTGAACAAAAAGAAGTTCACATAGGTACAACTCAAAACTGCTAAAAATAAATATGAGACTCAATTTGGGCTTCTTGGTCCTTTAGGGGTTAATCCTTAAACGTCCTTCCCTAACTTAAAATGGTCCTATTTTAAAATGGTTGGACTCACACCTGGTAGCAGGTCTAGCCCAAATTAATTGAATTATTTAGAAAGTGCCACATGTCGCTTTCTTATTGATTGTGGCCCATGAAAAAGAAGACGTGGATGGCGGAAAAAGTTGACGTGGAATTCCAGCGGTGCCAAAACTGCTACAAGGTTACACTAGTAGAAAAGGTGTCGCTCCCCAGGGACATGCCCAGGCAAAATTACCGTGCAAGCGTGGAATTGGGCACTACTTGCCTGGGCAGTGCGACCTTTTCTACTAATGTTAAGGTAGTGAAATTTTTTGTTTGGAGTCATATGCATGAGACTGACACTTGGAGCCTGGGCAGGTTACGGCGGTCTCTGTTTCCAATGGAGTATTTTCATGGAGTCTCAAAGCCGAGGGAGGAAATTATCATGTCAAGAAGCGGAAAGCAGCTAAGCACGAGTCTGTTAATGGCCTTAAAATACTTGAATCACATGGGCCTGCTTCATTGGAAGAAACCTCCACTTTGAAAGGAATCACGTTTGAAGTGAAGCGCGGTGAACTTGTGGCCATTGTTGGTGCTGTTGGGAGTGGGAAAAGCTCCCTCCTTTTGGCTCTTCTCGGAGAAATGGAGGTAATCCTACATGTACCCAACTTTTCAATGAAAGTAACATTAGACTAGCGTAGGTTAACCCTCAACCCCTAAAGGACCAAGAAGCCCAAATTAGGTCTCCTATTTTTTGAAGCAATTTTGAGTAGCTGACTTCCCGTGTGGACTTCTCTTTGTTCAAATTTTATTTGCTTTTATTTTTTATTTTTTATCATAGCATGCAATTGTTCTTTATTAATTTTGGTAGAATAAAATTTGGTCCCATTTGAACTACCCTTTTCATAATATAATTAATTGTATTTTTCATTTTAAAACCATGAATCCCTTGGTCCTTTAGGGGTTAATGACATGCATTTTTTCTTTATTTTTGAGGGTCATTTTTACAACTTCTCTTTCATTCTTTTGAGAAATTTCTTTTTGAACATTATACTATACACCAAAATATGTAATTTAAATTTTCTTTTTTGATCAAATTAGCAATTTTTTTCATTGTTACAAAGTAAGTCATCAAAAAGTGCTCGTGAGATCATTTTTTCTAATTTTTCCTCAATTTGGATGACGGGATGAACCTAAAATTTAAAATTTAAATTTGACCAAAATAAAGAAATATTCATTTGACACAGTTTGAAATAAATAAATAAATAACATGATTAAACAAAACCTCGTGGAATTACGCATGATCAAACTGAGTCAGTTGATTGCAAGATATGCAATTTTTTTTATGTGTATATATAGACTCACTTAATATATAGACTCACTTAATATTGACTATTGTAAGAAATAAAAAAAACTCCAACAGATGGGTTTGATGGGTTTATGTGGCATGTGAAACAGAGTGTGACGGGGGTTTGTGCAACAGACCGACCGGTGGCGTACGCACCCCAGCAGCCATGGATTTTGAATGATTCCATCCGCACCAACATTCTTTTTGGAAACAAGTTCGATGAAGTCCGATACAATGAAACTATTGCAGCATGTGCACTGGAGCATGACATTGCGCAATTACCTGCAGGCCATGACACCGAGATTGTAAGTTGATTTCACTTAACCCCTAAAGGACCAAGGATTCATGGTTTTAGAATGACAAATTCATTTGATCATATTGCAAAAAATATAATTAAAGTGGGACAAAATTAGTTAATGACATTGAATTAGTGAAGAGCATTGCATTTGTTGGGCAAAGAAAAAATGAATTCGAATAAAAAAAATTCTATATAAGACCTACTCAAAAGTACTAAAAGAAACACAAGGCTCAATTTGGGCTTCTTGGTCCTTTAGGGGTTAAATCCCATTTGAGTCTATGTCGTTAGAGATAGACTTTCTCATCATGCAAAGCCAAGATTCTCCAGGGATTATTATATATGTACTACAATATCATAGTGAATGCAAGGATCTAAGGGGCGGTTTACACTATGGACCAAGAGCCATGACCAAGAAAATTAAATCATTTTCATGGTCATGGCTCTTGGTCAAAGAGCCGTGACCATGAAAAATCAAAAATGCAATTTTAAATGACTTGGTCACTCTTTGTAGTGTAAAGTGGATTTAGACCGGGACAAGTTTAAGCTCATCGTTCTCTCTTTTATCCTCCCCTTTTTCCTCCTTTCTCTTTAAATAATTGAACACTAGCCAATCAATGATTTTTAAGCCCCATGGTCTCCTAGATTATAGTTGAGTCGAGGCATTTGCTTCGACTCAACTATAATCAAGGAGACCATGAAAACATTATCCATTTGGGAAATTTTAGCATTTTTGGGGACCTCAAAGTTAGTGGTCATTCTCCTTTTTTCAAGGTAGTGTAAAGCCAAATGGGACCAAGAGCTCTTTTTGGGCCAATCACAGATTTTAGAATTCCATGGTCATGGCTCTTGGTCCATAGTGTAAACCGCCCCTAAGAGTGTTGGGGCCCATTAAATGAGTACTCCTTCCGTTTCAAAATAAAAATTTAATTTTTTGGTGTGTTTTAACGTAACGTTTTTTTCTCCAAAAAAATTTGTCTCAATGCTCAAAAAAATGATCTGTCTTTAATTGTAGAATGCAATTTTTGTATCACTCTCATTGTCCGCCGGTTTGAAATGAAGGCTCGGGGAGGTTACTTCCAAATATTACGTAACAACGTGCGAACAAAGATAGGGTCCAAATAAATTTTTGAAGATAATTTTTATAAATGATTTACATTAGTATAGGATGCTCACAATTCATTACAAGAATAAGAATGAGAATATTCTTGAAATATTACTAATTATAGTAAGAATTGTTTTTAATTTTTAGGGTACTTTTAAATACCCTTTGTTCACACGTGATACTCAAATGATACAAAGAGTGACCTCCCCGAGAATGAAGGATGCTCACGCTTGAAGTATAAAATAAACTGAGGACAAAAACTAGGTATAAAAAGAATGCCAAAAAAGTGGACTCTTATTTTGAAATAGAGGGACTATGCATTTACTTCTGACGAGATTGTAGTTTTTGTGTCACTATCATTGTCCGCCCTGTTTGAAGTGAAAAATGCTCACCTTTGAAGTATAAAACAAAGGACAAAAAACAAGAAAAAAAAATGCCAAAAAAGTGAATGCGTATTTTGGAAAAATGAGGGAGTACGAATTTTCTTCTGATCACTAGTAGCAGACCTGTCGTTTTTCATTCCCAACTTTGTGAAAACAGTGAATGGTGGCTGAATATTATGTTTATACTTTTGTCTTCTTGTGACCAAAACTACTCACTAGCCCATGTGTTGGGCGCAGTTTCATTCCTTTTACAATTATAGTAAGTGAAAAACGACACATTTCCTACTAGTGGATGAGATTGTAGATCCGTGCGTGTTAATTATTTTGTGATGAGTATTATTTGGTACTTGACCGAGTTATTATGGGTTTGCACACAGGGTGAACGAGGCGTGAACTTAAGTGGAGGGCAGAAGGCACGGATAAGCCTTGCCCGGGCATGTTACAGCACAAGTCCTCTTCTTCTGTTAGACGATCCGTTAGCGGCGGTGGATGTGCCCACGGCCAAGCACCTCATGGACCATGTGTTAGCCGGGATTGTGAAACACAGGACGGTGGTGTTGGTCACCCACAACAAAACGTCGCTCGGTTTCTGTGACAGAATTTATCTCATGGAGCATGGCAAGCTGCAAGCCATTGCTCAAGCCTCGGAGCTCGATGCCGTTATGAATTTGGATGACGAAGTTCAACATGACGTTGATGGTCATCAAACAGGGTAAGGGAATCGTTCATTAACCTCTAAGAGTCACTAGAAGGAAATGTGTCGTTTTTCACTTACTATAAATGAAAAAGAAATGAAACGGCGCCAGGCACATGGGCTGTGTTAGTGCTGAGGAGTAGTTTTGGTCACGAGAAGACAGAAATGTAAGTATAATATTCCGGTACTATTCATTGTTTCCACGAAATGAGGAATGAAAAACGAAAGGTTTGCTACTCGTGAGTGATGGCCTGATATGGGTTCTCCCTTCAAAAATAGTGTGGTTTTTGAGAAATATTTTTTTAAGAAAAAACCATTGGAAAATTACAAAAATTAGAGGGTGTTAAAGGCACTATGGCTGCAACTATATACAGGGTGTTAAAAGACGGAATTTCTAGCACATATAAAATGAGGTATACATAAGTCACACTATGTGAGACGCGTAAAAGTGGTACCCATATCAGGCCATTCCCCCTAACGGACCAAGGATTCATAGTTCTAAAATGAAAAATTCAATCAATCATAATGTGAATTAAAGAAAAGTCAAGTGAGATCAAATTTTGTACCACTGTCCGGATGGGTGAAGAGCATTATTTACATGTGTTGATAAAAATTAAAAAAACAAACAATTTTGGACAAAAAAGAAGCCCACATAGGACCTATTCAAAACTGCTGTAAGAAAATATGAGACCTAATCTGGGTTTCGTCAATTCAAATGTCAATTAAACGTCAATTTGTGCAGCTATTCAACATCAGAGTCCTCAAAGATGACAAATTCTTGTCACTTTGGACATCATTCATTGACGAGATGGTCGATGTCCTACATGAAAAAACCGTAAAAATATGTTGAAAAATTAATTCCTAATATTAATTCTATGAATATTCTATCATGTGTTCCATTTATGGTTCCATTTGTCCATCTGTCATCTATGACAACTGTCTTGTCCTAGCTATTTTTAAAAGGAAATTTAACCATTTGTGGATCTCATTTGAATTTGAAAGTTGCTGATTTAATGAATTACGTTGTGTTAGGTTGGAAAGGAGTGATTCTATTGAAAGTTTTGAACAAGAGGACGGCCCAGAATTTGACGCGCTTGGTGGAGCTGCAGCAGTGACAGAGGGTGTGGGACACAGAGAAATGGCCGAAAATGGAAATCCTGAACCCGGTTCAGAAAATGTAAGGAACCCAGCAATTTAACTCACTTAACTTTCAATTTTCCAATGAGAGTTGAGGTTGATGACCCAATAACTGACGTGTAGTATAATTCAACAATATCTCCAACAGGTGTTCATTGAAAGCTTCAAATTCTATACCGGTATTAGATTTGCATGAAAAGCTTAAAGTGTTGGTTTGTAAGTCATTTACTATAGAATTTCTTTTGAAAACCAGGACAGGTGTAGATTTTTGTTCCTACGTAAAACTTTTGCCAAAATTGAATGGAAACCGGCCAAGTAATTGAATTGATTTCCATAAGTATATGCACTCACCCATAATCCGCTCTACTACGTATAGTTACTATACATAAAGTATTTTTATTGGGTCTTATTGGCAACTGAAAAAGGATTAGCATGCATTATTTGGACGACATCTTATGAATTTTCAAAGTGTTGCTCGTAGGTGTACCCAAAATCGACCTTGGGTTAGACTTATAAATGCTCATGTTTCGATTGTGTACATCTTGTGTAATCAATATGGAGATTTTAGTGTCGCTACCTTTTTGGATTCAAATGTAGGGGTTGGTTTTGAGACAGGATCCATGATGGGTGCACATAATTACCTGATGTGCAGATGTATTCAGAGTTGGGTCGGCAGAAAAGTGCAAGAACAAGTTCAACAAATGGCAAAGAGAAAGGCAGGTCATCGGGTGCGAATAAAGGAGACGTTGATGTGAACAAGCAAGGGCAGCTCACTGTCAAGGAAGATAGAGTAGAGGGACAAGTGAGATGGGCCACTTATCTCCAGTATGCCAAGGATAGCGGCGGGTAAGAATTCATTATTCCCTTTTGGTCAAACTCACTTTTCCCACTCTATTTGTGCCAGGTGACTATTTGTGCCATTGTGTATCAGTGTCTTTGAACATCGCCACCTTGTTGACAACAACAAATTTAGAGTCATATCCACGACTCGTCAAAGAAAAAATCCAGCACGAGCCTTTTAGATGGGAGCTCCAAGACAGTAGAATGGTGTGGCTCTTCAATTTGGCAATATTCGTTTATTTGTGACTTTCCATCATATTGGGACTTTTAGAAATCTACAGTTAACATAGATCTAGTGGAGAATTCTATGCAAGCTGTAGATTTCAAAAAGTCCCAATATAGTGGAAAATTCCCAACTAAACGAATATTGCCATCAAACCTTGCAATCTCAGTTGACCACTGTTGCTTTGAAGTTGTAGCAAAAAATGCAACCAGTCAAGGGAGAGTGAACAGTCTCTCAAGGTGGTGAGGAAGCTTCGTGGAAGAGATGTCGAGGTGGATGACGAGTGGTGGGTGGGGATCAAAGTTGGAAATCTAGTAAGGGTTGGGTCAGGCTTCCATGTATGGGTGGCTGGTCCTCAAAAAGGGGAAGCTCTACCGAAATGGGTGAAACCAGGAGAACTCAAGAATATATATTTCATTTGTAGTGAAATGGGTGGTTCTTGAGACCTCATTTCTTGTCTAGTGTCTTTCACCCAACCGATCCCCACATGGAAGCCTGCCCTTAGTAAGCGAGATCAACAGGGGCTCATGGGTGGCCATGCTCTTATATTTAAATTTTGAGATGTATACTACTAACACATATTGGCACAAATAGGGGGCTTTTGAGTTGTGCGATAAATAAGTGAAACTCATTGTATATTGTGAGACTCATTGTGTTTTTCTGTGTTACAGGATTATGTTTTTCTTACCAGTGGTGATACTGTTTTTATTTGCGCAATCAGTGCGTGTCATGGTGGATTACTGGCTGAGTGTGTGGGTCGACCGAACGTATCATCTCAGTACGAAAATGTATGTCATTTCGTACGCTTGTTTTTCAGCGGGAGCCATCGTGTTATCGCTTAGCCGGGGCCTGCTCTTCACGGAGGCAACCATGGTGTCAGCCAAGCAGATGCATGGACGCATGGCAGAGAGAGTGCTTCGGTCACCACAATTATTCTTCGATCAGGTAATCACAATACTCTTTTCTCTTCACTCGTAGAAAAGGTGGCACTGTCGAGGGAGATGCCCAGGCAAGTAGTGTCCAATTCCACGCATGCACAGTGATTTTGCCTGAGGAGCGCCACCTTCTCTACTAGTTAGTGCTTTACAATCCTCATCATTTTCTTTAGTGTCGTCATACTTGTAAAAACTCCAAAATTTCACACTTTTTCCATACTAATCCTAATTTTGCAACCACTTGAATGTCACAATTTTTAGCACTTTGAAACATGTCATTTTAATGAACCTGACCATGCCATTCAAGACACAGTTTTACTTGTAAGATGTGGAAGAATTGGTGTCTAGTTGATACTCCCTCTGTTTGGAAATAATAACACTAGCAGAAAAGGTGGCACTGCCAAGGGAGATGCCCAGGCAAGTAGTGCCCAATTCCACACATGCATAGTGATTTTGCCTCAACATCTCCCTTGGAGCGCCACCTTTTCAACAAGTGTAAAGCGCCTTTGAGGACAGGAAGCAATGTTCCCATGGGTTTTTTTATTATTTTGGAATAGAGTAAGTATATAATTCGGTTTTTAAGTAACAATTGTGTTTTGCTTACATTCAATTTTTTTAAATATGACCATCTCCAAAAATGATTTGTGGGAACACCCTATACTCTTATTACACTATCATTGCCTATAATACTTGTCTCACATTCAAAATATGTCAGTCACTTGTTTGGTACACTTTTGTGGGTTATTAACATTGAAATTTACATCATGTTTTACATCTTAGTGTAATTTTTAATTTGTAACTAATTTTTAGTGTTTCAACATGCATGACTTTATACTAATTCATTTTATTTTTTAAGTTTAAAATGGATGTTTTTAATTCAATCTTAGAACAAAAAGTAAAAAAAAAAATTATCAAAATTACTTTCGCCCACACTAATTGCACATAAAAGTGTCTTTAGGAAAATAAAGGTCAAGATGTATTGTAACTGGTTGTCAAAGTCGGCAGGTCATGACAAATAATTAATTTTTTTGAAAAATTTATTTTCAACAAATGTCAAATTATGCGGATATTCTTTAAGATTCTCTTTTTCACTATACAAAATAGAATTGTTTTGAAAAAATGATTTCCTAAAGATTTGAGCTTCTCTTTTCATAATTATTTGTTGCAGATTTGACGACCAACTACGATATTCATGTTTTGGTTTTGTCATGTAGAATCCGGTGGGAAGGATTGTGAATCGCTTCAGTAAAGATCAGTCCTTGGTAGATGAAATCCTGCCTTCAACAGCACAGGTGCGTAAGAACTCACCTTGAATGCGAAATTGAGCTCTAGCATATATATAATGGAGCTCTGATACCGAATGGCTTGGTGAATGAAATATATTTTTAATTTTAACGATTGTTTCTAGAAATATCGAAAAAGAGAGCCTAGAAAGGAGATAAGGTAGAAGCATCAGAACCTCTTAGGGACCTAACTTATGCAAGCACCAGTTTCAACTTCACGAGTTCCCAATCAAATTATCACAACCATTAGTTGTAGCAGTTTGGTGATCAATTATGAATGCCAAATTAGCAAACTGATCGAACTAAAAATGAAAGACGAGTATTGGTTCCCCTACTAACATCAATAATAGTCCACGCAAATTAAGTTTGAAAATTCAAAACAAAATCATACATATGAAAAAATTAATTAAAAATTGGACTTATTATTAAACCGTGAGTTTTATATACTACAATTTTTTATCATTGAAAACCATCGCTCTAAATAGGTTGAAATCCTTAAACTGACAAGTATTAGTGCCTCCACCTTAGAACCACATTCTCTCAATCACCAACCAATTCCTTGCCCCAAAAGGTAGGTACTAGGTTTTTACCAATTCTTAACGAGATGTCAAGTTCTTTAGGTTCAGAGAGGAATAATTGTGTCAACGTCCAGTTTTTTAGTAACTCATTTTGAGATCCCTTAGTGAGACTCACCATCTATCCAGAGACATCAATCTGGTGATTTGTTCAAGTGTATCTCCTTCACCCTCCAAGCTATTAACCCCTACACGTGCCTTGACCATTGTATATTTGTTTGTATAATACGCCTTGTGTACTAAAACACAATGACGTACTCAAACACTCAATATACTCAAGTTTGAAGGTGTACTTAAATGCGTTGGTGCAGTCAAACAATGCTTGTACGCAAAAATACATGACATCCTTGAAAATCTTTGGAAATCAATTTTTGCAAAAAATATTGTTTTAGTAAGGTGAGAAAGAAAATCTTGATATTTGTGGTGTCAAAATGAAAAATCAAAAAATGATTATTATTTGGCACATGAGTGTTGAACGAGCTATTAACTTACAGTATTTATGGCGTGCAGACCTGCTTGGAGAATTTCGTAGGCTGCTTGGGATCCATAGCCATCATGGCTGTCCTGATTCCTTGGTTCTTGTTATGCATTCCGCCCTTTGTAGTGGTGTTTCTGTACCTCCAACGGCGGTACGTCACTGTTTCGAGAGAATTGAAGCGGTTAGATGGATTGTCACGCTCCCCAATGTATGCCCATTTCTCTCAAACCCTTCAGGTAATTACTTAACACTTTTCTAATGAACTCGCATTTTTCTAATTACACTTTTTAATGTCATTCATGATTCATGTAACGCAAAAGCAATGTAAATGTATTCCGCTTTTTCTTAAATTGTATACCGGTACCTTGGAACCACCATCAAGTAATGGTCACTGAAGCAACAAGTTTCCATTACAAGATCCATTGAAAGCTCAATAAATGGTGTTCATCAAAAGGTACACTAACTAATTTATATGTTTCTAGTGCAAATTTTTTTCATTTTGCAAACTGTTCTGAACAAGGATAGCAGATTACGTTGAATTCTCATGGCTTAAATATCATCGCCTCTTCATTTTTCTTTTAAGGGGAATGGCCTAATATGGGTACCACTTTTACACGTCTCACATTCTTCATTTTTCTTTTAACTATTGGGGAATGGCCTGATATGGGTACCACTTTTACACGTCTCACATAGTGTGACTTATGGTCAACTCATTTTATGTGTGCTAGAAATTCCGTTTTTAACACCATGTATATAGTTGAAGCCATGGTGTCTATAACACTCTAATTTTTGTAATTTTCCAATGTTCTCTTTTTGCCAAAAAAAATATTTCTCGAAAATCACACTATTTCAACCAATCACAACAATAGTACTTTATGATGATTTTTCTCAAATTGTCAATTCCAGGGACACCCTGGTACGTTTAGGGTTAAATAATCTGTGTGAACAGCAGGTTGGCCACATAACTCACCTATGTTGAATTATTTATGGATAACTCACACGTTGTGGATTTATTGTTGGTGACCAGGGGATTGCTTCAGTGCGAGCATTTGGAGCCGAGAAAAGGATGCATGACCAATTTCTAGCCATGATTGATGCCAACCACCGTGCTTTCATCTTGTTCGTGCACTCCTCTCGTTGGCTAGGCATCCGTCTCGACTTTGCCGCTGCCATCTGTGTTTCCGTTGCCTCCCTTCTCGTTGTCCTCCTCCGCAACAAAATCGCCCCTGGCTTAGCTGGTAACCAACCCAATACTCCCACTTTGATTTTGTACATGTGAAAGTAGCTTCTCAAACACTGCATAGTATTATTGACTGCAGGCCGTACCCACATAGCAGGTTCAACACATGTCTGTTGAATAATTTAATTTTTTTGTAACATTCGATTTCAGCATATGCCATACTCTACCTAAAAAAGAAAAGAGAAAAAAGACATCGTCATAATTTTAAAAATTGAATAAATGATTTTCCAATTTTTTCGATTCCTACTTTGAGAATTATTTTTTGCTGGCCCTGTACTTAGGCTAAATGCATGACACCTTTTGAGAAGAATGTCATCTAAGAATTATTCAAACAAAAATCATGTCAAACCAAAGCAGAAGTTAAAGCTCTAACATACTCCCATATGTAAAGACAACGACTCATTAGTTTGAGGTGTTTTAAATTGAGCTCAACTGTGCAAAGCATGGTGTCAGGGATTCCTTTCCATTCCATGTGTTAAGGAATTTTTGTTCATGAATGCCACTTCAGAGGGTGCTCAACAAGAGTTCACTACTAAGACTGCTAAAGTATGTGTCCTAAGTTCAGAGTTTTCATCATCTAGCTCTTGTTCCAGATGCCCCAAGACTCATGATTGTTCTATTGATTCGCATGATATATATTCATGATTTGGGGAAATGGATGATTGCAGGAGTGGTGCTAGTGCAGAGTTTGCAGCTCACAGGGTTTTTCCAGTATGGCGTGCGCCTTGCAGCTGAAACAGAGAATTATTTCACCAGCGTCGAGCGAATTCAGGTGAACTCCCCTTACTCTGTCCATTTCGTTTAGATTTTCATTCATTTAATTATGTTCCGTTACGAACGAGATCCTTAACCCCTAAAGGACCAAGAAGCCCTAATTGGACTTCATGGTTTTTTTTTAGCAGTTTTGAGTAGGTCCTATGTGGACTTCCTTTTGTTCAAACTTATTTGTTCTCTAACCAACACATGCAATTCTCTTCAATGATTCCAATGATATAAATTTTGGTCTCACCTGAATTATATTTTTTGCAACATGATCAACTGAATTAGTCATTTTAAAACCATGAATCCTCGGCCCTGTAGGGGTTAAGTTTACCTAAGTGAGTACCTTCAGTTGTAAGCATGATTCAAGAGTGGGTTGAGAAAAGTACGTACCCAGTCGATGATCTGAGGCGTTCATCGGTATCAATTGCTGGAATCATGTTCAGGCCTACTCCAAGTTGCCCACTGAAGCTGATCCAGAGACGGCACCCGGAATCATTACACAAGAGTGGCCCCAACACGGGGAGGTTGAGTTTGTTCATTACACGATGGCCTACCGGGAGGACCTTCCTCCAGTTCTCAATGACCTGTGCTTCAAGGTCAGTCACTCTCACTGCACCACCAGACAGTTTGCTTTCCTTGAATCTAAAGAACTCGGTAAAATCTATCAGATCGTTTATGGTATGTTCTAGCGCTGCGGGAGAGAACGTCTGTTGGTATTACTAAAAGAATCATGGCAGGTACTAACTGTAATTGAAACCATGATTTCATGTGCTGGTTGAAAACTTAGGTGACGGCGCAGGAGAAGGTGGGCATCTTGGGCAGAACAGGGGCCGGCAAGTCCAGTCTCGCAGCTGCGATGTTCCGACTCGTGGAGAATCGAGCCTGCAGTGGCAGCATCTTAATTGATGGCATTGACATTGCACAAGTTGGTCTGGACGATCTACGACGACGTCTCTCCATTATTCCTCAGGTACCAACAGTCTGTACTATTTTGTTATTCTCAATCCATGTTCATTCACCATTCAGTTGACCAAAATCGGTTCATTGGGACCACGGGTGCAACTTACGCTTAAGTAAGTTTCTTGAGTTAGAAACGCTGGAATTCGATCTGACCTTCGGGAATCTTAATTGCAGGATCCTGTGCTGTTTCGGGGGACGGTGCGGTTGAACCTGGACCCATTCGAGCAGCACAGCGACGTGGAGATCAACGAAGCCATCGCCAGGGTGCACCTCAGCAAGAAGATCGAGACGCTGGACAAAGGCACCGACAGTCTAGTGGCCGAGAACGGGGAGAATTTCAGTGTGGGCCAGCGGCAGCTTCTCTGTCTGGCTCGATCGCTTCTACGAAGGTAACTTCCGTCCCGCATCAATTGATCACCATTACTACTAACACTCTTCTTGCATCATTTGGTTTGGTCGATTTTTTAAACAGTGAGCTCAGTATTCATTCTATAATTTGCATTACAATATTGCTCCAGTAGCTTCCATCATAATTAAAACGAATCTTTCCTATGACTCATCCACGGGGAGGTTTCATTCTGGTCACAGTGATCATATGACCAAAGGGAGACCTCCACATGCAACACACGGAACCCTTCCTTCTCTTGATTAAAAGTAGTACAGGAAAGTTTAATTTTAAACGAGAGCTCAGATAATATTTCAAAAGACAGAGGTTATTCACTCGACAATAATATATGTTTCAAGGCGATTGACTATTAGCGTCTTAGATCCTATAACTCTTTTTTCTTCAGATTTGTGATGAAGCCCTTTGATCAACAAAAAGTACAAATCCCGCAACTCGTTGGTTATGTAGTCCACTCTAGCAGCCTCTAAGAAGTAAGAAAGTACTAGGAATGGACAGGCGGTGTCAGATTCAGCATACGTGTGCTTACCGGTTTTGATTGTGATTAAAGAGAAGTCTGTGACACTTGGACTTCGTCCTTATGTAGGTCACGCGTGATTGTGATGGACGAGGCCACGGCCGCTGTGGATGGAGAGACGGACCAGCTGATCCAGACGGCCATGCGCAGTGTGTTCCACAACTGCACTGTCTTGACCATTGCGCACCGCATCGACACCATCATCGATTGTCACCGAGTGTTGGTGTTGGCCAAGGGCGGGCGCTTGGCCGAGTTTGACACCCCGGCCAATCTCCTCCGGCGTGCCCAAGAGCTGTCCCAAGGCGATCATCCACAGAGTAGTGGAGTTGATCGTGGAACTGTTGGGAACTACGGTTTTGCAGATATAGTGGCTCAAAGTGGCCCTGTCATTGCCCAGCAGCTTCGGGAGGCAGCGGAGGCAGCAGAGCGCAGGAGAAAGCAGCAACAGAGTTATTAGTTTGAATCTGAGTAGCTCTAGTACAGGCTCTAGTTTTCGGCATTATTCTTTGTAAACTAAGTAAATGAAACTGGCCAAGTTTTTCAAGAGCCTTCCAGTCTCTTCATGAAATTATTCACTAAACTCCCTTGAAACGTAGAATTCTTCTATAGAATGTTATGAAAACCATGTTACTCATGTGAGCGTGACATCAAATAGGTTAGTAGTCCCTGAAAAGCATTTTATGAAGCCATGCATCGATGTAAAAATGAGGTGCAGTATTCTAATGCCCCTCATGTTTTTGATCAACATATTGATGCCGATTCTTAAACATCAACGGAAATCTCATTTCTGGCAAGTAGCATGAGGGGTCTAGTCTATCATCTGAAACTTGGTTTCTTGTTCGAATTTACTCATGTCTGCTATTGCTGCTATGTTGAGAGTGTAAAAAAGATGTATAAAGGCAACACGTACACCGCAGGTACACTTCACAAGGTTCCAGTTGAATGCATTACTCTGAGATACGTATGACTGGAAATGTGATTCGTCATTCAGTCAGACCCATCTAATTCCGGAAATACTTTGAATGAAGTTGATTTCCTAGTCAGAGTTATATACCTGTAATCAGAACTAAATATGATACATTTTGTTTTTGGATGTGCATATTCACAATGAACGCAAGTGCAACTTTGCACAATCCATGTGAATAAATTCATTGTTCGTGGACTGCAAGAATCACAGACAATATGCTCATGACTACTCTAGACAATCATTTAGTGGTTTGACAGACTGATGGACTGATTCCAATCACCAAGTGTTTTCTGAAAGACAGCGGAGTCAGGATCGTTATTCTTGCAAATTGCATCCAAGGAATGTGAGTTAGCAACTCCCTCAAGTGGTCTATCAAGAATGTACCTCTTCAGAAGGCTGAAAACAACGGCGACCCTTTAGTTTTGAAAATCTTTTGAAATAATTTCCATATCAACAGTAATCTCTTGATTCACCTGTACAGTACATGGGGTAGAAATATTTCAGGCACAGATTACAAGTTCTGCTGCACTTTTATTAACCTAGCTCCATGTATTTGTATGATGCAACAGAGACAATGCAAAACAGTTCAAAACTCCACACAACTGCCAATTCAAATTAGCGTACATCACTCATGAAATATTCATTTTCCATTTTCAGTGTCTGTTCCAAGTCCACAAGAATTGAACCATTTTTTCTTATCATAACATGAATGCATTCAAGCAGATTCCACATGTCATTCATGTCATTCCTCCACTCAGCAGCCAGGATGGATATGGATAACAAGGTTCAACAGCTCGTACTCGCACTGCCACCGGAACGCAGTTTAGGTCGACGTTGAGCGCGAGATAATTCACGACCTAGCCTCTCTTTTTCTCTATGTTTCTTGCGAAGCTCTTTTTTCCGGTGAACAATCTCTGCATACAGTCTTTCACGATATTCACTAATGGTAAACCTGGGTCAGTCCAACACTCTGATTAGCACTGTTTGCAATATTCAAACAAGATCGTCAACCAAACTACCGTAGAGATACAATTAATTTTCTGTGAAATTATTGCAAGTTCACACAAGCTTACTTTGTATTATCATCAATGGGTATGCGCACTATTCGATTGCAGCTGGGCTCATCTATTGGGTTATGAAATTGCGCAAGATAAGGATGTCGCAGAGCTTCCTGGAAGAACCATTACTCTCAAATTCTTAAACTTGCGGGAATAATATTTTTCGAAGACTCCAGCTCCCAACTGGAAATTCGACAAAATACAGAATAGAGCCTAGCTGAGAGTAGAGTTACATAGCCACAACCTCTGCTGTCATGCGTTTGTATGGATTGAAATGCAGCAGCTTCCTCAACAGATCTCCTGCTTCAGACGAGGCTTTTGGAAACACCTGGAGAAATGGCCTGGATCACATTCAAACTCTCATTAATTCCCTACCGATCGACTTAACGAAGGTTAGATACATGTAATTATGCAACTGTTAAGACTAGCTTCTGAAAGTCTGTCAGGTGAGGCTTAGGAAATTAATGTGCGTCAAGAAGAGCAGGCCACAATTAATGTCATACTTGCTGTTGATTGGCATACTCTCCAACATGGTTGCTGCAAATGGAGACTGGAGGGCACCAATATCTTCCTGTCACCATCGTTTGCACTAAGAAGTAATTAAGTTCCGAAATGAAGATCAACTATGTATAGAGCAATGAAATTCAACTGCTTCCAAGTTAAGATCCAACTTCCGTTTCGTCTCTCTCTCACGCATATATAACGAATTAATTAGACAGAGGCCATTACCGACATGGCAACACAAATGGCTCATTCATTCCACGACACTAGTCTGTGTTAAGTTAGTATCAATTCATCAGCCCTCACTGAGCTGCAATGTAAGAGAGAAGCAGTTACCGGAGCAGGTCTTCCGATGACTTCAAGTATCTTCTCAATCTGATTCATTGTCGATGTTCCTGTCAATGAGTTCACACTTTTGTCATGAAGGTCACTTGGCAAGACTCCAAAGATGAAATTCAGCCCTTTTCCCAACTAATTATACATTAACTTGGTTAGTATCACACGACATGACTAAAAATATAGAACGCTACATGCTGAACATAGAACCTGTGCCAATAGAATGGACTTTATTTCCTGCGTTCCCACTACAATCGATTTTCACCTTGGAGATATATATCAGATACGACTGTAAATGTGTATGTTACCGGGAAAAATGGGTTTTCCATTCAGAAGTTCTCCAAGAATACAACCGCTAGACCACATATCAACTCCAAAGGTGTACCTGAAATTGCACAGATCAAATTTGTACCCGATATATCAAGCACTTTGAAAAGTAATATCTAGTAAGACCGCTGTAATCCAATGGAACGTTCATGAAATCATGATTGATTATTCTTAAGGCATCGAATCAAAAGCATTGGTCATTAAGGACTCCTGACATGCACATTTACAGTCACATTTACAGATCAAAAAAATCTGGAGTTGGTTTAGAGCGTACTGGGTAGATCCAAGCAATATCTCAGGTGCTCTGTACCTGTATCCAATGTGGCAGTTTGAAGTTACTTTGCAATCTAATATAATCTCTATATTCACTTAACCATCTCTCAAAAGGATAAGTCTTACTAAGAAAGTTACTGGATAGTTACTGGATTACTGGATAATTGTGAACATGCACACAGTATATGTCCCACCTTACCATGAACAAACTTGTTAAACAATGAATAATCGCTCTCCTATAAATATGAAATATCTCAAATATATAGAGGCCACTCTAGCATGATGAGAACAGATGCTTTCAACAAAATACCAACGAGTTGCAACATAGTCTGTTAATATAGCAGGTGCATTTCCAGCATCTTCCTTCAATTGTGCAACCTATTTGCATGTATAAAATTACCATGACACATACCACATTAATCAGTATACTTGGAAGTGGAACTTCTTCACAGCACTGTTATTTATCAAGTTTTAGAATTACCAAACAATTGAAAGATCTCTTAGGGCATTTATAATTTTTTGAGAGAAAATACAACTGGATGGGAATAAATTTACAGATCGTGCGAGTCCAAAGTCAGCAAGCTTGACTTGACACTCGGAGTCGAGTAACAAGTTACTTGGCTGCAAACCACTTAGAAAGAGATTGTATCAGATAGCAGTTGGCAAACTGGCTGCATGAACTTGATCAGTTGCGCAAAAAAGGATATCATTTGCCAGCATTAAACATAATCAGACCGGAACTTTAAGCTTTGCAATCAAGGTTTACCTTGATGTCTCGATGAAGTAACTCCCCAGAATGCATGAACTTCAAAGCCTTGAATAGTTGATACATTATGAACTGTCAACGGCAGATCTTTCACCGGTTAGTTCTACAACTTCACTAGCTTACAAACAGCATTTCAACAACGTTTTGAGGCATCAACAGTTTACAGAAACTGCACATTGCAAGCTACTACCTGACTTTACCTGCTTATGAATTTCTTCGAGAATGTTTGCCCTTATCACTGCATGCAGATCCGTCTCTGCATCACCAAGCCAAGCAGTAATCAAAAAGAAATCGCCAAACGGATAACACCCTAAGGTGAAACCAAGCAGATTCTCTGAGGCATTGATTACGAGTATTCTGAGAAAAGAAAAAATCTCACAATTTTTCAGTGGTTGAAAAGATCAATGAGGTCGGATAAGTACAGTACAGAACTTACCCATGAACTCAAACACAAGATAAAGATCTCTGTCATTTTCTGCCTTCAATACATTCAACAATCTGCATGTACATTGTTGTTCCACTTTAATTTGAAAGAATGAAGTAAAAAGAAGCACATTATCGGGCACATCGTAGACATGACAGTCGACATGAAAGAGCAAACTGTGACGACTTCGTCACAATGAATTAAGACTCAAACTAGCTCTGCGTGAAAATGAAAATCTTACTTAATGATGTTTTCATGGTCGTTCATCTCTTGTAGAAACATCACCTCTCGAAAGGTCCTCTGCATTTTTGTAATTTTGTCATTAAGTTCAAAGTTCTATAAATGTGAAAATTATCCAAGCTAATAAGATAATAATAAGAAGATTGAAGGAAAAAGACTGAGGGTGTTATCCTGGTATTCAAAGAGCATATTACAATAAGATTATTATTAGAAAAAGAATAATCAATATCATGTGAAAAAACTCTCCTTCGTCTCCAAAAGAGTACCAAAGCAAGTGAAAATAAACATTAGGGTTAGACACGTCTAGAGGGTAATAGTTCAAGGTTACCTGTGCATCAGTAGAATTTTGAAATGCATCAAAAATCTTTTTGAGGGCCACAACTTCATTGGTTCTTCTGTCGATGGCTTTCCAAACAATGCCATATGCCTGGACAGAAATTGCACTTCATTAATGTCCGAGACATTCCAAAGCCCCATACTTTTAGTTGCAAAAAACTTTCCGTGACATAAACTTAGAATTCACATTGAAATCGCTCTTCAATAGATAGAGATGATGGTGATTTACAATATTGAGCGATAGGGTGTTAACCATGAGGGAGTCTTCTGAATCTTTCTAGGTCTGTACTCTCAGAAATACACTACCCAATACAGTTGAGTAGTTAAGATGTGATTTTCTCATCAAG